>CM066210.1:33136787-34541787 GCA_033675395.1 Rhodiola chrysanthemifolia | reverse complement strand
CCAGTTATGCGACGGAGAGCATCATGTTCAATTCACTCAAGATAGGTGTGTGGTGTTAAACAAGAAGGATGAACTAGTTCTCACTGGAAGAAGGTCGTTAAATAACTGCTACCTCCTGAACCTTGTCAACCCCTATGCTGAAACAACGTGCTTACTAAGTAAAAGTGAAGAGATGAACTTATGGCATCAACGAATGGGTCATGTGAATCTCCGCACGCTTCAGAAGATTGCCTCAGATGGTCTTATTCATGGAATACCTAAAGTTCAAGGTGAGCTGAGCATTGTTTGTGGAGATTGTCAAATTGGAAAACAGATTAAAGTTCCACACAAGAGCACCACTCAGATTAACACAAGAAGACCCTTGGAGTTGCTTCACATCAATTTAATGGGGCCTATGCAAATGGAAAGCTACTCTGGCAAGAGGTACGTCCTTGTTTGTGTTGATGATTTCTCTCGGTTCACTCGGTCTAGTTTCTTGCGAGAAAAATCAGATGCTGTTCAGGCGTTTGTTGAACTTTGCACTCGTCTGGAACGTGAAAGAGAGGATAAAGACGAGCATGTTGTACGTGTTCGAAGTGATCAAGGAAAGGAGTTTGAGAATGCTGCCTTGGCTGATTTCTGTTCCAAAAGAGGGATAACCTAACAGTTCTTTTCTCCTATCACCCCTCAACAGAATGGAGTTGTGGAGAGAAAGAATCGTACCATTCAGGAGATGGCTCGTGTAATGCTTCATGCGAAGAAGGTTCCCTTAAAGTTTTGGGCGGAAGCCATGAACACTGCATGTTATGTCATAAACAGAGTCATGATTCGATCCGGCACAGAGAAGACATGCTACGAGTTGTGGAAAGGAAAAAGGCCTACAGTTAAGTACTTCCATATCTTTGGAAGCCAGTGCTACATTCTCAAAAATTGAGAGTATCTGCAGAAGCTGGACCCTAAAAGTGATGAAGGGATCTTCCTGGGATATTCTACTAACAGCCGTGCTTACCGAGTATACAATAAGGGCACTGGGGTCGTTATGGAATCTATCAATGTTGTTGTGCAAGATGTTGTGCCAGGGGCACCTGTGACAAGTACAGCAGATGATGATGTCGTTCCTGCTCTACCAGGTCAACATGTGGTCACTGATACTAACCCAGAGGTCGCTGCAGACAAAGATCCGGAACGTCTTGAGAAGAATGACAACCCGTCAGAAGAAGAAACTGATACGGAAACTACGCCAACACCCCCTACATCTCCTCGAATCCTTCAACCCTCAAGAACCGTCGAAAAGAATCATCCCATCAGTAAGGTGATCGGTGATCCAACTGAAGGCATGAGAACTCGAGGTAAAGAAATTAAATTTCGAGAATTAGCTGGTTTTACATGCTTCATATCTACCATAGAACCCAAAAACATCAAGGAGGCCATCAATGACGAATACTGGGTGGTTGCGATGCAAGAAGAGCTTGGTGAATTTCAGCGAAATGATGTGTGGGATCTTGTTCCTCGCCCTGATGATGTGAATATTATTGGCACAAAGTGGATATTCAAGAACAAATCTGACGAACAAGGGAACATCACTAGAAATAAGGCGAGACTTGTTGCTCAAGGCTACACTCTGATTGAAGGAGTGGACTTTGATGAGACCTTTGCTCCGGTGGCGAGTCTTGAAGCCATACGGCTGCTATGAGCTCTTGCCTTTCACTTGAAGTTCAAGTTGTTCCAGATGGACGTCAAGAGTGCCTTTCTGAATGGGCTGCTGAATGAAGAGGTGTATGTTGCTGAACCGAAGGGTTTCGAAGATCCTCACCATCCTGAATATGTGTATCGCCTAAAGAAGGCTCTTTATGGTCTCAAACTGGCGCCCAGAGCATGGTACGAGCGGCTTATTGCATTTTTGATCAACCATGGCTATGTGCGAGGGGGAGTGGATAAGACGCTCTTCGTGAAACACACAAGATCAAATTTTCTCATTGCTCAAATTGATGTGGATGATATCGTGTTCGGCTCTTGCAACCAGAAGCTGGTAGACAAGTTTGTAGAACAAATGCAGAGCGAATTCCTGATGAGCATGGTGGGAGAGATGTGTTACTTCCTTGGTTTACAAGTCAAACAGAAAGCAGACGGTATCTTTATTTCTCAAAGCAAGTATGCTAGGAATCTAATCAAGAAGTTTGATCTGGAGAAAGCAACACATAAGAGAACCCCTGCTGCAACACATGTGAAGGTCACAAAGGATGAGGCTGGTACAAAGGTGGATCAAACCCCGTATAGAAGCATGATTGGAAGTCTTCTATATCTAACGGCCAGTAGACCGGACATTGCTCATGCGGTTGGTGTCTGTGCCAGATATCAAGCTAATCCCAAGGAGAGTCACCTGATGAATGTGAAGAGGATTATCAGATATATCTGTGGAACAGCCGACTATGGACTGTGGTACACTAAGGATACTAACTCGTGTTTGGTAGGCAATTGCGATGCAGATTGGGCTGGGAATGCAGAGGATCGCAAAAGCACTTCTGGAGGATGTTTCTTCCTAGGAAACAATCTGGTCTCGTGGTTCAGCAAAAAGCAGAATAGTATATCTCTATCTACTGCTGAAGCGGAATATATTGCTGCCGGAAGTTGTTGTACCCAGATGTTGTGGATGAAGCAGATGCTAGAAGAATACGGGGTAAAACAAGATGTGATGACTCTCTATTGTGACAACATGAGTGCCATTAGCATATCCAAGAATCCGGTCCAACACTCCAGAACGAAGCATATTGATGGACCATAATTGTATGAATCATAAACACAGTTAAACCCACCAAATTAGACTGTTTGTCTATTTAACTTTTGCTTGTTAGTTCCGATATTTATCTACAGGGTATTTTGGAGTCTAGAGAGAATACAGGCTAAGGAGGAGTTTTTAAGCTGAAAAGATATTACGAGTCATTCCAAGGTCGCAACCAGATTCCGACTGAAGAAATATCATGAACCTGACATGGAATCACTCAAAACAAGTCCAACCGAAGAGCAACCAGAGTCAGACCGGAGCTGAAATGGACCGATGGCTTTGTGAAAAGATCACAAAAATCACAAAACCTCCTCCACCTTGCCTTGTGACCGGCGGCTTTGGGCAAAGTGATGAGTCATGGGGGCGGCTCCTCCCCCTCATGACCTCCAACCGGCGGCTTTCTCCCCTCCCCTTGGATGTTTGCCAAGTGTCCTCATCTCAAACCTCATCTCCTCCTCCCTTAGCCTATAAATACCAAGCCATTTCACTTGTAATCCATATCCTCATTCCAAACACAAAACACTCATCTCTCTAGATTTTGGCACTTTTGTAAGCTTTGTTTGAAATCTATAATACTCCTGTTGGTTCTTGAGTATTCTAGTAGTCTTTGAGAATACTCCTGTTGGTTCTTGAGTATTCTCCTTTACTTACTGTCTTTCAAAAACCCTCGAGTACTTAGTTATGGTATCCACCTCTATGGATATTCGTAGCTAAACTCTTCATTCGGTTGAAGGGGTGTACTTGTATCATAAAATGTTTTAGGCTATACTCTTAGTGCCTCTTCTTTGTGTTCAAAACTTGTTCTATGTGCCATATATTAGGTCAGAACTTCCAAGGTTGAGTGGATGCTTGAAATGGCAAAACTCTTCCGTGGGGGTTCGTGAACATACTCGGGTAAGTGGATGCTTGAAATGGCAAAGCTTATCTGAGGAGTTCGACCTCTCTAAAACACCATTTGGTTTGATCGGAAATGATTGATCAAATGGACGCACATAGGCTAGTATACCTTGAAATGGGGTGCTAGTCTAAATAGAACAAGTGCTCTACGACCTTGAAATGAGCTAGACAGTGTGGCAAATCGAGCGCTTGAAATGGCCTTGATACACGTTTGAATACTTAGCAGGATCACTAAAGGTCAATGATAAACATGGTATGATACAAGGCCCCCGAAACCGAATGCTTTCCTTAGATTAAAACACTACCTGCACTTACTTCCTTAGTATAAACTGCCCTTTCAACTGCTGACATTCCGCAAGACTTGCCGATCACGCAACAACCGCTGTAAGTCTTCTTTTTACTTTCAGTATTTACTTTTATGTCATTTACTTTTCCGCACTAAAAACCAAAACCAACCAACCAATCACTTAGCTGTTAGTAGTAAAACCTCAATCAACCAAAAAACACGCTCCCCCGCTGTACGATCCCTCAAAGAACAACTTATCCCCCTAATTCCCTTGGGTTCGACCCCTACTTACCACTTGCTACCCAGTAGTGAAGTCGCGAGTAGCGGACTTATAAATTTATTTGTACATTTGCTCTGACGACAAGCATCTGTCAAATTGGCGCCTTTACCGGGGAATTAGCCGTCGAATTAGTTGTTCTTTCCTTTCCCTTCTCGCTTCTTCATCACGCTACACACTATGTATGCATGGACAACACGATATCTTCCTCTGTTCGGAGGTACGGATGGAGAAGACCCAGTACAACATTGCCAAAACTTTCACCACATTTGCCGCCACATAAACCTGAAAATGAAATGTTAGAGGAATTTAAGCTTAAATGCTTCAAATTCTCTTTAACTAATTTTGCGACGATTTGGTATTACACATCAACCGCTAGTCGTGCAGAATATTTTGTGGACCTTTGCGTCCCATTCCTGAAGGAATTCTCCCCCCCATCCTTACGCCAAAAAACCCGTGAGAAGATCATGTGCCTGCAACAATCCCGGGATGAGACTTTGGACGAATACTACACGAACTATGACACCATCGTCTCAAGCTGCCCGCACCATGGATTCACGAAGAAAGTTCTTCTTCAAAAATTTCTTCGTGGGATAAGGGTCGATGAGCTGACAAAGATTAACGAAGCAATGAGAAGATCAGCCGGGAACTTATCCATGGCAGACATGTGGAACCTCATAAATGACCTGGCCGCAGCCACAAAACGAATACCCCAAGCTGACAGAGGAATGCAGATAGAAGAGGCTGGTCCAGAGACTGATGAAGAAGATACTCCCGAGCCATCTGAAGAATCAGACATGGAAAGCATCGGAAGCAACGAGGAAAAATCCTCATGGGATCTCAAAGAGGTGCCAACAAGGGAAGAAGTCCAAAACACCACTGAAAACTACGTGATTCATGAAGAGGCTAAAAGGAGGATGGGAAAAGGGCCTGAGCAGAACGACTCCTCGATGGAGCATGTTTTCGCCATAACTGGACAAGGCAGCCCTAAACACCAGAAAACCCAATTCAAGAAGCTAGTAGTAAAAGGTCCCTCACCTTCTCATAGACGTTGGAAGGAGAAACCGGCAGAACCATGGGAACTGGACCCAAGCCCATCATCCCCCAAAAACACAGGAAGAGTCAAAGCAAGAATCAAGGTTGGCGCAATAAAGAAGTACGACCTGAGCCACCCATGGGATCCAAACCAGTGATCCAGGAATGAGGTACTGTCGAGCTAACGACATTAAACAAATGCACTGGTCGGGAGGTAACCCGACACCTATCTTACTTTCAGTACTTTTATTTTCTGTCATTTAGTTTTTTCTCCAATAAGTCGCTCTCACCCACTTGGTGCATAGAATGAAATGACTATTCAGGAATCGGTTATGGGTGCAACATCAAGCCAGTCAGGCCTATGCCAAGAGTTCAAAGCCCCTGCCGAACTCCCTCGATTATCCAGCCTCGAGCCATGTCGTTCACTCGACACCTTAAAGGGAGTTCTGTTCTTCCCTTTTCCTTAATGTCATTTCCTTCTCGTATAATACCTGCTTGCATGGCTTTTGAACTAAGTCATTTCGTAAAGAATGCCTTCGTTCAAAAGTGTGGGGTGAGAACCACCTGTGTACATTAGTTAAATAACATGTTTTTCTTTTTTAATATTATCTTTTTGAAAATATGAACTTGAGAATGTGAAAAAGATAGATCATAATTCATGCATTTACCTTGTGAAAATTCAACTGTTTAAAAACTTAGAATGTAACTTCTCATTTGTCCCTTTGTGCTGAGATAAACTAGGGATGTGGAGTTGATAGAAACTGCCCTAGAGGGGCTTGGCAAGCACTCAAAGGACTGAATTTCGCTATATGGTTTTCGAAGTCAGTGGAGGCTGCACTTCGGGTTTCAGAGAAGATTGAAGTCATCTCCGCCATGCAGCGTTTATGAAAAAAAAAGGCGGGACGGGAATCAAACCGTCCTATCTCTAGTCCTAATAGCCGGGAAAATAAATGAGCGACCCTCATTTTGACTCGCGCAAAACGGCAAGGATGAGAGAGCGCGGGGAGGTATTTCCATATGCTTGCGGGCGATGATTGGACCTCCCAAAAAGGCTTTAGAAAATGGACTAGCAAGCCACAAAAAGGCAAAAGCTCAAAGAAGCAAAAGCTCAAAGAGCTAATCAAAGGCCAAAGGCCAAAATTGTGAAGGTTTTAACCGAACAAAAGTGAAGAACTCAAAGAATCAAATAAAAGGCCAAAGGCCGATTCACTACAGAAGCTGTCCCTCGCCAAAAAGAAATCAAAAGGCTCAACTCAGTGAAACCCGAACCGAATCACGTGCTAGAGAAAACTACAAGGAAACCATATAGTGCAAGACGGTCCCGAGAATGCAGTCCAGGATCCTGAAAAGGGCTATCTCCCGAAACATCCGAATTAATTTGCATCTCGGCACGAAGGTACAAGTATCAAGTTTCTTCTATTTATTTACACGGTTTAATTTGGTAATAAGTAAGTAATGCATGAATTAGGATAAATCTCGTCCCACAGTCTAACTTTCATATTTTAAAAGCTTACTTAGATAGTGTGTGCCGCCCATTAATAGCATTGTTCGGGACGAACAACTAAAAGTGTGGGGTGATCTGATGGACCATAATTGTATGAATCATAAACACAGTTAAACCGTCCAAATTAGACTGTTTGTCTATTTAACTTTTGCTTGTTAGTTCCGATATTTATCTACAGGGTATTTTGGAGTCTAGAGAGAATACAGGCTAAGGAGGAGTTTTTAAGCTGAAAAGATATTACGAGTCATTCCAAGGTCGCAACCAGATTCCGACTGAAGAAATATCATGAACCTGACATGGAATCACTCAAAACAAGTCCAACCGAAGAGCAACCAGAGTCAGACCGGAGCTGAAATGGACCGATGGCTTTGTGAAAAGATCACAAAAATCACAAAACCTCCTCCACCTTGCCTTGTGACCGGCGGCTTTGGGCAAAGTGATGAGTCATGGGGGGCGGCTCCTCCCCCTCATGACCTCCAACCGGCGGCTTTCTCCCCTCCCCTTGGATGTTTGCCAAGTGTCCTCATCTCAAACCTCATCTCCTCCTCCCTTAGCCTATAAATACCAAGCCATTTCACTTGTAATCCATATCCTCATTCCAAACACAAAACACTCATCTCTCTAGATTTTGGCACTTTTGTAAGCTTTGTTTGAAATCTATAATACTCCTGTTGGTTCTTGAGTATTCTAGTAGTCTTTGAGAATACTCCTGTTGGTTCTTGAGTATTCTCCTTTACTTACTGTCTTTCAAAAACCCTCGAGTACTTAGTTATGGTATCCACCTCTATGGATATTCGTAGCTAAACTCTTCATTCGGTTGAAGGGGTGTACTTGTATCATAAAATGTTTTAGGCTATACTCTTAGTGCCTCTTCTTTGTGTTCAAAACTTGTTCTATGTGCCATATATTAGGTCAGAACTTCCAAGGTTGAGTGGATGCTTGAAATGGCAAAACTCTTCCGTGGGGGTTCGTGAACATACTCGGGTAAGTGGATGCTTGAAATGGCAAAGCTTATCTGAGGAGTTCGACCTCTCTAAAACACCATTTGGTTTGATCGGAAATGATTGATCAAATGGATGCACATAGGCTAGTATACCTTGAAATGGGGTGCTAGTCTAAATAGAACAAGTGCTCTACGACCTTGAAATGGGCTAGACAGTGTGGCAAATCGAGCGCTTGAAATGGCCTTGATACACGTTTGAATACTTAGCAGGATCACTAAAGGTCAATGATAAACATGCTATGATACAAGGCCCCCGAAACCGAATGCTTTCCTTAGATTAAAACACTACCTGCACTTACTTCCTTAGTATAAACTGCCCTTTCAACTGCTGACGTTCCGCAAGACTTGCCGATCACGCAACAACCGCTGTAAGTCTTCTTTTTACTTTCAGTATTTACTTTTATGTCATTTACTTTTCCGCACTAAAAACCAAAACCAACCAACCAATCACTTAGCTGTTAGTAGTAAAACCTCAATCAACCAAAAAACACGCTCCCCCGCTGTACGATCCCTCAAAGAACAACTTATCCCCCTAATTCCTTTGGGTTCGACCCCTACTTATCACTTGCTACCCAGTAGTGAAGTCGCGAGTAGCGGACTTATAAATTTATTTGTACATTTGCTCTGACGACAAGCATCTGTCACATATCGATATCAGGCATCATTTCATTCGTGAGCTAGTAGAGTAGAAGATAATCACTCTGACGCACGTCTCTACTGAGAAGCAGCTAGCAGACATCTTCACAAAAGCCTTGGACAATCTTCAGTTCGAAACACTTAGATCCTCACTGGGTCTGTGTGTCATTGACAACTAAGCTGTTCCAGTACAAGGTGGTCAACCGGAGCGTGCTGGGCTTATGTGTGATAGGTTAACCTAAAAGGAAGGGTGTCGGCTTGAATATCGGTCTCAAAGAGGAGTTGTTGGTCTCATTTCTGCAAAGAAAAAGGGATATCGTCATTTTGGCACTACCTTGTCTATTTGTGGCAAAAAGGGGGAGTAGTTTTAGAGTTTGAAAGCTCCTTAAAAGATTCAGTTGTGCTAGGTTGTTAGACATGCTATTGGAGTTTGAAATCTCCTTAAAAGATTTGTTTGCACTTATATTGTTCGGAGTTTGAAATCTCCTCAAAGATTCGCTTGGTAGCCAGTAGTTAGTAGCATAGCTTGAGAGTTTGAAACCTCCTTCAAAGATTCAACTGTAATAGTGGTACAGGTAGATTACAGGTTGTAGTTTTGCCAAAAATGCCAAGGGGGAGATTGTTAGTTTTATGGCATGTAGTTTGGCAAAACTTAGTATAGTTGTTCTCGCTGTTGTTCAAGACTAGATGAGACAACTGTCCTGGAACAAGTTGAAGCAGATGGAGTGTTTCCTAATTCAGATTAGGAGACTCAGTCGACCGTTGGAAGAGCAAGGCGGTTGCATATCAATGGACAGAAGTTGGAAGTTTCCTAATTCAGATATTGGAAACTTGTTTCAACCGACGTAGCACAACTTTGCCTGAAGATATTTCCATTATCAGTTTTGGCAAGATGGTGCATGTGGATTATCGAAGATATCCTTGAAGTCGGTTACTTGCGCATGAAGTTATCTTAGTCAAGAAGATAATCGAAGGTTGCCTAAGCAAGATTGAAGATTCGAATGAAGATTTATCTTTAAGAGTTATGCGCAAGAGATTAGGAAAGATTTCCTAATAGTTTAGGCGGTTTAGTTTAGGAATCCTAATGGTTTTAGGGTTTCTACCGCTCTATATAAGGAGGGCTAATGCTTCGGTATTAGTCAGCACTTACGGAGAATTTATTCACGTTCATACTCACTGAAGGGAGGAGGAGGCTAACGGCGGTGAACTAATCGTAACTGGTTATTCACGACGCTCGTAATCGGCTGGAGAGTTAATCGTCACTTGTTACACAAAGGCGCTCGGATTCAATCTGTGCTGGTGCTCAGCAGATTGATCGTAGAACAACAATGAAGGTACACGCACTGCTGTTCTGATCTGTGCATTCGGGAGAAGGCGCTGATTCTCACGGAGAATCATATTGGTGGATACGGAGCGGGAGCAAAGATCTAGGGGGAGACCTAGAGTGCAATTGCTAGAGTGTCCGAGGCTCAGGTTGTTTAAGAGGGATTCTGTAAACGGTAAACCATGTACTCGCAATACTCAACTAATACCCCAGTGTAGGCTCGTTAACGCCGAACTGGGTAACAATTTTGCGTGTCGTTTATTTTCTACACTGCATTTAAATATCGCATAAGTTGTTCCAGATATTTTTCTGCACCCGACCAGAACAACATCTCATCTACCAGGGGAAGATTTCATGTTGTAAATAAATGTTGCAGGTGGAATAATGTAAAAGAGTTCTCATATATATTGGGCATTTGTCTGAAAATGTGTGGAGCATTTTTCCGTCGATATTCCCTCACGTTTCCGCCGAGGTCGACGGAAAACCTACGGAATTAAGACGGAAAAAGCAACGGTCAATAAATAACAGTAAATAAACTGAAGGAATAATGACGAATATGCGACGGAAAGAAACAACGGTCAATAAATAACGGTAACTTTAACTATTAATAGACTGCGCTTAATCGAAAAGTGCAATCAATGGTCTGGATGACAATGTCTGTCAAAATTTATTCACTCTGCCGTCATCATTGTTTTCCGCCGGTATTCCAACATTTTTCCGTCAAAAGTTATTTTCCGTCAAAAGTCCAGCTATGTTCCGTCGATAATAATTTCCATCTATATTCCGTCATAAGTCCGTCAACAAGTTATTTTCCGTCAAAATTCCATCGTATCAATGTTAAGTTTAAATTTAATTTATATATTACAAATTTTTACGATGGAATTTTGCCGGAAAGAGAACGAAATATTTTTCGGCGCCGTGACTGGTGACTTTTAGGAGACGCAATTTTTGGACGGAAAAAATCCTAAATTTTGTAGTGCTACTTTTGGTAAAGAAAAGTACTTCATCACCTTCATTGATGATTTTTCACGGTATGGGTATGTCTATTTGTTGCATGAAAAATCTCAATCTATAAATGCCCTAGAGGTATATATAGATGAGGTTGAAAGACAATTAGATAGAAAGGTGAAGATTATCAGATTTGATCGAGGTGGTGAATATAATGGGAAGTATACTGAAAATGGACAATGTCCTGGTCCATTCGCTAAATTTCTTGAAAAACATGGCATATGTGCTCAATACACTATGCCTGGTACACCGCAGCAAAATGGTGTAGCGGACAGGCGTAACCGTACTTAGATAGAAATGGTTAGGAGTATGATGAGTTATTCTTCTTTACCTTATCATTGTGGACTTATGCATTAAAAACTGTTGTTTATTTAATAAACAGGGTTCCTAGTAAGGCAGTTCCAAAGACACCTTTTGAACTGTGGACTGGAAGGAAACCTAGTTTAAGGCATTTTCATGTTTGGGGATGTTCGGCAGAAGTACGCATATATAATCCACATGAAAAGAAACTGCATTCAAGAACCATTTGTGGATTCTTCATTGGTTATCCAGAAAAATCTAAAGGGTGTAGATTTTACTTTCCTAATCATAGTACGAGGATTGTAGAAACTGGAAATGCTAAGTTCATTGAGAATGATGACATTAGTGGGAGTGTCGAACCACTAATAGTCGAGCTGAAAGAGGGTACGGTGCAAGTCTCGTCTTCACCGATATCTTCTTCTGAAGTTGTTGCTCCTATAAGTCAAGTCACTTTACCTATAATGGCAAGAACTGTTCATCGTAGAATAGTTCAACGGTTTAATGACTTACCTGAACAACACAATAATGACCAGGACTTACCTGAACAGCAAATCAATGATCAAACGCTCCATGAAGAGGTTACCAATGAACCCATAAACGATGTACCTGAAGAAATACCATTAAGAAGATCTAAGAGGGAAAAGAGATCTGCTATATCTAATGATTACGTGGTGTATCTTCAGGAACAAGATTTTGACATCGTAATTAATGAAGATCCAGTTTCATTTTCACAAGCCATAAATGGATCGAAGCCATGGAAGATGGGTTAAAATCAATAGAGCATAATGAAGTATGGGAACTTGTTGAATTGCCTGAAGGTTGTAAACGAGTTGGGTGCAAATGGATCTTTAAGACCAAACACGACTCAAATAGCAATATCGAACGATACAAGGCCAGACTTGTTGCTAAAGGTTTTGCTCAGAAGGATGGCATCGATTACAATGGAACATTTTCACCTGTTTCACAAAAAGATTCATTTAGAATAATTATGGCATTAGTAGCACATTATGACTTAGAGCTACATCAAATGGATGTGAAAACCGCCTTTCTAAATGGAAATTTAGAAAAAGAAGTATACATGAGCCAACCTGAGGGCTTTATAGTTAAGGGAAAGGAACACATGGTGTGTGAACTTAACAGATCGATATATGGACTTAAGCAAGCCTCACGACAATGGTATCTGAAGTTTAATGATACCACAACATCCTTCGGGTTCAAGGAAAACATTGTTGATCAATGTATATACCTGAAGGTTAGTGGGAGTAAATTTATATTTTTGATTCTATATGTCGATGATACTTTCCTTGCTACTAATGATCTTGGGTTATTATATGAAACCAAGAAATTTCTCTCTAAGAATTTTGAAATGAAAGATATGCGTGAGGCATCTTGTGTAATTGGAATAGAAATATTCCATGATAGGTCACAAGGATTATTGGGGGTTGTCTCAGAAATCATATATAAATAAAATTTAGAGAGATTCAAAATGGACAAATGTTCTGCATCCGTTGCTCCAATTCAGAAGGGAGATAAGTTTAGTCTTATGTAATGTCCAAAGAATGAATTGGAGAGAAAAGAAATGGAAAATATTCCTTATGCATCAGTTGTAGGAAGTTTGATGTATGCTCAAACTTGCACTCGACCAGACATTAGTTGCACTATCGGGATGCTTGGTCGATATCAAAGTAATCCTGGTATGGACCACTGGAAAGCTGCAAAGAAGGTGCTAAGATACTTACAAGGAACAAAGAATCACATGCTCACTTACAAGAGATCAGATCATCTTGAAGTAATTGGATACACTGATTCAGACTTTGCCGGATGTGTGGATACAATAAAATCTACATATGGCTATTTATTCTTTTTGGCCGGAGGAGCTATCTCTTGGAAAAGTGCGAAGCAGTCAGTCATTGCTGCATCCACTATGGAAGCTGAATTTGTCGCATGTTTTATGGCTACAAATCATGGATCATGGCTGTGGAATTTTATTTCGGGACTTGGAATTGTCGACACTATTACCAAGCCGCTAAAAATTTATTGTGATAATGCTGCAGCAGTCTTCTTCTCTAAGAACGACAAGTATACAAGTGGTGCTAAACATATTGATTTGAAGTATCTTGCCGTTAAAGAAGATGTTCGAAAACGAAAAGTATCAATTGAACACATCAGCACTAAATTAATGATTGCTAACCCATTGACTAAAGGATTGGCGCCTAAGACATTTAACGAGCATGTCGAGAGGATGGGTATTATTGAAATATGTTAACATTATGTCACTGTGTTCTTGATATATTGATACTGTGAGCTCAATGTAATTCGTTATTAAATATCCTGTTGAATATGATAATGTGTATATACATTAATGTTTTATATGAATACAAACAGGATTTGTCTTTAATAAAGACAGTACCGTTGGACCATTATGATTACATATCATTATGAATCATATTTAGCTGTGAAATTAATAATGTGATACATGGAAGGGAGTATGTAAAATGAGGTATGTATTACCGCCATGATCCTTATTAATTTCTTACTTAATAATGATTCGATTTTTAATCAATATATCGTTAAATTAGCTTATACTATGCATATTATGAGTATTATTAAATTTATATTATTATTCATGGGTCAAGTGGGAGAATGTAAGATTTTATTCTTTATTATGACCCATTAAAATAATAATTACCATGATTATAATATTTATTTAAGCGAATTTCTTCCTCTTCCTCGATATTCTAACCCACCCAATCGGCAAGTTTCGCAAAGGAACACCATCGCATTTCTCTGCGCACTCGTGTAGAGTGACCACTGCTGCGGCAATCGCCGCCCGGTACTTATCTAACATTGGAGTTCTGCTACTCATGCTCGATGATACAAGTTTAACAAATGTATTGTAATGCCTCTATACTTTGTTTGGGATTTAAATTTTTGTATTTTTATCTCTTGTGTTTTTGGCTTGTTAAGCTGCAATGGACATGGAGTCTATGTAATTTTGAAATCGAATGAAAATATTATTTAAATTAATTAATAAAAGAAATATAATAATAAAATAGGTTTTATATGACAAATATATAACTAAATCTAACATTTTTCGTTCTTCTTTTCATGGACAAACATAGCTAACGTCACATAAGTGTTAAACTCTATGCGAACGGTGTTCGATTTCTGTGTCGCACATACTTTACGCTACTTCGCTTTTGAGACAAATTTTAGGCGACGCACGTTGTGTCCCATAAATAATATGTCACAATATATATCACATATTTAGTACTTTATGCGACGGTAAAAAAAGTATATTCTATAATGAATTCTGGTGTAGTGTTTTGATGCGAATACATAATGTGGGCCTTGAGCTGGCAGATGTGTTCGTGATGACGTAGGCCATACTCGTATTGTTAAGAGTTTGTTAGTATAATAATGAAAGTGTGTATCGAAAAAAGACAATCAATGAAAGAATACACTCTTCCCTGATCCCTAATTCTTCTCTTCTCCTCTCGTCTTCTTCTACTCTTCCCTATTTCATCTAGTTACATCTACCAGGTCTGCTTCATGTTACATCACTTGGTGGACAATATTGTTCTCTGTTTTACCTTACGGGAACAAAATCAAACAACACAAAAACGCGTACCATTTATATTCATGAAAGTATCTCACACCAAACAAAGAATAACTCTGAATTACATCAATCTCAAATATCAGGTCCACAAGATAAATATGTCTCCAATGGAGAACGACACAATGATAGAAGATAAGTTGACAAAATGACTAAGAACATATCATGAACAACATCCCAAGACCAAGCACCACAAACGAAGATGAGCTACTAGCTGGTAGGATGGCTGATGATGGTGATGGGGATGCCGCCCCGCCACTGCCAGAAGGTGTAGTAGTAGTTGCAGGAGTAGTGCTCGAGGCTGGACTCGGTACAGCTTGCGGCGTATCAGATTCAGGTGTCGGTGCAACTGGAGATGCTGCCGCTGCAGGAGATGCAGCCGCTGCTGGAGATGGACTTTGTGCCAATGATGCAGGACCTGGTGCAGGAGCGGACGCTGTGGTTGACGCTGCAGGGCAGGAAGAACTCAAACAATCAGTCTAATATGTGTCAGATTTTTTTTATCAATGCTTAAATGTTTTTGGTATTGTATAATAGAAAAGGGATCCGTGCAAACATGAAACATCATATTTTTATAAAAAAATATAAATCAATGATGGCCTTTGATTTGGTCATTTGGACGTATGTGATTAAATTCTATCGTATGAATAATTTTTCGGCGACGAATTCTAAATTACTTTTGACGAATTATGTCGAACTTTTAGTTTTTCGACGATGAATTATTAGCCCACTTTTGACAAATTTTATAATTTGCACCAAAAAAAATGATTTGCAATTGATCTTTACTGTTGTATTATAAATGATGTGGATTTAGAAAATGACCTTTGCATTGCACTGCCACTCCTGGCATATTGCAGGCTTGAGGAAGCGAGATAGCCAACGTACGATTTACAGTAACGGGGAACGGCACATTTCCTGAGAGAAGTAGGCACAAGCAGCCGGAGCTGTTGGTAGTGACTGACTTGAGTGAGTTGCAACAATCAGGTGTCGGGGTGGTCGTATTGGCGGTGGCATTGTTGAGAAAATTCATGCAAGGAGTAAAATTATTGACCATCGCAGGCGTGCAGGGTAGACCGGGCTGGCCATAAACAGGCAGAGCCAAGACTATTAGCGCTACGGAAAAGGCGGTTAGAACTTGCGAAATGATTGCCATAATGGAGTCCTGATGTATGCTCCGAACGGACTGACGAATTTGAATTTTTTTTGTTATGAGAGAAAATGGTGGGATTTTATAGATGAGTGTATAGATGGGATGAGTTGAAGTAGGTTAGAAGCTCAACTACTTTTAACTAATTTGTGGTAAACAAAGAAATTTCAGGTTTGGTTGTGAATTGTGATGTATGTAATCTGTGTACGTGGAGATTTTCTTCATCAGCTGCTCTGCACGTGTGGTCATCGTGACTGGATGTAGCAGAGATGATTAGGTGAAAATTGAAATGCTTTACATGAAAATTTGGCGAGAACTCGTCCATATTTAATGGGAAAAGGTTATATGGCATATAAAGAATGATCTGGTGCATACATTATATATATATTTTTTTTGTAAAATATACAAATGACAATTTTTGATTTAGTCATTTGGACGGATGAGATTAAATCTCGTTGTGTGGTTGATTTCTTGGTGACGATTTATAGGTCACTTTTGACGAACTATATCGTACTTTTGGTTTCTCGGTGACGCATTATCATTATTTGACGAATTGTATAGTTCGCATCAAAAATATGATCTGAATCTAATCTTTCCTCATAGCATAAGATTAGAAAGAAAGAGCAGTGATTTTTGATTTCTAGTTAAGGGCAGGTCATAACCGGATTCCAACTACTTTGATATTTGGTGACATGTTCTATCAGCGCAAAATCTGATCAAGCTGTCGTTTCCAAACTGTTAAATGGTCTTGTAGCATTCTATGCGGAGCAGTTGCAAATTCAATTTGAATACATGATCACTATTATCTCTTAATGTCAACCTGAACTTATTTGGAAATTTTAGTCTTTTTTTCTCTTCACAAAATTTTTATTTTAAAAAATATCACCGTTGAAATATCATATGTTTTTGAAATTCCAATTTAAACTATCAACAATTCTATCTCGGGATAAAATTATATAAAATATATAATTTGTAGCCGTGGTTAACTCATTTAATTAACATTATTTACTCCTATTAGAATGACTTTTCAAAACTTGTATGTGTGATGGTCAAGATTGTAAAAAACGCTAGACGGGAATTGGGCGGAAAGAGTGTTCAAAGATTAATCGGGGATAAATCAGTTTCGAATTTCATATATTTTTAATATATGTAGTATTATATAGTATTGGATTAATATTATTTTAATTTGAAATTATTTTTTTTTTTGAGAAATTAATACTTTTTTAAAAGTAAAGCAGATACTTTATAAATTATCAATTCCTGCCAGGATTGTAATGCCTTGCGGAAAAGCGTCAACATATACAACATCGCTGTTAAATCTGACACCAATCTAGCAGCATAGTGAGCCACTATATTACCACTACGAGGGATAAAAGAAAAGGAAACAAATTGACATGAATCACAAATTACTAATATGTCTGCAACAACAACATCTACATATGAAAATTTCAATCGCCATTCTCGTAGCTTTGTGATTAGTGCCAAGCAATCACATTCAATTACCAGCTTTGTGTATCCCAATCGTATAGCAACTTGAAGGCTCCATCGACAAGCAATTGCTTCAGCCAATAATGGACAATTTGAGCCATAAACACAATTCCTAGCCACCATAATTAGTTTGCCATCAGAATCTCGACAATTGTCCCAATACCAAATTTATTTCCATGCACTGCAGCATCAAAGTTAACTTTCATAATTCCTTCTTCAGGAGCTGTCCATTTTACATTATGATGAGAATAAGAATTGCCTCCAGTACTATTTGCACATCTCATTGAAAGCATATCAAAGTCGGAAATAAATTTCAATAAATCCTATTCAAACCACATCACCATTTATGAATCCAGGTTCGAAGATGCTATTGTTGTGCCAAGTCCAACCAATCCAACAATGAACAAAGAAATCCCTTACTGTTGTGCGTTCATATGCTCCATTGAGTAACATTACTGCTTCTATTAAATTATTAAAATTGATACTTCTCGCCCACAAAAGCAATGAAGATTCAGTCCATGAGATATTAGTTTCTGGACATACGATAAATAAATGCCAGACAGATTCAGAATTATCTCTACATCGATCACATAGAGCAGAGTCAACAATATGCCTCATATGCAAATTATCTTTTGTAGGTAACACTCGTGAGCATGCTTTCCAAGCGAAAACTTTTAACTTTGCAGGGCCCTTCATTGACCATATCAATTTACATATGTCCATATTTGGACTATCAAGTCGGTTCTCCTAATCTGCAATAGTCTCACAAGTACTTAACCAACATGCAGAGCGTACTGTGAATGTACCTTCTTGATTCGGCCACCATAGAAGCGAGTCAGGTTGACATTGATATGATAACGAAATACTAAGTATTGCATCAGTATCAGCAGGAAAGAAAATATTGTGCACATAATTTGAGTTCCATATGTTACTATTAGGGAGTACGAAATCAGACACTTTTGTATTCGTCGGGACAACTGACATTGGTGAAATTCTTCTTATTCTTTTCCCATCTGGAATCCATGCATCTGTCAAAACATTAATATTTTTTCCATCTCCAACTCGTCATCCTAGACCTTGTACTAGCAGACTTCTTGATTCAAAAATACTCTTCCATGAGAAACTATATTTAGAACCCAAAGAAGCTGTCAGAAAATCTCCATGCCTATAATATCTTGCTTTAAATTTTGTTTGCTAATAGAGAATGTTGATTGTAGACAAGCCGCCAAGCCTGCTTTGCCAATAAAGATTGATTAAAGGATTTTAGGTTCCTGAAATCCATTCGACCAAGCCTCTTTGGTATACACATAACATCCCAACACTTCCAATGAATTGTCCTGTGCAAATTAGTGGAACCCCACCAAAACTTGGCAATCATCGTATGTATTTCATTGATGATTCCATCTGGAATACAATATACTCCCATCATATATGTTGATGTGCTTTGTAAAACAGCCTTTATCAATATTTCTTTCCCAGCTTTTGATAGAGAACTACTTTGCCATGAATGTAATTTGTTCCATATTCTGTCTTTCAATGTTCGAAAAATTACTTTTCTTGCTCTTCCAATCACCGTAGGTAGTCCCATATACTTTCTATGTTGATCAACTTCTGTGATACCTAAGAATTGTACCACCACAGCTCGTGTCATTGCATTCACATTTTTGCCAAATGAAACCTGTGTCTTGTTGTAGTTAATTTTCTCACCAGAAGCTCGTTCATATAAACCGAGCTTGTCAGTTAATTGAGCGCATTTAAGGAGGTTAGCTCTTATAAAGATAAGACTGTCATCTGCAAAGAATAAGTGTGATACTATTGGTGTCGTTCTACAAATCCGCGCACCATGAATTCTGCCATCATGAAATGCTTTGTCTATAAGTGATGAGAAAACAACAGAACATAAAATAAAGAGATATGGCGAAATCAGATCGAATTCCCCTTGAAGGAATCACTTCACCCAGAACCTGACCATTTATTTTGAAAGAAAAAGTCACTGAACGGACACAATCCATCAGTCTATCAATCCAAAGGGGAGATAGTTCAATCTGATTGGCTTAATACGATAACCTATCGTCTTGGAAACCAATCTAATATGATACGGAATTTCAGTTCAGTAAAATTGATCAAATTCGATGAATCTTTGGCCAACTATGGTTGACTTTTTTTTGACATTGGTCAACTTTTGTTAAAATTTGGTTTCACTCATCTTGAGTCAACCTTAGTTGAGCTTTTGACCTGAGTCAACTTATGGTCAACTTTAGTTGAAATATGACTTTGTCAGCTTGAGTCAACTTTAGTTGAATTTTTGATATTCGGTCAACCTGTGGTCAGACTTAGTTGAAACTTGACTGAGGTCAACTTTGTGACCTTGACTTAGGTCAACTTTGTGAAACTGAGGTCAACTTTGTGATCAGCCTTAGTTGAAATTTGACTTCGGTCAACTTTGGTTGAATTTGACCGTAGTCAACTTGGGTCAAATGTAGTTGAGATTGGACTTCGTCACTTATGGTTCGGACGAGAAATTGTATATTGATGCAATTTTAGTTTGATAATTTAGATCGGTCAAATTTTGGTTCAATTGAACATCAGATCAATTGAAATCTGGTTGACAAATTGTATGTTGGTTCAATTTGGTTTTCTACCAATTAATTGAAATTGGTCTGATTGTTTAGTTTAGGCCGGTTCAGTTGTTTATGGTTCAATTTTGTTGGCTAAGATTGTCCTCTTGTTTGGAACCATAATTGAGAGGAACCAACATTACAGTTGAGACTTTACTTGCATGATAAGACATTCGATATTTGGACTGACATAACAAAGAGGTTGATTGAAACGGAATACATGACCACCTCCGTGGCATATCCGTGGAGACTGCCTTATTATTATGTTAGAATACATGTGTGCAGTTTATAAGGATACAAATTTAGGCCTCCGCACGTTAGTATTCAGCGTGGCTGCATACATACCCGTGGTGATAAATGTGTGACGATCTTTAGTATTTTGATATGAATAGTAAATCCCTCCTCCGATGGTTTATTATTTGACATCCCTTATCGTCAATGTTTGATCACCAAACAAGATGCCCTTGCAGTTAATACCATAGTCCTCCGACGTGCTATTAATGGTGCCCGATATCTTGTGAATGTCATTATCTGCTTTTAAAGATTTGGTTTATGTAATGGTTCAGTTAAATCGACATACTTGTCTCTTTTGATCATGTTCTGTCCTATTGTTCGAAACCATGAACTTCTTTGGAAACACAACACCACTTGAGATTTAGTCTCTAAATATGACATTCCCACTGTGGACTGGTATTTTTAGATATGTCTGTTGAAACGGAAAACACGATCACCTCCGTGATGTATCCACGTAGGTTGGCATAGTCTATTATATCGGATGTGTGTAGCTTGTTTGAATATTGATTGATCCTCCAGAAAGTCAATATTTAATGTAGGTGCAGACGTGCTTAGAGATAAATAGTTGATGATCTTTAGTTTTCGATGTGAATAATAAATCCATCCTCTGATGGTTTATTGTTTAACATCACCTTATCATCGATATTTATTCACTGGAACAAGTTATCACTTACTGTTAATACCACTGTCCTCCGACTTGCTATTAATGTGTGTCGATATCTTGTGAATGTCATGATATGCTTTTAAAGCTTATTTTATTTAATGCATAGTGTATGACATGCATAATTATGGTGTTGGTGAACATGTTTATTTGGTTTGACTTATTCTCTGTTAGGGAAATATCTGCGACATTTTGGTGCTTCATTGCACAGTTGTGTATTGAATATCATCCTTTTGAAAGTGCATACAAATTTGTTGTTGAATGTCCTTGTGGTCTTAAATTTCATATATGATGTATGAGATTTGAAGACGTTGAAATTCATATTTTGGTTGGTGAGATTTTGAATCTCATTTTTCTTGAGGAAATTGAGTTTGGGGGGAGATATGGTTGGGGAATTGTCATTGAAGAGAAAATTGTCTCTTATTAAGGGGTGGTTAATTAAATTTGCATGCATGCTCGGGATAATCAATCACAAGACAATGCTATTTGTTTTTCAGTCAAGAGACTGATTATTTCAGTAGGACAAACTCAACTACCTCAAGAATATGTATTATGACTTCCTAGTCTGATACGATTTGGTGTATGCTTTTAGTTGATGATATTCATGTTTATTGTGTTGCAATCTTGCTTGTTTGGAGATGAAACACAAATTATGGCTGATGTGTATACCACGGTTCAGTGGGAGTGAGATATGATTTTATTACATTATGGAACTTGTGTACACACATTCGCAATTGAGACATGTGTGGTCTCATTTACCTGTTGAAGTATGTATGCATTCGGAAGTTACATACATGATAATGTTGTGCAGATATTTGAGGAATTCACTATTGAATTCATTATTTAGAGAACATGTGATGAACATGCTCATGTATTGGATGTCAGATTTGATAGAAATAACTTTTGTTATTGACTCCAATGTGATGCCTAATAAGATTATGATTAATCTAATTATTGCTATATCAGTTTTGAATAGCAAATTTGAGGCATTAATTAAAGAATATAGTTTGTATTTATTGTCACTATAAAACTTTCGATTTCGTGTTGCGAAAGACCGTATATATTGATATGTGACAAATTTGATTATACCATATTCTGTTGGGAACTAGAGATAGTCAATGTGATAACATTGATATCAATATGCTAGTGGTAATTAAGAAATACAGAGTGAACATTTAGAGCATTTTGTAACAAACTCCGTTGCGGATCTGTTTAATAAAAGGGATTACTATCCGAGGTTTTTCAGTGGCATACAAATCATATGCCAGTTACCTTATTTGAGGATATTCATATTCAGTGGGAGTTTGTCTTGTGCACTGCTCTATTTTGAATATACATTTTGATCTATACTATCGAATTATGTTTCTGCAGAACTTTTGTTACTAGTATGCACTATGTGTACTATTGTTGATCTCGCTTTAGGGACCAGTTGGAAATAGACATGTAAGATCACAGTTCATGTAATTTCCATGCTGCACACTCATGATGAATCCATGTCGTTTAATTATGTTGGCATCCGTGACAAGCTCGGTCGAGTATCGATGATGCATATGAAGGCCGCCTTGATCCTAAGTCAGCATAGTTAATGGGCTGGATAGAGGATATACCTTTATGAGATGATAACAGTTTTTTGAGCTCACTTTTGTTCTACATTTGTTATTTACACATGTGACCCAGTGGGAGATTGTTGGGTTAATTTTGTAAATTAACCAATTATGTGGGGTCACGCATGTAAATAAAATGAATGTGTGTTATCATTTAAATAAGCCTAACTAAAGTGGTCTAGTTGTGATTTATATTGGCTTATGGGTATAATGTCATGAGGGTTATTGTGTAGATACCTTATGATATTTATTTTTTTATGATAGGCGGAAAGGTAATTATGACAGTAGTGGTTGCCCTAGCACACCACTATTTATATGAGTTATGGTCCCCGATCCACCACATAAAAAGATGATCGCTTTTCTTGCCCTCTGGGTGGAAAAGTATGAGAGTACTCAGGTTGCAGGACTGGAAGACCTAATCCGGTGTACTCATGTGCACATCCATTTCAGAAGTTACGCTTCCGCATATTGAAGATTAAAACGGTATGTTCTCTTTAATCTGATTTGAGTTTACGATCTTGGATGTATTACTGTTGATCTCAGTAATTTATTTCTAACAACTTCATCTGCCAGCGAGAAGGTCACCTACACCAGAGATATCCGATGATTCACCACTGCCAGAATATGATCCAATCTACTCAGTGGAAAATGATCAGAGCGCATGCGATGAAGGCGAAGGTGATATTGATTCAATTACGAGCATCAGATGCAAAAATTCCCAATCTGCTCATTCAGGTTATGAAATGGCACATCTACTTCGTTTTCACTACATTAATTATGTAGTTGGCACGAATTAATATTTAATTTGTCATACAGGGGATGTGGGTGGAGAAAAGAAGAGGGTGAGAAGTGTCGTCAATAGAACTAATGTGGCTTTTTATAAGCACACACATAATAAAGGTGAGTTGATCAAGGTGGAGTTTTTACCGGATGGAAGTGGGTCGGCGGATCAAAAAGTGTGCAGTTTGATTGTGCATGAGATAGGAAGTGTAGTGAGGGACAAGGTTCCCATGATAGCCCCATCGTTCAGGAAGCCGGAGTAGAAGGACTGATAAATTGTCTACGACCACTTGAGCGTAAGTATCTCTCATGTGTTAATTTTTTATTCAAATTTAATTAATTCATGTAAGTATTTCGTTGTTGTAACTTTTGTTTTAAATTTCTTTGCAGCCAAATTTTTTTATTCATCCAAAAGATGATCAATTGTGGTATTTCATCTTTAAGAGAGTCACGGAGAGGTATCCCGACTGGAAAGCAGACTGCAAGATTTTCTATCAAGAACATGGACCTAGTGTAATTCCCTGCGAGTTTTTGATCGCCGCAACCAATGTGAGTGGCTTATGAACCACTTTAATGATATGAAAAATCAGGTTACCCATTCAATTTAATTACCAAAGTACATTCTGTTTATTACTTCACTCGTTTAGTTATTTTTAATATGTTGTTTTACTTTTACAATGTATGATTAACTTGTCAAAATTTTGCTAAAATAGGAATGAGGTGAGGCGATGTCAAAAGTGCGTATTGAATCTGAACGACTTAACCACCACTCTGGTAAAGTTCCATTATATCAGAGGGCTGCAGAACTTAAGCTCCAGGGAGATAAGGCTCCCATTGTGAGTACTTACACCAAGGTTTACTCTACTGATCTTGCTGGTGCCGCCCTGGCAGTTAAGTTTCTTTGTGTATTTTCTCACGTGCTTACTTCATATTTGTTGTTATTTGGTTACACATGTTCATCGAATAGTTAGAGGTTGTAAGTCTTGTTTGTTTATATATACATGTTATTTGTAATGTGAATAATGTAATGTTCTTATTCAATTCATGTTGGTCAAATCTTTATTTTTCTGGTGAATTATGTATATTTTTTTCTTCTTGGTGCACGATATTGTACTCCTATCTGCAATGTTCTATTTGGTGAAGAAATTCATCTTGTTATGTGAACATAATGTTGTTGTTATTCAATTCAAGTTTGGTTGGTTAATAATGTTATTGTTTTGGTAGTTCTCATACTCTTTGATATGTCTGCCATATTAGTGTTTGTGATGTTCTGGTAAATTCATGATGTTTCTACTCTTATCTGCCATGATCTTTGATGTTATTCATACATGTCTTCTTCTGATTGTCTGTGCCAATTTTTACAGTTTAGTTGTTTCCTTATATTGTATTTATACTTTACATTTGTATATCTAGGAAAATGGAAGAGAGGGTTTCGTCAAGCATTGCGAGATCAAAATGGTGATTCTGTCGACGACTGTGTGCTGGATGAACAAGAACCTTCCAGTCGAAACTCAGGTTCAGATCATATCCGAAGTAGTGGGGCAAAAGCGCGGGACTTATGTGACTGGAGCAGGTAGAGCCTTCAAGAGCCCACCTCTCCCTAGAGGAGGTCCAAGAAACTCAAATTTGAACGAGCAATTGAAGAACCAACAAAGTGAGTTTTTGGAAATGAAGGCTTCTTTTGAAGAAAGGATTCGCACCCTTGTAGAGTTGGTGGTTCGGCGAATCTAGCAAATCAAAATGCGTCCGAAGGTGCGACGAGTAATGGACCAAAATCTTAATTACTTTGATGCTCTATGTGGTGAAACTTTTTGGTATATTGGCCGGGTATACATCTGAACTTTAGTTGTGTGTACCCTTTTGTTTTTTTTGCCCCGACTGTGTTTTGTGAATGGCCTCAATTTGTAATGTTGGCCGAATTATGTAATGTTGGCATGGTTATGTTTCCTCTAGCAAAACAAATTCAGGTTTTTTATGCAGACTTTATCCTTTATATGCGACATTTATTGTTTGTTATTCTTGACGTTTTATACGACAATGTGTCTAGTACAGCTTAAAGCATGTGACCTCTTATGCAACATCTATCTGCTTCTAAACCTAAGCCTAACGTATTTTATACGACAATAAATTGTTTAAGTATTAAGCACATGTCGTTTTATACGACGATAACATGTTAATGTTAGAAGCGTATGACCTCTTATGCAACTCAACCTGTTTCTAAACCTAAGAGTAACATCTTTTATACCACAAAAAATTGTTAAAAGTAGTAAGCATATGTCGTTTTATGCGACGCGAACATGTTAACGTGGGAATCGTATGCACTTAAAACACAAAACTAGAATGTCACATAACCGTGTCCCGTCACATATGGTTGCTTATGGGACGATAATTGGAAAATAAGTTCAGTATAAAATGTAGCATATGCCGTTAACGAGTAGAACTGACACCATTGTTAATGAGACTAATTGAAAGAATTGTCGCTTAAGTTAAAATATTTATACGAACGGCCTTCGGTTTATTTGTCGCACTGACCTTACGCTACTATGCGATGCGTATTATGTCACATAAACGAAAAGCCACTATATGCGACAACTTTGGGCTTTATGCGACGGGTAAAAAACATCTCCTAAGCTGTTTTCTGGCGTAGTGCATGTGGAATCTTCACATTTACTTTTTTCTCTTTGAAGAATGTTTGCATGGGAACATGGGTTAATATGTAATGGCATTCCATATCATCTTGATAACTGCTGGTGTCCGTTGCCGCATCAGAGGTCTATGGTTTTTCATACATTTTAATAGACATACATATATATATGCTGAGCAGTTTTATTAATGGATTTGATAGATTTTCTGAAGTTCATGGATTTGAGAAGCCAAACGATGTGCAGGCTCTGAATCTCATGAATGCTTGTGTACTGGCTGTACTAAACGAGTTTCCTGATATAATCTTTGCATATGGGGTTAGTGACGAGTACAGGTAACCTACTTGGTTTGTATCCATGAACTTCTCTTTAATTGATTTATCAATGTTACCAAGAGTGCATTTACTTTCGGTTTTGTGCTGAGCAAGGATTCCCAGGTGTGAAAGGCCTTCAAGGTTCTTATTATGTCCCCTTGAGTTTCTCTATAATCTACCCCTTTCAAAACTCAAATGTTTAAAATACACTGCCCGAAACTCAAATATCTAGAATACTCCATTTGAGTTAATATCGGTTCTCATCCTGGAGAACCGCTATCATGAATTTTTTATAATACCGGCACACGAGAAACCAGATTCATGCATTTTTTACATTACCGTTTGTCAGGAAGCGGAATTTTCAAAAAAAGCATATGTGTCACATTTCAACGGATATCGATTGGTCCACGTAGGCCACAAACGGAGCCACATAAGCAATTTCTACTTTTATCGGTTCCTCGTGTACCGGGATTGTAAAAAATGCATGATTCCGGTCCTCGTGTACCGGGATTGTCAAAAATGCATGATATCGATTTCCCAAGAACCGGTATTAACTCAAATGAGGTATTTTAGATATTTGAGTTTCGGATGGTGTATTTTGGAGATATGAGTTTCAAAAGGGGTAGAATATAGAGAAACTCTGTCTCTTTACAAATCTTAATATTTTTAAGCGAAAGATTGTAGATAAACTGAGGAATAGGGCAACCTTTTGTTGTTTTTTCATTTTACTCTTGTTGCTCAAGATACAAAATGGTACATCACTCTATATATTTATTGGGCGAAGTATATATATTGCGGAATCTTATGCAGTGATATACTGGTTCTTTAAGTTGCAGTCTATGTTAGGTTAATCCAAACATTATGCATAGTATGCATGCATGTGTAGGCAAGGTTAGTAGCCTAGCTATGTGATGACGACTTAGTTTAGTTTGATTTTGTGGATGCATATGTGACATCGATTAGTAGAGATCGGGTTAGTTTTGTGTCAACTTGTGACTGTGCAGTTATGGGTAGTTTAGGGGAGGTTGTTTTGTATTTAGTTTAAATATGTATTTCTTTTAATGAATATGACTGAGAAAACCAGTGTGTGTTTCAAATTCCATATTTGTTGCTAGTTTCCTGCCGAGTGAATAGCTTTTCCATGAGTGTTTTTGTGTAACGATTCCTTAGTGAAACCCGACATTTGGTATCAAGAGCCGGTTTACACAAGAACAATGGCCGAAGCTGCAGGATCTCGCAATCAATTAACCAATGTGCCCGTGGTGGAGAGGGCACTAATCCGGGAAGGAATAGTTTCGTTAACATATCCCATGTTGTCAAAGGACAACTACGCTTCATGGGCCATCAAGAAGGTCTTCATGGAAGTTCAAGTCATTTGGGAAGCCGTAGACCCACCAACCGGTATGGTGGTGGATAACCGGAGGGATAAGATTGCATTGGCGGCCATCTATCAAGGGATTCCGAAGGATGTGCTATTGGCAATAGCTGAGAAACGGACAGCCAAAGAGGCATGTCCAGCTTTAAAAACCATGCACCTTGGAGCGGATCGCGTCAAGAATGTAAAAGTGCAGACGTTGAGACCGGAGTTTGAAATGCTTCGCATGAGGGATTCAGAGTCACTAGATGAGTTCGCCAAGAAGTTGTCAAGCCTTGTCAACCGGATTTGCGGTCTTGGACAACAAATTGAGGAGGTTCATGTTGTGAAGAAATTCTTGCGAGGAGTGAGCAAGAGATTTCCGCAAATGGTGTCAACCATTGAACAATTTGGTGATGTCAATGTGATGCCCCTAGATGAAGCAATCGGTAGGCTGAAAGCGCATGAAGAACGTACACGTTCAGCGGAAGATAACGAAGGAGAGCAACTACTTTTAACCCAATCGGAGTGGGGACATCTCGCATGAAGAAGCATGATGGAGACATGGTGAGTCATAAAGTCAATAATAAGCGTAGGCGAGGACATGACCGGGGAGGCCGAGAATGGTCCATGGCACCTCGCCAAGAGGGTGAGAGCAACCAAGGCGGAAGACGCAACAAGTCAAAAATACGTTGCATCAATTGTGACATGTATGGTCACTATGCATCCGAATGTCAGAATAAGAGAAGCGACAGGGAGGCTAACTTGACTAAAGCATATGATGATGAGCCAACATTGATGATGGCGAAAACAAAGGAAGCGGTGATGTTAAACGAAAGTCACATTGAGGGCATTTCCAAGCTTAAAACTCTCTGAACAGACAAAGAAAGTAGGAGCAAGGGAAAAACAAGACAAGTTTGGATTAAGGGTGAGAATGTTAGGTTAATCCAAACATTATGCATAGTATGCATGCATGTGCATGTAAGGTTAGTAGTCTATGTGATGATGAATTAGTTTAGTTTGATTATGTGGATGTACATGTGGCATCGGTTAGTAGAGATAGGGTTAGTTTTGTGTCAACTTGTGAGTGTGCAGTTATGGATAGTTTAGAGGAGGTTATCTTCTATTTAGTATAAATATGTATTTCTTTTAATGAATATGAATGAGAAAACCAGTGTGTTTTAAATTCCATATTTGTTGCTTGTTTCCAGCCGAGTGAATAGTATTTTTTTATAAAAATAAATAAATTCTACTATTATAAGCAAGGAATGGACAAGTCCCAAACTCATGTCGGTGCATCCGAGGGAGTTCGAATCGTCGACCTCTTGGCATTCGACCAAGGGTGTGACCGCTAGACCACTACCCATGATGCAGTGAATAGATTTTCCATTACAAATTTGGGTAAAAAATACAACGGTATTATGCAGTGCATTTTTTACTGCCGCATACGTACGCGGTGAATTAGCCACAATTATGCGATGATTTACATGTTTTGAGACGGTTTTATAACGGTTTTGCAGTAAAAAAATTGCGACGGAAAAAGTGCATCGTATTTGCGTTGCATAAAGCGACAGTTTTACAGCGATTTTACAGTAAAAAAATTGCGACGGAAAAATTGCATCGCATTTGCGTTGCATAAAGCGCATGGGCGGAGGATGCAGCAGGTGGACTGCTCGAGCTACAGCCCGGGTAGAATTTGGCCCAATAATTTTTTATTTTTTTATTTTTTTGAGGTTTCAGTTTGGGGAGAAATGCAATTCCGATCTGGGGAGAAGCAGATACGCGAGCGCCGTCCCAATCTTCACGCCGCAGTCGCTGGACAACAACATCTGGCCGTTTTAGGGTTCGATGGCATACTCATTGTTGAGTTGTGGTAGTCCCAGAGTATGAGATTGATTCGGTATGGCATCTTTGTTCATTCAATTTGAACTTTCACTAAGTTTTCCAGAAATTGGGTATGAACTGATGGGTTTATGCTAGGTCGATGGAAGAGTTTACGTTAGATCGATGGCTGTTTAAACTATTGAGTTTTATGGTAGGTCGATGGTTTCATTGCAGAAGGTGAAGGCCTTCAGTCTGTCTCAGATTCTAGGGGTAAGAAGTGTTCAGTTTTTCTGCAGAAACTAATGGTGGCTTCTCATTATTCAATCTATATGCTTGTTGCTGAAATTTTATGTGTATGGTAGTGATGTCTGGTATTTTTTGAGTTTTTTTTTTTGGCAAATTAAAGTCGCTGCTATTTTAGATGGAAAAGTTTGTTTGAGTGCTATGATGTCTGGTATCTTTTGGTGCGATTCTGTTTGAGTTTTTCCAGAGCTCTTTGAGTGACACCCTACATGAAGTGTGTATGTGAATTGGCTGGCTATGTATTTGTTGCTGTGAAACAACAATTAAACTATCTGGGTTCACAATTGAGATGAGACATCACTCAAGGAGTTCATTGTGTTGTTTCACCTTCCATTTTTTACTGTTTTCTTCTGATCAAATATACTTGCGGAGACAAAATAGTTGTTATTGATTCAGACTACTTGGCATGGAGTAATAGGCCTAACATCGATGTCGGCATGAGCGTTCACTTGATCAATGAGTTTGTTCATTTGCGTCTCATTTTGCCTTCACGTGCAATACTATTTGGCATGGAGTAATAGGCCTAACATCGATGTCAGCATCCTCTACAAATACGGGTTTGGATGGGAACATAACCCAGTTTATATATGTTTGAACGATTGAATGACTATCGAAGAATGATCAAGTACAAGGCTTATGGAAAGAAGGTCAATATGTATAGCTTCGGAGTTCATACTCATATTGTGACAAGTGAATATTATTACTATCATTTTACATTTCAAGTTGATCTGAATTTTCTATTTTAATATATTTAAGGATGTAAAAAATATATACAATAAATCATTTTATTTAATTCGGGTTTTCAAAATTGAATTTAATTTTTATTATAATAATTTCAAATAAATAATGTATTACTAAAAACAAACTAAATTAATTTTTTTATTAAATCTATTAATTTTATCGATTAAAATATATTTTAATTTTCCATCGTAAAATCAGTGCATAACCGACTGAATATTGTACGTAAAAATCGTTGAATAACCTCTGCATAGTTTCAATGATAATACAATGGTTTTGCCACAGTTTTTCAGCGGTGTTGTTTACCGCTGCAAAACCATCGCATATTCCGCTGAATATGTATCGAAAACCCATTGCAAATTTTTATGCTGCGATCTGAAATGTAGTGGTATTAGTTACCATTGTAAATCCACCTAAAATTGCATATTACGATGGTATTACGATGGTTATCTAAAGAAATTTCACCACCGCAAAAATTGCCTCATTGTGTAGTGTTCCATGAGTGCTTTTGTGTAACGATTCCTTAGTGAAACCCAACCGTCTAAGCATTATTATTTTTTGTTCGTGAAAATGATATTGTGTTTTTAGTCTCTCTCTGAGAGTGTTAGGGCATCCTTAGTGATCATCACTTCTTTATTTGTCAAAAGATCATCCTACAATCTTTTAATAAAATTCTTCCTTAATAATGATCCAAGTAAAAAAAAGATCATCACACTCATTCTTTATATTTTATATCATAGAGGAGCGCTCAAATGATGCAGCAAAATTAGAATGAAACTGTGAGGCACGATCTCAGCCAATCACCCAAACCCCCCGTGCAATCAGGGCGCGCCACGTGTCCAAATAGTAAAAGCAGTGTGAACACAAAAATTTACTATTGCCGCCTGTGACACGTGGCTTCCCCACGTGCGTCAGATCAAAACCACAGAAGACCGAGATCGTGCCTCACTGCCTCATTCTACCAACTTGCCTCAACCGAGTGCTCCCCTTATATCATATATCCATCATAAACCACTTCTCATAATTTTTTACTTATATAATTATACTTTTCTAATATCAGATCAAATTGTATAAAAATAATTATTAATATTAAAGATAACTAACACTACAATTTATTACATAAATAGTAATTATATATATAGGATATGGATCATATACAAAGTGCCAATCTCGGTAAAAAAATAAAAAGTCATATAAACCGTATGATTTAAATTTTTGATGGATGAGATCAACTTAATTAAAATCAAATTTACATATTAATTAATATATGCTAGGGATTTGATTGTAATTAACCACCTAAGAATAACCCCGTTAACCTCCGTTAATTTACAATATATCAAATAATTTTCAAATAAAATTCAATCTGTTGAGAAGAATCGCCAGACCTAACCAAACCTTCCGTTTTGAGCCCTATTAAGGATGGCGTTAGTGGTTTTGTTCATGTGTGCACCGAGACCGTTTTGATGTTGGACTGAGGCCCTGTCCATTTGAATTTAAGTTTTTGACGGTTAAGATAAGATAAGTTCCTTTCAATCAACATAAGTTAATATCAGTTAAATTCAGTCAAGTTAAGTTAATATAAGTTTCAGTTAAGTGAAGATAAGATAAGTTACTTTCAACATACCATCATCATACCACCAGCATCATCATCATATTACTATTCATCATCATCATATTACTATTCATCATCATCATATTACTATTCATCATCATCATCACAACCACATCATCATCAGTATATTACTATTCATCATCATGATATTACTATTCATCATTCATATTACTATTCATCACCATCATCACAACCATCATCATCATAATATTACTATTCATCATCATATTACTATTCATCACCATCATCATCAGTATATTACTATTCATCATCATAATATTACTATTCATCATCATAATATTACTATTCATCACCATCATCACAACCATGATCATCATCATAATATTACTATTCATCATCCTCATCACAACCATCATAGTGGTATGATGATGATGAATTTAAGTTAATATTACTATTCATCAGTTAATATAAGTTTCAGTTAAGTTAACATAAGTTACTATCAGTTAATATAAGTTAACATCAGTCGATATAAGTTAATATCAGTTAAGATAAGTTTAAGTTCAAATGGACGGCCCCTGACTCAGTTTACCAATGCAGTGGGATAGTATTAGTGTCAGTAATTGTGTCGACTTTTTCCTCGAACTACGTAACCCGGTAGAAAGATTTCTTTGAGAAGACTGAGTTGAAGTATCCACCTTCTTTTGACGGGCGATCTGTTTGTTACCCCGTCATCTAAGAGTCTTAGAGATTATCTAACTTGGCGACAAGTTGATTGTGTGTTCTGACTCATGTTAGTTTATTTTAATAATCAACCTAAGCGAGTCTGTGGCATATTGCTTTGTGTCCTCCACGGCGAGAATGTTCATCTTTTTGAAACGCTCCTTTCCAAATTTATTATTGAACTTCTCAAATACGCAGGCCATATTAACAACCAATACAATACTTGTTTATGGATGCTTGTTAAATCTAGGAATGAGCAAAGGTGAAGCTCAAAATTTCTTGAAGGTCTGGTTTGTTATTCTTATTCGAGTCAGAGAATGATTTGCCATACGATTTTGGTACATTTACTTTGTACTTTCCTCATCTTTTCCTGCAGGGTACTCAAACACAGGAAAAGGATGACCTCCTGCTCCATCAATTTGGCATTGAGTCTATACCGGTTATATGTTTCGCCGAGGGTCTTCTGTTTATCGAGTAATGCCATAATCTCTGTTTTCTACCACACCATTTTATTCACTTGTTTCTGTTTAGCTAGTGATCTGTAATGGAAATTCCAGATCACATTGGGACCTTACTATATTATTTTGTCAACCACTATCCACTGTTTCTGATTTCTCAACTAATTATTTTTGTTAGCCGGATAAAACAAACGGGTATATTGAAAACTAAGCTGAAGGATGTACTAGGAACGTTGTTATTGACCATTGCAACATAATAGATGACAGCTTTTTGGGAAGCACACTCTTACATTCTCAAAAGGGACTCGGATAAACTCTTATAGCAGGTGCCACTGACACTGACTATGGAACTCAAAGTTTCACTGACTGTTAATAGTAATTATAGAATCAATTATATAAACATTGTTAACTGAGTCGTTGCCTCTGATCAAGTACAATAGTTAAATATATATAGTCTTTGTCAGCTTCAATGTTTGGAAATGGGGTGCATTTCAAACAATATGTTCAAACTGATCATGTCAAAACAGAGACAATATCACTAGTATAATATTTTCTCAACTTTAGCACATTGTAAGACTTGTATTATACTTTATTGGTACATTACAATCACAAACCATTAGGACTAGTTAGGACTTAAGCAAGCTTGAAAGTGGCATAGAGGCCCTGGCGCAAGACTTAGCCATTTTCTGGAGGAAGCAGAAGCAAGCTCGAAACGTTATCGTTTCAGGAGAGCGGGAGCTGCGTTTAATGGAACGCCAGCGTATTGTGCTGGCGCGGAAATCAATTGGAGGTCGTTGAAGCCAAACGCTGGCGTTTCGGGCGATGCGGAGACTTCGACTTTAGTGGAACGACGTAGCTTCGTTTGGGCGCGGAGTTGACCAAGTTTGACCAAGAGGCAAAACGTCTGCGTTTTTTATCCCAGCTGAAGCCGAGCTACATAAGAAGTCAGATTTGGGATTTAGGGCAACTAATCGGAAAATCTGAAATCGAGCGATTGAGAGATTCTCCAAGAACGACGAGACTGAGATTGCTATCTTGTGTGCGATTCGTGTTGCAAGAGCGTCGGGCGTGGATCGATTGATGGTTGGAAGCCTGACTGAAGCTTGGTTGTGACCTGGAGTTGCAGATAGCCACCGGACGAGACTGGTCGGAGCGTCGTCGATCTTCGGTTCACAAGGGCTATCGGAGGGGGCTCTAAACCCTCCACACTCGTCTCTAATGCTTTAGTTGATTGCGTGTTTAAGTGTTGATTGTATAGACTGAATTGTGGTTTGTGCTTGATGAACAATTGGAGAGTTACTCCATTGCATTGTATCTTTTGATTCAATCAATATAAAACCTAATTGACCTATACAATATCGTAACATTGTGGTATCAGAGCCCGTAAGCATCCATCAGTCTTGATTGTGGTGCTTATAGGTGTGATTCTTGGTCAAAGATTGAGTTTAGTGTCATTGTCGGCCCCGCCTATAGAAGTAGTGGCTTGGACAGGCACGGAACCTCATTGTTGTGGGCTATCTTGCATGAACTGTGGCCTTGAATTGTGTTCTTGTGACCTGTTGTGTTGTGTCTGAGAATTCGCTTCTTGAACATTGTATTGAGTGCTATATCTTGCTGTTTGTACTTCTTCATGATGACTGATATTAGGCTTAAGCCCTTTGATGGGCAGATGGATTTTGCTATGTGGAATATAAGAATGAAGGGTATTTTGATTAAGGAGAAATGTTGGAGGGCTGTTAGTGAGGAATGGTTGTGTCCAACCTCAGACCAAGTGAAGAGAGACCTTAAGGTAGTAGCCTTAGCTGAGATTATGATGAGGTTACAGATGATGAAGCTAGACCCTTAATGAAGATTACTGATCCTAAGGTTTTATGGGATTCCTTTAAAACTACCTATCAAACTAAGTCTCTACCCAATAAATTATTCCTTCTTAAGAAGCTATTTACCTTTAAGATGGACCTATCCCTTAGCATCCAAAAAAATCTAGATATTTTCCTTAGGATGACCCAAGACTTAGAGAGGTGTGAGGATACCATTAAAGAAGAACACCAAGCTGTGATTCTCCTTAGTTCCCTGCCCCATCAGTTTGATACCCTTATTGATGTAATTCAGTTTGGAAGAGAGGATTTGACCCTAGCTAAGATCATTGAGATCATCACTCAGAAAAATGAATCCTTGAGAGTCTTTAAGCAAAAAAATGGTACTAAACAGGAGGTTAAAAGTGAGGTAATGTTTGCCAAAACAAAGCCTAAGTTTAATCCCAAATCCAACAAATCCCATAAGCCTAAAACCCATAGCAAAGAATCTGAGAAAAAGCTTGAGAATGTCAAATGTTTCCACTGTGGTGAGATGGGTCATTACATGAATGGATGCCCTAAGAGAACTAAAAAGGATCATAAGAAGAAGGAACAAACTAGGACAGATTACACTAATGTGTGTGAGACTCAATATCAACCTGAAATTCTTGTTGTTGCAAACTCTGAAAGTATGAATGCTTGGATTCTTGATTCTGGTGTACTATGCATGCTTCTCCTCATAAATCTATGTTTGATGATATTAAACTCTGTGATGGTGGTGAGGTTAAGTTAGGGGATACTACTACACTGAAAATCATGGGTATTGGGACTGTTCCATTGAAAATGTTTGATGGTAGAATAAGAATTTTGCAGAATGTTGTTTGGGTGCCTAATCTGAGAAGAAACTTGATTTCTGAATCTGCATTAGAAGATAAAGGCTTTCAAATAATTTCTAAGAATGGAACTAGGGATGTCTTAAGAGATGACCATGTTGTGATTAGAAGCATGAGGCTATGTGGCTTGTATCATGTTTCTTTGTCCCCTGAACTGAGTGTTGTGCATGCTAGTGATAAGAATCTTGATGAAACTAAGTTATGGCATGCTAGGCTTGGACACATTGGTAATAAAAGCTTGTTTCATCTGTTTAAGGACTAATTAAGAAAAAGCCTTGTAACATTGAATTCTGTGAAATCTGTATACTTGGGAAGAAAACTGCACATGCTTTTGGTAAATCTAAGATACCTGTTAATGAAAAGCTTGAATATGTGCATAGTGATCTTTGGGGCCCTGGCCAAGTATCAACTGCTGGTGGTAGGAACTACTATGTTTCATTTGTTGATCATTACTCTAGAAGGGTGTGGATTTATTTGCCGAAATCAAAAACTGAGGTGCTTGATTGCTTTAAATCCTGGAAATTATCTGTTGAAAGTGAGACCGACTTAAGAGTTAAATGCTTGAGAACTGATAATGGCCTTGAGTTTTGTAACAAACTGTTTGATGATTTCTGTGCTGAGAATGGCATCAAAAGACATTTAATTGTTCCCTACACACCACAACAGAATGGAGTAGGTGAAAGAATGAATAGAACACTTTTAGAGAAGGCTAGATGTATGCTATTTAGCTCAGGCATTAAGAGTTCTATGTGGAGTAAAGATGTGATGACTGCTGCATATTTGATTAATAGATGCCCCTGTTCTGCTATTGATTTTAAAGTGCCCTTTGAGATGTGGTTGAATAAGAAAATTCACTTAGATCATTTGAGACCATTTGGGTGTACAGCTTATGCTAAAGTATCTGAAGGAAAACTAGAACCTAGGGCCATTAAAACTGTCATGTTAGGCTATCCTAGTGGCTGTAAGGGTTATAAATTGCTTGTGATACAACCTGGTGCATATAAAGTTATTAGAGCAAGATCTGTTACCTTCAATGAGAAGGACATTCATTTTAAAAATCTAATAACTTCTGCTCCACTGGTTTCAGGCACTGCCCAAGACACCACAGACTTCATCCCATCTGGTTACTCACTGGGAAACCAGGGAAGGCCAAATGGTGATGCAGCATGGGAGGCTGAATCAGCAAGAACACAAGGATCAGGAGGGCATTTGGACCTGCACACCCCTCCTAAGGGTAAGCTTGGGAAACCAAGGGAAAGGAGGGGATAATCAAGAAGAGGACAGTGGGAGTAACTTACCCCATCAAACAGATGGGGACCAGCTAAGTCTTCCTAGTTCCAGCACTGATAGGAATGCTAGTCATTTACCTGTTAGTCATAATGATATTGATGTGCTAAGTGCCTCCCAAAGCAACATTGGTGGAGGCACAAATGCTGTTAGCAATGATCTTGTTGTGTATAATCCTGCTGTGAATGCTGCCATGTCTGATGACCTTGCTATTGATCATGTACATGCTGATTTAACTGATTATGTGCTAGCATGAGATAGGGTGCCTATGACTAGAATTCCAAACAAGAGATATGTTAATGTTGCTGAGTTTGCTAACATTGTTGAATATGCTATTAATGTTGCTGAAAAGGTGAAGTATGTTGTACCTGAAACTTATGATGAAACCATGAAAAGTAAGGATAGTGATAAATGGAAACTAGCTATGAGGGAGGAGATTGAGTCCATGTTTAATAATGGGTCTTGGGAACTGGTTCCCAAGCCTCCTGGGGTTAAAATCATAGGTTGTAAATGGGTGTTTAGGATTAAAGAACCTAATTCCCTCACTGAGCCCCCTAGATTCAAGGCTAGGCTTTGTGCAAAAGGTTTTTCACAAAGGGAGGGCATTGATTATAAGGAGATTTTTGCTCCTGTGGTGAAATATAAAACAATGAGACTTCTTCTTGCTATGACAACTGTTTATGATTGGCATCTACAACAAATGGATGTTAAAACTGCATTTCTACATGGTAACCTAAATGAAACAATCTATATGTATCAAGCTATTGGTTATGTAGATCACAAATTGCCTGATCATGTTTGTCTGTTAAGGAAATCTATTTATGGCTTGAAACAATCACCTAGACAGTGGAACATTAAATTTAATGAATGCATAATGTCTCTTGGTTTTGCTAGAAGCAAATATGATACTTGTTTGTACCTGAAAAGACCCAAGTCTGGTCTGATTCTTTACTTGCTGCTGTATGTTGATGATATACTGATTATGAGCAATTCTGAATCTGAAATTTCTAAGATCAAAAAGTAATTGAGCTCAAACTTTGACATGAAGGACTTAGGCATTGCTAAGAAAATTCTAGGCATAAACATTGTGAGAAACAGACAATAGAAACTGATGTTTTTGTCCCAAGCTGAATATGTTGACAAAGTCCCCAAAAAGTTTAGTATGCATGATAGCAAACCTGCCATGATACCCTTAGGAGGGCACTTAGTCCTTAGTAAAGAAGATTGTCCTAAAGATGAAATTGCTAGGAAGAAAATGAGTTTGATTCCTTATGATGTTGCAGTTGGTAGTGTGATGTATTGCATGCTATGTACTAGGCCTGATCTTGCTTTTGGGATAAGTGTTCTAAGTAGATTCATGTCTAATCCAGGGGATAGTCATTGGAATCCTATGAAATTTTTGCTGAAATTTTTGAACCATACTAAGAACTTGGGACTTGTATACTCTGCTTATGGGAATAAACCTGATTTGGTTGGATATGTTTACTCAGATTATGCTAGCAATAGGGATACTAGAAAGTCTACAACTGGACTATTTTTTACTTGGCATGGTAATTGTGTGTCATGGAAATCCCAGCTGCAATCAGTGGTAGCTTCCACTGAAGCAGAATACATTGCAGCCAGTGAAGCAGCTAAGGAAGCTGTGTGGCTTAAAGGCTTGCTGTCTGAAATTGAACAATGCTCTTATGTGCCTTTTATCTATTCTGATAGCATGAGTGCTTTGCATCTTTGTAGAGATCCTGTTTATCATGAAATAAGTAAACACATTGATGTTAGGCTTCACTTTATTAGGGATATCATTGACAAATGTGTTATTAGAATTGATAAGATTCTTAGGGATGAAAATCCTGCTGATTTTGGGACTAAGGTTGTGCCTTATGTTAAGTTTGAGCATTGCAGGAAAGCTCTTAATGTGGGCAAGGTGACCTGAAGCTGATGCTGGTCAAGGGGAATGGGACAATGGCTGATGGAGTGCGGCTGTTGCAGACCATGGGAAGATTAAACAAAGGCGTACAAGATCAAGCAGATTAGGAGGACAATTTGTAAGACTTGTATTCTACTTGATTGGTACATTACAAGCACAAACCATTAGGAATAGTTAGGACTTAAGCAAGCTTAAAGTGGCAGTAGAGGCCCTAGCGCAAGACTTAGCCATTTTCTGGAGGAAGCAGAAGCAAGCTCGAAACGTTATCGTTTCAGGAGAGCGAGAGCTGCGTTTAATGGAACGGCAGCGTATTGTCCTAGCGCGGAAATCAGTTAGAGGTCGTTGAAGCCAAACGCTGGCGTTTCGGGCGATATTGAGACTTCGACTTTAGTGGAACGACGTAGCTTCGTTTGGGCGCGGAGTTGACCAAGTTTGACCAAGAGGCAAAACGTCTGCGTTTTTTATCCCAGATGAAGCCGAGCTACATAAGAACTCAGATTTGGGATTTAGGGTAACTAATCGGAAAATCTGAAATCGAGCGATTGAGAGATTCTCCAAGAACGACGAGAGCGAGATTGCTATCTTGTGTGCGATTCGTGTTGCGAGAGCGTCGGGCGTGGATCGATTGATCCTTGCAAGCCTGACTGAAGCTTGGTTGTGACCTGGAGTGGCACATAGCCACCGGACGAGACTGGTCGGAGCGTCGTCGGTCTTCGGTTCACAAGGGCTATCGGAGGGGGCTCTAAACCCTCCACACTCGTCTCTACTGCTTTGGTTGATTGTGTGTTTAAGTGTTGATTGTATAGACTGAATTTTGGTTTGTGCTTGATGAACAATTGGAGAGTTACTCCATTGCATTGTATCTTTTGATTCAGTCAATATAAAACCTAATTCCCCTATACAATATCGTAACACACATATTATGCTAAATTAATTTAGTAGCACATATATGACTGATTCCAGGGACGGACCCATGAATCGAAATAAGGGGTGCCGAACGAAAACATAACATTAAAATAAAGGTTATCTTGTTTCATATAATGAAACCCATCTTTTGCTGGATCGATGCTAAAGTTTCAACTATTTCTTCGTCAGAATTGGCAACTAATAAATCTGATAAGAAATTATCTTCCATCTTGTTGCCTAGTGCATTATTCACTATATTCGTTCTAAAAAATTAGCATTCGGTAGTAGATTGAGAGCTCAAAGATTTTGAATAAGAGATATTTGTACAACAACAAAAATACATTTTGTTGTGACTGGATTACTAAACTTAAATATTAAATTAAGGTCTTATATAAATTATAGATTGTTTATGTCATACAAATTTTTACAAGTGTCACCCAAGCCTAACATAGTTCCGTCCATGATTGATTCATTCTTATTCTGTTTTTCTAAATGGTATAGGCGGGATACAGTGCGCATATACATAGTTTTCTTTGCATCTATTTCTCGCCTTCGGCTTTCAACATATTCCGACCATTTAATTATCCCATCGGCTTTATATAAGAATAGGTTTATCCGCCGTTATCGAGTTATTCTCTACTATTTAAAATGAATTCAATTATATTTTTTTTACTTTTTAGTACTGCTTCCCGCGACAATTTAATCAAAAGGGAACAATTCCATGAACATTCCGGGTTTTTTCCCACTCCTTGAGTTATTTTGACCTTGACCATACAAATATTTTCTATGATTCATGTTCTTAGTTGACTTGTTATAAATAAAAAGTACCTTATCAACATTTATTTTAGCTAGCAAAAAAGATTGTATCTTGATCCTGTCTGTTGAGAAGCACTCTCTCCTCAGAAACCATATGTAGAGTCGTAGAGATAAGAGTTTTAAGTCTTAGTCATTTTCTTGTAATGGAACTATGGAAGAGAAAGACCAGGTTTTGCTTCTTTTTTTTTTTTTGATATAATATTATTTATTTCCATGTCATTAATATATTTAAGGGATATGAATAAGGTCTTCAATACAAATGAAAGAATTGTATATATGCTTTACAAAAATAGATCCTGCCAATTTTTGTTGAACATGAACGAAATGTTAATTTTGATGGGACGAGTCATTTTAACGTCCAGAAACCCAAATCATGAGTTTCGTAGATAAATACTTTCAAAAACAATTATTTCACACTTTAGGAATAAAGAAAATAACATCAGCGTTGAGAGGATAGGGTTGAAAACTGACAAAAACATCATACATATAAATTAAAATTAAGGTTTGCTTCATATACATTTTCCTGGTGTGCAAGTTTCAGTTCATAATTTATCGAACAAATCAGATTAATGTAAAAAAAAAAAGTTAACTTGCGGGGATGGTATATAGTCGTAATTAAGAGACAGCCAAACAATTAAGTTCATCTATATATATCTACCGCACGATATGATCACTTTTAAAAAGTCTAGCTAGATGAGCAAAAAAAATAAATAGTCTAGCTAGGATGAGTTTTTTTAAGGAACTTTGAATGAATATGATTGCCGACATTCTTTGGCTTAAACAGCTGGTGGTAGAGAATAGTTCATATTCAAGAATGTGTCCGTAAAAGAACCATTAAGCTTTGATTAACTTAGAGCTGCTTGACTTTAATAATCATCAACCAGAGGAGCGCTCAAATGTTACACTCATTTTAGAGTGTTATGTGTTACACCAATCTTAGCCACACATCCAACCCCCCGTGCTTTGTGGTCTTGTCACGTGTCCAAATACCCAAAATCCAATAAAGCAAAAAGCAAACAGTAAAACCCACTATCCAAAAATCCACTATTCCGGTACTATTCCTGCCACTATCAACCAATCAGAAGCTCTGTAACACATAACACTCTAAGAAGCTATAACATTTGAGCGCCCCCCTCATCAACCATGTATAAATAGAACACCATTTTCATCACATCCTTATTCACTAGCCTTAATTTTTTTCTAAGCAATTATATACTCACCAGTAACTTTTAGCGCGCGGTAAAATGGAAGGAAGACGCTCGAGTAATTTGAAATTTGTGCTTCTAGTTCTTGCTTTTGCTGCATTTTCAGTTTGCAATGCGAAAGGCAGATCAGGAGCAGGGCTGCGGACCAATTTCTACTTTCGTAGATGTCCTCAAGCCGAGGCTATTGTCAAAAAACTTACATGGAAAGCAGCTGAAACCAACCCCGCTTTGGGTGCTCAGATACTTAGATTCCACTATCACGATAGGGTAAGTGCCTTGTTGTTTCAGTCCTCTATCGCTTCGATTTGTATAAAAAAATAGTACATTATTAAATATCGCTATAATGGTACTAAAAGTAACTTTTACGAGCGCTTTGATAAATATTTTGAGCTTGTAGGGGTGTGATGCATCCATACTGCTAGACAAAGTCGGACCAACTCCATCAGAAAAGGAAGCCAGACCGAATCTGACGCTACTCAGATTTGAATTGATTGATCAAATCAAGAAAGCTATCGAAGATGTTTGCCCACAAATTGTATCATGTGCTGACATTCTCGCTTTTTCCGCTCGTGATGCTGTCTCCTTCCCAGTAAGCAACAACATCGATCCATTGCTATACATTTCATATCTTGTTACATTTTTTTTCAATAAATTTGATAATTATTTTAAAGGTTAGGTGATTTATTATTTTTCTAACTTTTTTGTTCTTCATGATACTGTTAATTACATAGTTTCGAAGGTCGTTGTGGCCCGTCTTCACCGGAAGAAGAGATGGAAGAGTGACTCTTGCATCCGAAGCCAACTCAAATCTTCCCTCCCCTTTTTCAAACTTCACCACTCTATCACAGTTATTCACCAGGAAAGGTCTAGACCTCGACGATCTTGTTGCTCTATCAGGTAATATATTTTCAACATTACTTAATTAATTTTTCTAAATTAGTGTTTGCCTAAAAATGTGATACTTTGTAATACAAATAAAGTTTTTCTGTCAATTTCATGTGAAAAAGATCTTGTGCAACGCAGTCAAACGATGTGAGACGTCATATACTATTACTTACAAAACTATTTTACAAAATAAATTTTGATATTTCACCATTGCATATGTTCACAGGGGCACATACCTTAGGAAGGGCTCATTGTGGAACATTCACAAGAAGGCTAAACTTCACCGGGACCAACGACATCGATCCATCTCTAGACGTGTCCTACGCCGCTTTCCTAAAAACTCAATGCCCTACTCCAATCAACCCTGCCACAACTATGGAAATGGATCCACGCAGCTCTCTTCAATTCGACACCAAATACTACAACGCAGTGGTGCGTAACAAGGGACTTTTTCAATCCGATGCCGCCCTACTTACGGACCAAGCTTCTGCAAGTAGAGTCAGAAGGTTTCAGAATGGAAGGTTGTTCTTTTCTCAGTTTGGTGAGTCCATGGCGAACATGGGAGCCATTGAAGTGCTTAATGAGAATAATGGAGATATCAGGAAGCAGTGTCGCGTTGTGAACTGATAGATCGATACAAGTGAACTTCCGCATCTAGTGATTTGATTTGAATGTTTGTGTAAATCCATAATTTATTTCATTCGAATGTGTTATGTGTGAACAATATTGACTTGCTAATGTCAAGTGTTTGTATTTGAATAAACATTATTTCATTCAATTGTGGAATAAGGGAAGGTGTAAATTTTCTGTTAAGTATAGGATTCTTTTGACAGGAAACTTAATTAGAATTCTCAACAAAAAAAAGTAATACATAATATGTAACTTGATGATTTTTCTATATTAATAAACACCCCTTTATTGAGCAATTGGCCAAAAAGCCTGGCCTAAGACAGGAACAAGAAGCGCTTAGACAGGCACAAGCAAAAAGAGCTCCCCAAGCTAGACACAATGCGGAACCTCTCAGGCAAACAAAAGCCATCAACGAGGACCGAACCCTTGGAAGGGAAAACACCCCTCTTCATTGGAACCAAACAAGGGGCCGAAAAAAAATAAGGCACCTGGCAAACAAGGCAGTAGGATATCAAATGTTTGTGTCATCCACATGATGCGTAGGGACTGAAGGCGGGTAAAAGTGCTGGCAGACAACATTGTCGCAGTAGTTGCTCGCTAACATCTTCTCGCTATTAATAGCATTCAAAAAGAAAGCAGGAGGGTCTTCTTCAGTCGCTCCTTGCGCATAAGCTGAAGTCCACGCAAAAGCTGCCCCATTGACTCTAGGACAGACCCTCGCAAAGTATCAATCCTTAAACTCATGTCTGAACCTCCGATGTCGATGTAGCTCATTCCAAGGGACCTCGCCAGCGTGATTATCCGCAATCCATTTCATAAAAAGACTAGAACAGACCACCATAGTAATTAAGAGCCCTTTCCTCAAGGCACACTACACCATTCCAAGGGAACCTATGTGACTAACCGTCTGTCGCCTAAGGTCTGTGGCCCATCTACTGTGGCCCAAGTATGCAGGCGACTGAACCTAATATCCTCTGTTGCGTAAGTACGTAGGCGACGGAACCTAATTGGGTCTGTCTCCTAGACCATATGCGACATATTCATATGGATATGTCGCTCAAATGGTTGGGCGACTGAATTAAGGTCAGGCACATAGAACTTTAAGTAACTTACTTTGGATGTCACATAAACATTGTAGAAAATCCACTTTTCTGTTACATTTTTTTGGTCATTTCTGTTACATTAAACATCCTTATTTCATAATAAACTAAGACATGAACAAGTTACATTATAACCCAGCATAGTAGATTGCTTTCAAAAGATATATAATTCAACTACAAGTTCCAAACAACCATCAAAATACAAATATTCTAGTGTTTTGAAAAGTTAAGTTCCAAGCATGAGCATCAAAACGATCACTATACTTCAGTAAAATATCAAGGTCGCATCACACCATAGCTCGCTCCGTCCGAAACATTGTTACTTCCTGCCCCTCCTCGCACTAGCTCTTCAAGCTCCCGCATTTTTTCTTCTAACATTAGTATCCTCTCATCTTTTTTCAGTGAATCCTCCTTGGCCCTATTCAGCTCCTCTCTCATTTGTGAAGTTTGGGCAGCCACTCTAGCTCCACTTCTAGGGCGTGGAGGCTTCCTAAAGGATTTCCCAACACCAGAAATTTGGGTCCCTTTTTTCTCGCCAACCGCTTCACTAATGATAGCGAATTGGATTTCCTCTGAGAGAGGTTCATCTAAGGAGCTTCCGTCTTCATCAAGCATATTAAGAACCTTGTTTTCCATTTCCTCCTGCACAAAATTTAAAAGAACTTTTAAGTTACAAACTGAGATAGTTATATAACTACAAGATAAATCAATATGTATGCCACATAACAACCACTGCGAAATTATCATGACAAATCGCATCACTAAGCATCATTATGTATCAATGTATCAATATATCAATATATCATGATAAATTGTATGCCACTGCCAATAGGTTCCACTATTATTTATACGTACTATCACTAAACAACAATAAACGTGGCAGCAAGCAACCAACAAATTTCACACTATTATTATCTACACGGTCATTTCAATTAGGTAATCTATATCAAATAACAATTCCATTGTCAAGCAACACCAACAATATGAAAATTTAAGAAAAGTAACCAAAATACCACTATTTTGGCTGCTGCTGGTTCACCGGCGTGCGCCTCGCCATAAACTGCCATGTGAGGCGCCTTGTGTCCTTTGAGCAACTGTGTCTTAGCCCTATGAGCGAAGAGGACCTTCCCAGAGCGATGATTCATCTTCTTTGATCGAGCATAACTCGTGTTTTGGGATATTGCATGTTGGAATAAGTAAAGAAAATCAGTGCTTCATTTTAAAAAATAAAATCAAATGAAAACCACAAATTACCTACTGTGCTGGCTCGTTGAAATGGGATACGAGCCACTTCCACTGATCACGACGATCGATAAACTCTAAAGGGACTTCGTTACCGTAAATTTTCCAAGTGTGACCTACACTTGGACTTCCAGTCTTTGTATCTGTCCGCTGCAGCGCCTCCGATGTAGTACCACAGCCAAGTAATATCCGGCGAAATTTCAAAATGAATCTAAGAAAAAAATGTAACAAGTCATATTGTTAATAATACAAAGACTAAAATGTAAATACATGAATAGAATTATAGTTAATGTATCAAGTACTTACACGTATCCTCGTTGTTAAGTTCCGCATAGCTAGGTGCTAACATTGGTATCTTTTCTCGCACACAGCTTCCAATTGCATGGATCAACAAATTATATTGATCTCATTTGTCAGGGCCTAAATGTTCAGTGCCACTCGACATTACAATTTTTTGGTCACCCGTCCTTCTGACGATGCCTGCTGCTTTCACACCTTTCAGCAATCCGCGTTTCCTTATATTAGTAGGATCTTCAATTTCTATACAAAACATAACTAGTAAATGCTTAGCATGTAAAGATAAATGAATAGCACCGTCAAAAACAAAAAACAATGACAAAGAAGCTGAAGACCAATGATGGACCCAAATTATACGAATCATAAACACCGTAAAACCCCCTTAATTAGACTGTTGGTCTATTTAACTTCTGCTTGTTAGTACCGATATATTTCTACAGGGTATTTTGGCGCTTAGAGAGAAAACACGCTAAGGAGAGGATTTTACGCTGAAAAGATGTTTAGAGTTATTCCAAGGTCAAGATCAGACGCTGACTGAAGAAATCTCAAGGATCCTGACATGGAATCACTCCAAACAAATCAAGTCAGAGAGGAATTTGCATTGAAGACTCAACCGACCGGGTGAGAAAATGCCGCAGAAACCACCCGACCGGTTGAGGCAGTTCCAGGCTCTCCGCCGAGCTAACCAAGCACTCAATTCAAGTCGCTCGAGCAAACCACCTCATCTGACAATTCCACCTCGACCAAAATGTTCCAAATGGAAAATAAGGTGGAAGTTGTCGAGACTCCAAGGCGAATGCTCGAGCAGATTGGCAGTTAGCTCAATTCCAAGGCAAAGGCCCGGCGCGCTTAGGCACCCAAACCAAGTCGCTCGACCCGACCGATGCATCTGGAGATTCTGGCTCGACCGAGATGTTTGGAATGCCCACCAAGTCGGACAATCTCGCTTCCCAGACGAAACGCCCGAGCAGATTAGCAGGTTGGCCCAATTCCATAGTAAAGGCCGCGCGCATAGGCACCAAAACCAAGTTGCTCGACCAAAACATGAAATTTGGAAATTCTGGCTTGACCATTAGTCTTAGAATTACTTGGCCATTCCAAATCAACTATCAAAATGCACGTTTGGACAAGGTGACCGGCCACCATGCTTGGAGGTGGCCAAGGGAGGAGCTCCTCCCCATTCCACCACCTGCTACCGGCGGCTCCTCCTCCATATGACCGGTGGCTTTCTCCTCCCCCATGTGGCAGCTCCTCCTTGCTCCTCCTCCTCATCCCTTGGATCAAAAGACATGTGCCACCATCTCCACCACCCATCTCCTCCCCTTATGGCTATAAATACCAACCTCCTCCTCCTCATTTCAAACATCCACAAAAATTGTAATTCACTTATCTCTCTAGAAATTGTAAGTTCGGTTTTGAAAATAAAGGATTGCTCCCTTGGCGCTTCAACGGTAGTAAGTATTCTGATATTTATTTCCGTCTTTAATTTCCAATTCCTTAGTTATAATGTTTAGCGCGATAAATAGTAGCTAAACTAGTAGTTCGGTAGAAGGGGTGGACTTGTATTATAAAATGCTTTAGACTGTTAATTTAGTGTCTCGTCTTTGTATTCGAAACTTGTTCTATGTGCCATATATTAGATCAGAACGTCCATGGTTGAGTGGATGCTTGAAATGGCAAAGCTCTTATGTGGAAGTTCGTAAACATACTCGGGTAAGTGGATGCTTGAAATGGCAAAGCTTATCTGAGGAGTTTGATCTCTCTCAAACACCATTTTGGGTTAATCGAAAAAGACAACCCAAAATGGATGCACACAGGCTAGTATACCTTGAAATGGGGTGCTAGTCTAAGTAGAACAAGGGTTTTACGTTTTTTGCAAAAGATTCGACAGTCAAGTGCTTGAAATGGCCTTGACTCATTTTCGAACACTTTTGCGAAAGACTAGACAGTGTGGCAAATTGAGCGCCGAAAAAGGCCTTGATACACATTTGAATACTTAGAAGATTCACTAAGGGTCAATGATAGACAGGGTATAATACAAGGCCCCTGAAACCGAACGCTTTCTTTTAATAATTATCAGTTACTTTCTAGTACTAAAACCAACCAACCAACCAATCAATCACTTAGCTGGTAGCTTTAAAACCAACCAACCAATCCCAAAATTGTCCAACTTAAAGAACAACTTATTCCCCTAATTCCCTTGGGTTCGACCCCTACTTACCACTTACTACCCAGTAGTGTAGTCGCGAGTAGCGGAAAATATAAATTTATTTGTACAGAGAACACTGCACCTTAACGACAGTGCAGTGGTCTCCGTCAAATTGGCGCCGTTGCCGGGGAATTAGCCATCGGATTAGTTGTTCTTTCCCCCCTATGTCCTCATGACGCAACCCCCTTCGTATGCATGGACAACGCAATATCTACCCCTGTTCGGAGGAACGGAGGGAGAAGACCCAGTACAGCACTGCCGAAACTTCCACCACGTATGCCACCACATCAAACCTGCTAATGAAATGTTAGAGGAATTTAAGCTTAAATGCTTCAAATTCTCTCTAACTGATTTCGCAACGATCTGGTACTACACATCTACCGCTTGCAGTGCAGAACGTTACGTAGATCTCTGCGTTCCATTCCTGAAGGAATTCTCCCCACCATCCTTACGCCAAGAAGCCCGTGAGAGAATCATGTGCCTTCAACAATCCCGGGATGAGACCTTGGACGAATATTACACGAACTATAATGCCATCGTCTCAAGCTGCCCGCACCATGGATCCACGAAGAAGATTCTTCTCCAAAAATTTCTTCGTGGGATGAGGTCCGAAGAACTGGGAAGAGTTAACGAAGCAATGAGAAGATCAGCCAGAAACTTCACCATTGCAGACATGTGGTACCTCATAATTGGCCTAGCCGCTGCCACAAGACGAGTACCCCAAATTGACGAGGAAATGCAGATAGATGAAGCTGACCCTGAGGCAGACAAAGAAGAAACTACCGAGCCGTCAGAAGAGACTCCTGAATCATCAGAAGAATCAGATATGGAAAGCACCGGAAGCAACGAGGTTGGAGTCCAGAACACCACTGACGAACTGCCCAATTCATACCCGACTATCATTACCCGGGCAGCCGAGACTATCTACGACCAGTTCCTCACTGACGATCATAACGAGGCAGAACCAAGCCTCAAGAGGCAAGCTTCCCGACTTTTCCCTTCGATCAATAGACAAATCGCTGAAAACTATGTGATCCATGAAGAGGCGGAAAAGAGGATGGGAAAAGGGCCTCAGCAGAATGAATCCTCGATGTAGCAGTGTTACACCGTAGCTGGACTAGACAGTCCCAAATACAAAAACTGCAAAGGGCTAGTAGTGAAAGGTCCCTCACACCCTCCGGGGTATTGGAAAGAAAAGATCCCAAAACAAAGGAGTCCTGACCCAAGCACATCATCTCGCAAGAAATCGGGAAAAGGCAAGGCAAGAAGCAACACAGGAACGGTGGCAAAATACGACCTGAGCCACCCATGGGACCCAAACCAGTAATCCACAACGAGGTATCGTCGAGCCAACGACGTTAAACAAGTGCACTGGTCGGGAGGTAACCCGACACTATCTTACTTTCTGTCATTTAAATTATGTCATTTAATTTTCTGTCTTAGTCATTCTCACATATATATATTAGCTTGCATGACTTTTGAACTAAGGCACGCCTTCGTTCAAAAGTGTGGGGTGAGAACCACAGTTGTATATAAATAACATGCTTGCTGTTTTTTATAGTAATAGTATCTTTTTGAAAATATGAACTTAAGAATGTGAAAAAGATAGACCGAAATTCATGCATTTACCTTGTGAAAATTCAACTGTCTAAAAACTTAGAACGTAACTTTTCATTTGTCCTTTGTGCTGAGATTATCTAGAGATGTGGAGTTGACATAAACTGCCCTAGAAAGGCTTGGCAGGCAATCAAAGGATCTTATCAAACTATATGATTTTCGAAGTCAGTGGAGGCTGCACTTCGGGTTTCAGTGAAGATTGAAGTCATCTCCGCCATGCAGTGTTTATGCAAAAAGAAAAGAAAAGGCGAGGACGGGAATCAGACCGTCCTCTCTCTAGTTAAAGTAGCCGAGAAAATAGATGAGCGACCCTCATCTTGACCCGCGCGAAACAACAACGATGAGAGGAGCGGGGAGGTATTTCTATAGGTTTGCGGGCGATGATTGGACCTCCCAAAAAAGGCTTGAGAAAATGGACTAGCAAAGCCACAAAAAGGCGAAAAGCTCGAAGAAGCAAATCAAGAGGCCAAAGGCCCAAAATTGTGAAGGTTTTAACCGAACAAAAAAAGTGAAGTACTCAAAGAGTCAAATCAAAGGCCAAAGGCCGATTCACTACAAAAGCAGTCCCTCGCCAAAAGAAAAAATCAAAGTACTCAAACCAGTGAAACCCGAACCAAATCACGTGCTAGAGAAAGCTACAAGGAAACCATATAGTGCGAGCCGATCCCGAAGTTGCAGTCCAGGAACCAAAAAAGGGCTATCTCCCGAAACATCCAATATGAATTGCATCTCAGCACGGAGGTACAAGTATTAAGTTTCTTCTATTTATTTACACAGTTCAATTTGGTAATAAGTAAGTAATGCATGAATTAGGATAAATCGAGTCCCACAGTCTAATTTTCATATAATCCAAAACCAAACTTAGAGTGCCGCCCTTTAATAGCATTGTTCGGGACGAACAACTAAAAGTGTGGGGTGATATGATGGACCCAAATTATACGAATCATAAACACCGTAAAACCCCCTTAATTAGACTGTTGGTCTATTTAACTTTTGCTTGTTAGTACCGATATATTTCTACAGGGTATTTTGGCGCTTAGAGAGAAAACACGCTAAGGAGAGGATTTTACGCTGAAAAGATGTTTAGAGTTATTCCAAGGTCAAGATCAGACGCTGACTGAAGAAATCTCAAGGATCCTGACATGGAATCACTCCAAACAAATCAAGTCAGAGAGGAATTTGCATTGAAGACTCAACCGACCGGGTGAGAAAATGTCGCAGAAACCACCCGACCGGTTGAGGCAGTTCCAGGCTCTCCGCCGAGCTAACCAAGCACTCAATTCAAGTCGCTCGAGCAAACCACCTCATCTGACAATTCCACCTCGACCAAAATGTTCCAAATGGAAAATAAGGTTGAAGTTGTCGAGACTCCAAGGCGAATGCTCGAGCAGATTGGCAGTTAGCTCAATTCCAAGGCAAAGGCCCGGCGCGCTTAGGCACCCAAACCAAGTCGCTCGACCCGACCGATGCATCTGGAGATTCTGGCTCGACCAAGATGTTTGGAATGCCCACCAAGTCGGACAATCTCGCTTCCCAGACGAAACGCCCGAGCAGATTAGCAGGTTGGCCCAATTCCATAGTAAAGGCCGCGCGCATAGGCACCAAAACCAAGTTGCTCGACCAAAACATGAAATTTGGAAATTCTGGCTCGACCATTAGTCTTAGAATCACTTGGCCATTCCAAATCAACTATCAAAATGCACGTTTGGACAAGGTGACCGGCCACCATGCTTGGAGGTGGCCAAGGGAGGAGCTCCTCCCCATTCCACCACCTGCTACCGGCGGCTCCTCCTCCATATGACCGGTGGCTTTCTCCTCCCCCATGTGGCAGCTCCTCCTTGCTCCTCCTCCTCATCCCTTGGATCAAAAGACATGTGCCACCATCTCCACCACCCATCCCCTCCCCTTATGGCTATAAATACCAACCTCCTCCTCCTCATTTCAAACATCCACAAAAATTGTAATTCACTTATCTCTCTAGAAATTGTAAGTTCGGTTTTGAAAATAAAGGATTGCTCCCTTGGCGCTTCAACGGTAGTAAGTATTCTGATATTTATTTCCGTCTTTAATTTCCAATTCCTTAGTTATAATGTTTAGCGCGATAAATAGTAGCTAAACTAGTAGTTCGGTAGAAGGGGTGGACTTGTATTATAAAATGTTTTAGACTGTTAATTTAGTGTCTCGTCTTTGTATTCGAAACTTGTTCTATGTGCCATATATTAGATCAGAACGTCCATGGTTGAGTGGATGCTTGAAATGGCAAAGCTCTTATGTGGAAGTTCGTAAACATACTCGGGTAAGTGGATGCTTGAAATGGCAAAGCTTATCGAGGAGTTTGATCTCTCTCAAACACCATTTTGGGTTAATCGGAAAAGACAACCCAAAATGGATGCACACAGGCTAGTATACCTTGAAATGGGGTGCTAGTCTAAGTAGAACAAGGGTTTTACGTTTTTTGCAAAAGATTCGACAGTCAAGTGCTTGAAATGGCCTTGACTCATTTTCGAACACTTTTGCGAAAGACTAGACAGTGTGGCAAATTGAGCGCCGGAAAAGGCCTTGATACACATTTGAATACTTAGAAGATTCACTAAGGGTCAATGATAGACAGGATATAATACAAGGCCCCTGAAACCGAACGCTTTCTTTTAATAATTATCAGTTACTTTCTAGTACTAAAACCAACCAACCAACCAATCAATCACTTAGCTGGTAGCTTTAAAACCAACCAACCAATCCCAAAATTGTCCAACTTAAAGAACAACTTATTCCCCTAATTCCCTTGGGTTCGACCCCTACTTACCACTTACTACCCAGTAGTGTAGTCGCGAGTAGCGGAAAATATAAATTTATTTGTACAAAGAACACTGCACCTTAACGACAGTGCAGTGGTCTCCGTCAACCAACCTGATACTTTCAATCCTTTGTAACGAATGCTCCTTGGATATTCCGGTATAGGAAATTCAGTATCAATATCAATTTCATCAGGAATGAAGGCTTGACCTTCAGATATAGCTGCTTGCGAGTTTACGGAACTTAGAGGGGGTGGTGATGGTGGAGGGAGTCGAGGTTCTATGTGACTGGGTAGGGAGTGTGTGGAATTCACAGGTGAGTTTGAAGCTGGCCTAACCGGTGAAGCTGGCCTAACAGGCGCAGGGGCAGATGGTGGTGGATTTAGGGGTTGAGGGTATTGCACTTCTCGGTGCCTTGGAAGATATTTAGACGACCTAGGGCTTCGACGAACTGGCGGTGGAGCAGGAGCAGGTGAAGCTGGCCTAACCGGCACCAGGTCTAGTTCCGGTGAAGCTGGCTGTTCGAGTACTGGATCAGGTGCGGGCGGTGGAGGTTTGGGGAGGGTGGTGCGAGGTTTAGAAGGCTGCTTGACAGGATTAATTGGCGGACTATACCCGTTTGGTGGACGCCGACTCGCCGGAGAACGGATTTTCATAGTCTTCCGGCTTGCGTTGTTAATTTCTTGTAGCGTCTTCTTCCTTTGTGGAGGCATGGAGATCGAATGAAGAACGCCGGAGTAGAGAATGAAGAACGAAAGCGGCGGCGGAGTGGAGAACGAAGAACGAAGGTGAGAAAAGTTTGATTTGTTTTTAGGTCAAGTTGTTCGAACAAGCGGTAATATCGGGCTGAGGCCCAATTTTTCATTCAAGCGCGGTGAAACGAATTCACCAATTCACCAAATTGAAACTTCCCACCAAGCACTTTAAACTAATTGACCAAATTGAAACATCACCAAATCAAGCATGAATTCGCCAATTCACATGACCAACATACACTTTAACAAGCACTTTAAACTAATTGAAAATTTTAATAATCTTCGTAATCATCTTCATCTTCATTCTTATCATCTTCATCATCATCTTCATCCTCCTCATCATCATCTTCGACTATTACCAACTTCACTGTGCGACGTCCATGTGGTGTATCCCCACATCATACCATGTTGAATTAAATGCAAGTAGACTTCGTCCAATAAAAATTTCCTTTTATGTTGTTTACAACGTTGGCATGGACATAGATGTTTAGGATCAACGGAATTCCGCCTAACAAAATCAATGAAATTAGCAATTCCCTCGATGTAACGAGGATCACATCTTTCCAAGCTCATCCAACGTTTATCCATTTGAATCTGTAAGAAAAAAAAACAATGATTAGCTTAATTGAACAAGAACTTAAAATAACAACAAATTAATTTGGACTACCGAATTGAGGACATTTGACCTGCCAGATTTAGTTGACCAATGAATTGAAATCGTTGGACTAAAAACTATGCACATATGAGTAATCATTTATATGAAAAAATAAAACAAAAATTATGTTGAACAACTCAACTTTTGTCATCTCCACTGGGACATTTTTCAACGATTTATAACCTCAAAAAAATTATCAATTGTTCCATTGTTCCATTTTTCAACTCAACGATGATTTCAACTACAAAATTGTTCCATTTTTCAAACTGTGAATGGATCGGAACAATAAAACAAAAATTATCAACAACAACAACTTAAAATAAAACAAGAATTGAAAATGGAAGAAGATGACTACCTGCTATCTCCACTGTGTTTGAGGTTTTGAGGACGAGCTCCAATATTGCAAATGGAAGAGAGCTCGTACGTACTCTTTGTTACAAAGTTACTTTTACTTCATTAAATGACAAGCTTCTTAGACGACTAACATTGCCAATATCAGTCACATGGAATCTTGTTTCTAGAAACCGCCGTACAAAGTTGGTGTGCGGCTGTTGGGACTTATTAATGTGGTTACTTTTGAAAATAAACTTTTGATATTTAAGTGACTAACTTTAATATGGTAAAACAGGTTAGTCACCTACAACAGTTTAAGCGACTCTGTTATCTAGTGGCATAGGATTCAGTCGCCTACGACCGCTTACGTGACACAAGTTGGTCAGTGGCATACGAGTCAGTCGCCTAAGTTTACTTAGGCGACACAGATAGTAAGTGTGTCGCGTAGTGCTTCTTGGGCGACGTACACTTATACCACTGCAGCAAAATCAGTCGCCTAGCAAGCAAAATGGTGTAGTAGCAGCTTGGATCGCACTAGTCATGAACAAGATGAGATTCCCGAAATCATCCTCTCCGTGTACCTCATCACCAAATAAGAACTGGCAGTTGCCATTTAGGTCTCTGCCAAGCCCTCCACCCACACAGAAATCTGTCTTCTTCACGAAAGCGACTGCTAATGTTGTACCAGTCTGGTGGAGAGGAATTTTCATCCACTTACCCCCAAGCCTTGCACCAGTGACCTGCCTCAACCCAAAAATATTGAAGATCCTCCCATTGACATCACCTGTACACAACTTACCAGGTAGAATACTGGCAATATCATAACCCACTGAATAATTAGTCTCCTAACGTCCTTCTCATGTCTATTAAAGACTCTAGCATTCCTCAGTTTCAATATCTCCTAGATGGCACAACAAGCAACACCAAGCTTCATAGCACCAGTAAAATTAACAGGCTTTTTGCGAAGGATAAAATGAGGAAGAGTGCCCCTGCCCCGAATTCGAGGCCCTTGAAACACCAAATCAATAAAATCCCAAACTCCCCAAAAAAGAAGAGGTGATCGATAGTCTCAAGTTCTCAACTGAAGGTAACCTACAACAGACATGATGAGCATAAAATTGTACTATATTTATGCTCCATATTTAGTCGATTTCCGATCATTTGCCTTACTTATATGAGTTCTCACCTTTTGTTTTGATACTTTTTAAGTGAAAAACGAATCCAAGGCGAAGTAAGTGTTTTGTAGGGATTTGGGTGAAAATAGTGCAAAAATAGGGGGATTGACATCCCTACTTGTCGCGCATGCCCAGAGTTCATACGGTGTCCGATTTCATTAATCTATAGCTTGTTGGAAAGCTGAATTGAAGGAATACAAATTTGTAGTTTAAACCAAAAGCTAGTTCAGTCGTTAAAGAGCTCAAAACGTGAGCGAAGTCTGCTGTACAAATTGCACATGTGTCACCAGTGTCATGATCTGTCAACAATAGGTGACACTGCATCGATCCTCTCTGGATTCACCCATGTCACCTATTAGCTGACTTAAGCGACACATGCCAAACAGGCCAAATGGGTCAAAAATGCAATTTTTGCTAGGTTTTTGGAAAAAGGGCAAAACTGCAAAATAGAGGAGAGACGGCCGCCATTGAAGAAAGACACTTTTTTTGGTCGATCAAATTGGGAGAAGAATCACGACATATCACCAAAGGAAATCGATCGGAATCAAAGGGATTACAACTCGAAGACGAACAACATCATCATCTACATCAAGGTTGTGAACGTTTTTCATAAATTTGTAATTTTAGTTTCGAACATAAACATGAGTTGTATGTTTACTTCCATGGATAGTGAGTAGTGACCCTATTTTGGGGTCCTACGAATCTTGTTTAACTATGAATCGTTGAATAAAACAAATATTTGCATGAATTGATTTCTCTTATTGGATTTGTACTTTACTTAACGCTTAAACCCAAGCGATGCATACTAGGTATTTGACGAAATGCCTAAGTGCATTTCGTTGAGATATTAAGTCAATAGCGCCGAAAGGGTGAGACTTAGTATCCGACAATTAAGTAAAATACACGTTATAAACTCGGTGACTACGAGAGTGGCCCGAGATTGTAACAGGAAAGCTAGTTTTACGACAAGGACTCCCCATGTTTACGCGACGAGAGTTGGTAAACATTAGCGAGTTACTTGATTCGAACCAATAGCGCCGAAAGGGTGAGGTTTATACTTAGAGTGTACGGTTATTTTCCAATCAATATAAGCAAATCATGCATGCTAGATCATAAAAACTCGATTCAAATGTTAGGCAAGTGAAGTAGTTCCCCAAAATATCTCTTGAAATCGACAAACTTTTTCTTGCTTTCATTTATTTTGAATTCTAGAAACAAATCAAAAACTCAATTCGGATAAGTAGACTGAAGTCAAATCTCAACTAAATGACTGAAGTCAAATCTCAACTATAGCTGAGAAAAGTTGACTGAAGTCAAATCTGAACTAAATGACCAAAGCTGATCGAAGCCAAATTTCAACTAATGTTGACCACAAGTTGACCAAAGTCAAATTTTAACTAAAGTTAACCACAAGAGGACCAATGTCAAGAACTCAGTCATAGTTGACCGAAGTCAGATTTCAACTAAAGTTTACCAAACATTGACCGCATTGAATCAATTAATTAAACTGGAATTTCACCAAATCGATACAATACTTGAATCAACCAGAATTGAATCCTCTCAATTATAATCGATAGAGCACGACAAATATTGATAATTTATTTGAAATCGAACCTGATGAATCGAAGAAGTTCGATTCAATAACATTAGGGTTTCATTTCATCTGACCAACTCGTGGATGATGACCACACGCATGATCAATTCATCGTGGCCGGCGGTTGTTCTGCCGGCGGGTGGTGGTGGGCCGGCTATGCCGGGTTTTGTTTGTATAGTCGTTTTTATGGTTTCGTTTAGGCCGGGTAATACCGGTCGTTTTGGCAGGAGGACATACCAGAAATGCTTCCAGTTGGGATCCTGCCTCTTTATGGCTGTGAATGACGGATGATGTGCCATGCCCCGGCGAAGTGGAGCTGCGGACTCCGTTTATTCACGTTTTAATTTGTTTTGTCTGTAATGTTCCCAGCTGGTTAACTTGTTCCAGCTTTAAGACCTCGGTTCGCCGTTGTCTTGTTATTCACAGCTTTTATAACAAAAAAAAAATCATTGTGTTCAAAACCTAAGCTTTGAGGACATCTGGCATGCAGCTTCCAGAAGCAAAAGGTCCTCTTATTCAGGCTCAATATTATAGATAATATAGGCCATTGCGTCCGCGTATGTAATCCGTATTTCTACAATCACATCAACCACCAATCACATGATGGATTCAACATTGTCCATCGACGGAGTCAACCTCGTCCAAAGAAGAAGAAGAATCAAGTTGCATCTGATTCCATCTTAGCCAATGAAGTTAACTATGGCAACTTCTCTTTGTCTCTACCAATTTGTCTTCTCCATAGATAATTTGGGATATGTCACTTTTTAACAAGTTTATTGGGATAATGCCACTATGTTTAAGTTAATTTGGATTTTTGCACAAACCGCTAATCATATTAGCGGTTTGTTGTAAATTGAAACCTAATGTCAACGTGGCTCCTACATGTCATCCATGTTAGCATTTTGTTAGCAATCAGATCTGTTTTTAATTTTCTTTCCTCACTCGATTGAAACCTGTTGGCATCATCTTCGACAAATAAAGCAACAACCGACGCCACTCACCGACCACCACCCATCATCAGTGTAACGCCTAAACACTGCCCACCCCACTACCATCGTCTAAACCTTTAATTTTAAAATAATTATTCCCATACCACTCAATTAGACGCCTCACAAAACACCGCCCAATCCCGAACCCTAATTAACATCCAACCTACTCAATCAAGCGCCGAAAAAAAAACAAGAATCAAAATTTCTCAGAATCTGATTCAATCAAACTTGAAAAGCTCTGCGCCGCTGAAAATACGACGTTTGTTCGAATAACAAACAGCTAATTTTGTCAGTATTTTTATTTTACAACAAGCCGCTATTATCATTAGCGATTTGTGATTCATACGTGTAACTCCACGTAAGCGTTATATATGATTTTTACACAAACCACTACTATCATTGGCGGTTTGTGGCAAAACCCAATTAAACTTTAACAAAATGACATTATCCCAACAAACTAGTTAAAAAGTGACATATCCCAAAGTATCTCTCCATACGCAAAAGGTATCTTGTTCATGAGCCGCCTCTCCAATCATGCACATCAGCAACACTTCTCTTGTGTTGGTTGTTTGTGTGTTTGTCATCCCAAAATTAAACTTTTGTGGAACCAAAAGCTTGCTAGCTGTTATCTCATATTGCAGCAAGGCACTATCAAATCAACTTGCCACTTTGGCTCCAATACACACGATGTGAGCAGTGAGATACACGAAGTCAAAGATGTTTGATTTCTTTATGCTGAGTCACCCCATGAGTCAGCCGAATCTCAGAACCGGTGCACTTATATCATCTTCATTGAACCGGATCATTCAATTTTGAACCAAATTGGTTCATCTCCTCAAGTTCTCGACCAACAAACCAAAATTAGGGTTTCTAATACACACATAGAAGCAGTTGACTTAACCGAGCCGTCTTCGGCCCCGTCCCGGCCATCGGTGTCAAATCTATCACTGACGTTTGCATTAATTTTCCCTCGAACAATTACCTAGCTAACAGACATGAACTCCAATTGTAGCCTGAAATCTTCCCGTGGTGAATGACATGTTGTTCTGGTCGAGTGCAGAACAACATCTAAAACAACTTCAGCGCTAATAAACGTAATGCGGAAAAATAATAGACACGCAAGGTTGTTACCCAGTTCGGCGTTAACGAGCCAACGTCTGTGGGGCTGTCTCTTAGCCCGGTGGATAGCAATTCACTAATAATGAGTATTGCGAGTACATGGTTTTATGTTTACAGAGTACCTCTTAAATAACCTGAGCCTCAGACAGTCTAGCAATTGCAAACTAGGTCCCCCCTAGATCTGAGCTCCTCCTCAGTATCCACCAATATGATCCTCCGTGAGAATCAGCGCCTTCTCCCGAATGCGCAGTTTAGAACACCAGTGCGTGTACTTTGAACGCTGTTCTACGACCAGTCTGTCGAGCACTAGAACAGACTGAATCCGAGCGCCGTGAATAATCAGAGTGATTATATCGCCGGCCGATTACCTCCACCTCCCTTCAATGAATATGAGCGTGAGCAATTTCTCCGTAAGTGCTGACTAATACCGAAGCATTGGCCTTACTTATATAGAGCGGTAGAAACCCTAAAGCGAATAGGATTCCTAATCCAAACCGCCTATATCTTTTGGAAATCTTTCCTAATATCTTGCGCACATCTCTTGAAGATAATCCTTCAACATATCTTCAATCGCGTTTAGGAAACCTTCGATTATCTTCTTTGCTAAGATAGCTTCATGCGCAAGCAACCGACTCTATGGATATCTTCGATTATCATCAAGCACCTACGTGCCTAATCCTATCCCGGAAATATCTCTATGCGAAGTTGTGCTGCGTCGGTTGAAACAAGTTTCCTAAACTGAAATAGGAAACTTCCAACTTCTGTCCTTCCATATGCAACCGCCTTGATCTCCAACGGTCGACTGAGTTTCCTAATCTGAATTAGGAAACATTTCATCTGCTTGACAGTTGTCTCTTCAACATGTTCCAACGGTCAACTTGTTCCAGGACAGTTGTCTCTTCCAGTCTCGAACAACAGCTTGAACAACTACACTAAGTTTTGCCAAACTACATGCCATAAAACTAACAATCTCCCCCTTGGCATTTTTGGCAAACATAACTACCTGTAATCTACCTGTACTACTATTACAGTTGAATCTTTGAAGGAGGTTTCAAACTCCCAAGCTGTGCTACGAACTAAGCTACCAACAGAATCTTTGAGGAGATTTCAAACTCCGAAAAACATGTAAGCTCAAACGAATCTTTTTAGGAGATTTCAAACTCCAATAGCATGTCTAACAATCTAGCACAACTGAATCTTTTAAGGAGCTTTCAAACTCCAAAACTACTCCCCCTTTTTACCACAAATTGACAAGGGAGAACAAAAAAGTAGCAATAGTTCAACAAATATAACTAGAGTTCAACAAAAAATAAGATTGTCTGTAGAGGGAGAGAATGCATCACTATGAACGATAGTCAGACTCAGCACTCGCTTCATCATCAGCCGAGACAACTTCATCTTCTTCCTGGGGATAGCGAAGTCCTACAAACAGCTTTGTGATCTTCTTCTTCCTAGCCATGAGCAGTACAATCCTCTCGTTAGCATCTGCAAGTTCCTCTTCAAGATGTGTGATAATTTTTCTTCGAGTGGCAGACGGAACATGAGCACTCAGTTCTTCCAGAGTTGTCTCAGACAACTTCTTCTTTGGCTTGACAGCTGCATCCAGGTCCAGATCAACAATATGCTTACCAGAATAGTGCTTGTGATCGGCGAGAAACACTTTAGGAGAATCAGTCAACTTGTCCTGACTTGTCAAGATGTCTGGATGTTGAGCTACCATAAGTTGATGAATCAGCGAAGGAAATCCAATAGGATGATTGACTTTGACAGAAGTTGCATGGCTAGCAATCTGGTCGAAAATTAGACGTCCAAGATCAATCTTTTTCCTAGCTCCTAAGGTCTTCAGAATGGCTCCCATCGTTCTGCCAAGAGTTGTATGGTGATTATTTGGCAGCCAGTTATGAACTGCAACACTATGGAGCAAGGAGTGCTTTGTAGAGAGATCCTTGACCGGAAAGGTCATCTTGTACCACCTTGAACAAACTCCACCTGTAAGTGCCTCAGCAATCTTGTGTCAATTTGGGTTCTCTCCAATGCACAACGCCCCTCCTTCTATGCCAAAGTAGTCATTTATACCGTCTGGAGTGATAACGACCTCCTTACCTCTCCCACTTGCCATGCCGTAGGCTGCACTCTCAATATCAGCAAAACCTTCTGGTAAATTCACAATAACTTCCCTCATAAGGTTTGCAGCAAATGGTTTCGCCATTGATACATATGGCCACAGATCTAGCTTCTTGATCAAGCTCACAATTTCCTTGGCAGCATATTTGTCAGCCTCCATCACCCTCTCGGCCACAATCTTCCTCTTCTGAACGAATTTCTACTTCTTAGCTTGTTCGTCCGAGACAAACCAAACTCCTTCCATAACGACTCCAGACTCAAACTGGACTTTCTTCCCCTTATCTTTAGGCTTGCTAGTAGGGAAACTTGCCTTGGCTTTCTTTGCAGCAGGTGAAGAAGCCTTCTTCGAGCGAGTAACCAAATTATCAGTGGAATTTTCTTCTGGGGTAGATGCCTTTCTCTTCTTCGATGCATTCTTTTCTGTAGCTGTGGGAACTTCCACACCACCATCTTGATTCTGAACTGCTTTCTTTGTCTTAGCAGCTGGCTTTGACTTTTGAGCTTGTTCCTTACTAACTGGAACATCTTTTTGGACTTCTTTCACCAGGTCTGACAGCTTGATTGATTCATCTGAAGATCCTTCACTCGGTTCCTCCATCACCTCATCAATATTGGCTTGGTTTGGTTCATCAATCTTACTCCTTTTAGCAGCTTTGGAACCGAATTCTTCCTCAAAACCGCATCAAACAACTCTTGCAAAGATTCATCAACTTTATTGGACTCATTCTGAGATAGCTCTTCTTCCTCAGTGATTGCTACCTCAACATCATCTTTCGCAGGATCAACCTGCTCCTCTGTAGCAGAACCTTCATCATCATCTGGTTCTCCCTCATCAGTACTCTCAGCAAAAGCATCACTCTGCTTCTCTTCACTAACACCTTTATCAGCCACTTCTACATTATCTTTTTCACTAGACTTTTCTTCATCGGATTCAGAAACAACCACCCTTCGTTTCACAACTCTAAACTTTTCTTTTTCTGGAGTTTTCTTTGTAGCAACAACCTTTCTCCTAGTTCCCTTCTTCTTAGGACTAATCTCCCCTTGAATCGTGGCCACACCATTCGGCTTTTCTACAACGACTTTCGATCCCTCCATAGACACACCAGGTACACTAGCGCTATTTGCATCAAAAGATTTGGGGATTTTAGCAATTACCACTTGTGCTATCTTCTTTACCGGTTCCTTGACCGAAGTGGCTTTAGACGGCTTCTTGGGATTTTCTTCCGGAACAGATTTAGGAATTTGCTTCTCTTTTGCCACAACCGTCTCCGTCACCTTCTCCGCCATTTCAGACATATTCCTTTCAGGAACTGGCACCTTCTTGGCCATAGTAGCTTTCAATTTCTTCGGGGCAGTCACCTTCTCTACGGCAGCCGATTTGGATTTTGCTGTTACTTTGTCACTCACCGGTTTAGGGTTTTCTTTGACAATCTTTGGTTCATCAACGGAGTTCGATGTTGCTTCACCCGTCGCTACTTTAGGTACCTTATTCTTCCTCGTGCCCACCATTGTTGAACTTTGTCACGCTTCGTCTAGGGTTTCGTCGGGAAAGAAGGAACCACAGACAATTGATTTTGAAAAAATTTGAATTGTTTGGAAACTAAACCCGTTTTCGCACGCTAAATATCTTCTCAAATCTCCTCAAGCTGCAACGTCACTTCATGCCATTTTTTAAAAAGAATTATTTGAATATTTTTGGTAGACCAATCGTTTCTTCTCGAGCCAATATTTGAAACAAACACTCCTACCTGCCTTAACATATATCTTGTTCAAGCTCCGGCTGACAAACTTGTTCTGGAACGACTTAGTTGTCAGTGACACACAGACCCAGTGAGGATCTAAGTGTCTCGAACTGTAGGTTGTCCAAGGCTTTCGTAAAGATGTCTTCTAGCTGCTTCTTTAAAACTTTTTCTACTCTGTATGTTGCCAGTATTGACATCTGCCAAACATTCATGGCATCTGATCTTGCAAGACGCTGCTGCTTCATATCTTCTCCCCCTCGAACATAGCTATGGTCAAACCGTTTACACCATGCTTTGTGCGCCTGTAGTCGATGAGTACGATCAGAATGGACCTTGAGCTTTCTTCTAGCCTTTTTGAAATGTTGATGCGTGATAGCGGATAGAGAACACCTAAGGCCTGTTGCTTCTAGAGGGTTAGCACCTCGGGTATCCCTTTCATCACCTTTACTCACCATGCATGTTGTTTCAGTAGTGGGTTGACCAAGATTCAGCAAGTAGCAGTTGTTTGAGGCTCTCCTTCAAGTGAGAACTGCTTCATTATTGTTGTTCTGCACAACACATGTATCTTGTGTGAACTGGACACGATGCTCTCCGTCGCACAACTGGCTTATGCTGATTAAATTAGCCTGCAAGCCTTCAACAAGAAGGACTTCTCTCAATTTAGGTAGACCTGGAACCTTCAATGTTCCTCTCCCAAGGACTCTGCCTTCTTCTCCATCTCCAAACGTCACAGATTTGCCCTTGAACTTCTTTACTTTGTCCAGAAACCTAGGATTGCCAGTCATATGTCTAGAACAACCACTATCAAAGTACCATCTTTCCTTCTCCAGATGACTGGTTGAACTAAAAGCCACGTGACATGCTTCACCTTTTTTCTTAGCATTCCAAACTTGCTTCTTGTCGCTTGATTCATCTTTCTGAGGAATTTATGGAACTCTGGACATCTTGACTTGATGTGTCCCACATGGTTGCAGTAATAGCACCTGCGTCTTTCTTGCTTTCTTGAGGGGTACCAGGTAGCTTCTCTTTGTGAGACCTGTTCAGCTGGTACACCATGTGATCGTGGCTCAGCTTTCACAAACATTGTCTTCCCGAAGCCAGATGTGCTAGTGAACCCTAGCTCATTGCATCCACCAGTTGTTCTTTGTGCTTCCAGAATATCGTCTAGATTTTTAGTCCCCGAATTAAGCATCTTGATTGACTTCTTCAGGTTGTTCAGCTCTTCTAGAGTTTCAGCATTAGCAAGTTTATCTGCGTCAATCTCACATTTCAAGGCATCCACGTATTTAAGAAGAATTACCTCTCCTCGTTTTAGTGCAGCATTCTCCTTCTTTAGTTCTTCCAAGGTTCATGTATGTTCGCCTTGGCTCTTTTCAATTTGTGTCTTCAGAGATGACACAACTGCCAATAATTCACCCTTCTGTGTGATCAGTTCAGCTCGCTCATCTTTTACTTCAATCAACTGGGCTTGAAGGACAGTGATTGTTTGTTGAAGTTCCACCTTCTGAGTAACAAGGATAGAAGCTTCTTCCCATAGCTTTTCTTTTTCTTCCGTCAGATCTGCCAGATTGCTGCGATGTAACTAGTTCTGCTCGACTTCATTCAGCCTTCCTGGAACAACTCCTTGTACTTGCTAGCAAAGTCTTCATCAATGATTTCTCTTACCTTGTCTTGAACAACGTAGACTTCAGCTTTCAGACCGATGCTATTAACCTTCATGAGTTGTTCTTCTTCATTCATATCCATCTCACGGGTCTGAAGAGAACCCATCAGTTCATCCAACCTCATGGTCTTCACATCATGTGCTTCCTTGACAGCGAGAGCTTTCATAGCGTACCGCTTTATTAGGGACCTCAGCATCTTTCTTACCAGTGTCTCTTCGGTCATTGGTTCTCCAAGTGCAAACGATTCAATAGAGATATCGAGAACCCTTGTATTGAAGTCAGATATGGTCTCATCCTCCTGCATTTTTAGACTTTTGAATTTTGACGTGACCATCTCCATTCTAGATATTTTAACTTTGGTTGTACCTTCATGAGCGGTTTGCTATTCCCAAGCTTTCTTCGCAATCTCACAGGTAGAAATCATCTTGATATTCTTTCCATCAACTCCTGAAAAAATAGCATTCATTGCTTTGGAGTTTGCAGCTTCAGCATTCTTATGTATCTCGGTCCACTTGTCTTTAGCTAGAAGGCTAACTTTGCCGGCTTCGGTGATCACTGGGTGAGTCCACCCGTTTTCAACAGCTTCTCAAACTGATTCATCCTGAGACTTTAGGAAGCCCTTCATTCGCACTCTCCAATATCCATATTTGTTTCCTTCTAGCAGCAGTGGACGTGTGATGTTCTGCCCTTCTCTTAAATCCATTGACGGGCGTCGTTGTACCCGTCAAAAATAAATTGTTTTCTTTTATCTCCGACTAGCAAGTGGTAAGTCGGGTCGTATCCACAGAGATTGATATGAGAATCTGTTCACTAAGTATTCAAACAAGTAAATGAAAAACGAAAACAAAAGCAACAGTTATCACTTATTAAGAAAGCAATCATCACACGAATTCAGGTATGTAATATCAAAGAGAAGTGCAAGCTAGAACTTTCGACTGTGATGCAAGACTAAATCATTGATAAATCCGTTTTGATTCCTAATGTTCTACAACTTAGAGCTTCCCCGCTAGGGTTACACTCCCCGTTCTTGTTCTAGTACTAAATCTCGCGCTAGCGATAATCAAGACCCTAACTCGCTAGAGTTGCATGAACATATAAAAAAGTTGTCCTAGGGTGTTTAATCCTAGTGGTATTTTACTCGTGTCCTAGTTTGCTATCCCCGCTAGGTCGCTAGTAAACTTGACAATCGAAATCAACAAACAAACAAAAGCTCCCCCGCTAGGGTTCCACTCATGCTAGCACATCAATTCCATGAACATAGTATAGTAATATAACGCAAAACATAGAAATCAATAGAAGTCTCAAGTCAATACATCACAATTTGGAGTTCTAGCCTACACATATGAGTTTAGCTACTCATCGTAATGGAATACATCATCAAGTTGAATGGAATGAAATGAAAATACTGTTGACGACTTTTCCACTACGCTGCAACTCTACTCCAACACTCGAATCCAGCAACGAACCCTCAATCGGAATCCTACTCCAAGAGCTCTTCTCTCCAAAAACCGAACCTCGAACGAACTAACCCTAAATGAATCTGATTTCTCTTTTCTTTCTCCAGATCCAGCCGCCTCCTCTGTCCCCTCGAGTTCTGTGTATCTCTTTTCGAGATTCCAAATGCGAAATAATGAATTCGACCGCCAGCTGGCATACGCGGACGTTGTCTGCATTTCCCGCCCGCGGACGTCTGAACAATTACAGAAATTCAGTAGACCTCCACGCCTGTTATTCTTCAGACGTCCGCGCCCTCTGCACTGAGTTGCACTTCAAGCACTTTGGACTTCATTCCTTCGATGCAAAACATCTTCTACAGGCTCTCTTTAGCCGATATTCCTTCTATGATCTCCGAATGTACCTGAGAACGAAAACTACACACAGGTAGTGAAATAACATACATGCAAACACTAAAATACGGGGTTTTAACACATAAAATAGTCGTACAACTACGACTTATCAAACTACCCCACACTTGAACTTGTTCGTCTCGAATAAGAACAAAGCCATAGAAAGAACTACAACGACTAGTCATGTCAATCCTTACATCTCAATCCTAAATCCAGTCTATAATCCTATCATGCTTAAGATTCTAACAATGCGAGTAAACATAGATGTTTCGATACTTGTTACTTCGCGAGCTGAAATCCAAATGACCTTGGATGATTGGGAGATAGTCCCCTATAGGTACCACGGACATTGCATTCTTTTCTGAGTTCTGGTCTTTTGATTGAGTCAGCGGCTTTCTCTGACCCATGATTAATTCACCGCTTTCATACCGTTGAGTCTTGAATTACTTAAGTTGTATGGACTTTGATAAACGACACATTTTGCTTGAATCAATCAGACTTTGATTTTCTTCTTACTTGATGGTTTGCCTTCGGCTTTTGAATTTGTCTCGTGTCCACATAATCGTTTGTGCCCTTGAACCACTCCAATCATAGCCTCCGGATAACAGCATAGGAGTGCGTCCCGCTCTTTTCTCATCCTCGACTTTTCTGCATGAGGCAAGGTAGGGGTTACCCACCCATTCCCAGCTACTCCGACTAGAGATGGACAGTATGTTTTCTCTGTCCCGCCACCACTGTGAACGCATGAATAAACTTGTATAACTCGGTGACGGAGCTACTCTCAGGACTAGGCTAGTGAAGCGTCAACCTCCACCGCTTTTCTCAATCATCAGAACCAAAATTCAGAACTTCCTGCAACTTGCCGTACCTTTCTAGGACATTTCTGTCAACTCCACATCCCTGCATATCACAACTCACAAGAACAAAGCATCGAAATTTTTTGAAATTTCACATTTTTAGTCAAATGAGCACAATAGTCATAGGAAGTTGGAAATAAGATTTTGACATAGGAGGAAAGCATAGCAGTACATCATCAGTTCATCACGAGTTCATCAAGACACAAAACATGAAACAGACACTGCACACGACTGACTCTATAACATCCCACCCCACACTTAAATTTACCCGTGTCCTCACGGTACAACTCAAGAGATAAGATAGACAAACAAAACAGACTCAAATAAAATTAAAAAAAAACAATGGAGGAACTGGTACTCCCCTAATAGTCTGCCGAAACACCCAGATCTGGAAAACGAGCTCGATTTAAACTCTGCGATGGACCGCGGACGTCTCCCGAATTTCATTCCGCAGACGTCTTATGATTTAGCATAAATGTATAGGCATCCGCGCCATTAATCGTTCAGACGTGCGCCCAATCCACTGTTTGTTGAATTCATTTCTTCATTCAATCACCTGAAACCACCAGAAACAAAAATTGCACTCGGGGCGCATTATCAGGGTACCAATTTCACTTCCACTAAAAAACACACACACACACACATGTTTAAAGTAAAAACACACACACCGGGTTGCCTTCCGGTAAGCGCCTTTGTTTTACGTCCTTGGCTGGACATTACCTCATTAGGGATCACAAGTTAGGATCCCATGGACGTGTGAGGTCAAACTTCTTCCTAGCTACTCCTTTGTTCTGCTCATGGCCCTCATCCAGTGGTGCTCTCATGTCTCTCCATCCGGGTTTCCATCCAAACGTGCCATGTCTCGGTCGCTTCCGCATGTATGGACGGTCGGCATCCTCGTAAATCTGGAAATTCGGTCTCTTGCCAGGAAGGAATGGTCGTCCCAAAATAGGTGTTGGAGGACCGTTATCTCTAGCATCTCCCAACTCAGGATTTTCAGTAATCAAGTCTGTGCAAATGTAAGGATTGAAGTTTTCTTTGCTAGAACGTATTTCCTCCTCGCATGTGACTGGCACTATTCGGATGAATTTATTCTCATCTTCTTCTTCTTCTACCTCTTTATGATCATCTTGGATAATGTTATCCTGCACTAGATGTGGAAGAGGTGTTTCAAAATTTTGTATAATTTGAGGTGGTTCAGAGATTACCGCAGACATGAATATTTCTTCCTCCGTGTGTAACTCTCTAGTAGTTGTGGAATTATCCTCTTCATCTGAAGCTTGAGTCTCCATTGCGGGCAAGGTTGTGATGGAGGTGTTGCATGTGATGGAGGTGTTGCATGTGATGTCGGGCATGGTTTGCACTGAATCAGCTTCCACTGTCTGTGACTCATCATTTATTTCTTGCATCGGACTTCGTCTCGATCTCTGTGTCACATCATATATCAAGTCCCATATGTCATCGATGTTTAAGTTCATTACTGAACCTTCTGCTGCACCATCAAGCATTGTACGCTCTATTGGAATCATCCCATCAAAGAAGCTCCCAAGAAGAAATAAATCTGTTAATCCATGGTGTGGACAGCTTCCCTCATGGTTATTAAAGCGCACATAGTAATCATGTAATGTTTCACCGTGGAATTGCTCAATGGTAGAAAGTTTCTTGCGGACTTCAAATCGATAGGATGGTGGAGTAAACTTTTTTAGAAATCGGGCTCGTAGATCCACCCAATTACTTTCACAATCTGCAGATGATGAAAAATACCAAGATCTTGCGAAGTCAGTTAAAGAAAAGAAAAATATTTTTAACTTAAACCTCTCCAATTCCTCTTTAGGCTTTATGCGGCAGCACACATAGTGGAACGTTTTTACATGTGTCACGGGGTGTTCTCCAATGGCACCTCCAAATTTGGGGAGACGCCGAATCATCCAACATTGAACCTCACTGTCATCATCCTGCTCATCGTCTTCATCGTCGCAACCTGTTTGACAATAATAGGAAGACATGGTGAATCATAAAACAAAAACCCTTTTTTTTAAACAACAAAAAAAAACAACTTCACCGAATTACTTAAACAGAAAATAATCAAGTGACAAAATAAAAGACAACAAAATAAAATTAAGAGAAAGAAATACGTAGTGAGATTCTTCGTTACCAATCCCCGGCAACGGCGCCAAAATTTGACAGGCGTCGTTGCACCCGTCAAAAATAAATTGTTTTCTTTTATCTCCGACTAGCAAGTGGTAAGTCGGGTCGTATCCACAGAGATTGATATGCGAATCTGTTCACTAAGTATTCAAACAAGTAAATGAAAAACGAAAACACAAGCAACAGTTATCACTTATTAAGAAAGCAATCGTCACACGAATTCAGGTATGTAATATCAAAGAGAAGTGCAAGCTAGAACTTTCGACTGTGATGCAAGACTAAATCATTGATAAATCCGTTTTGATTCCTAATGTTCTACAACTTAGAGCTTCCCCGCTAGGGTTACACTCCCCGTTCTTGTTCTAGTACTAAATCTCGCGCTAGCGATAATCAAGACCCTAACTCGCTAGAGTTGCATGAACATATAAAAAAGTTGTCCTAGGGTGTTTAATCCTAGTGGTATATTACTCGTGTCCTAGTTTGCTATCCCCGCTAGGTCGCTAGTAAACTTGACAATCGAAATCAACGAACAAACAAAAGACGGGGCCTGTTATTCTTCAGACGTCCGCGCCCTCTGCACTGAGTTGCACTTCAAGCACTTTGGACTTCATTCCTTCGATGCAAAACATCTTCTACAGGCTCTCTTTAGCCGATATTCCTTCTATGGTCTCCGAATGTACCTGAGAACAAAAACTACACACAGGTAGTGAAATAACATACATGCAAACACTAAAAGACGGGGTTTTAACACATAAAATAGTCGTACAACTACGACTTATCATCCATCTCAAACAACTTCTGGATCTAACTCTGTGTGTCGAGTATTTGCTCTGATACCAATTGAAGTCTTCCCGTGGTGAATGAGATGTTGTTCTGGTCGAGTGCAGAATAATATCTAAAAGAACTTAAGCGCTAATAAACGTAATGCGGAAAAATAATCGACACGCAAGGTTGTTACCCAGTTCGGCGTTAACGAGCCTACGTCTGGGGGCTGTCTCTTAGCCCGGTGGATAGCAATTCACTAATAATGAGTATTGCGAGTACATGGTTTTATGTTTACAGAGTACCTCTTAAACAACTTGAGCCTCGGACACTCTAGCAATTGCAAACTAGGTCTCCCCTAGATCTAAGCTCCTCCTCCGTATCCGCCAATATGATCCTCCGTGAGAATCGACGCCTTCTCCCGAATGCGCAGTTTAGAACACCAGTGCGTGTACTTTGAACGTTGTTCCACGATCAGTCTGCCGAGCACTAGAACACACTGAATCCGAGCGCCGTGAATAATCAGAGTGTGAGCGTGAGTAATTTCTCCGTAAGTGCTGACTAATACCGAAGCATTAGCCTTAGTTATATAGAGCGGTAGAAACCCTAAAGCGAATAGGATTCCTAATCCAAACCGCCTATATCTTTAAGAAATCTTTCCTAATATCTTGCGCACATCTCTTGAAGATAATCCTTCAACATATCTTCAATCTCGTTTAGGAAACCTTCGATTATCTTCTTTGCTAAGATAGCTTCATGCGCAAGCAACCGACTCTATGGATATCTTCGATTCTCATCAAGCACCGACTTGCCAAATCCTATCTCGGAAATATCTCTATGCGAAGTTGTGCTGCGTCGGTTGAAACAAGTTTCGTAAACTGAAATAGGAAACTTCCAACTTCTGTCCTTCCATATGCAACCGCCTTGATCTCCAACGGTCGACTGAGTTTCCTAATCTGAATTAGGAAACATTTCATCTGCTTTAACTTGTTCCAGGACAGTTGTCTCGAACAACAGCTTGAACAACTACACTAAGTTTTGCCAAACTACATGCCATAAAACTAACATAGCCGATTGGATCTCAAACGCATCATGCTCTTTATTAATTCAACATGTTATGGAAAATGTAATCATAGTTATGTCGATGCTTCTGATATAGTGACCAAATGAGAGTAATTCCTACATGTTAGTTCTGTTCAGACTTAAATGTTCTGATCAGACTTATCGTTCTGTATAGACTTATTTTTCCCTTGATCAGACTTATTGTATGATCAGACATAAACTGTCCTGATCAGACTTATCTCATGATAAGACTTATTCATGTATGATCAGAATTAACAGTTTTCTGAGTTTTAGTAGAACGAAGTCGTTTTGTGATGGCGCTAGAATTTAAAGTTGAAGCAAACGACTGCGTCTTGGTCTGGACTAAAGCTGAGTATAAAGTCAACTGGGATTTGGGTATTAGGGCATCGGATTAAAAATCTCACTCCGAGCTTCGATTGAGCGATTCTTAGAGGCGTGAGACGAAAGTGAAGAACAAGCGAGACTAAACGACGGCTGACGAGTGTGGACAAACTCCAGTGTGGCTCGACTGAATGGACTGCGAGGAGAACGCACAGGTTGTCACTCTTGGACTCTTCGGCAAGGCGGTGGCGAGTCCGAGCGACTTTGAGGTTTTGATTTATCAGGAAAGTCCTCAAATCGGTTGCTTGGATTGTTGTTTACATTGCTCAATTGTTCTTGCTTGTTTTCTGGACTGGATTCAATTGTTGTTACTATTTTTGGGTTAGGCTTAGTTTGTAAACCTAACATTTGGTCCCATAATCTATATAGAGAAGGTTTAACTAGTACATTGATCTTGTAACCACATGTGAATCTCCATTTCATCCAGCGGAATCCACGTGTCAATCTTTGGTTCTTCCAGCGGAAACTTGAGAATGCGTTTAATTTTAAGCAGCAGGATGCTCTCAGTTGGACTCACTCCGGTGTACATGTGTAAAAACAAAAATTACGCAAGCCAATAATACATCAAGATTCTCAATAATCCAAAATTAATTGGCAACTGATACCACTTGTTAGAAATAAATTACTGTAACAATAGTAATACACTCAAGACGTAAACTCAAATCATATTAAAGAGAACGTACCGTTAGAAACTCGAATATGCGGAAGCATAAATTCTAAATCAGATGTGCACATGAGTACATCGCATTAGGTCTTCCAGTCCTGCCACCAGAGTCACCTCAGTTTTCCACCGAGGGAAAGAAAAGTGATCGTCGTTAGGATGTGGTGGACGGGGATCATAACTCATTTAAATAGTGGTGTGTTATGGCAACCACTATTGTCATAATTATCTTTCCGCCTCATATATAAAGATAATTACCAGATGGTATCTACACAGTAACTCCCATGCCAATTACCCATAACCCAATATGAACAACGACTAGATAACTTTAGTTCGGCTTATTTAAATGATAGCACACACATTCATTTTATTTATGACAATTGTAGTTTTGCAACTCCTCTTCAGTCAAAAGAAATTTATAGAATCGGTAAGACCGGTGTCGAACCCAATGGAGCAATTGGATTGTACGCTAAGACTTGTCAAATTTTCTACTTGGCTATTCCTACAAATCAATTATGAGATGGTTTCCAATTTAAAACTAGCAATGAAATGGTTTCAAGGGGGTTTTAATTCAATTCAAAGAGAGTTTCAAGGGGTTACTCCCCTCCTTGGCATTTCCCATGATCACGTATACAAGAATTATGAACGTTCAAGGTGTTAAATAGTTTGGAACCTAGCTTAGGCTAAGGTAGACCAATTCTCATGTGCATCCATCCGTAGTCAAGCTCTCTTAACTAGAACATCACTCAATCGAGAATGTTGGTTCACTCTATAGCATTTATTAGCCTTAGAACATCTTCCAAGGCAATAAATACTATAAGCTTAGGGGACTAGTTCACTTCCTATCCATGCATTCATCATCATAAATACTAGATAGGATCATATTTACTACATCCAAACCTTTCCTAGGGTCATTCGATACTTAGGTTAGGTTTTAGGGTCAACATGTCACTTAGACATTTCATCAAACACTTAGTAACATGTCATACATGAAGAGCATAGTAAATATGAATTTAACACCATGGATTATTGAATCAAATGTGTGTATACATGATCAAGAGTACCAAGGAGGGTTACAACACCCTCAAAACACAAGAAGACTACTCACACATCATGTAAGATAACATGGTGTGAGTAGGGTTCAGAGAACACAATAAACAGAATAGAGAAGATGAAGAGAAAGTAGGATGGTCAATCCTTGAACTCCCTATTGATGCTCCTTCTTCTCCTTTGGTTGGATCCTCCTTGATGACCTTGATTTGATCTCTTTTTTTAAGTATTTTTCCCCAACATGCCAGCCCGCTAGGTCAAACATGCCACTTTCTATTTATAGCCTCAGGTAGAATTTCTGCCGCAACAGGTCCAGTCGGTCGACTGATGAAGGCTTGCTTCCCAGTCGGTCGACTGGTGGCTAAAAAAAGTCTCTTCTGTGGTGATCATCCAGTCGATCGGTTGAATGTCTCAGTCGACAACTCGAACCTGGTAGAATGTGAGCCATCTGAGTTCCTTTTCTGTTGACCGGTTGAACGTGTCAGTCGACCGACTCGAGGTTGAGCAATAATGAGCACTCTGAAGCTTCTTTTCAGTCAGTCGACTGGAGGGTCCAGCCGATAGACTCGATGTGGCTTGCTTGCTGTTCTGCTCTATCATCCAGTCGGCCGACTGGCACATTGGAGATTTTCAATCGGTCGACTGGGAGCCCTTTTTGCCCGTACTTTGCTCTAATCTTCGGGTTTTCCCCGAGTTTTCGTACCTAGGCTTTGACACTGAGAGGATCTTGTTTTCTACCTGAAATGTAGGGAAAGAGGTCAAATGACATCAAAATATCGTCGAAAACGAACTAAAGCTATAGTGAATAATGGCTATTAATGAGTCGAAAACTCGACTCATCAAAACTCCACACTAATACTTTGTTCGTCCCGAACAAAGTATGGAAATATGTGAAGGTCATGCAAATGGCGAAATGCTAGTGGTGCTATGTTTTTCGTCTATTAGTCACACTAGCTTCCACAAGGTCTCGATCATTATTCCTTAATATGTTATTCAAGGGAAAATGAAAATATGTATATCCTAACTAGCTCCTTTTCGTAGGTGTTACGAATGCATTTAGCATATCCATTAAGCCTTTAAACCCCTAGGCTATAGTGGACGAGTTATAGTCTCGTGAGAGTTTTCAGAAAAGGGAATACTCACAAATCCCATATGCACCTATCCCATGAGAATGAATTCAACAGTGCTCAACCAAGGCGAGGATTTCTCAAAACAAATCCCATACCCCAAGCTAGGACTACCGTCACATTATCATCAAAAGAACTTTTGAACTATTTAAGTACCCATGAGGTTGTGCATTCAAGATCGTCAATACTAGGGCTATCAAATGTCTAATCCAATGATCTACTCATTTTCAAGGCAATACAATAGAGTCATAGTTTAGTTTTGCACAAAAGAGTGTCAATCGCTCACCTATGCTAGCTAGGGCTAGTCCATGGGTTCGCGACACGAAACTCATTCTCAAGTTTTAGGCGCTTAAGTCGTAATCCGTAAGGAAAGAGGAGTTCGACACTAGAGTTCTTAGAAAACAAGCATATACCAAATGATAACTCCCGTGCACGCACAAGGATCGTCCAAGTGTCAATCCAATTAGCACACAATACAAATGATGCACTCGCGTAAAAGTAGATAGATGGAGGAACATAAAGTCAAGTTTTAAGTGCTCCTTATTTTCTTTTTCAAATGGCCTTTGGCCTACAAATGCTTTCGAGGGGGAACTTTTCTTCCTAACCCCCGGCATTTGTATATTTTGATCAAAACTTCTCTTGTACTTCGAGAAAGTTATTAGTCGGGGCTTTGCCCTCTTTTGACATGAAAATGAAGCATTTTTTGTTGGGGCCTATTTTTCGCCCTCTTTTGACTCCACACTTAAAACTTGACAATATGTTCAAGGAATGTATGGAATGCGCGGAAAACAATCATAAGCAAGGCACTAAATTAGAAAGAGCTCAAGTCACCAAGGAGCATACATGAGTGCTAAAACTTAATCCAAGGTATTCCAATGAAAATGCTTAGAAAATTAGATAGTCAAGAGATATCAACGATATTGATTCTCAAGAATGCACATTCAAGGGACTAGGTTGGTTCTAAGTTCAAGATCCAATAAATGTGACGAATAGGCAAGATGTGATCTATAGAGATTTAGAGTTGATAGTCACAAGCCTATGTGGTTAAAACACTCTGATATTAGGGATAAGGTGCAAGAGATGCAAGTGTCCATCTAAAATGATATGCGTGGCATGAAAGCATGTGAACTATGCGCATTGACCCACTCTACACTTAGTTCAAGCTTAGTCCCTAAACGCAAAGAATGATAAAATAAAGGTAAGGCGCATAGGAACTCCCCTCGTTTGTAGATTGCGTCGAAGAACCGATGACATAACTCTTGGGAATGAGAAATATTCTTTTGGTTGCATATGTATGTAAAGAAGGTGATTTTGGCATGAGAAGAGCATGAGTATAAATATCTTGTAATTTTCACAATCAATAATGGTAAAACACCTCCAATAACATAAGAATATAGCATACAACCAAAGATAAGTCAAGAGTACATCATAAAGATAGCATACATCATCCAAAATAGTGCCAAAAGGCGACTTAACATTCAAGTACATGATCTAAGCAAGAAAGCATCAAAACATCGATACAAGTATGATCAAAATGCAGTACAAGCTCAAGATGTAGTCTGTCGCCTCCCGGAGTGGTCTCTCTAGTAGTGGCTCCATCGACCTCCTCCATAGCATCAACCCTTCATTCTCTTTCTTCATATCTTTATTTAGATGCGGATTATTCGCTAAAACCCCAATACTTAATTAGCGCATTAGGTATGAATGGCGTGCCCGCCTCCTCAAGTCTAGTAGATGGTGTGGTAGGAAAAGGAGAGGCGGCACGAGGGGAAGAAGGCCCTGGCTCAACTGGGGGAGAACCAATGGCAGCACTCGTGCCTATAATCATGGATATCACTGTAGCACGGAGCCACTCCGACTCCTGGCGAGCTCTCGTAGCCTTGACGCGCGTCGTCAGGCGCGTCAAATTTAATATTTATAATTCTCCTGCTAAGGCTAGTGTAGCGGCAAGCAGGGTCGACCCCAAGGGAGCTGGTGTTGCTGAAGCTGTTACTGAAAACAATTAAAAAGGGGGTCGTGAGTGATTTTGAGTGCAAAAGAGAGAATAGTAAGAAGAATTCAATAAGAGAGAATATTCAGCTTAGGGTTTCTATTGTGACATGTTTATCATTGACTGCTAATAATCAAATCTCAAGTTTCTAAGTGTGGTTACTCCGATTTAGGTTATAACCCAAAGTATCCCGGGAAAGGCGATACACCACAATCTAACCCGAGAAAGGCGTTAGACTTCTAGTTCTCCTAAACCCAATAATCCGGGAAAGGTATTATCTAATCTAGGTGTTACTACCTATCTTTACGGGAAAGTATCAACAAGCATTAACGATCGGGACTGAATTGTTCGGCTAAGCTTTATAGGAAAGTCTCCACTTAGCTTCACAATTCAGTCCTTGAAATTAAGCACAAGAACTAGAGAAACAAGAAATTGCATTAAGAATAAAGTCTCAAAACGTTTGTCACAATGAACGAAACCCTAAACTGAATTAAAAGATTAGCTACTCATAGCCATAACAAAAACACAAGTATTTTTGTAATGAAAGCAATAGAAAATTCTTCTCGTCGTCGAAAGCTTCGAGTTCCTCGTCTTCTCCTGAGTCTCAGTCCTCGTAGAATGTAGGATTATGATCTATGATGGAAACCCCAACCCAAGCTTCTTATTTATAATAAAACTGGGTTTCCAAGTCTGTTTTAGGCCCAAATTGCCAAATCCCGTGTTGCTGACATCATCAAGCGCGTTGCTGATGTCAGCATCTCGTAGCTCACCGCGCCCAGCCTTTACGTTACCACCGCGTTCAGTGTTGACATTAGCGTAACGCTAATGTCTCTACAGGACGCGGTGGCCACTGAGTTGGCTTCTCTTCTCTGCACGTCAGCTCCGACTTCGTCTCTGAATTTGACCTTCTGTATGACCTCGGCTGCTCTCGGTGTAAACTAGAGAGTTGTGGGGAATCGGGTCAGCTACGCAATGACGCATGGCTCATATTTTTCTGCTCAGCGGTCCATTCCCAGCACTCTGTCGAGCGTCAAAAGGTCTGTTCTGCCATTGTAATGTTTTCAGCATTAAATGCCGTCTTTTATGCGTGTTTCCTCCTAGAGCTTCCGAAACACCTGAAATGAAAAACAACACTAAAAAGTAACTGTTCGCTTAATAATGTGTCGAAATAAATGGGGATAACTGACTCGACGAGTCGTATAAATACGACTCATCAAACCACCCCACACTTAAACTTGTTCGTCCCGAACAAGAACTAAGTCATAGAAGGAATACAATTATAGCCCCACAATTTCTTCGACGTCCTAGATAAGGCTACATGAACATGAGTTGCTAGTCTAGACTCGCTTTTCTACGCATCACCCAATCGTTACTCAAATCATCATGCTCAACAAAGAATTAACTTGATACATGTTACCTTTGAGCTGAAATTCAAACCAATTCAAATGAATGGGAGATAGTCCTCTTTAGACCCATGACTTGCATTCGTTGTTCCGAACTTTAGCAATATGGTTATACTTCATTGCTTTTTCTGGCACATGATTTATTCCAGTTTCAAGGTTTTCGAGTTCTTCTATCTTTGTTGGACAGCTTTTGATGTAGTGACTTTCTTTGGCCTTTGGCTCTTGTGTATGAATGATGTACTTCACTTTTTGCGTGTAAAACTTTCCCAAGTTGGCTGATATTTCTTGAGCTTTACTCCTTTATTGTGAATAGTTTGTCCTCTTCTTCCTTTCTTTTGAGGGAGGTCCAATCATCGCCCGCAAGCATATGGAAATACCTCCCCGCTCTTTCTCATCCTCGACCTTTTTGACACGAGTCAAGACGAGGGTCGCTCATCTTTTTTCCCGGTTACTTAGGACTAGAGATAGGACGGTCTGTTTTCCCGTCCCGCCTACCTACATAAACGCTGCAGCGGCGGAGCAAAATTTGAACCATATCGTCTCGAAGTGCTAGCCTCCACAGAATCCACATAACCATATAACTCGAAATTCGGTCCTTTGAATGCTTCGTCAAGTCTCTCTAGGACATTTCTATCAACCCCACATCCCTGTTTATCTCAACTCAAAAGGCACGTAATGGATTAACTTCACATGTAAAAGCAAATTCAGATTTCACGAGAGGAACACATATCATCTGTTTCACAACATCAAAATTCAATACTGCATATCCAGGAAATAGAGAGAAATTTCATACTTTCAATTTTTTAAAGTGAAACGTGGTGACACAGTACGTATGCAAGAAAAATAAACATGCTGACACAACTTTTGAACATAGCTGTGTCCTCACGGTATGACTTAAATTCAAAGACACAACAATGCAAGACACACAAGTATGTGGAAAGTAGAAGTAAAAGTGAACAGGTACTCCCCTCGTCTCGTTGCGTGATGGTGTAAATTTGGGTCAAACGAGTCGGTCAACGCTGGTCAACGATCACCCGCGCCCACTTCAGACGTTAAGCTGTCGCGTCCATTGTAGACGTTAGCTAATGTCAATGCAGGGCACAACCAGCTAATGTCAATGCAGGGCACAACCAGCTAATGTCAATGCTGGATGCGATACCCAGTGAGTTGCTCCTGTTTTGATCTGCAAAATAACTTCTTTTCCCAAAAGACAATGTAAAAACACGACTCAAGACTCAAACAAACATAAAACGACAAAAAAAACGAAAAACATAAAAATTTACCGGGCTGCCTCCATGCGAGCGCCTTTATTTTATGTCGTTGGCTCGACGATACCTCTTTAGGGATCACAAGTTAGGATCCCATGGGCGTGTGAGGTCAAATTTCACCTCAGCTACTACTTCATTCTGCTCAAAGCCCTCGTGGAATGGTGTGTTCGTGTCAGCTCTCCATCGATCAGGCGGGTTCGCCTTCACATCCTCCCGAGTTTGCGAGGACACCTTGATCATAGCTACTGGTCTACCTGCACTACCAGTCTCATCTGGTGGGTCTGGAATTAGGGCACCAAGGTATGATGTGTTCACGATGTCTGGTGGTTTCTTCATGCATGGACGGTCCACATCCTCATCAAATAGGAAATTCAATGTCTTGCCGCCAAACGCAAGGGACAACAAGCCTGTGTCCATGTCAATTTTGGTATTAGTGGCAAAGAGGAATGGACGTCCCAAAATAAGTGCCGGAGGATCATCATCTCTAGCGTCTCCCATCTGCAAAACATAAAAGTCTGCAGGAACAACAAGATCTCCGACACAGAGGGTTAGGTTCTCAAGCAAACCAACTGGACGAACACGAGATTTATCCCCTAACTCTACCAATAGCTTAGGACGTTTCAATGGTCCTAGTCTCAACGAAAAATACAGAGAATATGGCATAGCATTAATAGCAGCACTCAAATCGATTAAGCAATGATGTATTAGAGTGTCACCAACTCCACAGGTGACTGTGAAAGTGACAGGCGTCATTGTACCCGTCAAAAATAGTATTTTATAATTCCGACTAGCAAGTGGTAAGTCAGGTCGTATCCACAAAGATCGATAAAAACAAGCAAGCAACAATGATCACTTATCAAGAGAGAAATCGTCACACAGATTCAAGTATGAAATATCAAAGAGATGTGCAAGCTAGAACTTTCGACTGTGATGCAAGACCAAATCATGGACAAATCCGTTTTGATTTCTAATGTTCTACAACTTAGAGCTTTCCCGCTAAGGTTATACTCCCCGTTCTTGTTCCAATTCTTAGTCTCGCGCTAGCGATAACCATGACTTAAACAACTCGCTAGAGTTGCATGAAGACTTAAACAAGTTGTCCTAGGGTGTTTAATCCTAGTGGTATATTACTCGTGTCCTAGTTCGCTATCCCTGCTAGGTTGCTAGTAAACTTGACAATTGGAATCAACAAACAAACAAAAGCTCCCCCGCTAAGGTTACACTCATGCTAGCAAATCAATTCCACAAATATTGCATAGTAATATGACACAAAACACAGAAATCAATCTGGTCTCAAGTCAAAACATCACAATTTCGAGTTCTAGCCTACACATATGAGTTTAGCTACTCATCGTAAAGGAATACATCATCAAGTTTTTGAATGGGATGAAACGAAAATACTGATGACGAACTCTCCACCAAGCTGCAACTCAACTCCAACACTTGAATCCAGCCACAAATCCACACTCAAGCTTCTGTAATTGCCCCCCTTCTCCAAGCGTTCTTCCCTTCTTTTCTACCACTCCCTCTTTTCTCTCGCCTTTTCTTTTTCTGCAATCGAGTGTCAGCCGCCCGAGAATATGTCTCCTCGAATTCTGCTTCATCCTTCCCGAGATTGCAAATCCGAAATTAGGAAATTCGACTGCCAGCTGGACCCGCGGACGTCTTCGTCATTGTGCTTCGGCGGAGGTCTGAACAATTATCGAAACTCAGTAGACCTCCGCGCATTTAATCCTTCAGGCCTACGCACTCTGCACTGACTCAAACTTCAAACACTTCCGACTTCATTTCTTCGACGCAAAACATCTTCTAACAGACTCCCTTTAGCCGATATTCCTTCCATGGTCTCCGAATGCACCTGAGAACAAAAACTACACACAGGTAGTGAAATAATACACAAGCGGCCACTAAGAGACGGGGTTTTAACACAGAAAATAGTCGTGCAACTAGGACTTATCAAACTACCCCACACTTGAACTTGTTCGTCCCGAACAAGAACAAAGCCATAGAAAGAATTAACAACGTTCTAGTCATGTCAATCCTTACATCTCAATCCCAAATCGAGCCAATAATCTTATCATGCTTAAGATTCTAACAATGCGAGTATAGATAGATTTTTCGATACTTGTTACCTCGCGAGTTGAAATCCAAGTGACCATGGATGATTGGGAGATAGTCCCCTATAGGTACCATGGACACTGCATTCTTTTCGGAGTTCTAGTCTTTTGATTGAGTCGGCGGCTTTTTCTGACACATGATTAATTCACCGCTTTCATACCGTTGAGCCTTGAATTCCTTAAGTTGTATGAACTTTGATAAATGACACATCTTGCTTGAATCAATCAGATTTTGATTTTCTTCTTACTTGATGGTTTGCCTTCGGCTTTTGAATTTGTTTCTTGTCCACATAATCGTTTACGCCCTTGAACCACTCCAATCATAGCCTCCGGATAACAGCATAGGAGTGCGTCCCGCTCTTTTCTCATCATTGTCCATTCTGTATGAGGCAAGGTAGGGGTTACCCACCCATTCCCAGCTACTCCAACTAAAGATGGACAATTTGTTTTCTCTGTCCCGCCACCACTGCGAACGCATGAATAAACTTGTATAACTCGGTGACGGAGCTACTCTCAGGACTAGGCTAGTGAAGCGTCAACCTCCACCGCTTTTTTCAATCATCAGAACCAAAACTCAGAACTTCCTGCAACTTGTCGTACATTTCTAGGACATTTCTGTCAACTCCACATCCCTGCATATCACAACTCACAAGAACAAAGCATCGAAATCCATTGAAATTTCGCATTCTTAGTCAAATGAGCACAATAGTCATACAAAGCTGGAAATAAGATTTCGACATATGAGAAAAGCATAGCAGTACATCATCAGTTCGTCACGAGTTCATCAAGACACATAACATGAGGCATAAACGCTTAAAACAGACACGGCACACGACTGACTCTATAACATCCCACCCCACACTTAAATTGACCCGTGTCCTCATGGTACAACTCAAGAGATAAGATGGACAAACAAAACAGACTCAAATAAAAAAACAATGGAGGAACTGGTACTTCCCTAATAGTCTGCTGAACCACCCAGACCTGGAAAACGAGCCCGATTTAAACTCTGCGATGTACCGCGGACGCCTTCATCATTTTAATCCGCAGAGGTCTGTTGATTTAGCATAATTATATAGGCGTCTGCGATTTAATTGTTCAGACGTGCGCCAAATCCACTGATGCTGAATTCCTTTCTTCATTCAATCACCTGAAACCACCAGAAACAAAAATGCACTCGGGGCGCATTATCAAGGTACCAATTCCACTAATTAATCTACTCCTAACATGTGTAAAGTAAAAACACACCGGGTTGCCTCCCGGTAAGCGCCTTTGTTTTATGTCCTCGGCTGGACATTACCTCTACGGGATCACAAGTTAGGATCCCAAGGCTGCTCCAAGTCAAACTTACCGCTCAGCGTGCTCCTCTCCTCAGCACTTCCACAAGTTAATCGTTTCTCAATGCTCCGCCCGCCATCAGGTGGCTTCGATCTCCAGTTCTTTTCTGTAGGTGTCCACCACTTTTGCGCACCCACCCCACACTTTTGTTTCTTTACTCGCTTCTTATCTGGTGGGCGTGTTTTCCTTGTTACCTTCAGCTGCTTACTGACACCCTGAATCAAACACAACGATTCAGCAGTTATATTATTAAAACAAGTTTTACCAGCTATCTCAGGTAGTTTCCCCGCACAAGGCTGGTGGTCATCCTCAAAGACATGAAACTCAGCCATCTTGCCACCATATTTGAGCATTATAATACCCTCAGCGACACCAATCTTCGCCTTCGTCGCAAACAAGGTAGGTCGTCCTAGAATGAGTGTTGGCGACTCCTTAGTCCGGGTGTCCTCCATCTGCAAGACATAAAAATCGGCAGGCACAATAACTTCTCCAACATTCAAGGTTAAATTCTCAAGCAAACCATAGAGATGAACACATGACTTGTTGCCTAACTCAATAGTTAACTTGGCCGGTTTCACCGGTCCAAGTTTCAATGAACAGTATAGGTCATAAGGCATCACATTAATTGACGCTCCCAAATCAATCAAACAGTGGGGAATAAGCGTGTTACCAATGCCACAGGTTACCGTGAAGGCACCTGGGTCTCTAGTTCGATTGGTCAACGCTCCTTGTTGCTCTCGCTCCAATTCTTGCATTTGTGTGTTGGTTCTCGTGTCCTCATACCCCTTCTGTTGAATCTCATTGTTTATAGCTTCGTGACGCTCAATAACCTGCATGGGAAATGGCGATGGCACAAGAGGGTTAGAATTCAAAATCTGGAAATTGCTTACTGGGAATTCCGCGCACGTCTCTTGATTATCATCCGCGGAGGTCTCTTCATTTTTTAATTGCTGAGGTGTCCGCGATTTAATTGGTGAGACGTCCGCCCAATTCACTGATGTTGAATCCAAATTTTGCTCTTTTTTCTTTCCTTCAGCCTTCATCTCCTCTTCGTCCTTTATCACAATCACACTCACATTTTGCCTTGGGTTGGGGATCGTTTGCGACGGCAGCTTCCCTTGTCTTCTCGCTTTTCGTACACGGCGCTGGCAATTTGAGACATTTGCTTTTTTAGCTCGTTTACGTCTCCAGCTTGTTGGCCCATCTTTTGAGTGAGTTCTTTGAAAATGCCTCTCATTTCCTCCCTCAATTCCTTGATCGGGTCCTCGTCTCCTTGTTTGGTGTGTGGTGGTTTGTACAGCTGCTTTTGTGGGTACGAGGATTGCCCCACATCGTAATTGTTGGTCCTTTGCCAACCACCATCATTTTGCCTAGGTTGCCATTTGTTGTTGCCTTGGTATCCATCATACCTCATTGGTGGTAAATCTCCCTTGTTCATGTAGCTCACTATGTTCACGTCTTCTGTTCTTTCCTGAAAACAGCGTTATCATTATTCATTGAATTAAAAGTGGACTTGTTTACCTTACACTCCAGTTGTTGATTGATTTGTGGTTGTTGCGTCATTAGTTGGGCTACCATATTCTTCAGTTCCTGCAATTCAGAATGTACATTCGCGTTAGCAACGGGTGCAGGTTTATGTGTTTCTTCTAAATACCTTGTGCCCTCGGCGACTCTCTCAATCAACTCCCATATCTCCTCGGGGTACATGTCAAGGATAGACCCTTGAGCGGAGGCATCTAGCATTCTTCTTTCCATTAGAGTCATCCCATCCATGAAGTATTCAAGCAACATCCTTTGTGGGATTCCATGATTCGGACCACTCTCTTCCAATTGCCTAAACCTCTCCAAATAATCGAACAACGTTTCTCCACGTCCTTGTCTAAGCATAGAGAGCTCCTTTCTTGTTTGAGCCGCCTTCGAATGGGAGTAGTACTTGTCCATGAACTTCCTTTGCATTTGATCCCATGAAATAATCGAACCTGAAGGCAAAGACATTAACCAAGATTTAGCTTGACTTACTAAAGAAAAAGGGAATGCCTTTAATTTAAAAATATTTTCCGGAACCGATGCCAATTTCATGGACGTGCAAACTCCCTGAAATTCCTTCAAGTGCCTTAGGGGGTTCTCATCAGGCATTCCTCCAAACTTGGGCAAGTGGTGTATCACCCCACCCTTTATCTCGATATCTTCTGCGTCCTCATCCAACCTAATGCACCAAGGTGCCTCATCAATATACGGTGCACAAACTCCTCTCATAGTGCGTCCCAAATTTCGATGCCTCGCTAATTGTCCATATTGGTTTCCTCCACCGAGGTAATCTCGATCCAACTCATCCTCGTAATTCTCGTGTCTAGCTGCACTAGGTCTAGCATACTCATTCACGAATTGCTGATTTCTGGGGGGTGGTACTCTTCGATTAACAGGGGGCAGTCCTTGCCTCTGTTCTTGCATGTTATCTCCTAGTACACTCCGCTCTTCATGATCACGTTCAACACTTCTCTGTGACATTGTTTCTTAAACAGAAAATAATCAAGTGACAAAATAAAAGACAATAAAATAAAACTAAAAGAAATAAATACTTAGTGAGATTCTTCGTTACCGATCCCCGGCAACGGCGCCAAAATTTGACAGGCGTCGTTGTACCCGTCAAAAATAGTATTTTATAATTCCAACTAGCAAGTGGTAAGTCGGGTCGTATCCACAGAGATCGATACAAGAATCTGTTCACTAAGTACGAGAGTGACAATGGGGTTGGAAATTTCAAACAAGTAAATAAAAACAAGCAAGCAACAATGATTACTTATCAAGAGAGAAATCGTCACACAGATTCAAGTATGAAATATCAAAGAGATGTGCAAGCTAGAACTTTCGACTGTGATGCAAGACTAAATCATGGACAAATCCGTTTTGATTTCTAATGTTCTACAACTTAGAGCTTTCCCGCTAAGGTTATACTCCCCGTTCTTTTTCTAGTACTTAGTCTCGCGCTAGCGATAACCAAGACCCTAACTCGCTAGAGTTGCATGAAGATTTAAAATAGTTGTCCTAGGGTGTTTAATCCTAGTGGTATATTACTCGTGTCCTAGTTCGCTATCCCTGCTAGGTTGCTAGTAACCTTGACAATCGAAATCAACAAACAAACAAAAGCTCCCCCGCTAAGGTTACACTCATGCTAGCAAATCAATTCCACAAATATTGCATAGTAATATGACACAAAACACAGAAATCAATATAGGTCTCAAGTCAAAACATCACAATTTCGAGTTCTAGCCTACACATATGAGTTTAACTACTCATCGTAAAGGAATACATCATCACGTTTTTGTAATTGCCACGAATTTCGAGTTCTAGCCTACACATATGGGATGAAACGAAAATACTGATGACGAACTCTCCACCAAGCTGCAGCTCAACTCCAACACTTGAATCCAGCCACGAATCCACGCTCAAGCTTCTGTAATTGCCCCCCTTCTCCAAGTGTTCTTCCCTTCCTTTCTGCAATCGAGAGCCAGCCGCCGAGAATATGTCACCTCGAATTCTGCTTCATCCTTCCCGAGATTGCAAATCCGAAATTAGGAAATTCGACTGCCAGCTGGACCCGCGGACGTCTTTGTCATTGTGCTTCGGCGGAGGTCTAAACAATTATCGAAACTCAGTAGACCTCCGCGCATTTAATCCTTCAGGCCTACGCGCTCTGCACTGACTCAAACTTCAAACACTTCGGACTTCATTTCTTCGACGCAAAACATCTTCTAACAGACTCCCTTTAGCCGATATTCCTTCCATGGTCTCCGAATGCACCTGAGAACGAAAACTACACACAGGTAGTGAAATAATACACAGGCAGCCACTAAGAGACGTGGTTTTAACACAGAAAATAGTCGTACAACTACGACTTATCAGAAGGCTCCTGGGTCCTTACACTTTCCAGGCGGCTCATGACTCGTTGCAATTGGGCGCTCCATCGTTGGGTCTTTTGGCTCCTGCTTCGCCTCCAATCTGCCTCCTCGCTCATCCTTATCGATCACACAGCCTTCGGGAGCTCCTACCTACATAGAAAACGAAAGGGAAGTATGAGCTTTGGAACATGCATCATTGTGGGCCGCGTCAGGCTTTGACGTTATGACCGCGTCTTGTGCAGACATTATTGGCGCGTCCTGTTCAGACATTAGCGTCGAGCTAATGTGTATTGTGGGCGCGGTAAGCACTGTTTCCGACTAATTTTCTTCATTTTCTGCACCCGATTCGTCTACCACTGCCAATATATTGATATTTCCTCTCGGATTAGGGATGGTCTGCGATGGTAGCTTCCCTGGATCACTCTTCAGCTCAAAAATGGTATGCGCTATCTGAGACGTCTGTTTAGATAACTCTGCAAGAGTTCCATCGATTTGAGCCTGCCTTGCGTCTGTCCTAGCCTGATTTTGTTGCACTGTAGTGGCTAATTGTTGGGTGCTAGCTGCCAGCTCTTTTACTACATCCTCCACAGACTTGCTAGAACTCTGATTGCTAGGGCCTGCTTGACTGTAGCTCTGCCCTCTCTGTTGGTACTTGTTTTGGTTACCGTAGCTCCCTTGTTGTTGACGATAAGGTGGGATAGTACTGCTGTTGCTGCGGAGGCTACTGGGCTGGTTCCTTCACTGCGTTGTTGTTGTCTCGCCAGCTGAATCCATTAGCTGCCAGCCCGAATTGTCGCTGTTGCGGGCGGTTGTTGTAGTTCTGATAATCTCCCACAACATTGACATCTCCATGTTCCTCTTCCTGTAGACTGGGGCACGAATCTGTTTTATGGTCAGTAGCAGAACAGAATTCACACGCCCTTACCTCGGCTACCTGATTTGTTACTAGCATCTTCACCATCTCCTTCAATTCTTTCAGCTCATTAGAAGTTGGTGCAATTTTAGCCTTTGAGATGTTCTTGCTCCTACTGAACTCGTCTTGACGGCCTGCTTCTTCTCTGAATCGTGCGTTCTCGGCCACTTCAGCTATCAAATTCCTTACTCCTGTTGGGGATAAATTCATGATCGTGCCTCAAGCTGAGGCGTCCAGAAGCATCCTGTCGAGAGGCCTCAACCCATCCAGTAAATACTCGATTATCAGCTTCTCACGGACTCCCAGGTTGCAGCAGCTCTGTTCTAGGGCATTGAATTTCTCCACATAGTTGTACATCGACTCAGTAGGCCCCTGCCTGATATCATTTAGCTGCTTGCGACCTACATCGCCCTGGCAGCTGGTTAGTATTTGGCCAAGAACTTCTTCTGCATCTGGTCCCATGTCCTGATGCTACCTCGAGGAAGAGACAAAAACCAAGCGTGAGCTGCATCAGTTAAGGAAAAGTGAAAATCTTTCAGTTTGAAATTCTCCACTGACACTCCGTATGGTCGGAGAGTCTGGCAGATGCCGTGAAGGGTCTGCAGATGCTTGGTGGCTGACTCTCCTTGTCGTCCTGAGAACTTCGGCAGATAGTGCACTACCGCAGTCTTGATCTCTATCTCAGCTAATTCTGGCCCCTCATCGATGCACCATGGCTGATTCTGAAAGTCAGGAGCAGACAGCTCCTTCATGGTGGGCTCGTAGTAGTAGTTATCTTCGTCTTCTGGATCCACGTTGACTAGTGGCTGCGGTGGTGGCGGTGGAGGCGGTTGCCTCACACGAGCGCCGTTTCCAGCATTCTAGGCCACAGGTGCCCTCTGATTATGATGTCGATCCTGCCTGACTGCACGGTTGTGAGCACGGAAGAGTATCTTAGGATCCTCATAGAACGGAGGCTCGTCCTCCACAATCGGGGCGATCTGGTTGTTATTGTCATTCTCACCGATCTGACTTCCTGCACGAGACATCGTGAAGAAAGTAGCAAAGCACACAAACAACTAAAAGAAAAAATAAAGAACAGAAAATAAGAAGAAAAAAAACAACTTCATCGAAGCGCAGCTCCCTGACAACGGCGCCATAAGTCGTCTGAAGCGTCAAATTTAATATTTATAATTCTCCTACTAAGGCTAGTGTAGTGGCAAGCAGGGTCGAACCCAAGGGAGCTGGTGTTGCTGAAGCTGTCACTGAAAACAATTAAAAGGGGGGTCGTGAGTGATTTTGAGTGCAAAAGAGAGAATAGTAAGAAGAATTCAATAATAGAGAATATTCAGCTTAGGGTTTCTATTGTGACATGTTTATCATTGACTGCTAATAATCAAATCTCAAGTTTCTAAGTGTGGTTACTCCGGTTTAGGTTATAACCCAAAGTATCATACACCACAATCTAACCCGGGAAAGGCGTTAGACTTCTAGTTCTCCTATACCCAATAATCCGGGAAAGGTATTATCTAATCTAGGTGTTACTACTTGTCTTTACGGGAAAGTATCAACAAGCATTAACGATAGGGACTGAATTGTTCGGCTAAGCTTTACGGGAAAGTCTCCACTTAGCTTCACAATTCAATCCTTGAAATTAAGCACAAGAACTAGAGAAACAAGAAATTGCATTAAGAATAAAGTCTCAAAACGTTTGTCACAATGAACAAAACTGTAAACTGAATTAAAAGATTAGCTACTCATAGCCATAACAAAAACACAAGTATTTTTGTAATGAAAGCAATAGAAAATTCTTCTCTTCGTCGAAAGCTTCGTGTTCCTCGTCTTCTACCGAGTCTCAGTCCTCGTAGAATGTAGGATTATGATCTGATGATGGAAACCCCAACCCAAGCTTCTTATTTATAATAAGACTGGGTTTCCAAGTCTGTTTTAGGCCCAAACTGCCAAATCCCGTGTTGCTGACGTCATCATCTCGTAGCTCGCCGCGCCCAGCCTTTACGTTACCACCGCGGTCAGTGTTGACATTAGCGTTAACGCTTATGTCTCTACAGGACTTGGTAGCCACTGAGTTGGCTTCTCTTCTCTGAGCATCAGCTCCGACTTTGACTCTGAATTTGACCTTCTATATGACCTCGGCTGCTCTCGGTGTGAACTAGAGAGTTGTGGGGGATCGGGTCAGCTACGCAATGACACGTGGCTCATATTTTTCTGCTCAGCAGTCCATTCCCAGCACTCCGTTGAGCGTCCAAAGGTCTGTTCTGCCATTGTGATGTTTTCAGCATTAAATGCCGTCTTTTATGCGCGTTTCCTCCTAGAGCTTCCGAAACACCTGAAATGTAAAACAACACTAAAAAGTAACTGTTCGCATAATATTGTGTCAAAATAAATGGGAATAACTGACTCGACGAGTCGAATAAATACGACTCATCAAGCCTCCTCTCTAGAAAACTCCTCGAGTCGAGCCAAGCCACTCCTCAAGTCGGAAATGTCGGAGGAGGCCCTCTCTCGCCACTCAGTCAAATCCCCACTAGCACGGGGACACTCTCTAAGGAGCTCCATGTTGGGGTAGAGAGTTGCAATGGCCTCCTTCCCTTCCTCTTGATATAGGCATGATGCTTTCGGTGCTTTTTGTCACTAAACACAAGGGGCTCGGAGAAGGGGTAAGCGGTAGGAAGTGGCAATGGGCCCTCCAATGGACCTTCACTTGGCACTACGGGAACGAGTGCACGAGTGGGAGGGACAGCATCTGTGGGCGAGGGCACTCTCGGAATGGGAGGAACGGTGGCCTTCTTCTTCGTTGGTTTCTTTTTGCGGAGGAGGCCCCCTTTGAAGATTTGCTCTTCTTCTTTGGTGGTGGGCTAGGAGACGGTGGAGGAGAGTCCATTTCCTCGCTCGAGGAGAGCTCTCTCAATGTGGCTCTCATAGGCTGCCTCTTGCGAGTGACAAAGGGTATGTCATCCTCCTCGCTATCGTACGGTTCATCAATGGGAGTGTCTCTTAAGGGCTAATGGGCGATTTCCTTGCCCTTTGTCTTGGTTTTGGATGAAGAACCACCTTGAGGCATGACTGGAATGGAGGGGAGAAAACTAAACTTTTGAGCTGATCAATGGCCAGTCGGTCGACTGGAATGCTAGCAAAGTCAGTCGATCGACTGGAAGGCGATTTTTGGTTAGAAATCGGGGTTGTTGGAATCGGCTTCAACCGACCAAATGGGTGCTTGGGGTTTGCAATAGGTAGTATATCGATTGGATTTTTTATGCCGGAGTGAGGAGATCAGAGGGTGAGATGTGTGTGTGTCGACGGGGTGAAAGATGCGGCTGGGAGTGAAAGCTTCGGATGGGTTGGATGATGGCGAGGCGAGGCGAGGGCGGTGAGGTTGGATTGTGGTGGTCGGACAGAGGTCGGTTGTCGCTCGAGGTTGGACGGGGGTTTGGTAGTCGCTCGGGTGGATTGTGTTTGGGGACGACTTGAGTGAGTTGAAGAGCAAAGGACTGACTTGATAATCAATTCCCAGTCGGTCGACTGGCCAGTCCAGTCAGTCGATTGGAATGGAGCAGAGTGAGCTGATACTGAGAGGGTGCGCCAATCGGTCGACTGATATGTCCAGCCGACCGACTGGATACAGATTTTCTGAAAAGTTTTCCGAGTCTTGGCTCCAAAGATCCTTTGATTCTTGCTTGAACCCAACTCCACACTTAGAAATTTTCACTCCGCAAAATGAACGAGCACCACTCAAGATTCACCTAAAACTTAATGCAAACTCAAAGCATGCTCACCCAAGAAATCACTAGCATATACATGATTTTCAACAAAAAGTAAGCTAGGATCATACACTCCACACTGACATCACCCACCACTTAGAAATTAGATGCACGCACCATTTGACGCCAAGCACATCTAATCATGCATTTTCACCATCCAAGCACTCATGTTCACATTCAAAATTCAATACACGCATGCCAAACATTTATAAAGTTACTTGCGCATAGATGGACCACTTACAAATCGGGTTACCTCCCGTGAGGGCCTAGTTTAACGTCTTGGCAAAGACATAGCAAAGCGCCCCATAGAATCACTCGTTGAGAAGTTCATTGCTAGGATCCCTTCTCACGGGGCATTGGACATTTAGGTTGTCAATCCACCTTCAAATCCCATTTGAATTTCCTCCCATCAAGTCTACAATGGACTTTCCTTTGGGAGCATGACCCCTTCACGTATGAAGATCCCTTTGGACCTAAGGGGTCATGGGAGCTTTTTTCAAACAATCTTTGAAGATATGCCAAGAAGCTCCAAAACTTGTCTCGAGACGTCGTAGTGAAGAAAGGGTCTTCATGACTAGTCTCGAGCTTAATGGGCACACCCTCTTCTAGTTTTTCAATCATCTCCTCGGGTGCCCATTCCTCAATATCCCTTATTGAACTCGTGTCTTGTTGCGTGTGAGGTTGTTCTTTGGTTTCTTCCATGTAGACCTCAACAAAGTCCTTGTAGCCTTGAAGTTCTTTTTGCTCATTATGTTCTTCCTCCATCTTTTCCTCATCAAGAAGGTTGGGTTCACATTTAAGCTCGCTTGTACCGGGAGGGAGGAGTTCTTCTTCATCAACGAAAGGTGTCTCCTCTATGTAAGAGGCATCATCATTGAAGACTTCCTCATTGGAGAGCCGAGGCGTTGATGGAATGGTGAACTTTGTATATTCTCATTCGAATGATCTTGAGATGTGCTAGTAGTGAAGGGTGCTTCACTTTCGCATTCCATCTTGTCCTCGTTACAAGATTTACCATCCCATGTCTTGTCATAAGCTCTCCAAACCTCATCCTTCGATTCTTGATCCCCTTCTTGCTTAGAGGTATTAGATTCAAGGACTTCTTCTTCGGAGACCTCCTCTTCCTCACCCAAGTTTCCATTTTCAAATGCTTGTTGCGCCAATTGAGTTTCACGCATCTTGCGCCGAGCATGCAAATTTTGGTTGAATTGCTTCATCTCCTTCAATTCTGTTCTCATCTCATCTTGGTTAGCAAGGAGTTTAGCAAGCATTGCCTCAACACCGGAGGGCTCCTCTAATGGTTGAGGAGGTTGAGGGTATGGAGGGTAGGAGTCTTCAACTTCAAAATATTGGCTATCATCCAAATTTGGAGTGTAGGTGTGTGATGGATGCCAAGAGTTTTCCCAATAGGCGCTTGGTTGCTCCTCTTCTTGGTCATCCCCATTCGAATTATAATAGCTAGTTTGATAGCCATGCTCTTGGAAATAGGAATATGGTTGCTCCTCCTCTTGGTAGTATTCTCCATTAGAAAAGACTTGTTGGTTGTAGTGATCCATCCTCACAAAACAAAATAAAGTAAGTTAGCAAGGGATATGAGTAGAAAAAGAGAATATACGAGCATAAGAAAAAAGAAAAATATATGTACAAGAATAGTCGAAACATCCACACAATCTAATCTAGAGAGATGTGCTGACTAGTTGCTCCCCGACAACGGCGCCATTTTGACAAGTCTATATTTACCCTCTCGATTTGTCGATTAAGAGGATCGTCGTAGAGTCAAAAAAATTTATAGACTAACCGGTAAAGTACCGGGTCGAACCCAAAGGAGCAAGCCAAGCACATGCACTATGTAAGATCATGTTTCCTGTTCGTCTATTCTAAACCAAAAATGTATAAAGGTGTGTATATTCTAAATCCTATGTGGTGAGTAATTAAGGATAAAAGATAAAAGGGCGTTTCGAGGGGTTACTCCCCTCCTTGGCGTTTCCCAATGATCACATACACAATATTCAAACATTTCGAGGTGGTCAAATAGTTTAGAACCTAGTTTAGACTAAGGTAGACCAACTTCCGTGTGAATCTATTCTTAGCCAAACCTTCTAAATTAGAACCTCACTCAATCGAGATGTTGATTCACTCTATAACCTTTATTATCCTTGGAACATCTCCCGAGGTAATAAATGAAATAGGCATGAAGGACTAGTTCACTTCATATCCGTAGAAATGATCATATTCACTACATTCAAACTATCCCTAAGGTCGTTCGATTCTTAGGTCTAGTTTTAAGATTCAACATGTTACTTGGGAATTTCATCAAACACTTAGTAGCATGACATATATAAAGATCATAGTGAACATGAATTTGACACCATTTGATGGGAATGGGATTGATTGATGATTCGCTTAATGACCAATTCCAATGAATAAAACATTCAACCCTAGTCAAGCATCATATCCTAAGGCTCACTTTCATGCTTAAGATATGATCATTTTCTCCATCCTAGAATTATCCCCTAGCTTTCCCAAGTGATAGGTTCAAGTTTTAGTCCAAGTTGTCCCTTAGGCATTTTGACAAACACCTAGAGTGCATAACATTCATAACACAAGAGAAAATGAAATCAACAATCATCCATATGAATATCAATGTATATTTGTGATCAAAGAGTACCAAGGAGGGTTGTAAAACCCTCAATACACAAGGAATACTCACACATGATCATGTTACATGTTATCAATACAAAGCTACAAGAGGGGGAGAAAAGATGAGTAGAGAAAACCCAAGTGGTAGATGGTGAGCAATCTGTAAGATCCTTCCTTGGTCTTCTCCCTTCTCCCCAAGCAAACCTTTGATGATGGTTCAAGTCATAGGGTATGATCCCACTCACTACAAAATTTACTAAGCCCGCTTAGCAAGGGAGGGACTCCGCTTCTATCCTCATGAGTTGCTCCCCAATGAAAGTGTCCTCAACAAGGGTGGTATCTTCTTTAAGCTCTTCATTTCCCTCAATCCTAGATAGATGATCGGCGACAAGATTTTCCACTCCCTTTTTATCTTTGATCTTGTTATCGAATTCTTAGAGTAAGAGAATCCACCTTATGAGCCTCGGCTTGAAGTCCTTTTTTGACAAGTGATACTTAATTGCCACATGGTCGTTAAAGACTATGGTCTTTGAGCCCACTAGATATTGACGGAACTTGTCATAGGCATACACAATGGCAAGAAGCTCCTTTTCGGTTGTAGAATAATTCACTTGAACTCCATTAAGGACCTTGCTAGTGTAGTAAATTGGATGAAGTTTCTTGTCCACTCTTTGTCCAAGGACCGCTCCAATAGCATGATCGCTTGCATCACACATGAGCTCAAATGGCAAATCCCAATTCGGAGGTTGAATAATGGGAGCCGAGACCAATGCCTTCTTTAACTTCTCAAAGGCCAATGAGCACTCATCATTGAATAGGAATTTCGTATCATTGCACAATAGGTTCGTCAAAGGTCTTGCAATTTTTGAGAAGTCCTTAATGAACCTTCTATAAAAGCCGGCATGGCCTATAAAGCTTCTTATCCCTCTAACATCCCTTGGAGGTGGTAGTTTCGCAATGACCTCTACCTTTGCTTTGTCCACCTCAATTCCTCTCTTAGAAACCAAATGTCCAAGCACAATGCCTTCCTTCACCATAAAATGACATTTTTCCCAATGTAGAACAAGGTTTGTCTCAATACATCTTTTCAAGACTTTGGCCAAATTGGCCAAGCAATCATCAAATGAAGAACCATAGATAGAAAAATTATCCATAAACACTTCCATTATTTCCTCAATAAATTCTGAAAATATAGCCATCATGCATCTTTGAAATGTTCCCGGTGCATTACAAAGCCCAAAGGGCATTCGCCGATAGGCAAATGTTCCATAGGGACAAGTAAAAGTAGTATTTTCTTGATCTTGTGGATGAATAGGGATTTGGAAAAACCCACTATATCTATCAAGATAGCGAAATTAATCATGCTTGGCAATAAAAGGAAGTGGAAAGTGATCTTTCTTAGTTGCCTTGTTGAGTTTTCTAAAGTCTATGCACATTCGCCAATCGGTAACGGTTCGTGTGGGGATTAACTCATTTTTTTCATTTTTAACAACCGTCATTCCTCCCTTTTTTGCCACAACATGAATGGGGCTAACCCACTCCGAGTCCGCAATAGGGAAGATGATTCCCGCATCAAGAATTTTTAAAATCTCTTTTTTCACAACTTCACCAACAATAGGATTAAGTCTCCTAGCACACTCTCTTGTAGGTACACTATCATCTTCCAAATTAATTCTATGCATGCATAAATTGGGACTTATCCCTTTCAAATCATCGATCGAATAACCAATAGCACCTTTGTGCTCTCTAATCGCATCAAGCAATCTCAAAGTTTCAATTTCATTCAATGAGGCATTCACAATAACGGGCAATGTAGAATTGGGGCCTAAGAACTCATACCTTAGGCTTGTTGGTAGAGTTTTTAGCTCTACCGAACAAGACTTCTTACCTTTGTCGCTTTGAGGTTCCCCTTTACCCTTTTCATCCAAGATGCCAAACCATCATCACGCTTAGGGAGCTCACAATCAAGGTAAATTTCACATGTAGGCAAGTTAGGCACATCATGTAATTCAAAAGCATCAACAAGGTCAAGATAATTACAACTCATGGTAGAACTAGGACCTTTTTGTGCTTTTTCTAGATTAAACTCAACCTCTTCATCACCTACTCTCATGGTAATTGACCCTTTAGTTGTATCAAATATAGCTCCCGCGGTGTAGAGGAAAGGTCTTCCCAATAGAATGGGAATCTCATTATCATCCTCCATTTCCAACACAACAAAATCACCCGGAATGTAGAAATTCTCTACTCTAACTGGGACATACTTAAGAACTCCTTGGAAATTCTCGAGGAGCGGTCCGCGAGTCTCAAAATCATTTGTGTTGGCTTAGGTTCACCCATATTCAATTTCTTGCACAAGGAATAAGGCATCAAAGATATACTAGCACCCAAATCACACATAGCACGTTCAATTTTCACATCATTGATATAGCATGAAATGGAAAAACTACCGGGATCCTCAAGTTTGGGTGGCATGTGTGGTTGGAGTATAGCACTACATTCTCCATTGAGGGACACCGTGTCAACATCGTCGATCGTCCTCCTGCAAGTAATAACATCTTTTAGAAACCTCGCATAAGATGGGGCTTGAGTGATTACCTCGGTGAAGGGCATTGTAACAGAGAGCTTCCTCATCATCTCGGTGAACTTAAAGAATTGCTTGTCATTGTTCTTTTTCTTTAACCTTTGTGGGAAGGGGATAGGAGGGGTGTATGGCTTTAGTTCATCTTTCCCTTTGTCCACTTCTTTTTCCTTTTGGGTTGGAGGATTAGGGACCTCTTCATCTAACTCTTCAATTTCGACACTAGCTTGGCCTCCAAGATCAAAAGAAACTTACTTCTTCTTCTTTGGTTGATCATCCTCCAACTCTTTACCACTCCTTAATGTCACCGCATTGCAATGCTCTCTTTGCCCTTGCTCGGATCGAGCCGGTAACTTTCTCTGTGCTCTTGTACCGGAGGGTTCATTTGAAGTTTGTGGAGGATGGTCAACTTGTTGGTAGAGCCTTTGAGCTTGAGCTTGGTATTGTTGCCCTTGATTTTGGTTTCTTTGAAGCAAAGTTGTTCCTTGGCCTTGGTATCGGTTCCTTGGTTGGAAAGCTTGATTGTTTGTAGTAGGCCTTGGACCAAAGTTGGGAGGTGTAGGATTGAAGTTTGGATGATCCTTCCAAGCCGATGAAAACCTTGGCGTGGTTTGATTGGATTGGGAGCTTTGGCCTTGAGGGGCACTAGTGTTATGCTCCCTCCCTTGGTTCCACCAACGTAATTTGCTTCTTCATACCCATATCCATTCCCATCTTTTTGAACCAAAGGGCAAGAGTTGGTGTCGTGCTCATAGACTTCACAAATGTCGCAACCTTGGCTCATTGAGTGGTTCTTCGCCGGATGTTTCAATTTATATACTTCATCTGAAAGGTTTTCAAAAAAAAATTCAATTGTTTTTTTCTAATGGATCATAGTCACTTATGCTTACGGAATTTTCTTCATATCCCCCTCTTTTCCTTCTTGGGTTTCCTCTTTCACTTGTCCACATGAAGTAGTTATTTGTGATTTTCTCAATTACATCATACCCTTCCGTAGGTTCAAGATCTATGATGGCTCCTCCCGCGGCGGTATCAAGGGCAAGCCGCGAGGGACCATCAACTCCAGTGTAGAAGGTATGGAATAAGAGGTAGGCATCTAGGTTGTGATGCGGGCAAACTCTTTGATATTATTTGAATCGATACCAAGCTTCATAGAGAGTCTCTCCGTCCATTTGCTCAAAATTCATGATTTGGCTCCTATAGTGAGCCGTCTTGTATGGAGAGAAATATTTGTTGAGGAATGCGGATGCAAGCTCCTCCCAAGTAGTGAAGCTTGATGGTGTTTGGCTCCTAAACCAATCCTTGTCTCGTCCCGTGAGGCAGAAGGGGAACAACCTCAAGTAGATAGCATCCCTTGGTATCACAAATCTCGAGGAAGGAGGTCAAGTGATAATTGGGATCTTCATGGTCTCTCTACGAGAATTGGTTGGATCGAACCATTTGGATTGTGGAGGTCTTCAATTCAGAGTCTCGGTTGTCCACTCCGGGAACCAAGATAGGGGATCGGTAGCCATAAGCATTGGGAGCTACATAATGTTTGAGGGCCCTTCTAGCATGAGGGCCTTTAGGTAATGGTTGAAAAGGGCCTTGGTGAAGTTGAGGAGGGGGAGGAGGAGGTCTAGGAGGTCTATCTTCCATGGTTTGAGTAGTGTTTCTTGAGTGTTCGATGTCGATCCTTTAGCCTTGGTTGTTTTACTCCTTGTGAGGTAGGGGTTCAAATCTTTGTCAACAATGTTGCTAGATTTATTAGCCTTAGGGGGCATGTACGGATTGCACCTACAAGGGGAAAACAAGACAAGTGAGGATAGTGGAATGAACTCAAAAATCACAAGTAGCGAAACAATAAAAGAAAAACATGGAATAGTCGAAGTACTAAATGATTCGTCCTAGAGACAATCTAGCCATTACTCCCCGGCAACGGCGCCATTTTCACAATTGTAGTTTTGCAACTCCTTTTCAGTCAAAAGAAAATTACAGAATCGGTAAGATCGATGTCGAACCCAACGGAGCAATTGGATTGTACGCCAAAAATTGTCAAGTTTTCTACTTGGCTATTCCTACAAATCAATTATGAGATGGTTTCCAATTTAAAACTAGCAATGAAATGGTTTCAAGGGGTTTTTAATTCAATTCAAAAAGAGTTTCGAGGGGTTATTCCCCTCCTTGGCATTTCCCATGATCACGAATACAAGAATTATGAACGTTCAAGGTGTCAAATAGTTTGGAACCTAGCTTAGGCCATTGTACACCAATTCTCATGTGCGGCCATCCTTAGTAAAGCTCTCTTAACTAGAACCTCACTCAATCGAGAATGTTGGTTCACTCTATAGCATTTATTAGCCTTAGAACATCTCCCAAGGAAATAAATACTATAGGCTTAGGGGACTATTTCACTTCCTATCCATGCATTCATCAGCATAGACACTAGATAGGATCATATTTACTACATCCAAACCTTTCCTAGGGTCATTTGATACTTAGGTTAGGTTTTAGGGTCGACATGTCACTTAGACATTTCATCAAACACTTAGTAACATGTCATACATGAAGAGCATAGTTAATATGAATTTAACACCACGGATTATTGAATCAAATGTGTGTATACATGATCAAGAGTACCAAGGAGGGTTACAACACCCTCAAAACACAAGGAGACTACTCACACATCATGTAAGACAACATGGTGTGAGTATGGTTTAAAGAACACAATAAAGAGAATAGAGAAGATGAAGAGAAAGTAGGATGGTTAATCCTTGAACTCCCTATTGATCCTCCTTCTTCTCCTTTGGTTGGATCCTCCTTGATGACCTTGATTTGATCTCTTTTTCTGAGTATTTTCCCCCAAGATGCCAGCCCTCTAGGTCAAACATGCCGCTTTCTATTTATAGCCTCGAGTAGAATTTCTACTGCAACAGGTCCAGTCGGTCGACTGGTGGCTAAAATACAGTCTCTTCTGAGGTGATCATCCAGTCGACCGGTTGAATGTCTCAGTCGACCGACTCGAAACTGGTAGAATGTGAGCCATATGAGTTCCTTTTCAGTCGACTGGTTGAACGTGTCAGTCGACTGACTCGAGGTTGAGCAATAATGAGCACTCTGAAGCTTCTTTTCAGTCGGTCGACTGGAGGTTCCAGCCGACCGACTCGATGTGGCTTGCTTGCTTGCTGTTCTGCTCTATCATCCAGTCGGCCGACTGGTACAAGGGAGATTTTCAGTCGGTCGACTGGGAGCCCTTTTTGCCCGTACTTTGCTCTAATCTTCGGTTTTTCCTCGAGTTTTCATACTTAGGCTTTGACACTGAGGAATCTTGTTTTCTACCTGAAATGTAGGGAAAAGAGGTTAAATGACAACCAAATATCGTCGAAAACGAACTAAAGCTATAGTGAAAAATGGCTATTAATCAGTGTTATTAAAACCGAACCGGGAATCGAACTGGGTCAATGGGTCAGTGGTTCAACTGGGTCGAATCGGTTTGACCCGCACAAATAAAAAATAAAAATAAAATACTTATATATGATATTATAATTTAACATATTTATGACTTGAATAAATATTACATGTTTATGATCTGATTACAATAACATACCATAACAAATTTAGAATTTAATAAAGTACAAATCAATAATACAACAATAACAATTTTAGTCTTAATTTGTAAGTCACAACAATAAGGGATTTCTAAGACTAATTGAATTTCTAGCTAAATTGATAGTAAGTAATAAATTTTATAGATTTGATAAATGAATATACATTATTGAAACAAATAATAAAACAAGAATCATGTTTAGCTTGGTGGAAGGAGAGAGGATAATTATAGAGGAAGACTAGGTTCGAGTCTTGTCCAAGTCAAAATACCGGGTCAACCGGTTCAACCGGGTCTTGACCGGGTTGAATGTAAACCGATCGAATTACAAAACCGAACCGGCCGGTCCGGTCCGATTTTAATAACTATGTTATTAATGAGTCGAAAACTCGACTCATCAACTTATATGTGTGACCTCACATAATTTGTTAATTAACTAAATTAAACTAACGAGCCAAACAAAAATTACTCACTTGGATAGGATGTCTTAATCCTAAGAATTCATTCTCCAGTTTCAATGAACCAGAGATGATTCTACTTGTGGAGTCATATCTACAAGAGTTTTCTAAGTGTTTTAATTGAGACTTTGAAGAACAATAAAGGGTGGATATATAAGATGAGAGAAAATGATGTTTTTCTTTGCTACAAGATATTGGAAACGTTGCTAGAAACATGGTTAAGGCAGGATACCACACTTTGTTTCCATTGGTATATTGTGTCATTGAGTTGATTTTGGAGTTAAAAATTAACATGTGCCACCACTACTGTGGAAAGAGCCTTCTCTGCGGTAAAGGTTGTCAAGACAAATTTACATAACAAGATTAGAGATGACTTTCTCACTGATTATATTTGGTGCGCTATATAGATAGGGGTGTGTTTAAGAGCATTGCTAATGAAAATATTATGCGATGATTCAGAGCATAAGGACTCGTAAGCAACGTCTACCTCCTCTTTCATAGCCAGGGTTAAAGTGACTCATCGATTATCTAGTTGTAGCAATGACTTCTTTTGCTGTTATTTTTGTAGTAATAAGTTTTGTTTTGGCCCGGAAACAAGATTTATCTCGTTTGAAGCTATTTTGCTTCGAATTGCTAAGTGGCCCCTTTTGTAGCAAAAAAAAAGAAAAGACTTGGTAACCTTTTTTTTTTTTTGTATGAAAAAGAATGACGTCTCATTTTATATAAAATAAATCTTTAAATAAATATTATGATGATCCCCGCACGAGAGTCATTGGAACTGGCACCATTTGTTTGGAGTAGCGTTGCCATAAGGATACATGAAAAGGAAAATTACTAGTTAGCGAAGGTAATTAAAGAGTAGCAAAGCATCGCAGTAGGAGGAAGCCGTGGTTAGACAGGGAACACACCTTCTACTTTCAGTCGATAAAGGTGGCGGTAGGTTCAGAGAAATAAAGCATGAAGATAGAAGAATGGTAACGGAAGATGAGAAATTAGAGGCAAGATAGATGAGCAACTGAAGTATGAGAGATCCCTAGATGGTGAGAGCCCTCAACCAAAGGATGAGCAGTCGGAGTCGGAGAGAAGCCCTTCAGTGTCGACTGTTGATCCAGAGTTTGGTCAATTAGAGCGTGGAGGTATTAGGGTTAAAGTTACTCAGTCAGAGTCTAGAGATTAATTAGAGAGGTTTAGGGAAGTTGCTGGATCCAAAGTGTTTTTAAGTGGGACCCAAAGTGTGTTGTAAGTGGGCCTAAAGCCTATTCGACCTAACCAGATCATTTTAATATATCAAAAAAAAAGTGTCGGGGTTCAAACCATACCTATTGCACTTTTTTTATTGGAAAATGCATGAAGCCTACAAAACAGGACACTACAAAGGAGAGGCGAGACCAATACCCAGACAACCTATCTACAACAAAAATACCTTAAAGTGTTCAAAAACCCAGACAAAGGAAGACTCAAAGAACACACATGTACACCAACCAGCTACAGACACTCCCTACAACAAGACTTACCAATATCCTTACCATCATCAACAAAACAAAAATACTCCAAACACAAATTTGACAGTACATTATAACACATAAACACTAGACACAATTGGTCAAGTGTAGTTCTCCATTTAAGCCTCCTGTAGTGCAACAGCCCACGCCAGAAGCCCCAACACAAAACTCCCAACTACAAGAGAGGATATCACCCAGTAAGATCTGGCTTCAACTTTCTGCTAAGATGACTCTTGTCCAGGGTAAAGGAAGTTGAGAAATTCGAACAGGATAGATGAGCAACAGAAGGATGAGTGGTTGAGATCGTGTCTCAAGTGCCTCATTCTAATTTTGGTGCCTCATTTGATCGCTTCTCACGTGTTTGATATGTAGGTTTTGTTTTACAAAAGGATTTGATTAATATTTGGGCCCCTCAATCTCATCGGCCCAATATGAATTTGTCGAAGTTTTTTTTACATAGGTTAAGGTAACTTGATCACAAATGTTATGGGCCCCCTAACAAGTTAGGCCCCTAACTTGATCACAAATGTTATGGGCCCCCTAACAAGTTAGGCCCCTGGCCTACTCCCCACCTGCCCCTATATCAGGCACGACCCTGTATTGAGCGTCACTCCTGACCTTTGTAGTTCCTCTGTACACTGTTGCAACTGCCTCATTAGAGTCTAAAAATAAAAATGCTTTCGACACCTTCAGTTTCCAAATAAGCCTCAGTCCTTGTAGAATGGCATATATCTCTGCCTCTAGCACATTAGAGCATGAAGTTTTCCAACCTACATAGCTCATCGAAATCATAGAGTTTGACAGCTCTAAGGCTGCAAACCACATGGTATTATTAATACTATCAAATGATGCATGACAATAAAACTCCCTCTGCCCTGTCGTTCGTTGGAAAGTTCCCCACAGACCCTGCAATATTCTGTTTCTTTCGCGCATCCATTTATCACATTCGTACAAGTATGATCTAATCTTCTGTATTATTTCCCCACACTCTAATCCGATCCCCTTCCCCCATGTCTCAGCTGGTTTCTATTAAACCATGACCACCAACACCCACAAAATATAGTTCGGAAGTCATCCAAGTTCAATTCCTGGGTGCAAGCCCATATCCAATCTACAATCCACCTCCAACACTATCCCCAATTCCTTCCATACAAACTTAGCATACCAACAATTCTTTATGACATGCAAAATATTTTCACTATTCCAGCCACATATACAACATCAGGGATCAACTATGCACTGTTTCCTCATCAAATTCTCAGCATCAGCCAGCCCATTATAAAATAAACGCCAAAGAATATTTTTACCTTATTTGGAAGCAACAATTTCCATGCCATCCTCGAGAAATTCATCATCTTTCCCCTATCTGAGCATTCACCTGTATCATTAGCGTTTCTCATCCAATCCAAACATATTATACCATTAACTTTTTTACAAGAGAACTCCCCTGAATCGGCTAGCAAATCATAAACGGGATTATAAGACTTTTTCTGCCCTTTTCCTAATGTGATCATAAACAGGATTTAATCTCATCCGTCCAATTGACTAAATCAAAGACTGTGATTGATTTGTAATTTTTACAAAAATATACCCTTGGCACCGGATCAATTTTCTAAAGGAATATTATAATTGGTGCTCGCTTACTTTGTTCAACCACTCACCTCTTTTGATAAGAACTGTTTGGATACCTGATCTAAATGTCTCCGGCAATACAATCATATTGATTCATTAACTCAAATTTATCACTCAGTCATCCGCATAGAATTCTAATAATGGGCACAGACTACACGATAGGAATAATCAATCACGATGAAGAAATGTTTAATGATACAGATACATCATCACCAAAGCCCCAAAAACTATGAACGGATGAGTTGGTGAGCTAAGACATTGCAAGGACGATGCTGATGAAGCTGGAGTTTCTGTACTAGCTGTGGGAGGACTACCGGAGTCGGAAGGAGACAGAACAGGAGGTGGAGATTCAGCTGGTGTGGGAGAGAGGAGTCCCGCAAATGCTCCAGGACCCGGTGCAGGAATAGGCGCACTAGCAGCAGCTGTGCAACGAATACAAATTTTGATGAAATTTTATATACATGTTTACGGAAAAACATCAGGGACAAATGTGCAAACTACAAACCGACGAATTATACACCACTTTACCGAACTATGTTTTACATCACTGGTGATCACAAAACCTTGAAAGTATAAATTGTTTGTAAACTGCATACCTTGGCATTGAAACGCGATTTTAGGCGTGTTGCAAGCCCGAGCGAGGGAGACTGCCAGAGTTTGATTTATCTTAAACTGAAAAGGGCTTCTTCCAGTTACAAGCTGACAGTAACAATCAGAGCCATTTGCCGCGAGGGTCTTGACTGAGGTGCAGCAGTCAGGAGGTGGTACAGTCAGGGTCCTATTGCGGACAATTCTGTTAAGGTAATTCATGCAAGGAGTGAAGCCAGTAAGCATAGTGGGCGTGCACATAGTAGTTTGCTGACCATAAATAGGCAAGACAAGAGATATAATGACAGCAGACAAGGCTACTACAACGAAGCGCGAAGGAAAACAGATCAAATCCATAGCAGCAATAGACTTTTAGTGTTGTTGCAAGTATCTTCTGTTGGTTTACCTCGCAGACAAATGACTAAAACCTGTTGGACTAAAAGGGATGTGGTTGAGCTGTATGCATTGCAAGAGAGAGTAAGTGCATTTTATAGGTCGAGTAACTTAGCTGACCTAAAAGGTAAGAGGCAGTTAAGAAGTGGGTTTGAGTTGCAACTACTTATAACTAAACTGGTGTAAAAAAAGGAATATAATAGGTAGTTATGGTTAGGTTGTCACTGAGGTGTCCATGTACTTCCTTTTAGTGTCCATATAGTGTACAAGACCGAATTAAATTCCATACAGCACAGCCAACTGCTGCAATTTCTAAACTTAAGGACGTTTTGGTTCTAGTTTATAAATGTCACGTGACCTTTGTTCTTGTTTGTAATCTCTTCTTCTTCTATGGAAGCACCTTTGTTACGGCTGTCGTTGCTGTATGGCTCTGGTCGCTGTCCAGTTCCCACAACATTCACTCCTTTCACCACAACGTCTCACTCGCCGCCGGATCACCACCGCACCCCGTCACCGTGGTTAGTAATCCAAATTTATTAGTGGGTTTTTTGGACAAGTTACTAATTGGTTTTGAGTCATGGAGTAATGGCTAGTAAAGATATGAAGTTATGGAATCACGAAGTAATGGACGATTAATGTAGAAGTGGAAAGGTATTATTATGTCATGGTTTAATGGAGTTCAATTAACACTACACCAGAATATACCTTAGAGCACACTTTTTTACCGTCGTATAAAGTGCTAAATATGTCTCATATAGTCCGATTTCGTTTATGGGACAAAATGTACGTCGCCTAAAATTTGTCTCGAAAGCGATGTAGCGTAAAGTCTGTGCGACGTAGTAATCGAACACCGCTCGAATAAAGTGTAACACTTATGCGGCAATTATTTTTGTTAGTCCCATGCACTGTGAAACGAGTTCTACTCATTAACGACATATGCTACATTTTACACAGAACATTATTTTCGGAATATTTTCTCATTAACAGATATAAGGGACAGTATATACTTACGTGACATACTGGATCAATCGCATATAAGGTCATATGCTTCTGACTTATGGATGCTATTGTGGCATTTGCCGAAATATGGGACAACATATACTTACGCTAAAGTCAAGTATAATACATTAAAGTTTACTGCAATCAAGCGCCCGGTCCATAAGAAGTCGCACCTTCTGAAGCATTGTGGTTGGCTAGATTTGTCGAACCACCACGAACCACGGATGAGTCGTATTTATACGGCTCGTCGAGTCAGTTTTTCCTATTTATTTCGACACTTTCTTATGCGAACAGTTACTTTTTAGTGTTGTTTTGCGTTTCAGGTGTTTCGGAAGCCTTGGAAGGAAAACGTGCTTAAAGACGGCGTTTCGGTGCCAAATACATCACATGGAGTTCGTAGAAGATAAATCGAAGAGCCAAAGTCGAGATTCGGGCGAGAGGAAGAATTCCAGTCCCGAGAGGATCGCGCCCAAGGAACACTTTAAGTGTGTTCAGAGCGGACGCTAAAATGCACTACGGGCGCGGGTGTTAAAATGCTCGTTGGGCGTGGCGAATCCGACGAGGTGATGCCGTCAGCAATGCGGTGATGATGTTAGCAGGCCGGGATTTAGAAATTGAGCCCACAAATCAGACTTGGAAACCCAGTTTTTTCTATAAATAAAAGGTTTGGTTTAGGGTTTCCATCATCAATCATTCTACGAAGTTTGAAGACGGCTCTGGAGGAGAAGGCGAAGCGTTCGACGAGAGAAGAGATTTTTCTACCTTTTATCATGCATTGTATTTTTATTTCAATTATGCGTGGCTAAACTCGCAATTCAGTTTAGGGTTTCACGTATTGTGACTTATGTTTTGAGACTCTTTTCCTAATGCTATTTCACGTTTCTCTAGTTCTTGTGCTTCATCCTATGAATTTAATTGTTAGGTTAAGTGGAAATTTTGCCGTAAAACTTAATTTGACAACCAATTCTTATTGTTAATATCTACTGGAAATTTGTCATAAAGGTAGATCGTAACACCTAGATTTGATAATACATTTGCCAGATTATTGTATTTAGGAAAGAACTAGAAGTTTAACACTTTCGCCGGGTTAGATGTGTTGTATCACCTTTGTTGGGATACTTTAGGAATTACCTTTACCGTAATTCCACACTTAGAAACTTGAGATTTGATATTTAGCAGTTGATGATAAACACGTCACAATAGAAACCCTAAGCTGAATATTCTCTCTGATTGGAAGTTCTTGTTATTTTTCTCTATTGCACTCTTAATCACTAAAAACCCCCTTATCTTATTTATTTTCAGAGACAGCTTCAGCAACTAGTTCCCTTGGGTTTGACCCTGCTTACCACTTGCTAGTAGTTATAGTAGAAATATAAATATTAAGTTTGACGCGTCAGACGACGCGCGTCAAATTTTGGCGCCGTTGACGGGGAGCTACGCTTGGGTGAAGCTATTTTTTGACAACAACAATGAGAGGCAACCGCCTCCACTACTACCACCTTAGCAATAAATCAACAGGGAACCGGAAGACGACGATGGAGACTGCTATGAGCCCACAATGAAGGAGCTGTCAGCTCCCAATTTTCAGACTCAGCCATGGTGTATCTACGAAGGGCCAGAATTAGCTGAAATAGAAATCAAGATTGCAGTAGTGCACCATCTGCCGAAGTTTTCAGGTCAGCAAGGAGAGTCAGCCACCAGGCATCTGCAAGACTCGCCGACCTTACGGAGTCTCAGTGGAGAACTTTAAATTAAAAGCTTTTCACTTCTCTTTAACTGACATGGCTCAGACATGGTTTTTATCTCTTCCTCCAGGTAACATCCATGGGACCAGATGCAGAAGAAGTTCTTGGCCAATTACTACCCAGCTGCCAAGGCGGCACAGGTTCGCATGCAACTACAAGACATCAGGCAGGGACCGAACAAGTAGATGTATGACTACCTGGAAAAATTCAACCAACTGGAGCTGAGCTGCTACAACTTGGGAGTGCTAGAGAAGCTGATAATTGAGTACATGCTTGATGGTTTGAGGCCTCTCGACATGATGCTGCTAGACGCCTCAGCTGGAGGGACCATCATGAATCTGTCCCCAGCTGGAGTGCGGAATTTGATCGCTGAAGTAGCCGAGAATGCTAGATTCATAGAAGAGGCCAGTCGCCACGAAGAATTCAACATGACCAGAAGCATTGCAAAGGCTGAGACCCCATCAAACCAGATGACTGAGGAGCTGAAGCAGATGAGGGAGATGATGCAGAAGCTCATGATGAATCAGGTGGTCCAGGTGAAGCCTTTTGAGTTCTGGGTGCAACTAATCATAAGACGGATGCTTGCCCGACTCAACAGGAGGATACACAGGTCAATGTCAACGCAGTGGGTGAATTTCAAAACTACAACAACCATGCACCCCAGCAGACACTACACCAGTAGTACTATCGCCCACAATACCGTCAACATTAGGGCAGCTATAGTAATCAGAATAAGTATCAGCAGAGAGGGCAGAAGTACAATCAAGCAGGACCCAGCAATCAAAGTTCCATCAAGTGTCTAGAAGATGTGGTGAAGGAGCTGGCAATTACCATGCAGCAAAATCAGGCAAAGACCGATGGATCATTAGCGGAGCTGGCTAAGCAGATGTCCAACTTAGCCCAGACTATTTTTGAGCGAGAGAAATCCAGGAAAGCTACCGTCGCAGACAGTGCCTAACCCGAGAGGAAACATCAGTACATTGGCCATAGTAGATGAACCGGAGGCAAAAAACGAAGAAAACGAGTCAGAGACCGTAAGGCTCGCACCCAAGGACAATGTTATAGTTGGGCGCGCCGAGATAACGTGTGAATTGGACGCGGCATTAAAGATGTCAGCGGATCCACTGATTATGCTTATTGCGCTCAACGAAGAGATTAGAGCAGCGCCCAAGGAAGCCATTACAGCTGGGCGCGGAAGATTAAAGTGCTCCGTGGACGCGACCCTCTCGGCAGGTGAAAATTTATTATCTAATTATGAGACCCCGCCTTCGTTTTCTATACTGGTCAGAGCTCCAGAAGAGCATATGATCGACGAGAATAAGCTAGGAGACGAGTTGGAGGCAAAGCATGTGCCAGAAAAGCCAACAAGGGCATACCCACTTGCTACGAGTCATGAGGCACGACCTGTAAAGTGTAAGGACCCAGGTGCCTTCATAGTCACCTGTGGTGTTGGTGAGACTCTCATACATCACTGTTTAATTGAATTGGGTGTTGCTATTAAGGCGATGCCTTACTCGTTATATTGCTCTTTGAAATCGAGGCCATTGAAACCTCCTAAACTGTTGGTATAGTTAGGAGATAAGTCGCTTATTCGTCCTGTTGGCTTACTTGAGGACATAACACTTCGTGTTGGAGATCTTGTTGTTCCTGCAGACTTCTATGTTTTGCAGATGGGAGACGCTAGAGATGATGATCCTCCAACGCTAATCTTGGGACGTCCATTCCTCTTCGCCACTAAGACCAAGATTGACATGGAAACAGGCTTGTTGTCATTTGCGTTTGGTGGCAAGACATCGAACTTCAATATCTATGAGGATGATGACCGTCCATGCATGAGGAAGCCACAAGACATTGTGCACACACCGTATCTTGGTGCCCTATTGCCCTATCCACTAGATGAGACGAGCTGTGCAGCTGGAGAGGTGGCTATGAGCGGAATGTCCTCGAAAGCTCGGGAAGATGTGAAGGCGAACTCGCCTGATCAATGGAGAATAGACACGAGCACATAATTCCACGAGGGCTATGAGCAAATTGAAGGAGTAGCTAAGATGAAGTTTGACCTCAAACGCCCATGGGATACTAACCTGTGATCCCTAATGAGGTATCGTCGAGCCAACGCCGTAAATCAAAGGCGCTCGCAAGGAGACAGCCCGAAATTTTTTTGTTTTTTAATTTTTTTTATGTCGTTTTATGTTTGTTAAGTCTTGGGTCATGTTTTTATATTGTCTTTTGGGAAATGAGAACATTTTTCATGCAAGGAATAAGTGCAAGTCCGTGAGGACTGCGCCCAGCAGCCATTTTAAATGGCTAATCTCTTCTTTGGGCGTGGACATAAACTCTTCTTAGGGCGCGGCTCACTCGGTTGACCAGCGTTGACCATTGACCAGGGTTGACCGTTGACTGACTCGTTTGACCAGATTTCTCACCATCACGCGACGAAATGAGGGGAGTGCATGTTAACTTTTATTCTCAATTTGCTTTTTCCCTAGGCATGTGTGTTTGCATTTTTGTTTGTCTTTGAACTTAAGTCGTACCGTGAGGACACGGCTTGGTTCAAAAGTGTGGGGTGGGAGAGCCAGCCAGTCTGTTGTGTCAACATATTTATTTTTCTTGCATATTCCACTGTGTCAGCACATTTCCTTTTGAATTTTTTTTGGAAGTATGAATTTCTCTTTTGTCATTGAATATGCAGTATTGAATGTTGATGTGAAATAGATGAGCTGATTATATTGTATTTCTCTCGTGAAATCTGAATTGTGCTTTTACATGTGAATTTAACCTACTACGTGTCCTTTTGAGTTGAGATAAACAGAGATGTGGAGTTGATAGAAATGTCCTAGAGAGACTTGACGATACATTCAAAGGACCGAATTTCGAGTTATATGGTTATGTTGATTTCGTGGAGGCTAGCACTTCGAGACGATATGGTTCAGAGTTTGCTCCGCCACTACAGCGTTTATGTAGGTAGGCGGGATGGGAAAATAGACCGTCCTATCTCTAGTCCGAAGTAACCGGGAAGAGGTGAGTGACCTGATGAGTCGAGTTTTCGACTCGTTAATGCCCGTTTTCATTATAGCTTTAGTTCGTTTCCGACGATTATTTGATGTCATTTGATCCCCCTTTCATGCGTTTCAGGTACAAAACAAGATGTCTCAGTGTCAAAAGCCAATAGAAGGAAACTCGGTGAAAATCGGAGATTAGAGCAAAAAGTGGGCAGAATTGGTCCCCAGTCGATCGATTGGGAAGCTCCCCTGCTCCAGTCGATCGACTGGAAGCAGTCTCAGGAGGGCCTGCAATCCATGTTTCCGTAGTCGATCGACTGGACCTTTCAGTCGATCGACTGGCAAGTACCTCATCTAGAGCATGCAGGCCACGTGATCTCAGTCGGTCGATTGGGACTCCAGTCGGTCGACTGGGAGCAGTATCAGGAGGACCAAAATTCCACATTATCGCAGTCGATCGACTGGGAACCTACCCTGTGCCAGTCGATCGACTGAGAATCTGCCAGCCAAACGACATTTCTTCCTCCAGTCGATCGACTGGGCCACAAGCACAACGCCAGTCGATCGACTGGGACTGCTACAGTTCCGGAATTTCAGCGAGCTTATAAATAGAAAGTAATAAGTTTGACCTAGCATCTTGGCTTCTTTGGGGAAAAAGACAAGAAAAAGTGAGCTCAATCAAGGGATCCATCATCATCTAATCAAGGAGGATTGAAGATTAAGGGAGTTCATTAGGACTAATCATCCTACTCTATTCCTCTTCTCTTCTTTTAGATTTTGTTAGAAACCCTACTCACATCATGTTGTCTTATATGATGTGTGAGTAGTCCCTTTGTGTTTTGAGGGTCTTATGATCCTCCTTGGTACTCAATGATCATTGTATACACATTAACATGCAATTTATGAAGTTGATTTCATTTTACTATGGTTTTCATTTTAGACATGTTGCTAAGTGTTTGATAAAATGCCTAAGTGACATGTTTGTGTTAGAACTATGATCTAAGTATTGAGAGAGCTTAGTGATGGTTTGGATATAGTAAAATTGAACTTAACCAACATTTATGAGAGTAAATGCATGGTGAGAGGTTAACTAGAACTTTATGCATATAGCACTTGTGAGAATAAATGCTATATAGTGAATCAATACCCTTTAATTAGTGAGATTCTAACTAAGATGACTTGACTAGGATTAGACTTGCATGATAGTTTGTCTAGTCTTAGCCTAAGTTAGGTTTTAAACCTATCAACTCATAATTAATTGAACTCTTGTATGCATGATCATTGGGAAATTGCCAAGGAGGGGAATAATCCCTCGAAACTCGCTTTTAATTGATTTTAATCCCCTAAAACCATTTCATTACTTGTTTTCATCATTGATAATCATCATCACACTTGAATTGAAGGAATAGCCGAGTTAGAAATTGATAGACCAAGCGTATAATCCGTTTGCTCCCTTGGGTTTGACACCGGTCTTACCGGTCATTTATAAATTGTTTTTGACTAATTGCATTGCTAAAATCTACAACGTCAAAATGGCGCCGTTGCCGGGGAGCAATAGCTAGATTATCCCTAGGAAAATCATTTAGTACTCCGACTATTCCATGTTTTCCTTTATTTGCTTTGTTACTATTGATTCTTGAGCTTATTCCACTATTCTCACTTGCTTTAATTGTTCTCCCCTTGTAGGTGCATATCTTTTATGCCACCTAAAACAAAGAAGCTTACTCAAATTGTGGATAGAGATTTGAATCAACCGATAAGAGATATTCCTAATCCTCACCTTACAAGGAGCAAAACAATCAAAGCCAAAGGAACTACCTCGAACGCTCAAGAAACCACAACTCACACCATGGGAGATAGAGACGGACTTCCTCCACCACCACCTCCTCATCAATTACCCCAAGGTCAACTTCCACCATTGCCCCAAGCTAGAAGGGTTCTCAAGGACTATGCCGCTCCAAATGCCTATGGATATCGTTCCCCAATCCTCATACCGACGGTTGATAACCGAGATTTTGATTTGAAGACTTCCACGATCCAAATGGTCCAATCCAACCAATTCTCGGGAAGGGACAATGAGGACCCTAATTCTCACTTGACAACATTTCTTGAAGTGTGTGCCACCTTCAAGATCAATGGGTTCTCGGAGGACGCTAAGCTTCTAAGGCTCTTCCCTTTTTCCCTCACGGGAAGAGCAAAGGATTGGTTGAGGAGTCAAACTCCCGATAGCTTCACCACTTGGGAGGAGCTCGCCGTGGCATTTCTAAACAAATACTTCCCTCCTTTCAAGACGGCCTACTATAGGAATCAAATTACAAATTTCTCACAATTGGATGGGGAAAACCTCTATGAACCATGGGAGAGATACAAAGAGTACCAAGGGCTTTGCCCCCATCACAACCTCGACGATCTCCAAGTCTTCCACACCTTCTACCACGGTGTCGATGGTGCCTCGCGACTTGCACTTGACACCGCCTCGGGCGGAGCTATTATGGAACTAGAACCACATGAAGGGTTCGCGGTAATAGAGAAAATCACGAAAAACTACTTCATGTGGGGAAGTGAAAGAGGGAACCCAAGAAGAAAAGGAGAAAGGCATGCAGTGAAAGCCGTTAGCACAAGTCACTATGACGCCTTGAAGAGAGATTTTGAGAAACTCTCGGATGAAGTATTCAAATTGAAACACCCGGAGAGAGACCACTCAACAAGCCAAGGTTGTGATAATTGTGAAGTGTATGAGCACGAGACCAACTCTTGCCCCTTGGTCCAAAGGGATAGACATAGAATTGGGTATGAAGAAGTGAATTTTGTTGGTGGAAACCAAGGGAGAGAGTACAATGCTAATTCTTTTCAAGGCCCAAATTCCCAATCCAACCACACTACCCCAAAGTTTTCATCCGCTTGGAGAAATCATCCAAACTTCTCATACAAGACCACAAATCCTACACCTCCCGACTTTGGTCCCAAGCCAACTTCAAATAACAATGCCTTCCCACCAAAAAACCAATTCCAACAAAGAATCCAATACCAAAGCCAACAATACCAAACTCAAACTCAAAGGACCTACCAACAAGCCAACTATCCTCCTCAATCATCGATTGATACCTCAAATGTGGACCCTATGATTGCTACGCTTGTTGATTATCATGAGAAGCTAAGGCTAGAAATGCTTGGAAATCAAGAAAGAGCAAGTAGGGACCTCGAGGATAAACTGATGAAGGTGTTCCAATTCAACCAAGGTTTGCAAACCCAATTTGAGAGGTTGGAAACCCATAGCAAGATGCTCGAGAACCAAATTGCTCAACAAGCCGAGACCTCAACTAGGGCACAAGGAAAGCTACCGGCACGACCCGAGCATGAAAATAAGGAGTTTTGCAACGCCATCTATATTGAGGAATCATTCGAGGATGAATTGCTTGAGGATGAAATTCTAGAGAGAAAAGAGTATTGTGAGGCGGTGACCCTTAGAAGTGGGAGACATTTGCAGGGTGTTACACCAAAGAAAGCCATTAAAATTCCTCCTAAACCCATTGGCCAAGCTAGAGCCGAAGAAAAAGAACTCAATGAAGAGGCCCCTAATCCTCCAACCAAAAAAGAGACTAAGGAGAGAAGGGAAGAACTCAAGCCTTATGTTCCACCGGCTCCCTTCCCTCAAAGGCTCCTCAAGCCTTCTAAATTGGACAACGAATATGAGGTCTTCACCAAGATGTTGAAGAAGCTATATGTCTACATACCATTCCATGAGCTCATCAAGAAGGCACCTCTATACAATAAATTTCTAAAAGAGATTTTGTCCAAAAAGAGGACCATTGAAGAAGATGATTCCCACCTCCTCAACCACGAATGTAGTGCCCTCTTCTCAAAGCAAATTCCCCAAAAGATGGAAGACCCCGGGAAATTTACTATCCCTTGCTCAATAGGGGATATGAACTTCTCAAGTCCACTAGCCGATCTTGGGGCTAGCGTGAGCGTTATGCCTCTTTCCATCTACCACAAGTTAAAATTGAAGGGGGTGAAGACCGCTAAAATGACACTACAACTAGCGGATGGCACTACAAGGCGCCCTTGGGGGCTAGTGGAGAATGTCCCAATCAAAGTCGACAAATTCTACATTCCATGCGACTTTGTGGTGGTAGATATGGAGGACTATCTCCCATTCATCCGAATTGATTTGAATTTCTGCTCAAAGGTAACACGTATCAAGTTATTTCTGTGTTAAACATGATGATTTGAGTAATGATTGAGTTATGCGTAGAAAAGCAAGTCTAGACTAGCGACTCATATTCATGTGCATATCGAAGAACGTGTGTGATGTCTTTTTGTTCCTTCTGTGACTTGGTTCTTGTTCGGGACGAACAAGTTTAAGTGTGGGGTGGTTTGATGAGTCGTATTTATCCGGCTCGTCGAGTCAGTTATTCCCATTTATTTCGACACTTTCTTATGCGAACAGTTACTTTTTAGTATTGTTTTGCGTTTCAGGTGTTTCGGAATCCTTGGAAGGAATACGTGCTTAAAGACGGCGTTTCGGTGCCAAATACATCACATGGAGTTCATAGAAGATCAATTGAAGAGCCAAAGTCGAGATTCGAGCGAGAGGAAGAATTCCAGTCCCAATAGGATTGCGTCCTGGAACACTTTAAGAGTGTTTGGCACGGACGCTAAAATGCACTACGAGCGCGGGTGTTAAAATGCTCGTTGGGCACGGCGAACCCGACGAGGTGATGACGTCAGCAACGCCTATGATGATGTCAGCAAGCCAGGATTTGGAAATTGAGCCCACAAATCAGACTTGGAAACCCAGTTTTTGCTATAAATAAAAGGTTTGGGTTTGGGTTTCCATCATCAATCATTCTACGAAGTTTGAAGACGGCTCTATAGGAGAAGGCGAAGCTTTGGACATGAGAAGAGATTTTTCTACCTTTCATTATGCATTGTATTTTTATTTGAATTATGCGTAGCTAAACACTCAATTTAGTTTAGGGTTTCGCATATTGTGACTTATGTTTTGAGACTCCTTTCTTAATGCTATTTCATGTTTCTATAGTTCTTGTGCTTCATCCTATGAATTGAATTGTTAGGTTAAGTGGAAACTTTGCCGTAAAGCTTAATTTGACAACCAATTCTTATTGTTAATATCTACTGGAAACTTTGCCGTAAAGATAGATTGTAACACCTAGATTTAATAATACCTTTTCTGGATTATTGTATTTAGGAAAGAACTAGAAGTCTAACTTTGCCGGGTTAGATGTGTTGTATCACCGTTGCCGGGATACTTTAGGAATTACCTTTGCTGAAATTCCACACTTAGAAACTTGAGATTTGATATTTAGCAGTCGATGATAAACACGTCACAATAGAAACCCTAAGCTGAATATTCTCTTTGTTTGGAAGTTGTTATTTTTCTCTTTTGCACTCTTAATCACTAAAAAACCCCCCTTTTCTTATTTATTTTCAGAGACAGCTTCAACAACCAGTTCCTTTGGGTTCGACCCTGCTTACCACTTGCTAGTAGTTGCAGGAGAAATATAAATATTAAGTTTGACGCGTCAGACGACGCACGTCAACCACCAACTCCTCAAGGGTGCGTATCCTTTCTTCAAATGCGGCCTTCATTTCCACAAACTCAGTCTTCTGCTTCTGCAATTGCTCATGCAAATTGGAGTTTCTCAGTCCTCCCCTAGGGAGGGGTGGCTTCTTGTACGCTCTACCTGCGCCCGACACATAAGTCCCACGTTTTTGGCCAATTACTTCAGTTATAATCTGAATCTGAGTATCGACTGGAAGAGGTTCTTTCTCATCGAGGACACATCCATCATCATTTTCATCGCTATCCATATCATTCAACGCTTGACGCACCCTCTCTTCCATTTGTTCCTACATATACATTATTAAGTGTAAATACAAAGAGAAAAGTTAACAGGTGTGAACTGCAGTGAATAAATTTTGCAACCACACCATAAACTAAGAGCAACAACATGAGAATAAGATAGACAAAAACAATCCATAAAAAGTAACAGTTTTTCAACACAAGAAAGATTGGCAGAGACATCACAGCACATCAACATTTCAGCAAGAGTAACAAACATGAATAAGACTAACATGGCAGATAGAAATTGCAAGAAAAAATATAGAATATAATAAGAGGACATGAATGATGCACATGCAAAATTTCAAACAAACTGAACATGAATATGCCGGGAAAACATGAACATGACCTATTTATTATCGACAACAGAATTTGGCAGAAAAAAGAACCAAAACATATTATTCACCAAGCAAACAATATTTGGTAAACATGACTATATAATAGCAACGAAACATTATTTACTAACATCAACATATGACAGATAAACATTAAAGCAATTATGAACATGTGCAACATAAATAACAACATACATATAGAGCGGCACCGACAGGATCAGCAGAGTACACCTTTGACTAAGTAGCGACAATGAGAGCCATTTCTCCTTGGAGTTTGAGTTGGGCAACCCTCATGTAGAACGGAACCTTACCAGAGTGGTGTTCGATTCTTTCAGATTCTTTGCGTACTTTTGACATAGCCTCGCCTCTTCCCTATTATAGCCAAATTTAACCAAGTTAATGAGAATTTTGAAAAACATATCAACATTGAAGAAAAATAATTAATACATTAAATGAGTAAAGCAAATTGTTGTTTGGTACTTGGTATTGAACAATTAACCTTATTTTTGGGGTCGTTAAAGTGGCTTTTAAGCCATTCCCACTGATCACGGCGATCCACAAACTCTCGGGGAATTACATCAGGCCCATGTTCTTTATAGAATAACTTGTTGTCTAACTTCCAATCTCGGTACCTCTCAGTGGCCCTTTTGAAGATAAAACTCCACATGTGATCATCATTTGGATTAATAACAAAGTTTGGCTGCAAAGATAAAGAAAAATTATGTCACAACTTTGAATCTCTACATGGAATAGTTAAATAGAACTGCAAAGTGTCGAACATGTAGTACTTACATATAAGTGGTCATACACAATCTGTCGGTCCTTCTCCTCGAGCTTTTCTGAATGATGGGGCTAGCATTGGGACCTTGTCCTTTACTACACTTCCAATCTCGTGCACCAACAAGCTACAAACTTTCTGGTCCGCCGGCCCAGTACCAAAACTTAGAAATGCAACTTTGATTGGCTGCCCCTTGTTACACGTGTGCTTGTAAAAAGCCACATTGGATCCGTTCACTACACCACTCACCGAACAGGTGGAGGATGTACCTTCATCTTGCGAGGAGGAGTCTGCACGACATGCATTGGTGGAGGAGGAGTCTTGGCCAACGCATCCAGCTTCTTTGTCTTTCCAGCCGGTTTCATGGCACCGAGTATGGCCCTAGCCCGCTCCGTGTTTTGAAATTCGACATCCACAACTGGCTGACATGGTGTCGGTGAAAGGGTTTGGTCGGCTTCAGCGGGGCTAGGTGGGGACTCGGCTTGACGCAGACGGGGCGGAACTCGGCGGGCGGAGAGCGAACGAAGCTTCATTTTGCGTTTGCTGGTCACTTCTGGTGCGTCGAGCAAGGGAGATCGCTTAGGCTTCTGAGTCTTTGTTTTCGCCATCACTTCTAGTGTATCGAGAAGGAAGTGCGGTGGAAGGGGTTCGCAGACGAGATTGAAGAGGTTGGCTAGGGTTTGTGGAGTTAGCGAATTTCGACTTATCTGTGAAACACGAAGTGAATATGAGTAGATAGTGGGCATGGGCTTTTGTTTAATTTTAGGACCAGAATAGTGTTTTAAGCGACATCGTATCTTATTTATGTCCCATAAACATTATGAAATTTTGTGAAATTTGCGCTCCAACTCGATAATTTATTTTCCCCCCAAATCGGTATGCTTTATGCGACAATATGTTTGAACTCTATCCCATAATTGTTCTGAAAAAATGTTACAGAATGAAGGGAATGATAAATCCAAAATACAAGTTACCAAAACATAAGGCCAACATTTTTGCACAATGATGCAAAGTAACACAACATAGTTAACACATGCAAATGTTCTCAAATTTCATCATCTGAAAACATTTCATCATCCCATTCATTATCTTCTTGTGCCATCATCATTGTATGACCTTGGGACTCTTCTTCCACATCCGTAGTTTCATCCCACTTGTCATCTTCATGTTTCATCATCATTTACTCGTCATCTTCCTCAGCATCCCCTGCTGCAAACACTTCCTCTTCATCCAACATCAATTGTCTACGTGATCTTGGTATTTGCTCTATATTATGGTCAATATTTGATGGTTGCACATAATTTGTAACGTGCGCGTGCATATACTCTTGATAAGGGTCATCTTCTTGAGTCGAAACAAGTGTGTGTCTCACTACTGTATGTGTGTCACCGCTACACTCATCATGTCTTGCAAGGGAACGTTGACTATAAGTTCCTCTATGCGAAACAACATTTACCACCTTCAAATAGTCACCGGCTTTAAGATCGTCAAGGTAAAAAACTTATCTTGCTGTTGTCACTAGACAATAAGGCCAATCTTCATACCAACTGGTAGATATATCCACGGATAGAAGTCCATAGTCCCTTTTAGTGCTTCCCCTCTCTTTAGGATCCGTGTTAAACCATATGCAATCATATAGGACTACAGGCATCCCATTCGCATATTCAACTTGTACAATGTTTTGAATAATGTCGTAATAAGTAACATCACCATCTTCCACCATCACCCCGGAATTTTGAGTCTTCATCTTTTGGTCTCAGTCCCAAATAACAAACTTCACACCATTGACATAACACTGAGAGTAACACATGTATGATTGAGGCACACGCGCTAAACTATGCAACTCTGCACAATAGAATTCATAGCCTTCTCTTTTCATGATATCCATCTGTGGAGATAAGAAACGTTGATATCAATTAATAATGATTAAACTACTAAGTACAAATACGAATAAATTAACATTCTCACATACCCAGTCACGAAAATATTTCAAGAAATTCTTCACACGCTCTTTCTTTGTTCTGTTTGGGCACTCCCGTTCAAACTTCTCAGCATGCTTAAGCAAATATTCTTATGTTTGTTCGCAGTGTTCGACGACGCACAAATATTCTTACTCAATCTACTCCTTGGAGAATTACCACTCACCTTGACTAGATGAGAGTAAACATTTAGGTTATATAACCTAGCTTCACTTTCTCGGATGATGAGTCATTCATATACAATTTCCAATATGTTATACACTCATGTGTAACATATTTCTCAGCGATACATCCTTCTGGGTAATTGCATGCAATAGGAAAAAATTGTAACTAATTAGTAAAACACTTAGTTAGTAAAACATCAGTTTATAATAGAAGAAGGCAGTTATAATGAGTAAGTAATTAAACCTTTCAAATGGATACATCCAACTATAGTGCACCGCTCCCTTAAGCAAGACTTGTTCCGGAAGATGGATCAATAAGTGAACTATGATGGTGAATAAAGCAGGAGGAAATACCATCTCCAATTTGCATAGAATAATAACAATGTCATCTTTCATTTGAGTTACTTCTTCAACCATCAGTTCTTTGCAACATAATTTTTGAAATCACCTTGATAATGATATAAGGGGATCAATTACATAATGTGGCGAGTACGGTCTAATGAACACCGGAAGTAGTCGCTGCAACATGATGTGGCAATCATGTGCCTTCAATCCATTAAATATTTTGTCTTCCACATTAATTTTGGTCTTCAAACTACCCGCATAACCATAAGGATATTTAGCATCCTTAAGGAACTCAAAAATCTTTGCCCTTTCATCGGGTAAAACGGTATAAGGGGCTTGTGAAACCTTATCCTTTCTTGATATCGAGCCTTTTCCCATCCACCACAGTTCCTTACGAATCCCTTTGTTTCTCCAAACCTTCCCGAGCCTTAATGTCATCTTTTGTCTTTCCTTGAAGACCAAGTATAGTACCAAGGATGTTATTCAATACATTTTTCTCTATATGCATCACATCCAACGAATAAGGCTGTCTCAATGTGCTCCAATAAAGCAAATCATAGAAAATGTTCAAATGAGTCCAACACAATTTCTCCTTCACATCTCTCTGCTTCAAATCCAGATGCAAGCTAAGTATAGAGTACTCATGACTTAATACAGAAGACAAAATCTCTTCTCCTATTAAAGAAGGTGGGGCATCGCGTGTTTCCACTTCCCCATTAAACTTAGAAGCCGAACTAATGATCTCTATCAAGCCATCTGCGGTGTCCTTGGTAGGACATTCTCCCTGCTAAATGTTGAGCATCAATGTCATCCAAACACATAGGACATACTTTGTATCCTTTAAACTTTAGACCTCCCAACATTCCCAAACCCGGGAAGTCGTTGATTGTCCAGAGAACTGCAGCCTTCATGTTGAATGACGATCCATCATGTCTATCAAACGTGAGAACTCCGATGTCCCACAACATACTTAATCTATCAATCAAAGGTTCCATGAACACGTTCAAGCCTTTGCCCGGAGATTTTGGACCTGAAATCAACATAGCAAGAATGTTGAATTCTTTCTTCATGCACAAGAAGGTGGCAAATTGTAAGGCATCACTACAATTGGCCAAGTGTTAAGAGAAAGTGAAGCTGCTCCAAAGGGATTAAAATCATCTGTAGCTAATCCAAGACAAACATTTCTAATGTCTTTTGAAAATTCGGGGAATTTTTTTTATCAAAGTCTTGCCATGCTTCACTATCTGCAGGATGTCTGATAAGACCTTCCTCCACTTTTCTTTCTCCGTGCCACCTCATCTCCTTAGCTATATGTGGTGACATATAAAGTCGTTGTAATCTAGGAGTTAAGGGAAAATATCGTACAACATTTTTAGGAATCTTACTATCACCATTGCTGTGTAAGTACCTTGGCTCATCACACACCGAACAATGTTCAAGGTTCTTGTTCTATTTATAGTATAGCACACAACCATATTCACATGCGTGAATGATCTCATATTCCATTCACATATTCTTCAATAGTCTCTTAACTTCACGATACGAACTGGGATAATTGTGTCCGCTTGGAAGGAGGTCTTTAGTGATCTTCAAATGATCGTTAAAGCTCTTGTCGGACCATCCATTATCGACTTTAACTGTCATTGCCCTTAAAATGGTGTCCAAAATAGTTTTGTCACTTCTCGCATATATGGGGAGCTTGTGCTTCCGCTACGAGTCTTTGATACTTATCATATGCATCTTTGCCGAAACAATCATTTTCGAGCCCCCTTGTTGATCTCGAAAAGGAAAAGTGTCGTTAAGAATCTCCATTGTAGGATTGAAATAATAACCATCGCCTTCTTCAACCATCCTACCATTCTCTTCCATCACATATTGTGGTCGTTGTGTGTATAATTATGATGAAGCCTCAATCGGTTCTTCTCCATCGGAGGTTCAAGTTGTGTACTCTTGCATCATACCATTTAGAAACAAATGAGTTTGGATCTCATCCAATGACAACTTTTCATGGTGCAACCGACAACGCCTACAGGGACACGGATGAGTACTTGTCCGAGGTTTTTTTTGCTTCACAAAGTCTAAGAACGCCATAATTCCTTGGGAAAACCGCGGATCATATTTGTTCGAAAAATGCATCCAACTCTTATCCATGCTTTCCTATATGTTATCAAATGCAAATATTTATGGCAAAGAAGTACAAATTAAACAAAAACTAATAAGTTAAGTACCAAATGAACACATATGTATATATAAGATGAATCTTTTTTTTTTAATAAGATGAATCATTCATAAACAAAAACCACCACTCACAAAGACTAATTTGTAGCTTGGCCCCTGTCCTATACTCAACCTCAATTACCCTCAACCTAAGAACGCACAAGCTAGTTTATGAAAAATTGCTAGCTAATTTCGACAAAAACACCAACCAAATTATGATAAGAACACACAACCTCAACCAAAGAACCTTACAATTTCTAGCTAGTTTCAAAACTAATACACACAAATCACCAACATTATTTGCTGCGCTACATATGCTCTCCCCATTCTAACAGCCCCCTGATGAGTCGTATTTATACGGCTCATCGAGTCAACAAATCCCACCAATTCCGACACTTTATTATGCGAACAAGTTACTTGTTAGTGTTGTTTTGCATCTCAGGTGTTTTGGAAGCTCTAGGAGGAAACGCGCATTAAAGATGGCTTTTCATGCCAAAAGCATCACAATGGCAGATCAGACCTTTGGACGCTCGACAGAGCGCTGAGAATGGACCGCTGATCAGAAAAATATGAGCCACATGCCGTTGCATAGCTGACTCAATTCCCTACAACTTTCTAGTTCACACCGAGAGCATCCGAGGTCATTTGGATGGTTAAATCAATAGCCGAAGTCGGGACTCAGTGGGGACCGCGTTTCGTAGAGACTATATCCCAGGCCGCGTTCCAGGCCGCGTCCGAGAAAAAAGCTGGCCCGATCACAAATCTCGGCTCGTCCAAGCGTGGCGGTTTAAGCATGCGTGCAAGCTAAGTTAACTTGCAAGCCAAGCAGAGTCGGTTGAAGAGATTTGGAAACGGAACAAGATTTGGATCTAGCCCAAATATAGACTTAGAAGACCTAGGTTTCTGCTATAAATAAGACCTCTTGGTCAGGGCATAATAATCATCGAAGCAAGCAATCAACTCGAGCATCACCAACCGGCCTTGGAGGAGACGAGCACTAAGCTTCGACGAGAGAAGAACTCTTTACTCTTTTACTTTCATTCATAAAACTTTGTGTTTACTTTCCATGGACATGAGTAGCTAAATTCTATGTTCGGTTTAGGGTTCAATATATTGTGACGAAGTTTTGAGACTCATTGCTTAATGCTATTTTATGTTCCACTAGTTCTTGTGTTATTTATCTCGGATTGAATTGTGAAGCTAAGCGGATACTTGCAATGGTAAAACTTAGCCGAGAAATTCAATCCCTTTATTCGCCGCTTGTTTGATACTAAACCGTTAGGAAAAGTAGTTGCACTTAACCTAATATAACCTGAAACGGAGTATTAGGTTTGCTAGAACTAGAAGTCTATAACCTGAAACGGAGTAGATTGTGGCGTAGTGGCTTGAAACGGCTCTACCTTAGGTTATAACCTGAAACGGAGTAACCACACTTCGGAACACGAAATCAGATAATTAGAAGTCAATGATAAACGAGTCACAATAGGAAACCCTAGACCGAATACCTTCTCTGATTGAATTCACTTTAGTATTATTTGCTCTTGCACTTGTCAACAAATTACTCACACAGACCCCAATTTCTTTGTTTACAGAACGACTTGACCAACACCAGCTCTCTAGGGTTCGACCCCTGCTTGCCGCTTTACTAAGTGTTTTGCATTGGAAAATATAAATATAAATTTAAGAGGTCAGACGACGCCTGTCAAATTTTTGCGCCGTTGCCGGGGAGCTGCGCTTCGGTGAAGTTGGTCTTTCTGTTTTTTTTTTATTTTTTCTGTTTTTTGTCTCAATTTGGCTATTTTTTAGCAGAACAGCGAAACAGCAGGATTCGAGTTGCCGGTGTCTGATTTTAGCGCACAATACCTTATTCTGAGCGGAACGACGAGACAGTCAGAAAACACCAGCTTCGCTCGTGACATAGGGTGTTTTTTAGCCATCCGGAGTCGTTTCTTATTTTATTTTGAATTTTTAGTATTTTAAGATATTTTTTGTTTTTAGTAATAATCGAATTAGGGTTTCCCCTATTTGCTCTGCATCGCAATGTCTCGTGCAGGTAGCCAGATCGACGATGACAACAACAATGAGGTCGACCCGGTCAATGAAAATAACGAGGTGATACCCCCATTCTATGATGATCCGGGGCAACTCATTCGAGACCGAAACCATGCGGACAGGGAGGCCGCCAGAATGAATCAAAGGCCACCAGTGGCACAGAACAGTGTAGCCCCGAGGCAACTACAAAGGCAGCCGCCTCCACAGCAACAACCTCCACGGCCACTGCCACCCCAGCCGCTGATCAGGGAAGAACCAAAACCAGGCAGGTCCGAATCAGCAAGGCCCCAGCAAGTGTTGGAGGAAATGGTAAAAGAGCCTGCCTGGTTTTGGTGGGGCCTCGCCAGCTCCATCAATGGATCCCCTAATTGCAGCTAGCACCCAGCAATTAGCCATCACTGTGGCCAAGAATGATGGAGCCATTACGGAGCTAACTACGCAGATGTCTTATTTAGCCCAGACTATTTCCGAGCTGAAAAGAGATCCAGGGAGGCTACCATCGCAGACAGTGCCTAATCCGAGAGGCAGCATCAATACATTGGCAGTGGTAGAGGAATCGGGTGCAGAAAACGAAGAAAACGAGTCGGAAACAGTGCTTACCGCGCCTGCAACAGACATTAGCTCGACGCGAATGTCTGAAGCAGACGCGCCCATAACGTCTACAGTAGACGCGGACCCTACTGATGCGTGTTCCAAAACTGATACTTCCCTTCCGTTTTCTGTGCAGGTAGGAGCTTCTGAAGGCCATGAGATCAATAAGGATGAACTAGGAGACAATTTGGAGGCAGGGGAAGAACCGGAGAAGTCAACGGTGGAGCGCCCACTTGCTACGAGTCAAGAGACACCGCCTGGAAAGTGTAAGGACCCAGGTGCTTTCACAGTCACCTGTGGTGTTGGTGAGACTCTTATACATCACTGTTTGATCGATTTGGGGGCTGCCATTAACGCTATGCCATATTCGTTATATTGTTCATTGAAATTGGGACCTTTAAAACCTCCTAAACTGTTGGTAGAGTTGGGGGATAAATCTTGTATTCGTCCTGTTGGTTTGCTAGAGGATCTAACCCTACATGTAGGTGACCTTGTTGTTACTACAGACTTTTATGTTTTTCAGATGGGAGATAATAGAAACGACGATCCTCCATCACTTATTTTGGGACGTCCATTCCTCTTTGCCACTAAGACCAAGATTGACATGGACATAGGCTTATTGTCACTTGCATTTGGGGGCAAGACATCAGATTTTTATATTTATGAGAATGATGACCGTCCATGCGCGAAGAAACCACCGGACATAGTGCACACGCCATATCTTGGTGCCCTACCTCTGAACCTACCAGATGAGGCGGTGTGTGCAGCTAGACCAGTAGCTCTGAGCAGAGTGTCCTCGCAGGCTCGAGAGGATGTGAAGGCGAACCCGCCTGATCGATGGAGAGGAGACACGAGCACACCGTTACACGATGATTTTGGGCAGACTGAAGGAGTAGCTGAGGCGAAGTTTGACCTCACTCACCCATGGGATCCTAACTTGTGATCCCTAAAGAGGTATCGTCGAGCCAACGACATAAAACAGGCGCTCGCAGGGAGGCGGCCCGGTAAAAGTTTTGTTTCTCAGTCTTTATTTTATTTTATTTCGTTTTCCATTTACGCGAGTCTCGAGTCATGTTCCTCACATTGTCTTTTGGGAAAGGAGATGTTTTTTTATGCAGGAAACATGCACCTCAGTGTGGAGCGCGCCAGGCCCCAACACCGGCCGACCGAGCCGAGCCAGCGCGAAGCGTCCCGGGCGCAGAATTAGGCCGTGGTGGAAATCCTCAAACAAACTTGGCCAATTGGAGATTCTGGCTCGACCAGTAGTCTTACAATGGCCCATATATGGAGACAAGTGAAAAATCCCATAGTGTCCTGGAAAGTCGCCCGGAGACCCAACCCGTTGCGAGCCCTATGCGCACAGAATGGGCACACTGCCAAAATCCTCGACCCAAGTTCATCATCTGAAAATTCCGGCTCCACATAAGTGTTTAGAATATCAAATAACCTTGGAAGAGCGATTCACATCTCCCGACCACACGAGGGGAGTGCTTATTCACCTTTTACTCTCTACTTCTTTTCCCTACGTTTGTTTACTTGCATAGTTGTGTCTTTGAATTTAAGTCGTGCCGTGAGGACACGGCTTCGTTCAAAAGTGTGGGGTGGGAGAGTTTGTTGTGTCAGCACGTTTAGTTTTTGCACCTGCATAGTGTCTGCACGTTTCCCTTAAAATTGAATTTTTTTGAAAATATGAATTTCTCTCTAGTTCCCGGATATGCGGTATTGAATGTTGATAATGTGAAATAGATGAGCTGATTAGATGCGTTTTTCTCGTGAAATTTGAGTTGTGCTTTAACATGTGAGCTTAACCTACTACGTGCTTTTGAGTTGAGATAAACAGGGATGTGGAGTTGATAGAAACGTCCTAGAGAGACTTGACAAAGCGCTCCAAGGACCGGACTTCAAATTATATGGTTATGCGTATTTCGTGGAGGCTAGCACTTCGAGGCAACATGGTTCAGAGTTTGCTCCGCCACTGCAGCATTTATGTAGGAAGGCGGGACGGGAAAACAGACCGTCCTATCTCTAGTCCGAAGTAACCGGGAAAATAGATGAGCGACCTTTAGCTTGACTCGTGACAAAAAGGACGAGGATGAGAAAGAGCGGGGAGGTATTTCCATATGCTTGCGGGCGATGATTGGACCTTCCTCAAAAGAAAAAGAAAAGAAGGACAAGCAATTCACAATAAGGAGCAGAGCTCAAGGAAAAATCAGTCAAATTGTGAAAGTTCTATGCGCAACAAAAGTGAAGTACATCAAGAGCCAAAGGCCAAAGAAATCACTACAAAAGCTGTCCAACAAAAAAAAGAGAAGGAAAAAGCTCAGAAAACCTTGAAGCTCGAACAAATCACGTGCAAGAAAAGGCAATGAAGTATAACCATATAGCGAGAGTTCGGACCAGCGAGTGCAGATCATGGGTCTAAAGAGGACTATCTCCCATTCATCCGAATTGGTTTGCATCTCGGCTCAAAGGTAACACGTATCAAGTTTATTCCATGTTGAACATGATAATCTTAGTAACGATTGAGTCTAGACTAGACTAGCAGCTCAGATTCATGTAGCATTATCTAGGACGTCGAAGAAATTGTGGTGTTGCATTTATTTTCCTTCTATGACTTATGATGTTCCCGTCAATAGCATGTATTTGGCAAAACGTCTTTAGACAGTTTCAGCAGGAGTTCTAGGAGAGTTCGATCGCATCCTGGCACTCAAGTACAGCATGGAGCAGACACAAGGATGTGTTCCGGAAGGTTCTAAAGATCGAAGATCTTTTCGAACTGAAGTCGGCCAGCGAAGAATTCGAGCTACAGATATTCAAACGAATATCTTCTCTTCCGTTTGAAGAAGGATGGCTGACTTGTCGTGGAAGGTATCTCCGGATATTTCCAAAGATTGGTAAAAGACACACATCGAATATTTAGGAATATTTCCTAAATATTTGATGAGGGTATCTGGAGCAGATTTGGCATTGGCCCTTGCATATAAATAAGAAGCTAGGGCGCCACAATCTGCATCGCTTTTCTGAGAGACACACACGAGAGTGCATCTGTGAGATTGGAGAAGAAGAGCGACGGCAGGCTGAGTATTCCACACCGGAATATCAACGGTGCTGATACAGTCTGTTCAGTGTGCTGTTCAGACTGACTGTGATAGAACTAATCACTGCGCACACCAGATTATCACTACCGGCTTTCGAGAGAAAGCATCCGAGCTTCAGGAGAAGGTCGAGGTCGTTCGGACAAGAGGGGATCGAGGTGAGCTGCGGTGAACCGAGATTACAAATCTGAGAGACGGAGTATTTGAGGCTAGGCAATTACAAACGAGGAGTTGTGTAAGTGTAAGTCCACATTGTTGCTCTATACTCGTAATAAAGCTTTGCGCCCTTTTAGGGTGTGGGAAACCCCCCAGAGTAGGCGTAGCCGAACTGGGTATCATACTGTGTGTGCTCTTGTCCTGGTTCTGTTACAGTGTTCTTTGCACCGGTGTTCAACGTCTGTCTGAATACGACCTCGAAGAGTAGCTTGAACAGAGCACTATATTTCAATTGGTATTAGAGCAAACACTCGACACACTGAGTGGGATCCTAGCAATGTTCAAGATGTCTCTGAAGGAAGGACAAAGCATTACCCGACCCCCACTGTTAGAAGGATCAAACTATGCCTGCTGGAAGCCCAAGATGAAATCTTTTCTGAAATCTCTCGATGAAAAAGCTTGGAAGGCTGTCTTGGTTGGATGGACTCAACCTTTGATGGAGTGTCTCACGGGAGAAGTTGTCCCTAAACCAGAAGCTCTATGGGATGAAGCAGATGAAAAGGCGTCTATTGGAAATTCAAAAGCCATGAACGCTATCTTCTCTGGCGTGGACGAGAATGTGCTGAAACTGATCATCAACTGTGAAATCGCAAAGGAAGCATGGGATATCCTTCAAACAGCTTATGAAGGTACCGACAAGGTTCGCAATTCCCGAATGCAGATTGTGTCAACCAAGTTCGAGGATATGAAGATGAAGGACAGTGAAACTATCCCTGAGTTCAATGCAAGAGTACTAGATCTGTCCAACGAAGCTGCTGCCCTTGGAAAGCCCATTGACTGTGAAAGAATGGCATGCAAGGTTCTAAGATCGCTCCGTCCGAGATTCGCTATGAAAGTCACTGCCATTGAGGAAATGCACGACATCTCCAAACTGAAACTAGACGAGCTCATGGGCTCACTCATAACGTACGAGATGAATCACGAAGCTGAATCCAAAGAGGGAAAAGGAATTGCTCTAAGAGCGGAAGTGCTTGAAGGCTTGGGTGAAACAGACTGCAACACTGAACAACTGGTTATGATGGCTCAAAACTTCGACAGAATGGTTCGGAAACTCAACAGACGTGGCCCTGAGCAAGGTCAGTCATCCTCGAGTAATTTTCGCAATTGGAAAACAGGCAAGATGAGGCTCAATGAGAAAACGGAAGATTCTTCTGAAAAAGAGAAAGAGGTTCAATGCCACGAATGCAGGGGATTCGCCCACATGAAGGCTGAATGTGCTAACACCCTCAAGGAGAAGAAGGCAATGGTTGCAAACCTCAGCGACAATGATGAGGAGGAATGTGATGAAGCTACCAACTTTGTAGCATTTGCTGCAATCACAGAAGAATACAGTGAATCCAGCAATAACCAATATCCTCAACCTGATCTCCTGACTGAAGACTCCTCAGACAACGATAATGAAGAACTCACGCAAGAGACACTGGCTGAATCTTACAAAGACCTGCATGAGAAGTGGCTGTTGGTAATCAATCTCAACTGACAGAAATGAAACAGGAAAGGTGATGGACCATAATTGTATGAATCATAAACACAGTTAAACCCACAAAATTAGACTGTTTGTCTATTTAACTTTTGCTTGTTAGTTCCGATATTTATCTACATGGTATTTTGGAGTCTAGAGAGAATACAGGCTAAGGAGGAGTTTTTAAGCTGAAAAGATATTACGAGTCATTCCAATGTCACGACCATGCTACACTCAAAATCAGCCTTAACATCATTCATGGAACCGACTTGGAATCACTCAAACATGCTAAATCCATCGGCATTTGGACAAGAACGCAATGCAAAGGCACCGAGCCCGGTAAAGGCCAAACAAGGGCAATTTCTGCCGATTTGGGATTTCGACCATTTGCCAAGCCGAATTTGGCTTAGGTTCCTTCTTGAGATCATCTTAGAATGACATTTTCATTCCGAATACACTCTCCAAAATCCAAGAAGCTCCGGCCAAAGCTCCGGTCAGATTCCGGTCAAACCGATGGCTTTTGTGAAAAAGTCACAAGGTTCTAGAAGGCTAAGGGGATGCTCCTCCTCACATGGGCTGCTTTTGGAGGCCAAGCCACCCTCCTCCTCCACCTCATAGCCGCCGGCGGCTTTCTCCCCTCCCCCATGTGGCTTCATCTCCTTGCTCTCCCTCTCCCCATGTGACAAGTGTTGCCATCTCCAATCTCCTCCATGGCTATAAATAGAGCTCATCTCTTCCCTTTGTAAATCATCCAAAAATCCAAAAGTGTGGAGAGCTCATCTCTCTACACATCCCAACATTCCACCACAACACAATCACTTATCTCTCTAGATTTTGGCACTTTTGTAAGCTTTTGTTTGAAATCTATAATACTCCTGTTGGTTCTTGAGTATTCTAGTAGTTCTTGAGTACTCTTGTCGGTTCTTGAAGTACTCACCCCTTTCCTTTACTGTCTTTTACTTTCGAAACCTTTACTTTCCTGTCTTTCAAAACTGCAACTTTACTTTCCTTGTCTTTACTTTCAAAACCTTTACTTTTTAAAGTACTTAGCTATGATGTCCTCTTCCATGGATAATCGTAGCTAAACCCATATTCGGTTGAGGGTTCTCACCCTTGTGCCCACATCTTGAGACTCTTGCACCTTATGTCATTTTACACTTCTCTAGTCTTTGAGATCTAGTTTGAGTAACACCTTTGTCGGATTGTTCAAACTAGCGAAAGACTAGAAGCCTAAAGCTTTGTCAAGCTTGTTGTGGAATACCACCTTTGTCGGAGTATTTGGGTTGTCACTTTTGTCGGGACAACCACATAACAACTTGACAGGTTAAGGGTGTGGAGTACCACCTTTGTCGGGGTATTTGGGTTGTCACCTTTGTCGGGACAACCACACTTAGAAGTGTTGAAGAAATCATTTGGAGTCAATGATAGATGTGTCACAAGAAGAGTCCCTAAACCGAATCTTTCCTTAGATTAAAACACTACCTGCACTTACTTCCTTAGTATAAACTGCCCTTTCAACTGCTGACGTTCCGCAAGACTTGCCGATCACGCAACAACCGCTGTAAGTCTTCTTTTTACTTTCAGTATTTACTTTTATGTCATTTACTTTTCCGCACTAAAAACCAAAACCAACCAACCAATCACTTAGCTGTTAATAGTAAAACCTCAATCAACCAAAAAAAACACGCTCCCCCGCTGTACGATCCCTCAAAGAACAACTTATCCCCCTAATTCCCTTGGGTTCGACTCCTACTTACCACTTGCTACCCAGTAGTGAAGTCGCGAGTAGCGGACTTATAAATTTATTTGTACATTTGCTCTGACGACAAGCATCTGTCAAATTGGCGCCGTTGCCGGGGAATTAGTTAATTAATCAGATAAGTTCTTTGAATCAATACTCGCTTCGAAACAACCATGTCTCGCGAAGAAAGCCACCATGACTACCAGGATGACGACGAGATAAACCTGTACGATCCAAATGAAGAGGTGCCAACAAGGGAAGAAGTCCAAAACACCACTGAAAACTACGTGATCCATGAAGAGGCTAAAAGGAGGATGGGAAAAGGGCCTGAGCAGAACGACTCCTCTATGGAGCATGTTTTCGCCATAACTGGACAAGGCAGCCCTAAACACCAGAAAACCCAATTCAAGAAGCTAGTAGTAAAAGGTCCCTCACCTTCTCAGAGACGTTGGAAGGAGAAACCGGCAGAACCATGGGAACTGGACCCAAGCCCATCATCCCCCAAAAACACAGGAAGAGTCAAAGCAAGAATCAAGGTTGGCGCAATAAAGAAGTACGACCTGAGCCACCCATGGGATCCAAACCAGTGATCCAGGAATGAGGTACTGTCGAGCTAACGACGTTAAACAAATGCACTGGTCGGGAGGTAACCCGACACCAATCTTACTTTCAGTACTTTTATTTTCTGTCATTTAGTTTTTTCACCAATAAGTCGCTCTCACCCACTTGGTGCATAGAATGAAATGACTATTCAGGAATCGGTTATGGGTGCAACATCAAGCCAGTCAGGCCTATGCCAAGAGTTCAAAGCCCCTGTCGAACTCCCTCGATTATCCAGCCTCGAGCCATGTCGTTCACTCGACACCTTAAAGGGAGTTCTGTTCTTCCCTTTTCCTTAATATCATTTCCTTCTCGTATAATACCTGCTTGCATGGCTTTTGAACTAAGTCATTTCGTAAAGAATGCCTTCGTTCAAAAGTGTGGGGTGAGAACCACCTGTGTACATTAGTTAAATAACATGTTTTTCTTTTTTAATATTATCCTTTTGAAAATATGAACTTGAGAATGTGAAAAAGATAGATCATAATTCATGCATCAACCTTGTGAAAATTCAACTGTTTAAAAACTTAGGATGTAACTTCTCACTTGTACCTTTGTGCTGAGATAAACTAGGGATGTGGAGTTGACATAAACTGCCCTAGAAAGGCTTGGCAAGCAATCGAAGGATCGAATCTAACTATATGGTTTTCAAAGTCAGTGGAGGCTGCACTTCGGGTTTCAGTGAAGATTGAAGTCATCTCCGCCATGCAGTGTTTATGCAAAAAAGAAAAGAAAAAAAAGGCGAGGACGGGAATCAGACCGTCCTATCTCTAGTCAAAGTAGCCGAGAAAATAGATGAGCGACCCTCATTTTGACCCGCGCGAAACGGCAATGATGAGAGGAGTGGGGCGGTATTTCCATATGCTCGCGGGCGATGATTGGACCTCCCAAAAAGGCTGAGAAAATGGACTAGCAAGTCACAAAGAAGTAAAAAGCTCAAAGAAGCAAATCAAGAGGCCAAAGGCCCAAAGTTGTGAAGGTTTTAACCAAACAAAAGTGAAGTACTCAAATAGTCAAATCAAAGGGCAAAGGCCGATTCACTACAAAAGCTGTCCCTCGCCAAAAGAAAATCAAAGACCAAACCATTGGAATTCGAACCGAATCACGTGCTAGAGAAAGCTACAAGAAAACCATATAGTGCGAGACGGTCCCGAGAATGCAGTCCCGGATCCTAAAAAGGGCTATCTCCCGAAACATCCGAATTAATTTGCATCTCGGCACGAAGGTACAAGTATCAAGTTTCTTCTATTTATTTACACGGTTTAATTTGGTAATAAGTAAGTAATGCATGAATTAGGATAAATCTAGTCCCACAGTCTAACTTTCATATTTTAAAAGCTTACTTAGATAGTGTGTGCCGCCCTTTAATAGCATTGTTCGGGACGAACAACTAAAAGTGTGGGGTGATCTGATGGACCATAATTGTATGAATCATAAACACAGTTAAACCCACCAAATTAGACTGTTTGTCTATTTAACTTTTGCTTGTTAGTTCCGATATTTATCTACAGGGTATTTTGGAGTCTAGAGAGAATACAGGCTAAGGAGGAGTTTTTAAGCTGAAAAGATATTACGAGTCATTCCAATGTCACGACCATGCTACACTCAAAATCAGCCTTAACATCCTTCATGGAACCGACTTGGAATCACTCAAACATGCTAAATCCATCAGCATTTGGACAAGAACGCAATGCAAAGGCACCGAGCCCGGTAAAGGCCAAACAAGGGCAATTTCTGCCGATTTGGGATTTCGACCATGTTCCAAGCAGAATTTGGCTTAGGTTCCTTCTTGAGATCATCTTAGAATGACATTTTCATTCCGAATACACTCTCCAAAATCCATGAAGCTCCGGCCAAAGCTCCGGTCAGATTCCGGTCAAACCGATGGCTTTTGTGAAAAAGTCACAAGGTTCTAGAAGGCTAAGGGGATGCTACTCCTCACATGGGCTGCTTTTGGAGGCCAAGCCACCCTCCTCCTCCACCTCATAGCCGCCGGCGGCTTTCTCCCCTCCCCCATGTGGCTTCATCTCCTTGCTCTCCCTCTCCCCATGTGACAAGTGTTGCCATCTCCAATCTCCTCCATGGCTATAAATAGAGCTCATCTCTTCCCTTTGTAAATCATCCAAAAATCCAAAAGTGTGGAGAGCTCATCTCTCTACACATCCCAACATTCCACCACAACACAATCACTTATCTCTCTAGATTTTGGCACTTTTGTAAGCTTTTGTTTGAAATCTATAATACTCCTGTTGGTTCTTGAGTATTCTAGTAGTTCTTGAGTACTCTTGTCGGTTCTTGAAGTACTCACCCCTTTCCTTTACTGTCTTTTACTTTCGAAACCTTTACTTTCCTTGTCTTTACTTTCAAAACCTTTACTTTTTAAAGTACTTAGCTATTATGTCCTCTTCCATGGATAATCGTAGCTAAACCCATATTCGGTTGAGGGTTCTCACCCTTGTGCCCACATCTTGAGACTCTTGCACCTTATGTCATTTTACACTTCTCTAGTCTTTGAGATCTAGTTTGAGTAACACCTTTGTCGGGTTGTTCAAACTAGCGAAAGACTAGAAGCCTAAAGCTTTGTCAAGCTTGTTGTGGAATACCACCTTTGTCGGAGTATTTGGGTTGTCACCTTTGTCGAGACAACCACATAACAACTTGACAGGTTAAGGGTGTGGAGTACCACCTTTGTCGGGGTATTTGGGTTGTCACCTTTGTCGGGACAACCACACTTAGAAGTGTTGAAGAAATCATTTGGAGTCAATGATAGATGTGTCACAAGAAGAGTCCCTAAATCGAATCTTTCCTTAGATTAAAACACTACCTGCACTTACTTCCTTAGTATAAACTGCCCTTTCAACTGCTGACGTTCCGCAAGACTTGCCGATCACGCAACAACCGCTGTAAGTCTTCTTTTTACTTTCAGTATTTACTTTTATGTCATTTACTTTTCCGCACTAAAAACCAAAACCAACCAACCAATCACTTAGCTGTTAATAGTAAAACCTCAATCAACCAAAAAAACACGCTCCCCCACTGTACGATCCCTCAAAGAACAACTTATCCCCCTAATTCCCTTGGGTTCGACCCCTACTTACCACTTTCTACCAAGTAGTGAAGTCGTGAGTAGCGGACTTATAAATTTATTTGTACATTTGCTCTGACGACAAGCATCTGTCAAAAGGTCATGTCTGCTTGCACAGAAAACGGAGCTCCTGGGTACCATCTCATCACTGAAAGTCGACATGGAAAAAGATCGTGAAACTCATCCAGCTGGAATGGCAGGTCTAAGGAAAACGATTACAGATCTGAAGCGCAAGGAGGTGTATCTTTTGAGGCACGTAGAGGCTCTGGAACTCCAGGTTGAATCTGAAAAAGTGGATCATTCAGCTACCTTGAAGGAGTTGAATTTGAAAAAGTGGATCATTCAGCTACCTTGAAGGAGCTCAACCAGCTCAACCGGTCGGTGAAAATGTTGAACTCTGGGTCTAAGAATTTAAACGAGATCCTCAGATCTCAGAGAATGGAGTCTGGACATCGAGGACTGGGTTTCACAAAAGAAGGAAGCTCAATGGGTACAACGTTTGTTAAAGCGAAACCAGAGGCTGACCAGAACCCGGAACAGAAGAAGAATCAGCACCAGGGAAAGAAAGTAAAATAGAACCTGGGAGAGAAGGTGAGACAGCACCCGAGACAGAAAGTGGACCTGTCCCAAGAAAAATACACAGCGGGTCAGAGAAGGACTCTTAATGATCACACCAGCCAGTACCCAACACAGGGGAAAGACTCTCGCACATGCTGGTACTGCTACCAGATTGGACACATCAGACCGAGGTGTCGCTTGTTTCTGGCCGAACTAAGGGCCATAAGACACAAGAATAAACCTCGAACGCGACAAATCTGGGTACCTAAGGCAAGTGAGACCGTTTGTATGGCTGCGTTAACCTCATCGTGTCACATAGAGAAAGATCACTGGTTCTTCGATTGTGGATGCTCCGCCCATATGACAGGTAATCCTAAATTCCTTACGCTTATTAGACCTGTTAAAAAAGGACAGGTTGTCACCTTCGGCGATGGAGGAAAGGGTCAGGTGATCGGCTGTGGGACATTGAAGGTTCCGGATCCTCCTGCCCTCAAGGACATTCTCTTGGTTGAAGGATTGAAGATGAATCTTATCAGCATTAGTTAACTATATGATGATGGACATCATGTCAGCTTCACTCATGACTCATGTCACATGTTGGATAAGGAAGGAAGCACATTGATGAAAGGCGACAAGACACCCAACAATTGTTACCTCATTAGTTCTGCAGGACCTGTTGCTGCTTCAGGCTACCTATCAAATCACGGGAATGAGATGGCCTTGTGGCACAGGCGCATGAGTAATCTTACTCTCAAGACGTCGGTGAAGCTCTCCTCAACTGGACTCATCCGAGGTTGGCCCAAGGAGACAGGGGATGTAGAGGTTCTTTGTGATAAATGCCGAATCAGGACTCAGGCAAATGCTTTGCATCCCTACACCTGGCAGTTCAGTGCTAGCAGGCCTTTCGAACTATTCCACCTGGATCTGATTGGAATGATGGAAGTTAAGAGCTATGACAGGAAGAAATGTATTCCAATATACATGAACGCCTTTCCCAAATCTACATGGACGAGTTGTCTTCGACACAAGGATGTTCATCTTGCTCCATTGGTTCTCATCATCCATGTATATGTGCGAGGGGGAGTAGACAAGTCGTCAATAGTCGTCACAATTGCACACACACATGTTGACGATGTAATGTACAGGTCCAACGCCCAGAAGCTAGTGGCTCAGTTCAGGCTGAGCATGGTTGGAGAAATGGACTACCCTCTACGCCGGGTGACACAGACGGATGTTAGCATCCTCCTCTTCTAGAGCAAGTATGCCGCGAAGCTAGCGAGTCTCCAAAGAACGCATGTTGCTACTCACCTCAAGCCCTCTGAATACGGAGTGAAACAGGAGATGGTGATCCTTAAGCGATTGAATGCTGCAAAGGTTGAGACACTTAGATCCGCCCCGGGTCTATGTGTGGCGGATCTAACTGTTGTCAAACACTAAGCCTGCCAGGCAGTGGTCAGTCAGAGTCGCAACTCCAGCAAAACAATTGGACTGACCACTTAAGGAAGGAAGCTGGATCAGAAGGTATCAAGTTGTCATCAGAATCAAAAAGGACGGACAAGAAACCGTCCGATGCTCTGGCAGCAAAGCCTCAAATTCCAAAATCGACGAAGCCGAAGATGCCGATGAAGAAAAAGGCGTCGCCTTTGGTTGCTGGAACTACAGCCTTGTCTGGTGTCAAAATTTCTGAGGACGAAGCAGTTTATACAAACCCTAGAGTTGGGATGGTGGAGAGAAAAGGTTAAGAACCTGCTGCAAAGCAGAAGTAAGTGCCTTCGCAACCTGCGCAGAAAATTCCTAAACAAACCGGTGCTAGTTCAACACCTCCAAGTGTCGTTCCTCCGCTGATCATGCCCCAGTCTAAGGTATCATCAATCCCCAATGCTCCGGCTGCTTTTTCTGTTCCTGTGAAAGTTGCTATTGTTGGTAGTAAAGTGGTTGAAAAGGAAGTAGAAGCTGTGAATGAAAAGGGTGGTGAAGCCAGTAGGGCTGTTGATTATATGGAGGTTGTTGATTCTGTGAAAGGCGGGGAACCCAGTTGATTGTGTCTAAAGTTGCTGGTTATAATGGCTGGAAGGAGAAGATTCTCGCATCTGGCTATGTGCGCTCCTCGGGGTTTCGACCGAAGGTTGTTAATCGTAGAAGAATTTCTCAAAGAAAGTGTCTGGCCAAGATAAGTGTCGTAAGTGGAAGAATCATTGCCTTGTCAGGATTGGAGCCTGAACTGCTTCTTGGGCCCCCAAGCCAGAGGAAGGTGGTTAGTGTTGATAAGACGGAAGGCGTCCCAGTTGAGAAGCAGAAGAGTTTAGATGGTGAGCAGCAAACTGGTGCTGTAACTGAAGAATCTGATTCAATCGAGAAGCATGAAGAGCTTAATGATCTGTTCAAGGACATTGATGATGTCATCGAGGATTTACAGAAGGAGGTTGTTCCTGTTCCTGCTGTGCCAATGCCAGTTCAGTCTGCACATGCTAAGGAAGTAGGGGTTGAAGATCCCTCGCCTGCCAACAGCTCAGAAGGAGAAAAGGAGGCAAGTGATCCAGAAGATGTTGCTACAGGTGGTCAGCACGCTGCTGTAACAGCCATATCTCAAGAGATCTCTGATTCGGAGGCAGAGTCAGTCGAAAAGACAGTGCCAGTCAATGTGCCAGGCAGAGTTGAGGGTGATGATCTTGTGGAGGATGCCCGTGTAGTGGTGGATCCCTCAGCCATGTCTAATGCAGAGATGGAGGATGGTGCTCAGCATATCCGCATGTCAGACTCCCCTTCTGAAGATGCTTGACAGGCGTCGTCGGTACCTGCAAATTTGTATTTATAATTCCTTACTCTTGGCTATGGGTTAGTACAGCGATAAGCAAGGGTCGAACCCTAGAGAGCTAGATGGTTACTGGTTGTTCTGAAAAAGGAAAGACAATTGGTTGTGAGCAATTTAGGAAACAGCGCAAAATATGAAACAAGCGAGAGTTATTATCTGAGAGAATATTCAGACTAGGGTTTCTAATTGTGACTTTGTTTATCCTTGATTTCTAAGTATCTATTCCGCGTTCTTAAGTGTGGTAACCTAATACTCCGTTTCAGGTTATATTAGGTTTGGTGCGACTACCTATTCTAACGGTTTAGTATCAAATAGGCTGTAAACATGGGGTATGAGTTGCCCAGCTTAAGCTTTACCGTTTCGGGTCTCCACTTAACCTTGCAACTCAAACCGAAATTAATGTGCACAAGAACTAAAAGAATGCAAAGATAGTATTAAGCATGGAATCTCAAAACATTCGTTACAATAATTGAAACCCTAGCCCGAATAATGGGTTTAGCTACACAGCCATTAGAACAAAAAACAATAAAAAGTAAAGAAACGATGTCTTCTCTATTGCCGAATGAAGGAGGACCGGAGGAAAGGGCAGAGCTCGAGTTCACGTTTTTGGATCTGATGGTATGAATTGCCCAGCTTAAGCTTTACCGTTTCGGGTCTCCACTTAAACTTGCAACTCAAACCGGAATTAACCTTGAATGTGAAACTCGAATTTTTTTGGATGATGAAACCCTAGACCAAGAGGTCTTATTTATAGGAAGAGTCTAGGGTTTCGAAACTTCTATTTGGGCCTGGTCCATAATCATTTTTGCTTGGTGAGCAAGTAAGCAAACCGCCTCACTTTTGAGCCCACTGACCTGGCCCAGCGCGCGGAGCCTTCAACGTCGTGTTGCTCATCTCGGCCAATCCCGCTCGTGCGTTTTGTCTGGTAAGTGATGTCGTCCAAGTCATTTGTCATTTTGATCACTTTGGTCGAGCCATATTTTCTAGATTCGTTCGTTTGGTCGAGCAACTTGGATTCAGTGCTGGTCTGCTCGACAGGGCCTTCGGTCGCTGGCCTGGAACTCTGCTCGGCTGCTCCTGGGCCATTCCACTCGTGCGTTCTCCTTGGATTGGTGACATTGTCCGACTAGTTTTCCATTTTGAGCAACTTGGTCGAGTCAGATTTGTCATCAGAGTCCGTCTGGTCGAGCGAATTGATTTCGGTGCTTATCAGCGCGCGCAAGACCTTTGGAATTGAGCCAACTGCCAATCTGCTCGGGCGTTCTTCTTGGTTCTTCGACATCGCCCACCTTATTTGCTATTTTGATCACTTTGCTCGAAGTGGATTCGTCAGATCAGCTCCTTTGCCCGAGCAACTTGAATTTGGTGCTGGACAGCTCGGCTGGGGGCCTGGATCTGCTCGGGCCAGAGTAGCCAAAAACTGCCTTGCGATGTCTTTTGGCACAAAATGCCATCTTTAACGCGCGTTTCCTCCTAGAGCTTCCAAAACACCTGAAATACAAAACAACACTAAGAAGTAACTGTTCGTATAATAAAGTGCCGGAATTGGTGGGAATTGATGACTCGATGAGTCGTATAAATACGGCTCATCAAACCACCCCACACTTAAACTTGTTCGTCCCGAACAAGGACTAGGTCATAAGAGGAAAACAAATGCAACATCACAATACTTCGGCATCCTAGATATTGCTACATGAATATGTGTTGCTAGTCTAGACTTCGCCTTTCTATGCATATCTCAATCGTTACTAAAAGTATTGTGCTCAAACATGGAAGTAATCGATACATGTTACCTTTGAGCCGAGATGCAAACCAATTCGGATGAATGGGAGATAGTCCTCTTAGGCCCATGATCTGCACTCGCGGTCCTAGATTCTCGCTATATGGTTATACTTCATTGCTTTTTCTTGCACGTGATTTGTTCGAGCTTCAAGGTGTTGAGTTCTTTTGCTTGGACAGCTTTTGCAGTGAGTTGTCTTTTGATGGATTAGTGGTGTACTTCACTTTGTTGCGTGTAAAACTTCACAAATAACTGATTTTCTTTTCTTTTGCTACTGATTGTGAACTGCTCGTCCGTGATTCCTCGTTTGATGGAGGTCCAATCATCGCCCGCAAGCATATGGAAATACCTCCCTGCTCTCACTCATCCTCATCCTTTTGACGCGAGTCAAGCCGAGGGTCGCTCGTCTGTTTTCCCGGCTACTTGGACTAGAGATTGGACGGTGTGTTGTTTTCCCGTCCCACCTGACCGCATAAACACTGCAGTGGTGGAGCAGACTCTTAACCATGTTGCCTCGAAGTGCTAGCCTCCACGAAATCCATATAACCATATATTTCGAAGCTCGGTCCCTTGAGTGCTTTGTCAAGTCTCTCTAGGACGTTTCTATCAACTCCACATCCCTGTTTATCTCAACTCAAAAGCACGCAATAGGGAAGGTTCACATGTATTTGCACAACTCAAAGTTCACGAGAAAAAAGTATCTAATCGGTTCTATCTATTTCACATCATCAAGATTCAATACCGCAAGTCTAGGAAAATAGAGAGAAATCTATACAAAAATCTTAAATTTTAAGGGAAACGTGCTGACTCTATGTAGGTGCAAGGAAATAAACGTGCTGACACGACATACTGACTCTCCCACCCCACACTTTTGAACTCACGTGTCCTCACGGCACATCTTAAGTTCAAAGACACGTCTATGCAAGCAAACAAACAATAGGGAAAATAAAAGAGAGTTAAGAGTGAACATGCACTTCCCTCGTGTGGTTGCGAAGTTGGCTCGTCCTTCCAAAGTTATTGGACATTTTAAACACTTCTGTCGAGCCACAATTTCCAGATAATGAACTTCGGTCGAGGATTCTCACATGTCTCGATAAATTGGCCATTCTAAGACTAATGGCCGAGTCAGAATCTCAAGTTGGGCAAGTTTAGTCGAGGATTCCTCCAATGCTCCGATTCTACGCACACATGGCTCGCAACTGGGTGGGCCATTCTTCTCTGAGTCCAGGAAGAGCACCATTGCGCCTGCCTTCTTTTGGTAGAGACTTCTATCGCAACGTGAGTTTGTCACAAAATGAAAGGACTATGTCGAAGAAATTAAGACAAATAAAGAATTCCCAGGAAATTGGTGGAGTCACAAACGGTCTCACTTAAGAACCAATCTCCTTAGACTCGTAAGTCTTGGTGACAGAATCTTTAAAAGCTTATTTTTCTTGACACAATGTATTCAAAGTCCGAAACTACTCTCGATGGATAGCAGTCTTACGAAAAGAAGGATAGCGGGTTGGTCCACTCTTTGCGCACAAGGCTCGCTCGGTCGGGACCTCTCGACGACTCCGCACTGAGGTGCATGTTTCCTGCAAAAAGGGCATCTCTTTCCCGAATACAATGTGACAAATAAGACTCAAGACTCAAATAAACAAAATAAACTAAAAAAACGAAAAGAAATGCCGGGCTGCCTCCTTGCGAGCGCCTTTGTTTTACGTCGTTGGCTCGACGATACCTCGCTTATGTGTCGTTGGGAGGCTCATCCAGGTCGAATTGCTGGACGGTCAGATCGACCTCACCGTGATAATGCTTGACCCGTTGTCCGTTGACCTTGAACCGGTCTCCTCCCGTCGGGCTTTCTAGCTCAAGTGCCCCGTGGTTGAAAACCTTTGTCACTGTATACGGGCCTGTCCATCTCGAACGCAACTTGCCGGGCATCAACCGTAGGCGTGATGAGAAGACCAAGACTTACTGGCCAACCTCGAATGTACGTCGGAGGATGAACTTGTCGTGGTAGAGCTTGGTCCGTGCCTTGTAGTCTGATTGGCTCTCGTAAGCCTCCAGGCGCAGCTCCTCAAGCTCACATAATTGTAGTCTCCTGTCTACCCGGCTACCTGCATGTCCGGATTGCACTTCTACAGTGCCCAATACGCCTTGTGCTCGATTTCGACCGGCGGGTGGCATGCTTTCCCATAGACCAACCGAAAAGGCGAGGTGCCTATCGGTGTCTTGTAGGCTGTCCGGTACGCCCATAGAGCCTCGTCCAACCGTTGGCTCCAATCTTTCCGGGCCGGACTTACCATCTTCTCGAGAATCCCTTTGATTTCGCGGTTGGAGATCTCCGCTTGCCCATTCGTCTGGGGATGATAAGCCGTGGATGTCCGATGGTGAACGTGGTAGTGCTTCAAGGTAGAAGCCATCATCCGGTTGCAGAAGTGTGTCCCTTGATCGCTGATTATGGCCTTAGGCACTCCGTACCTACAAAAGATGTTAGTGCGCAAGAAATCTATGACAGTTTTAGCATCGTCACACCTAGTGGCCTTAGCCTCTACCCACTTAGACACATAGTCAACTGCAACCAGTATATAAGCATACCCATACGATACCGAAAAAGGACCCATGAAATCGATGCCCCATATATTTAAAACATCATTAACAAGTATGGGTACTTGGGGCATCTCATTCCTAGCCGAAATATTACCTACACGCTGACATTTATCGCATCTCTTACAATGGTTGTAGGCATCTCTAAAAACATGCGGCCAAAAGAATCCACTGTCTAAAATCTTCCTAGCCGTCCTTCTTGGGCCAAAGTGTCCACCGCATGCATGTCCATGGCAGAAACTGATAACTGAAGCAATCTCATAATTAGGAATGCACCGTCTAAGAATCTGGTCTACGCCTATTTTCCACAAGTACGGGTCATCCCACAAATAAAACTTAGAATCATGCTTCAGTTTCAAACATTGAGCTTTAGAATGAGAAGGCGGGAACTTACCTCCGACCAGGTAGTTCACTATGGAAGCATACCATGGCATCTTACCTGTGAGAGCATACAAGTGCTCGTCTGGGAACGTCTCAGTGATCTGCCCGGCCTCTTCTTCTCGGACAAGTCGGCTCAAGTGGCCGGCCACAGTGTTCTCTATGCCCTTCTTTTCCTTAATCTCCAAGTCGAACTCCTGTAGGAGCAGAATCCACCTAATGAGTCGCGGCTTCGCCTCCTTCTTCGTCATCAAGTACCTGATAGCTGCATGGTCAGAATAGACAACAACTTTAGTACCGAGCAAATAAGATCTGAATTCCTCTAAGGCAAAGACGACGGCTAGAAGTTCTTTCTCCGTGGTCGAGTAGTTCTTTTGGGCCACGTCCAGAGTCCTTGAAGCGTAGTAGATCACTACGGGCTTTTTGTCTACCCTCTGGCCGAGGACCGTTCCTACTGCATAGTCGCTCGCATCACACATGACCTCGAAAGGCTGGCTCCAGTCTGGTGCGCAGATAATGGGTGTGCTGATGAGGGCCTGTTTTAGCTCGTCAAAAGCTGCCCTGCATGGATCTGTAAACTCAAAAGGGACATCTTTTTGCAAGAGGTTAGATAAGGGCAAGGCCCTTTTCGAGAAGTCCTTAATAAATCTACGATAGAAACCAGCATGCCCAAGGAAAGATTTAATGTCACGAACCGTGGAGGGATAGGGCAGAGTAACAATCAAGTCTATTTTAGCTTTATCAACCACTATACCCTCATGTGAGACGACATGTCCTAGGACTACACCGTGAGTAACCATAAAGTGACACTTTTCATAATTGAGCACCAAATTCATAGAAACACAACGTGCTAATACCGTACTCAAATTGTCTAAGCATGCATCGAAAGTGTCACCATACACCGTGAAATCATCCATGAACACCTCAATGAACGTACCTATCTTGTCTGACAATATACTTGTAACGACCCGTTGAAAGGTGCCGGGCGCGTTACACAAACCAAACGACATTTGGCGAAAGGCAAACGTACCGAATGGACATGTAAAGGTCGTCTTTTCCTGATCCTCGGGTGCTATGGGAATCTGATTATAACCTGAAAACCGTCAAGAAAGCAGAAATAAGGCTTACCTGCCAACCGGTCGAGCATCTGGTCAATGAACGGAAGAGGAAAGTGATCCTTGCGTGTGACTGCATTCAGCTTCCTGTAATCGATGCACATGCGCCATCCGTTCTTGACTCTGGTTGTCACCATCTCGCCCTCGGCATTCTTCTCGACCGTGATCCCGGTCTTCTTCGGGACTACATGGACTGGACTCACCCACTGGCTATCTGAGATCGGGTAGATCACATCCGCATCCAGCAACTTCTGTATTTCCTTCTGGACAACCTCCATCATGATCGGGTTCAATCTCCGTTGAGGTTCCCTCGAAGGCTTCGCTCCATCCTCCAGCAAAATCCGATGCATACAAACTGTTGGGCTGATTCCCTTGATGTCGGCCAATGTCCATCCGATGGCCAGTTTGTGCTCGGTCAGCACCTTGATCAACCGTCGTTCCTGATCCGCTACGAGCCCGCTCTTGATGATGACCGGTAGTGTGTTATTCTCTCCTAGGAATGCATACTTCAAATGCTCGGGTAGAGGCTTCAATTCTACTGTAGGTGCCTGCACAACAGAAGGCAAACACACATTGGATTTAAATAAACGAACTTCATTAACCTCATACCTCGGGGTGAGTGGCTGCGCAATCTCCAGCTGGGCTAGTGCACCCATGATAGTCTCGGTGAGCTCATAGGAGTCCTCGGCCGAGTATACTGCTCTCTCTAATGCAAGCTTGAGCGGGTCAGTTACTCTCTCTGGTTGCACCTTCTGGACTAGGTCGTCCAGTGTGTCTAGGGCATGGACCGCTTCGTACTCCATCGGATGCTTCATGGCCCGGAAGATGTCAATTCTGAACACCTCTCCTTCAACTTCCATGGAGAGAGTCCCACTGTCACAATCAATCTTCATCTTCGACGTCTTAAGGAATGGTCGACCGAGTAGGATGGGGGCATGGTCGGTCGGGTCGCAGTTCTCCATCTTCAGCACATAGAAATCGGCTGGAAATACAAGCTCTCCTACTTGTACGAGTACATCTTCGATCTTGCCCTCGGGCTGCTTGCATGATCTGTCCGCCAACTGTATAGTGAGCCCTATAGGTTCTAGGGGACCAATGCGCAGGCAAGAATATATGGAATAAGGCAAGACATTAATAGATGCACCGAGATCAAGCATGCAATTCTCTATTCTAATGTTACCGATCGTGCAAGGTATGGTGTAGGTGCCTGGGTCACCACATTTGGGAGTAACCTTGCGCTGGATGACGGCTGAGACGTTCCTGGTCGTTCCTAGTGCCTCGTCTCCGGTTGGTGCAGAGCTCCTTGCTGAATAACTCCCAGGTCGAGTATCTGGGAATCTGCTTGATGGCCTCGAGAAGGGGGATGTTGATTTCCACCTTGCTAAATAACTCCCAGGTCATGTGGATGGTTAAATCAATAGCCTAAGTCGGGACTCAGTGGGAACCGCATTTCGTAGAGACTATATCCTAGGCCGCGTCCGAGAAAAAAGCCGGCCCGATCACAAATCTCGGCTCGTCTAAGCATGGCGGTTTATGCATGCGTGCAAGCTAAGTTAACTTGCAAGCCAAGTTTACTTGCAAGCCAAGCAGAGTCGGTTGAAGAGATTTGGACATGTTTCCTAATTCGTTTTTGGACTTTGGCCAAAAACAGATTTGGAAACGTAACAAGATTTGGATCTGGCCCAAATATAGACTTAGAAGCCCTAGGTTTCTGCTATAAATAAGACCTCTTGGTCAAGGCATAATAATCATCGAAGCAAGCAATCAACTCGAGCATCACCAACCGGCCTTGGCGGAGACGAGCACTAAGCTTCGACGAGAGAAGAACTCTTTACTTTCATTCATAAAACTTTGTGTTTACTTTCAATGGACATGAGTAGGTAAATTCTCTGTTCGGTTTAGGGTTCAATATATTGTGACGAAGTTTTGAGACTCATTGCTTAATGCTATTTTAAGTTCCACTAGTTCTTGTGTTATTTATCTCGGATTGAATTGTGAAGCTAAGCGGATACTTGCAATGTGATGAGTCGTAGTTGTACGACTATTTTATGTGTTAAAACCCCGTCTTTTAGTGTTGCATGTATGTTATTTCACTACATGTGCGCAGTTTTCGCTCTCAGGTGCATTCGGAGACCATGGAATGAATATCGGCTAAAGAGAGCCTGTAGAAGATGTTTTGCATCGAAGGAATGAAGTCCAAGTGTTTGAAGGCTGACTCAGTCTTGGGGGCGTACGTCTGAAGAATTACAAGCGCGGAGGTCTATTTATTTACGGTAATTGTATAGACCTCCGCGGAGGATAAATGGAGAAGACGTCCGCGGATGACAGCTGGCAGTCGAAATCATTATTTCACATTTGCAATCTCGAAAGGGGAGAATACAGAACTCGAGGGGACAGAGAAGAGGGGCGGCTGGATCTGGAGAAAGGAAGGAAAATCCGATTAGGGTTAGTTCGTTCGAAGTTCGGTTTTGGAGAGAAGAGCTCTTGGAGTAGGATTCCGATTGAGGGTTCGTTGCTGGATTCGAGTGTTGGAGTAGAGCTGCAGCGTAGTGGAAAAGTCGTCAACAGTATTTTCATTTCATTCCATTCAACTTGATGATGTATTCCATTACGATGAGTAGCTAAACTCATGTGTAGGCTAGAACTCAAAATTGTGATGTATTGACTTGAGACTTCTATTGATTTCTATGTTTTGCGTCATATTACTATACTATGTTCATGGAATTGATGTGCTAGCATGAGTGGAACCCTAGCGGGGGAGCTTTTGTTTGTTTGTTGATTTCAATTGTCAAGTTTACTAGCAACCTAGCGGGGATAGCAAACTAGGACACGAGTAATATTCCACTAGGATTAAACACCCTAGGACAACTTGTTTGTATGTTCATGCAACTCTAGCGAGTTAGGGTCTTGATTATCGCTAGCGCGAGATTAAGTACTAGAACAAGAACGGGGAGTGTAACCCTAGCGGGGAAGCTCTAAGTTGTAGAACATCAGGAATCAAAACGGATTTGTCAATGATTTAGGGGCTGTTCTTTTGAGCTTCATTGCACTGGAATTTTATTGTACTGAACTTAATTAAACTGTATTGAGTTTAATTTAACTGTACTGAACTTAATTAAACTGTATCGAGTTTAATTTAACTGTACTGAACTTAATTAAACTGTATCGAGTTTAATTTAACTGTACTGAACTTAATTAAACTGTATCGAGTTTAATTTAACTGTACTGAACTTAATTCAACTGTATCGAGTTTAATTTAACTGTACTGAACTTAATTCAATTGTATCGAATTTAATTTTACTGAAATTGACAAATATATATATATATATATATATATTCAGTATATTTTTATGATTATATTTTAGAAAGTACAAAATATAATATTATGTAATAAAGTATTGCACATGAGTCATGCCTCAAGTGTCAGATGGGCGCCAAAATGATATAATTACGGCTACCTTCACTTTGCACAACTTCATTCACATGCTTAATTTTTCAATACCCATTTTACCTAATGAGACCGTGCTGTGAATAGCTGATTCAAATTTAGTTGATAAACAGCGAAAAGAGCAGAAGAATCAAGTACGCAACATAATAGCGTTTCAAATTATTGAGGATTGTCCAGATGATGTAGTGGAAATGAACATGGATGAAGATGATGATATGTAAATGTTTCCATTTGTACTGCACATGAACGTCATTGTACGTTTCTATGTAAAATATATATCGTATTCATATGTTTATTTCTATATGTTCTTTAAATTCATATCAAGTGCTAAAAAGTTTACTTCCATTTTAAAACGAATGCAATCGTTTCCGAAGAGGTGTGTACACAAACTTGAAAAACCGTTATATCATATATATCTTACGATTTTTCCAAAATTATTTAAAAAATTAAAAATAAATTAAAAGTTTTGAATAATAGGGTTGGAAACTATAAAAACTGAATTGATTAATTAAAAATAAATTAAAAGTTTTAACTGTACTGTACTTAATTAAACTGTACTGAACTTAATTAAACTGTATCGAGTTTAACTTAACTGTACTGAACTTAATTAAACTGTATCGAGTTTAATTTAACTGTACTGAACTTAATTAAACTGTATCGAGTTTAACTTAACTGTACTGAACTTAATAAAACTGTATCGAAGTGCAAAAGAACGGCCCCTTAGTCTTGCATCACAGTCGAAAGTTCTAGCTTGCACTTCTCTTTGATATTACATACCAGAATTCGTGTGACGATTGCTCTCTTGATAAGTGATAATTGTTGCTTGTGTTTTGTGTTTTCCATTTACGTGTTTGAATACTTAGTGAACAGATTCTCAGATCAATCTCTGTGGATACGACCCGACTTACCACTTGCTAGTCGGAAATAAAGAAATATTATTTTTGACGGGTACAACGACGCCCGTCACAATGGTAAAACTTAGCCGAGCAATTCAATCCCTTTATTCGCTGCTTGTTTGATACTAAACCGTTAGGACAAGTAGTTGCACTTAACCTAATATAACCTGAAACGGAGTATTAGGTTTGCTAGAACTAGAAGTCTATAACCTGAAACGGAGTAGATTGTGGCGTAGTGGCTTGAAACGGCTCTACCTTAGGTTATAACCTGAAACGGAGTAACCACACTTCGGAATACCAGATAATTAGAAGTCAATGATAAACGAGTCACAATAGGAAACCCTAGACCGAATACCTTCTCTGATTGAATTCACTTTAGTATTATTTGCTCTTGCACTTGTCAACAAATTACTCACACAGACCCCAATTTCTTTGTTCACAGAACGACTTGACCAACACCAGCTCTCTAGGGTTCGACCCCTGCTTGCCGCTTTACTAAGTGTTTTGCAGTGGAAAATAAATTTAAATTTGAGAGGTCAGACGACGCCTGTCAAATTTTGGACAACAACTTTCAACCATCAAGGAGCTAGCAGCGGGTTGCATCTCGATATATTATACACAGTACAAGTCTGAAAAGTTTGACTATAAAATGAACATTTCCAAGCAAAGTTGCTCAAATTTAAGGATGATTACCTTCCAAAACTTGTAGATCTCACCAACAAATGACAGAGGATAACATTATAAAGCTTCTTCTCCGACTGTTGGGGTCTCTAGCAGTGGATATTCTGAGAAAAGCTGGTGAAAATCCAATTTCCAGGGGTCCTTTGCTGCTTTTGTTTGCATTTAATTGTTTCGCGTTTACGCGACATATTTTGATAAAAATGTCACACAAGAGGAAAATGGTAGGTCGCCCTCTTCATTGCGTATTGAATTTCAAACGTTAACCGCTGGGTCAATGCCAAAGGCTAATGTGGCCATCAGTTTTTCATTATTACGGGACATACATTGGGACGTCGCTTATTTTACGTCGCCTCAACACATTATTGAGACATAATAATCGAGTCGCGTTAACTATTGTCGCATTAACATATTAAAGGGACGTAAAATATGTGTCGCTTAAACTTTTGTTGCATTCATATTGTTACGGGACAACATCTTTCGTGTCGCAACAAAAATTGTTGCATAACACATGTATCGCTACAAACCAACAATCATTGGTCGTATATAATGTCGTATGTGACACGGATAAGGCGACAAATTGCAAAGGTTGTCCCGTCAGTTCAAATCTGGTGTAGTGTAAGTCTTGAATAATTAAGCTTTACTAGATTCATTTGTATTTCGTTCTTGATAAGTGAATAAGAAATTTATTCCTCCATCGTATTATTTTTCTAACATTGGTATCAGAAGCTATGATTCTGATCATCAATGGTGCTATATTCCAACCATCTATTCCAGTTTTATAGTGCTAACCAATGATATCATGGCCTACAATCATTGCATCCAAGAACATCGATGCGAGCTTATAACTTTAAGAGTTATCATGGGGTGCCAGTATAAGGAGAAATGGAAGGATCTCACTCCTAAGAGGGACAAGCCTAGTAGTGGACGAAGCAAAGATCCCAAGAGTCTTCACATCTACAGCACGGATATGGCCAAACAAATACGGAGTGAGAAGAGTGTGCATATCCGGCATTCCGTGTCTCAAAGCTCGGTCTTTCAATTAGCTCCCAAGTTCTCCTCGAGGCGCCGCCACCCGAGCTAAAGATTTAGGAAAGGATCAAGCCCGTCAAGCAAAATCAGGGAAAGTGTACCAAGAATGCGAAGACCAGCCATGAGTCCCAAGCCAAGAGAAGGACTGAAACCCACAAGTCTCGAGAATGACCAACCAAAGAAGAGGTCAAGACCCACCAATTCAAAGCACACAATGCACCACAAGGGAAGACAACCATTGATGAGTCGTATTTATATGACTCGTTGAACTAACTATTCCCATTTATTTCAACACTGTTATATGCGAATATTTACTTTTTAGTATGGTTTGGTATTTCAGATGTTCTGAAGCTCTAGGAGAAAATACGCAATAAAAGACGACATTTCTGCGTCAAAACACCACAATGACATATTAGACCTTTGGAGCTTCAACGACGTGCTTGGAATTGAAGATTGATAAAAAAAATACAAGCTAGCTATCCTTGAAAAGCTGACTAAGCGCTTTACAACTCCCTAGTTCAGACTGAGAGCAGACAAGGTCATTTAGATGGTCAAAACGAGAGTCAAAGTGAAGGCTGAAAATCTGGCATAGACTCCCACTTGTAGCTTACACATTAGCTGCGCGCAAAAACGCATGGGGATGACATCAACGACGATCTTGATTTCTAAAAAGCCCAAAATATCATATTTCCTTGCTGAGTAAGCAAAGGATCGATATTGGGTGAATCAAAGATCTTAATTTTTGGAACTTCTTGGGGATCAGTAAGAAATGAAGACTTAGAAGGAGACCCTAATCAAGATTCTACTCGATCAAGATTTGGAAACCCTAGACACTATATAAGAAGCTCTCCCAACAGAATGAATCATTCATTCGACACTCGACGATGACTTTGAAGAACACGAAGAATGCGAAGTTTTCGATGAGACTAAGAGATTTCTACTTCTTCATCATTCAAAAGTGTTTGTGTTTTATTTTCATGGATATGATTACCAAGATTTTTGTTTCGGTTAGGGTTTTGATCTTGTGACAATGTGTTTTGAGACTCTTTTTCGTAATGCTTAACTCATGTTTTCCTAGTTCTTGTTCTTCATCGCATGAATTGAAATGTTAGGTTAAGTGGAAACTTTGTTGTAAAGCTTAATTTAATATTCTTGTCGTTAATATGTACTGGAAACTTTGTCGTAAAGGTAGATTGTAACACCTAGGTTAAATATTACCTTTGCGGAAGTATTATGCTTAGGAGAACTAGAAGCATATTACTTTTGTTAGAATTGATTGTGGTGTATCAACTTTGCCGGGATCTTTAGGTTATCACCTTTCTTGGAATAACCACGCTTATAAACTTGAATTATGATTATTAGCTCTCAATGACGAACATGTCACAAGTGAAAACTGAATATTGTCTCAGAATGAAATAAAACCTTTCTTTGTATTCTTTTTTTGTACTAAAATCACACACAAAACCCACTTTTCAATTGTTTGCAGGATTACAAATCAACAACCGGTAACCTCGAGTTCATCCCTGCTTGCCGCTGACGAACTATTTCTTTTTCACCTGTAGAATAGTATCAATGAAGAGAGGATCGAATGTAGTAGGTCAAAACATTTATAAAGACCGGTAAAGTACTGGGTCGAACCCAAAGGAGCAAGCCAAGCACATGCACTATTTAAGATTGTGTATCCGTTCGTCTATTCTAAACCAAAAATGTATAAAGGTGTGTATATTCTAAATCCTATGTGGCGAGTAATTAGGGATAAAAGATAGATAGGAGGTGTTTCGAGGGGTTACTCCCCTCCTTGGCAATTTCCCAATGATCACATACATGATATTCAAATATTTCATGGTAGTCAAATAGCAATGAACCTAGTTTAGACTAGGATAGACCAACTGTCACTTGAGTCTATTCCTAGCCCAACCCTCTTAACTCGAACCTCACTCAATCGAGGATATCGGTGCATTCCATTGCATTATCGTCCTATGGGTGGGAGATAAATACAATGAACATACGTACTAGTTCACTTCTTACCCATGCATTGTCTCTAACCTAGCTTAGGCTAAGGTAGACCATCTTCCGTGTGATCTATTCTTAGTCAAACTCTCTTAATTAGAGCCTCACTCATTCTAGGATGTTGATTCGCTCTATAGCACTATTATCCTTAAAATGTCTTCCTAAAGTAATAAGTGAAATAGGCATGAAGGACTAGTTAGCAACAAATGCATGTGTTTACTTCCGTAATACACTAGATAGGATCACTTTCTCTATTATCCAAAATATCCCTAAGGTCGTTAGATTCTTAGGTATAGTTTTAAGATTCAACATGTTACTTAGGCATTTTATCAAACACTTAGTAACATGACATGTATAAAGTGCATAGTGAACATGAATTTGACACCATTTAATGGGATTACTTGATGATTCGCTTAATGACCAACTCGAATGAATCAAACATTCAATCCAAGTCAAGCATCCATATCCTAAGATTCATTTGCATGATTTAAGATATAGATCATTTTCTCCATCCTAGAACTATTCCCTAAGGTTTCCAAGTCCTAGGTTCAAGTTTTAGTCTAAGTTGTTACTTAGGCAGTTTAACAAACACCTAGAGTGCATAACATTCATAACACACGAGAAAATGAAATCAACAATCATCCATATGAATATCAATGTATATTTGTGATCAAAGAGTACCAAGGAGAGTCATAAGACCCTCAAAACACAAAATCACTACTCACACATCATGTAAGACAACATGGTGTGAGTAGGGTTTATAGCAACAACAAAAAGATATGGAAAAAGTGTAGAGGGAGGAGGATTGTTAATCCTTGAATCTCCCTTTTTAGCTTTCTCCTTCTCCTTGGTTGGATGTTGATTGATGACCTTGAATGAGCCTCTTTTCCAATCTTCTTCTCCCCGAAAACCTCCACACTTAGGTCAAAACTATCATTTTCTATTTATAGCCTCGGGTGAGATCCGGTACTGTAGCAGTTCCAGTCGGTCGACTGGAGAGTCCAGTCGATCGACTCGATGATGATAGATTGAGAGAATTCTGAGTTTTGATCCAGTCGGTCGACTTGACTAGGCTCGATACCCAGTCGGTCGACTGGATGTGTAAAATCTGATCAGCTTCTGAAGTTTTATTCAGTCGGTCGACAGGCTGATTTCAGTCAATTGACTGACACTTCCTAGGGCTTTTGCGTGGTCTTCTCTTCCGAACTGGGTCTTCGCATCAGCTAGAAAGTTGTAGCCCTTTGCGTTATCTTTCAAACAAGATAAAGAGCACCCAATTTGGACACCACACCGTATGCGATCTGGGCATGCAAAATAAGCCAGAAAGGTCAATTTGCTCAATTTTGCTCTAAATCTTCAGTTTTTCCCTGAGTTTTTGTATATAGGCTTTGACCTTGAGGGAGACTCGTTTTCTACCTGAAATGTAGAGATTGAGGTCAAATGACATCACAATACATCGGAAGCGAACCAAAGCTATAGTGAAAATGACCATTAATGAGTCCAAAATTCGACTCATCAGCCGCTACACTACTTGTTCACAAGAAAAATAATAAATTAAATTTGACGCGTCAGGCGACGGAAGTCAAATTTTGGCAACGTTACCGGGGAGCTACGCTTCAGTAAAGGGGTTGTTTTTCTTTTTATTCTAAAAATAATTCACCATGTCTTCTTATTGTAGTGGAACAAAGTTAGATGATGAGGAAGATGATAGTTGCGGGGTAAAAAGAGGAGTGATTCGTCTTCTCCCAAAATTTTCTGGAGCCCGTGGAGAAATTCCTATAATGCACTTGAAGGAATTCCACTATATTTTTCTGGGTTTTAAACATAAAGGAGTAACACTGGAAGGGTTGATGTTTAAGGCATTCGATTTCTCATTAATTGACTCTGTAAAATCTTGGTTTATGTTTTTTTATAGATTATATGCGCACTTGGGAGCAACTATGCAATCAGTTTTTAAGAAAGTATTCTCTACCGTGTAGTCCCAAAATTCGTAAAGAGATTACTACCATTTAGCAGTTGCAAGGAGACATTGTATGATTACTTACAGCACTTGAAAGACCTTCTTGAAAGATATCCGAATTATAAATTGACAGAGCTTATTCTTATAGAGAGTTTTCTTGATGGAATGCTTCCACTAAAGAGTTAAATGCTTAACGTTGCAGCAAGAGGATCGATAATGAATTTTTGTATCAAGGATGCATGGGAGTTGATATACAAATTCTCTGAAGGTACAAGATGGTATACGATACAACAAAGAACCCATGAAACACCGACAATGAAAGTTGATTTAGTGCCTTTTGCTAGGAACTAAAGAGTTGGGACTGGAGGAAACCCCAAAACGACCACTGCTTGTTTGCATTGACTATTAAAAATCACCATGTCCCTATCAAAAAAAATCACCATATCTGTGCCAAACTCCTCTTCCCTAAACGGCTCACGACAAACACGATCTAAGACTTAGGAATGAGTTAGGTCGTTAGCCCGCGGACTAGCCTCTCTTGCTAGTACAGGTATGTGGCTGGCACATCTATAGTGGCCTGAAACCTTTCACAACTGTCGTAACACAAGAAAGAGTAGACACTAGGGTTAGACTCTCGATTGTTTTAGCATTGACCTTTACTGAATGCAATGGCTCGACTTAAAGTGATCCTTTTCAAACCGCCCGGAGCTCTAGCATGGGGTATACAAGGGTTAGTTTGAATGACTGTAGCTTAATTAGTATACGCTCTTGTATGCATTCACCTGGATTAATCACGCGAGGAATTTGTGAGTATTCCCTTTCCTGAAATCTCTCATGAGACTACAACTCGTCCATTAGGGCAGCCTAGGGTTTAAAGGCTTAGTGCATATGCAATATGGTGTTAGATTAGTTTTAATAATGTGTTATTCCATTTGGGCTAGTTCAGACTTTTTGCTCTGGACGATCAAACATGAAGTGTGTAGTGTTTTGATAAGTCAAGAATTCGACTTGTTCTTCTCCGCATCATCCTAAGGTTTTGATTCGTCTCCGTTTATTATTGATGCCATTTGACTCACTTTTGCCCTTTCAGGTACAATATTTATGCATCATTGTCCATACCTCTTGGAAACGCGTGACTAGCTGAAACGAAGCAAAAGGAGCTAAAAAGAGCCAAAAGAAGGTGATTCGCATCAAGGTCGTCCCGACTGCCCTGAGCCGAAGAACTACGAGCTCAAAGAACGAGGCCTTTGAACCGCTAGCAATTCCGATCGGATGACCCTGAAGTGCAACTGCTCCATGCCGAGCATGAGCGGTGTCGTTTCGACCACGACGCAGAGTTCTACGATCTCCGCAAAGACCCGACCAGTTGAGACAGATTGGTTTCGCCCGAGACAACAACTTAGAGTTTAGGTGGACCCACCAGCGTGCACCTATAAATATAGACACCCGGTTTTCGCAAAGCAGAGAGTTGCACAAGCAAAATTCCCGTAAGGGTTTCTGTACAAGGATAGGGTTTTCGCCCAAACACGATTTTTGGTCCAGGGAGCTGCCAGAGGGGAAGATTGTCACATGCATTCTTCCCTCTTGCACCTGTTTACTTTTTTATTGGTATTATCTTTATGGATTTTATGGAAATGAGCTGTGAGTAGTCATCTTAGTTTTCTGGGGTCCTATGGAACCCTCTTGTTAGTGTTGAGTTTCTTATCTGGGTGTATTTCACTTGCTTTTTTTGTTGTACTATGCTCATAGGTATCCGAGGGGAGCTCTATGAGCATAGGGTAAGGACTCATCGGCTATGATTTCGAGGGCGTGATGCCGATGATCCCGGAAAACTAAGTGTTTTACCTTAGTACAACAGTGTTTACGAGGGTGATCCAGTGTACTTTGCGACAAGACTTTTTCTCATCGGTAGGAGCGAGTGGATGTGCAACGAGGGTTGGCCAGTCGCGAGCCAACAAAATGAGGGGTTGAGGCTCGCGTGCGAGAGAAGCCTTAGGCTAGTTCTCCTAATGATAAGTCGAATTTTCATCTTAATCTTCACCGTATTTTATTAAAGCTTTGATTCGTTGACCCTTGCCTTTCACATTTCAGGTACAAAATGATGCCCCATTAAATTAAAGACCTCAATATCAAGATATCATGAAAAATTGAAGTTTCTGCGCAAAATAGGGAGTTTCGGGGCAAAACATGGCAGATTGACCTTTCCGACTTAGTTTGCATGCCCAGGGCACATACGGTGTCCAAATTGGTTGATCTATAGCTTGTTGGAAATCTCAACCGGTCTGACTTACGGGGGCTTTATTGCTGTCTAATAGTCCAAATGGTCTTTTTTTTACTTCATTGTTTTATGTGCTGTCCAGATGCTGAAACTGTGCTTGCTAAGTACTAGAATATGAAGAACATGAGTTTAGGCTTAAAAGATTTTGGACATGCATGTGTTATAATCATGTAATCAAGTTGTAGGATGTAAAAGTATCCTAAAAATGAATTTATAAGAAATCTGAGTTATGTAATAGTTGCTGAAATATATGTTTTTATTCTGAAATTAGGGATTTACATGGCAGAATTTTCGTATATAGTTGACTCGAGACATTTATAAGTGATAACCATGTTGTATGATGATTTACTCAACTTATCGAAGTAAGAATCAAGCTAACTAGGCATGTATTATAATCTGATATGTTGTAACTAAATGAACAAACAATCTGAGAGTATTAAAAGCCTAAAGTGATTTATATCTAGTTAAGAAAGTAGCTTATCTTTTATTGTATGAATCTAAGGTTTAAACTTGAGTCAAGCATGCAAATGAAGTTAATTGTGAAAGAATTGCTTGTCTTTTATGATTTTAGCCTTGCTTTAGTTTGTAAGTACATTATTCATGATTCGTGTTTGTATTTCGTAGTACATGCCATATTGTGATACATATGCATATCATTACATAACATAAGCATTCACGCATGACATTCATGTTTTGAAAGAATGATGGTTGGTGCCAGACCGGTGTGAAACGTGGCCGGTAGCTTTCCAAGTTGGAAGGTCTACCAGTATTCGGGATACGAGATATCCTTGGGTTAAAATCCCTAAACTCTGCAGGAAGATCCCGCGAATGGGATGATGGTTGGTGCCAGACCGGTGGGAAACGTGGTCGGTAGCTTTCCGAGTCGTGAAAGTCTACCAGTTTTAAATAATGCGAACACATGATTAAACATACACATCATTGCCTATCACGTGCATCACTCACACAATTGTTTATATGCATTTGTATGTTGTGTGTGTTGGACCCTTTGTGTTTTGATGATAACAAACACTTAACTAATAATCCACTTGAGTATGCAGAAATCACTGTCTGACAGAAAGGTTAACTGGACATCTCTGAGAGAGCTCAGCGCTACAAGAGAGATGAGATCTACGAGAGAGACGGGATCTGCGTGAGAGACGAGATCAGCACTGATTTTATGACGAGATCAGATCGCTGGAGATATTCGTGATATATCAAGATCCGAGCTGGAGATATTCGAGATATATCAAGATCCGAGATTGAGATATTCAAGAGATCATAAGATTGGATGCGGAATATATACTCAAGATATAATATACGGAAATATACGGCAAGATATATTCAAGACGTGATAGGGAAATATACGAGCTGGATATGGAAGGGAAATAGTTGATTGAGTTAAGATATGGCAATATCTTAACAGAATCAGATCTGCAAGATGGAGATCGAATCTCTGATGTAGATCAGATCTGCTGGACATCTCTGCGAGAGAGCAGCGCTGCGAGAGAGATGCGATCTGTCCGGGAGAGAAACCGACTTATGACGAGATCAGATCGGCGAGAATATACTGGATGCAAATCAGGAGATATTCGAGTATATATGCTGGATAATTGACGAGAAGAATTAATGCACATATATACACGAGGAGGTGTCAGTATATTCGACAGGAAGATTGAAGCCAGAATTGGTAAGCATATATGTGACAGGGTTAAGATATGGAAATATCTTAACCGTATCACATCTGCGAGATAGCAATCAGATATATGATGGAGATCAATATCAGCCGACTTGAAGACACTATAAAAAGAAGGAGAAGTCTTCAATATCAAGTGCAGCTTTTGGAGAGAGCAAATCGGCTTTTTGGAGAGAGCGATCGGAGATTGAAGAGTAATCAATTCCGGAGCTGACAAGGTGCTGCTGTGTGCGGACAAGACGATCGTGTTAGTTGATCCTTCGAATTGAGTAGTTTTGTTAGCTGTCACTGCGTGAGACAAGTGTAACAAACTGCAAGCATATTCCTTTATCAATAACACGGATCTTGAAGCCCTTCTGGAATTGTCCAGGAGGCAAAGTGGTTTTCAGCCTGCTGCAAAGGTTGCAGTAAGGTTTCCACTATAAATCTGTGAGTCTTTACTTTCCGTATAATTTCCTGTGTTAAAGATAATTTCCGCTGCCATCTGTCTGAGGGATACCACTCTGGGATCTCCCTCACATAGTTGGCTAACCTAACGATCCAACAATTGGTATCAGAGCTGAGGCTCTAGATTTTGTGTTAGCCTTTGCAGGAAATCATGTCTAACGGAAGCGATTCGTTCTGGAAGCCGCCGGTGCTCAGTCCGGGAGAGTATGACTGGTGGAAGGATCAGTTCGAAGCTCATGTGTGTTCCCTGGATGGGAAGCTGTGGCAGGTATTCGAAAAGGGTAACTTCCCTATTCTGGATGTGACAGATCCTGCCAAGCCGAAAGAGAAGGAGAAAGACAAGTACACAGATGCTGACTACAAAGCTCTCCAGCAGAATGCCAGGGCTAAGAAGGTTCTGTACATGGCCCTCTCCCCAGGAGACCAGGTGAAGATGGCTGTGTATAAGACTGCAAAGGAGCAGTGGGATGGACTTGCTCGATTGTACGAGGGAAACGAAGACATAAAAAGGAACAGAATCCTAGCTGTAACAAAGGATTACGAATCTGTCGAACAGCGCAAGGACGAATCTCTGGATGACTTCTACACCAGATTTCAAGTCATTGTCGCACAGTTGAACTCCTTGGATGAGGGTCTCCCACAGTGGAAAATAACTCATCAGTTCATGCAAGCTCTCTGCTCCAGATGGGACACAGTAACCACTGCTCTCCAAGCTCAGAAGGGGATCAAAGACGTCTCTCTGGAAGAGCTCGTGGCGAATTTGCAAAGTCAAGCTGGGATAGCAGAGAGAAAAATGGCTAGGAGGCAAGCAGGCAAATCTCATGCTATAGCATTGAAAGTTGAGAAGGCTTTGGATATAGCACAGGTGAGTATGCCATCTACAAGTGAGGATGAGGAGATTGATCTCCTCTCGAGAGCCTTCAAGATAGCAAACACAGGGAGAGCACAAAACTTCAATAGAGGTCTCTCTGGTGGAAGAAACTCCGGTGGAGGAGGAAGAAATCACAAGGGAGGTACCTCAGAAGAGAGCATGACAAAGGCAGGAGCGAAGGAAGAAAGAACCTGCCACTATTGCCAGAAAAAGGGGCATCTTGCTAGAGATTGCTACAGTAAAAAGAAGGGTGAACCACCTGCACCAAAGGAAGCTCAAGCCATGTTCGCTGCCTGGGGTGACTCAGATGAGGAATGCAGTGATAAGAAGCGAGCTGAGGAGCCATGTCTAATGGCGCGAGGCACAACTAGTGAGGTAAATGAATCTGATTCCTCTGTTGATGAGGTTTTCAGTGAATCTGATTTTGCAGAGACTATTGCCGAACTGTTGAAGAAAATTCAAGGTCTTAAAGAACAACTAGAGATCATGCAAGATGAACACGAAGACGATATGGAGAACAATCGCCTTTGGTCAACCAAAGCTATGCGACTTGAGAGGGAGATGGAGGAGCACGTCTGCAAGTGTCCCACATGTGACGGAAGGGACACGCATATCAATGTTCTAAGCGATGAGCTGAGGTGCATGAAAATCGACGACACCGAGTCGATAGACATCAGAACCAAAATAGAAGAATCAAATGCAGAATTGGCCGGACTCCAGTTGGATAATGAGGAAAGACACAGTGGCTGCGAGACAGTGGCAGATTTCAGACGAGAGGAGACTGAAAGAAAAGAGATCTGGCTGCGAGAATTAGAAGCCAAAAGGGTTGAAGAAGAAAGAGAAAATTACAAAAGAAGCTTTGTCAGACCAGGACTTGGATTCGGTGAAGGAAAGAAAGGCACTAACGAAGAGGTAGAAAATAGAAGGACTGTCAAAGGAAAGGAAGCAATAACTGAAGTTCGTGAGAGCTCCCGTCAGGGGGGGAAAGCCAAGAGCCACGAGACAGTTGGGAAGAGATGGCACATCTTCGGAGGAAAGTCACCTCTATGACAGTGACTCTGTACCATTCAAAGCTAGGAAAGCCTTTGAAATTTGGAAGAAGCAGAGCTCCAATCGTCAACCCTTCTCGATTGACTTTCAGGCACGGAGAAATAGGAAACACATGCCCTCAGAGAGAAACAGGAAAACTGGTCGTCTTTACCATCGTGTCTGCTGGCACTGCGGTCACTCTGGCCATTACATATCAGACTGTAAGAAGTTGAAAGAAGCCAATGAGAGGAATCACAGCTATCAGAGAAAGGTCAGTACCGCTCACGTCTCATGGAGAAAAGTCTCTCCCCACAGGAGGGAAGACAGAGTTGAGTGGGTTCGTCCACACCATGACACAGCCATCTACGGACGACCCAGAAGAACCCCCAGAAGAAAAATTAATCTTACTGGCAATGAGGGAGATTGTTGTCCTTTAAAGTTTCCTTCTGCTGTTAAAACTGTCCCAAAACCCAGTAAGCCCAAGCTTGTCTGGGTTCGTAAAAACTAATCTCTCTCTCGCAGAAGTGAGGCCCCGACCCTAGTATCTGGACAGGGGATGTTCCGGGCACTGAGGGGGAATCCAGGACTACAAGCGATGGGAGAGTTATACAGACACCGGCAAGGCTGAGGGACTACCAGTGTTACGTATCGCAGGATCAGGTAAATCTAGATAATTTGTATCATTTTTGTGGATTTGCGTCCTTTGTCTCTCTTGCAGAACCAAAGACAGTAGCAGAAGCGCTCAAGGATCCAGAATGGGTCAATGCCGTGCAAGAAGAGCTACATCAGTTCGAGAGGAACAATGTATGAGAGACTGTCACAGTTTCTACTGTCCCACGGATATGGCATAGGAGAGGTGGACAAGACTCTCTTTCTTCTGAAGGAAGGGAAGGCCACTCTAGTGGTTCAGGGTACAGGCAGATCCCAGAGAAACCCACGTGAAAGCTGTGAAGATAATACTGAGATATCTGAAGGGAACAGATGACTTGTGTTTGTTCTATCCGAAGGGAGGAGACTTACGCCTGGTGGCCTACACTGATGCAGATTATGCGGGCTGCAAGACAGACAGGAAGTCCACGTCAGGGATAGCTCAGCATCTTGGACCGTGTCTCATCTCTCGGGCTTCAAAGAAGCAGTCCTCTATTGCCGCTGCTGCTTACTGTGCACAGCTGCTATGGCTCAGGCAACAGCTAAGTGACTATGGTGTTATTACTGATTGTGCTAAAATTCTATGTGATAATACTAGTGCTGTTAATTTCTCTAAAAATCTTGTGCAGTTTCCACGCACTAAGCATATAGAGATTCGATATCACTTTCTGCGAGATTGTGTTGAAAAGGGAATAATGGAGATGGAATATTACAGAACTGAGGGACAGATAGCAGACATATTCACAAAGGCATTGCACAGGGAACCCTACGAGAAGCTGAGGCTTGAACTAGGTATGGTTTCTCTTCCTTAGAGCTATGCTCATATGTTGCTCCCTCAGTGATTGGCTAGACTAGAGGCATATAAGTCACGTCTGATGGAGAATTTAACATGGATGTTCTGTGCTAGTGAAAAATTAAGATGTGTTCACACTGTATCCATGCATGCTAGTTATGTGATTGATGACTGCATTAGGGATTGGAAAACATGAAATTCTGAATCTTCTTTCTGCCCAAAAGAGACCTCCATATTTGATCCCACATTATAAGCCCAGGAGGTACTCTGGACCAACCCTAGCCTATCTTCATGTGGGATATTCCTATGAGCCCGTTGATGTGCTGTTTTTCTGGAGTTATTCCACATGAGGTATGAAGATGATAAAAATGTGTTTGGATGATCTTATTTGTTTTTGCCTGATTGTGTGTGGTGTTATTTGTACCATTTGGGTAAAGTTAGCACACCATACCAAAAAACTTGCGTACCCATGAGACAGGTCAGATTGAGTTATCACTCTGGAAGGTTCAACTTTGGCTGAGAAACAATCTCTGTGACAGTTATGGAGATTGCTGCCGTTTTTAAGGCTGCTGAAATGGAGCAACAATTACTGAGATGAAAAAGTTATGGTGAGGAAAAGCTGTGGTCAGCTCTCCTACTTTAGAATTCAGTGTTGAAGATTTTGAGCCCATGATGAATGGTCGTGTGAGGGTGATTTCCACGCTTTAGAGAGTAAGTTTTGCGTGCTTAAAAGGTTGTGCCTTGTGGTGGAGAAGACAATACTATAGTTCTGTGAGTACGCGAGAAAGACAAATGATGAAGTAATCTCGTCTAGGAGACTTCCTTTGATAGAGGAATGAAGAAGCAGAGAAGACCACGTTAGATGGGTGGCTAGCTATGTGCAGGTCACTTTCATGCAGTTGATGGTGTGAAGAATGATGATGACCTGAGTTCTGTCCTCAGAATGGACGGGAAGGCTATCCTTGAGCTAATGACCCGAAGGAAAGTGATGACAAGCCAAGTTGCTGTGTTGATGACTTGTATGGAAAATTCAACATAGTAAGGTGAGCACGTTGAGCTGGTCAGCAAATAACATGATACTGTGCAATAGGCATTCATAACTCAAGAAGTTGTGAAGGATGTCGGATGACAGTTTTGAGATGTTCAAAAATGAGAAGAATAGTATTTTTGGGAGTAAACCCAAGAGAGGGTATGCTGAAGGCCCTGCCGCTGCGTGATAGAAACGTGAGGAGAAGGATGGATTGTTCCACGCCCCCCCGACCCCGTCACCTATAGAAGAAGATGTTGTTGAAGTGACTCCTGTTGCTGACCCTATGCTTGAAGAAGCTGTTCTCCCCACTGATAGTATGGGCGAGATAATGTCGTTGTTGAAGGAGCTTCGATCTGAGGTTCAGGAAGCTCGGACTGAGATGCAGGGAGTTCGGTCTGCATTGAAGGAGGTGAGGTCTGAGCTGCAGGATGTAAAGGAGAGGTTAGCAGCCATGGAGTTGGCAGTAGAGGTAGACTCGGGTGGTGTGACAGCTGTGCTGGAAAGGCTCCCATCGCAGATCAAGAGCCTTGCCACAGAGACTGTGGACCAGTTGAAGGTTCCGTCCCAGAATGATGCTTAGTCTGTACTGTCTCATGGATCCCCCTCTTTGCCAACCTTACCATATCTCTCCCTGCTTTTTGAATTTGTTTCTTTTTGAATTTCATGATTCGATTTCTCTGTGCATTCTGATTTCCCTGCTTGACTGTGTGGTGTCTGTGTGACACACCTATGATTTGCTGGCATGAATGAAATGTTTTTCTTTCCATTACTCTGTGTTCTTATTTGCATATCTTTTTTATGATGCCAAAAGGGGGAAGAAATATATGTGCATACACTAAGGGGGAAAATCTGTATCGAAGGTCGAGCGAATGTCTATCTGAGGGGGAACTGTGCTAGCTAGACTTTAAATATAAATTTAGTGAATAAATTCTGGAGTTGCTAGCTGTCCTAGGGGAATGTAGATGTGAATTCCGTACCATCGCTGTGGTTGATTTCTCATTTGTGAAGAAGTGTTTGTCATCATCAAAAAGGGGGAATTTGTTGGACCCTTTGTGTTTTGATGATAACAAACACTTAACTAATAATCCACTTGAGTATGCAGAAATCACTGTCTGACAGAAAGGTTAACTGGACATCTCTGAGAGAGCTCAGCGCTACAAGAGAGATGAGATCTACGAGAGAGACGGGATCTGCGTGAGAGACGAGATCAGCACTGACTTTATGACGAGATCAGATCGCTGGAGATATTCGTGATATATCAAGATCCGAGCTGGAGATATTCGAGATATATCAAGATCCGAGATTGAGATATTCAAGAGATCATAAGATTGGATGCGGAATATATACTCAAGATATAATATACGGAAATATACGGCAAGATATATTCAAGACGTGATAGGGAAATATACGAGCTGGATATGGAAGGGAAATAGTTGATTGAGTTAAGATATGGCAATATCTTAACAGAATCAGATCTGCAAGATGGAGATCGAATCTCTGATGTAGATCAGATCTGCTGGACATCTCTGCGAGAGAGCAGCGCTGCGAGAGAGATGCGATCTGTCCGGGAGAGAAACCGACTTATGACGAGATCAGATCGGCGAGAATATACTGGATGCAAATCAGGAGATATTCGAGTATATATGCTGGATAATTGACGAGAAGAATTAATGCACATATATACACGAGGAGGTGTCAGTATATTCGACAGGAAGATTGAAGCCAGAATTGGTAAGCATATATGTGACAGGGTTAAGATATGGAAATATCTTAACCGTATCACATCTGCGAGATAGCAATCAGATATATGATGGAGATCAATATCAGCCGACTTGAAGACACTATAAAAAGAAGGAGAAGTCTTCAATATCAAGTGCAGCTTTTGGAGAGAGCAAATCGGCTTTTTGGAGAGAGCGATCGGAGATTGAAGAGTAATCAATTCCGGAGCTGACAAGGTGCTGCTGTGTACGGACAAGACGATCGTGTTAGTTGATCCTTCGAATTGAGTAGTTTTGTTAGTTGTCACTGCGTGAGACAAGTGTAACAAACTGCAAGCATATTCCTTTATCAATAACACGGATCTTGAAGCCCTTCTGGAATTGTCCAGGAGGCAAAGTGGTTTTCAGCCTGCTGCAAAGGTTGCAGTAAGGTTTCCACTATAAATCTGTGAGTCTTTACTTTCCGTATAATTTCCTGTGTTAAAGATAATTTCCGCTGCCATCTGTCTGAGGGATACCACTCTGGGATCTCCCTCACATAGTTGGCTAACCTAACGATCCAACAGTGTGAGCATGTAACTTGTAGACTAACGGTTGAAATTAAGTTTTCCTACTGAGTTCCCAAAACTCACTCCTAAATATTTTACAGGTACTTTCGAGAAGTAAGTTGAAGTTTCTAAAAGTGGAAGGCTCTTCGAGAGCGTAATTTTGGTGTAGCATAGCGTGGCATATGGTCAAGATGTTTGTCTAGTTAAAAGTGGCTAATGTAACCCCCTTTTTGTGTATGTAAAGGTGGGGAGTTCAAGTATAGTTGTAAGAAAGACAATGTAATGTTGTTTTAAAAGTAATGTAAATTTCTTACTCACGTCCTTGAGTGTTCGGGGCGTGACAATAAATGCATTATATGAGTCACCTAATTAGTGGAATTAAGTGAAGACAAGTGACTACTACTTGTCCTTATGGTGATTAGTTACTTTAGGAAATATCTACTTACTTAGAGAAGTCAATTTGCTTCTTAAGAAAATATCTACTTACTTATGTCTTCAATCCTAATTCACAACATTACATTGTCTTTCTTACAACTATACTTGAACTCCCCACCTTTTATTGAAGTGTGACAAGGTGGACAAGTGGTAGGACACCTAAACCTACCATTAAATGCTTCATTAATGCATTCCCTCTATATAAGCATATTAGGAGTCATTTTTTTTACTTCTTTAGGCAAGAAAAGAGAGAGAAAATCAACAAAAGCTTTGTAAAACAAATCTGGACAGCACCTTTGTGAGAGAAAAGAGGCAGGAAATCTTAATCTCCGAGTCGTGGGTCTCAATCCTCCTTCAAATCCCATTGAAGTTGAAGATTCCTGCCCTCAATATCCTCAACCACAAAGTGATCCCTCAAACTCGGATTCCATGATTGCTACACTCCTTGAGATCAAACAAGAATTGATGGAGACGAAACAATTCAATCAAAATATGCACGCTCGGCTCAAGATGCTTGAAACGCAATTGGCCCAATGAGCAATTGAAAATGGAAACTTGGATGAGGAAGAGGTAAAAGAAGAGTACATTGAGGTAAAATGATTTCAAGGTCTAAAGACTTTGTTGAGGTTTTCATGGACGAAATTAAAGAGCAACCTCGCACGCAAGAAGACACTAATTTAATGAGGGAGATCGAGGATTGGGCACCCAAGGACATCATTGAAAAACTCAAGGAGGGCATGCCGATCAATCTCAAGACAAGTTATGAAGACCCTTTATTCAATACAACGTCTCGAGACAAGTTTTGGAGCTTCTTGCCATATTTTGAAAGATAATTTGAAAAAAGCTCCGATGACCCCTTAGTTTGAAAGGACTCTACATTCTTGAAGGGGTCAAGCTCACAAAGAAAAGTCTATTGTAGGCTTGATGGAAAGGAATTCAAATGGGATTTGAAGGTGGATTGACACCCCAAATGTCCAAGGCCCCGTGAGAAGGGATCCTAGCAAATGACTTCTCACAAGTGATTCTATGGGGCGCTATGCTACGTCTTTGCCAAGATGCAAAAACTAGGCCCTCCCGGGAGGGTAACCCGATTTGTAAGTTGCCCATTTTTATTATGCAAATTTAAGTGTTTGGTATAATTTTGAGTGGCTTAGGCTCTAATTGTGTAATGTGAAATTTGTGAGTAGTGGATAAAATTTTAAGTGTGGAGTGAGTGGAACTCACTCCAATCCTAATTCACAACGCCCAAATTCATCCACCTCTCCCTTGATTTATCTTTGGATGATGATGTCGCCCCTTAGTGTTCTTGAGTTTGCTAGATTGGAACTATTTTTTCATACCATGCTATGACTCTAGTTTCACATTGTTGGCACTTAAGACATCTTGTGCACATTTGGAGGATATGATTTACCTTGTTTGAACTCTTTTAATCTTATGACATGATGCTATTTTATGACTTGTGATGCTTTCTTGCTCATATTTGAGTTTTGTATTACCTTGTATATCACTTGTTGCTTTTAACCTCTCATGTGTTCTTGTCATCAAGGAAGTTACTTGCATCAAGTATGATCAAGCTTAGCAAAATGATGTCTTTTCTATTGGTGGAGCACATCTACAAACGAGGGGAGTTCCTATGCGCCTTTATCTCATTTTCTTCATTGTTTGCGCTTAGGGACTAAGCTAAATTTTAAGTGTGGAGTGGGTAGTCGCATAGTTCACTCATATCATGACATGCCCATCATTTTTAAATGGACACTTGCATTCATGTACTCTATCCCAATCTCATGAGTGATTTCACCATTTAAGGCTTGCGATCATCAACTCTAATTACCTATAAATCACATCTAGCCTACTTTTCATTTATAATAGATCTTGAATCTAGAACCGACTTAGTCCTTTAAATGTGCATTCTTGTGAATCAATATCATTGATATCCTTTGTCTATCAAGATCTGTAAGTATTTTCATTGCATGGCTTGGACTTAGTTTTAGCAAGCACTTTCAAAAAACTTTCGCGAAAAACTTAGACCTTTTGTATGCTTCTTGGTGACTTGAGTTTCTCTAATTTAGTGCCTTGCTCATGATTATTTCCCGCGCATTCCATACATTCTTTGAACATACTGTCAAGTTTTAAGTGTGGAGTCAAAAGAGGGTGAAAAATATGCCCCAACAAAAATGCTTTACTTTCATGGTCAAAGAGGGCAAAGCCACGACTAAAAACTTTCTCGAAGGCCAAGAGAAGTTTTGCTTCAAAAATGATACATATGCCGGGGGTTAGGAAGAAAAGTTCCCCCTCGAAAGCATTTGTAGGCCAAAGGCCATTTGAAAATAAAATAAAAGCACTTAAAACTCTACTTTATGTTCTTCCATCATTCTACATTTGCGCGGGTGCATAATTTGTATTGTGTGCTAGTTAGATTAACTCTTGGATGATCCTTGTGCTTACATGGGAGCTCTCGTTTGGTCTATACTCGTTTTCTAAGAATTCTTAGTGTTGAACTCCTCTTTCCTTATGGATTATGGCTTAAGTGCCTAAGACTTGGGAATGAGTTCCATGTCGCAAACTAATGGACTAGCCCTAGCTAGCATAGGTGCGCGATAGACACTATTTTTTTGCAAACTATTATCTTAGATTCAATTGCATTGCCTTGAAAATGAGTGGAAAATTGGATTAGACATTTGATTGCTCTAGTATTGATGATCTCGAATGCACAGGTACTTAAATGGTTCAAAAATTCATTTGATGATAATATGATGGTAGTCCTAGTTTGGGATGAGTATTTTGTTTTGAGAAATCCTAGCTTTGGTTGAACACTCTTGCTTGCATTCTTATGAGATAGGTGCATTTGGAATTTGTGAGTATTCCCTTTTCTGAAAACTCTCACGAGACTATAACTCGTCTACTAGAGTAGTCTAGGGGTTTAAAGGCTTAGTGCATGCGCTAAATGCACTCGTAATGCCTACGAAAAGGAGCTAGATAGGTTGTATATATTTTTATTTGTCTTTCATTGACATGTTTAGGAATAATGGTCGAGACCTTGTGAAAGCTAGTGAGGCAAATAGACGAAAACATAGCACCACTAGCATTTCGCTATTTGCATGACTGTGACATAGTTGCATACTTTGTTCGGGACGAACAAAGGTTGAGTGTGGAGTGTTGATAAGTCGAATTTTTGCCTTATTCTTTGCCTTATTTTATTAAAGCTTTGTTCGTTTTCGACGTTTTTTGATGTCATTTTACCCTTGCCTTTCACATTTCAGGTACAAAATGATTCCCCATTAAATTCACGACCTCAATATCAAAAATGCATGGGAAAATCGAAGTTTCGGCGCAAAATAGGGAGTTTCGGGGCAAAATAGGGCAGATTGACATTTCCGACTTAGTTTGCATGCCCAGGGCACATACGGTATCCAAATTGGTCGATCTATAACCTGTTGGAAAGCTAACACAAGGGGCCACACGACTGTAGTTTAGGCTAAGACCAAATTCGGACTTTAAGATAGTAAAAAAGCCCCGGTAAGTCAGACCAGTTGAGATTCCAGCCGACCGATTGGACACCTCCATTGTCAAGCATTGCACTCGGTCACTCCCAACTGACCGGACCGGCTCAAGTCCCAACCGACCGGATGGACCCCAAAACCCAGAAATTTCAGCTTCAAACCTATAAATAGAAAGAGAGGTTTTTAACCTAAGGGGGTAGTTTTTAGAGAGAAAAAGTGTAAGAAAAAGGCTAAGGAAGGCTTACCATCATCAAAGGATTGCTTGGGGGAGAAGAGAGAAGATCAATGAAGGAATCTAGAGCTTGCTCAACATCTCAAACTTGGGTTTTCTCTACTCATCTTTTCTCCCTCTTGTTGTTTTGTATTGAAAACTTGTATCATGATGATGTATGAGTAGTTCTTGTGTTTTGAGGGTTTAGGACCCTCCTTGGCACTTTATGATTATTGTATATACATTGAAATTCATGTGGATGATTGTTGATTTCATTTTCTCTTTTGTTATGAAATGCTATGTTGCAAGATGTTTGACAAAATGCCTAAGTGACAACTTAGACTAAAACTTGAACCTATGACTTGAGAGGGCTAGGGAATAGTTTTAGTATGGAGAAAATCATCCATATCTTAATCATGAAAGTGAACTCTAGGATATGGATGCTTGACTAGGATTAAATGTTTGATTCATTGGATTTGGTCATTAAGCAAATCATCAATTAATCCCAACGAATGGTGTTAAATTCATGTTCACTAAGCTCTTTATGTATGACATGTAACTAAGTGTTTGATGAAATGCCTAAGTAACATGTTGATCTTAAAACTTGACCCAAGTATCGATGGACCTTAGGGAAGGTTTTGATGTAGTGATTATAATCATTTCTAGTGGTTACGACGATAAATGCATGGAATTGAAGTGAACTAGTACATTATGCACGTTGCATTTATTACCTTGAGAGACGTTTCAAGGATAGTAATGGCCATAGAGTGGACCAACAATCTCGATGGAGTGAGGTTCAAGTTAAGAAGGCTTGATTAAGAATAGATTCACATGAAAATTGGTCTACTTTAATCTAGGTTAGGTTCTAGACTATTTGACACCATGAAACGCTTAATTCTTGTATACATGACCATTAGGGAATGCCAAGGAGGGGAGTAACCCCTCGAAACTCCTTTTATCCATCTTTTATCTCTAATTACTTGCCATTTAGGATTTAGACACACACCCTTATACATTTAAATTAGAATAGCCGAACGAAAACACAATCTTGCATAGTGCATGTGCTTGGCTTGTTCCTTTGGGTTCCACCCGGTCATACCAGTTTTATAAAATATTTTTGGCTAGAGTTTCTATTGCATTTATTTGATTGCAAAAATCTACAAAGTCACCCAACAAGGAGTGAGCGGATGTGCAATGAGGGTTGGTAGTCACGAGTTTGAGCCGGCTGCGGCCAATAAAACCGAGGGGTTGAGGTTTGCGTGTGAGGTAAATCTCTGGCTGGGTTTACCCGTCCGCAAGGACCGGTTGTGCGACGAGGGTCGGCAGTCACGAGCTCCATACTGGACGTGGCAAACAAACCGAGGGGTTGAGGTCTACGTGCGCGATAAGCCTTCCTCTATTCGTGAAAGTAGCTCAGGGGTGAAATCCGCTTAGATAGATGTACGAGTCTGGTCGGCCCGTGAAGATTCTCGCACTATTATGGGTTGCAAACGTTTTGAGTTATGTTTTTAAGAGGGGGAAATGGAACGCCCAGGAAACGCCTTCTTCCATGTATTAAACTTACTTTATTTACCATATTCTCTTTATTCATTTAATAGACTCAAACCAATCGTAATTTGAAAAAAAGACAGTCTAGATCGGAATCAAATAGTGTACTCAGGTTTTAATTTACTACTTGGACGACCCGGTACTTACTGGTTATAAATGTTTTTGACTAAGTAGAAGTCGAAACACCTCGAACTTCAACTGTCAATAAGCATCACATATCTCCATAACAGCTCCAGCAAAAATTTTAACGAATTTCCTTTGAAGACGAGCCCATAATGACTTTCTAGCCTCTACGTCAAACATCTGCACAACTATTGGGCCAAAGAAAGGTATTTCTCTAGTGCCAAAAAATTGAATAAAACTTTGTTTTGGTCAGGCTTCTTTTTCCAATCTTTAGCTCTGCTATTCTCTTCTCTATAGTGCTTCATGATAAAAATAGGAACCCTGCAAGTCAGCGACATGGGAATCTGCCAACCCTTACTCATCCAACCGAGTGCATATGGCTTCTCAGAAGGCTTCGTGGTCAACTTCAAGTGACCAACCAATTTTTGAGAACCCAGATTTTTAGTACTCGACCCTGGGATCAAGTCAATCTGATGATGAATATCTTGCAAAAGGGGTAAATTATTTGTCAGCTCATCTACAATGAACTCCTCAAAATCTTGCAGGTTCTCAAGCACCTAATCAGGAATTGTTTCCTCCTCACGACACTCTTCAAATCGCCTAAATTCACCAACTGCAAATCATGTTGAGCTCCAGTAATCTCAACCTCCTCACCTTCCTTCTCAAAACTAGTAGACAGAATCCTCAGCATCATCAACACATTTATCTCCTCCAATGCCTCCTCCGCCACAATAACCTTTTCCTTCTTCGAATTCGGCTTCAGAAGCTCTTGCTTCACACATTCATTCGTGTACTCTGTGACAGTCTTCCTTACTTGAATCCATTCGACGTACTTATGTGGGGCATGTTTGTAAACTTCTGGTAAAAACCGCTTCATCATCAATTGTTTCATTCGCCTCCACTTTATGCTGGCCCCTTCCTTTGTCGTTGCCTCTCAATAACGATCTTGTCCCACAACACGTAAGCCACACCCTTCAACCTAATCGCTACCATCTTAACTTATATGTTCTCGGGGACACCCATGACGTCGAAATACTTATCAATGTCGACTTGCCAATTCAGAAACTCCTCCCCTCCCATGATTCCGTAGAATAATGGAATATCAATCACTCGGTAATCATATTTTTTCTGTTGATCAACATGGTCAACTTCCTCTTCCGTACTCGAATTCGGTTCCCATCTCCTGTCTCTATGTCGACTCTTGTGGTTGTCCACTCTCGTCGTCATTGTTGCAATCTGATTGGTCAAAGCAGTAAGGGTCATGGTAAAAGCCGCCGAAAACATTTCGAAGTCTGCTCTAGTTACCTATTGATCTTCCATGGTTGTTGACGCTTTAAAAAGAGACTAGAAAAGCCTGCTCTGATACCACCTAACGCAGTCAAAATCTCGAAAGGAATAGCAAGCGCTAAACCTAGGATAGAAGATTAAATTCAAAAGTGATGATCTCGAACGTAAACTCTGGAATCCACCAGAAAATGATAACTCTGGAATCCTCCAGAACAAATAGCAACGCTAAGGTTTTTTATTCAAATAAAAGATGTAAAAATTCTACAACCCAAGAGGGCTATAAATAGAGAAAACGAAATAAAATAAGGAAATTACAAAAAACTAAAATAAAAAATTGCTAAAACTAAAATAAGAAAGTTGCTAAAATAATATGGAAATTTTCTAAAAAATTTAGTTCCTAAATCTTTATCGGTCGCCTACATCACTTAAAATTCTGCATAATTTTGATGCACCTCTTCCACTTTTTGTGCAGGATGAAATCATCCAAGATGATCATAAAGAGTCAGAAGAAGAAGAAAAGGAGAAAGTCGGTCCAATAGTGTCTATCACATACGAGGAGGAAATCAGTTCTAGCGAAGAAAACTCCACTCCTTACCTATGCACGGAATTAATTACGGAAAATTCTGAGGTAATCACAGAATTTTATATGGAGATAGATATGACTAATATGTCTCTTGTGTTGTACTTGCAGGATGGTGAACCTAAAAAATTACATGAAAATGCGTTTGATTCACTTTACAATGGGGATGCCAACTTCCCTTTGTGCAAGACTAGAAAATGGATTGCCAACTACAAACTATCATTCAAAAACACACGCAAGAGTTGGAAGTATCATAAAGAGAAAAAAACAAGATACGTCTTGTGAGCATATCTCTACAGTAGTTGCATTTGAGTTGCCGAGACATGACACATTTGGACGGAAACCAGGATGGAGACCATGGAGAGGCACATGCCTGTTTTAAAAACTTTGGACTTGCCTCGAAGAATGAAGACTAGGGGAGTGCCTGTTCACTTTGTGTTTTTTCCCTTCCTTATTTCTGGTGTGTGTCTTGCATAGTAAGAGTCTTTAAACTAAAATCGTGACGTGAGGACACGGCTTGGTTCAAAAGTGTGGGGTGGGAGAGTTAGCGTGTCAATTGTGTCAGCATGTTTATTTTCTTGCATTTGTATTGTGTGTCTGCACATCTCCTTTTGAAAAAACTTAATGAAGAGTAGTGGAATTTATCTTTGTATCTTGGATAGTGCAGTATTGAATTATGAGTATGCAAAATTTATGATGCTGATTACATGTATTTCTCTTGTAAACACTGATTTATGCTATAACATGGGAATTAAATCCTTTACGTGTCTTTTGAGTTGAATAAACAGGGATGTGGAATTGATAGAAATGTCTTAGAGAGACTTGATAAGCATTCAACAGACCGAGTTTCTAGTCATATGATTGCATGAATTCAGTGGAGGCTGGCGCTTCTAGATTTATGAGTTAGAGTTTGATCCGCCGCTGCAGCGTTTATGTAAGTAGGCGGGATGGGAAAACAGACTGTCCTATATCTAGTCCGAAGTAATCGGGAAAAGGTGGACGCCCCCATCTTGAATCGCACAAAAAGGACGATGATGAGAAAAAGAGGGGTGGTATCTCCATATGCTTGAGGGCGATGATTAGACCACCTTCAGAAGAAAAAGAAGCTAGTACCAGTGAAAAAGGAGACAAAGTCTCAAAATTCGAAATTCCAAGAAATTTGTCAACAAAAGTGAAGTACCTCATTCATGCAAGAGAGACAAAGGCCAAATAAAGTTCACTACATCAAAAGCTGTCCAAGAAAAGAAAAAGAGGAAGAAGTCAAAGCCATTAAAGGTTGAATTAATCACGTGCCAGAAAAAAGAGATGAAGTATAACCATTTGGCTAGGGTACGGAACTGTGAACGCAGATCATGGGTCTAAAGAGGACCATCTCCCATTCATCCGAGTAATTCACACTCAGAGGTAACATGTATGAAGTTAATTCTACATTGAGCATAATGAAGTGAGTAGCATTTGAGTTATGCATGGAAAAGCTAGTTTAGAATAGCATCTCATGTTCATGTGGTATTAATCCAGGACATCGTTGAAATGTGGTGAGCTATTTTGTTTCTTCTATGACTTGTTCTTGTTTAGGATGAACAAGTTTAAGTGTGGGGTGGCTTGATGAGTCGTATAGTCGAACTAACTAATCCCATTTATTTCAACACTTTTATATGCGAACATTTACTTTTTAGTATGGTTTTGTGTTTCATGTGTTTCAGAAGCTCTAGGAGAAAATATGCAGGCGGCTTTCGTTGTCAAAACACCACAATGGCAAATTAAACCATTGGAGCTTCAAATAGGTGCTTGGAATTGATGATTGATCAAAAAAAATACAAGCTTGGTATGGCTGCGAAGCTGACTCAGATTTCTACAACTCTCTAGTTCACATGGAGAGCAGCCAATGTCGTCTATATGGTCAAAATGAGAGTTAAATTGAAGGATGAAAATCTGGCTGAGACTCCCACTTGCAGCTTACACTTTGGCTGCGCGCTCAAACGGATCGTGATGACATCAGCGGAAATCTTGATTTCTCAAAAGCCCGAAATATCTTATTTCCTTACTGAGTGAGCGAATGATATTGGGAGAATCAAATATCTAAATTTTTGGAAATTCTTGGTGAGTAAGAAATCAAGACTTAAAAGAAGATCCTTATAAAGAATCTACCCGATCAAGATTTGGAAACCCTAGACATTATATAAGAAGCTCTCCCTACAAAATCAATCATTCATTCGAAACTCGACGATGACTCTGGGGAACACGAAGAACGCGAAGTTTTTGACGAGACTAAGATATTTCTACTTCTTCATCATCCAAAAATACGAGCTCTCACATTATGTTTTGATACACTATATTTAAGCTCCACATTTAGTCGATTTTCGATCATCTTCCTTATTTATATGAGCACTCACATTATATTTTGATACTTTTGGGTGAAAAAACGATTCCAAGGTGAAAGAAAGAGTTTTGCGAGAATTTGGGCGAAAACAGTGTAAAATGGTGGATTAAACTCCCTAATTGTCGTGCACGCCCAGAGCTTACACGATGTCCGAATTCATTGATCTTTGGCTTGTTGGAAAGCTAAGAACAAATTCTACAACTTTGTAGTTGAAACCTATAGCAGATTTAGCACTTACGGATGTCAAAATTTAAGCTCAATAGGCAATCTCAATCTGCGCTTGTGTCACCAAAATAGTTGACACAAGTGATATGGCAGATTCCAGAGAGCATGCAAAAACAGCTCTGTGTCATCAAAATTCCGAATAAGCGACACAACAAGACTGAATGTGCCAAAAGCCCAAAATGCAAAATTGAAGAAAAACAAAAGGGAGGCAGCCGCAACACACATACTGGACATTCTCCACATACACGCCCACACACTTGGAGACAACGAAGAAGAAAGAAGGGGACACGAAAACGCGAGGATTTGATCGGATCAAAGATTGAGCTAAAAGGGGTTATCGACATCAATTCGAAGGGTGTAATCATTCCTTTTTCTCTTTGTAATTTTCGTTTCGAACAAAACATGATTTGTATTTCCATGACGATGGATAGTGAGTAGTGACCCATATTTTGGGGTCCTACGAATCTTACTTGACTATGAATCGTTTAATATATTAACCTTGCATGTTTTGGATTGTTTTATATGATTTGTATTTTACTTAGTGCCTAAACCCAGCAATGCACACTAGGTGTTTTAGAAAATAACTAAGTGAATTTCTTTCAGACGTTAAGCCAATAGCGCCGAAAGGGTGAGGCTAAACGTCAGACTATTAAGTAAAATACACGTTACGAACTCGGTGACTACGAGAGTGGCCCGAGATTGTAACGAGAAAGGATAGTTTTACGACAAGGACTCCCCATGTTTACGCGACGAGAGCTCGTAAACATCAGCAAGTTACTTGATTTGAACCAATAGCGCCGAAAGGGTGAGGTTCGTAGTTTAAGGTACAACTCCAATTTGAACCAATAGCGCCGAAAGGGTGAGGTTCTTACATGGATTGTGCGGCTATTTTCCAAATAATATAGGCAAATCCTTGCATGTTAGTTAATAACTCGATTCTAATGTTGGGTAAGTGAAGTAGTTCCCCGAAATACTTTTCGAAGCTTGTTGAAACCTTTTCTTACTTTCTTGCATTTTTCGATTTATTAGCTTTCAAAACCAAAACAAAAACTCTTTTCGGACTAGGATAAATAGAAAGTGCATAAGTTTACACTTGCTCTCTTGGGTGACTCGGTACTTATTGATTTTATAAATTGTTTTTGACGCTCAAAATACCACACGTCAGTAACCAAGAAAAGGTGGTGACCCCATCTTGACCCGCGTTAAAAAGTGCGACAATGAGAAAGAGAAGGACAGTATTTTCATATGCTTGAGGGCGATGACTGGACCGCCTATGAAAAAAGAGGAAAAAAGACAAGCAATTCACATTCGAGAAGTAAAACTCAAGAAAAAAATTCAGCCAAGTTGTGAAGCACAAAAAAAACAAAAAATGATGTATCAAGTGGAGACAAATCCTTCGGATTGGCCAAAGCAAGAAAGTCATTACAAAAGTTGTCCAGAAAAAAAGAGAAGAAAGAAGAAGAACTCAAGGCCATCAAAACTTTAATTGATCAAGTGCTAGAGAAAGCGATGAAGTGTAACCATATGGCTAGGATTCGGGAAAGCGAGTGCAGATCATGGGTCTAAAGAGGACTATCTCCTATTCATCCGAAATAATTTGAATTTCAGCTCAGAGGTAACATGTACCAATCTAATTCTTTGTTGAGCATATTGATGTGAGTAGCGATTGAGTTATGCATGAAAAAGCTAATTTAGAATAGCATCTCGTATTCATGGATCATTTATCTAGGACGTGGTAGAAATTGTGGTGTTACATTGTTTTCTTCTATGAGTTGTTCTTGTTCGGGACGAACAAGTTTAAGTGTGGGGTGGTTTGATGAGTCGTATTTATACAACTTGTCGAACTAACTAATCTCATTTGTTTCGGCACTTTTACATGCGAACATTTATTTTTAGTATGGTTTTGCATTTCAGTTGTTTCGGAATCTCTAGGAGAAAAGGCGCAATAAAAGACGGCGTTTCGTGTCAAAAACACCATAATGGCATATCAAACCTTTGAAGCTTCGACGGAGTACAGGGAGTTGCAAATGATCCGAAAATTATGAGCTAGATGTCGTTGCGTAGGTGACTCAATTCTCTACAACTCTATAGTTCACACCAAGAGCAGCGAGGGCATTAAGATGGTCGAATTTAGAGCCGAAGTCAAAACTGGCGCACAAAATAGGTGAAGTGTTTTCGAGAGCATCGCGAACCGAGTGCATTTTAACTGCGCAGTACACAGCCCGTAGTGATGATGTCATCAACGTGCAATAATGATGTCAGCATATCCGAAATTTTGAAAATTAAGCCCAAAAATATATAGGGTTTTGGAAAAAGAATTCAACCATCAAGCTTTGCACGACGTCGCTTGAGAAGACGAAGATAAGAAGCTTTCGAAGAGACAGAGAATTTCTACTTTCTTTTCATCAAGAATATATGAGTTTTATTTTTACCTGAATATTGTCTGTGATTGAAAAAACCTTTCTTCGTATTTTTCTTGTGCTCTAAAAATCACGAAACCCCCCCTTTTTTTAATTTCTTTACAGGTACAGCGTCAACAACCAGCTCTCTTGGGTTCAACCCAGCTTGCCGCTACACAAGCAGTTTCTAGCAGAAAAAATGAATTAAATTTGACGCTTCAGACGACGCGCGTCAAGTAGCTAGATTTCCATTGCAGGTAAGAGTTTTGATCTTGTGACAATATGTTTTGAGACTCTTTTTCGTAATGCTTAATTCATGTTTTTCGAGTTCTTGTTCTTCATCGCATGAATTGAATTGTTAGGTTAAGTGGAAACTTTACCGTAAAGCTTTATTTAACAACCAATACGTATTGTTACAATCTACTAGAAACTTTGCCATAAAGGTAGAGTGTAACACCTAGGTTAACATTACCTTTGTCGGAATATTAGGCTAAGGAAACTAGAAGCCTATTACTTTTGCCGCAATAGGTTGTGGTGTATCACCTTTGCCGGGATACTTTAGGTTATTACCTTTGTCGGAATGACCACACTTATAAATATGTATTATGATTATTAGTTGTCAATGGTGAACATGTCACAAGTGAAATCCCTAAACTGAATGTTGTCTCTGATTGAAAAAAAATTTCATTGTATTCTTTTTTGCACTCAAATCACTCATAACGCCCCCTCCCCTTTCAATTGTTTACAGGATTATAGCTTCAACAACCAGCTCCCTTCTTGCAACTACACTATCTTTTAGTAGGAAAATAAATAAATTAAATTTACCGCGTCAAACGACGCGTGTCAACCATCGACCTTGAGAACAAGGTCATTCTCGAAGGGGCGGGAAATGTTAGAACTTCACCATTGGAGACTCGAGTCCACTTAACCGAGGGTGTTGGATCAGATCCAAGCCTCTTGGAGCAGAAATTTGGGGCTGAACACACATCAAAGTTTGGGGTCTTAAGGCATCAGAAGCCTACTCGAGAGAAATCAAGGATTTGGCCCAACTTGGGCCCATCAAGGCTACCATCTTGGATTCAAATTCAGATATCCAGAAGTCAATATGCGCAAAAATGGCAAGCGATTACACTTTGAAAGTCCAAGGTCAAAATGATTGAATGCATTCATTGAAGGGGACTTTAACGCACGTCGGTTACTCTTTTTCAATTCAAACTTGGGCAACTATAAAAGGAGGTCGTGGGCATCACTCTTACACATCAAGAAATTTGATATGAGTCCTTTCTCTTGGTCATTTAGTGTAATTTGACGGGCATAGCCTTGAGGCTCGATAATTCCTCGTTTCACGGGGGTTTATTTGAGCATTATCACTTATTCTAGTGTCGTTTCTTTCAATTTCCCACTTACTCTGAGGGGGAACGATACCGACAACCATGACCCTGCTTATCTAAGGGGGAACAGTAAGGTACTACAAGGATGTTTGGTGAGCTCAGACTCTGTTGCTGTGAACTAGATCTTACGTAAGGGTAAACTAGATCATGCATGATGTCTGGGTGTACTAGATCATGCGTAAGGGTGAACTAGATCTTACATATTGTAAGGGGGAACTTACCTAACATCTTCACTTGAAACTTTGAACTGCTAGCATGAAACTAGTGTAGAGATTCATGTGTGTATGTGTTTTCACGTGATTATTATCTCTTGTGAGGAGGATGTTTGGCATCATCAAAAAGGGAGAAATTGTTGGAGTAAGCATACCCCTGGAGTAAGCATACCCCTGGAGTACGTATACTCCGATGTGTTTTGATATGACAACCATCCTATTGATATGTTACTTGAATGTGCAGTTTGTTGTGTAGGTACTCTGGAAGTATCGGTTACTTGAGTGTGCAGGTTGATGCACTGATAATCTGAAGGTAACATTACCTCGGCAGACTGCTTGAGGGCGAGAATATCTGGAGAGATATTCTTGGAGGATGTTTTGCTCCCAAGATTCTGATCCAGCGAATATATATGTTGGTTGTTGCCCAAGAATCAGTTCAAATATTTTATTACAAGATTCGGAAGTGATCAAAGATTTGGGAAGACTGTGTTCGATATTTTAGGAAACTACAGTGCTACGATGTGTTTCAACCGCAGTCCCACGATCCCCCCCTATGGTATCAGAGCTACAGTGCCATTAACTATGGCCGGCTAATTCAGTTCAAGGGAGGCTGCTCATCGGATGCCTGGCACCATTTTCGAAACGGACTTCAGCAAGGAACACATCAACCGCACCTCATTTCCAGTATTTAAGCCAACGGAGTAATCTTTTCCCAAATCCGAGAAGTAGTGGCACAGAGAGGTAAGACCATGAAGAAGTGAAGAGGGAATCGAAAGTCACGAATGTTTCGATATTGAGGTGAGAAATCACTGTACTCAGGGAGTCACATGAGGAAGGTTGATGGCAGATAGATTCGAAAGATCCATTCGAGACTGGTACCAGAATTCCAGAACAGCTGACCTTGAATTCCTTAATCTCGTAGACCCAAATCTTGCCGATCTTTGCAACAATATCACAGTCCTATACGACAAATTACTCTTGCACTCTAAGATAAGCATCAAACATTTCTACCAATCACAAGACCTGTTGGTGAAGCAAACGGAGCATATTGAAGAACGATTACAAAAACTGGAGCAGACCCAGTGCAAGATACTCCAATCCTTGCAAACAGTCGAGTACGAACTCCTTGACAATCGACCATCCATCAACGAGGAAATCATTGCAACATTAAATGAGATTGCCCAATAGCCAAAAGGAGGAGGAAATATTGCGAATATCCACGGAGATCAAAGAACAGCAAAAGGAACTGCTTAAACTCACAACTGACCTCAAACAGGCAATCACTGGTTGATGTCACTCGATTCGGAGGCATATCAAAACGCGATCGAAGCAGCAGAAAAGATCGACCCACCGGCAATCGGATTCACCAGAGTCACGACCCACATCAACACAAATCAACAGATCCAAGCCACAATAAAGCAAAACAACACCATAATCGAACTACTACTTGGACTCGACAAAAAGGTCTCGGATCTCACTCAGCTAACCAAGGACCACCTCAAACAGAAGGGACCAGAAGACCCCAGGATAGCAGACTCTATAGCAGAGCTATCCGAAAAGCTTGCTGGGTTAAATATCACCACTCCCGGAGAACGAAAGAAAATCAGAGTCTCGTCCGGACCCTATTACATTTTCAAAAATCCAAAAAACATCCTCGAAGAGGAACGAAAGAAGAAATGACAAGGACGATCACGGAACAACTACCAGTGATGGAATCTGGATCCAGCTCACTAAATCATGTCCCAAACATAGAGGATCAAATTCGTAACTACAGACGGCTAAGTAGGGCCAGACACGAAATAACACGAAGACTGGCGAGAAGAAGGCCACATGAGAGGAGCCTGGAAAGCAGATTAAACCCAGAAGAGCAGTTGGCCATATCCCAGCAACAACGGACAAACCTGGTACCTGCAGAGGTACTTTATAATGCAAGATGGAGCGAAGCAAGGCACAGAGTGTATGAGCACTACTCTGACAGCAGAATCTTGTGCCGAGAAGGAGAACAAACGGACCTACGGCTGGTAACGGAACAGAGTTACCAAGCCATACGGAGAACTGGCATGCAACACATACACTTGGGACTCATAATGATACGAATTCATGCTTTACACCGAAGAAGAACCGGAACCACCGCCCTAATAGCATTACGAGATACAAGGTGGCAAGATGAACGCCAAGTAATAGAAACAATGGAGGTGGATCTGGCCGAAGGTACACAATTGGTATACATAGTTCCCGAGATGTTCATGTCAGTGGATGATTTCTACAATCATATAGAAATCGCTATACAAACGCAAGGATACCCTGCGTCATGGGATGGGGAAAGCAATCTCCTGATCTCACGATCCCTCATCAGCAGACTCACCAATACAAGCCACGCAGGCTTCAGATACAACGTACGACACGTGACGGAGCACCTAGCTAGCAATGGGATACGAGCCATTGCAGGATCTCAAGCTGCGGCACCCCAAGGAGATCGATGGGTCCTTAGGCCTTCAAGATCAATTCGACCACAAGCACCCACTACGGTCAACGTTCGAGGCCTTACAGGAGGAAGGGTTAGTCTCAGCTTTAGGGACTATAACGCCCTCCCCTACCCAACCATTAACACAGAGGCCAGGCCTTCCTTATCCACACGACCACCTGAACGGGATGAGGAAGAATTCGTGGGAATGATGTGGGAAAACGATATGTATGCCCAATCATGTAAGGAACTCATCGCCAAGGAACGTCGAAAGGAAGCAGCAATTCTTGCTGCCCAATCGCGGGAACCTACAGCATACAAGCCAACGGCAAGGCATTTTGAAAGACGACAACGCCCCGACTGGCACCAGGAGGAAGATCGACCCAGGGATGGCGAAAAATGGGCCAGTCATGCTGACAATGGGCGATATGCATTTACCGTCAAAATGACACCTCCACAAATCAGCATGGAGCACTTAACTCCATCAGGATGGGAAGAAACTGAAGAAGCCCAGAAGCAACAAAGTGAGGACATGGGTAGTCCCCAATGGGACCCCTCACCAGAGGAATCAAATAAGGACTCCGAGGGAACTGAAGACCAGGATGCAAGTGAAAGGGCATACCCCATGGAAAGAGAAGATATCCCTGAAATGGAGTACCCAACGCTAGCCAAAATATTCAAATTAAACAAGGCGGCCCAAGAAGAAAGGGCGTTCAGTACTGCACAATCTGGCGCTACGTCACAATACAGGCCCCCAACAGATGCAATGATGGGACCAGTACTATATCCACCGGCCATCAGAGGCAACCCAAACCCTTACGAAACGGCTGAAAAATGGGCAACAAGACCATTCAAGGGACAATCACAGCCATTTAACAATGAGCTATATCAATTACCCTCTGCCCAACAAACAACGGGAGCACTGCTGGTCTTACCAGAAAACATTGGACTATATAGCGATGTGATATCCCGATGGGAATCAATCACGCTAAATTGGATCAATGGCCAGACATGGGCAACCCCTCAGGCAAAGGTTAATGCCATCGAAAACATACTAGGGGAACTGGAGAAGAAGGTCTGGATCCAATGGAGAACATCCTATGTCCAGGAGTACGAACAGCTGGTAGCGATAGCCGACGATCCCCAAAACGTAATTTCGCAAATACGAAGGATCATTACTTTAGAAGAGCCATACCAGGGCTCAACAGAGGAGCAAGAACGTGCATACAGGGACCTGGATAGACTGTCATGTGAAAGAATGCGGGAAATATTCACATACATGAACCAATACAAGGTCCTGGCAATCAAAAGTAGGAGGGCATTCATATCTGCAGAACTGTCAGAAAAACTGTTCAGAAAAATGCCCCCGTTGATTGGAGTAGAAATCGCGGAAGCATTCGAAAGAAAGAACCCAGGCGCGGCCATAGGCGTTCTCCCTCGAATACACTTTGCATACCAATTTCTTGCAGAGGCATGCAAAAAGGCGGCAATACAACGAGAAATGAAGGACCTATCCTTCTGTAGCCAAGTTCCTATTCCCGGATACTATAATAAACCAAGCAAGTACGGGATCAGAAAGTCAAAGACTTACAAAGGAAAGCCACATGACTCACATGTTAGGGTATTCAAAAGAAAGCATGCTGACAAGGTGCGAAAATGCAAATGCTTTATATGCGGAGAGGAAGGGCATTTTGCTAGAGATTGTAGCAAACAGCGGGGAAATATAGCCCGTGCATCTATATTGGAAGGACTGGAACTGCCAGAAGACCTGGATGTAGTTTCGGTAGACCTCAATGAACCGGATAGCGATGCAATATGTAGCATATCAGAAGGAGAGGAAAATAGCCGCTATGTAGCATCCATGGCATTATTCCCAGACGAATGGGGAATGATGCTAGGAAGAGAGGGAGGATGGAGGCCCCAGGTCAAGGTTAAAGACAAGCAGTTAAGCTGCCAGCACGATTGGGAGGAAAACAATGAGGAAAAAGTAAATGTCCTCGCTTGCTCTTTTTGCAAAGACAGGACAAACGCAAGGATGCGCCTACACTGCCCCTTGTGCGAAATCACGAGCTGTCCCATGTGCGCCCCATTTTACTTGAATAAACAAATCAAACCGGCACCCCCAACAAAGCAAGAATATGTTACTAAGAACGAATTACTCAGAGAAGTATTCGGCTACGTGCAATTCCTCCATGCAGAAGTTGATAGGCTAAACGCCGTCATCAAGGAAGTACAAGGAACCGAGGAAGGTCCTTTAAAGGAGGTTGAGGAACAGTTAGCTAAAGATCTGGAAGAGCTAACGCTGCACGACAAAGAAAAGGAGACGGAGAAAAGCACGAGTTGGCTTAAAGATCTGGAAGAACTGATGATGTACGACAAAGGAAAAGAAGTGGATGAAAGTGCAAATTGGCTTAATGAAGGAGCCTCATCTGTATCACCAGCAGCAACAAAGGCGGTAAGTAGGCTGTTCCATATACCAGTGAAATTTACAATCCCAGGGATGCCGCCCTTCAACATTGAAGCCATTCTGGATACAGGAGCCACATGCTGCTGCATCAATAAGTCAGCAATACCAGAAAAAGCCCTGGAGGATTTAAGCTACACGGTGTTCTTCAGCGGCATCAACTCAAGGCAACCGGCCAAGCTCAAATTAAAGGACGGACAGATGACCATTGGCGAACAAATATTCTGTATACCTTTCACGTACGCATTTGACATGACTATGAAGGACGGAGTACAAATGCTTATTGGGTGTAACTTCATCCGTGCACGAAGCGGCGGATTAAGAATAGAAGGAAACACCATTACCTTCTATAAGAGCTGACAACGATCAACACCAGCCCACAAGTGTCTAAAAAGGCCAACACATTGATCGAATTAAGCCCGTTGGAAGAAATGGAATTGGTAGAATTAGTCTACTACAACACGGGCCAAACAAGCGACCAGTTTAAACAAAGATTCAGCCCAACGCTTGACAGGCTGAAACAATTGGGCTAGATTGGAGAAAATCCGCTCCCACACTGGGCCAGGAACCAAATCACATGCAGATTAGAGATAATCAACCCAGATGTCACCATTCAAGATAGGCCGCTAAAACATATCACGCCAGCTATGCAACAAAGCTTCAAAAGACATGTGGATGCCTTACTCGACCTAAAGATCATAAGGCCAAGCAAGAGCCGCCATAGAACAATGGCTATTTTTGTCAATTCAGGAACCATGGTCGACCCGGAAACTGGTAAAGAGCAAAAGGGAAAGGAACGAATGGTGTTTAACTACAAGGCTTTAAACGACAACACTCACAAAGACCAGTACAATCTGCCTGGCATCAACACAATCCTGAAGAAAGTGGGAAACGCAAACATATTCAGCAAGTTCGACTTAAAAAGCGGATTCCACCAAGTAGCAATGGAAGAAGAAAGTATACCCTGGACGGCGTTTGTAGTTCCAGGAGGATTGTATGAATGGCTGGTCATGCCATTCGGTCTCAAAAATGCACCTGCCATCTTCCAAATAAAGATGGATTATTGTTTCAGAGGAACGGAGGAATTCACCGCAGTCTACATAGACGACATCCTGGTGTTTTCGCGAACAGAGGAGGAACATGTGGCGCACCTGCAAAAGGTACTTAGCATCTGTGAAAAGGAAGGATTAGTTTTGGCGCAACCAAGATGAAGATTGCCACCAAAGAAATTGAATTCCTCGGGGCCATAATTGGCAATAAAAGGATACGGCTACAACCACACATCATCAAACGAATAGCTGAATTCAAGGAGGAAACCCTAAGAGATAAGAAGGGACTCAGAACATGGCTTGGGAACCTCAACTATGCAAGGGCTTATATTCCAAAACTAGGAATTAAACTAGGACCCTTATACTCAAAGACCAGCCCAAATGGAGACAAACGCATCAAGGAATCTGATCTGGAAATAGTCCGTCAACTTAAAAAGAAGATACAAAACCTCCCGGATTTAGAAATACCCCCTGAGGACGCCTACATTATAATTGAAACTGATGGATGTATGGAAGGATGGGGAGGCGTCTGCAAGTGGAAGTCATCGCGAAGCGACTCCAAGCCAACTGAACGTGTATGCGCATACGCAAGTGGAAAATGTCCTGTAATAAAGGCCACAATTGACGCGGAGATCCACGCTGCCATGGAAAGCCTCCAAGCAATGAAGATCCATTACCTGGACAAGGAGGAGATCACGCTAAGAACTGACTGCCAAGCTATTATTAGCTTCCATAACAAGACAGCAGCCAATAAACCATCACGCGTTAGATGGATCGGATTCACCGATTTCATCTCCGGCACAGGCGTCGAAATACGTTTCGAACACATAAAAGGGAAAGATAATGTACTGGCTGATGCCCTCTCACGATTAGTGCATTACTTATGTGCAGGATGTTTAACGGACGAAGAGGTAGGGGACACGGCCGGAGCTTTGGACGAACTACAAGCTATGACGGTATCCCCTCATGGCGACTGTATCAAACACGCGGAGGACCAGGTAGTCACCTACATTCATGGCCTGCTCCAATGGATAGAACAAATGAGTACAACGACATACTCTTCCACAACCGCCAGCACGATCGAAGAAGTAACCTACAAAACCCTGAACAAAGCCAAGCGGACAGAGAAAGGCTTGCCCAGGAATGCCTGGATGAAGCAGCAGACGAAGCCCAGCAAAGCATGGAACAGCTCTGTTCAATGCTACGATACAGAACAGAGCACTTTGCAACCCAAGAGCAACACCACCCAGAAGAAGGATGGGCTGAGCAGCACGAAAGGACCACAACCCAACAGCGATCCATTGAACGCATCTGTGGAGACTGGGCCCATTTCATTGGGCGAATCCATGGATAGAAGGATCAGGCCCAAGCCCAACGTCTAGAAGATAGCCCCTAGTATTGAAATAAATCGGGATACCATCAGTTGTTTTGATGGACCCCTGTGTCAAAACACAAAGCATCTTTGCATGTGTTGTCTGAGAATCATAAGGCTTTTTACATGTGACGATGGGGCCCAATGAGCACCCGGCATGTATTATTGCCCTTGTGACCTCTTGAGGATTAATCCTATATAAGGATAACCTCAGTTCTCTTGAAATCCATCTGAAACACTCAGAGGAAATTCTTGAGAGAAGGTGTGTAAAAATTATCCAGCCTTTGTTTTATAAGAAGTTGTAGTTTTATTTACATTATAAGATTACAGTTTGCATAAGTTTTGAACTGAGTAATTGTTTTTGGTGAGGACTGCGGTTGAAACACATCGTGGGACTAGATCCAAACGCAGTTTTTAGTCTGGAACTTAAGCTTATTGTGATCCCCCCTGTGTTGAAGATTAAGAGATCGCCCTCTCGGCGACGATCCCCCCCCCCCCCTATGGTATCAGAGCATCGTGGGACTGCGGCATATATCCAATTAGATGAGTATAGTTGATCAAGCCAGCATGGGATGAACGAATCAGCTAGAAGATCTTGGAATGACTTGGTGATCAAAATGAGAGATTTCCGAGCAAGAAAATATAGGGTTGCTCATTAAGGAAACCACTATATAAAGGATTTTACGGCTGCCTTTCAAAGCGTGGTTCTTACTGGAAATCCTTGGTTGCGTGCTTGCTGAAGTAAGAACGACCGGAGATTGACTATTCGAGGAAGCTTTGGATCTGTGCATTCAACCACATAACTTGGAGGGAGTTGTACTACGATCTGAGACAGAATGGAAGGGTTACTTGCTGTGCGGTGACAATCGAGTTAGATCACTACTAAGATTCGTCTGGAAGTACGACCGTACACCACTGTGTGTGGTTGGGTGAGTGTTATAAATCGTTGTAACCAGAACACTTTAATACATGTAACCGTTCCAAAATCCTCCTAGTGGAAACTAGAAGGTAGTGGTTTTTCTTAGGTACTGATTCCAATAACTAGGTTTCCACTATATATTGTTGTGTCTTGTTTACTTTTACCTTCTGCTTTAATTTCCGCTATCTATATTTTTGGCAAGTAACGATACTCGGTAAGTATAGGTAACGAGCCTAACAATCACTTTTAATCATCATTTTTTAAAGTTGGATGGAGTCAGTATTTTTATGAACTTGTTGTGATCCAAAAAGCCGAATCGTGGAAAATACAAAAGACAGTCCTTAACCGCCGGAATCCGTTAAATATCCAATTACTTTAAAACGCTGAACGAACTAAACAACAAATCATGGATACAAGCTGAAAGAGACAGCCACCGAGTAACACAACACCCATTATAGGCAAAACAATGAAAATCATACCTGAAGAAAAAAGGCAGTTTGTACAATTCTAGAAAATAAAGCTGTCTCGAATGGTACACACACCATCTTCATTGATAAGTCTAACACGAATAAAAATATTTGGAACCAGCCAGAGAAACCAAATAGAATAAAAAGTTTGGTGCACACCTATATTTGCGCTGAAGACCATTCTTAGTTAAGGTGATTGTGCATCACATCTACCTAGGTGGTGGGGATGGAATGTATTTTGGGGTGTTCAATGGGTCATACTGGATCGGTTCTAGCCCATTCAGGGTCGGGTTTCATATAGCTTGGTAAAGTTCGAGTATAACCAATGATTAGCGGGGTTGGATCAAACCAGGCTTTTATAATTTTGAGAGGCGTTAGGATTTCAATAGGCTCTAAATTATAACGGGTTTAGCTCAGGTGAGGCTCGGTCCAAGTAAGGCCCATTCTATAAAGTGTTCAATTTATACTTGAATTTTTTATTTTCAGGATAAAGAAATAACACAAATCAAATATCATTTTCCTTGTCTAATATCAATACACTAAATCTTGGGAATTAAAAAATTGAGAACAACCTCACAAAGTATCCAACGATTTGTGCAAAATAATTGTATATTTGTATGAGGGTACTGAGTTATACAACACTCTATCTAACCAATTATATTGTGTCAATATCATGTATTTATTTATTTATGGGGCAAACGAGATGGCTCAGTGGTGAGCAACTCACCCGGCTGCTGAAAGAATCCCGGGTTCGAAAGTCCCCACCCGCGTTTAAAAAAAACAGAACAGATACTAAGGTCTTGAGCTTGAGCTCACTATCAAAAAAAAAATCGTGTATTTATAAATACATAGGAACCCAAAGTAAGTTGAATAACGTTTGAGAATTGACTAAGATGAATGATCAGTCAATATTTTGACTAATTATTCACTACATTCGATGAAGGATAACACTCGTTCTCCGGGCAAATTGTCTCTATTTGATGTTTTTCTCTAGTATTTCAGGATAAAAAGGCATATCATCACTCCTTGGACTCAATTTGTCGAAAGAACGAAAAGATCAACGAAAAAATGCCAAAATGAGCTCTGCACCAGCAAGGGCCGTGACATCCGTGACATCCCATGATGGTCACGGTAGTCACGGTAGGTTTTTCGCACAGAAGGAACTGCAATCTTTGGACAGGGCCGTGACTGCCGTGACATCGACCAAAGGTCACGGTAGTCACTGCGCCTTTTTTGCTCAGTGCGTTCATGCCCTGCCGCGACTGTCGTGACCCCCCCACCAAAGGTCACGGTAGTCACGGTACCTTTTCAGCTCAGAGGCATTCAAGACCTGCCGTGACCTATCGTGACATGCCCAAAGGTCACGGTAGTCACGGCACCTGCGATAGAAGTTTCCTAATTTCATTTTTGGAACTTTTTCTGGGCCTTTTTGGAAATTGATCGATTGGGCTATAAAAGAGCAACGACCGGAACGAAATTGGTGTGCTTATTTTGAGATTGAAGAACCCTAACTTGGGAGAGAAGACAGAGCCGAACGAGAGATTGAGGATCATCGAGCTACATCGTCTACGGTTAACTCGTCCTTATTTCTCTCTTATTACACTGTTTGTGGTTTAATTGCTATGAATAGCGAGTAGTCTTCTTAATTCTGGGATCCTACGGATCCCGTGCATTGTACCCAACTCTTCATGTGATCATATGAATGTTTTTCATTAATGCAAATCGAATATTCAATTTCATCGTGCTTAATTTATCGTTCTATGCAAGTATTTACATCAAAGGGTATGTTTGCATGCTAGAACATATGTAGGTTATATACCGAAAGGTGGATGGGCCCTAGGGATTAACCGGATTGTATGAAATTGTATGAAAACCTTTAGTTTAATAAATCAAGATCGTTGATAATCCGTGGATGGGCGGCGTTCAACGATTAAGATTAATCTAGATAATGATCCGTGGATGGGCGGCTTATCTAGTGTTATTTTGGTTTATTTCGATATTCGTCAGCATGGTGAATTACAGGATAATGATTGCATGATTAGTGGGTTAGCACGGGTGAAGTATGGATTCTGGAATTCTTTCTCTGATTAAGTACAAACCATTTAATTTCTGCATATTATTTTCTGCGAGTTTCATCACAACAAAACCAAAACCTCTTGTTAATCGGAATAGCTAAATAGGTCACCTGTTTGCTAGTACTCGCACTACACTGTTCCTTGGATCGACCCTTGGCTTACCAAGGTTTATAAATTTTGTTTGACTGCAATTCGACCCCTAAAACTTATAATTTGACGACTATAAAGGGTTAAAAATACGCCTGTCAATGAACTCATATTGGCCTTTCTTAAGCATTTTCAAGCATGATATGATTCACTTTAACACAGTTACAAACAAAATACTTGATACAAAATATGCAATGTCAACAAATGGGGAGCGCTCGGTTGCGAACCCTTAAAAATTCGAGAATTTGAGACATCAAATCTCACCATTAGATCATGATGCATCTTTGAATCTGCATATGACACATGTCCAAAAAGCAAAGTAAAAAAAGGTGGCTTTGACTTTGCATTTAATGCATCTTGGAAGATGCACATGAGACACGTTTCACCATCACAATTACTTGATGATGCATTTTGGAAGGTCCAGATTTGGGTCTCAAGTTCTCGAAAAAATAAGGGGTTCTCATTTGAGCGCTCCTCGTCAACAAATAATGTCGTATGGCTTGAGTTTTAAAGGAAGGTATCCACTTACGGTTGTGCATTGTGTAATCATGACATCTTTTTCTTTAATCGAATTAGTATACTTACACTGATATATGTCGTCTACTAGTTTGTGATTACTTGGCTTCAAAATTTAATACACAAAATCATATAACATTACTGTAATCCTAATTTTCGAATGTTAGCATTCTACAATGTAGTAGGTGATCGTAGCAAGGTATGGAGGGTCGGGTCGTGCTTCTAATGTATCCTAGCCTGACCATAGGACCGTAGGGCCAGACTTGCCACGGGCTTAGATTTGACAGAGCTTGATAAGGCTCGACCCGGCCTAATCCTAATATTTGGGACGGTCCGGGCTTGAAAGATTTTAGTGGCCCTAAGGTTTGGTCAGGCTTAGATCGATATGAGGCTGGGCTTTTCCGGGGCTTTGGTCGAGGTTAGTGATAAGTCGTAGTTGTACGACTATTTTCTGTGTTAAAACCCCGTCTCTTAGTGGTTGCCTGTGTATTATTTCACTACCTGTGTGTAGTTTTCGTTCTCAGGTGCATTCGGAGACCATGGAAGGAATATCGGCTAAAGGGAGTCAGTTAGAAGATGTTTTGCGTCGAATAAATGAAGTCCGAAGTGCTTGAAAGTTTAGTCAGCGCAGAGCGCGTAGGCCTAAAGGATTAAATGAGCGGAGGTCTACTGAGTTTCGACAATTGTTCAGACCTCCGCGGAAGTTAAATGACGAAGACGTCCGCGAGTCCAGCTGGCAGTCGAATTTCCTAATTTCGGATTTGCAATCTCGGGAAGGATGAAACAGAATTCGAGGAGACATATTCTCGAGAGGCTGGCTCTCGATTGCAGGGAAGAAAAGGCGAGAGAAAAGAGGAGAGTGAGTAGTAGAAAAGAGGGAAGAACGCTTGGAGAAGGGAGCAATTACAGAAGCTTGAGCGTGGATTCGTGGCTGGATTCAAGTGTTGGAGTTGAGCTGCAGCTTGGTGGAGAGTTCGCCATCAGTATTTTCGTTTCATCCCATTCAAAAACTTGATGATGTATTCCTTTACGATGAGTAGCTAAACTCATATGTGTAGGCTAGAACTCGAAATTGTGATGTTTTGACTTGAGACCTATATTGATTTCTGTGTTTTGTGTCATATTACTATGCAATGTTTGTTGAATTGATTTGCTAGCATGAGTGTAACCTTAGCGGGGGAGCTTTTGTTTGTTTGTTGATTCCGATTGTCAAGTTTACTAGAAACCTAGCGGGGATAGCGAACTTGGACACGAGTAATATACCACTAGGATTAAACACCCTAGGACAACTTGTTTAAATCTTCATGCAACTCTAGCGAGTTATGGTCTTGGTTATCGCTAGCGCGAGACTGAGTACTAGAACAAGAACAGGGAGTATAACCTTAGCGGGGAAGCTCTAAGTTGTAGAACATTAGAAATCAAAACGGATTTTTCCATGATTTGGTCTTGCATCACAGTCGAAAGTTCTAGCTTGCACATCTCTTTGATATTTCGTACTTGAATCTGTGTGACGATTTCTCTCTTGATAAGTGATCATTGTTGCTTGCTTGTGTTTTTTTATTTACTTGTGTGAAATTTCCAACCCCATTGTCACTCTCGTACTTAGTGAACAGATTCTTATATCGATCTCTGTGGATACGACCCGACTTACCACTCGCTAGTCGGAATATAAAATACTATTTTTGACGGGTACAACGTCGCCTGTCAAATTTTGGCGCCGTTACCGGGGATCGGTAACGAAGAATCTCACTAAGTATTTCTTTCTTTTAGTTTTATTTTATTGTCTTTTATTTTGTCACTTGATTATTTTCTGTTTAAGAAACAATGTCACAGAGAAGTGTTGAACGTGATCATGAAGAGCGGAGTGTACTAGGAGATAACCTGCAAGAACAGAGGCAAGGACTGCCCCCTGTTAATCAAAGAGTACCACCCCACAGAAATCAGCAATTTGTGAATGAGTATGCTAGACCTCGTGCAGCTAGACACGAGGATTACGAGGATGAGTTGGATCGAGAATACCTCGGTGGAGGAAACCAATATGGACAGTTAGCGAGGCGTCGGGATTTGGGACGCACTATGAGAGGAGTTTGTGCGCCGTATATTGATGAGGTACCTTGGTGCATTAGGTTGGATGAGGACGCAGAAGATATCGAGATAAAGGGTGGGGTGATACACCACTTGCCCAAGTTTGGAGGAATGCCCGATGAGAACCCCCTAAGGCACTTGAAGGAATTTCAGGGAGTTTGCATGTCCATGAAATCGGCATCGGTTCCGGAAAATATTTTTAAATTAAAGGCATTCCCTTTTTCTTTAGTAAGTCAAGCTAAATCTTGGTTAATGTCTTTGCCTTCAGGTTCGATTATTTCATGGGATCAAATGCAAAGGAAGTTCATGGACAAGTACTACTCCCATTCGAAGGCGGCTCAAACAAGAAAGGAGCTCTCTATGCTTAGACAAGGATGTGGAGAAACGTTGTTCGATTATTTGGAGAGGTTTAGGCAATTGGAAGAGAGTTGTCCGAATCATGGAATCCCACAAAGGATGTTGCTTGAATACTTCGTGGATGGGATGATTCTAATGGAAAGAAGAATGCTAGATGCCTCGGCTCAAGGGTCTATCCTTGACATGTACTCCGAGGAGAAATGGGAGTTGATTGAGAGAGTTGCCGAGAGCACAAGGTATTTAGAAGAAACACATAAACCTGCACCAGTTGCTAACGTGAATGTACATTCTGAATTGCAGGAACTGAAGAATATGATGGCTCAAATAGTGACGCAACAACCACGAACCAATCAACAAGTGGAGAGTAAGGTAAACAAGTCCACTTTTAATTCAATGAATAATGATAACGCTTTTTTCAGGAAAGAACAGAAGACGTGAATATAGTGGGCTACATGAACAAGGGATATTTGCCACCAAGGAGGTATTATGGATACCAAGGCAACAACAAATGGCAACCTAGGCAAAATGATGGTGGTTGGCAAAGGAACAACAATTACGATGTGGGGCAATCCTCATACCCACAAAAGCAGCCATACAAACCACCACACATCAAACAAGGAGACGAGGACCCGATCAAGGAATTGAGAGAGGAAATGAGAGGCATGTTCAAGGAACTCACTCAAAAGATGGGCCAACAAGCTGGAGACGTTAACGAGCTAAAGAAGCAAGTGTCTCAAATTGACGAAAAGCGAGAAGACAAAGGGAAGCTGCCGTCACAAACAATTCCTAACCCAAAGTCCAACATTAGCGCTGTAATGCTTAGGAGTGGAAAGCAGTTGAAGAATGGAGGAGAAGAGCTGAATGAAGATTCGACCTCAGTGGATCAGGCGGACGTCTCACCAATTAAAGCGCGGACGCCTGATGAATTACAAAATAAAGAGACGTCCGCGGAAGATAATCAGAAGACGTACGCGGGTTCCCCAGATTCTGGTAAGGAGACTCCAAATTCTAACACTCCTCTACCATTCCCAATGCAGGTTTATAAGACCAACAAGAAATCTATCACAGAAAAGGAGGTTTGGGAGTTGTTTAGCAAGGTGGAAATCAACATTCCACTCATTGAGGCTATTCGGCAAATTCCAAGGTACGCAAAATTTCTTAAAGAATTATATACAAACCGTAGGCGTACAACTAAGAATGAGCAGCTCATGCTTGGAGAAAGTGTATCAGCAGCGATACAAAGGAAGGTGCCCAAAAAGTGTAAGGATCCCAGGACTTTTACTATTCCATGTGTTATTGGTAACATGAAGATCGAAAATTGCATGCTTGATCTTGGTGCTTCCATAAATGTTCTTCCTTACTCTTTATACTTATCTTTGCATATTGGTCCACTTAAACCCCCGGGTTTGACCATTCAATTGGCTGACCGATCATGCACCCAACCTTTAGGTGTGATCGAGGATGTTTTGGTGCAGGTAGAAAATCTTATTTTTCCTGCAGATTTCTATGTGCTGAAAATGGATGATGTGGATTGTGGCACGAGATCAGCCACCAATTGGTAGGCCATTCTTGAAGACGGCTAGAGCTAAGATCGATGTGGATTGTGGCACGCTTTCCATGGAGGTGGAAGGTGAGGTAATAAACTTTAATATATATCAAGCTATGCAATACCCACCTGATGATGTAGGAGTACACGCTTTGGATGCGATCGATGAGCTAGTGGAGTCTTCCGATATTCCCTATGGGAATGATGTGCTTGAAATAATTTTGAGGAAGGCTATTGAGTCACGTGGCGCATCAATAGGGATGCTTCATAATACTAGTGACATGCTACAGGAGCTTAGAGTTTTGGCGCCATCAACCCCAAGGTATGAGGCTAATCAAGTTGCTTTAACTAATAAATCTACACTTGTACCATCTGTTGTACAGGCACCTGAGTTGCAGCTTAAGCCCTTACCCGAGCATTTAAAGTATATCTTTTTGGGAAAAGGTGAGACGTTGTCGGTCATAATCAAGAAAGGCTTGGAGCCTAATCAGGAGGAGAGATTGGCAGCGGTACTGAAGAAACGTAAGACTGCGATTGGATGGACACTTGCGGACATCAAAGGAGTGAGCCCTACCGTGTGCATGCACCGGATTTTACTCGAGGATGGAGCCAAACCTGTGAGGCAGCCGCAGCGTAGATTGAACCCACTGATGATGGAGGTGGTTCAAAAAGAGGTACAAAAGCTCTTAGATGCTGACGTGATTTATCCATTTTCAGATAGTCAATGGGTAAGCCCCGTACATGTAGTACCGAAGAAGACAGTAATTACAGTGGAGCTTAATGCTCAAGGTGAGTTGGTAACAAAGAGAATCCAGAACGGATGGCATGTGTGCATCGACTACAGAAAGCTAAATGCAGTGACACGCAAGGATCGCTTTCCTTTGCCGTTCATTGACCAGATGTTGGATAGGCTCGCAGGTAAGCGTTACTTTTGCTTTTTAGATGGATTTTCTGGGTATAATCAAATTCCGATTGCAGTCGAAGACCAGGAGAAGACTACTTTCATGTGCCCATTCGGTACATTTGCCTTTCGACGGATGTCTTTTGGTTTGTGCAACGCGCCTGGTACCTTCCAGCGTGTGGTAATGAGTATTTTCTCGGAATTGATTAGTGACTGTGTTGAAGTGTTCATGGATGACTTCACTGTGTATGGAAATAAGTTTGATGAATGCTTGCTTAATGTTGGTAGAGTGCTTGCACGTTGTGAGGAGACAAACTTGGTTTTGAATTATGAAAAATGTCATTTTATGGTCACTCACGGTATAGTATTGGGACATGTTGTTTCTGGAAATGGAATACAAGTAGATAAGGCTAAAATTGATTTGATTAGCGTGGTGTGAAGTCTTTTTTGGGACATGCAGGATTTTATCGCAGGTTTTTAAAGGACTTCTCAAAAAGGGCGCTACCTCTCTCTAGATTGCTACAAAAGGATGCACCATTTGAGTTTACGGAGGAATGCAAGGCGGCGTTCGATGATCTTAAGGCGGCACTGAATAGTGCACCCATCTTTCAAGTACCGGATTGGACACAACCCTTCGAGATAATGTGTGATGCTAGCGACTACGCAGTTGGAGCGGTGCTCGGGCAAAGGAAGGAAAAGAAGCCTGTGGTGATCCATTATGCGTCTAGGACGCTTGATGCGGCTCAGCGAAATTATTCCACAACCGAAAAAGAGCTTTTAGCTGTTATATTTGCTTTAGAAAAATTTCGCCCATATTTGCTTGGTTCTAAAATTGTTGTCTTTTCTGATCATGCAGCTATTCGCTATTTCATGATGAAAAAGGAGTCCAAGCCGCGGCTGATTAGATGGATCCTCTTGCTACAAGAGTTCGATGTGGAAATAAAAGGCAAGAAGGGCATTGAGAACACCGTGGCCGATCACTTGAGCCGAATAGTGAGAAAGGAGGAAACTTGAGCTATAACCGAAACATTCCCGAACGAGTATTTATTTGCTGTCAAAGAAAAAGCACCATGGTACGCTAACATAGTTAATTACCTGGTGGGAGGTAAGTTTCCTTCGTCATTCACTATTGCTCAGCGTTTGAGGCTTAAGCATGATTCGGGATATTATATTTGGGATGACCCTTATTTGTGGAAAATTGGTTCGGATCAAGTTGTTAGAAAGTGTGTGCCTGATTCTGAGATTTCTTCTGTGCTTGCTTTTTGTCATGAACATGCGTGTGGTGGTCAATTTGGACCAAAGAGAACATCTAGGAAAATATTTGATAGTGGCTTCCACAGTTGTTTAGGGATGCATATAACCATTGCAAAGCATGTGATAGATGTCAACGCGTAGGGAATATTCTGCTAGAAACGAAATGCCTCAAATGCCCATTGTTGTTGATGAGATATTTGATATATGGTGTATTGATTTTATGGGACCGTTTCCCTCTGCGTATAATTTTCAATATATATTGGTTGCTGTTGATTATGTGTCTAAGTGGGTTGAAGCTAAGGCCACCAAACATGATGATGGTAAGACGGTGGTGGATTTCTTGCGTACTAATATCTTTTGTAGGTATGGAGTACCAAAGGCGGTGATCAGTGATCAAGGGTCACACTTTTGCAATCGTTCCGTCGCGTCGGTGTCCAAACACTTTGGTGTTTATCATCGATTATCCACCGCCTACCACCCTCAAACTAATGGACAAGCTGAAGTGTCGAACCAAGAGATCAAGTCTATACTAGAGAAGATGGTGAAGCCGTCGAGAAAGGATTAGCCAATAAGACTTGAAGAGGCATTGTGGGCTTACAGGACCGCCTACAAGACGCCAATTGGAATCTCGCCTTTTAGACTGGTTTATGGGAAGGCTTGTCATCTCCCGGTTGAGGTACAACATAAATCTTTCTGGGCAATTAAAACATGCAACTTTGATCTAACCAAAGCAGGGGTTGAAAGAAAGCTACAGTTGAGTGAGTTGGAGGAGCTTCGCTTGGAGGCTTATGTGACCCAGTCGGACTACAGAGCGAGAGCGAAAATGTACCATGAGAAGTACATATTGAGGCGGGATGGACCATAATTATACGAATAAAAAATACAGTTAAACCCACTAAATTAGACTGTTTGTCTATTTAACTTTTGCTTGTTAGTTCCGATATATTTCTACAGGGTATTTTGGAGCTTAGAGAGAATACACGCTAAGGAGAGGATTTTACGCAGAAAAGATGTTACGAGTCATTCCAAGGTCACGATCAGACGCTGACTGAAGAAATCTAAAGATCTTGACATGGAATCATTCAAAACAAATCCAACCAAGGAACAATCAAAGTCAGACGGAGCGAAATTGGACTGATAGTTTTGTGAAAAGACTGCACAAAACTGTCAAAATGCACTCATGGATCAAGGTGACCGGCCACCTTGCTTGGAGGTGGCCAAAGCCACCCTTCTCCTCCCCTTGCAACCGGCAACCGGCGGCTCAACCTCCCCCAACCGGCGGCTTTTGGCTCCCCCCATGTGTCATCTCCTCCTTGCTCCTCCCTTCTCCTCCCTTGGATCAAAAACACATGCCCCCCATCTCCACCCTCCATTTCTCTCAAGTTTGGCTATAAATACCAAGCCAAACCTCATTTGTAATTATCCCATTCACAACACAAAATCACTTATCTCTCTAAGTATGGCAATTTGTAAGTTTGGTTTTGAAATAATACTCTTGTTGGTTCTTGAGTATTATAACGGTTTTAGAGAATACTCCTGTTGGTTCTTGAGTATTCAAGTAGAAATTGGGAATACTCCTGTTGGTTCTTGAGTATTCCCCTTTACTTACTGTCTTTCAAAAACCTCCGAGTATTTAGCTATGGTATCCACCTCTATGGATATTCGTAGCTAAACTCTTCATTCGGTTGAAGGGGTGTACTTGTATCATAAAATGTTTTAGACTTTGCTTTAGTGTTTTTTCTCTGTATTCAAAACTTGTTCTATGTGCCATATATTAGGCCAGAACTTTCAAGGTTGAGTGGATGCTTGGAATGGCAAAGCTTATCTGAGGAGTTTGACCTCTCTCAAACACCATTTGATTGCTCGGGAATGACAGATCAAATGGATGCACACAGGCTAATATACCTTGGAATGGGGTATTAGTCTAAGTAGAACAAGGGCTCTACGTTTTTTGCAAAAGTCTAGACAGTGTGTGCAAATCGAGTGCTTGGAATGGCCTTGATACACTTTCGAACATTTTTGCAAAAGACTAGACAGTGTGGCAAATCGAGTGCTTGGAATGGCCTTGATGCACGTTTGAATACTTAGAAGGATCACTAAAGGTCAATGATAAACAGGCTATGATACAAAACCCCCGAAACTGAATGTTTTCCTTGAAATCAAACAACACCTGCACTTACTTTCTTAGTATAACTGCCTTAATCAACTGCACTCATCATCCGGAGGACTTGCCAATCACGCATCACTCGCTGTAAGTCTTCTTTGTATTTTCAGTATTTAATTTTCTGTCATTTACTTTTCCGCACTAAAACCAAAACCAACCAACCAGTCACTTACTTTTCCGCGCTAAAATCTCAATCAACTTAAAACACGCTCCCTCGCTGTATAAATCACCTCAAAGAGCAACTATCCCCCTAATTCCTTTGGGTTCGACCCCTACTTACCACTTGCTACCCAGTAGTGTAGTCGCGAGTAGTGGACCATAAATTTATTTGTACATTTGCTCTGACGACAAGCATCTGTCAAGGCGCAACTATGAAGTGGGGCAAAAGGTACTTTTATTTTCCTCAAGATTAAGATTCATGCCTGGAAAATTGCGTTCTCGTTGGACAGGTCCATACGTCGTTGTAAAGGTGTACAATCATGGGGCGTTGGAATTGCGAAGACGCGAAGGAGGAGAGAGTTTCAAAGTGAATGGTCAAAGAGTCAAGCCATACTATGATGGGTTTGAGGCAACCACGGAGGACGTTGAACTGGCGGGGCCGGTGTATTCTACCTAGCTAGAGGTAATGTCCAGCCAAGGACGTAAAACAAAGGCGCTTACCGGGAGGCAACCCGGTGTTTTTTTGCTTTACACATGTTAGGAGTAGATTAATTAGTGGAATTGGTACCCTGATAATGCGCCCCGAGTGCATGTTTTTATTTCTGGTGGTTTCAGGTGATTGAATGAAGAAAGGAATTCAACATCAGTGGATTGGGCGCACGTCTCAACAATTAAATCGCGGACGCCTATTAAATTATGCTAAATCATCAGACCTCCGCGGAATTAAATGATGGAGACGTCCGCGGTACATCGCAGAGTTTAAATCGGGCTCATTTTCCAGATCTGGGCGTTTCGGCAGACTATTAGGGGAGTACCAGTTCCTCCATTGTTTTTTTATTTGAGTCTGTTTTGTCTGTCCATCTTATCTCTTGAGTTGTACCGTGAGGACACGGGTAAATTTAACTGTGGGGCGGGATGTTATAGCGTCAGTCGTGCGCCGTGTCAGTTTTAAATTTTATGTTTCATGTTATGTGTCTTGATGAACTCGTGATGAACAGAAGATGTACTGTTATGCTTTTCTCCTATGTCGAAATCTTATTTCCAGCTTTGTATGACTATTGTGCTCATTTGACTAAAAATGCGAAATTTCAATAAAATTTCGATACTTTGTTCTTGTGAGTTGTGATATGCAGGGATGTGGAGTTGACAGAAATGTCATAGAAAGGTACGGCAAGTTGCAGGAAGTTCTGAGTTTTGGTTCTGATGATTGAGAAAAGCGATGGAGGTTGACGCTTCACTAGCCTAGTCCTGAGAGTAGCTCCGTCGCCAAGTTATACAAGTCAATTCATGCGTTCGCAGTGGTGGCGGGACAGAGAAAACAAACTGTCCATCTATAGTCGGAGTAGCTGGGAATGGGTGGGTAACCCCTACCTTGCCTCATGCAGAAAGGACGAGGATGAGAAAAGAGCGGGACGCACTCCTATGCTGTTATCTGGAGGCTATGATTGGAGTGGTTCAAGGGCGCAAACGATTATGTGGACAAGAAACAAATTCAAAAGCCGAAGGCAAACCATCAAGTAAGAAGAAAATCAAAATCTGATTGATTCAAGCAAGATGTGTCGTTTATCAAAGTCCATACAACTTAAGGAATTCAAGACTCAACGGTATGAAAGCGGTGAATTAATCATGTGTCAGAGAAAGCCGCCGACTCAATCAAAAGACCAGAACTCAAAAAAGAATGCAGTGTCCGTGGTACCTATAAGGGACTATCTCCCAATCATCCAAGGTCATTTGGATTTCAACTCGCGAGGTAATAAGTATCAAAAAATCTATCTATACTCGCATTGTTAGAATCTTAAGCATGATAAGATTATTGGCTGGATTTGGGCTTGAGATGTAAGGATTGGCATGACTAGTACGTTGTTAATTCTTTCTATGGCTTTGTTCTTGTTCAGGATGAACAAGTTCAAGTGTGGGGTAGTTTGATAAGTCGTAGTTGTACGACTATTTTCTATGTTAAAACCCTGTCTCTAAGTGGTTGCATGTGTATTATTTCACTACCTGTGTGTAGTTTTCGTTCTCAGGTGCATTCGGAGACCATGGAAGGAATATCGGCTAAAGGGAGTCTATTAGAAGATGTTTTGCGTCGAAGAAATGAAGTCCGAAGTGCTTGAAGTTTGAGTCGGCGCAGAGCGCGTAGGCCTGAAGGATTAAATGCGCGGAGGTCTAATGAGTTTCGACAATTGTTCAGACCTCCGCGGAAGTTAAATGACGAAGACGTCCGCGAGTCCAGCTGGCAGTCGAATTTCCTAATTTCGGATTTGCAATCTCGGGAAGGATGAAACAGAATTCGAGGAGACATATTCTCGAGAGGCTGGCTCTCGATTGCAGGGAAGAAAAGGCGAGAGAAAAGAGGAGAGTGAGTAGTAGAAAAGAGGGAAGAACGCTTGGAGAAGGGAGCAATTACAGAAGCTTGAGCGTGGATTCGTGGCTGGATTCAAGTGTTGGAGATGAGCTGCAGCTTGGTGGAGAGTTCGCCATCAGTATTTTCGTTTCATCCCATTCAAAAACTTGATGATGTATTCCTTTACGATGAGTAGCTAAACTCATATGTGTAGGCTAGAACTCGAAATTGTGATGTTTTGACTTGAGACCTATATTGATTTCTGTGTTTTGTGTCATATTACTATGCAATGTTTGTGGAATTCATTTGCTAGCATGAGTGTAACCTTAGCGGGGGAGCTTTTGTTTGTTTGTTGATTCCGATTGTCAAGTTTACTAGCAACCTAGCGGGGATAGCGAACTAGGACACGAGTAATATACCACTAGGATTAAACACCCTAGGACAACTTGTTCAAATCTTCATGCAACTCTAGCGAGTTATGGTCTTGGTTATCGCTAGCGCGAGACAGAGTACTAGAACAAGAACAGGGAGTATAACCTTAGCGGGGAAGCTCTAAGTTGTAGAACATTAGAAATCAAAACGGATTTGTCCATGATTTGGTCTTGCATCACAGTCGAAAGTTCTAGACTGCACATCTCTTTGATATTTCATACTTGAATCTGTGTGACGATTTCTCTCTTGATAAGTGATCATTGTTGCTTGCTTGTGTTTTTTTATTTACTTGTGCGAAATTTCCAACCCCATTGTCACTCTCGTACTTAATGAACAGATTCTTATATCGATCTCTGTGGATACGACCCGACTTACCACTCGCTAGTCGGAATTATAAAATACTATTTTTGACGGGTACAACGATGCCTGTCAGTTAGGCCAAGTGGGATTCATGCAACAAAGAGTTCATTTGATAGTTGAGTTTTGTATTTCTGAGAAAAAGAAAAAACAAACTAAATATCAATCTTGTTATCTCATATCAATACACTAAATTAAATAAATTTAATCGAGAATTAATGATTCTTAAAGTATATAAGTACCATTCAAACGAATTTTATATTGTCAAGTTGAGTACTCAATTTTTTGGGTCATTATAAAAAATGGATCTCACTGCTCTATTGAAGAGTGATTGTTATTACTATCAAATAATGACTTGTACGTCAAATGAAAATTAGAGATTTCAGTTTAACAAAGACAAATCTGTTTACCATCACACGGAAGAATACCTGACGTGTATACTTTTGCACCTCTTAATATGATAGTAGAGAGGTGTTATATAGTTCGTCAAAAATAATTTATCATTCGGTAAGTAACGGGTCGTCAAAGGGAGCAAGTATATACTTAATGCACTAGTGAAATTGTGATTCAATCTATCTAATCTAGATGTGGAGGTTTTAATTTGGTAAATTATCTAATCCTAAGCTATCTAAATAGTCTAGAGATAGGTCTACCAAGGCTAAAGGTGTACTCTAAGAAATTACTTAACTCAAAACTTATTTTAGACTCCAAGAATTTAATTTTATGCAAGATACTTGTCCTCAACTCATATATCTATGTGGTCAAATTCAACTCTCGTTCCTTCTTTTGTTTGAGGAAGATATACCTTCTACACATAAGTTTGAAACTCTCGACATATTAACTCACGTCAAACTCACACACCTCAATCAAAACCTCCGAATATATTGACTAATTCATGTGAATTTGAGAAGCTCTAGCCTATCTCAATGCTAGGATGGGTCACTCTCGCGCGCACCACCCTAGCAAAGGTGATTTATTTACTTTCTAGGAACCTTTGGCATCCACCTCTTGGTTCCATGGCCTAGGATTCCTAATAATTCGCTATCTAGATATTTTGGCGTCTTCATCTGGGTTCCTTAGCCAAAGAATAAAAATGTTAATTATCAAGGAATTTTCTCAAACACATTGAGTGCTTTAACTCGAACCATATCAAAACTATGTACTTTAAACATTTTCTCAGACGCTTATAGCACATAATTTGAACATTCGATCAAGGCAAACCACAATCATCCAAAACATGATATTCTAGCATTTATTCATAATAGATAAGGAGTCAGTACATAAATGAGGTCCATGGGATCCAAGAATACCAAGAACTACTCACTAATCATGTTCATGGTCTAACACAAAGAAGATGAAAATGCAAAACGAAAATGAAAGCAATCTATGATGAGCCTCTTTTTCAACCCTAGATCACTCCTTCTTTAATGGATGATCCCTCCTTCAGGCCTTGGTCTTTTCTTCTCTCTCCGGTGTTCCTCCGCTTTTCTCTTTTTTTCCCCTCTAAGATTTCGTCCTCTTTTCTTTTCCGACCCCAAGTTAAATGAATTCACATTCGACAGCCCGTGTCACTCATGTCCAGAAATGATACCAGCGATACAGCCTCAAAAAAACCACAGAGCATGCCCATGTCACCCCATGTTAAAAAGAGACACGAGTGACACGACCTCGAATAGTGTTAAGGCTCCTTTTTGCGTCTTCTGCGAGGGTCTCTTTCTTTGACTCTCGTTTTGACCTTATTAGCATTTGCATATGCTCTAGGTTAACTAAAGAGTTGTAGAGAAATGAGTCAGCTTCAAAATGATGTGTGGCTTGCCTCTATCGGACCTTTTGTTAATGGTTAATATCTCGTCAAAGCACGAAATGATCAGATCTGCCCTTGTGACGACTTTGCGTGATTTTGTTGGCTTTGAACTACAACTTTTCGCTTTATTAATTTTTTACTTTATGGCTCCGAACTTGATGGAATACATACTTGGACCTAAAAAGCCAAGGAGAGGGTCGAATCACTTCACGATAACCAAGAAACGAATTAAAATCTATTATGAGGGGAGCGATTAATAAGTCGAGAGTTTGACTTATCAATACCTTTGTGCTTCTTTGCCTATGCATATCTATATCTTTATTTCTTTGTATTGTTCACCTGAGCTCATAATAAATGCACAAAATGACAACGAACTAGATTTAGGGTGTGTCCATTTGAACTCTAACTTATAGTGTCTTATCTTATCTTAACTGAAAGTAACTTATAGTGACTGAAAGTAACTTATAATGACTGAAAGTAACTTAACTGAAACTTATATTGACTGATGAATAGTAATATGATGATGATTGTGAATAGTAATATTATGATGATGAATAGTAATATACTGACGATGATGATGGTTGTGATGATGATGATGATGATGAATAGTAATATGATGATGATGAATAGTAATATACTGATGATGGTGATGGTTGTGATGATGGTGATGAATAGTAATATACTGATGATGAATAGTAATATACTGATGATGATGGTTGTGATGAATAGTAATATTATGATGATGGTGAATAATAATATACTGATGATGATGGTTGTTATGATGGTGATGAATAGTAATATGATGATGATGGTGATGAATAGTAATATTATGATGATGAATAGTAATATACTGATGATGAATAATACTATACTAATGATGATGATGGTGATGAATAGTAATATGATGATGATGAATAGTAATATACTGATGATGATGATGGTTGTGATGCTGGTGATGAATAGTAATATGATGATGATGAATAGTAATATACTGATGATGATGATGATGGTTGTGATGATGGTGATGAATAGTACTATGATGATGAATATTATGATGATGATGGTATGATGATGATGAATAGTAATATGATGATGATGATGATGGTGATATGATGATATGATATGTTGATGGTATGATGATGATGATGATATGATGATGGTATGGTATGATATGATGATGGTGGTGGTATGATGATGATGATATGATGATGGTATGTTGAAAGTAACTTAACTGAAACTTATATTAACTTATAGTGACTAAAAGTAACTTATAGTAACTGAAAGTAACTTATGGTGATTGAAAGTAACTTATCTTATCTTAACCATCACAAAATAGAGTTCAAATGCACAGGGCTTAGAACACAAGATATTTCATACAGATTTCATTATCTTATCGAAGGTCGCAAAATGAAGCATCATTTGACAATAGTTTTTTTCTTCAAGTGTTGTTTCAAGTCAAGACTTTACAACAACGATTATCATAATGAATCTCGTATGTGAACTATCATATTGAATGTCGTAAATCGTCAAGTTTAATTTATTTTATTTTCCTGCGAATAACTAGGGTAAGGGATTTGTAAGGGTCGAACCTAAAAGAGCTGGTTGTTGAAGCTGTATTTTAGAAACAATTAAAAAAGGGGGGTTGTACGGGATTTGTAATTGCGAAAGCACAAAAGAGTACGAAGAAAGGTTTTCTATCACAAAGAATATTCAGTCTAGGTTTTTCACTTTTGACATGTTCATCATTAATAACTAATAATCATAATTCGAGTTTATAAGTGTGGTTATTCTGGCAATGATAATCACCTAAAGTATCCCGACATAGGTAATACACCACAACCTACTCTGGCAAAAGTAATAGGCTTCTAGTTCTCTCCTAAGCACAATATTCCAACAAAGATTAATTAAACCTAGGTGTTACGATCTACCATTACTGCAAAGTTTCCAGTAGATATTAACGATAAGAATTAGTTGTTAAACTAAGCTTTACGTCAAAGTTTCCACTTAGTCTAACAATTCAATTCATGCGATGAAGAACAAGAACTAGGAAAACAAGAACGAAGCATTAAGTAAAAAGAGTCTCAAAACTTAGTGTCACAAAATCAAAACCCTAAACTGAAACGGAAATCTAGTTACTCATATCCATGAAAATAAAACACAAATATTTATGAATAATGAAAAGTAGAAATCTCTTAGTCTCTCGTCGAAAGCTTCGTTCTTTGTCTTCTCCAGAGCCTTCGTCGAATCTTGAATGAATACTGAAAATCAGTATAGAACCAAATATATAGATGTTGATAGGGTTCCAAAACTATTTTAAACCCAATTTTCATATCACAAGTTTACTGACATCATCACTGATGTCTGCTGACGGCATCGCGCCCAAGTTTGACGTTATTTTCGCGCCCTACATTGACATTAGCAATGCGCCACTGTCTATACTGGAAGCGATCCCCTCTGACTTGGTTTTCCTCTTTCTACGCGTCAGTTCTGACTTCGACTTTTGATTCCACCTTCCAAATGACCTCGGCTGCTCTCGGTGTGAACTAAAGAGTTGTAAAGAATTGAGTCAGCTACGCATCGACATGTAGTTCAATTTTTCTGATCACTCGTCAACTCCTTGTACTGCTTCGAAGCTCCAAAGGTCCAATCTGCCATTGTGGTGTTTTTGGTAGGAAACGCGGTCTTTTATTGCGCATTTTCTTCTACAGCTTCAAAAACACCTAAAATACAAAAGCATACTAAAAAGTAAATATGCGCATATAAAAGTGTCGAAATAAATAAGATTAGTTAGTTCGACGAGTCGTATAAATACGACTCTTCATAAATCAAGTGGTAAATATGTATAGTGAAATAAATTATCAAACTTATAATAATATAGAAACGCTCTACATCAAGTAATGTTGTGGACAAATACCGTAAGAACCAAGAATTCATTGTACGTGAAGCAGAATCACAGATCGGGCTTCCAAATTGGACTTTCAGGTCAGGCTTCAAATGCAAGAACCCTAGCACGACCCGATGACTCCAGAGTCAGGCTTTATACGGGCTTCGACTTGGGCCTGGTTGGGCTTTATGGTCTCGGGCTTTGGGTTCCCTGCAGACTTTTAGGGTCCATCGGGCAATTCGGAGGGGTTTGGTCATTTGACTATTAGATCAAATTGTATATTTGAATCTAGAACTGCTACGTGTTCCACTAACTTCAATTCTTTCAAGATGTATTTTAACTTTGATTTTTGCCTGAATGTTGTTTTGAAAGTGCATAAGGCAAAAATCATGTTTGAAACTGGATCACCAAATATATAAATTTAATAAATCATATGGGAGTTTATGGTTTGATGAACCAGATGAGATGAATGATGAAACTAGACCTCTCAAACTATACAGAACTATACAGAAATTCTCAATTAAGCCATCCCCGTCGTCTATATACATACACCAAAATTATTATTAAATGCTCTCTCTCTCTCTCTCTCTCTCTCTCTCTCTCTCTCTCTCTCTCTCTCTCTCTCTCTCTCTCTCTCTCTCTCTCTCTCTCTCTCTCTCTCTCTCTCTCTCTCTCTCTCTCTCTCTCTCTCTCTCTCTCTCTCTCTCTCTCTCTCTCTCTCTCTCTCTCTCTCTCTCTCTCTCTCTCGTAGCTTTCATCTCCGGCGTCTTTCTCCCACCGACGGGCGCCTCGATCTCCTCGGTTGTTTGGCTGTCGGTAGCCCTTGCCGCCCCCTCTAGGGCCCGCTCCATCTCGCTTTTTGGCCGACGCTCATCTCCTGTCGCTGGCCTTGCCCTTCTCCTCCCATGCGCCCTTCCTCCCTACCGTTTCCTTGTCCCTTCTCCGGTCGGTCTGTCGGACTGAATCTGCTTGTCTCCGTCGCGGATGCGGTTCCGGACGGGATGGTGGTGATTTTGGTGCGTCAGGCGGCGTTGGTGTGCTGGGATGGAGGTTGTCGGTGTGGGGAGGGTGTGGCTGTCGGTGGTGTGGGATTGGGGGTATGGGTGTGGGGGTGGGGTGCTGGTGCTGGTGCTGGCGGGTTATGGGCTCTTGGTGGATTTGGTTCTTGTTTTTTTATGGCGGTTGTTAATGGCTCAGCCTTGGACTGGTGGACCGTTGCGCGATGTCGGTGATTGTTTTGAAACCTTGTATAGTTCTTTTGTTTCGGTTGTTGTTTCGGTTTTCTTGTTGCTTGGTTTGTTGGGCTGCGCTTGCATTTATTTTCCTGCCCTCGGTGGTCTGGTCACATCCCTCGGCGTGAGGCAAAGTGGAGCATCTCCTTGTTCCTGGCTAGCTAACTCGTTCTAACTTTTAAGTCTTCTTTCTTGCGTTCTATGGTGTTCAGGTGGCTTCCTACCCTTGACTAGAAACTGTTTTATGGAGACTACAAGTGTAGCCTAGTTTAGGTTTCAAGGAAATCTGACCAGAGCTTCATTATCATTTTGAAGTGGGTTGTCGAGTCGCTTCTTCAGTTTGGCCAGTTCGGCATGCATCGGCTTTGGAATGTTTTAAGGAGCAAATATCACATGCAGCGGATGGCTCGTCTAACTTTGCATGGATTACAGTTTTATGTTTAGATGTTATGTTCATGTATTTGTTAGTCGTTGATTTTTCTGTTGTTGTCTTGTCCTTTTCTTCGAGTCCTTGTATGCCTTTTCTTCTATCAAAATTATTATTAAATGCTATTGTTTCGGTGGTGCAATAATTAGAAGCTCTTAATTTTATTTTATTTTTTGATACATGGGTTAGTGGATTAGAATGATAAGTGAGGGCTTCGAAACTGAATCTTTTTTGACACGCAGGTGGGGCGCTCCACTAAGCCATCCGCTTGGCCTCAATTAGAAGCTCTTAATTGCTGCTCTTAATTGCATTGTGCATTGTGCACTGCTCTCTTTTGGAACATTTACTGATTTACATCATCTTCGTTCTTCACGATCAGTCTTCTGTTTATCTCTGTTTCTTCTTTCGTTTGCCTTGCTTAACATGTCATTTCAACTTTACTGACTGCACGTGTCTTGAGTGCTTGAAATGTCAAAATTTGGTATCAATAAAAGCTAAGCCTTTCCAATCAGGACCAACTTTCCAAAAACACCTGATATTGTAATTGTATCACAAACAAATGAATTTGTTTGATCATTATATTGGAAAATCTGACCAATTAATAATCTATTAAAATGATAGAAAAATTGTATACATAGATAAACATATATAATGTCCAAAAAAAAAAAATCAAAAAAAAAAGATAAACATATATAATGTGTGAAATTTTAGATAACAAAACATATATTATTTGACTATATTCAGATAAGAGGAGCGTTCAAATGAGACACCCTCTGAGTGTGAGGCAGTGAGGCATCATCTCAGTCACTAATCTCAGCCGTCAATCTCATCTCCTCATGACACGTGTCTCACTACCCAAAATCCATCAAAAGCAAAAAGCAAAAAGTAAACAGTAAAAAACTATTCATGCATTATTCCCTGCCACATCATCAAAATGAATGGCTAACAAAGTGCCTCACTCTAACAACCCTGTCTCAATAGAGTGCTTTATTATGTACTTTATATGTGTTGATATTTACGAAAAAGGTTATAGTTGAGTTAATTAAGTTTGTAATTTATAATTAAAATATCAAAATTACAACTACCCAAAATGACATATTTCTTCTGACGGGTTATGTAAGAGTACTATGTCAACAGGGGTGGCGGTCTGTTGGTTAAGGATCTTTATATTCCGGGTTCGATCCATGAGGTCACCAATTGTCTCACAATTTTTTGAGATTTTCTTCCTTCATTTTCCTTTCTCTCTTCCTTTTCCTCTTCCTTGTCCCGCATCGCGTCTGGATGCTTCCTACATCCCTCGTGAATGTCTTCGTCTTCCTGCCTCGTGCTTAGATGTGTTGTTCCTCCTCTCTGAAGGTGCTATTCGGTCGTCGTAATAGACGTGTTGTGGCTTGCAATGATAAAGATGTCCGATGTGGCCAGTGCTTCAGATATTGAGAAATGTACCAATAATTTCCGGGGTTGATATGCACGAATCCATGGTAAAGGTGTCCGACGTGGCTTGTGCTTTAAGATGCGCATATATGTATCAATAATTTCGGGATCTGGTCGAGATGCCTTGAAGAGTTTCGAAGATTAATATATATATGTACTAGATTATAAAGACTATTGTATTATGTGTTATGTATCATTGTAACCCTTCATCAAAAAAAATTAAGAGTATTATTATTGTATTAATAGGAGGAAGAATGTGGGAGGAAAAGTGTTCGGTTTCTTCTATTGAAAAATGTAGTGGTTGTTGAATACTGAATGGATCAATAATTAGCTTTCTTGTATTTCTTCGGGATGGCTTTGCTGTTGAATTATTCAGGCTAAAGAGGGATTCAGTGCAAACAGTATATTTTTGTATAAAATACAAATCAATGACGGCTTTTGATTTGGTCATTTTGACGAATGAGATTAAATATCGTCGTATGGATGATTTTTCGGCGACAAATTATAAATCACTTTTAATTTGACGAACTACACCGTATTTTTAATTTTTTGTTGACGAATCATAATCTTTTTTTGACAAATTTTACACCAAAAATATAATTTTTGTACCTGATATTTACTCCAAGCTAAAAAAGAATTTGGTGCAAAAATTGAGGACCCCAATGGAAGAAGAGGTGTGATATTTGATGAAATTGTAAAGCACTGTAAAATTTCTATACACAGTAAAGTATGGAATCCAGAATTTGGCAATGCAAATTGGCACCATGTGAATGGGGCTGGCTAGATCTATAAATAGGACAGAAGCAAGCGGAAGCAGATCCAGAGAGAGACAGAGAGTGGATTGATGGATTGATCGATCGATAATCACACTTTTGGGGAAAGTCTTTGGTACTTCACATCCACGCACCACAATCATCTCTCTCTCCCCCTCTTCTCACTCTCAGCCAAGAAAAATAAACAGAAGAAGCGAAAAAAGACAAGTCTATAGAGAGATTAAGGCCGGGCATCATAAAATGTGGTCGTCCTCCAACATGTTTTTCAAGAAGCTGATTACCAATAATCTCTGCTTCCCCAGATCGACATCATCATCATCCACACCCACACCATCTTGTGCAGCATTAACGGCCACTTCAGATCATAAAAGCAGTACTGACGACAATCAGCAAATTATCAAAAACTTCAACACTCTATACGCCTCCTCCAAATCCACCACACCAGACGACGACGTTTTATCCTCCTTTTTCACCTCCTCATCCAATTCCGACCACCACCCAGACTTCGCCACCGTCTTCGCCTCCCAACGATTCTTCTTCTCCTCCCCAGGCCACTCTAAATCCCTAATCCACCAATCCACACCTCCTCCAGATCATGATAACAACGATATTGATGAGCGCAACAGCAGCGGCCCACTCCTCCTGAGCGCGGGCGGCGTCCCGGTTCCCAAATACTCTCCCGATCCCTATTCCGACTTCCGGCTGTCGATGCAGGAGATGGTGGAGGCGAGGGTCAGCCAATCCAAGGACCCCACTGAAAACTGGGAGTATTTGCACCAACTCTTGACGTGCTACCTGTCTATCAACCCAAAAAACACCCATGAATGCATCATAAAGGCGTTCTCTGATCTGGTCGTCAACTTTCTTTTCGACAAGGATAATGACGCCACTCGACAGAACGATGGCCGCCGGCGACGATCCGTTTCCCGGCGACTCTTGTAAAATAGCTTCTTTTTAATTATTTGTTTTTTTTTGTAATTAAACAGTGTGTGGTTTTGTAATTTTAGATTAAGTACAAAAGAAAAAGGGTCGGAGGAATAGAAAATGTGTTGTGTGTGATTTTGTGTTCAGGTCTCTCCACTTGTGAAATGACTTCAGGAAAAGACACTAACCAAAAAACATACGGAGTAATTTATATTTTTTTTATATGAAATTTGCCATAATCTTGTTTTTTTTATGGGTAAAGTTGTACAGATGTTGGACACTGACTACTCAATGACTCAAATCAGTACATGAACGCAAATTGAAGCACAGGCCTCTGGCGGTAGGGATGCACACTTTCGGACCGAACCGAAAAACCGGACCGAAATCGACCGAAATTTACGGGTCGGTCGGGTCCTCGGTCCATACATATCCGGTCCGGTTCGGTCTTCGGTCCACACTTTTCAGAAATTTCGGTCCATCGGTCTGGACCGAATCGTAAATTTCGATCCGGTCCGGACCGTAAAATTAAAGGTATTCGGTCCAATTCGATCCGAATTTTCACAAAATTTCGGTCTCGGTCCGGTCCTCGGTCCATACATACCCGGTCTGGTCCGGTCCTCGGTCCATACTTTTCAAAAATTTCGGTCCATCGGTCCGGACCGACCCGTAAAATTCGGTCCGGTCCGGAACGGATGTGCATCCCTATCTGGCGGCCAACCCATCCTCATCATAACAGCTATCAAAGGTTGCGAGTTCATGCGCTAGAGCATGGACTAGCAACCTCTTCAGCCAGCACTAAGCCCCAGGTCATAAACCGGGGCAAAAGGACAACTAAAAAGACTAAAAGGTCGTAACTCAATCCGCAAGCGGCTGAGGACAAAACAAACTCAGTCCGAAAGCCGGCTGAGAACAACCACTTATTGAAACTAGTCTAACCTAACCGAAATAACCAAAAACAGCAACTACACGACAACCGTCGCCCGCCCACCATTCAACCGGCAGTCTAACCGGCTGAACGGCGCCGCCATCCGCCCCGCCGCATAGGAACACAAAACGCCGGCAAGAAGAATCAGCCTCCGTCTTCAAAACCGCTTCGCAGCCCTTCATCCGCGCAAACGAAGGGAAGAAACGGGGGAGGAGAATTCCGACCGACGTGCTAGCAGGGGCTAAGCTGAGAACAAAATCAAACCAAGCAATATATACAGTATGTACAATCACATCCCCCACCTCTCCCAGCACCCCAACCAAAAGAGCCACCCGCCTGCAAACACTCCCAAGCCTCCCCATGTCGTCCGCAAGCGCCGCCATAGCACATCTGAATCCACTCTCCGACTCCGACACCTTCCAGACCTGAGCAGCGCCATCTAACAAGTCCTCACCCGTGTTTCCACACTCGACTTGGTCCATATCTTAACCACTGGCCGCACCGAAGCCAAAGAGCGCGTCGCATATGAGCTTCGTGCCGTGCAAGACGCAGACGTCAGACATGGCGCAGGAGGAAGACGCCGTGGAGGATGCCGGTGAGGAGGAGGCTAGTGGTTGGGTAGGAGAGGGTGGGGGTGGGGAACGACTCAAAACTGTTTCCTTCGCTGGTCTCGAGAAGAGAGAGTTTCGAGAAGAGAGAGGGTGTCGGGCATGCCATAATCTTGTTAGAGCTAGAGGCATAGTGACATTTATGAGAGAATATATGGGATGGACACAAATGAGCGTTTAAATGAATTTCTTATTATTTGGCGAACTCATGAATTTCATGGTGAACTTTTATATTTTAAAACTGCTTTACTTTTGTGGAGAGACATTAAGCATGGAATAGTTAATACTTTTTTATATTAGACAAATATTTATACATGATTTTTTTTTGAATCAATATTTATATTTATCCATGATTTTTGGTGATTGATCAAAAGATGATTTGGTTAAAAAGTACTTAAGGGTGCTTTGCCTCTAGGGTCGAAAATGACATAGTGACAGAGGCAATAGGAACAAATGGGTATCCTCGATGTACACGAAGAAGATTTATTACTTACATGTAAATAAAGAGCGTGTTCGCTAAATGATCCTCGTCAGTGACTCCTATTACAAGCACTTTTCGCTTAGAAGTGCGTGATCCCCACAGTCGCTATATATTGTGAAATGGAGAATGATTTATTGACCCCGAAGGTTATTAACCCTGCTTAGGTTGAGGGTGACATGACATAAATATGCGGAGAATGATACGATAACCCTAAGGGTTACTAACCCTGATGAGGTGTATGGTGATGTGGCACAGGTAGGTTAGTTATTACATTTAATGGTCGGCTTTAATTACAATAAATGTACATAACATGGGAACAATAACCCAACTATTATTTCGACTACATATGAGTTATATTAACGTCGCATACCTTGTTAAAAAATAGGACAATGATTCATTTACCCTAAGGGTCACTAACCCTCCTTATGTGGAGGATGACATGGCTGCTGAGTCATCAAATATTTATTAAGCCTGTATTTAATTACCTCGATTCTAATAACTATATATAGGAACAATAACAAACACTAATGGCTATTCCCCTTAGCATTTAATTCTTATTATGTATTTACTATTTCATTTACATTTCAAAAAGGAAAAAGTTACTTAGAAATCATGCAACTTGATAATCGATATTATACTTAATTTGTACCCACTTGTATTGAAATGCTAAACTTGAGTTTTGGCAAGCATTGCGTAGTACTCACGTGTCTTCTTTGCGGTCACCATTTTCGATCACTCGAAGTCTCTAACGCGCGCACACGTTCTCTAAGACGACGGCTAGGGCTCCCTTGAAGAAGAACTCAAGAAAAAAGAACTTTGGTAAAATTATGAATAATTAAATCAAATGAATACCGATAACATTATCTGGATACATCTATGTTGAGTTGTTCAACAGTTGAAGTATATGCTGGATTATATACTGAAACAATTTAGCTCTGAAGATGGGTCCAGTGCAACTGTGTTGAGTTGAGACACATCTCCATTGAGTGGTTATATACAGAGCTGGGTTCGGTTAAAAAACCGAACCGAACCGACTATTACCGAACCGAACCGAACCGACTTTTCGGTTTTTGTCAAAATCTCAACCGATAACCGAACCGAATTGTCGGTTTACCGACAGTCGGTAAACCGAAATTTCGGTTAACCGACAGTCGGTAAACCGACAATTCGGTTATGTATTTTTTTTTTCAATTTTTAAGTTTTTTCAGTACCTACCTGTCAGTTACAATGGAAACTTAAAAACAAAAAGTTACAACAAACTATAAGACATAAGTTACAATGGAAACTTTAAGTTACAACAAACTTAAAAACTGAAAATGGATACAAAAACAAAAAGCATTACAATGGAACAAAAAGTTTGGGAAGACATCGTCTTTAGGTCGAATGGAGTGAAGAAAACATAGATCTTCAATTCTTCATGACTCAAAATTCAGTGCTGCAATCCTGAAAAAAAACCACGCAAAGTTGAAAGGATTAGCATGATGACTGAAGAGTGCATAAAAGTAAAACAATTATGGTGTTTTTAGAGGAAAATGATGTATAGTATGTGGAGTTTGTAACTTGACAATTGACATAGCAATCAAGCAATAGCAGATGACATAGCAAAGTTTGCAAACAGAATGGCAGAATGACATATGACATAGCAAAGCAAACAACAAAGGGGACATAGCTAAGGCAGAATGGCAGATGACATAGCAGAATGGCAGATGACATAGCTAAGCAAACAGCAAAGGGGACATAGCAAACTAGCAAAGTGAGCAAACAGCAAAGGGGAGATAAGGCAGAATGGCAGATAACATAGCAAACAGCAAAGGGGTCTCCATATGTACATTTAGCATCCTAAATTGCATTTTACATCAACTAGTACACTGTTCCATTTCATCAGTCAACTACACTACACCACACAAATATTTCAAGCAAGTAAATATGTTTATCACAAACCAAACAGCAGAATATAGTTCACCTCTGCCTCTACCTCTAGTACTAGTACTAGGATCCATTGTTGATGGTCTTGGAGGAGGAAGGGGAGGCAAATTTGTTGATGAAGTAAGACTCATTGAGGAACTACTCATTGATGAAGTACTTGCAACCGAAGAAGGTGTAGGAGGAAATGTATGCAATTGAGTATAGTTCACATCTACAAAAAAAATGGAAAACATTAGTAAAATTTAGAAACATAAAAATTAAAATGAATAACAACTAACATATATAAAAACTCTTATAAATAAATAAAATAATTCATTACTTACTTGTTTCAATTTCTTCAAGTTCCTTGTACATTTCGAACTCCTCATCCGTTGGCTCCTTGAAAAAATCAAATTCTTCAGCCCTAAGCCAATCACTAGTGCAAACTAGTGCCTCAACCATGAGTGGAGTCAAAGAAGCTCTAAACGGATCAACAACCCTCTTGCCCAAGCTAAATGCCGCCTCACTAGCAACGGTGGAAGATGGTATTGCAAAGATATCCTTGGCAATCTTTGCCACGATTGGATATTTAAATTGATTTACATGCCACCATTCCATTAGTTTGAACTCTTTGTTCAAAGCGGCCTCGGGAGCATCGGCAAAGTAAGAATCCAAGTCATTAGTTATCTCATCGGTTTGCATAGCATGCCTTTGCCTATCAAGTTGTCTCAACAAATCATTAGCACAATCATCATCATCATCATCAATGATGGCCAGACTACCAAAAGGTTGGGTAGTATCGGAAACACCTCCTTTGTAGGCTTTATGTAAATCTTGCAAGCTTGCTTTCACCATGCTAATAACACCTTCAACTTCGGTCCTTGATTGACCAAGACTAGACAATGTCATCTCAAGCATTGAAAGTTTGAATCTTGGGTCAAGTACATTGGCAATGAACACAATCAAGTTTATTTTATGGCCATTTCCTCTTTCATTGCTTTGTCCCCAATATTTGTCAAACTTTGTCTTCATTGATTGAGCCACCTTCCTCAAAATGGGATTACTGAAATCACGTATCTTCTTCTCAATAAGTTGTTGCAATGCCACCATTTCATTGAATATCAAATTTGAAGTAGGAGTTTTACTTGCACTAAGCTTTATGGTAGAATCATAAAACCTCTTAAGAAAAAGAGTAAAAGCTTGTGCATCCAACCAAGCTTCCTCCATTGGTGGCCCCATCCTTTTGACAAACACCCCATCCTTCTTAACCTCTTCATTAAAGTAAGCTCGAAAATTCACATCTTCATCATTCATCCTACTAAACACCACCTTATACTTGAATGCACCTTCAAGCATTTTATAAGTTGAATTCCATCTTGTAGGCACGTCCATGGGAATGTTTGACATGCTATTCATATTCTCCAAGATAGCTACATTTCTAAATGCATCTAACCTTGCCGAGGAAGAGTGAATGTACTTGACGCAATTCCGAATACCCTCAATTGCCTTCTCTAGTTCACCCAATCCATCCTTCACAATTAGATTGAGGATGTGACAAGCACATCTCAAATGCAAGTACTCCCCATTAAGTACTAGATTTCCTTGTCTATCAAGCTTCCTCTTCATATGTGCAACCGCCCCTTCATTTGCCGAAGCATTATCAACGGTAATGCTAAACACTTTCTCAACTCCCCACTCACGTAGACACCGCTCAAGGCACAAGCCTATGTCTTCACCTTTGTGACTTGTGATTTTAGTGAAGTTGATGATCCTCTTGTGCAAGTTCCAAGAATCATCTACAAAATGGGCGGTGATCACCATATAGTTGATGTTTTGGATAGATGTCCAAGTATCCGTTGTGATACTTACCCTCTTATCACATATTACCGACTTTATTTTGCCCTTCTCAAGCATGTACAATTCCCAAACTCCACGAGCAATCTTTTTTCTATCAGGAATCTTAAACCTAGGTTGAAGCCCATGAAGGAAGTTCACAAACCCAGCTCCTTCAACCGCCCTAAATGGTTGCTCATCTCTTATGACGAACTCCACCATCAACAACTCACATTTCTTCTGATTAAAAACATGTGGGACTAAAGCTCCACCCATAGTCACATTAGTCAAGCTTGGTTGAGAAGATTTAGCTCTTCCTTCATAGAGAGGGCAGAGTACACATTTTTTTAAGTGATTGAGCAACCCTCTTGTCCCATTTTTTTTAGAATGGGCCGGCATCTCCAAATTGCAATAGTTGCATATCCCGGTAACCTCCATTTCGCCTTCACTATTTCTCTTTTCTTTTTTCAAACAATGCTCCCAAGCCGGTGAAGGTTTCTTCCTCTTCTTACCTCCTCCCATCACTGTGGCCACCTCCTCCTCGCCCTCCTCACCACCCACTACACCATCATCATCAGCCTCACCACCTGCTGCAATTTCCGCATCTACATAATCCTCTGCCAACATCTCATAGTCATGCACTCCTTGGTCCATCTTTATATTTATTTTATACTACAATTGAAAAAAAAACAATTCAAATCAAACATTGGAAGATGAAATCAAACGACTTCGGCAGTGAAGATGAAATCAAACGACTTCGGCAATTTCATTTTCACAATTTCAATTTCATTTTCAAGCATAGTGAAGATGAAATCAAACCTAGGACTGTCGGATCTCGGATTGTCGGATCTCGGTTAGGGCTGCGACGTTGGTAGGGCTGCGAAGGGATGCGACGCGATGCCGAAGTCGGCGTGTGGTACTGTCGGAAATCGGATGTGTGGCTGCGACACGATGCGAGATTTGATTGAGATTTGAGTAAGGGGGAGTGTCGGATGCGAGATGATGCGAGATTTGAGTGTCGGATGCGAGACGATGAGGGAGAACGAATTCACTTACTGGGTTTAGACTTTAGACTTTAGAATTAATTTGCTGGGTTCGGTATCGGTAATCAGGATTCCTACGCAAAAAATTATTTCGGTTCGGTTCGGTTTTACCGATCAAATTCAAAAAGCAAACCGAAATTCGGTTCGGTTTTAAGTCGGTTCGGTATTGTTCGGTTCGGTTTCGGTTCGGTATCGGTATCGGTTCGGTTTTCGGTACAAAAACCCAGCACTAGTTATATATGCGTTTATTTAGTTCATGAAGAAGAACTCAATGAACAAAGAACTTTGATTTGGTTTTGTCAATTACGAAAATTTAAATAAATGTTGACATTATAATATTATGGAAGGAGAGTAATTTTTTATTTATGTTTTTATTATAAGTCGGTACAAAGGACAAAGAACTTTGTTTTTATTTGTGTTTTTATTAAAAGTCTCTCCTCTTTTTTTGTTGTTGATAATATCTCTCCTCTTTTCTTAAAAAGAAAAAAAAAGAAGTGCACGATTTCTAAGTAATTTGTTTCCTTTTAATTTAAAATGTAAATGAAATAATAAATAGACAATAAGAATGGAATAAATGCTAAGGGGAATAGCCATTAGTGTTTGTTATTGTTCCCATATATAGTTATCAGGAACAAGACAATTAAATATAGGATTAATAAATATTTGATGATTCAACAGCCACATCATCCTCCACATAATGAGGGTTAGTGATCCTTAGGGTCAATGAATCATTGTCCTAAAAAATATCTCCTTCTTGCAGTTGATGCGAAAAACAAGAGTGACGACATTGACATTAAAAATATCTCTTTCTTGCGGTTGAAACGGCTACATACCCCTTGAAGAATATACAAGAGGTATCTTAGAAATATTTCAGTTTATTATTTCTAACTAATCTTAGAAATGAACTGAAAGCATTTATTGCATGGTTAAAGGAGTTTGTTGGCTTTGATAGCAAGGTGCGGGAATCATATATTATAATTTTGTTGGTTAAAGGAGTTTGTTGGCTTTGATAGCAAGGTGCGGGAATCATATATTATAATTTTGTTTGTATGCTTTAACATAGTTTTATCCCTCGAAGATGATGTTTATTTGACTCCCTTACGAGAATAATATATATCACTTCTTGTGAGTGACAAAACATCAAATATATGTTTTTTAATGTCGAGGAGCACTCAAATGAGAATTCCTTTCAAATTCGAGAACTTGAGACTCCTATCTTCACCTTCCAAAATGCAAGATGCATTTTCCAAGATGTATTTTGGTGGTTACATGTGTCTCATGTGCATTTTCTAATATGCATTTAATGCAAAGTCAAAGCCACCTTTTTTACTTTGCTTTTTGGACATGTGTCACATACAGATTCAAAGATGCATCATGATCTAATGGTGAGATTTGAGTTCTCAAGTTCTCGAATTTTTAAGGGTTCTCAACCGAACGCTCCCCTTCTAATGTAACTATATATATCATCTCCCGAAGTTGATGATTATAATCATAAATAAAATCACTTCCTGTTGTAAGTGATAATATTTTGTTTACAATTTTTTCCTTTTTATGTTATTGTCATTTATGATTAATATTTAATATTTTACATTATTTTAGTCTATGTTTTAATTATCATTAGTATAATATGCATGAAACTATGTGAAGAGATTATTCAAGACGAAGATATATTGGAGAAAATATTCTCACTACAAATTTTTTTCAAATTTTCCGTCGCAATAACGTCAGAAGAAACGGCGACGGTATATAAAACGGTACATTTATGACTCCATTCCGTCACCAACAACATTTTTGAGATATTTCCGTTATAATTCCGTCAACACATTTCCGTCATTTTTCAGTTACTGTAAGACAGCGCTTCATTTGTAATGCGCCGTTTATAATATCAATTAAGACATCGCTTCAACATGGAAGCGCTGTCTTCTTTGCGAACCATATTTTCGGAATTTGTTTTTATATTACTTTGTAGTGTATTATCAATTTATTTTAAAGTATAATCAATCTGCGTTACACAAATGATTTCAAATATAATTTATTATATAAAAAACATTACTTAGGGGTTAATTGTCAATTTGCGTTACGAATTCAGTTGGAAAGCACTATATATTTTATTTAATTCATTGAATACAAAGTTGTCACTGATTGATTTGTAACAACATTGTGAGCAGTCCAACATTCTGCAATCTACGGGTTGGTTGATTACGACAAAAGTGAATTCCGTCATGTCCTTCGCATCATACGATGATTATCGACGATCATCTTGCATCTCATCATAAAATTACCCCGAATGCGACTGTCATATTGTGCATCCCAGGTAGCTATACTCTACAAGCAAATCATTTGTAAGACCCGTTAACTTGTGTCATCCAAAGGAAAGTAAAACATTTTCTGAGTTATCGTTTTGTACCTGAAACTCCTGGAACCATATTTACTTGCTGCTGTCTGGGATCATGGTCCATGATGCCCACGTTGCGTCCCAACATTTTAAGATGCATTCTTGAGCAATCCTTCGATGAACATTGAATGGGAAGAAACTGTTACAAAAGTAGGGATTACATAACGGCCGCGTTTATCAAAACAGACAATATGAAGAGAACAATAGTAAGTTGTTACGCGTGTCTACCAATCGGTACAACGTGATCTCTACGAGCAAATCCGCGTGGATTGTCAGGGAAACTCACACGGTCAAATGAAGGAGACATGTTGACGATTGAAAGAAAGTATGTTGTAATGAATGTGGTGGGATGAATGATTTCAAGAGTTCTCATATATATATGCAGGACAATGAAATATGGTTGCATAAATTGTTCCGTCCAAATTCCGTCAATTTTCCGTCAGCTCTTGATGGAAATAACATGTTATAGTGACGGAAATTCAGCAACGGTCTATAATTAACGGGAACTTTGTAAAGGAATAATGACGGCAATATGACGGACAAATGCAACATATACTGGAAATTGCCAACGAATTAAATAGATTATTGATTTGCAACGTCTTACAATTATGTCATAAATTTTATATTACAATCATATATGTGTTCGAATTGAATTTGTACTTGGAAATTGCCAACGGATTAAACGGCTGCAAATTTATGTTCGAAATTGGGACTCGTAGAATAAAATTTATTTGAAATGCGGATCGTAAGGCATACTGATTATATCTTTAAAAAATTGATTATTACCAGAAATCCAAATTGTAAAATTGATTTGATTTGAAATTTTTGAAATCGGGACTCTATAGACAGCGCTTAATTAATACGCGCTGCATCAGGTACACTTAAAACATCGCTTACCCATAAGGCGCTGCCTTAAGTACATTATACACGGCGCCTCACAAACGAAGCGCTGTCGTAATTGACATTATAAACGGCGCCTGACACATTAAGCGCTATCGAAATTGGGAATAAAAATTGATATTTTTGAATGTTCCAAACAATCCCGTGCACAATACCATTTCCTTAAAAAACATTGACTCCCGATTACATTGCTCAATATTATCAACAAAAACAAACAAATTACATTGCCCAGCATTATATATATACAAAACATTTGTATTCGTTTACGTCCGCATTCGTTGATACTGGACACGTCCATGGTACAAAACTTTTGGAGCAATATACAGCATATGACGTGATTTACACTGGATTATCTGATTGTCGCAAGTAATCTATCAATTCATTAGCAAAGTCGCACCTCATATCATTCAGGACATTGTTACCATACGAGTCCTCTCCTGTTGGGAAAGACTGGGAAAAAAGCGCACAGTTATCAAATTTAACGATACGTAGAGTAATGGTTGATGATCTATTACTTATCGGGGCATATATTTACCTGTCTGATGTCGTCATGAAGAGATCCATTGGTTTGATGAACGAACTTCATTATGTCGCGAATATATTGCAACACATAGTAGCCACACACTTGAGTGTTGAAGGGCTGTCTGGGGCACTGAAATAAGAAATGATTTATAAAATTAAATCAAACATATTAAGTAAAGGAATAAAAGAATTCGGTCTTTTCTGTTGTTATTTGTTAAGTCCATACCTTTACAATCCTCCACTGTATATGTGAATCTGACGGGAGATTGAAATATGTACGCATGCCCATGTAACATTAATGTAATTAATATAAGGTGTACCACATGTAGTACTGGTAAGAAATAGCGGATTAGCATAGTCGTCGTTACGTGTTGACGAACTTGATTGCATCATCAACCGGTGGTTTTGAGAGTGGATCAAGCCAAAGGACCAAGCGCTTCTCAGGGAATATGACAATTAACATCCAATGCCACCGAATAAATAATTATTTCAATGTTATATTCGTATACAATGCATTTCATCGAAAACACAGAACACTACGATAAATATCAACTTACTTTTTGACATGGACGTAGGGGAGGAAGTAGCAAAAATTATGAACGTAGTCTGGCATTTGCAATCTCCTCTCGAAGCAACCCACCCTCGTTTCGAATGCGACGGACAGAGTCATATGACTCGGTCTGAAGTATCTAAACCTAATGCCCGGTGGGATCTTATCGTTTATAAATCTGTTGCCATTTGAATAACTAAGTGATCCAGTCAAAAAATTTCATTGTTAACAACAATTAATAATTAAAAAAAATATTTACCCTATGTACACTTCAACTGCGGTTGCACTCAAAGCTTCCAATGAGGTGAACTACAAAATGTCAGATTTTTCCAGCTGGATATAACAATCTTCACCGAAAACTTCGCTAGCAATGTACACCGAATAGACAGTCGACGTGGCCATCATTTTCGCGTGTTCGTACAAAAAACGGCAATTCATTGTCATTCCTTCAAGAGTTTCGTTGTCAAAACTGCTGCATTGGAGTTTGAAAAATCTGTACTCGTCATATCCCTGTGCGGGAAACAAAAAATTCGATGAACCTATTCACATTGCTATACTTATAGGTGTTTATTGTCATATAACTGAATTTACTCATCAACTACCTTTTCATCAATGTCTACCAGACATTTCGGCCATCCCACAAAATCACCCAGTGCATCTGATACTTTCTCCTTGAGCCCCAACTTCATTGGAGCTCTGCCGATGGTTCAAGATCAATCTCTACAACCACCTTCACCATCTCATCAGGCAGCTCTTGACACTGGACGACGCATCCTCGCATCACTCTGCCAAGTGCTACAAGTATCCTGCCCTGATCCGAACCTCCTCCTTCCACGTGCAGCAAGCATTTCTTCCCAACCTGAAATGGAATAATTCAGACATAGTAACGAAGTAAATTGAAATTTCTTCGTAATTTAAAAAAGGCCTGAATATTACCTTGGGTATATCTCCAAATGGGTCATCATCGGAACCAATTTGAGGGCTATGAATCGTAAGAGCGTGCGAAGTGACAGTGGACTGTGTGGTCGACGAAGAAGACTGCTTCCCAAATACTTTCTTCCAACCTACCAAACACCCCACCCCCCGTGTTCGTCCAGGGTACTCGTCCTTTCCTATGGCCTCTGTTAATATGTCACGTGGACCATGGCATATAAATTTTCCGTCTCATTTGCTTCTCCAATTCATCCTGATACCGAAGTGAATGGACGTTCATCACAGTCACATAGAGTTACGTAATTATTTACTGTAATCATAGAACTTACAATTTTGTCGGCAACCTCCCTCATATGGTCATTCACGTACTCTTTATTAGTCCTTTGGTGCCCCCTCTTCCAAACCTCATGCCTTCCAACATCGATTTCAGGGTCATCCCCCGGGGATATTAAACCCTGAGCCTCCATCTCCGCTAATTTTTCCTCGACGATATCCGCTTTTGCCTTCTTGTACCCGCCCCTGGACGTAGTATGCGGATACCGGTTCGATTTGGCTCGCGCAATGTTCAACTCCCTAAGTTGTAGTGCCTCGGGAGTCAGACGTTGTTCCACAAAGGACTTCCATTGATCCGTATCAATGAACGGATACATCTGTCGTGGGTCCTCTCCTTCTTTCGGACCAAAAATGTACTTATTTGCTAGCTCACTCTTAAATTCTCTCCATATTTTAGCCGCTGCCCGCATCTCCGTTCTCTTTAACACCGTAGTTAAGTCATTCTGAGGCACATCAAATATTTTCTGCAGAATTAAATGAATGGTTAATACATGCATAAGGTATAAAGTTAACAATTAATCGTTTCACAGTTAATAATCCGGACCAAAGTCTCTTCCCACACCAACTCCCTCTGCTCCGGGCGTGCCAACGTCCATTTTTCATATGTAATTGGCATATGCTTTTTCGCAACCAGACCTGCATGTACCGAACGCACAGATTAACGTATAAATACCACATTGTGCATTTAATGTATTAACATACTGTATGATATTACCAATGTATGTTCTGAATGATTTCCCTACTTCACCGTTGATAGTTCCATCTGCTGCTAGCGTGACCGGTTCCTTTGTGCCATCTTTATGCTTGTCAATTAAACTGGTCAGAAGGGTTGCACCCCTTTGTTTACGTTTTGATGTTTTATTACCTGTCGCTGATGAGGCTCCGTCGACACTACTTGGTGTGTTAACCATCGTCCTGCGATTAAACAGCATAAGCATATGACGGCACGTTACAATGTAAACCGAAACAGAGAAGTATTTTACTGTTGTACTTGGTTTGTACAATCAGTTTCGCACTACAGCCTCCCTACATTCTCATAGTTTCATAGTGAATAATAATCAGTTGCCTGAACTGAGTACCCTGACTAAATGAATACATCCATACGCCGGAAACTTATGCAAAACAGAGACAATAAGCGCCGAAATAGGATGACAACTAAACGACATACCTGGGTGACAAAATTAAACCTCCGCGAAAGTGAAATGCGTACGGCGGGCGAATAAGTCGGCGTAAAGGGAATTTACCAGTCTGGTTAAAAAATGTGTTGAATTGTAATTTTTAGGGTTCGAGGGCGTTTCTTCTTCAGTCGCCGTGTTCATTACACATATAACAGCGCCTATATATGTAAGCGCCGTTTTAATTTATTTATCACGTCGCCTTTCATGAAAGCGCCGTTTATCTATATAAAGTCAGCGCTTAACTTAAGTCGCTGTCTCAGTACATAAATCCGACGGCGCTTAGCAAGAAGCGCCGTTGGTACGAGTCACGGAATAATAACTGAAATACGACGGAATCAGATATCGTCCACCCTATAAGTAAACGCACTAGCTCTTGTCCTTATATTTTCATCCCAACAATTTCATATAATGAGTTCGAATTCTGCCGACCGTTTGTTTGCGGAGATGTCTGATGAAGAATCAAGTGGTTCTGAAGGATATGTTTGTTCCGCTCAAGGTGGATTCTATCCATGTGATAATGGCTTGGAATGTTTAGGAGAGCATAGGTTCAGTATGGAAAAATACAGATACGACGAAGACAACAATAATAGACAATGTTCGTCTTCAAATACAAGTCCATGTGACGGTGGCGAAGAAGTTGACCAGCCGTCACCCCGTGGGTCACCTGGAAAGCAAGTACCAAAAACTCGTTGAATTTATGAAATTAACGTTCCACATCATCTGTACTAAAGTATCATAAACTCTGTTATATATTGATGTGCAACGTATCTAATGAAGTTAACTACCATTTTCAGTTATAAATGCGCGTTTTAATTTTAGAAAATGGGAAATGGACTACTATCGACAAACACGACGTATATTCTTTCTATGCACTATATATATAAAAGCACGTACAAATTACTATCTAAAATTGAAAACCATAGATTTGTAAGAATGAGCAAGAATTCTGAAGCTGAACGTTTATTTGCTTCGTCGTCCGGATATGAATTCGAAGGCGGTTCTGAAGGATATATTTGCTCCGCTCAAGATTTTATATATCGTTGCGACAATGTCTCGGCCTTTCTAGGATATCATAGCTTCAGTTGATAAAAATACAGACACGACAAAGACAATAGTATACAAAGTACGTATTCAAAGCCAAACCAGTGTGAAAGTGAGCCCGAAGTTGATCTGCCTTCACCCCGTGGGTGAACTGAAAAGCAATGATCGCACCCGCGTTGAATTTAAGAAATTATCATTTCTTACTTCTTACACAAATCAGTACTTCGTTTTTGATGTTCTACGTATTTTCCTTTTAGTTGTTAAAATTTGTAATGCATCTCAATTAACGTTAATGAAGTTAACTTGAATTTACACTTCTTCCGATATAAATATGTGCACATATATATATGTATGTATATATTATCATACAAAAGTGAAGAAATTAAGTGTCAGAATGATCGACGATACCACCCACATATATCAAGAAATCAGACATGAGTATCTATGTATCAAAAAATTTGCCCCCCGATGTGACAATCACTATTTCCTTTTTTTGTTTTTTTATATGATGTGACGATCATTATTGAGCGACGTCGGGTGACTTCATGAATCACAGTTTTTTTTTGTCCTCTTCCAAGCTAATTGTTGAGACCCCTATATATATATATGTAACATTAAGAATATTGAAACAAAAATTGGCAAACATATTTTCTACGTCTTTATTCCTTTACATTTCCGTCACCAGAAAGGGAAATGTAACGTCCCTTTCACGGAAAACGTTTCATCATTTTTCCGTTACTATTCCGTCAATTCACATTTAATATACTGTGCAGCAACAATGTTAGCGTTAATATTTATCCGTTGCATTAAAGCGTCGACAATTCGACGTGTTTCCGTCAATTTGTGACGGAATAGAGCCTCTGTGTTGACTGAACATGTATCGTATTTATTACCTTCTTATCCACCTAATCTTCAACTTGTGCTATAAATAGGGCCATTTGCAAACAGACATGTATTCTAAATGTTCCTCCGTTTACAATCAGGTGTTCTAATTGTTCCGATTCTGTTGTTTGTTATGCTCGGACTTACTTTCTTTGAAAGTTCTTTTTGGATTTGCAGTTCATGTTAATCACCTGTATTATATATAGTGGTGTTTTATGATCAGCACCATTCTGTTCTCCTCCGTCTTCTTCTGAATTTGTCGTTCATATTGAGAGATAAACTCAGAAGAAGACATGAGAACAGAATGGAGCTGCTCATGAACATAACTGCATATAATGTAGTTGACTGACTTGTACAAGCAATCCAAGAAGATCTATCAAAGAAAAAAAGTCTGAGCATAAGGTATATAATGCGTCTACTTTCCGCCAATTTACCATCACCCATGTACTTATAACATCGCCTGTTCTGAAAGCGCTGTTTCAGTTCATCATTTCCACAGCGCTTATACCAAAAGCGCTGTTTCAGTGCATCATTGCAACATCGCTTATACAAAAAGCGCTGTCTCAGTTCATCATTGCAACATCGCTTATAATGAAAGCGATGTTTCAGTGCATCATTTCAACATCGCTTTCAAATAAGCGCAGTCCTTTAGTTACACACGACGGCGCTGCATGTATAGGCACTGACGTTCATTGATATACAACGGCGCTGTATTTTTGGGTGAATATATGTACCGACAATAAATATTCAATTGCAAACATCGTCGAAAGCTCGTTGTAATTTCGTCACTTAGTGACGGAAATGTACCGCCTTGTAGACGGAATATTGAACATAAACAGTTGAATACCACTCCGTGACAATGTTTATATTTATTGCTAAGAAAACCAACCCGAAAACTTAATGTTGCAAATGACGTATATAAATACTAGCAATTTGCAATGACCAAATCTATTAACACCATCTTTCTTGCTTACATTCAACTGGTACAATTGATCAAATGGCTTCTTTGCAATGTCCAAGTAATTAAGGCCAAGCTGTGACCGACCACTTGTGTGCTGATATTTGGTTCAACCCAGACACGACTTGAGGTACTCTATTTTAGTTTCCGTTCAAATCGCATATTAGTTTAAGCATGGCATATTTATATGAAGAACGGAGATGGATGTACGAAGCGGGTGCTCATGGGGAGTCATGTACCAATGATGTTTTCATCGCTGGGGTCAATAATTTTATAGAAACAGTTGTCGCAAAAGGTTTTCTTGCCAGCGACAACTCAATCCACTGTCCATGTACAAAATGCAAAAACAAGTGATTCATCAATATAAGAATGATGGAGGCGCATTTGTACAAATACGGTTTCACACCAAATTAGTTCAATTGGACCTTACACGGGGAAGATCTGGCAGAAATGCAGTACGTAAATACAGTCCCAACTCTACCCGAACCGACTACAATTTACCCAGTTTTTGATACTGAAGACCAAATTTGGACTGACGCGGCCTTCCCAGAGATGGTTCCAGATATTGCCACAACAGATGATATTCTCGAGTCGTCGAACAATATTGAACATCAAACAGATAATTTCGAAGCAAACAGATTCTTCAATCTGCTAAATTCATGTGGGGAACCAGCTTACGAAGGTTGCACGACAGAGACGGAGCTTTCAATTAACATGAAAATGCTAGCAACAAAAGCTAACCACGGATTATCAGAAGGCGCATTTAACGCTGTTTGTGGAATGATGAACAATCTAATTGGGGGGGGGAGAATAATATCCCATCTTCATTCAAAGAGTCAAAAAAACTCGTATCTGATCTCGGAATGGGGTACAAAAGGATTGACGTTTGCGTGGGGGGGGGGTGTATGATTTACTACGGTTGCGACGAAAGTTTGACAGAATGTCGTTTCTGCTCGGAACGAACATATCATCGTCCAAGACGCACAGAAAGTTCTTCATCGTACCAACGAAATGCGAGAAGGCAAATGTTTTACTTGCCGATTATACCGCATTTATAGAGACTTTTTTTTATCTCAAAGCCTGGATAAAGAAATGTCCTGGCACACTTCACCCAAAGCAGACGTGCATCGCATGGTACACCCTTCGGACGGAGAATCTTGGAAGCAATTCGATCGGTGTCATCCTCACTTTGCATCGGATGCACGTAACGTAAGATTGGGATTATGCACTGATGGATTTAATCCATGGGGTATGTCCACTAAACAGTACTCCGTTTGGCCTGTCATGGTAACAACATACAACTTACCACCGTGGTTGTGCATGAAAACGAGATTCATTTGGTTAACTATACTAATCCCTGGTCCGTCTAGTCCAAAGAAGTGTTTAGACATATATCTAAGGCCTCTTATGGATCACTTGGTACACCTTTGAAATGTTGGGGTCGACACGTATGATGCTAATCGTAGACAGAGTTTTACGTTGAGGGCAGCTCTCATGTGGACTGTATCTGATTTCCCTGCCTATGCAATGTTGTCGGGGTGGTCAACTCAAGGAAAACTCGGCTGCCCCTACTGTATGGACGACACGAAGACATTCGTGTTGAAAAATGGAAGAAAAGTATCGTATTTTGGCTGTCACAAACGATTTTTATCAGAAAATCATCCATATCGGGGTGATGCTAGGAATTTTTACAGAGATCGAACCGACTTTGATGGTCCAGTCCAATTTCGATCTGGTCAAGCAGTTCATGACAGGGTTAGGAACGTAAAATATATATGGGAGCAGCATATCAATGAGGTTTGCGACGGATTCGGTTTGGAACACAACTGGACAAAGAAATCAATATTTTGGGAACTACCTTACTGGGTGGACGTGAAGCTTAGACATAATCTAGACGTCATGCACATTGAAAAGAATGTTTTTGAGAATTTATTCAACACCATCATGGATGTAAAGGGGAAAACAAAAGATGACGGTGTGAAGTGTAGAAAATATATCGGGTTGTACTGTCGAAGACCAGAATTGGAACTGATAACTTGCCGCGGTCATTTGGTAGCGAATAAGGGTAAGTATCAGCTTACGAGAGAACAACAGAAACTTGTTCTTATTTGGGTGAAGTCTCTGAAGTTTCCTGATGGATTTTCATCTAATTTGGGGAACAAAGTAGATCTGAGTGCACTAAAACTTGTTGGTTACAAGTCACACGACGCACACGTATTTATAGAGCGACTCATGCCGATTGCTTTCAAGGGGTTTTTACCAAATAAGATCTGGGAAGCTGTATCCGAGTTGTGTAAATTTTTCCGAGATATATGTGCATCTTCCATTCACGTTGAGCGGATGGAACACTGGCAGAACAACATATCGGTGACACTGTGTAAGCTGGAGTCCATATTTCCCCCTTCATTTTTCGACTCAATGGAACACATACCAATTCATTTGGCTGATGAGGTCCTACTTGGTGGACCAGTACACTATCGTTGGATGTATCCGTTTGAGCGTTTCATATACCGTCTTAAACAATTGGGCCATAAGGGAAACAGAGCTGTGGTGGAAGCAAGTATTGTTAACGCATACATACAGCTGGAGACTTCGTATTTGGGGTCCGACTACCTAGGTCCGGATTTAACAACAACCGGCATACGATACAAACGAAACGAAGTTGGGACATCAGATTTTCGAGGACCCTCAGATTTCTATTTTCAATTACCCAGGAGTTGGTGGCAGCAAAAGTAAAAGGAGGGTATTAGACAGCCGAGAATTTAAAAAAGCAACTCATTACATATTCAGCAACACCCCTGAACTTGAACAATATTTGGAATTATTTGAGACCGGCTTAAGACAAAGACGCCCGCGACTTAATGATAAGCAAATATACGATGCCGTATTAACGGAATTCCCAGAATGGCTGAATTCCCATGTAAGTAGAATCAACTCAAATTTCGTTCCAATATGTAGCAAATTAAACTGTACTTGCACTTTCATGAACACCGCTTAATATTATGTTCGGGTTTGGGAGCTTGGAGAAACAATAGGACTACCACAATGGATTCACTACTTGTCCGCTGGATTCCAATCCGACGTTGCATGTTCGGCGACATACAAAGTGAACAACTACAAGTTTCACATTGAAAGTCATGGTGAAGGGAGGAACACGGTGAACAGTCATGTTTACGTGAAGGGAACAGAGGGTACACACTACTACGGGGTGATTGAAGAAATAATTCATATGAGATGTAGAAGCTACCATCGCCTAAAGGTTGTCTTGTTCAAGTGCCGTTGGTACGACCCTCAGTTTGTTAGGTCATACCCGTCTAACGGGGTTGTCATCGTGAACACTCATAGACCATACCCCCATTACGACCCTTATATTCTTGCCCAGCAAGCTGTGCAAGTTTACTATGTTACATTTCCGGGATTAGCAGGACAAAATAATCAGGGTTGGGTAGTAATTTGTCCTGTGAAACCAACAAACGCAATCGACATGGAGGTAGCAAATGTTCCGTTCCAAGATGAGGGTGAAATGGGAACTGAAATGCCTGTATTGGTCAACGAAATCGGATCCTTAGGGGACCTTGCAGATGATGAGGTGAATGAGTACGACACCGAAGAAGAAGACGGGAACGACGAGCACGTAGCTGATAATCCAGATACCGAAGAAGAGTCTGACGAATCGTCGTGAGTGAATCAAGATATTCCGAGAAAAAAATTCAAATCTCAAAATATAGGTGGTATATTAAAATTCTGTATTACCAAATAATATGTTTTTATCCAGCAAAGAGATCAAATGAGAAAGTTGAGAGTTAGGTATAATCATCGAATTCTTACGCATTATAGTAACAAAAAACGTAGATGGAATACTGAGAGATTTGGAAGATTATACACCAACAATTGCAGAGGCAAATATTTAAGTCTTAAAGTCTGATCAACATGTATTTTAAGTTTGACCATTCATTCTATTTTAAGCCTGATCATTAATTGAGGCATTGAGCCATTGTGCCTAGTCTGATCATTCATTGTATTTTAAGTATGATTTAACCTAAGCTTCTCGGCCAACACTTCATGAACTTCTCGTGACTAGGCACAATGGCAACACAAGAAGTTCATGAAGCGTTGTGCGGAGAAAATTAAGCTTTTTACACAAATATCCGAAGGGCAACTCAAGAACCCAAAGACCAAGGATTAGTGTAGCCCAAAAGTTAGGATTTTGGTGTTGTAGATGTATTGGGTTTTACTCTCCCCTTTTATAATCACTTGTGAATCCTACTCTTTGACATCGAGCAATTTGGGATATTAAGATTTTAAAATTTCAAAATCTCGCAATGTGGGATATTAGGATATTAAAATTTCAAAATCTCAAAAAAATAGGTGGTATATTAAAATTCTTTATTAATGTATGGTTTACATGGTAAATAAAATGTGAATGGGAATCAATACATAATTATTACGTAAGGAAAAAGATTATGTATTTGTAATCATCAATTTTGTTTTTTATTAATGCAAAGGGATGGAACGTTTTGTGTAATGTAATTTTCTGGAAATATGATAAGTAAACAGCGCTTAATATATATGCGCTGTTAAAAAGAACTCAGAAACAGCGCTGCTTAAATAGACGATGTCATAATGTAATAAAAACACAGCGCCTTTCTGAGTAGCGATGTTATATGTCACACCTAGAACAACGCTTTTATGTTAAGCGTCGTATCAAATCAGTAAACTACAGCGCTTATGTTAAAAAGCGCAGTAATATGTAATTAAGACAGCGCTTATAAAACCAAACGCCGTCGTATCCATATCTAAAAAAACCCCGCCGTATTCGCCCGCGTAGACAAGTTAAATAATTTTGGTAAAAATAGACTAAATACATTTTGTTTGGACCAAGCGAATTGAAATTACATGCGCAGTGGAAAACCCTCATTATCCGTCTGCGAACACAATCGTCCACCGTACGCCGCCAATTGCATAAGCAGCCCAGGTATGCTTTCTGTGCGCTTCAGTTCAGTTCGTGATTCTATTGTTCGGCTGCGGTTGTTTGTTTGTTCGAATTCAATTTGTATAAAAAGTGTGTCAAATATTATGCGCGTGTGTCCGATTTCGGAAGCAAATTTGTTTGTTCGGCGTGTCTTCGTGTGTGCTTGTGTGTCTGATAGAATTTCTGTACAAAAAATGTTCCAAACTGGTCGCCTGACAAATTGTGTTTATGTCCTCTCTGTTAGCTGTACTTGTTGTCATATTCTGACCTTGTTGATAAAATCTGTTGATACAATCTGTTGACCTTGTTGTCATATTCTGATAATGAAATGCCTGTAGCTCATCGTCCTTATTAGGTACAATATTGGCTTTGATACTCTTGATACTATTTGGGTTAAATTAAAATTTGTCATACAGATACTCGAATACTTGCTGTTTTGGTTGAAAATATGGTTACAAGAACAATTTGGGTTCTATTTGTGTTTTGAAAATACTAATTTAAACTTTGTGGCAGGGTAAATGGCACCACTCAAGCGAAATGTACAGGGTAAAAGGAATACCGTGGCTGGTAGAGGGGCTTCATCACAAACGTGGCTAACTGAGATACGCTAACCAAGACAGTTGAGTCAGGACATGCAACAGCAGCCATCATCTGGGGGAACACAGTCAAAATCGAGATGCGTACAGCAGACCTTCTGTTCCGGTAGAAGATCATACCCCTGCGAGACAAGGGGCTGAGGACAGGCAAAGTACACCATCGTCAACCGGGGATAGACGTCCAAGTCCAGACCTTTACATGCCTTCTATGCATGTACCGGACCCTACTGTGGATCCTATGGATGAAGACAGAGTCTTACCAGAAGTGGATGATTACTCAATCGACGACCTGTTTCATATGGTGGGGGTGAACATGGAGGTTAACGAGGATGTCGAAGAGAGGGCCTCACCTTCGGCATATGCTGACGATCATGATGACGCAATTCGGCCAGAGTTCGTTAGAGGAGGGACTTCGGCCGGTGCAATTGAGGATTTAATGTATCTTACCAATAATACCCGACCTGATATATCATTTGCAGTTAATTTACTAACAAGATATAGTTCATCACCTACTAAAAGACACTGGAGCGGTGTGAAGCGCATCTTACTTTATTGGGAAAACTAGAAATTCATTATCTGAACTACTACTCCATTTCAAAATAAGTACCGAACTTTCAATTTTTTCAAATCAAGTACTGAGGGGTCAGATTGTAATAAGAAAAGTTGTAAAACTAACACCGTTAAACCATTTAACCCTTTAAATGATTAATTATAACCAAAATGATTAAAATTGAATTTTTAGAATATGAATATTCTATCATTTATTTGAAAATATCATAATGCAAATTATTTTTTACAATTTAATGTATGATTTAATTTTAAAAATTATATCCAAACCAACGCCTTTAAACCCTTTAAATGATTAAATGAATTTTTTTTAGAATTTAAATATTTTATTATTCAGTAGTGAAAGTGAAAACGTATATTACTTATTATTTTGATTATTTATATATTAGACTTAAACAATACACCCAAACTAACCAGTAAAGTTCAATATTGTAATTATATTTATAATTGTACAGTATGTTGTTTTCAATTTGATCGCTAATTGATCCAATATTCGATTTCTAATCAATTTAGTTCTTAATCATTTTTATTATTGAAATTTATCTATAATTAACAAGTTGAAAATTGTAAATACGTTGAGGGTTAGTTATCTGTGACTTTAATTAAATATATAATTATAATAGTGAACTTTTCCTATTTAGTTTGGATATATTTTTTAAAATTTTATTATATCAAAAATTGTCAAAGATAGTAAGCAAGAGAAGGGATCAGGTGCAAAACTCATATTCTTATAAAAAATACAAAATAATCACGTTCCTTGATTTTATGAGTTTGATGGATGAGATTAAGTGAAAATAAATATGTGTAAATTCAAATTTTTATTAGATTAGGGGCAAATATGGTATACAATATCTCTCTCTCTCTCTCATTCCATGGATGAAACAAACCCAGATCTGAGATCTCCATTGTCATTGCTCATCCATGGATTTCACCGACGACGACGCCGACGACGCTGCCTCAACTCCTCAGCCGCATCACTCCCGTGGCGCCGAACAGCCCGTCGTGGCCGCAGGAACTGACCAGATCCGGCCTCCACTACCCTACCCTTTTTCCGATATGATTTCATTACCCGTGAAGTCAATAAATCCCTATAACGAAATCATCGCGAGCGAGGCGATGATGACTGCGATTTCTCACTCGGCTGTCTCAGCATCTTTATGGTTTCGTTGAATGGTGTATTTGTTAATGGGAGAAGGACTGGAAAATCATGGACGAATTATAGTACAATTTTGACGAATTATGTCACAGTTCGTCAAAAGTGGACTATAATTCGTCAAAAATTCTGACGAATTGTAGTACACTTTGACGAATAATGCTATAATTCGTCAAATGTGAACTAAAATTCGTCCAGAATTCGGCTGTATCATTGTAAAATTAGTCATGACATTTTATAATTCGTCATAACCATTATATAGTCCGTCATGCCCATTTTCGAATTATTCTTTTTGACAACTGTCGATTGTATTTTGGGTTGAGTTCCATTGATGTCGAAGATGATCCAGAGTGTGAACAACTGAGTTCGACGAAGTTTTACTCCAATTTGATCGATTAATGCTGAAAAAATCGGAGCTTTTCTGGAGGTTAGGGTTTCACGGGGTAGATGATGATGATGATGATGAACAGTAATGAGAGAGAAAAGAAAGGAAAAAACATGTCTATTTTACCCTTAATGAGCTTATTAATAGAGATTGAAATAAATTAATTGTGTTTATCCCTAATTAATAGGGACCCTTGGATTTACATGATCAATGGTCTCAATTACTTTGTATTTTGTACAGTATTTGGGTTTTGCACTAGATCTGGCCTCTAGTAAGCAATATGATGTTTTCAATTTTATCATTAAATGGGAAATATTCATATTATAAATAATTTAATTTCAATCATTTTATTTATAGTTAATCATTTAAAGGGTTAAATGGTTTAACTGTGTTACTTTTATAAATTGACCTATCGGTACTTGATTTGAAAAAATAGAAAGTCCGGTACTTATTTTGAAATGGAGTGGTAGTTCAGGTAATGAATTTGTAGTTTTCCCTACATTATTTATGTGGAACAAGTGATCTGGGTTTGTTTTTCAAAAGAACAAGTGGAGTACAAAATAGTGAATTGGTTGGTTATGCCGATGCGCGTTATTTGTGGGGACCATGCAAGGCCAATTACACAAACGGGGTACTTATTCATGTATGGAAGGAACTGACATTTCATGGCGTTCGATAAAACAGACATTGGTAGCCACATCATCAAACCATGCAGAATTGATTGCGTTATATGAAGTTGGACGAGAATGCGTTTGGCTTCGATCATTTATCCACCATGTCAAGACGTCTTGTGGATTACCATCAGGCAAACAAAGCCCAACTGTGATATATGCGGATAATGCTGCTTGTATCGCCCAAATCAAAGAAGTATCTTAGGGGTGATAGAACAAAGCACATATATCTGAAATTCACTACAAGAAAAATGATTATTATCGATGGATTATTCCGTTGGAAAGTCGTGGATTATATGGGTATTGATTTTATCACATCGTCGATTTTAACGTCATGTTCAACGGATATTTCTGTTGATTATATCAAGTTAAAAGAGTGAAAACAGTAAAAACATCGACGCACAATCCATTTATTTAAAGATTGTAGCAGTGAAAGATATTTACTATTATACCCTTGGAATTATTTACGACGGAATTATTTCGTTTATTTAAAGGTTGTAGCAATTAAAAATATTTATTATTATACCATTTGAATTATTTACGATGGAATTATTCCGTTGATTTTAAAGGTGGTAGGAAATAAATGTATTTACTATTATACCCTAGTCGGTCGCCGCCCTCCCCACCACTATTATAACCAAAGTAAAGGTTTTATATATATTATCAACAACATATTTCGTTGAATTTAAATTGTCGCTTAAAACACATAAATTTCCGATGGACTTATTTCCAACCAAAAGTTTGAATGTTTTATACATATTATCAACAAATTTATTCCATTGGATTTAAATCGTACCTTATAACACATTTTCTCATAGTGATTCTTCTCTACTCACGAGCTTCAAATTGAAGGGAAGATTAATGTTTGTCAAATACATTCTAGTAAAAATTTGGCAGACTTGTTCACCTAATCATTGACGACAAGAGTTTTCAAGAAACTTGTAATTGACATTGGATGTGTAGTTTGAAAGACATACCAGCTTGAGGGGAGCATTAAACTGTACTTTTTTTTTCCTAACTTGGTCTTTATTGCTTTTCGGGTTGTTCCAAGTCAAGGTTTTTATAAGGCAGTTCATATGGTGTGTATATCCAGATGACAGTACGAGTCATGCATCCAAATGGGGAGGGTTATAAATATTATATTAATTGGATTGACTATCTATATTTAGTCATAGTCATTATTGCTAGCATTTATCATATCCCTTATGTAGTCCTGTATATATATTGTGTCATGTGGAATGAAAATAATAAGCAGAAGAAGAATTTCCTCTCTACGTTGCTCTCTTTACATACTCATTCGAATTCCTCCCTATCTAATATTTCACAACAATATCATATATGTATACAAAAAATATTTAAGCAATAGGTCTTAACGAAACGTCGCATATAGAGAAATTTTATGTAACACTCGAAACATAATGTCCAAAGTGTTGACGCTTATATACAGTTTCATACTCTCGAGTGTGGTTTATATCTACATGTGTGGGGCGGAGGACAAGGACAAAGTAGTGGTCCAAACCTGAAAGTTTCCCGACCAGACAAAAACACAAACATTGACAAACTAAATTAAGGGGTGTAGTCTTTCGTTAGGTGACTAGCTGATCCCTTATCAGTTATTATTCATTATATTTAAATATTTGATTTGTGACTGTTATCACAGCACTTGATTAATTATGACTATTGAGTAAAGCGTGGTGAAAATAGTTATTTATTTATCAATTTTTACTAATTAAAATTAAGGAATGTTTTCAAACGATTTAGATAAGATGAGATGTAAATCTGATTTTTTGGTGCAAACTGATGAATTATGGTACACTTCCAATGAACTATGTCATGATTTTATCCAAACGAATTATAGGCCACTTACCCGAACAATGTCATCATTCGTAGGAAGTGTACCATAATTCGTCGGTTTGTAGTTTGCACCTGATCTTTTTTTCTTGGATTAAAATATATTAAAATTTGATATTTATGAATCATGTATTGTGTAATGTTAGTTTAACTATCTGTTTCACTGTATCAGAAAAAACTATCGGTTTCACTTTTTAGAACAATAACTAGTAGAGTAGAGATCGGGTAAAAACCCCACTTATTTATAAAAACTATAAACTACTAGGAAGCTGACACGTGGCAGCTTCACCAATCAGAAATCAGGGCTTCTTTGAAAATACGAAGAATTAAAAAGTAGTTATGAATAATATAACAGTGTTAATGGTAAAATCGTCATAAAAATATCAACCCTAACTAGGATTATCTCTGAACATTATGAATAATATATCTGAATATTATGGATAATCAATCTATCGTCGACGAAAAAAATCTCTAATATGCGATCATGGCCATCACGTCGTCCTCCACCACCACATTCACCCAATCCCGGCTTCGTTAACCCCCACCCTGCTCCCTAACTCGCGCGAGTCATTTTGTTGCTACACTACGATCTGGCCTCGTCCATTTCCCGGCAGGAAAGGTCGATAGGGTTTTGGAGTCGCGTGGGAGTAAGAGTAGTAGTTGTAGACGGTTGACATCTCTCGCGATGCGCGATTCGAAAGGTAAGAAATCAGTGTCATTTTTTCGGTTTGTTTGAGTTTATTTTTTGCCTTTAAAATTTGCTCACTCGTGGAAGAGCCAGTTCGAACGACTTATTCTAAATCGATGTCTGATCTAGTTAGCTGATTTGCGTGTATATGTGGCTGAAATGAAGTGATCTTGGAACAAGATCCTGGTAGAATATGAAGTCCTTGTCCTTCTTTGTCAAAGTTAGTGTTGTAGGATCGTGGAAATGGCGACTGCCAGGCTATAACTATAAGCTTGAGGTTGTTTGATTTAAAGATGCAATGTTGTGGCCTGGGCAGTAGTTGTTGGCGACTGTGCGGCCCAAGATAATCTCCAAACAACTAGGATTATTTCTGAACCGTATGAATTATATCTCTGAACATTATGAATTATTTATGATTATTTAGGATTATCTCTGCACATTTAGATTATCTCTGAACATTTAGATTATCTCTGCACATTTATAGATTATGTAGCACGGACACGGAAATGGAAACCGCGAAACGGAAAATACAAGACACCGCGACACCGCAAATCCAAAAATAAGGAAAAAAGAAACCGCGGGACACCGCTATATTAAATAAGTATTAATATATAAATAGTTTAATGATTTTTTAATTTAGTTTAAAATAATTCAATTTATCATTTACATTCATTTTTTTCTAAAAATATTTCAAAATAAAATGCAAAATTACGTTTCTAGAGGTTTTACGTGTCATAGAAGTTTCCGATTCGTTGACTGTTTCAGAAACCTCAAGACATGGTCAACTAAGGTTTCTGGAGGTTTCCGACACCGGTACCTCACCCATATTGAGGTGTCCGTGCTACATAGCATTTAGATCATCTCTGCAAATTTAGATTATCTCTACACATTTAGGATTATCTCTGCACATTTAGATTTAAAAAAAGTATTTACAAAATAGTTTTTTATCGGTGAAATGACAAATATACCCTTCTTTTATTAATTATTTGTAATGACATGTGTCAACTTTTTAGGCGATTTATAATTTATATAAATATATGTGGTTTGTATTGGATCGATTTTCTTACTAGTATATAGATTATTTATTTAAAAACCTAATGTATACTTATATTTGCGATTAATATGCTCATTTCATCATATTTTTCTTTCCGATTGAACTATCAAAAAAATGATGAATGATCTTCAATCAGAAGATCATTCATCATATTAAAAACCCACATATCAAGATGATTTAAATTACCGATATTATTTGAAAACTAAACGAAATTAGGCTAGTGTAACTTGCTAATTTGATCATTCAAATCAAACGCATGATAAAAAAATTTTTTTAAGGAAAAGACAGGATAACTCTTGAACTCAATCCTTATACATATTCTAACCTTCTAACTCTACCCAGCTGAGAAAACCACTATGACCATCAGGATTCGAACCCGTGACTAGATAAGTGTGATAACCGGTACTTTTACCACTAGGCTAGCCCCTGATGGGCAAACACATGATAAATGCACTACTAGTGTTTAATTACAGCTAGGACACTACTACAGTCGAGACATTATGGATCGGTTCAAAAATCGTGTAACGCATCGGTTCGGTATTATGCATCGCTTTTTAGACGAACAGATGCATAAGATACATATTATGCATCGGTTATAGCTGAACTGATGCGTAAAATCTACTTTATGCATTGGTTTAAACCTGATACATAATTGCGTACCATTATGCATCGGTTATTTCTAAACCGACGCATATACTCAAACCTAAAATTAAAAACAGTAAGTTAGTCTCTTTCGAATCCCGCTCTAACTCGCCCAGTCGAACTTCATCGCCCACCTTTGATCACTTCGCTCTTTGCCAATCGTCGTCGTCGTTATCGCCCTCTGTTGCACTCTGTCACCCTCAATTGCATCTCGCCTCCGTCGCTATCCTCATTCACACTCCCCATCGACATTAACTTCACTCCTCTGCCCTCACTGTCCCTCCTTGCTGCTCAATCCTCCACTCATTCCTCCACACGCCTTGGATTCAGCAGGTTAGGGTTCTCAATGTGCGGCATGTCTCCACCCGTTTAGAAATTTCAGTTTCTCAATCCTCCACTTAATTAGTTTGTCTCCTACAAAATTAGTTATTCGATTTACATTCGATTTAGGGTTAATAGGAGGAAAGGAGGAGAATAGTGATTTATATTCGGATTTGGTGTGGACATGACTGAATTTGATGTCTTTTAGATTCATAGTTGTGTGATTTAATTGTGTTTTTTGTTTGCTTGTTAGGACATAATGCATTGATTATGAATTGAGAACTTGTCAATGAGACGGTGAATAATATGGATTCATGTATGCTAATATTTTTGTTTGAATGATTGTTTAGGGTTGACATTTCAGTGGCGGACCCAGAACTTTTTATGACTGGGGGTGGCATTTTTTTATCCTGAGATGCTTCAACGAAACAGAGGTCGTCGAACATGCTCATGTCGGGTTTTTGAGAGATTCATAACTGATTGTATAAATGAATTCCAAACATTAAAATCAAGAGATGACATAAACATAAACACCGGAATTAAATGAAGGCGGAGCGAGCTCAATACAAATACAACATAAACACGGGAATTAAATGGAAAATATACTCAAAATATTTTAGTTAACCAACTACTCAATTATTTATGAATTCTACCTAGTTATCACAATTGACATTTGACATTTGACACATATTTAAAATAAAAATCAGAATACGTTTAGATTGACCATCAAATATTTACACATAAAATCAGAATATATATGCTTAGCCATCAAATATTTACATATAAAATCAGAATATGCTTAGATTGACCATCAAATATTTACACTTCAATATATTATTGGATGACTGGGTACATAATGTGAAAAACATTGGGGCATTGTGCTATATTTAGTAAACATATTAAATTAATTAGCATATATAGAGAGAAAATCTAAAATTTGAATGGGGCAGCTGCCCCCAATCCTCTAAAGATAGGTCCGCCCCTGGACATTTGTGATTTACATCCTCCTTCCTTTGGTTATTCTTGTTTTATTACATAACAAGGTAATGCATTTCATTCGTAGTAATACTTTATTCAGTTTTGTTTTTGCAAAAATCTCCTACTTTGATTCAACACGAACCCACATTCAAGTATTTAATTATTTGTGTATGGATGATTGTTTTAGGGATCACATTTGCTATCCATCCTTCTCTTGCATCCACCGCATTGCGATTTAAAGTTTTAAGAAGAAAAATCACAATTAAGAAGGTTTGAGTACATATTGTTATTAGAGAGACATGTTTTGTAGAAAAGCATGTATTCGTATTTTTTCATTCATTTTTTATGTTTGAAATCATAGATTTAAGCGGTGATACTTTATACGGCGGAAGTTGCATCTTCTTTTGATCTTCCGAACATCATATCATATAAGGTATTCTATTATTTCAATTGTGTATAGTTTTTGAACATGGACAGTTTGTTTTGTTGCTCTTTCATCGTTGAATGATGTTAACGACTAGTGGGATTTAAGTATATTAATGTTATTGATGTTTTTTGTTTAGGATTAACATTTGCGATCTACATCCTCTTCTCTTTGGTTGTTCTTCGCGAGCTTCTATTAATCTAAGGTAAAGTGCACGATAAAACTAATTTTCTACTTTTTATGAAAAAAACGTTCACTTTCATTTTTTGTGTTTGTGACTATTGCTTAGGTGTTTATATGTTATGTAATATGTTAAATCATGTTTGCCTCAAATTGACTTGTTGGATGGTGTAAACAATTAATATAATTAAGTTATATGTAGTCTTTTTGTTGGAGTTCTTGTAATTTTTGAGCGAATGAGTTTTTGAATATGAATGTAAAGCATGTTTACCTCAACTATGTTTTCTTACTTGACAACTATATCAACCTAGATATCATCTTATTCTAACAATATATTTACATGCTTCAAGTAGACGATTTATAATTAATCGAGAGTAGGTGTCCGGTAATAGGTTAAGTCAGGGGTACGAAAAGGAGATTATGGATTTTTGTGCGTTTGCATCGCCGTATGTATCCTGAAACAATATTGAACATATCTTTTGTCCATGTATGGGTTGCTGGATTCACAAAAGGGTCAACCCGAAGAAATTACATACACACATTTTGTTAAAGGGAATTGACCCACGATATAAGGTGTGGTATATGCATGTCGAGGATGAACCGCAAAACATTTAACCTCAGTCCGTAGAAAGTTTTCCTGAGGGTAATGATGATTGGAAGGAGGATAATTTAATTTAGATGGTTAACAACGTTACCGATGACTTTGTTGCTAGACCACAAGTTTTGGAGTCGTTGAGGAATGACTCTGAATTACCATTGTATGAAGGGTGTTCCAAATATACAAGGCTATCGACAACTTTTGAAACAATACAATCTGAAAGCGAAAAAATGGATGGAGCAACAAGAGTTTTAACGAATCATTAACACTGGTGAAAGACATACTTCCTGAGGGAAACACCCTACCTAACCATACTTACGAGGCTAAGAAGGTTATGTGTTCCATGGCATCGAGTACAAGAAGATACATGCATGTCCCAATAATTGTATATTGTATCAAAATGCTTATAGCGATTTGAATGAATGTCCGGTGTGCAAGGCTCCTCGCTACAAGTCAAACAAAGAACCCAAAAAAATTATAAAGGCACTCCTTTGAAAGTACTATGGTATCTTCCACCGATCACCAGGTTTCAGATATTGTTTGCTGACTCGGAAGATTCTGATAATATGCGTTGGCATGCTGTGAAGCATGTTGTTGATACGAAAATGCGTCATCCTGCCGATTCACTGCAATGGGCTAAAGTAGACAACACATTCCCTGAGTGTGGAAGAGAGTATAGAAATTTATGTCTTGGACTGTGTACTGATGGGGTGAATTCACATGGAAATTTCAGTACTTATCATAGTACATGGCCTGTGATATTGGTTATCTACAATCCACCTCCTAGGTTAACCATGAAGCGTAGGTATATGAAACTTTATCTGTTGATATCGGGTCCTCGGCAGTCTGGAAATGATATAGATGTATACTTGTCTCCTATGATAGATGATTTGAAGCTTTTATGGGACGAAGGAGTACGCACATATGACGCATCGAGGCCAAAATATTTCAATATACGTGTTATGTTAATGTGTACGATCAATGACTTCCCAACTTATGGGAACTTGTCCGGGTACAGTATTAAAGGCTACAAAGGTTGTCCTATATGCGGGGAAGGGACACATGCACGCTATCTAACCAATTTTCGAAAAATGGTTTATACGGGACATCGACGTTTCTTACCGAGGCATCATCCTTACATGCAAAAGAAAGCTGCATTCAATGGTAAGACCGAACACGAAATACAACCGCAGTCGGCTTTTGGTGAAGAAATACTTCAAAAAATTTAGAATATTATAAATTGATTCGGGAAACCTAATGCACACCCTGAAAGTGCTCGATGGAAGAAGCGGTCAATATTTTTTGATCTCCCTTCTTGGCATACACTTGACATCAGACAGTATTGATGTGATGCATGTTTAAAAGAATATATGTGACAGTCTGATTGGTACTTTATTAAACATTCCTGGAAAACACAAAGGATGGAGTTATAACGAGACTCGATATGCTAGAGATGAATATTCGTACCAAATTAGCACTTGAAACTCGAGGGCAGCGTACATATTTGCCTCCGTCATGCACCACTCTTTCTAAGAGCGAGAAAACAAGTTAGTGCGGATGTCTGAAAGGAGTTAAAGTTTCATATGGGTTCTCTTTAAATATTACCAGCTTGGTTTCAATGAATGATCTGCGGTTGAATAAATTAAAATCTCATGACTCTCATACATTGATGCTGCAACTCTAGCCTATTAGAATTAGAGGTATACTGTCTCCTAAAGTGAGGGCTGCTGTACAAAGACTTTTCGTCATTTTTAGCTCTTTATGTGCTAATGTTGTTGATCCATCGGAGCTTTCAGGAGCGCAGGTAGTTGTTACACTTTGCCAACTAAAGATGTTTTTACCACCCAACTTTTTTCGAAATAATGGTGCATCTTACTGTCCATTTGGTGCGCGAGCTTTGAATTATTGGACCAGTTCATATGAGATGGATGTATCCTTTTGAAAGGTATATGATGATTCTAAAGAGCTACGTGAGGAATAGACATCGTCCCGAAGGATATATAGTGGAAGGATACATAGTTGAAGAGGATGTTGAATTTTGCACTAATGTTTTGGGAAATACAACCGCAGATGGGATTCCAAGGCCACGCCATTTTGATCGATTTATGGAAAAAGACACAAGTGGACATCATCTCATGCCTAAGTCATTTGATGAGTTACCGAAAGCTCATTTCTATGTATTGCAACATATACCTAAAATAACGCCTTTCATCGAGGAGCACATAAACATAATAAGGTGTACATACCGGGGAAAATCTAAGCAGTGGTTGCAAAAAGAACACATTCGGTCATTTTAATTGGCTAAGAAGAAATGTGGTTTTAAATAATCAGGCCAACTCTGCAGAAGTGTCCGATGACTTGGTGAAATGACTTATGGCAAGCCCAAGACCTACTGTACCCACGTGGAAAGCTTATGACATTAGCGGATTTTATTTTCACACAAAAGATCAAGATGACCACACTGTTGTATAAAATAGTGGTGTCACACTTGTTGCTGAAACCACTTATGTTTCTAAAGTAGAGATCGGAATCCAATATATGTTCCTGTAAATTATTTTGGGGTTATCGAAGAAATATGGGAGTTGGATTACAAAAAAAATTGAGTATCCGTTTTAAAATGTAAATGGGTTAACAATTTGGCGGTTTGTATTGATGAATTTGGAATGACATTTGTGGATTTTCGAAGAGAGGGATACATGGATGGGCCATTCATTATGGCCAAACAAGCAAGACAAGTATTTTATGTCAAAGACCCTTCTGACAACAATCAGTTTGTTGTGATCAACGGAAAACAACAAGTAATCATTGGTACATCTGAAGATATAGCCGAGGATTGCCTACCCGTTTGTACGACAGTTCCTGTGGACAACGACGACATCAAAGTTGGTGATGAAATACAGTTACGAGAAGATCACGGCGAAGCAATATGGATTGATAAAAAACTTAATTTGTCCGTATGTTGTATATGTTACTTTACTACTTATTTCGTTATCACACGTCATTTTATTTGTTTAATAATCGTGTCCATTTATGTATTCATCTATTTAATGTCTTTAATTTGACGTTTAATGTAACATTTACAAGATCTTGGCTAGCAGCATCAGCAGCAACAGGGGTGAGGATGATTACTGTGTCTCTTCCCGCACAGCAAGACAGAAGAGAGGCCATGTATACATGGCGCAGTTGATTAAGCAACACACGACGGCTGGTACCAAGATCACGGTCACCTTCGATAGTAAGGGTAATCCCAAAGTGAATGATGAAGACACTTGGAGGAGCTTCTTGGGTATTGTGGCTCGTTCTCGAGTTCCTATCACCTTCAACGACTGGAGGAAAGTTCATGAACATTATAAGGAAACTGTGTGGAGAGATGCAAATGTAAGTTTTTCTTTAATTCCAACATCTACTAAGTTGTCATGTTGATTATTTTGTGTATTAATTATAACTTGTTATATGTTTTTCTAGGCAATTTTTTAGGGATGCAAGCCGCATAAAAAAACATGAGTTGAAGTTCGCTGGTAGCACGTGGAAGAGTTTCAAGACAAGACTAGCAAAGAAATACATCCACGGTGACCAAGCAAACAAAGATCCTTTGCGTGAGTAAAAGTTTCTTGACAAAGAGAGTTGGAGGATATTTAAGGAGCAGAGGCTCTCTGAAGATGCTATGAAGTTAAGAGAGACCAATAAAGATCTCGTTAAGAAGAATGTATATGCGCACAACCTTGGTCGAGGAGGCTATAGAAAACTTGAAGATAAAATGATAGATTAATTAGCCGAGTTACTTGCGCAGGGCGCAATTGATGAGGGGTAGTCTTCTTCTGTCACTATAGAGAGATAGGTGATGTGGAAGAGGGGACGAACCAGGAAAAATGTAGAGTTCATCACCGAGGCATCCCAGCTAGTGGCAACAAGGATTGTAAGTTGTTCCTTATGTCAATTTCAATAGTTAATATCATACACTAACTTTTGGTATTTAATGATTGATAATAGGATAAGTTAGTGGCACAATCGTCCCAATGACACTTTTTGTCTCAAGGTTGACGTGACATACTAACTGAGGCGATTGGGATGCCCGAGCCCAAAGGACGTCCCCGAGGACTCGGGTCACACATTCCGTGGAAGAGTGGGTTCCCGAAATCCACCTTCTCGGGTGCCACACCCAGTTCAAGCAATATTCGCTTAGAGACGTCTGATTAACTCAGCCGTTATTGTGCTGTTGATTCAGACCCGGTGAAAATATACCAGAGGTACGTTTAAATTTTTTAAATTTATTGTTTATGCTGGTTGAATGTTTGTAAAACTTTTTGTGTTGGTTTAAAATTTATTACTTATGCTGACAGGGTGGCCTGAAGAGCCTATTATTCCTCAAGGAGGGACTTGAAGGTGACAAATAGCTTGTGGCTATCGGTCGAGTCATAAACGATCACTTTGTTAACTTTCGATCAATACCTAAAGATACAGTGAAAGTGAAGGTCGATAGAGCACTTTCTTGAGGTGCAGCATTACCAACACCTCGTCCGAAGCACTCGAATGTTTTAGATGCAGTTCACCATCATGTGGTATGGCCGAAAGACTTGGTCGTTGTCGATAAAAGGGTGAGATAATCGAAGATTATAGCTTCATTTGCATTATTTTATTATATTACACATAAAATAAGATTTTAAATCTTTACAGAAATTCAACATGCAGGCATATGACATGAGCCTATACGATAGTTTTTCACTTACTGGAAATGATGAAGTAGATGAAATGTCCATGGACTGCCGACTTCTACATGAGGTGTGGATGAACCTGAATAGATATACGATTGTAGTACACGTCAACGCTGAAGTGTTCGGTGACGACTACGATATCGTAGTGGGTGAAGAGGAAGTCGCGGATTTATTTAAGTTAAGAGTATTGGGGAACTCAGCATCTGAGTTATATAAGGTAATAGTCATATATTTTTTGATCATTTGTTGCAATTGGTCTAACTAACACAAGTTTTCACTTCGTAGTTATTTATACGATCAGATGATCGGTTGGGATATTAAGTTTGGTTTTTTAATCCGTCTTTATTGACCCCTTCCATGGAAAAAAATGAGAGATTGGCAACGTTTGTAAGAAAATTGAATATGCCAGACAAAGATTGGATTTTTTGCTACTTCTTGCTTTATGTTGATCACGTATTGTGAGTTCATAAGCACTTATTATGTGTTAACTTCTTTTCTGAACACATTTTATTTTGATGTAGTTGGTTCATTTTAGGTGGCATGTGATGTTATGCGTCATCTTCCAGAGACAATGTAAAGTCCATTGGCTTCATTCATCGCGAGCTAACGTCGATATAAACTCTGATGTAAAAGAGTCGATGGACACGTAAGTTTGGAAATTACTTTTGTCTTATAACTTGTAAAGTCACTAATTAGATTATGTTATTGATTTTAGGGGATCGTGTCGATACTATCAAGGATGTATAAAGAGGAGTACACGTAAAGTAGAGTGGAATACAGTTATGATATTCGTAAATGGAACTTTTTTTTATATTCTTGTACTTTTTTCATTTATAAAGTGTGTGAACTGAGATTCTTGATCGTGCAATGTCCGAAACAACCGTCGGGTCCTTTATGTGGTTATTATGTCCTTAATTATATTCGGGACATTATAGCATTTGTACGGGCTAATAACGGTGCGAAGGTTGAAGACCTTAACCAAATAAGCTTTTTAGAGCTATATATGTTATTCATTTAACTGTTTAATCAATAAAATAATGTGTAATTATAACATTTTGTTCATTTAATTGTTTTCCCACTTCATGGGTGGTTTAGTTCTCTAGTTTATTATTATAGTGTTTTCCTAATGGAGTACAATCATACGAAGACCACAAGATTGATGAAGTACGGGATGAAACCGTCGGCTACCTACGTGACTATTTGACCAATCATTTCGCGGTATAGGACATTAACTTAAACAGTTGTTATGTGTGTTTTGTGGCGTTAGTGGCATTGTCAATATTGTACGGAATTCAAATGTATGTGTATGAATGATTGTCTTTGGGAATGAATAAATTGATGTCTGAAATTTAAGAGCAGCAGTATAGTTGAAATTTGGACATCAGTGTATCTTTTTTATGTTTAATTTCAGGTGGATTTGAGCTATTGCAATCCAAATCTACCAGTTTTTTTTGAAAGATTATGCATCGGTTCAGAGGAAACCGATGCATAAAGTTCGGACATTATGCATCAGTTCTACAGGAAATCGATGCATAATGTCCGAACATTATGCATCAGTTATGAGAAAATACCGATGTATATAATGTCCGAACATTATGCATCGGTTTTCCTTGAACCGATGCATAATAGTAAAAAAACCGATAAATGCATAATGTCCCGACTGTAGTAGTAGGAGCTCTAATAAACACTTCTACTTAATTACTATATATAATAATCTGTTAAAGCAGATGCATGAGTGACTTATGAGTGTTTGGTCACCACAATACCAAAACAAATTATACAGTTGTATATATATACATGCATGGGGGAGGGCTCGATTAAGAATCCCTTAAAATTCAAGAATTTGATAACTCAAATCTCACCATTAGATTTTAAATAGATCTTTAAGTATGGATGTGACACATATTCCAAAAATAAAGTCAAGCTTTAACAATTAATATAGAATCTGCATGTTATCAATTTCTAACAAATACAAAAGTTGTAGGATGCTCTATCAAAAAAAAAAGTTGTAGGATGCAGCCAGACTATATACAGAAAACTCATTTATTGCTGTCAAAAAAAAAGAAAACTCATTTATTTGTCTTACGCCGTAATTTGTTGTAGTCCTAACTCCCCTTCGTTTCGTCCCATACATATCCCTTGTCTATATTCCAATGGCTGATATACTTAAATTATTTGTATTATGATTCCAATGGGATAATCCATGCAGGGACAAACACTTTTTTTGTCCTTTTAACGTCCATCTCGAGCACGCGTGAGAATCTCGCTCATTCCATAAGCTCTCGTCAGAACAAATCCCACTACTATAATATGTACCAAATAAGACATAACAACAATATTGTTATAAAATGAGAAAGGAATAATAAAGTGGAACTTGAGAGAATATGTGAAAAAAGAATTGTATTCTTAATCTTTCATTTTTTATATAATGATCTCTAATTGAAGGTTTACATGAAAGCTAATGAAAAGACTAATGATGTTGTAATTTACGTTCTCCGTCAATTTTGTATAATCTAATGTGTATTGAACTAGTCAAAAACAATTTATAAATCGGTAACACCGAGTCAAATTCAAAGGAGCAAGTTAAACACATGCACTAAATAATATTGTGTTTCCGTTCAGCTTTTCTATTTCAAATAGATATAGGTGTATATTCTAATTCCTAATGTGATCCTAAATGTAGGAAAGTTTTACCAATGTAAGAAGGCGTGCTCAGGTTGCTACTTCACCTAATATGTCATTCAATGAATAACGAGCAATACCTGCATGTTGTGTCGAATAAGAAGGAATAAACCATGTATGTATCCTAGTAAAGACCAATTTTCGTTGCGCCTCTACTCCTCACATATACATTTTAACTACGAGTCTCCTCTCTCGAGGTGCATAGTCAATTGATTCTATCTAATTTAATCACCGACTTTCGTTGCGTAACTACCCAAGATAGGAATCCTTTAGCCCCAGTCTTTCAAGCACATAATGTCAACTTCCCCAATAAGATTATAGGCTACCGCCGTGGTCACTACTTACTTAAGTTATTCAATAGTTATTCGAGTTATCTACCTCATCCTTTCGGTCTGTTTGTATCAAACTTAAGTATTCATGCATTGATACAATTTATCAAAACCTTGTATGCATGAAATAAGACATGTAATCCTATTGAATAAAATCTTTAATTAACATATCAAACATGTATATCATTGCACAGTATGAGTTTAGATACAAATAGGATCCATAGAAACCTTAGAACAACGGACTTATTCACTACTCATGTTCATATATGAACATGAGTAGTGTAGAGTACAAGGAAAATGAAAATACAAAGAAGAAGTACAAGCAAAGTAGTGTAGTAGGCGTCCCTCAACCCTAGTGATCTTCAATGCAGAAAAAAATGTTGTTTTCAAGTACTCAAGAGAGTACCGTTTGGCTCTCGCCTGAGTACTCAGGTCCGAGAGGAATGGGTTGGCTGATATGGTTGTACTTGGGCGAGTAGGAGATGTTACTCGGGCCAGTCAGTCCCTTTTGCATTGTTTTGCCCCAAATCTTCAATTTTTCTCCTAATTATAGTCTTTCGAGGCTTTGATGTCGATGAAATGAATACAATGACCTGAAGGCCTAGAAGAGGATTCAATGACAGCACAATAATCGAGAAACGAACAACAATCTATTAAGAATGAAGCGAGTAATAAGGTGAGACTTCGAATTATCAACGAATGTTTAACACAACTAAATAAGAGTCAAGATGAGGTGCTCTAAACAGGACACTACAAATTTTAACCAAAATTTCGGTGGCAAAAATTTGCCGGAATATCCGAAAATTCTGACGACATTTCAGTCAAAATGTTGTCACCGGTAAAACTTCTTCCAGAATTTACATTCGGGGCAGTCTTGGGACAAATTACAGGGCTACCCCGACATAATTTCGAGAAAACACCAGCGACCGTAAAAGAAAAATAATTTTAGGGAAATTCTGGTGCTATGCCGAGGACATTGTTCCAGCATAACTCCGGCGCACTTCCAAAAACCCTAAAAATGGTTTAATTTTGGTTAAATTTTAACGGAATTCCGGTGACAATGTATTTTATAGGGTTCGGTAAAATTCGGGTGCTATTTTGGTGACAAATAACTCCGGTGAAATTCCGGTCAAAACATGTATAATGTACTACATATTTTTGGAAAACATTCGGAGCTATTACGGCCACATATTGTTTCGGTGAAACTCTAGTGGCATTCCGGGGACATATTAATCCGGTGCAACTCCAGGACATATTATTCTGGTGCAATTCAGGCCACCGGCCAAAACATATAATGTTAAATATATACATATTTATTGTTTATTTTTAATAAAATTAATTTTAATAATATATTAATTATTAAATTTCAGATGATCACAAATTTAAATCATAAAAATTTAAAACAGTATATAAATTTTTTGATTATATAAATAAATATATGCGGTGCAAAATGCATGATAAACCTAATCTAATGTTATCGTCGACTCGGTGCTGGTCCAGACTGCGAGAAGTGGGAGGCCCGTCATAAGCAAAGTTAGAATAAGCTCATCCGCTCAATCCTTGCATTCATGTCTGCGATGCCTGAGGTCTGGCTCGACTGTGAGTTCACAACCTCTTCGATACGGGATAATCGAGTAACCAACCACTCTTACACTCGTTCGACTATCTCCTCCACTGTTGCAGTAGTCAGTCTTTGTGAAGTCACACTCGGCTGACTTTGACACGTGAAGTACTTCAACCCCTCGATAAGCGATGTCCGCGGCCTGTACAAATGTGGTAGCCTAGCTGTCGGATTCACCCCATAACAGCCGTCGTCATGTCTTGTAGCTCTTCCTCAGGTACTCTGTCCTAACCCTCGTGCCAACCAAGCACCAATTTAGTAGCATCATCCAGCTCCTTTTGTACAATTTACGAAACAAAATGCAAATTTGTTAAATGCAATAAACAAGTTAAGTAAATGCAATTAAAAACAATTAGAAGTAACAAAAATGCAACATACCAATTTGGGCTGAAATAAGTACTGTCCCTACGCTTTATCACCTTGTTGTACATGTCGATCGGCAGCACACTTGCCCTTAAGGGTTTTCTCCTGCACATATAATTTAATCAAATTACATATTTTCTTTATAAAACGATACTCCTTCTGTCCCTCAATGTTTGTCCATTTTCCTTTTTGGGCGTCCCCTAATGTTTGTCCACTTTCCTTTTATACATAACTCAATAATCAAATCAATCAACTCTTTCCTACCAAAAAAATTATTTTTATTAAAAAAGTTGTACTTTCCTCCACTTTCCCTCTCTTATTATCATTTATTTACTGTACGGGACTCACATCGACATTCACTCTCTTCCATTTTTCCTCTCTCATTGTCCTTTATTTGCTTTTCTTAATTCTCTTGCCCACTGTCCTTTTTGACAACAAAGTGGGACGGAGGGAGTAATACTTATAAACATGACGGAAATAATGTATATCATATGTCACCCCAGATTTTTTCAAATAAATTCTTTTTTTCATAATATATAAATTATATATAATAAAATAAATATATGTTATTAAATTCAAATTTATCTGCGATGACAAGCCCCCAGATTTATCTTCTATAAACGTGCTATTAATGTTTATCAAACTCACTTTTCACAGCCAGGCTTTACTAGTTGGTTGTCGCCCCTCTCTTCCTTTCAGTTTTTTTATTCATAATATTCCATAACGAGATGGTGTATGTTGAACATCTATGATGGTTTAGAATCAGTGTTATTAAAATCGGACCGATGATCGAACCGGTCAAGTTGTTGGGTCAATGGGTCAGTGGTTCAATCGGGTCGAACCGGTTTGACCCGCATAAATTAAATAATAAAAATAAATTACTTATATATGATATTATAATTTAACATATTTATGACTTGAATAAATATTACATGTTTATGATCGGATTACAATAACATACCATAACAAATTGTCAAATTTAGAATTTGATAAAGTACAAATCAATAATACAACAATAATAGAACAACAATAACAATTTTAGTCTTAATTTGCAAGTCACAACAATAAGAGATTTCTAAGACTAATTGAATTTCTAGTTAAATTGATAATAAGTAAAAATATTTATAGATTTGATAAATGCATATACATTAATGAAACAAATAATAAAACAAGAATCATGTTTAGCTTGGTGGAATGAGAGGGGATAATTATAGAGGAAGACTAGGTTCGAGTCTTGTCCAAGTCAAATTAAATAAATATTTTTTCAGACCAAATCGAACCGATTGAACCGATCAAATCACCATTTTAATGCAAAATTGAGTCAATCCGCGGGTCAACCGGTTCATCCGGCCGGTTCAACCACCGGTTCAACCGGGTCTTGACCGAGTTTTGACCGGTTCGATTGCAGAACGGTCTGATTGCTGAACCGGACCGGTCCGATGACCGATTCCCGGTCCAACCAGTCGAACCGGCCGGTCCAGTCCGATTTTAATAACACTGTTTAGAATTATGATTTGTGTCGTTTTGACTTTTACTAGTGTGGATTGGGGAAATTAGGGTTTGTCGGTTTGTATTGTCTTTACCTTCACATAAATCGTGTTACATTATGATGTTGATCTTTGACTAGAACAAGAAAATCAAACATGTATCATTTGTTGTACAAGGTGATAACTCTTATTCTGACTCTTCAACTTTCCACTGCTACTACCGAACGTTCTTTTTCAAGAATGAATATAGTGAAAACGCACTTCTCAACAAGATGGAAGATAGAGGATTGATATGTTGTCAACATTTAGAAAGAAATAGCAAAAATGTTTAGCACGGATTCACTAATAGATGACTTCCCTGATATGAAAAGAAGACGCGCTTTATTTTAACTTTGTTATATATTTTACTAATTAAATTTTAATATAATTTATTTAATTTTTTTTGTATAATTACTTTATTAAATACAAGATTTAATTTTGTTATATAATTTACCAGAGTAAATATCAGTTACAAACCATATTTTTGGTGCAAAATGCATAGTTTGTCATAATTGGGTTAAAAATCGTCGCCGAGAAACCAAAAGTACGATATAGTTCGTCAACAATAGTTTATAACGTTACCGAGAAATTAACCATATAACGGGAGTTAATGTCATCCGTCTAAATGACCAAATCAATAGCTGTGATTATTGATTTGTATTTTTTACAAAAAATATGTCCTTTGAACCAGATTCTTTTCCTAATTTACCAATTAAATTTTCATATAATTGATTTGATTTTTTTATATAACTGCTTAATTTTAATTTCGATAAACTTCACTTGATCTTAGTCAAAAGGCCGAGAAACTTGATTTAATTTTTTTATATAATTACTTAACTGCAGTTCCATATAATTGATTTATTTTTTCATATAATTACTTAAAATAATTTTCAGTATATTGATTTAATTTTGTATCATAATTTATCATAAAATTTCTGTACATAATTTAAATTTGTTCAATGATAGACATATCCTGTCGAACTGTTGTAGAATAATTTAAAGTGGAATCCTAGTTTATACACATTATAATTACATCATATTAATATTGAATATTAGTTAAATAGTTTATGTAAATGTTTACGACTATGAGAGAGGTTTATGAGCAGCAATGCTTGCACAACGGTCTTGTTTAAATATTCAATCGCGGGCTGATTCTTTTAAGGGGTTCAGATCCGGTTGTAACACGGTTAAATACTGCGAGTGTCAAAACAACATCATTTCAATCAAAATTGATGTCCTTTTATTATATTTCAAACTAAATTTCAATAGAAACTACTTATTTTTATTGAAAATTTAACATCCCAAATTCTGTCCCACATCACTTGAGAGTATCTTATGAGCAAGCTTGATAAGCTAGCCTACTAGCTCTCATGTCATCAATCGATCATGCTCTTTTGTAATCTTGGTGACCAAGAGGAGGGCGGTGACATGAGACAGCTAAGACATGCTAGTTGGAGCGGCTACTCCGGTTGGATTGTTACAGATGCGCGCTGCGTTTTATAAAATCCAAAATTTTATCTTGTACACAGTTTATAAGATCTCTATTAAATAAAGAGATTGTGATATATGAATGGTGAAGCAAACATAACTTTATTCTCCAGCCTACATGCAAGGCCCCCATGTGAGATTGACACTCAAACAAAAAGAAATACATGAAATTAAAGATAATGCATGATGCCCCTAAGAAAGGTAGTGAAATCACACCAAAGGCATACACATAGCTACACTTTTCTAACCTCTTCCATTTAAATATTCAAAGCCTGAAAATAAACCAGGCAACAATGAATAAAAAACAGTGAATTAAAGTGGGAGCAGAAACACACAAAATGCACGCTGTGTGGTTTCAAACAGAGAAAACCATGCATGTAAAAACAACAACTTGCACACCAAAAATGCAAAATAAACAGCTTTTACTTTACTTTCTGAATTTATTTTAAAATATTATAAATTTGGTAGATGAAGAAAGTTAATGGACTTTGATTTTTTGTTGTCTGCTAGATATGAGATGACATGATCTTGGATGAAAATGACTCAAGATTTGAGTGATGCTCCTAATCATTGACACTTTTCTCTAGTCTGATATGGATCAGGATCCTTTTTTCTAGTCTGAAAATGGATCCCGATCCTCTCCTCATGAAGAGTGTCCTTATATCTCTTCATTGACAAGTGTCGCTCGATAATTGATCCACAATTAATAGAAAATCATCATATCTTCTCATGGACAAGTGTCACTCAATGATTGGTCCACAATTAATAGAAAATCATATAACTTTTAACTATTAAAAATCTGATAAATCATATAATATAAAATGAAATTTTTTATAAAATATATCAATATTTTTAATTTTCCGGACTCTATTTATAGACACCCATATTGTATAAATATAATATCATATAATATGTTGGTAAATTAAACCACAAGTAAAAAAGATTGAAAAAAGATACTACAAATTTCGAGTGCAACTTGCGATAACCCATATTTATCGCAGAGTTATCGTATTGTGGATGAATGCGATAACTTTGCGATAAAATGTATTGTTATCATAAAATTGATTTACCAACATATTATATGATATTATATTTATGCAATATGGGTCTCTATAAATAGAGTTCGGAAAATTAAAAATATTGATATATTTTATAAAAATTTTCATTTTAAATTGTGTGATTTATCAGATTTTTAGTAGTTATTACATTAATTGTGGATCAATCAATCTTCAGCCAATTAGAAAGTGAAACGTGTCCAGCAGTCAATTAGAAAGTGACAGGTTTCCACTGATTATTCATGAGGAGATATGAGGATACTATTCATGAGGAGAGAATCCCGATTCGTCTGGTATCAAGTGCAGTTGATCAATTACTGTATTTGATTGGACTCTCGATTTGATATAGCAGTTAAAGATAGTGGCAAAATGATTTGTTGGGCCTAGAGATCGATGTCCGTGTTGTAGGGTCGGGTGGCCATTCAAATTTGGACTTGCACTCTTCAAATAGTGACCAAGAATAACAACTGATTATCACTTTTTCCTTTGAAATGTCAAATCTTTTGACTTGTAGCACCAGCACATCAGAAAATTGGAGTAATTTTTAGGTTAAACTCTTATTTTGATTATAATAAGCCCTAAGTTTCAGGAATATGTTAGCAGTTGTTTTTGTTTTTTATATTAGCGTTTCTCCTGCTATTCAAAATTATTTCATGAACTATATATATTTAAGAGCATTTGCACCCGTATAGTAATGGAAAGCAGTCACTGCTCCAGCAGCTAAAATTGTGATGCAACTGTTCCAGCAGTTGTTGAAGCAGCAACTGAGACAATGACTGTTGTATAATTTTAGCCTAAGCCTAAAACTGCACAGCAGTTGCTCTCCTTTAACTTCTTTAAAGGAGTAAGACCAATTGGGCTAAGAACACTTGAATGAACTCAACATATGCTTTAAAACTGGAGAATTAGTAAACTCTGCCGTTTTTATGGACAATTTCCCAGTTCAAATAGATCATCTAACAATTGTCATATGCTCATTTTGTTATTGGCAAGTGAACTCCAGAACAATGCTGGAGAATTTCATATCTTTATTAGCTTTTCATGTTCTTACAAATCATTAAAAATGTTAGCTTCTCGTTACGAACTATGTTTACAACAATCTCTTAAAGAACATATATACTCGAAACTGCATGAAAGTTAAAAAATGTGTTTTTAAAACAGAATCATGTTCCATAATTCAGAAACAAAGATAAGGAAAGTTTCTTATCAATCATCGTTAAATAATATTCCAAAATGATATCCCACAACTCATCATCAAATTAGATTGAGAGGGATATTTACCTATTACTCACATCAGAGCAGTAGCAGAACATGGTAATGAACTTAACAACTGTCACAGTTTACCTGAATACTTCCAAAACACCAGGAATATATAAAACCAGCACCTATGCCTTGGATCTTGTGCGGGCCTTCAATAGCAGTGCAACTTCTATTAATAACATTAAACCACATGTAAACTAGTTCAACATGTACCAACTATAAACATGAGATGTGAGAGAGAAAAAGAAAAACGCCTTAAAACAAAAAAGAGTTCAATGAAGCTGCATATCAAAGTGTATTCTATTAATTCTTAAATCATGGACAATCTGTGAAAAGGATATCAAGAAAGGCTTTATTCAGATATGAAGAGATATATGCATAAGAAACTCAGGAGGAGCGTTCAAATGAGGCACCAAAATTAGAATGAGACTATGAGGCACGATCTCATCCACACATCAAACCCCCCGTGCATTGTGGGCGCGCCACGTGTCCAAATAGTAAACCCACTAACTTTTGAAAAGTCAACAATTGCGGCTTGCCACGTGGCTTCGCCACGTGCCTCGGATCAACTCCCACAGACGGCCGAGATCGTGCCTCACAGTTTCATTCTACCAACCATGCCTCAACCGAGTGCTCCCCAGAAACTCAGAAATTAAACACGTGAACAAAAGAGAAACAGAAACTACATAATATCCTTCACAAACTGGAATAAGTACAAGAAAAATCAGCTACGCAAAGAGTTGGAGGTCAGGAAAAGCTACATAAGTCTAAATCGGAAAAGAACCAATCATGAAGAAAAAAAAAATTGAGTATCAAACAAACTCAGGAGACTATAAGCAGAGTATTTTCTGGAAATCAGAAACCTTTAAACAATCTGAGGACGGGATAATAGTAAGATTAAGTAATGAGCCATAAACTCACTTAATGTAGAGTAATTAATATTAGTAGCTCATGAGACAAGTAGCTAATAAGATACTTGTAATTATCAACATTTCTTTGAATATAAACACTACACCATTTTACATGCTACGGCACAAACTTTGAAAAGTGTCGCAAAAGACTTGTCACATAAGCATGTTTATACTACTATGTATATGCGACAACAGTTTATGGCACACGGAGAAAATGTCTCATAAACCATTTCTTGCGACAAGTCTTTCAGCGACACCAAGATAATGTCCGTTTAATATGATAACGCGACATTGTTATACGCGACGTTACATTTATGTCTCGTTTAACTCTTTACACGACTTTACACAAGCGACAATAGGAGATAATGTCTCGTAATATTGTTAACGCGACATTAATATATGGGACATGTTTTTTATGTCCCGTTTAACAATTTATGCGACAACATATACGCGAAAATTCAATGTATGTCCCTTAATAGTGAAAAGTAGTGAGCTGTATCAGCTGGCGTGACTCACCTGCTTAATTTTGAAACTGTGACTCGGAAAGTGAAGCGGGGGTCACCAAACCTTTATGGTGTACCCGACATTTTACGAAGAAAATTGAATGCTGAGTAAATGCAAGTACAGAACAAAAAGGGAACTTGCACCAACCTTAATCTCCTTTACCCAACTGACCTGCAAATGTCCCCCAATTGTTGGAGAATACCTTCTGCAGTTCCAAGTGTTTGGTGAAATATTCAAGTTAAAGGGCAAACCTTAAGGTATGTATATTCTCATTATTATTTTGTCATTGTTATTGAAATTTTGGTTGAGTGTGGAATATCGAATTGAGATGATGAGGGAGAGATGTGAACACACAAAAGATTGCTGTACGTGAACACACAAAAGCTAGCTTGCTGTGTACGTGTATTGTGTGAAAATGAGATGTAAATGAGGGAAATGGCCATTTATGAGGAAGGGAATAATATGGTGTGAGAAAAATGGAGAGTTGCTGGGCATGTTTTGTACATAGCAGCTGGCCGGTTGCTGTGTGTATGGCTCTTGCCGGCAGCATTTGTTTTGCTTTGTGTATGGCTCTTGCCGGCAGCGGCATTGTTTTGCATATTAATTTGAATATTAATAATTACTCAGGAGTTTGTTAACCCCTTTGTATTTCTTTGTGTCATATATAGATATAAATCATATGGACAAGAGTTGGATGTATTTGTCGGACAAATGTGATCCGAGATTTACCCAAGGGATTATGGCTTTCATAGACTTCGTCAAACAACAAACCTTGGAGTACTACGCATATATGTCCATGTAGGCGTTGTAGGTTGCACCATGAGAAGTTATCGTTGGATGAAATCCAAACACATTTGTTTCGGAATGGTATAATGCAAGAGTACACAACTTGGACCTCTCATGGGGAAGAAACCGAGGGTTCATCATCATTATACACAGAACGACACCAACATGTTATGGAAAAGAGTCGTGCGACGACGGTTGATGAAGAAAGTGATGCTTATTATATGGATCCTACAATAGAGATGCTTAACGACACTTTTCCCAATTTTCCAGATCCACATGATGAGGACCTTGAAAATGAGTATTTGGGTAATGATGCATATGATAAGCACCAAAGACTTTCAGCAGAAGCACAAACTCCTATCTATGTTGGGAGTGACAAGACTGTTTTGGAGACGATTTTAAGTGCGATGAAAGTTAAAGTTGATAATGGATGGTCCGACAAGAGCTTCAATGATCTGAGGATCACTCGAGAATTCCTTCCGAATCCAAATAGTTATCCTGGTTCTTATCGTGAGGTAAAGAGACTTTTGAAGAATATGGGTATGGGATATGAGGTCATTCACGCATGTGAATATGGTTGTGTTCTCTACTATAAAGATTTTAAGAACCTAGAGCAGTGTCCGGTGTGTCACAAATCTCGATACTTATATGGAGATGATGATAGCAAGATTCCAAGAAAAGTGGTACGATACTTTCCTTTAACTCCAAGATTACAACGCCTTTATATGTCACCGCATATAGCTAAGGGGATGCGATGGCATGGGGAAAGAAAAGTGGAAAAGGGTCTCATTAGACATCCTGCAGATAGCGAAGCATGGAAAGAGTTCGATATAAACTTTCCTGATTTTGCACAAGACGTTAGAAATGTGGGTCTTGGATTAGCTACAGATGGTTTCAATCCCTTCGGAGCAGCTGCTCTTTCTCATAGTACTTGGCCAATTGTATTGATGCCTTACAATTTGCCACCTTCATTGTGCATGAAGAAGGAATTTAACATTCTAGCTATGTTGATTTCGGGTCCGAAATCCCCGGGAAAGTGCTTGAATGTGTTCATGCAACCTCTGATAGATGAATTGAATATGTTGTGGAACACCGGAGCAGTGACATTTGATCGACATATTAGATCTTCATTCAACATGAAAGCTACGGTCATGTGGACAATCAGTGACTTTCCGGGTTTGGGAATGTTGGGAGGACTAAAGTCTAAAGGATACAAAGCTTGTCCTTTGTGTTTGGATGAGATTGATTCCCAACATTTAGCGGGGAGAATGTCCTACCAAGGCCATCGCAGATGGCTTGATAGAAATCATCCATGGAGGCATTTGGCTACTAAATTTAACGGGTAAGTGGAATTACGAGACGCCCCATCTTCTTTAACAGGAGAAGAGACTTTTAGTTCTTTATGTAGCCATGAGTACTGACAAGTGTCGTCGGTCAAGTCAAATTTGTATTTATAATTTCCCTACTATAAGCTAGTAAAGCGGCAAGTAGGGGTCGAACCCTAGAGAGCTAGTGAGGTCAAGTCGTTCTGTAAACAAAGAAATTGGGGTTTTGTGAGTTATTGTAAACAAGTGCAAGAGAAAATAAAGCGAAGGGTATTCAATCAGAGGAAGTATTCGGACTAGGGTTTCCTATTGTGACTCGTTTATCATTGACTTCTAATTATCTAGTTTCATGTTCTTAAGTGTGGTTACTCCGTTCCAGGTTATAACCTAAGGTAGGGCCGTTCCAAGCGCCTACACCACAATCTACTCCGTTCCAGGTTATAGACTTCTAGTTCTAGCAAACCAAATACTCCGTTCCAGGTTATATCAGGTTAAGTGCAACTACTCGTTCTAACGGTCTAGTATCAAACAAGCAGCAAATATAGGGGCTGAATTGCTCGGCTAAGTTTTACCATTGCAAGTATCCGCTTAGCTTTGCAATTCAGTCCGGGATAAATAAGCACAAGAACTAGTAGAACACGAAAATAGCATTAAGCAAAGAGTCTCAAAACTTTGTCATAATATTTGAAACCTTAAACCGAATAATGAAATGAGCTACTCATATCCATGGGAAAGACAAACAAATATTTTTGGAATAATGAAAGTAGAAATTCTTCTCTTCGTCGAAGCTTCGCGTTCTTCTCCTCCAGAGCCGTCACGAATAATTCTCTGATGATTTGATACTGAAAACCCTAGGCCAAGCTTCTTATTTATAATAAACTGGGTTTCCAAATCTGGTTTCGGGCTAGAATTATCAAGTTTCGGACTTGCTGACGTCATCAAACGGCCTGCTGACGTCAGCCCTCGTCGTCTGGTCGCGTTCTTAGGCAACGTTATGGGCGCGTTCGTAGGCAACATTAGCGTTAGAGCTAATGTCTCTTTCGGACGCGATCGGCACTGAGTCTGGTTCCTCTTCTGCGCGCCAGTTCCGACTTCGACTCTAGACTTGACCTTCTACGCGACCTTGGATGCTCCTGGTGTGAACTAGAGAGTTGTAGGGAATGGAGTCACCTACGCAACGGCATGTGGCTCGTACTTTTCTGATCAACGGTCCATTCCCAGCACTCCGTCGACTGTCCAAAGGTCTGATCTGCCATTGTGATGTTTTCGGCACGAAACACCCGAAATGCAAAATAACACTAAGAAGTAACTGTTCGCATAATAATGTGTCGAAATAAATGGGCTTAGTTGATTTGACGAGTCGTATAAATACGACTCCTCAAACCACCCCACACTTAAACTTGTTCGTCCCGAACAAGAAGTAAGTCATAGAAGGAAATTAAATGTAACACCACAATTTCTTCGACGTCCTGGATACTGCTACATGAACATGAGTTGCTAGTCTAAGAGCATCCCCACCATGATTTTTTTGAGCATAAAAAGTGAGCATGAGAGATGATAAAAAAAACCATGTATCCCCCATCATGGTTTTTTTGATCATCAAAAAAAGCATCACATGGTTTTTTGTAAAAATGAGCATCTCATGCTCATTTTTTGTGTTTTGAGCATGAGAAAGAGCCAATCGTAACGCGACACGTGTCCTGTGTAAGAAACAGTACAGTTTTTATTTTGATCTTGCAACGAATATATCTTCTAAATTACAAATTAAAAAAAATCAAAATAAATACCAATATTCATAATTTTTTGAGCTCTATAAAACGAGATACACTTTGATATATTTTTATTAATCTTAACATTTATGAGCTATAACTTATGTAGTGATGAGAGAGATTGATGATAAACTTTTTTTTGGATCATGGTGAGGTGCATGTGATTGAAAAAACCATGAGGGATGATTAGATGAGAGAGAAAAAGGATGAGAGAGATGGATGGTATGATTTTTTTGATCATGGTGGGGGATGCTCTAAATTCCTCCTTTCCATGCAAAGTTCAATCGTTACTCAAATCATCATGCTCAACACAGAATTAACTTTGATACATGTTACCTTTTGAGCTGAAGTTCAAATTAATTCGGATGAATGGGAGATAATCTTCTTTAGACCCATGATCTGCACTCGCTGTCCCGAACTCTAGCTATATGGTTATACTTCATTGCTTTTTCTTGCACGTGATTCATTCGAGCTTCAAGGTTTCCTGAGTATTTTTTTTTGTTGGACAGCTTTTGTAGTGACTTTCTTTGGCCTTTGGCTCTTGATGTAACAATGATGTATTTCACTTTTTGTTGAGTGTAGAACTTTCACAATTTGGCTGATTTTTTTTCTTGAGCTTTGCTCCTTTGCTGTGCACTGCTTGTCCTTCTTTTCTTTTTCTTTTGCGGAAGGTCCAATCATTGCCCGCAAGCATATGGAAATACCTTCCCGCTCTTTCTCATCCTCGTCCTTTTTGACGCGAGTCAAGCTGAGGGTCACTCACCTATTTTTCCGGTTACTTCGGACTAGAGATGGGACGATCTGTTTTCCCGTCCCGCCTACCTACATAAATGCTGCAGCGGCGGAGCTAACTCTGAACCATATCGTCTCGAAGTGCTAGCCTCCACGAAATCCACATAACCATATAACTCGAGATTCGGTCGTTTGAGTGCTTTGTCAAGTCTCTCTAGGACATTTCTATCAACTCCACATCCCTGTTTATCTCATCTCAAAAGGACACGTAGTGGGTTAAATTCACATGTAGTCACATAATTCAAATTTCACGAGAAAAATACATGTAATCGGCATCATGAATTTCACTTACTCATAATTCAATACTGCAATACCAAGAACAGAGAGATTTCATACTTCATCATTTTTTTTATTTTTTTAAAAAGGGAAACGTGCAGACGCATGTGCAAAAAATAAATATGCTGACACAACAAACTGACTCTCTCACCCCACACTTTTGAACAAAGCCGTGTCCTCACTGTACGACTTTAGTTCAAAGACAGCAGACAATGCAGACACACAAACAGACTGACTCTGACAAAGACAAAAAAGAAACAAAGAAAAAGGAAAGGAAAATAGGTACTCTCCTAGTCGGAATCCGACGATGATGCTGGATGAGGAATAGCAAACTCCGGAGGAACTGGATTTCCGACGATGATGCTGTAAGTAGTACTAATTCTGTTCCAAGCATCTACCAACCGGACTTCATCGGTCCCCGGCAACGGCGCCAAAATTTGACAGGTGTCGTCGGTCAAGTCAAATTTGAATTTATAAGTTTCCCTGCAAGAAACTAGTATAGCGGCAAGCAGAGATCGAACCCTAGAGAGCTGGTGTTGGTCAAGTCGTTCTGTAAACAAAATTGATTGGGGTTTGCGTAAGCAATTGTTGAAAAGTGCACGAGAAATAAAACAAAGTATATTCAATCAGAGAAAACATTCGGTCTAGGGTTACTATTGTGACTCGTTTATCATTGACTTCTAATCATCTAATTCGTGTTCCTAAGTGTGGTTTCTCCGTTTCAGGTTATAACCTAAGATAGGGCCGTTTCAAGCCACTATGCCACAATCTACTCCGTTTCAGGTTATAGACTTCTAGTTCTAGCAAACCTAATACTCCGTTTCAGGTTATATCAGATTAAGTGCAACTACTTGTCCTAACTGTTTAGTATCAAACAAGCAGCGAATAAAGGGATTGAATTGCTCGGCTAAGTTTCACCATTGCAAGTACCCGCTTAGCTTCACAATTCAATCCGAGATAAATAGCACAAGAACTAGTGGAACATAAAATAACATTAAGCAAAGAGTCCATGAAAAGTAAACACAAATATGAATGAAAGTAAAGGAATTCTTCTCTCGCCGAAGCTTAGTGCTTGTCTCCTCCAAGGCCGGTTGGTGATGCTCGAGTTGATTGCTTGCTTCGATGATGATTATGCCCTGACCCAAGAGTCTTATTTATAGCAAAGACTTAGGGTTTCTAAGTCTATATTTGGGCCAGATCCAAATCTTGTACCGTTTCTGATGTTCCCATGAATGGCATACTGTTTGGCAAAACGGCTTTAGAACTGTTCGAGGAAATGTTCAGGAAGAGTACGAACACATTCTGACTCTTCTGTACAGCGTAGAGCAGACGCAGAAGATATTCTCCGGAAGGTTCTGGATCCAATATCTTTTCGATTTGAAGACGGCCAGCGATGCATTCGATCTCCAGACATTCGATCTCCAGATATTCGAATGGATATTTACTCTAAACCGGTGTCTGACTTGGCAAGGTGGGTTTGTCTTGTCTCGTGGAAGATTCTGAAAGATCGAGGATCTTTAGATTCAAATATTTGGAGATTGGTCAGCAAGTTTTTCGAGCGTCAAATATTTGCATGAAGGTGACTTGATGAAGAAGGTTACTCATATATTCCTTCTTCCGCTTTGTGAGATACGCTTCGGAATATTTGGGAATATTCCCGAAATATTTGATGGAGTTTATCTTGTGTGAATTAGGGTTTCGTCCAAGCATAAATACAATGCAAGGGCAACCCTAATTCCTGTCGCTTCTGCTGAGAAAATAAACACGAGGAAAACTCTACTGATTGGAGAAGAAGCGACAGCCGTTTGAGTTCTCTCTACCAGAAACTCATCGGTGTAAGTGCAGTCTTAGCAAGTGCATCTCAGACTGCCTGGAAGTGATCATACGGCGCACACAACAAAGGGGAACAACTTGCTTTCAAGAGAAAGCATCCGAGCTTCAAGTGAAGTTCGAGAACGTTCGGATAGTAGATCTGGACGAAGGGGATCGAGGAGAGTTGCGACGAACCTCGGTTACAAATCTGAGAGACGGAGTGTTAGTGGTGAGGCCATTACAAGCAAAGGTGTTGTGTAAGTGTAAGACCTCCTGTGCCCTAAACTCGTAATAAAGATTTGTTGTCCCTTTTCCGGGTGTGGGAAACCCCCCAGAGTAGGCCTGGCCGAATTGGGTTATCATTCCGTGCGTGCTCCTGTCTTTGTTGGTTCTGTTGGGTTGAACTGTTGTGTAGAGAGTTCAAGGTCTGTCCAAACACGACCTAGAACACTTGCTTGAACAGGGGATATAATTACAAATGGTATCAGAGCAAACACTCGACACACTGAGTGGGATCCTAGAACTGTTCAAGATGACTCCAAAGGGAGGTCAAAACACAACCGAAGGTGACAAAGAATTTTCATGGAAAGCAGAGGTGTCTGAGGTGGTGTCAGAGACTGACAGCACTCCTCTTCAACTAAATACGCTGACTCGGAGGTTTGGCAGAATGGTCCGAAAACTCAATAAACGCAGATCTGAGCAAGACATTCCCCAATCAAGCATGCTTCATAACTGGGAGTCAGACGCAAAGGTCTGCAGAAATAACATCGTCTGCACTGTTGCCTTCAGCTCTTCAAGTCACATGGAAAAAGATCGCTGGTACTTCGACAGCGGATGCTCTGCACATATGACAGGTAACTCCAAGTTTCTCACTCATATTCGACCTGTCACGAAGAGGCAGTTCGTTACATTCGGTGATGGAGGAAAGGGTCAGGTGATCGGCTGTGGGACATTGAAGGTTCCGGATCTTCCTGTACTCAATGACATCCTTCTAGTTGAAGGACTGAAAGTGAATCTCATTAGTATCAGCCAACTTTGTGATGGAGGATTTCACGTTCATTTCACTCATGACTCCTGCCATGTTCTGAACAAGGAAGGAGGGACGCTGATGAAAGGTTGTAGAGCAGACAACGACTGTTATCTTATAGGTTCTGCCAGAACAGCTACGTGTCTTTCTAGTCAAGCAGATGAGATGTCACTCTGGCACAGGAGACTGGGTCATCTGAATCTCAAAACTCTGAAGAAGCTCAGCACGTCTGGTCTCATCCGAGGAATGCCCAAGGTTAAAGGAGACATAGATGTCTTATGTGGAGAATGCCAGATCGGTAAACAGACTAAAGCATCGCATTCGAACACCACCCAGATCAGTACCAGCAGACCGCTCGAACTAATCCATATGGATCTTATGGGGCCGATGCAGGTTGAGAGCTACGGTGGCAACAAGTATGTCCTGGTATGTGTGGACGACTTCACCAGGTTTTCATGGACCCGATTCCTTCGAGACAAGTCTGCAGCTGCACCTCAGTTCATTGAACTTGCTACCCTTCTCCAGAGAGAAAGAGAAGCCAGCGGAGAACGCCTGGTAAGTATCAGGAGTGATAACGGCACAGAATTCAAGAATGTCACTATGACCTCTTACTGTGTCAAACACGGGATTGCCCATCAGTTTTCTTCTGCAATCACTCCTCAGCAAAATGGCGTTGTTGAAAGGAAAAATCGGACAATTCAGGAAATGGCTCGCGTAATGATCCATGCCAAGAAGATTCCCATGAAGTTCTGGTCAGAAGCAATGAACACGGCATGCCACATTATAAACCGGGTGACAATACGCACAGGTACGGAGATGACCTGCTATGAACTCTGGAAAGGGAAGAAGCCCACAGTCAAGTACTTTCACATCTTTGGGAGTGAGTGTTACATTTTGAATGACCGCGAGTACCGACAGAAGCTTGATCCTAAGAGTGATGAGGGATTCTTCCTTGGATATTCCTCGAACAGTCGAGCATACAGGGTGTTCAACAAACGCACAGGAACAGTTATGGAGTCTATCAATGTCAAGATCAAGGATGACGTTGTTGATCTTACTGCCCCAGATGATGCTGACGAAGCAGCCGGAACAGCATCTGGCACTGTTCCACCCTCTCATTCTACTGAGACTGACTCGACAGGGGGTGTCACGACAGCTATTGAACCAGTTGGAACAGCACCTGAAGCAGTGACACTGCCCATTCCGACTGTGACTGACTCGACAGAAGATACTCGTATTGCTGATAATGCCATTGGGGACTCTTCCTCTGTTGTGGGTGAAGAGGTTAGTACTCAAGAGGATCGTGCTGCACTACAACCCTCTCGTCGAATCTCCAGAGACCACCCAATCTCTGAGATCATTGGTGCACCTAGTGATGGAATTCAAACTCGTGGAAATTACAGAAGACTCGCTGCCTGCTCATGCTTTCTGTCTTCAATTGAGCCCAAGAACGTAAAGGAAGCACTAGTTGATGAGTATTGGGTTCTCGCCATGCAGGAAGAACTGGAGGAATTTGCCCGCAATGACGTATGGGACTTAGTTCCAAAACCTGATGGTGTAAACGTCATCGGCACAAAATGGATCTTTAAGAACAAATCAGATACATCAGGAAATATCACTAGAAATAAAGCTCGGCTTGTGGCTCGGGGGTTTTCTCAGATAGAGGGGATTGATTTTGATGAAACCTTCGCCCCTGTCGCACGACTTGAAGCCATTCGCCTGCTACTTGCCCTTGCGTGTCATCTGAAGTTTCGTCTGTTTCAGATGGATGTTAAAAGTGCGTTCCTAAATGGACTTCTAAATGAAGAGGTTTTTGTGTCTCAGCCAAAAGGATTTGAGGATCCGCATCACCCTGCTCATGTGTATCGCCTCAAGAAGGCCCTGTACGGTCTCAAGCAGGCGCCCAGAGCCTGGTATGAGCGGCTCACAGTGTTTCTCATCAACCATGGATATGTGCGAGGGGGAGTGGACAAGACCTTGTTCGTCAAACACACAAGGTCAGATTTTATTATCGCACAAATCTATGTTGATGATATTGTGTTCGGTTCGAACACTCAGACACTGGTAGATCAGTTCGTGGATCAGATGCAGAAAGAGTTCAAGATGAGCATGGTAGGAGAGATGAGCTACTTTCTGGGATTGCAGGTGACACAGAAAGAGGATGTGATATTCATCTCACAAAGTAAGTATGCCAAGACCTTGATTAAGAAATTTGATCTTGCAAAGGCAAGTCACAAACGAACACCTGCTGCAACTCATTTAAAGATCTCTAAAGACGAGGCTGGAGTCAAAGTTGATCAGACTCTATATAGAAGCATGATTGGAAGTCTCCTGTACTTAACCGCCAGCAGACCGGATATATCATATGCAGTCGGAGTCTGTGCAAGGTACCAGTCAGAACCAAAGGAAAGTCACCTTCTGCAAGTTAAAAGAATTATAAAATATGTGTGCGGGACTGTTGAATTTGGGATCTGGTACACCAAAGACACCAATCCACACCTGGTTGGCTTCTGTGACGCTGATTGGGCAGGAAACGCTGAAGATCGGAAGAGCACGTCTGGAGGATGTTTCTTCTTGGGAAACAACTTGGTTTCATGGTTTAGCAAAAAACAAAACAACATCTCGCTCTCTACGGCCGAAGCAGAATACATCGCTGCAGGAAGTTGCTGCACTCAGCTCCTATGGATGAAACAGATGCTATCTGAATACGGAGTTGAGCAGAAAGAGATGACATTGTACTGTGACAATATGAGCGCGATCAGTATTTCCAAAAACCCGGTTCAGCACTCCAGGTTGAAGCACATCGACATCAGGCATCACTTCATCAGAGAACTGGTTGAACAGAAGGTTGTCACTCTGCAGCATGTCACAACGGACAAGCAATTAGCTGATATCTTTACCAAACCGCTTGATGCTGCCCAGTTTGAAACACTCAGATCCTCTTTGGGTCTGTGTGTTGTCGAGAACTAAGTGTTCCAGCCAGTGGTCAGTCAGATGCGAAACTCCAGCTAAAACAGTTGGACTGATCACTCATGCAAGGGGCTGGGACAATCAGTATGAGTTTTTGAAATATATCCTGTTTCTCTTCGAAAATCTACTGGGATGATTAGGATAGATTCTCTGGCTATGGATCTTCAATGGAAGAAATTGTCTCGGACATAGGAAGTGTCCTGTTTACTCTGGATGGTGGAAGGCGGAAAGTATCCAGGTGAAGCCAGTTGTGCTATGATTGGGGCCCTGACGAGCAGCGAACTGGTACTATGAGTATAAAATCAGGTTCAGATAAGGAAGATGATGGGATGGAAGATCTATACAAAGACACTGATAATTGTCGTTGAGGACCTACAATAGGAGGATGCCTTTTGCTCCTGCTAAGTCAAGAGTTGATTGTCCCAGATCGTAGCGGTTGAAGAGGGAACAGTTGGAATTGTTGGTGATATCTCGGTTGATTCACCAGATGTTGTTCAAGAGGGTTTCCATGAAGACCGTATAAAGGCTACACTTAGATCCTTCTGCTATTGAGATTGAAGTCGCCTTCCTCGTTGACTCTGAGGGGGAGAGCAAGTCTGCAGGGGGAGTCGTCCGCGACAAGAAAAGCAATCATAAGGTCCCTGCTATATCTGTTGAGGATTTGACCCTTGCCAGTTTGTGGCAAAAAGGGGGAGAAGTTTGGATGGCTCTGGCTAGTGTGTCTAAAGCCTAGACAGATCGCAGATTTGGTTTTGCCAAAAATGCCAAGGGGGAGATTGATGTTCCCATGAATGGCATACTGTTTGGCAAAACGGCTTTAGAACTGTTCGAGGAAATGTTCAGGAAGAGTACGAACACATTCTGACTCTTCTGTACAGCGTAGAGCAGACGCAGAAGATATTCTCCGGAAGGTTCTGGATCCAATATCTTTTCGATTTGAAGACGGCCAGCGATGCATTCGATCTCCAGACATTCGATCTCCAGATATTCGAATGGATATTTACTCTAAACCGGTGTCTGACTTGGCAAGGTGGGTTTGTCTTGTCTCGTGGAAGATTCTAAAAGATCGAGGATCTTTAGATTCGAATATTTGGAGATTGGTCAGCAAGTTTTTCGAGCGTCAAATATTTGCATGAAGGTGACTTGATGAAGAAGGTTACTCATATATTCCTTCTTCCGCTTTGTGAGATACGCTTCGGAATATTTGGGAATATTCCCGAAATATTTGATGGAGTTTATCTTGTGTGAATTAGGGTTTCGTCCAAGCATAAATACAATGCAAGGGCAACCCTAATTCCTGTCGCTTCTGCTGAGAAAATAAACACGAGGAAAACTCTACTGATTGGAGAAGAAGCGACAGCCGTTTGAGTTCTCTCTACCAGAAACTCATCGGTGTAAGTGCAGTCTTAGCAAGTGCATCTCAGACTGCCTGGAAGTGATCATACTGCGCACACAACAAAGGGGAACAACTTGCTTTCAAGAGAAAGCATCCGAGCTTCAAGTGAAGTTCGAGAACGTTCGGATAGTAGATCTGGACGAAGGGGATCGAGGAGAGTTGCGACGAACCTCGGTTACAAATATGAGAGACGGAGTGTTAGTGGTGAGGCCATTACAAGCAAAGGTGTTGTGTAAGTGTAAGACCTCCTGTGCCCTAAACTCGTAATAAAGATTTGTTGTCCCTTTTCCGGGTGTGGGAAACCCCCCAGAGTAGGCCTGGCCGAATTGGGTTATCATTCCGTGCGTGCTCCTGTCTTTGTTGGTTCTGTTGTGTTGAACTGTTGTGTAGAGAGTTCAAGGTCTGTCCAAACACGACCTAGAACACTTGCTTGAACAGGGGATATAATTACAGTTTCCAAATCTGTTTTTGGACAAAGTCCAAAAACGAATTAGGAAACATGTCCAAATCTATTCAACCGACTTTGCTTGGCTTGCAAGTTAACTTTGCTTGCACGCATGCTTAAACCGCCACGCTTGGACGAGCCAAAGAATTGCACCGCCGTGAACTCGGCTTGGACTAGGATGCGGGCCTCGGACGCTGGCCTGGAGCGCGGCCTGGGGTATAGTCTCTACGAAACGAGGTCCCTATTGAGTCCCGACTTTGGCTATTGATTTAACCATCCAAATGACCTCGGATGCTCTCGGTGTGAACTAGAGAGTTGTAGACAATTGTGTCAGCTACGCAATAGCTTGTGACTCATATTTTTCTGATCAGCGGTCCATTCCCAGCGCTCCGTCGAGCGTCCAAAGGTCGGATCTGCCATTGTGATGCTTTTGGCACAAAATGCCATCTTTAATGCGCGTTTCCTCCTAGAGCTTCCAAAACACCTGAGATGCAAAGCAACACTAACAAGTAAGTTGTTCGCATAATAAAGTGTCGGAATTGGTGGGATTTGTTGACTCGATGAGACGTATAAATACGGCTCATCAAACCACCCCACACTTAAACTTGTTCGTCCCGAACAAGAACTAAGTCATAGAAGGAAAATAAATGCATCACCACAATATCTTCGACGTCCTAGATAATGCTACATGAATCTGAGCTGCTAGTCTAGACTTGCTTTTCAATGCGTAACTCAATCGTTACTAAGATTATCATGCTCAACATGGAATAAACTTGATACGTGTTACCTTTGAGCCGAGATGCAAACCAATTCGGATGAATGGGAGATAGTCCTCTTTAGACCCATGATCTGCACTCGCTGGTCCGAACTCTCGCTATATGGTTATACTTCATTGCTTTTTCTTGCACGTGATTTGTTCGAGCTTCAAGGTTTTCTGAGCTTTTCTTTCTTCTTTTGTTGGACAGCTTTCGTAGTGATTTTTTTGGCCTTTTGGCTCTTGATGTAACATTGATGTACTTCACTTTTGTTGCGTGTAGAACTTTCACAATTTGACTGATTTTTTTTCTTGAGCTTTGCTCCTTATTGTGAACCGCTTGCCCTTCTTTTCTTTTTCTTTTGAGGAAGGTCCAATCATCGCCTGCAAGCATATGGAAATACCTCCCCGCTCTTTCTCACCCTCGTCCTTTTTGTCGCGAGTCAAACTGAGGGTCGTTCATCTATTTTCCCGATTACTTCGGACTAGAGATAGGACGGTCTGTTTTCCCGTCCCGCCTTCCTACATAAACACTGCAGTGGCGGAGCAGACTCTGAACCATGTTGCCTCGAAGTGCTAGCCTCCACGAAATCTACATAATCAGCTCATCTATTTCACATTATCAACATTCAATACCGCATATCCGGGAAATAGAGAGAAATTCATACTTTTAAAAATTTTCAATTTTAAGGGAAACGTGCAGACACTATGCAGGTGCAAAAACTAAACATGATGACACAACAGACTGACTCTCCCACCCCACACTTTTGAACAAAGCCGTGTCCTCACTGCACGACTTAAATTCAAAGACACAACTATGCAAGCAAACAAACGTAGGGAAAAGAAGTAGAGAGTAAAAGGTGAACACGCACTCCCCTCGTGTTGTCGCGAGATGTGAATCGCTCTTCCAAGGTTATTTGATATTCTAAACACTTCTGTCGAGCCGGAATTTTCAGATGATGAACTTGGGTCGAGGATTTTGGCAGTGTGCCCATTCTGTGCGCACAGGGCTCGCAACGGGTTGGGTCTCCGGGCGACTTTCCTGGACACTATGGGATTTTTCACTTGTCTCCATATATGGGCCATTGTAAGACTATTGGTCATGCCAGAATCTCCAATTGGCCAAGTTTCTCCGAGGAAAGCATGACCAATTGTAAGACTATTGGTCATGCCAGGCTTGTAAGACTATTGGTCACTCCTCCACGCCCTAATTCTGCGCCCGGGACGCTTCGCGCTGGCTCGGCTCGGTCGGCCGGTGTTGGGGCCTGGCGCGCTCCACACTGAGGTGCATGTTTCCTGCATAAAAAAACATCTCCTTCCCAAAAGACAATGTGAGGAACATGACTCAAGACTCACATAAATGGAAAACGAAATAAAATAAAATAAAGACTGAGAAACAAAACTTTTGCCGGGCTGCCTCCCTGCGAGCGCCTTTGTTTTACGTCGTTGGCTCGACGATACCTCTTTAGGGATCACAAGTTAGGATCCCATGGGTGTGTGAGGTCAAATTTCGCCTCAGCTACTCCTTCAGTCTGCCCAAAATCCTGAAATAATGGTGTGCTCGGGTCTGCTCTCCATCGATCAGGCGGGTTCGCCTTTACATCCTCCCGAGTTTGCGAGGACACTCTGGTCATAGCTGCTGATCTAGCTGCACAACTGGTCTCACATGGTGGGTCTGGAAGTAGGGCACCAAGGTACGATGTGTTCACTATGTCCGGTGGTTTCTTCGTGCTCTGGTGGTCCTCATCCTCATAGATATAAAAATCTGATGTCCTGTAACCAAACGCAAGTGACAACAAGCCTGTGTCCATGTCAATCTTGGTTTTGGCGGTGAAGAGGAACGGACGTCCCAAGATAAGTGTTGGAGGATCATCATCTCTAGCGTTTCCCATCTGCAAAACATAGAAGTCTGCAGGAACAGCAAGGTCACCTACATGCAGGGTTAGATCCTCTAGCAAACCAACAGGACGAATACAAGATTTATCCCCTAACTCTACCAACAGTTTAGGAGGTTTTAACGGTCCCAATTTCAATGAACAATATAACGAATATGGCATAGCGTTAATAGCAGCCCCCAAACCAATTAAACAGTGATGTATTTGAGTCTCACCGATACCACAGGTGTCTGTGAAGGCACCTGGGTCCTTACTCTTTCCTGGTGACTCATGACTCGCTGCAACTGGGCGCTCGACCGTTGGGTCGTTTGCTCATGTCTTGCCTCCAATCTACCTTCTAGCTCATCCTTATCGATCACATAGCTTTCGGGAGCTCCTACCTGCACAGAAAACGGAAGGGAAGTATGAGTTTCGGAACATGCATCAGTAGGGACCGCGTCCTGCCTTGACATTACGACCGCGTCTGGCCTTGACATTACCACCACGTTTCCTTCAGACATTAGCGTCGAGCAAATGTCTACATGTGGCGCGGTTCTCTCTGATGCAGACTCGTTTTCTTCATTTTCTGCACCCGATTCGTCTACCAATGCCAATGTATTGATGTTCCCTCTCGGGATGGGGATGGACTGTGATGGCAATCGCCCCGGGTCATTCTTGAGCTCGGACACTGTAGTGGCTATTTTGGACATCTGCTTAGTTAGCTCGGTAATGGCTCCATCTTTCTTGGCCACAGTGATGGCTAATTGCTGGGTGCTAGCTGCCAGCTCTTTTACCATTTCCTCCAGCGACTTGCTGGGGCCTTGCTGATTCGGGCCTGCCTGGTTTTAGTTCTGCCCTCTGATCGGTTGAAATGTAGCTAAGTATTCAAATAGAATCCAAACACTTGTGCTAAGTCACGGCAATCAAAACATTTGTATTAACTCGGGTGAACCGAGGTCGTACCCAAAGGATAGGTGATTAAACCACTAATGCTAACGATATAATTAGAATGTCAATGGTTTGGGGGGGGGGGGTTTGTTCTTCCAAGAGAATGATAGTAGAGGGTACTATCCAAAAGTGGTTAACTATCAATTAAAAGATGACTTGGAATCAATTTCTCCACCTAGACAATTATTGCGACAATGAAATGAGACACCAATGATGAAATCACATGCACATGCTTAGAAAACGGCTTATGCAACATTAATAATAAGTTCAAATCGCGCTACAACTTAGTACAAAGAGGTTACATCTCGCATAGTACCTCACACTTGCGCTATATTGGCACTATAGAATATGAATGTCTAGCCTCACACTTGCGCTTTATTGACTAGATAATCATGTTCTTGTTAAGTTCAAGCAATTCTCATTAGGTTAAAAGTGTTATCTAACTAACACAAAACCCTAATGCTTCTTCATTTAGTTCATTGAAGTCATGATGATCAACGTGAGCTACATCAAGCATGAGATCAAGCAGAATTCCTATTGAGAACGTTTCAAAAACATCTTATAGGCAATTCGAGAAATTAAGTTCAAAGGAAGAAGATTCATGTGCAAACTCATTCACCATTAGCATCCAAGGTATTTACATCGTCACAAACACTTCTAGGGGATCCATTGATCCCCAATCAAGCTCACTACTCACTCATGGTGAGTTCACAAACGAAATCAACAATAAAAATGCAAACAACCATATGAAAAGTAAAGTTTAGGACTTTGAAACCGATATGGAGATTCAAGAACACTAGAGGATCCGATCTTCGATCTTTGTTGTTGAAGTTCTTCCTAACTTAATCCGAGAGTTCTCCTTCTCCGTGCACGTCCTCCCCCTCCACCTCACGTCTGTTCTTTTTAGAAAAACTCGATCTCCCTTCAAAAACCATCCGTATTCCCCTAAAAAAACTGATTTTTATTTTCCGCAAACGCATGCGTTCGCATGGTCTCCTGCAGGTTGGGAAATTTGATCGAGTGCGAGCACGCAGAGCCATGCGTGCGAACGCACGAGATTTTCATGCGTCTGGTCTGGGTTGTGCGACCGCATGAGGTGAACTGTGCGAACGCACAAGGCTGCGAAGGCTAGCAGGGTAACGAAGCACACGCATGCAAGCGCATGCTTTGAACCATGCGAACGCATGACCTTGAGAAATTTGCGCTCCGACTTCCAACTTGTGTTTTCTTGCTCCAAAATGCTCGGTTTTGCCCCAAAATTACTGCCTACTTGTATTCTCAGCTTAAACTCTGTAATTTGCCTGAAAAGAGCCACAAAGCATTAAATAGCAAGTGAAATCGTAATAGAACAATAAAAACAATAAGCATAGAGGTCGCCTAAAATGCATATATTTTAGCGCTATCAAATCACCCCACACTTAATGTTTGATCGTCCCGAGCAAACTAATCATAGAGATCAACAACAATAATGCACTTCACTCACTCAGGATCGGTTCAAAGAAAACTCCATATGGTCCCGAAAACTAACTAAAAGCACTAAGAAACAAGTCCTGCTTCTAACTAACCACTTTCGTAGGTAACACGAGTGCATTTAGCGAATGCACCAAGCCTTTAAACCCCTAGGCTACCCTAGTGGAGGAGTTTTAGTCTCCTGAGAGTTTTCAGGCATGGGAATACTCACAAATCCCACAAAAAGAACAACCATCCAATTAGGCGTTTTAAGTTCACAAATGTCAAAGCACTGGGCAAGGTGTTTTCCATGAAGTTCATAATGTATTCAAACTAGACATGTGCATTTCAATCACTACATGAAACCTCTTCAAATCATTATGGAAATTCATGAATAATGACATTCAAGCAAATCAAAGCAAAGACCAACAAACCTTTAATCAAGGATTCTAGTCATTTTCTCTATCAAAGATTTCAAGAAAACAATCTAATAGCGCCAACAAATCTTGTCGGGTCACTCACCAATGCTAGCAAGGAGGCTAGTACATTGGCTTGTGACATTGAACTCATTCTCAAGCCTAGGACGCAAAGGTCACTTAGTCATAAAGGGAAGAGGAGTTCCAACATTAAGGCTTTTATATCAATTTGTAAATCATATCATATCATGCCTAAGTATAAAAGAATACGAGGTTCGTCCCTTAGTGAATTCTTGCTAGTAAGTTTCAATTGACTCATTAGTTTTCATGCTAGAGAATGGTGGAATAGCCGATTATCAAGTCTAAGTGCAACTTTAGGGGGTAGCATGACCTTTGGCCGTACTAAGCACTTTCGAGGGGGAACTTACCTTCCTAACCCTCGGCGCTTAGCACATAATGCTTTAAACTCACTTCTTAATGGTGATCAACCATAAGGAAGAAACTCGGGGCTTATTACACAACCTTTTTTTCTTTTTCTTTTTTTTTCTTGCCCTCTTTTGACCCCACACTTAGAACTTTGACAAATGGCTAAGTGTTAAAAATGGAGCATGACGAACCAACAAGACAAATCCACAAGACAAACAAGGTCACTAAGGTCACCTAAAGGCAATGATGGCATGCAAGGTTTTTTTAAATAATTTTTTTCGAGTTCATGCTTTCAAAGATCAATTCTCTAGTCTCAACAAGAAAAAGCATAGAATAAAAGATAAAGAAGTGCTAGTAGATGCTTTGATCCTCAAGAATGAAAGTCAACAATCCAATCCATTAGTCATCTAAAGGATCAATCAAGTGAAATCATACATGACTAGTTGAATTTGGAATGAAATTTTTCGAAAGTGTAGCCTTGCCCAGACTTTTTGTTTTCATTAAAAATTTGAGTTTTTGGATGAATGTCACAGTAGTGTAAGTGTTTTCCTCTAAACATGCAATTGATTGGATTCTAAACATGAAAGCACGGCAAGCAAGCACAAACATCTCGTGTAGTCAAAACATAGGCACCCCACACTTAGCAATTGCTTAGTCCCTAAGCAATGAATAGCATGAAAAGCAAAGAGAAAGTTAAGAAAAACTTCTCTCGTTTGGAGGTAGCCATTTCAAAGTAAGAGATGTTGCTTCACGCGCCTAGTTCTTGGGCGACTGAACTTGCACAAAAGATTCGATGAATGTTTCCCCTTTTTCCTCTATAAGACAAGAAACTCAAATACGAGAGTGTTAAGCACACAAGGTAAAGAAATCATCATCGTAAACATGTCAACATCATGCAAATCAACTTATAACTCATCAAAAGAACACATCATCGAACGCATGAAGGCATAACAGTGAGTTGAATGACTGTGCGAACGCACGAATGATATCTTTCGAACGTATGAATGCTTGAAACGCGGGAAAAGATGAGCATGCGAACGAATGGATTTACTTGTGCGAACACACGAAAGCAGGCAGTGGCACGGATTTCGCTTGCGAACGCATGGAGTCATGCGACCAAAGCACAAAGGAGAAATAAACAGGGCATGTGAACGCACAGATAGCATTGTGCGAACGCACAACACTGGGCAGTAAAGAAATTGGACTTACAAACCTGTTTACCCTTGTGAATCAACTCGCACGAAGATGATCTTACATACTTCAACACATATAAAGAATGTAACATATATCATAAGAGTGATCAACAATGTTTACATCCCAAAAAACAATCATCCAAATGTCATCACATCGTCCACAAGTTCATAAACAAAACATAAGCACAAAAATATATAGAATTGCTAATCAAAGGCTATCGTTTCCCAGATCAATCTCATCCGACGTAGAACCTTCGTTATCTGGGGTAGTGGTAGTAGTGGCGGGATCATCGACTCTCATATCACCGGCTCGGTCTATCTCATCAATGGTAGCACCAAGTTCACCCTCCGGAGCAACTCCATGAGCACCATGAGGTGCAATAATAAACTGTTCCCCTGCACTGTCTTCTTCATCCAAATCCACGCTGCCCTCATCTCCACTCTTTTGAACACTTTCACTCCTAGGCATTTTGCTCACTGAATCCAGCACCTTTTTCAAACTAGCCTCTACACTCTCCTTAGCTAACATCGAAGGCTCAACCATTTTCTCTTTACCCTTAGCGGTAGGAAACAAAGGCGGGGATGGAGGCGAAGGTGATCTAGGCAGAAATGGGGACCTAGGAGGCAAGTCAACACTAGAGGAGATATCCAAGTGAGTGGTAATTGCAAGTAAAGTCTTCTCCTCCCAATTATTGTGCTCCGAAACATAGGTGGCAAGGAAATTCTGATTCCGCACCAATTTATCTTGCACTCTAGCAATGGCATCCAAGCGCGATAAAATCAGATCAAGTGTCCAGTCAGTAGAGGAAGGAGGAGGCACGGCATGCGAGGAAGAGAGCATATCATCTTCAACTTCAACATCTTCCTCATCTTCACTTTCTTCCTCACAGTTTTTCCACTTCAGCCCCTTGCCCAATATATGTCTGGACCTCATTTGTTTCAAAGTGAGCTTCAGCTTGTCACTCTCCATATCCCCAAATGTGAAATTCAGCTTCCTCGCAATCCATGTCACAAAGGAACCACCTCCCAATCCCCGGTTCTTTGAAGAGGCAATCTGATTGTCCTTAATGCCCTTAGTAATGCACCATAGCCAATCCACTTTCTGCCCCCTCTCAATCATGAGCATAAGCATCATTTCAAGCTTTGTGATAAGTCTACCATAGCTAGTACGAACAAACACTATACCCGCTAAGAATTTATGAATAATGCTCCATTTAGGTATACGAATGCTAGTAGATTTGTGTTGCTCCTCCTTAGTATAGTCTTGCTCCGAAATTCTTTTCCAAAACTTAAAAATATCATCATCAACCACCTCGGGAAATAAACCATCCCTAGGCAATCTAAACTAATCACATAAAACCTCCGAATCCACCTCCCATTGATAATCACCCATAGCAAACTTCCAGCATTTAACGTTCTCCTCTTCTTCATCCATACTAAGTTTATGCACAGAACTAAACGAGCTAAGAAATTCCATAGTAACTTCATGGTACGACCCAGGATCATCACGAAAAATAAAACTCAATCCACTGTTGCCAAGCAATGACTTAATCTCATCAAAAACTCCCAAAGTCTTCAAATCATCAATTTCAGGAAATAGGAGAGGGATTGGCCATTTACCGTTGTTTGAAAGAGCACTATGCAAGGCAGTATCCTTCGCATAGTGGAATCTGATCGGGCCATCAAACTCGTACAGCTTCGGCATGGTGAATTTGTTGGAATCATCGGCTCGAGGCGATGTTGGAGGCGTATCCCTTTCTAAATCTCCATCGGCTCTACTAACTGAGCTGGGCGCCATAATGTACCTTGTGGAATCCGCAGAGGTACGGCCATAATGCCTGCCTAAAGAATCAGCCTTCACATACAAAATCTCAATATCTTTGCTCTTCTTCTCCTTTCCATTGGACCTCTTGGAAATTGGTGGCTTTGAAACTCCTAGGCTCTTCGAGGAACTCTTAGAAGGCTTCTTAGAGGGAGGAATCGCCTTGACTTTGCCCATGGTAGATTCGGATAGGAATGGAGATCTGGGAATTGTGCGAACGCACAAGGGTCGAGCAGACGGGATTGCGGGCGGAGATGCGGACGGCGGACGAAGCTGGCGGAGGAAAGAAGGCAACCGACGGCTAGGGTTTCGGTCAGAGAAGGCTGGGCGACGGAAAGACGGAGGAGGGAAGGCGGAGATTTTGAAAAATCGAAATCGATTTAGGGTTTAGAACTCAAATCGGCTTCTAAACATACGCGCTAGTCGACGCATGCGAACGCACAAAGGATGTCGTGCGAACGAACAGACTTGCGGACAACAGAGAATGTGTAACTTTCAAGGGATATTCGAGCGCACATAAGCGAGTGTGCGAACGCACAACGATTTCCAGGGGCATGGATTTTCAATGCGAGCGCATGAAATCTATTCGAGCTTGGCAAAATGAGAGTTAAGGCTTGGTATGCGAACGCACGAATGAAACTGTGCGAACGCAATAGACAGTGGCATAGTTTTTATGTGCGAGCGCATGAAATCTATGCAAGCACAACGAAATGAAGAAAAGGCCAATTATGCGAACGCACGAATGAAACTATGCGAACGCATGGAATTGCGGACAAGAATTTCTAAGCCAATCTCAAATCGTACATTAACACTCATGCACAAAATTTCAACACCCCACACTTGAAGCAAATAGAAATCCTATCAAAATAGATATACTTAAAGATCAGGGGAGAAACACTCACAAGCCTAGTTTAATGTCTTGGCTAAGACGGAGCCGATTCTCCTTTTAGGAAATAAGAAACACACTTGAGGAGTCTTTTGCTCCGATCCCTCCTCAAGCGGATATGTTGAGAAGTGGAGGAGTCAATCCGGGTTCTTTGAAGAGTTGTAAGTGACTTGCTTAATAACTTTTGTCCAAGGTGATGTTTGCTTCTTATTCTTTGCCGTTTTAGCATTGACTTTTCTTTTTACCCCATCATGGCATGAGGGCAACTTATAGTGATCAAGAGAAGGGTCCTTATCGGGATCGACCAACTTGTGCAAAACCTTCTTAGTTACATTCTTGACCTCAACATTCTCGGCTCCCACACTCTCTTGCTCTTTCAAATCACAAGGTTCAGGTATAGCCACTTGTTCGTTCATAGGCCTCTCTATCTTCACCTTTTCTCCCCCAATCTTCAAGGTCAACTTCCCCTTCCCCAAATCAACTTTAAAACCGGCGGTGGCCAAGAAGGGGCGCCCAAGAATAAGAGAAGTGTTTCCACTGTTCCCCATATCCATCACTAAGAAGTCACAAGGTATGTAGAACTTGTCTACCTTGACAGGAACATTTTTGATTACTCCTTTGGGTTGCCTTTTGGTTCCATCGGTGAGTTGCAACGTCATCTTGGTAGATTTCATTTACTCTAACCCAAGCTTATAATAGGTCGCTAGAGGCATGCCACTTACACTAGCACCAAGGTCGGCTAATGGGTGTTCAAAGCTCATGGCGCCAATAGAGCATGGAATGGTGAATCGGCCGGGGTCTTTCATCTTGAGGGATATTTGCTTTGAGAAGAGGGCGCTACACTCATGGTTCAAGGCTACCATGCTAGATTCTTCAATAACTCTACGACTAGACACAATATCTTTTAAGAACTTTGCATAAGTAGGATTTTGAGTGATCACCTCATGGAATGGAAGAGTGACATACAACTTCTTCAACATCTCCACAAATCGTTGGAAGTGAGCATCTAGCTTGCTTTTGTTGAGTCTTTGAGGAAAAGGTATCTTTGGCACATAATGCCTTGTCAAAACCGGTTCTTCCCCCTTTTTCTCTTCTTCCGTAGGAGCTTGAAGTTCAACTTCAGAATTGTCGTTGGCAACTTCCACTTCTATCTCCTTGTCTTTAGGACTCGGTTTTCCTTGAGGAGTAGGCAAGACTCTTCCCAATCTTTAATGTGACGGCATTGACATGCTGAGAGATGGCTTTTCACCTTCAAGATAGATGGCATTGCAATGCTCGATGGAATTTACATCCGGTTTAGAAGGGAGCTTCCCAAAATGCTTCAAAGCTACGGCATTTTGAGCCACTTGATTCTCAAGCATTTTGTTATGAGCTTCTAATTGCTCCATCCTCTTGTTAGTTTCCTTTTGATTCTATAGCATTTGCGCCATCATAGACATCATCGAATTACTTTGAGTCTTAGAAGAAGCTTGTCCTTGTTGATGAGAAGTCCTTTGATGGTTCCCTTGGTTGGAATATTGAGAGTTTTGCCCCTGATTTTTGTTGGAACTTTGGCCTTGAGTAGAGTAAGAATTCTGCCCTTGATTTTGGTTGGAGCTATACCCTTGTCTTTGGTAATTCCCTTGGTAGTTGGTTTGCCCTTGAGGCTTAGAAGGGAAACCGGGATTGTCGAGCATTCTCCTTTGAGGAGGCTCATAGTTTCTCGTAGGAGGAATAGGATTTGGAGCATAATTCCTTTGTTGATTGACATAATGCGCCTCTTCGCAAACATCCTCGTCATCTTCGTATTTCCCATCGGGACAAGCCTTCGTAGAGTGCTTCGTACTAGAGCACAGAAAACAAGATTGTTGGGTCGGATTCTTCCCTTTGTCATTCTTTGGTGTAGATACATCCAAAGCATTAACCATGCTTATCATACTATCCATTTTCTTGACCAAATCACCAAACTGATCTTTAGTCACATAACTGGAAGAATCTTCTCTAGACTTAGCCATCTTCTTGTGATCAACTCCTTGGCACCTATCAGAATTTGTAGCGATCTAATCTACGACTTTGAATCCTTGGCTTGCCGATAAATCCATGATCGCACCGCCACTAGCTGTGTCCATTTGGCTTTTGGCATCTTTGTTCATGCCGAGATAAAAGTACCTCATAAGATCCGCCTTTCCAAAATTATGGTGAGGGCACTCCCTCAAATAGTGCTTGAATCGGTCGTAAGCCTGATGAAACAACTCATTATCCCTCTGAGAAAAGGTCAATATATAATCCGTGAACTTCTTTGTTCTTGACGGTGGAAAGAACTTGGCAAGAAAGGTATTCGCTAGCTCATTCCAAGTCCTAAAAGATCCCACTTCTTGGTTTTGCAACCATTCTTTTGCATCTCCGTTCAGCGAAGAGGGAAAAAGCTTCAAGTGTACATACTCCGCGGGCACATCTCTTGGCTTGTAAGTACGGCAATACTCTTGGAAATTAGCCAAGTGAGTTGAAGGATTTCCAATTCCGTGGTACTGATCATTAGTCACCATGTGGACTAAAGAAGACTTCACATCAAAATCAAATGCATCCTCTTCCGGAGGTACTATAGCAGAACCACTCCCTTCAAGTGTAGGGGTCATGTAATCCCCGACAGGCCTCTCATCATCCTCATCATCATATCTATAGTTTCGATCATTCCGGTTCCTTGGAGGAGCGGGAGGATTCTGTCGGACGGGAGGATTCTGTAAAGGATTCTGACCACCAAGGTTATTCTGTCTGACGGGAGGATCCTCTACCACATCTTCTATTCTAAATCTGGGTGGTGTATAATGTATAGGATTTAGGAGTGAAGGTGGACGAGGTCTCGGACTTTGGAAAGCAGGAGGAAAAGGAGCAAGAGGCGGAGGATTCCTTCGAGGTCTACCTCTCCCTCTCTTAGCGGTTGGGTGAGAAGGGTGAGAAGTACTTGACGTTGAACCTTGCTCTATATGTCTTTGTCCCTTGGATCTTGTGATCATTCGAATGCCTGCAAGAACAAAGGAAATTCTTAGCAATGAAAGGCAAGAGAAGTAAATTAAATTTAAGCACAAAACAAGCAATAGCTATCAAGTAAGGGAAGAGTAGACAAACTAAACTATCTATTAGCACCTAGTTAATTAACTCATCCCCGGCAACGGCGCCATTTGATCGGTTGAAATGTAGCTAAGTATTCAAATAGAATCCAAACACTTGTGCTAAGTCACGGCAATCAAAACATTTGTATTAACTCGGGTGAACCGAGGTCGTACCCAAAGGATAGGTGATTAAACCACTAATGCTAACGATCTAATTAGAATGTCTATGGTTTAGGGGGAGGTTTTGTTCTTCCAAGAGAATGATAGTAGAGGGTACTATCCAAAAGTGGTTAACAATCAATTAAAAGATGACCAGGAATCAATTTCTCCACCTAGACAATTATTGCGACAATGAAATGAGACACCAATGATGAAATCACATGCGCATGCTTAGAAAACGGCTTATGCAACATTAATAATAAGTTCAACTCGCGCTAAAACTTAGTACAAAGAGGTTACATCTCGCATAGTACCTCACACTTGCGCTCTATTGGCACTATAGAATATGAATGTCAGAATGTCTAGCCTCACACTTGCGCTTTATTGACTGGATAATCATGTTCTTGTTAAGTTCAAGCAATTCTCATTAGGTTAAAAGTGTTAGCTAACTAACACAAAACCCTAATGCTTCTTCATTTAGTTCATTGAAGTCATGATGATCAACGTGAGCTACATCAAGCATGAGATCAAGCAGAATTCCTATTGAGAACGTTTCACAAACATCTTATAGGTAATTCGAGAAATTAAGTTCAAAGGAAGAAGAATCATGTGCAAGGTATTTACATCGTCACAAACACGTCAAGGGGATCCATTGATCCCCAATCAAGGTCACTACTCACTCATGGTGAGTTCACAAACGAAATCAACAATAAAAATACAAACATCCATATGAAAAGTAAAGTTTAGGACTTTGAAACCGATATGGAGATTCAAGAACACTAGAGGATCCGATCTTCGATCTTTATTGTTGGAGTTCTTCCTAACTTAATCCGAGAGTTCTCCTTCTCCATGCACGTCCTCCCCCTCCACCTCACGTCTGCTCTTTTTAGAAAAACTCAATCTCCCTTCAAAAACCATCCATATTCCCCTAAAAAGAAACTGATTTTTATTTTCCGCAAATGCATGCGTTCGCATGGTCTCCTGCAGGTTGTGAAATTTGATCGAGTGCGAGCACGCAGAGCCATCATGCGAACGCACGAGATTTTCATGCGTCTGGTCTGGGTTGTGCGACCGCATGAGGTGAACTGTGCGAACGCACAAGGCTGCGAAGGCTAGCAGGGCAACGAAGCACACGCATGCGAGCGCATGCTTTTAACCATGCGAACGCATGACCTTGAGAAATTTGCGCTCCGACTTCCAACTTGTGTTTCTTGCTCCAAAATGCTCGGTTTTGCCCGAAAATGACTGCCTACTTGTATTCTCAGCTTAAACTCTGTAATTTGCCTGAAAAGAACCACAAAGCATCAAATAGCAAGTGAAATCGTAATAGAACAATAAAAACAATAAGCATAGAGGTCGCCTAAAATGCATATATTTTAGCGCTATCACCCTCGCTGCTGGTACAGGCCCGGACCGTTGTATCCTCCCTGTTGCTGGCGGTATGGTGGACGGTAGTACTGCCCGGACTGTTGAGGCGCGGCCTGCTGTGGTGGTTCCCTCGGGGCTTGGTTGTCATTCCTCCAGTTCTGCCCGTTGGCCGCTTATCCGTACTGTCGGTTCAGCCCAGCCCGGTCTTGTAGTTCTGAAACCCGTCCACCGCATGGACTTCTCCTTGATCTTCTTCCACTATGGTTGGACAAGCATCTGTTTTGTGGTCAGTTGCACCACAAAACTCACACGGCCTCGCCTGGACCAGCTGCCTCCTCATCAGCTGCATCATCTCCTTCATCTACTTCATCTCTTCGGCCATTGAGTTCACCGGGGTGTCGGCCTTTCCAACATTCTTGGTCCGGTTGAATTCCTCTTGCCGAGTGGTCTCCTCTCTGAACCTTGCGTTCTCAGCCACGTTTGCGACCAACTGCCTTATTCTGCCCAGGGGCAGGTCCATGATTGTGCCTCCAGCCGAGGCATCTAGCAACATCTTGTCGAGGGGTCTCAGGCCATCGAGCAAGTACTCAATGATAAGCTTCTCCGAAAGTCCAAGGTTGCAGCTGCTCTGTTCTAGTTGGTTGAACGTCTCTAGATAGTCGTACATCGATTCGTTGGGTCCTTCTCTAAGATCCTGCAGCTGCCTGCGAACCTGCATTGCTCTGGCGGCTGGGTAGTATTTGGCCAGGAACTTCTTCTGCATCTGGTCCCATGTCTGGATGCTACCAGAAGGCAGAGACAAAAACCTTTACTTCGACTCCGTATGGTCGGAGGTTTTGGCAGATGCCATGGTAACGCTGAAGATGTGTGGTGGCCGATTCTCCCCGGCGTCCTGAGAACTTGGGCAGATGGTGTACGACTGCCGTGTTGATTACTATTCCCTCTAGCTCTGGTCCCTCGTAGATGCACCACGGTTGGTTCCGGAAGTTTGGAGCAGACAACTCCCCCATGGTGGGCTCACGGTAGTAGTACTCTCCTTGATGAGCGGCTGGGGTGGCAGTTGCCGTGGAGGTTGTTACTGCGGAGACGGTGGAGGCGGCTGCCTTGGTAGTTGCCACGGGGCAACACCGTTCTGCGCCACTGGTGGCCTTTGATTCATTCTGGCAGCCTCCCTGTCCGCACGGTTTCGGTTTCGAATGAGTTGCTCCGAATCATCATAGAATGTGGGTATCACCTCGTGATTTTCATTGACCGGGTCGACCTCATTGTTGTTGTCATCGTCAATCTGGCTACCTGCACGAGACATTGCAACGCAGAGCAAATAGGGGAAACCCTAATTCGATTATTACTAAAAACAGAAAATATCTAAAAATACTAAAAATTCAAAATAAAATAGGACACGACTCCGGATGGCTAAAAAACACCCTATGTCACGAGCAAAGCTCGTGATTTCTGACCGTCTCGTCGTTCCGCTCAGAATAAGGTATTGTGCGCTGAAATCGGACACCGACAACTCGAATCCTGCTGTTTCGCTGTTCTGCTAAAAAATAGCCAAATTGAGAAAAAAAAACTGAAAATATAAAAAAAAAACAGAAAGAACAACTTCACCGAAGCGCAGTTCCCCGGCAACGGCGCCAAAATTTGACAGGTGTCATCGGTCAAGTCAAATTTGAATTTATAAGTTTCCCTGCAAGAAACTAGTAAAGCGGCAAGCATGGGTCGAACCCTAGAGAGTTGGTGTTGGTCAAGTCGTTCTGTAAACAAAATTGATTGGGGTTTGCGTAAGCAATTGTTGAAAAGTGCACGAGAAATAAAACGAAGGATATTCAATCAGAGAAAGCATTCGGTCTAGGGTTACTATTGTGACTCGTTTATCATTGACTTCTAATCATCTAATTCGTGTTCCTAAGTGTAGTTACTCCGTTTCAGGTTATAGCCTAAGATAGGGCCGTTTCAAGCCACTATGCCACAATCTACTCCGTTTCAGGTTATAGACTTCTAGTTCTAGCAAACCTAATACTCCGTTTCAGGTTATTTCAGATTAAGTGCAACTACTAGTCCTAACGGTTTAGTATCAAACAAGCAGCGAATAAAGGGATTGAATTTCTCGGCTAAGTTTCACCATTGCAAGTACCCGCTTAGCTTCACAATTCAATCCGAGATAAATAGCACAAGAACTAGTGGAACATAAAATAACATTAAGCAAAGAGTCTCAAAACTTCGTCACAATATATTGAACCCTAAATCGAACAGAGAATTTAGCTACTCATGTCCATGGAAAGTAAACACAAATATGAATGAAAGTAAAGGAATTCTTCTCTCGCCGAAGCTTAGTGCTTGTCTCCTCCAAGGCCGATTGGTGATGCTCGAGTTGATTGCTTGCTTCGATGATGATTATGCCCTGACCCAAGAGTCTTATTTATAGCAAAGACTTAGGGTTTCTAAGTCTATATTTGGGACAGATCCAAATCTTGTTCCGTTTCAAAATCTGTTTTTGGCCAAAGTCCAAAAACTAATTAGGAAACATGTCCAAATCTCTTCAACCGACTTTGCTTGCAAATTAACTTTGCTCGCACGCATGCTTAAACCGCCACGCTTGGACGAGCGGAAGAATTGCACCGCAGTGAACTCGGTTTGGCTCGGCTTGGACTAGGATGCGGGCCTCGGACGCTGGCCTGGGATATAGTCTCTATGAAACGCGGTCCCCACTGAGTCCCGACTTCGGCTATTGATTTAACCATCCAAATGACCTCGGATGCTCTCGGTGTGAACTAGAGAGTTGTAGGGAATTGAGTCAGCTACGCAACGGCATGTGGTTCATATTTTTCTGATTAGCATTCATTCCAAGCGCTCCGTCGAGCGTCCAAAGGTCTGATCTGCCATTGTGATGCTTTTGGCACAAAATGTCATCTTTAATGCGCGTTTCCTCCTAGAGCTTCCAAAACACCTGAGATGCAAAACAACACTAACAAGTAACTTTTTCGCATAATAAAGTGTCGGAATTGGTGGGATTTGTTGACTCGATGAGTCGTATAAATACGGCTCATCCAGTACCCCATACTTAGCTTGCATCCGGATTTGAAAGCTAGAGGTACCAAGGAGAAGTTGTGTTGGACTCATGTGAGCATTTTTTACGATTTACCCTATTGGAGCACATTCAGACAACCTTATTCGTTGGACGTGATGCACATAGAGAAGAATGTATTGACAACATCATTGGCACTATTCTTGGTCTCCAAGGGAAGACAAAAGAGGACATTAAGGCTCGAGAAGGTTTGGAAAAGCAAGGGATTCGGAAGGAACTGTGGTGGAAGAAAAAAGGGTCATCTTCAAGAAAAGATAAGGTATCACAAGCACCGTATACGGTTTTACCTAATGAGAGGGCTGAGATATTTGGGTTCATCAAGGATGCTAAATATCCGTACGGTTATGCTGGTAGTTTGAAGAACAAAATCTATGTTGAAGATATAAAATTTAATGGGTTGAAAACACATGATTGCCATGTAATGTTGCAACGTCTACTTCCGGTGTTCATTCGACCTTACTTGCCACATTACGTAGTGGAGCCCCTTATATCATTATCACGATGGTTTCAGAAGTTATGTTGCAAAGAGTTGATGGTCAGAGACACAACTCAAATGAAAGACGATATCATTATGATTCTATGCAAATTGGAGATGGTTTTTCCACCTGCTTTCTTCACCATCATGGTGCAACTATTGATCCATCTTCCCGAACAAGTTTTGCTTAAGGGACCAGTACACTACAGCTGGATGTATCCTATTGAGAGGTTGATATCTGTTAAATAAAAATTGTGCTTCTATTATTTACCATCATACACATGTATTTATAAACTAACGTTGATTATTTCCTCATGCAGACAATTAGGGGAGTACAAGCGATCGGTTCGGAATAGCAGATATCCAGAGGGATGTATCGCCGAGTCCTACATTACACATGAGTGTGTAACGTATTGCAAATTGTATATGATGACTAACCCAACCGAGATGGACTCACCAAATGAAGCTCGATCATATGTCCTAAATGTTTACTCTCATCTAATCAAGGTTGTTAGTGGTCATTCGCCTCGGATCAAGTTGAATAAGAAACAACTTGACATGACCCATTGGTGTGTTTTGGAGCACTGCGACCAAGTAGGAGAATATCTTCGAAGGCAAAATGAGAAGTTTGAGAGAGAGTGTCCAAACAAAACAAAGAAAGAACGTATTAAGCATTTTCTTAAGTATTTTTGTGACTGGGTATGAATGCTAATTAAATTGTATGTTTACTTTATTTAGTTTTTCATTCATTTTCTTTATTTCACTTTAGCTCACTCTTCAATTTTATAAACTGCAGATGGAAATCTTGCGAATGGAATCTAGTCAATCTTATTCTCTCGAGTTGCACAGTTTAGCCCGGATGCCTCAATCATATGCGTGCTTCTCTCAGTGTTATGTTAATGGTGTCAAATTCGTTGTTTGGTCTCGGGATAGGAATAAGAGGACTCAAAATTCTGGGGTAATGGTGGAAGATGGTGACTTAACCTATTATGGCATTATTCAAAACATTATTGAGCTCCGCTAAGCTAATGGAATGCCTGTAGTTCTTTTTGATTGCACATGGTTTAACACGGATCCGAAAGAGAGGGGAAGCACTAAGATGGACTATGGACTTTTATCTGTAGACACTTCCTCAACTTGGTATGAAGATTGGCCTTATTGCCTAGCCACTACCGCAAGACAAGTTTTTTACTTGGATGATCTAAAAGCCGGCGACAATTGGAAAGTGGTAAATGTTGTTTCACATAGAGGGACCTATAGTGATACTTCCCTTGCACGAGAAGATCAAAATGAAAGAGACACAATATTAATACCGGCGGAAGGAGACAATCCGTATCAGGAGCAAATGGCCACTAATATCACAAGTGATGTATAACCTTATGACAACTCCATAGACTACAATAACATGGTGGAAATTCCAAGAGCAAGGAGGCAGTTGTACTTGATGATGAGGGAGCTGATATGTTTGCATCAGGGGATGATCAAAGTGTAGGTGATGAGGATGATGATGAAATGGAGTCGGATGAAGAACAAGATCAAAGTGTTGATCCAATGCAAGAATCAACCGATGATGAGAATTGAGTTGTGTATGTAATGCAAACTGGTGAGCGTATGTATTAAGTTGCATATGTATTAGAAACTGCTTCTGATCTGTTGGTGAATGTCCAGCCATTTATATGTTTTTCTTAAGTTGCGTATGTATTAGAAACTGCTTCTGATCCAATGCAACAATTGGGTTTAAGCTATGTTTTTACATTACTTGTCGCGTAAACATATGATGTGGGTCAAAAAAACAAAGCCGGCCCAACACCATTTTCCAAACCCTAACTATTTCTGATCTTCATTCGTGTTTGCTCAAATCCTCACATCCGCCGTTTCACTCTCATCCTCACGCCGATTCACCACCACCACTTGAAGATCAAATTCGTGTTTACTCAATGCTGATTCAACAACCGTAACTCCTCCTCAACAATGGTCAGGTCGAAGAACAAAGCCATAAGACGTCCAGACGAAGCCGAAGTGACGACCTGTCGAAAATCCATGAAGTTGCGATCTCCATCAGTACGTAAGCCATCCAACAGGTTCCATTCGCCTCCGAGGAAGCCAACAACTGGCTATATTTCCGCTGACACTCCACCAAGGTCCTCTGGCTCGTAGCCAGATTTGGGTATAAATTTGGTCCACACTGAGCGTTCCCGAGCAGTTCTTGCCGGGATGAAGCGGTCCAGGCGGCTTCGGAAGCTGGATGCCATTAAAACACCGCCTCCGCCACCGCTTCCGCCCATACGGCAGACTCCTCCGCGTGCGGGGAAGAAGACATTCCTCTTACCACAACCGACTACCAATCCTCCTCAACCTGAGAAGAAGAGACACAAGCAGTCCAACAATCCTCCTCAACCGACTGAGAAAAGAGCACATCCAAACCGACCTACACCACCAGTTGTACCTCCTCGACCGCATGTCGTCAATGAACCTCCAGCTCCTAGTACAGAACCTTTACTACCTCAAACTCCTAATACACAGCTGACGGAGCCCACTGCACTGTCGTTAAGGTGCAATGTTCTCTATGCAAAATAAATTTATAGTTTCCGCTACTCACGACTACACTACTGGGTAGTAAGTGGTAAGTAGGGGTCGAACCCAAGGGAATTAGGGGGATAATTGTTCTTTGAGGGGATTATTCAGCGGGAGGGCGTGTTTTAGGTTGGTTGGTTGGTTTTAAAGCTACCAGCTAAGTGATTGATTGGTTGGTTGGTTGGTTTTAGTACTGGAAAGTAACTGATAATTATTACAATTAAAAGAAAGCGTTCGGTTTCAGGGGCCTTGTATTATATCCTGTTTATCATTGACCCTTAGTGAATCTTCTAAGTATTCAAACGTGTATCAAGGCCTTTTCCGGCGCTCGATTTGCCACACTGTCTAGTCTTTTGCAAAAGTGTTCGAAAGTGAATCAAGGCCATTTCAAGCACTCGACTTGCAACACTGTCTAATCTTTTGCAAAAAACGTAAAGCCCTTGTTCTACTTAGACTAGCACCCCATTTCAAGGTATACTAGCCTATGTGCATCCATTTTGGGTTGTCTTTTCCGATTTACCCAAAATGGTGTTTGAGAGAGATCAAACTCCTCAGATAAGCTTTGCCATTTCAAGCATCCACTTACCCGAGTATGTTTGCGAACTTCCACAGAAGAGCTTTGCCATTTCAAGCATCCACTCAACCTTGGAAGTTCTGATCTAATATAAGGAACATAGAACAAGTTTTGAATACAAAGACGAGACACTAAATTAATAGTCTAAAACATTTTATAATACAAGTCCACCCCTTCTACCGAACGACTAGTTTAGCTACTATTTATCGCGCTAAACATTATAACTAAGGAATTGGAAATTAAAGACGGTAAATAAATATTAAAATACTTACAACCGTTGAAGCACCAAGGGAGCAATCTTTTATTTCCAAAGCCAAACTTACAAAACTTAGAGAGATAAGTGAAATGTTGATTTTTGGATGATACAAATGAGAGGAGAATGGCTTGTATTTATAGCCAAAGGGAGGAGAAATGGAGGGTGGAGATGGCTTCCATGTGTTTTTGATCCAAGGGAGGAGGAGGAGGAGGTGAAGATGTGGTGGAGGAGCCACCACATGGCAAGCTTTCCATGGAGGAGCAAAAGCCGCCAGTCACCATGAGGGGAGGAGCCGCCGGTGGCCGGTCACCATGAGGGGAGGAGCTCCTCCCTTGGCCACCTCCAAGCAAGGTGGCCGGTCACCTTGGTCCATGAGTGTATTTTGACAGTTTTGTGCAGTCTTTTCACAAAACTATCAGTCCAATTTCGCTCCGTCTGACTTTGATTCCTCTTCTGCTTAATTTGTTATGAGTGATTCAACGTCAGGATCCTTGATATTTCTTCAGTCGGCATATGATCTTGACCTTGGAATGACTTGTAACATCTTTTATGATTTCAAAGCTCCTCTTTAGCATGTATTCTCTCTAAGCTCTGAAATACCCTGTAGAAATATATCGGAACTAACAAGCAAAAGTTAAATAGACCAACAGTCTAATTTAGTGGGTTTTACTGTGTTTTTGATTCGTATAATTATGGTCCATCAACAGCCTCCCATAGGAAACCCTACACCACCAGCTCCTAGTAATAAAGAACCTGGCACCCCAAAGTCCAATCCTCTAGTGTATCGAAGGTCTCCTAGATGCTAGTCTAAGTACGTTGATTGAGCCAATACTGAAGGCTGCAATAATCCACCTCCCATGCCCAATTTTAGTACAAGCCATATCCAGGTCCAGCCCTCCCCTGCACCCACTCCAGTACAAGCCATATCCAGGTCTTATGAACCCCCACTGATGCCCTTATTTGAACCCCCAGCTTCTCAGTTTCATCCCAACCATTCACTCTACGATAGTGCGTCGGATGATGAGGACGAGGAAACTATGGATAATGTTCCAAGTATCTGATGCAAGAGCATCGGTTTTGTGCAAATAGGTAATTTTTTTGTGCGTGAAAGTTCAGTTTGTTTTATAGTTCATTAGGTAATTATTTATGCTATTTTCTTCGTGTTTAACAGGGGATGAGCGCGGAGATAAAAGGAAGGTCAGGGGGTTGTCAATGGAACAACGGTGGCCACCTATAAGCAAGGCATTAATAAGGGACAGCCGATCAAGGTGGAGTTCCTTCCTGATGGAACTGGGCCAGCAAACCAAACAGTCAATAGCCTACTCGTTCACGAGATTGGTAGTGCCGTGAGAGACAAAGTTCCCATGCTTGCCCCGTTGTTCAAAAAGCTTGCAGAGAAAGATAGAGAAGTAGTGTATGATCACTTGTATGTAAGTACAAGCAACTGTTCTTACTTCTCATTTCTTGCAAGGTGTGTCTTTATAACTTTAATTCATTGATTTGTTTTTCATTGTAGCCCAATTTTGTTATTGATCCTAAAGATGACCAGCTGTGGAATCACATTTTCAGTAAAGCCAGCGAGAGGTATCATGATTGGAAATCCGATTGCAAAACCTTCTTCTTGGAATATGGAACTGAGGTAATTCCCAAGGAGTTTTTGGAGCGCCGTGACCAATAGGCATGGCTTCTGATCCACTTCACTGTACCAAAAAATCAGGTTAAATATGCATTCATTTTTTTTATATCAATGGACATTATATTAATTCTATAATGTATTTATATGTTTATCTTTAACTAATTTGTATTTATTCAGTGAGCTTTAACTTGTTTTAATTTTTGTTATGAAAGGAGAGAGGTAAGACAATGTCGAGGGTGCGCAAGGACTCTGTTCGCATCAACCACCACTCTGGAAAGGTCCCGTTCTATCAGAGGGCTGCAAAACTCGCTGCGCAGGAAGAGAAGGCACACATTATAGCTGCATATGACCAGGTCTACTCTGCTGACCCAGCCGGTGCCGCCTTGGCAATTAAGTTTCCATTTATTTGGTAATATTTTGTTGATATATATGTTGGTGAATAATTGTTGGTGAATGTGAATTGTCTGTTGTTATTCTTGGTATGTATCTGTCATACGTTCTTCAGTACATCACAAGTTGTTTTATTATATATGTTATGTTTAATGGTTGGTGAATAATGGTTGGTTCTTATCTGTCATGCTATTGTTCTTGTTATATATGACATTATATATGTTTGTTGTGGTTATATATTGTTCTTGGTCTTATCTGTCATGCTTTTGTTCTTGTTATATATGCCATTATATATGCCAAACTGTATTTTGCATTTTGCATTTTGCCGAATATATCACTGCCATTGTATTTACATTTAAGTCTTCTTCTGATTATGAAGATTAGTATTTGCCTATTTGCCTACTTTAGAAGCTTGAGCAGGGGTGGATCAGTTTGTAAAGTGGCTTTGTATATCACTGCCTATTTGCAGATATCACTGCCTATATCACTTCAATGGCAAGTTTGTAAAGTGGCTTTGTATTTGCCTATCTGCCTACTTTAGCATTGTGCATCTGCCTTGTGATCACTTTTGAGTATAATAGTGATATAAATGTAAATCAGCTTTGTAAAGTGGCTTTGTATATCACTGCCATTGTATTTACATTTAACAATGTATATTTATATGTAGGCACAAATGCGAGACAGGGTTCGTCAGGTGATGGGAGACATGCATGGTGACGAAGCTGGTGATGGCATTGTCCTCGATGACCAAGAACCTCTCCCGGTTGCTACGCAGATTGACATTATAACTCAAGTGGTGGGGCAGAAGCGTGGAACTTACGTTTCTGGAGCTGGTAAAGCCTTCAATAGGCAACCCCTCCCTAGAGGAGGTGCAAGGAACGCCGAGCTGAAAGACTAACTCCAGAAGCAAAAGGATGAGCTAGTGGAAATGAAGACAGAATTTCAAGCGAGGATTCGTGTTCTGGAGGAGCTGGTGGTACGGGGTGGATCAGCAAACCTAGCAAACAATAATGCTTCAGAAGGTGCGATGTCTTATGGACCTGTTGTTTAATTACATGTTGATAATGGTGTAAAACTGTTGTGCTCTTCTGGACGGGTACACACCTGAACATCTTTTGTGTGTACCCTTTTGTTATTGGCCAGAATTCTATTTGGTTTGCCGGAATCATGTTCTGTAAAACAATTTCCTTTTTGGTATGAAGACTGAAACCTGTATCTTTATGCGACAAATAAGTATCCACATTCTTAACGTAAGCTATTTTATACGAAAATAGTAAATTTACATTTTAAATCGTCTGTGCCTTTACGCGACAATATAATTTCATGCTTGTAACGTAAGCCTGTTTATACGACAACAATATACTTAAAGTTCTAAGCGTATGTTTCTTAAAGCGACAAATATGTTTTCACGTTTGTAACGTGAGGGTGTTAATATGACAAATATATTTTCAGGTTTGTAACGTAAGGATGGTTATACGACAAACATATATTTAAAGTTCTTAGCGTATGTAGTTTTATACGACAATAAGATGTAAATATTTGAAGCGCATAAACGATTACGAGACGAATTGGAGAACCTACCATCTGTAAATTCGATCACGTAAGTCAGTTAACCCGACAAAGTTTCGATTCAAAATGTAGCATATGCCTTGCACCGAGTCGAACTCATTCTAATGTTTTTGGGACATATAGAAATGATTGTCGCATAAGAGTCACAGTTTACGCGACGTTTCGTCATTTTTTTTGTCGCAGGGACATTACGCTACTTGGATTTCGCGACCTATTTTACGCGACATTTTTTTGTCACATAAACGTTATGCGACTAATTTAGGGGTTTATGCGAAGGAAAAAAATGTCTCCTAATCTGAAAAATGGTGTAGTGAACGAGAGAAGCTGGGCATCGATTCCAGTTCATCTCCTCAATTGAAAGCCAACTTTCGACCTTTGTTTTTCTCTGAGTTCATTTCTAATGACCTCGCACAAGGTATCCGAGGAGGTTGGCTGCGCATCCATTAAGCAGCAACGCCAGTACACATAACTCAATCTTCGATTCTCAGGGTACTCTGTTTGTTTGCATTTGGCTCGTGCATCCTGGAAGATCTCTTCTAGCAATGGCTAACCAGATTGAGAATATACTTCCTACCACTAATCAGATTGACAACGTACGCCCTACTGCCAATCAAAGTGAGCCGGTAAATCCCTCTGATGACCCACTCTTTGTTAGTGCAAATGAAAGCATTGTTATTTCTTTAGTATCACAGCAGTTGACCGGTTCCAGTAACTTTATTCCATGGAGATGCCTTTGGGAGTTAAGATGAAGCTCGGATTCGCCCAAGGAAAATTTCCTCGTCCGGATGATCCTTATCAACAAGCGCGCTGGGAGAAGTGCAACAATGTCATATTGTCTTGGTTGATTAATTCAGTTTCAAAAGATATCGCCGCTTCAATGATTCATTCAAGCATGGTCCAGTCTTCAGATGCGATTCGCAAGCAGTAATGGAGCGAGACGATTCAGCTTGCACAAAGAAATCGCCACACTAACTCAAGGCGATAAAGACATTGCTAGCTATTACGGAAAGTTAGTACATATGTGGGGCGAGGAAGACGCCTTAGACGAAGACGACTTATGTGATCTTGGTAGTAAGTGCAAGTCGACGAAAACAATGGATCGGAAGAAGACAAGTAATCGCATCATGCAATTTCTGATGGGATTAAACGATGTTTACATTCCAGTGAGAACACAAATTTTGGCTATGAGACCGGGACCAAACATAGATGAAGTGTATGAGATATTGATTGAAGAAGAGGCACAAAGAGGAGCTTCAAAATTAGTCGTTCCTGAGGTTTCAGCCATGTATAGTTTGCAAATGCAAAATTATAATGGAAGGTTTCAAAACCCGAGTTACAACAGAAACAACAATGGAGGCTTCAAGAATAGAAAGAACTCGTTTTGTTCTCATTGCAATATGCAAGGGCACACCTAATAAGCTTCAAAATTCATGGCTATCCACCGGGACATAAGCTTCACAAGAGTTACACACAACGCCAAGGTAAAACAATGGCAAATAATGTGACTAATAGCATTTGTAACTCAACTGATGCAGGTCAGAGAAGTGTAAATGCTTGCAACCGTGATGGAAATGTACACTTGAGCAATGTGCAAGTCACTCAAGAGCAACTTAATAAGCTTCTCAACCTTATAAATTCACCAGAGGCATCCCAGCACACACACATTGCAGGTACAACCTGTTTTTCATCACGATTAATTGACGTCAATGCTTGGATAATTGACAGCGGGGCTTCAGACCATATAGTATCTCAAATTGAGTTATTGAATGAGGTTAGAAAGTTAAGAAAATCTCATGAAGTGCTATTATCAAATGGTGCCAAGACTCAGGTTACACACATTGGAAGTTATCATCTGAATGATGAACTCGGTCTCAAAGATGTGTTATATGTGCGTGATTTCAACTTCAACTTGCTATCGGTTGGCCGTTTAATTAGGGACTCAACTTGTGGTCACATTCACTAATGATAGATGTTATGTTCAGGACCCAAGTAAAGAGAATTTCACGATGATTGGAATGTTGAATGAGGGACTCTATCAGATGACAATGAAGAGAAAATGCAGGACTCTATCATAAACAAAAGTCTAGTTTTTCTTCTGCTTTGCTTACTAATAAAAGTGTTGCACCTCTTTGGCACACAAGGCTAGGCCATATTCCTTTTCAGAAAATGCAGAACTACTTGAGTTTTTTATCTCCTGAAATAAGATCATGTGCCCAACATAAGTGTGATATATGCCCAATTGCTAAGCAGACAAAGGTAAGATTCTATGATAGTTCTACTACTATTTCAACCATTTTTGAGTTGATTCATGCAGACGTTTGGGGTCCGTATGGAGTCCCAACAGTTTCAGGTGCTAAGTATTTTCTAACCCTTGTAGACGATTTCTCAAGGACTACATGGACCTTTCTCATGCAAAATAAAACGTAAGTGGTTGATCATGTAATGCATTTCTTTAGCATGGTTATCACTCAGTTTGATAAAAGGGTAAAAACCTTGCGCACCGACAATGGCACAGAGTTTTACAACAACAAGATGGCTTCCTTTCTTCGTGAGGAAGGTTGTATTCACCAATCATCATGCTCATACACACCCTAACAGAATGAAGTTGTTGAAAGGAAGCATAGGCATTTGTTGGAGGTTGCTCGAGCCCTAAAATTTCAGCCTGGAATTCTGGATTGTTATTGGGGAGATTGCGTTTTAACTACGACTTATCTTATAAACCGAATACCTTCAGTTGTTTTACAAGGTGACACTCCTTTTTATAGGCTTTTTGGTAAAGCTCCAACTTATTCACATTTGAAGGCATTTGGTTGTTTGTGCTATGTGACCTCTCCTAGTGATCATCGTGGTAAATTTGACGCTAGAGCAACTGCTTGTGTGTTCATAGGGTACCCATATGGTCGTAAAAGATACAAGTTACTTGAGCTACACAAAAACAATTTTCTGATCACTCGCCATGTTATATTTGAGGAAGATGTTTTCCCTTTTCGCAAAGATATGAACAATGAGCATCTCAATGATATATTGCCCATACCAAACTACATTACACCACCATGTTACGATGATGCGGCTCCTGAGAAGATTATTTCTCATGCACCCAATGAAGCCACTGATGTAATTGACAACAATGAAGCCGCTGATGAAATCGAGAACATTGTAGCCACTGTTGAAATTGAAAACAATGCTGGAACCACAATACGCAAATCAGCTCATATCCCACAACCTTCAGTCTTGTTGCGGGATTATGTTTGTAGTACAACAAAGGTGACAACACCCTATCCCTTACATGATTATGTCAGTTACTCATATGCTCTTCTGCATATAAAGCTTATGTTCTGAGTGTATCAAACATCAAGGAGCCTACAAGCTACAGTCAAGCATCCAAGGATGCAAACTGGGTTGCAGTAATGAAGCGTGAGATGGATGCTCAACAAGCCAATAAAACTTGGGTAATCACAGATTTACCGTCACATAAGCGAGCAGTAGGTTCCAAATGGGTGTTCAGGATTAAATATTAGTCAGATGACACTATTGAAAGATACAAGGGGAGACTCGAAGCAAAAGGATTTGCGCAAGAAGAGGGCCTAGATTATACAGAAACATTTGCGCCGGTAATTAAAATGACTACAGTTTGAATAATATTGGCCCTAGCTGCTTCCAAAGACTGGCCACTTATTGTAGAGTAATTAATATTAGTAGCTCATAAGACACTTGTAATTATTAACATTTCTTTGAATATAAAGGGAGAAGCTGGGCATCGATTCCAGTTCATCTCCTCAATTGAAAGCCAACTTTCGACCTTTGTTTTTCTCTGAGTTCATTTCTAATGACCTCGCACATTGAGCCGTGTCAGTATTCAAGTGTTTTTCCTTATCATAATTTAGCCTTTCTTTAGCTATATTGGGACATATTGAGTCCCAATATATAAATAGACCCTGCATAAGTGGTTGATCTTAGCGTGCTAGCCACTGCTTCATTTCGTATAGTGATAACGCTTTCTCTTTCTTAGCGCTCCACCCCCCTTGTATAGTAATTAGGGGAACTCTGGTAACACGACTTTCTCTTATAGGGATTTCTCTTACTTGACTCGGCTTGACCTACTTGACTCAGCGGTTAGAGTATCGCTTTCATACGGCGACAGTTAATGGATTTGAGTGTAATGGTAATCATATTCATGAAAGAGCATGTAAATTAACCAAAGATAATGTTAGCTATAGTAACATATAAATCCACCCTTTTTCTTTAATAGCTCTATTTTTACCTCAATGAATTACCAACTTTCAAGACATACATCTTTCACATATATACCATTTCTAATGGACCCCGAATAGTTATAGTAGTTAGCATAAATATAGATGAACTAGTAGATGATCAAATAAGGTTGCGTAACTACAATTTTGAATGGCAATGTCAATGGTTGGTATTAATGGGGAAAGAGAACAGGAAGTTGGAGAAAAACTCACCAGGCTTTCCACCAGATAACACAGGCACTACACCATTTTGACACATATGCAACGAGGCATGACACACTGTTGCATATACTACGTAGCATTAGCCTTATCGCAACGAGGACACATTTGTTACTTATGAAACGTGTTGCATAAGAATCAAAATGCAACACAGACAAATCCAGCGTGCCATTTTGCGTTGCGTAAAGTAATAAATGCAACACATACATTAGCAGCAAACCGGGCTTTGTTGCGAAAACATTTTAATGCAACGGAAGCAATAGCAACATGTAAGTAGTCGGCCCATAAGTGTAATCATACAACATGGTCTAAAGTAACCAGCGACATACGTTGCGTACTGTTACTTATGTAACTAAGTAAAAAGCAACGAGTACACGGACAAAAGTAATAAGTTCATTTATGCAACAAAATCTATAATAACGATTGTCCCATGTTGCATAAGAAAACCTAATGTTACAATTTTAATGCAACATGATTGTATTTGTTACGTAAGACTAATAATGCAACATCTATTTTCAGAGAAGTCTGTCTGTGTTGCCTAAGTAAAAGCATTTATTACCTCGTACGACATTAAAGGTGGTTGTTGGACAACTTTTATATTTACGCAACGCACAGAGGAATAACATGTTGCGTAAATTATGAAAGGGATGTTTAATTTCAGTATGTTAGAGTATTTGAACAAGGGATGTTTGCCTATTTGAAGTTTAATTTCAATATCAAATATATGTGTTGAAGTTTAAATTTAGTGTGAGGTATTTGCATATTTCTAATCAGTTCACTTTAGCAACAGCTCACGATAATGATCGTTGCATAAGACAAAACTGAAAGGCGGGAGGAAATTTAGAAAAGGAGCGACTAAACAAATTTTGAGGGGGAAAAGAAATACATGGCCAAAAAATTTCATATTTCAATCCCGCCGGATCAAATGCAACATTCATACATGCAAAAAAGAAACGTTGTTGCGTTAGTATGAACGAAACTTAATTTTCATTTCCCGCCTAAAAAATTTAAATTCCCTTTTACGTAATTATGTTACATATGACACAATGCAACTTGGTATTACAACCCTTTGTTGCATTACGTTCGAACCATTAGCCCCTCATCATAACTCATAAACCCTCCGTTGCGTAAGTGGTTGACCCTTAATTAACACTCCTCTTACACACCTAATAACCCTAATAAAACATTACAAATGCAATGAAAGACAAATGTTTAAGGTTACGATATTGATTGCAAGCATGGATTACACCTACAAAGCAAATATTCAAACCAAAGGTTACATCACAAGTACATATAAGAGTTATGTATTCATCTTAACATATTCAAAGCAATCACAAGATTACATCACAAGTACATAAGAGTTATGTTTCATCTTAATATATTCAAAGCAATGACCAAGATTACATTACAAGTACATATGTAAGAGTTATCTTATGCACTAATGAAATCATCTAATACATTCATATCATCTCATGAACCATCATAAATCCCTATCAATACATTCCAAGTACATATATAAGAGTTATCTTATGCACTAATGAAATTATCTAATACATTCATATCATCTCATGAACCATCACAAATCCCTATCAAAGACAATATCAATGATAAGTATGTACCAAGATTACATAAGAGTTATGATACAAGCATGAATTACCCTTAAAATCATCTAACACATTCAAATCACATCATAAATCATCACAAGCAATATCAATGATAAGTTTGTACCATGTGTTCATAAAATGTACATAAGGTTTATATTATGAGTTAATGGTTAGATCACAAATACATAAGGTTGTGATTTAACTTATCTACTAATACACTAATGAATTCCTCTTGAAATCCTTGAATACATTCATATCATCTCATAAACCATCACAAATCCTATCAAAGACAATTATATATCATGTGTTCATAAGTGCATATAAGGGTTATGTCATGTACTAGTAGTTAGATCACAAATACATAATATAAGGCTAATTTGCTTTAGAGTTAATGTTATTTTGGTATAAAGTTCATAATATATGGTTAATTTGGTTTAAAATAAAGTTTAAATTTAAAGATAATGTGAATTGAATATAAGGTTCAAGGTTAATTGTATTGGTATCATAATATAATAATAAAATTTATAATAGAAGGTTTTTAGGTTAAAAGTTAATATTATGTTAATGTTAATTTGGTACAGTGATTATAATGTTAAGTGAGTGTTAGATTTATTTAGGGTCCTATTATTTGTTATGATATAACGTTAATATAGCCATTAGTTTTGAGAATTTGGGAAAACATAAAAATTAGACTTGAAAAGGAGTATTAGATAGTTACACTGCTCAATCCCCAAAACATCTCTTTCATCTTCCCAAAAGATTCGCAAACCCTAAACGAATAACTCGCCGCCGCACTGCGTGCTCTCCAAACCTCATCCCAAAGCTCCGCTTTTCACAAATGTTCATCCAGTGCCCTTCTACTTCTCTTCCTCTCATATAAGTCCTTCAATGTTTGGTGTAAATTCGACCGTAAATCTGCGCCTTTCCACTCCTTCGCCCAAATTTTGACCGTAAATTGGATTGACGATGGCCTCTCAGATAACCCCTTATTGAACGATCTTGAACTCCTCCACAGTCATCGATCCACTCCGCTCTGAACTCCTTTCACTCCAATCTCCCACTTCCTCCACTCGGAACTCTTCTCGAAAGCCTCCGCTCCGGTCCTCTAAATCTTCAAACCTACTTCTGAGAAAACATGTCAAGTAGCGTAGAAAACCCTAGCAACACCTTCACCTGCGCAGCCGCATCAGAGCACAAATGGCCACCGGAGCAGCACGACCACTTGTCTCCGTTCAATCTCTTGACGGAGACATGTCAACCGACGACGGAAACAACGTTTGTATTATCTCTATCCTCTCTTCTTAACTAGCACCTTCACAGAGAGCTTTTGGCACCCTCTTGTAGGCATGGATATTGCAATCTCTACTCTACTGGCTTCTATGTGTGGCATAATTGGTAGTAATAATTTCTGATTTCTTAGTTGCTTAAATGTGCAGTCTTTCACATTTAATGTTGTGTGTGTGCTTGTCTTTATAATATGATCTAACATTTTGTTGTTTCTTCTTTCACAGGAAATATTGTGTCTTTCATGGTGTACCTATCACCCATGTAATTTTACATCTATGGTCTAAAAAAATTGTCCCCTCAGTAGAGATAGAATCTGAATTCTGTGGATAGCTGTTGATATTACTTGAAGCTGGTTTAATTCATTTAATTGATTTTTGCAGGCCTACATTTTTCAATAAGCATAAGAAGGCTTTTAGAAATATCCCTGCTGTGGAAATTGCCCTTGTGGACATGTTGAACTTGTTGAAGTTGGCTCCTGGTGGTCATCTTGGGAGGTTTATAATCTGGACCAAGCCTGCTTTTGAGAAGCTTGATGTGGTTTATGGGTCGTTTGACAAGCCAGCTGAGAAAAAGAGTGGATATGTTCTCCCTAGGGCTAAAATGACTAATGTTGATCTGACTAGGATCATCATCTCAGATGAGGTTCAGTCTGTTGTGAAGCCTATCAAGAAGGAGATCAAGAGGGCCACTCTGAAGAAAAACTCATTGAAGAATTTGAACACATTGTTGAGGTTGAATCCTTATGCTAAGACAGCAAGGACGATGGCTCGTTTGGCTGAGGAATAGCGTGTTAAGGATGGCCAAACACTCGGAGGATGTCTTCAAGTCGCGGTTACTGGGGGAGGATATGACAGTCTTATGTGGAGCAGCAGGGAACAAGGTACTGTGTATTGTTGCTGTGATCGCGTTTGATTCGTGAGTTAGTTTTTGCCTTTCTTATACATTTTCTTTTATTAATGTTTTACATTATTTTTAGTGTTTGTTGTGAAAAATGCCCATTATCACAAGTTGTTAAGTGGGTGTGTATAATATCTGATTACTTGCAGTTTATTTATGTCATTGATGTCATTTGTTTATGTTGCTTCTAATTGTATATCAATGTGTACTTCCATTTGCTTATGTATTTCCAATATACTATTGCTGATGTAGTTGATCATTAGAATTATAATTGATGTCACATTTCTTTTACTAATTTGTTTCATGCTGCCATCCATTTATTCTTTGCTGTCATTTATTCTTTGCGGCCGTTTGTAGGCAAAAATGAGGCTGAAGTTGGCTGACTTGCTGGGTGGTGAATATGACCTTGATTCCATTGTGGATCCTTTGCCCGTCGACGCCCAGCTTGAAATCATTGATGACAGGATGGGGCGTCGCAAAGGGAAGCCTGATGTAGGGCCTATAAAGTTGAAGCTTATATGGATCTACGTGAGGAGCTCGAGAGGACCAAACAGGAGAGGCTGAGAGAAAAAGAAGAGGTTGCCCAGAAAGAGGCACAATCACAAGCTATGATGAGAAACCTCGAGGAGAGGATCCGAGCTCTCGAAGAACAAAGAAGTGGTAATGCGGGCACTCCAGCCAATACTCCTAGCAAGGGAGCCAGTTGCGTCAATCCCAACTTCGTCAATTTAGGATAAACTCTAACTTATGTTTAGGACTTGTTATTTGATGTTTGGATCCAATCTATGTAATGAAGCAAATTAGATTGCTTACTCTTTTTGGTCTGCTTTGGATTGAAACTTTAATCCAAAGAAACAGAATTTCGTCTTGTTGCATAAGATATGAATATTTGTTGCATAATTGTTTATAGGGGCTGTTGCATTTGTCTGTCCATTATGTGACATGTGTTTACGTTGTTTGTTGCATAAGAGAAATATATTTACAAACCCCGTTGCTTAAGTACTAAATACCTCGGTGCATATGTTTTAATAATACTTGGTCTTTTAAACATCTGTTGCATAAGATGGCTGTTGCATTTTTCACAGTACAACTCAATGCTTGTTGCATTAGCCCGCGTTGCATATGCCTTGTTGCAAAAACAATTTGCAACGAAACCTTAAAATGCGTTGCTTAAGATTGATACTAATGCAACATGCCTTAGTGTTGCAAATTGAATGTTCCATTAGGACTTGCTTACGCAACACTAGCTTCTTTGTTCGTTGCAAATTGTTTTTGCAACAAGGCAAATGCAACGTGGTCTAATGCAACCGTAGCTTTGTTGCTCGTGACCATTGCAACCTATTCTGAGTTAAAGCAACACATTTTAGGATGTTGCATTTGTGTTAAAATGGTGTAGTGAGGGCTTTCAACTGGTTCCACAGCAAAAAGCTGACGGTAAAATGTCGGAGAATGCGAATGTCAGTTGAATGGTTACATCAAGCCAAACTTACAGCAAAAAGTTGAATGGTTCGGTTCAACCACAATCCGGGTACATCTCGGATACCTATCGACGTATTTCGAGACCCCAATCAAAGAATTTGGAAACCCTAATCGACAAATTTAGAAACCCCAATGAAGAAATTGGAAACCTAATCACCTATAAATTAAACTGCCAGCATCCGTTCGTCATCGTCTTTAGTCTCCTCCTTTCCGCAGCATCCGTTCGAAGCTTCCGCAGCCTGTCTCTTGCAGACTTCATCTTCTGTATTTCATCTTCTCCATTGCACAAGATAATATGTTATTATTATTATTAGTATTATTATTTTAACTTAAAAGCAACGAATCGTCGTTGGATTAGATTAGATTGGAATTATTTTGTGGCACTTTTGCAATCTTAATTTTATATATTTGGAATTTTAATTTTTGCCGTACTCAAGTCGTACCCGTACCCTATAATTTTTTATTTTGCCGTACCCCGTACCCCTTCCCGCATCCGTATCAAGGCTACATAGGTGATTAACATAAAGAAAGAGGGTATATGAATGATCCATCAAACCTTAATGTCTGGATTCTGCTCTTTAAGATACTTCCCAGCACCAGTAATAGTTCCTCCAGTACCCACACCCGATACAAAGGCATCAACTTTGCCACCTGAACCCTTCCAAATCTCAGGCCCAGTGCTCTTGTAGTGTATCTACAACAGCAATGAGAAGGCATCAGTTGGGTTTCTTTCGGTGAATGAAATTTCAGAACAATCAAATAAGATGGTACCTTGGGGTTTGCAGGGTTCTCAAATTGCTGAAGAATATAAGAATTAGGCGTCTTATCTCTTATTTCTTCAGCCTTTTGGATGGCACCTTCCATGCCTTTCGCTGGATCTGTGAGCACTAACTCAGCTCCAAAAGCGCGCAAAATGATTTTTCTTTCAAGACTCATTGAAGCAGGCATAAATGCCTGCCCGATGCCCGTGTTGCTACTTGTAGGTTCAATTATAAGAACACTCTTCAAAAACAAACAAGAAAAGGGATGACAAAACCAAAATAAATCAGTTCTCCTGGTAAAGGGAGTATAAGCGCAAGGCACACTTTATTACGAGTGGTTTCAAAAAAGCCCTTTAAGTGATCTTCAACACTATATGCAAGTTCCACAGCCTTATGATGCCCATAAATACACGTGCTTGAACCAATAGTATGCAAATTTGGCCAGTGGAACTAACCTCCGCGGGAGTAACTAAGGCCTTCTCCTCAGCATCTGAAATCATGCTATAACCGATCCTGAAAATCGATATCTGAATTTTCAGTAAAGTGTAGAATCTCTAATACATTATTTATTTAGACACTGAAAATTGAAACACCAGATATCATAAGAGGCTCGTAATTGTCTGAACTTAACCTGTCTTTAACACTAGAGCAGGGTTCCATCATCTCTAGTTTTGCAGCTACACGGCCAGCACATCCTTCCACGATTTTGTTGAGATACACCAATGGGGTGTTGCCAATCAACTAAAACAACATGATGGAGAAAGTCTTCAACTGCCAGGAAATGAAAGACCCAGGAATTCCAATTGTACAACTGTAAAAGTGAGTCAGACATGTCATGAGTACAACCGAAAAAAGAATGGACCAAGACGGACGGCGGAGGAATCAGTGGCTAAAGGTGGCAGAACAATCAGCCGGCAAACAGAAGTTGAAGACTAGCAACTCATGGCGAAACGGTGGCGTTTGAGAGAAGATCAAATGTCAGTTAAAGCTGTTAAAGCAACGGCTAGTCTGAGTTTGTAAGAGTCTGTAACTTAGGGGGCCATTGTGTAAATATCTGTTACTTTAGGGACTGTTTGGTTAGGCGCTTAGAAGTTCGTATTTGATTCCCGGATTTGGGAATTAGGGTTTATTAGTTAGTCCGAGAGCAGTGAGCGATTAGAAGCGATTGAAGACGAGATTCTGTAATTGCTTTAGGCGACGAGCTCGGAGTGACGACGCAAGGTTCCGGTTGCACGAATTCATCAATAAATCGATCGTTGGTTGCTGGATTAGGTTTGGCTACACTGGCCATTCCGAACCAGGGTAAATCCGTGTGTTCTTGTTCATTTTTTGTTGATTCAAATCGCTACAATTCGATCCTAAGTCACAACAATTGGTATCAAGAGCTGGTTGTGGCGCAATGGTGTCAACAAAAGTAGAGATCGATCGTTTTGATGGAAAGGGAGATTTCAGTTTGTGGAAACAAAGAATGCGGGTGATCCTAGTCCAGATGAAGGTCGTTAAGGCGCTGTATGGTGAGAAGGACTTCCCTGCAACAATGACTCAGAATTAGAAGGACGAGGCTAAGGAATTGGCCTATAGCACTATCATCTTGCATGTGGGAGATAAGGTTCTAAGGGAGGTAGCCAAAGAGAAGACTGCTGCTAAAGTCTGGCTGAAACTGGAAAGTTTGTACATGACAAAGTCACTCACGAACAAGGTTAATCTGAAGGGCAAATTGTTCGGTTTCAAGATTGCGGAGGACAAAGACTTGGACGAAAGTCTGGATGAGTTCTCCAAGATCATCCTTGATTTGGAAGACATTGATGTCAAGATTGATGATGAAGATCAGGCAATCATGATACTCAATGCCTTGCCTTCTTCTTACCATTCATTTGTAGAGACAATGAAATATGCGAGGGAATCCTTAACTTTTGAAGAAGTGATCTCTGCATTGAAGTCTAAACAGATGGACTCAAAGCCCAGTCATGAATCAGGAGAAAGTTTACTGGTTCACGGAAGGTCTTCAAAGTCTGGCTTTCAGAAGAAGAACAACAAAGGGAAATTTCAGAAAAGGCCTGGCACACCACAAGGTTCTAAGACTGATGTCAAGAAGCTAAAGTGCTATTTTTGCCACAAAGAAGGGCACTTTAGGAGGGACTATCCTGATCGAAAGAAGCTGACTGGTGGAAAGAAGCAAGAGCAGGGTGATGCTGCTGTGGTGGATGATGGGTATGTTAGTGCTGATCTGCTAGTAGTCATAGATGAAGAAGCCAATTCAAGGTGGATCATGGATAGTGGATGCTCATACCATATGACTCCAAACAAGTCTTGGTTCCAGCAACTTGAGGAGAAGAAACAATGGAAAGTTCATCTTGGAAACAACAAAACTTGTACTGTGGCTGGAATTGGCACAGTAAGACTGAGAATGGAAGATGGACACGAAGTTCTTCTCCCTGAGGTCAGGTATGTGCCTGAACTTAAAAGAAGCCTTATTTCTTTGGGTATGCTAGATAAACAAGGTTATTCTTTTAAAGCTGAAAATGGTGAAATGAAGGTTACAAAAGGATCTCTAATAATTATGAAGGGTGTTTGGATGAATGGGATTTATGTATTGCTGGGTAACACAATTGTGGGAGCTGTAGTGAACTACACTGAAAATGCTAACATAGATATTTCCTTGTGGCATTTGAGACTAGGTCATGTTAGTGAAAAAGGAATTTGTAAACTGCATGAACAAGGTCATCTAGGCAATGGTAAACTGGGAAATCTAGTCTTTTGTGAAAATTGTGTGCTAGGAAAATCCAGCAGGGTAAAATTCAATAAGGCCACTCATAGAACCACTAATATTTTAGATTACATACATTCAGATCTTTGGGGTCCTACATGGACTGAATCACATAGTGGTAAGAGATACTTTATAACCTTCATAGATGATTTCTCTAGGAGAGTATGGATTTACTTTCTTGCTAAGAAATCTGAGACTTTTCAAACATTTAAAACCTGTAAAACTCTAGTAGAAAACCAAACAGGAAAACACATTAAAAGACTTAGAACTGATAATGGACTTGAGTATCTAGATAAGGAGTTCTTGGACTTTTGTAAATGTTGTGGTATTGCAAAGCATCATACAGTAACAGGAATACCTAACCAAAATGGCTTGGCAGGAAAGTTACAATATGACCATACTTGAAAGGGTAAGATGTTTACTGCTGCAGTCAGGTATGCCTCAATCCTTTTGGGCTGAAGATGCTAATACTGCATGTTATTTAGTCAATAGATGTCCATCTGCTGCTATTGATTTTAATACTCCTATGAAAATGTGGTCCTCACATACTGTTGATTATAGCTTGTTAAGAGTATTTGACTGTTGTGCTTATGCTCATGTGAAACAGGATAAGTTAGAGCCAAGGGCTTTGAAATGTGTTTTTCTGGGTTATCCAGAGGGAGTGAAAGGGTACAAGTTGTGGTGTCTAGAGAAGAACCACAAGAGAACACTGATAAGTAGAGATGTAGTGTTCAATGAACAAGATTTTCCTTTTAGGAAAACCAATGTAGAAAAATCCCCTGAACAGAACCCTACTATAGAGCTTGAAGTAAAGGAACCTGGTAGTAAATCAATTGAGGTGGAGCAGGGTGGTGTAGAGATACAAGAGGAAGGTAGTTCTGAGTCCCCTGCCCCAAATCCTATAGATCCGGATGAAACAGGCTCACCTGACCCAGAAAAATCCCCCAGATCCCTCCAGAATTATATCTTAGCCAGAGATAGGGAAAAGAGAGCCCATAAGAAACTTGTTAGATATGGCTATGAGGATGTTGTAGCTTTTGCTTTCAATGTGGCTGCAGATGTACCAGAGAATGAACCTAAGACTGTCAAGGAAGCACTGAACTCTAAACAAGGAGACTTGTGGTATCAAGCTATGGAAGATGAGATTAATTCTCTGAACAAAAACAACCCCTGGAAGCTTGCCAAGAAACCTGCTGGAGTGAAGGTTGTAGACAGTAAGTGGGTATTCAGGTACAAGGAAGGGATACCAGGGGTGGAGAAGCCAAGATACAAGGCAAGGCTTTGTGCCAAAGGCTTCACTCAAAGGGAAGGTATCGATTTTAATGAAATTTATGCTCCTGTTGTGAAACAAAGATCTATTAGGATAGTTCTATCTTTTGTTGCACATGCTAATATGGAACTAGAACAATTAGACGTGAAAACAGCTTTCTTGTATGGAGATTTGGATGAAACTATATTTTAAAACAACCTGAATTGTTTAGTGTTGGAAATACTGATATTGATGTTTGTTTGCTGAATAAATCCCTATATGGTTTAAGACAATCCCCTAGGCAATGGTATAAGAAATTTGATGAATTCATGCTAGGTTGTGACTTTAAAAGATCAAGTTATGATTGGTGCATGAACTTTAAATTTTGGAAGAGTGGGTCTGTTATTTACTTGCTATTGTATGTAGATGACATGCTTATTGCTAGTAATGATATGCAACTGATTGTTGATCTTAAAGAACAACTGAATTCTAAATTTGAAATGAAAGACTTGGGTCATGCCAAGAAAATACTAGGGATGCATATAGAAAGGAATAGAAGCAAGAAAACATGTGATAACTCCCATTGCACATCATTTTAAATTGTCAAGTGAACAATGCCCTAAAAGTGAGCCTAAGATTGACTATATGAGCAAGATCCCTTATGCTAATGCTGTTGGCTGCCTTATGTACTCTATGGTCTCTACCAGACCAGATCTTGCGCATAGTGTTAGTGCTGTTAGCAGGTATATGGCTACACCAGGTAAGACTCATTGGCATGCTGTTAGATGGTTGCTAAGATATGTGAAGGGAAGTTTACATAAAGGATTAATGTTTGGACAAAGTAACAGTGCTACTGATATGGTTGTTGGATATGTAGACTCTGATTTTGCATGAAGCATAGACACCAGGAAATCCCAGACTAGTTATGCCTTTACCATTTACGGCACTGCTGTGAGTTGGACAGCATGCCTGCAGGGAATGGTGACGCTGTCCAATATCGAAGCAGAGTTCGTGGCTGTGACTGAAGCTGTCAAAGAGGCACTTTGGATCAAGGGAGTGCTTAGAGAGCTAGGGTATAGCCAGGACTGCGTGAGGATATGCTGCGACAGTCAAGGAGCCATTCACTTGTCGAAGCATCAAGTCTTCCACGAGAGATCCAAACACATCGACGTAAAGCTACATTTTTTCCGAGAGGTGATCGAGACAGGAGCTGTGCGAATGACCAAGATTGACACTAAGACAACCCAGCTTATATGCTTACAAATCCAGTTCCCATCACAAAGTTCCTAAAGTGCTTGGAGGTGATCAAGCAGGTGGAGAAAGGCTGAAAAGCCTAAACCAACGATCGATTCAAATGACATCTGACTCAAGGTGGAGATTGTAAAAGTGAGTCAGACATGTCATGATTACAACCTGAAAAAGAATGGACCAAGACGGACGACGGACGGCGGACGGCGGAGGAATCACTGGCTAAAGGTTGCAGAACAATCAGCCGGCAAACAGAAGTTGAAGACTTGCAACTCATGGCAAAACGGTGGCGTTTGAGAGAAGATCAAATGGCAGTTAAAGCTGTTAAAGCAACGGCTAGTCTGAGTTTGTAAGAGTCTGTAACTTAGGGGGCCATTGTGTAAATATCTGTAACTTTAGGGACTGTTTGGTTAGGCACTTAGAAGTTCGTATTTGATTCCCGGATTTGGGAATTAGGGTTTATTAGTTAGTTGATAAGTCGAGTTTTCGACTTATTAATACCCGTTTTCACTATAGCTTTAGTTCGTTTCCGGCGATAATTTGATGTCATTTGATCTCTTTTCGTACGTTTCAGGTACAAAACAAGATATGTCAGTGTCTAAGCCGAAATACGAAAACTCGGGGAAAAATCGAAGGCTTGAGCAAAATATGAGCAAAAAAGACCTCCAGTCGGTCGACTGGGAAGCTCCCCTGTACCAGTCGGTCGACTGGAAGAAGGCCTCAGGAGCCTCACATTCTTCACTTGCGCAGTCGGTCGACTGGACCCTCCAGTCGGTCGACTGACCTGGAGCTTCAGATGCCCAGTCGCTCGACTGAGTCTCCAATCGCTCGACTGGATGAGCTACTCAGGAGCCTCACATTCTTCATTTGCGCAGTCGACCGACTGGGATCTCAGTCGACCGACTGGGAGACCACTACTCGAGATTGCCTTTTCAACCTTCAGTCGACCGACTGAGCCGACCAGCACTTCCCAGTCGACCGACTGGGACTGCTACTGTACGATTTTCTGCCGAGGCTATAAATAGAAAGAGGCAAGTTTGACCTAGAGACTTGGCATCTTGGGGGAAAAATACAAGAAAAAGAGATCAAATCAAGGGCCTTCATCACCATCCAACCAAAGAGGATTGAAGATCAAGGGAGACAACTAGGATTAATCATCCTATTTCTATCCCTCTTCTCTTATCTTTGATTGTGCTAAAACCCTACACACATCATGTTGTCTTACATGATGTGTGAGTAGTTCCCTTGTGTTTTGAGGGTGTTTGTACCCTCCTTGGTACTCAATGATCATGTATACACATTCATCATGCTATTTATGGAGTTGATTTCATTTTACTATGATCTTCATTCTAGACATGTTGATAAGTGTTTGATAAAATGTCTAAGAGACATGTTTGCATTAGAACTATGATCTAAGTATTGAAAGAGCTTAGTGATGGTTTGGATATAGTAAAAATGAACTCATCAAGTGTTTATGAGAGTAAATGCATGGATGTGAGGTTGACTAAAACTTAAAGCCTATAGCATTTATTGCCTTGGGAGATGTTCGAAGGATAATAGTGCTATAGAGTGAATCAATATCTTTAATAGGTGAGATTCTAATTAGGAGAGCTTGACTAGGATTAGACTTACATGATAGTTTGTCTATTTCTAGCCTAAGCTAGGTTTTAAACCCATCAACCCCTAAAATGATTACATTCTTGTATACATGATCGTTGGTAAATTGCCAAGGAGGGGAAGAACCCCTCGAAACTCTCTTTAATTGAATTGAAACCCTTTGAAATCATTTCATTACTCGTTTCTTGATTGATAATCACCTCATCATTGAATATTGAAGGATTAGCCGAGTTGAAAAGTTGATTCCCTAGCGTATAATCACGTTTGCTCCCTTGGGTTCGACACCGGTCTTACCGGTCATCATTATAAATTGTTTTTGACTTTGATTGCAAAATATTACACGTCAAAATGGCGCCGTTGCCGGGGAGCAATAGCTAGATTGTCCCTAGGAAGAATCATTTAGAACTCCGACTATTCCATGTTTTTCTTTATTTGCTTTGCTACTTGTGATTCTTGAGCCTATTCCACTATTCTTACTTGTCTTAATTGTTCTCCCCTTGTAGGTGAATCTCGTTTATGCCACCAAAGACAAAGAAGCTTACACAAATTGTGGATAGAGACTTGAACCAACCTATAGGAAACATTGTTAACCCTCACCTTACAAGGAGTAAGACAATCAAAGACAAGGGAACCACCTCCAACACTCAAGAAATCATTCATTAGGTCATGGTAGATAGAGATAGAATTCCTCCTCCCCCTCCACCTCCCGCCCGATTACCACAAGGCCCTCAAGCTAGAAGGGTTCTAAAGGACTACGCCGCTCCCAATGCCTATGGTTACCGCTCCCCAATCCTTGTACCGGCGGTTGATAACCGGGACTTTGACTTAAAGACTTCAACGATCCAAATGGTCCAATCAAATCAATTCTCGGGAAGAGACCACGAGGATCCAAATTCCCATTTGACCACATTCCTTGAAGTGTGTGCAACTTTCAAGATCAATGGATTCTCCGAAGATGCTAAACTTTTGAGGTTATTCCCCTTCTCCCTCACGGGAAGAGCAAGAGATTGGTTAAGGAGCCAAACTCCCGATAGTTTCACCACTTGGGAGGAGCTAGCCGTGGCGTTTCTCAACAAGTATTTCCCTCCTTCCAAGACGGCTTATTATAGAGGTCAAATCACAAATTTTACACAAATGGATGGGGAAACACTATATGAAGCTTGGGAGAGATACAAGGAGTATGAAAGACTTTGCCCGCACCTCAACCTAGATGACCTCCTTGTGTTCCACACTTTCTACCACGGGGTTGATGGTCCCTCGCGGCTTGCACTTGATACCGCCGCGGGAGGAGCTATCATGGAGCTTGAACCTCATGAAGGATATGCGGTGATAGAAAAGATTACAAAGAACTACTTCATGTGGGGAAGTGAAAGGGGGAACCCAAGAAGGAAAAATGAAAGGCATGAAGTAAAAGCGGTGAGCACAAGTGACTATGAGACCTTAAGGAAAGATTTTGAAAATCTCTCGGATGAAGTATTCAAGTTGAAGCACCCGGAGAAAGATCACTTAACGAGTCAAGGGTGCGATATTTGCGAGGTTTATGGGCATGAGACCGATTCTTGTTCCTTGGTTCAAAGGGATGGACATAGATATGGCTATGAAGAAGCAAATATTGTGGGAGGAAACCAAAGTAGAGAGTATGGAGCTAGTGCCACTCAAGGGCAAAATTCTCAAGCTAATTACACTACACCAAAGTTCTCCTCGGGATGGAGGAATCATCCTAATTTCTCCTACAAGACCATAAATCCCACTCGTCCCGACTTTGGAGCTACACCTCCCGGATTTGGTCCTAAGCCTACTCAATCTAATCAAGCTTTCCCACCGAAGAACCAATTCCAACCTAGGAACCAATATCAAAGTCAAGGACCGACTTTGCTTCAAAGAAACCAAGACCAAGGGCAACAATATCAAGCTCAAGCTCAAAAAGCCTACCAACAAGTTGACTGATGGACCATATTTATATGATTCTTAAGACAGTTAAACCCACCAAATTAGACTCTTTGTCTATTGAACTTCTGCTTGTTAGTTCCGATACTTATCTACAGGGTATTTTGAAGTCCAGAGAGAATACAAGCTAAGGAGGAGTTTTAAAACTGAAAATGAATTACAAGTCACTCCAGGACACGACCAGATTCCGACTGTACAACTTTCATAAACCTGACATGGAATCACTCAAAACAAGTCCAACCGAAGAGCAACCAGAGTCTGTCCGGAGCTGAAAGGGAACCGATGGCTTTTGGGAAAAGATCTCAACTCACACTCACCCACTCCCCTCCACCTAGCCGGCGGCTTTGGCCATGAAGATGACACATGGGGGGGCGGCTCTTGGCCTTGCCACCTCCCCTCCGGCGGCTTTCCTCCCCCCTCTCATCCCTTGCCAAGTGTTGCCCCCTCCTTGCTTCCCTTAGCCTATAAATAGACATCTTTCCCTCCTTTGTAAATCATCCCATCCCACAATCCCATTCTGAAATTATACCCCCTGTTCAAGCAAGTGTTCTGGGTCGTGTTTCGACAGACCTTGAACTCTCTCCACAACAGTTCAACAAACAGATCAAACAGAACAGTAAAACTGGAGCACGCACAGGATGATAACCCAGTTCGGCCAGGCCTACTCTGGGGGGTTTCCCACACCCGGAAAAAGGGACAACAAATCTTTATTACGAGTATAGGGTTTCCACAGGGACTTACACTTACACCTTGTAATAGCCTCACCTCAATACTCCGTCTCTCAGATTTGCAACCGAGGTTCACCCCAATTCCCCTCGATCCCCTTCGTTCAGAACCTGCAGTCCGAACGATCTCGACCTTCTCCAGAAGCTCGGATGCTTTCTCTCGAAAGCTTGATCACCTTTGTTGTGTGCCTTCGTTGATACGCTCCAGACAGTCTGAGTTGCACTTGATCAGACTGCACTTGCACCGATGTATTCTCAATGAGAAAACACAACCGGCCGTCGCTTTCTTCTTCTCCAATCAGCAGGGTATGCTCGTGTGTGTTTGATCTTTGAAAGCGATAAGAATTAAGGCTGCCCTTGCATTGTATTTGTATGCTCGGACGAAACCCTAATTCGCACAAGATAATCCCATCAAATATTTCGGAATATATTCCAGAATATTTGATGCATATCTTTCACAAATCCTTGGAAGAATATACGAAGTCGTCTTCTTTCCCAAGCAAGTCACGCCGACTTCAATGTGCATATTCATTCGAATATCTTGCTCGGATAAGTCGCACGCCAGCATTAACTTGACGAAATCTTCGTTGCCAATATCTTCCGGAAAATATCCTTGTGTCTGCTCCACGCTGTACATGAGTGCTAGGATATGTTCGAACTCCCCATGAACTCCTGCTCGAACTGTCTAACCACGTTTTGCCAAACACATGCCACTCAAGGGAACATCAATCTCCCCCTTGGCATTTTGGCAAAACCAAATCTACTAGATAACTAGATCTATCTAACTATCTAGACAGTCGAAAACCTTGAGGGAACAAAAAATGTCACCACCTCAAAATACTCCCCCTTTTTGCCACAAACTGGCAAGGGGTCCAATCTAGTTCGAACAGCAAATCAAACTGTGCCAGAACAAGCACAAAATAACTAAAGTTTTTTTAAACGAAAACTGAGTTCAGAGAGATTGAAGTCAGTGGACCTTTATGCAGACACATCATCTGTGGCATCTTCAGAATCTGCATCATCAGATTCATCTTCACTTGGGTAGCTAAGGGCACGAGCAAGCTTATTGATGCGCCTGCGTTGCTCCTTGTCCGCAGCAATGATGGCATTAAGATCTCTGAGAAACTTGTTACGCTCATCACGGCCCATTCTGGCTCCCCCTCGACTGGACTCCGCCACAACATTTCCTTTCTCCTTGAGATCGTTCACGTGACGCCCTTTAAACAACTTGTGGTCAACGATGAACTTGCTGGGAGCCTTTGAGAGTTGGTCAGGCGAGGCCTTCAAATCAGGAGCTTGATGGATGATCAGCTCGCATATCAGAGACGGGAAGCAAATCTGATGCAGAGACCTCATCGAAGTGGCATGTTCAGCAATCTGTTGGAACATTACTCTGCCCAGGTTGAACTTCAGCTTATTCCCTATCTGATAAAGCAGTTGAGTCATGTCCTTGTTGACCGTTGAGCGATGAGTAGACGGCCTCCAGTTGAAAACAGCAATGAAAATCAGCATCGAATAGAACGTAGAAAGATCCGCTGTATGCACAACTGACTCAGGCCTCCACTGAACAGAACCTGCAGTGATGGTGCTCACTACCTTTTCAAAGTCTGACTCCACTTCATCAACAGCTGGGTCGTCCATGGCGAAGAATACATTGATTAGCTCAGGATCAATCTTGATCCTTCTCCCTCTGACGAAGAAGACTCCATACTCAGATTCTCCAACAACCCCGAAGAGAGGGGGTAAGTTCGCCATGGTCTCACGTACCAACTGCTCATTAAAGGGTTTGCCCCTGGTCAATGTCCAAAATAGATCAGATTCTTTCAGAACCGTAATCACCTCCTTCCCTTTGTAACTGGACTCTACTAGCACCTTCTCAGGAATGATCTTCCTTTTCGACACACAGCTCCATTTCCTACTTGCATCACGGTTGACGAACCAAACTCCTCCCTTGACAATTCCTACTGGAGCTGAATCAGACTCAGGAGATGGAACTTTGCATCTTCCAGCATCCACTGAAACAGGGACAGGAGCTTCACGTTTTCTTTTCTTAGATGAATCAGCTCCCCCTGCCAGGTTGTCCTCCTTCGCAATCTCTTGGACTGTTCCCTTAGCAGATATTCCAAACACCACCTTCTTCTTTCCCTTGTCCTTCTTTGGCCTTTTGAGAGAGATAAGAGGAGTAATATCTTGGTCAACATCTGACAGCTTACCCTCCTTTGAGACTGGCTTCGCAGAATCCTCACGAACTGATCCACCAACATCCTCCATATGATCACGAAGAAGATCATCTTGAGTAACAGCTGGGACAAGCAGAGACCCTTTAGCAACAACTGGAACTGAAGTACCACCTGATACCAGTCCTGGCTGAACACCAAAATCCTCTTTTTGCAGATTTTCAGCAAAATCATCAATATCTTTGAACACACTATCCAGATCTTCATCTCCTTCCGCAACCTTAGGTTCTTCATCAATCACACCAACACCGTTTACTGATAAAACCGGCTTTATACTCACAGTCTCAGCAACTTCTCCTTCTGAGACTCCAATCTCCTCAGCTGACCTATCAACAGGAGCATCCTCCAATATAACTTCCTCATACTCTTCTCACCCTCATTAGAAATATCAGAGACCCTCCCTCTGATAGAGATGATCTTTGCCAGGCATTGTCTGGGAGAGGCAGCTCGGCGAGTTACCTTCTTTCTTTGAAATCCTCCTGGCCGAACGAACCCGGAAGCTTGAATTTTCGCCTTCCACACATCTGAAATGCCTGAGCCTCTTGTCATCGGCAGCCTGGGTTCCGTTTATTTAACAAACTTAGAAACATCATCACCCTTTTTACCAGCATCACAAGACACAACCTTGCCCTTGTCAACACAAATCTCAGCCCTCCTGGCTTCATCACTACCAGCCCTGCTGGCTTCAGCACCGAAACACCCAATTTTCTCAACTCCCACAATTACTTCATCATTAATCACAGAATTTTCAACCACTGAGATATTCGCAGAAACAGATGGGAGAACGGGATTTACCTCCGATTGCGGACACGCTTATGGAGAAGAAACCGCTGAGACTGTCTGAGGAATTTCAGCGGTGACCTCTTCGGCAGACTTTTCATGAAAAGGTGACGCCTTTTTCACCTTCGCAGCTTTGGATTTTGGAATCTTCGATTTCGCCGTCACCGCCTTTGAGGTCTGCATGCTTTCCTTTCTTTACTCCGCGGATTTAACACTGGATTTTGCTGACTTCCTTGTGTTCACCATCGCCGTTTGCGGATCAATCGAGTAAGAGATTTCCGATCTAGGGTTTCGGGGACGAGAGAGAGAGGACACGCTCAACAATCGAGTTTTTGAAAATAAAATATCCTCCTGCCTTTTCGACTTCTTAATATACGCAAGCCGCTTTCCAAAAAAACGGCGTAAAACAAATCTTCTGGAATAAAAAGTTGACATTAAGTATTGTCCCATCTGTTCCAGCTCCCTTTCTTAGGTGGTCAGTCCAACTGTTGTAGCTGGGGATTCGCCTTTGACTGACCACTGCCTGGAACACTTAGTTCATGAAACCACGCACACCCAAGGAGGATCTGGGTGTTCCAAACTGTGGAATCTCATTCAATTTCTCATCCAGTGGAATGGTATTCATTCGTGGAAGCATTTCGAACTCCGTCTTCAACTGTGTTATCTTCTGTTCGAACTCTTTCTGTAACTGTGACACCCTTTGATCCAGCAGTCTCCTGGTGCTCTTGCCAACATGGATTTGTGCGATTCTCCTATCTGACCTTGTGTGCAGGGTCTTATTCACTCCCCCTCGCATAACACGATGTTTGGCTTGAACATAGTCTAGAGTAGACCGTGGCTTGTCAAGACTTCAGACTCCTATTCTGATGGTGTAACAGTTATTTGCCATCCTTGTGCCTTTCATCACAAAATACCATTCTCGTTTAGAACCAAGAAAGAGTCACGAGAGAAAGACACATAGTGTCCATTGTCGCACAGTTGACTGATGCTAATAAGATTCATTGTCAGACCTTCAACCAGGAGGGTGTCCTCGAGTGCAGGGAGATCCGGAACCTTCAATGTCCCACAGCCGATCACCTGACTCTTCCTAGCATCCGCGAAGGTGACAAACCGCATCTGCTCAACAGGTCTAATATGCGAGAGATATTCAGAGTTACCTGTCATGTGGGCAGAGCATCCGCTGTCGAAGTACCAACTATTTTGCACTATTTCTCTTGAGGAGCAACATGCCACCATGCATACTGTCTGTTGTTCCTTTGGTACCCATACCTGTTTCTGTCGAGGTTTGAACTGTTGTTTATGCCCTCGACGTTCAGCAAGAAACAGCCGACACTTGGATCTGATGTGACCATCCTGAAAGCAGTACCAGCATGTGCGCAAATCTTTCTTTGGATTGGAGGTGGAACTGGAGTGAGTTTTGCCAGTCCTGCCTTTGGCTTTCTCTTGGGACAGATCCACTTTCTGTCTAGGGTGCTTTCTCACCTTCTGTTCAGGCATCTGTTCCGACACTGGTTTTGTTTTAACAAACGTTGTACCTTTTGAGCTGCCTTCTCCTGTGAACCCCAATCCTCTATGTCCAGACTCCATTCTCTGAGATCCGAGAATATCATTTAAGTCTTTAGTGCCAGAGTTGAGCATTCTTACCGACTGTTTGAGGTGATTTAGTTCCTCCTTGGTAGTTGAGTGCTCCATTCTTTCAGATTCTAGCTGAAGTTCCAGCTGTTCTACCCTTCTTAACTGGAACACTTCTTTGCGCTTTAGATCTGTGATGGTTTTTCTTAGACCCACCATGCCTACAGGATGAGTGTCACGGTCATTCTCCATTTCAACTTTCAGAGAGGAGACAGTACCTAAGAGCTCTGTTTTCTGAGCAAGGAGACACAGCCTTTCCTGTTTCATCTCAGCTAGACGAGTATTTAGAGAGTCTACCGTGCCTTCGAGCTCAACCTTCTGTGTAAGTAATATCTCAACCTCCTGCCAGACCTTGTCCTTATCCAAGGTGACGCTTGCAACTGTGTCATTCAGCTTTTTGTTAATCCTGATCAGAAGCAGCCACTTCTCATACAGATCCTTATATGTCTCACCCAGAGCCTCCTGCGTGAGTTCTTCACCATCACTGTCTGAGACATCTTCAGCCGGGAGTTCCAACAGAGGTAGAACAGGTTTACTGGTGCTGCCGTAACCATCCAGAGTTGAAGTGAAGGCCACAAAGTTGGTGGTTGTACCTCCTTTATCTTCGTCTGACTCACTATCGCTGAAGCTCGCGACCATTGCCTTCTTTTTCATGAGAGTATTCGCACATTGTGAAGCAATATGACCGAAACCTCTGCATTCATGACACTGAATTTCTTCCTTTCTTTTGTCAGAGGAGTCTTGCCTTGAGTCACTGGACCTTGATCTGTCGGACTTCCAGTTTCGGAAACCAGTTGATGAAGACTGACCTTGTTCTGGACCACGTCTATTTATCTTGCGCACCATTCTGCCGAAGTTTTGAGCCATCATGGCCAGTTGCTCAGTGGTGCAGCCAGCCTCCACTTTGTCTTCAGACAGTTCTACTTTCAGGGCGATTCCCTTCATATCTCCGGTTTGGAATATATGGTTAATCTCGTAAGTTCTGAGAGACCCCATCAGCTCGTCCAGTTTTAGTTTGGAGATGTCGTGCATTTCCTCAATAGCCGTGACTTTCATAGCAAATCTCGGAGGAAGTGATCTCAAGACTTTACTGGCCATCCTCTCTTCCTCAATCGGCTTTCCTAGAGCAGCAGCCTCGTTGGACAGTTCCAGAACTCTAGTGTTGTACTCAGAGATAGTTTCACTCTCGTTCATCTTCATCTCTTCAAACTTAGTAGTGACAATCTGCATTCTCGAGTTGCGAACTTTGTCCGTGCCTTCATATGTCGTTTGGAGAATATCCCACGCATCCTTCGCTACTTCACAGTTAATGATCAACTTCATGATGTTCTCATCTACAGCCGAGAAGATAGCGTTCATTGCCTTTGAGTTTCCCATGGATGCCTTGTTCTCTTCATCACTCCACAAGGTTTCTGGTTTCAGAATAGGTTCACCAGTGAGATTGTTCATCATAGGTTCAGTCCAACCTCTCTGAACAGTCATCCATGCTTTCTCGTCAAGGGATTTCAGAAAGGATCGCATCATGGGTTTCCAGGTGGCATAGTTCGATCCTTCAAGCAGTGGAGGCCTGGTGATACTTTGTCCTTCTTTCAGAGGCATCTTGAACAGTTCAGGATCCCACTCAGTGTGTCGAGTGTTTGCTCTGATACCAATTGAAATTATATCCCCTGTTCAAGCAAGTGTTTTGGGTCGTGTTTCGACAGACCTTGAACTCTCTCCACAACAGTTCAACAAACAGATCAAACAGAACAGTAAAACTGGAGCACGCACAGGATGATAACCCAGTTCGGCCAGGCCTACTCTGGGGGGTTTCCCACACCCGGAAAAAGGGACAACAAATCTTTATTACGAGTATAGGGTTTCCACAGGGACTTACACTTACACCTTGTAATAGCCTCACCTCAATACTCCGTCTCTCAGATTTGCAACCGAGGTTCACCGCAATTCCCCTCGATCCCCTTCGTTCAGAACCTGCAGTCCGAACGATCTCGACCTTCTCCAGAAGCTCGGATGCTTTCTCTCGAAAGCTTGATCACCTTTGTTGTGTGCCTCCGTTGATACGCTCCAGACAGTCCGAGTTGCACTTGATCAGACTGCACTTGCACCGATGTATTCTCAATGAGAAAACACAACCGGCCGTCGCTTTCTTCTTCTCCAATCAGCAGGGTATGCTCGTGTGTGTTTGATCTTTGAAAGCGATAAGAATTAAGGCTGCCCTTGCATTGTATTTGTATGCTCGGACGAAACCCTAATTCGCACAAGATAATCCCATCAAATATTTCGAAATATATTCCAGAATATTTGATGCATATCTTTCACAAATCCTTGGAAGAATATACGAAGTCGTCTTCTTTCCCAAGCAAGTCACGCCGACTTCAATGTGCATATTTATTCGAATATCTTGCTCGGATAAGTCGCACGCCAGCATTAACTTGACGAAATCTTCGTTGCCAATATCTTCCGGAAAATATCCTTGCGTCTGCTCCACGCTGTACATGAGTGCTAGGATATGTTCGAACTCCCCCTGAACTCCTGCTCGAACTGTCTAACCACGTTTTGCCAAACACATGCCACTCAAGGGAACATCACATTCACAACAATCATCTCAATCCCATTTTGTGTGCAATAAACACAAGTCACTTGTTACTCATCTCTCTAGATTTTGGGTGCCATCCATGTAATCACACTACTTTGATATTGAAGTTTGATCTTGAGTACTCTTGTCGGTTCTTGAAGTACTCAAGCTTTTCCTTACTGTTCTTGAGTACTCTTGTCGGTTCTTGAAGTACTCTCCTTTTACTTTCCTGTCTTTACTTTCGAAAACTTTACTTTACTGTCTTTCAAAAACCTTTACTTTTTCAAGTACTTAGCTATGATGTCCTGTTCCATGGATATTCGTAGCTAAACCCTTCATTCGGTTGAAGGGGTGTACTAGTATCATGCAATGTTTTAGACCCTTCTCTTAGTGCCTCTTTGTGTTCAAAACTTGTTCTATGTGCCATATATTAGGTTAGAACTTCCAAGGTTGAGTGGATGCTTTAACGGGCAAAGCTCTTCCGTGGGGTTCATGAACATACTCGGGTAAGTGGATGCTTTAACGGGCAAAGCTTATCTGAGGAGTTCGACCTCTTTTAAACACCATTTGGTTGATCGTAACTGATTGATCAAATGGATGCACATAAGGCTAAGATACTTCGAAAGGAGGAATTAGTCTAAATAGAACAAGTGTTCTAAATGATGTGGCAAGTCATGTGCTAGAAATAGCCTTGATACATCTTTGAACACTTAGTATGATCATTAGAGGTCGATGATAAACAGACTATGATACAAGACCCCTGAGACCGAATCTTCCCTTTAATTACAATATCACCTGTTACTTTACTTTCAGTCCATATGAACTGCTTACTTTCAGCAAGTCTTGTCCTTCAAGCAATTTAATTTCCGCAAGTCTTGTCCTTCAAGCACTTTAATTTCCGCAAGACTTGTCCATCAAGCACTTACTTTCAGCACTTTACTTTCTGTCATTTATTTTTCCGCAATTTACTTTTCAGTACGCTTACTACAGACCTGTTCAACATCAATCCAACATAACTTTGGCACGCATTGCGCTTGAAATACAGCGTGCGGCCAGTGCCAAACATATGTTGCTCAGTTGATATTGAACTTGACTGTTCCAGCACTTTACTTTTCAGTACTAAAACCACAACCAACCCCCCAACTGTCTTATTTTATTTTCCTCTTTTCAAAAGAACAACTATCAACTAATTCCCTTGGGTTCGACCCCTACTTACCACTTTACTACCCAATAGTAGAGTACGAGTAGCGGACTTATAAATTTATTTTTGCACAGAGACATTGCACCTTAACGACAGTGCAGTGCGCTCCGTCATTGACCCTCCCCCTCAACCTTCCAATGAACCCTCCGGTATGGAGGCAATGTTGGCCAAAATCCTTGCACAACAAGAGAAGGCAAGTAGGGATGTCCAAGCACAATTGATGGACATGCAAACCAAGTTTGAAAGGTTAGAGACTCACAACAAAATGCTTGAGAACCAAATAGCTCAACAAGCCGAGTCCTCTACAAGGGCTCAAGGAAAATTACCGGCTAGACCCGAGCAAGGGCAAAGGGAGCATTGTAATGCGGTTACATTGAGGAGTGGCAAAGAGTTAGAGGGTGAGCAACCAAAAAGGAAGAAAGTTACTTTTGATCTTGGAGGCCAAGCTAGTGCCGAAATTGAAGAGTTGGATGAAGAGTTCCCTAACCCTCAAGCCCAAAAGGAAAAAGTAGTGGAAAAGGAGAAAGATGAACTAAGGCCATACACTCCTCCTATCCCTTTCCCACAAAGGCTAAAGAAGAAGAGCAATGACAAGCAATTCTCAAAGTTCGCCGAAATGATGAGGAAGCTATATGTCACTATGCCCTTCACCGAGGTAATCACTCAAGCTCCATCATATGCAAGATTTCTAAAAGATGTTATTACTTGCAGGAGGACGATCGAAGACGTCGACACGGTGTCCGTCAATGGAGAATGTAGTGCCATACTCCAACCGCGCATGCCACCCAAGCTTGAGGATCCCGGTAGCTTCTCCATCTCATGCTATATAAATGATGTTAAGATTGAACGTGCTATGTGTGATTTGGGTGCTAGCATATCTTTGATGCCTTATTCTTTGTGTAAGAAGTTGAACATGGGTGAGCCTAAACCAACTAGCATGATTTTAAGACTCGCGGACCGCTCCTCAAGATTCCCTAAAGGGGTTCTTACGGATGTCCTGGTTAGAGTAGGGAACTTCTATATTCCTGGGGATTTTGTGGTGTTAGAGATGGAAGAGGACAATGAAATTCCCATTCTTTTGGGAAGGCCTTTCCTCTACACCGCGGGGGCTATATTTGATACTACTAAGGGGTCAATTACCATGAGAGTAGGTGATGAGGAAGTTGAATTTAATCTAGAAAAGGCACAAAAAGGTCCTAGTTCTACCATGATTTGTAACTATCTAGACCTTGTTGATACTTATGACATGTATGATGTGCCTAATTTGCTTATGAATGAAATTGACGACCTTGATTATGAGCCTCCTAAGCGTGTTGATTGTTGGGCTATCTTGAATGACAAAGATGAAGAGGGTACTCAAAGCGACAAAGGTAAGGAGTCTTGTTTGGTAGAGTTAAAAGGTCTACCAACAAGTCTAAGGTATGAGTTCTTAGGCCCTAATTCTACTTTGCCTATCATTGTAAATGCCTCCTTGAATGATGATGAGACTTTGAGATTGCTTGATGTGATTAAAGAGCACAAGGGTGCCATTGGCTATTCTATTGATGACTTGAAAGGGATAAGTCCCAATTTATGCATGCATATGATTAATTTGGAAGATGATAGTTCACCATCTAGAGAGCATGTTAGGAGACTTAATCCCATTGTTGGTGAAGTAGTCAAAAAGGAAATCTTGAAAATGCTTGATGCGGGAATCATTTTCCATATTGCGGACTCTAATTGGGTAAGTCCCATTCATGTGGTACCCAAGAAGGGGGGCATGACGGTGGTTAAAAATGATAAAAATGAGTTAATACAAACTAGAACCGTCACGGGATGGCGAATGTGCATTGATTTCCGAAAACTCAACAAAGCCACTAAGAAAGATCATTTTCCACTTCCATTCATTGATCAAATGTTAGAGAGATTAGCCAAGCATGACTACTTTTGTTATCTTGATGGATATAGTGGATTCTTCCAAATCCCTATTCATCCACAAGATCAAGAAAAAACCACCTTTACTTGCCCCTATGGAACATTTGCTTATCGGCGAATGCCCTTTGGACTTTGTAATGCGCCGGGCACATTTTATTGAGGAAATTATGGAGGTGTTCATGGATGATTTTTCTGTTTATGGTTCCTCCTTTGATGATTGTTTGGCCAATTTGGCAAAAGTTTTGAAAATGTGTATTGAGACGAATCTTGTACTAAATTGGGAAAAATGTCATTTTATGGTGCAGGAAGGCATAGTGCTTGGACATTTGGTCCCAAAGAGAGGAATTGAGGTGGATAAAGCTAAAGTGGAAGTTATTGAAAAATTACCACCTCCACGGGATGTTAGAGGAATAAGAAGCTTTCTTGGCCATGCCGGCTTTTATAGAAGATTTATCAAAGACTTCTCCAAGATTGCAAGGCCTTTGACCAATTTATTGTGCAATGATACCAAATTCCGGTTTGATGAAGAATGTTTGGTGGCCTTTGAAAAGTTGAAGAAAGCATTGGTCTCGGCGCCTATTATTCAACCTCCAAATTGGGATTTGCCCTTTGAGCTCATGTGCGATGCAAGCGATTACGCTATTGGAGCGGTTCTTGGTCAAAGGGTGGACAAGAAACTTCACGCCATTCACTACACAAGCAAGGTCTTAAATGGAGCCCAATTGAATTATTCCACAACCGAGAAAGAGCTCCTTGCCATTGTGTATGCCTTTGACAAGTTTCGCCCATATCTTGTGGGGTCAAAGACCATTGTTTTCACCGATCACGCGGCAATCAAATATCTTTTGTCTAAGAAGGACTCTAAGCCAAGGTTGATAAGATGGATCCTCTTACTCCAAGAATTTGACATTGAGATCAAGGATAAGAAGGGAGTGGAAAATCTCGTTGCCGATGATTTATCTAGGCTTGAAGGAAACGAAGAACTCAAAGAAGACACTAGCCTTGTAAACGATGCCTTCATTGGAGAACAACTTATGAGAGTTGAAGCGGAAGCCCTCCCATGGTATGCTGATATGGTAAATTTCGTGGTATGTGGGATCATTCCTCACGACATGAACCACCATCAAAAGAGGAAATTCTTATCTGAGACGAAGAGGTATTATTGGGATGAGCCCTTCTTGTATAGACTTTGCGCGGACGGGCTATATAGGACTTGCGTCTCCAAAGAAGAGATGAGAAACATACTATACCATTGTCATTCATCTCAATATGGAGGACATGGTAGTGGAGCAAAAACGGCGTCGAAGGTCCTACAAAGTGGATTCTATTGGCCTACCCTCCTTAGTGATGCTTATGAATTTGTAAAAGCTTGCCACCAATGCCAAAGAATGGGAAACATTTCTAAGAGGCATGAAATGCCCCAACAAAGCATTCTTCCGGATGAAATATTTGATGTTTGGGGTATCGACTATATGGGTCCTTTTCCGTCTTCTTATGGAAATCAATACATATTGGTCGCGGTTGATTATGTCTCCAAATGGGTAGAGGCCGTTGCCTCCCCTACGTGCGATGCTAAGGTTGTCACCAAGCTATTCAAGAAGATCATTTTCCCAAGGTTTGGAGTTCCAAGGACCGTCATTAGTGATGGCGGTTCACACTTTAAGGAAAAGCATTTTGAAACCTTGCTCCGCAAGTATGGGGTGAGCCACAAGGTAGCAACACCGTATCACCCACAAACTAGTGGGCAAGTGGAGATATCGAACCGGGAAATCAAGGCAATCTTAGAAAAAACGGTAGGAAGCTCAAGGAAAGATTGGTCATCGAAGCTAGATGATGCATAGTGGGCCTATCGTACCGCTTCCAAGACCCCCATTGGGATGTCTCCATATCGCCTCATATATGGGAAGCCATGCCATTTTCCGGTTGAATTGGAATATAAGGCAATGTGGGCAATTAAATTCTTGAACATGGACTTACAAACGGCGGCAGAAAATAGAGTCCTTCAACTCCATGAGCTAGAAGAGATAAGGAATGAAGCTTATGAGAGCGCTAGAATTTACAAGGAGAAGACGAAGAAATGGCATGACAAGAGAATCCTGCGTCGCGAGTTCAAAAATGGAGACAAGGTCCTACTCTTCAATTCTAGGCTTAAACTCTTCCCGGGAAAACTAAGGAGCCGATGGAGAGGTCCTTTCATTGTTCACAAGCCTCATGAAGATGGCCATGTAGAGTTGATCATTGATGAAGGAGCTATCTTTAAAGCCAATGGACAACGACTCAAGCACTATTGTGAACAAGCTCGGGATGAGCACAATGCAACTTATACCTTGACCGACCCATGAAAAAGCTACAATCCGCTTGAGGAGGGATCCTAGCAAAGGACTCCTCAAGTGTGTTTCTTGAGAAAAGATTCGGCTCGGTCTTTGCCAAGACGTTAAACTAGGCCCTAACGGGAGGTCACCCGGTTTGTGAGTTGTCCATCTATGCATAATTAATGTCATATATGTATCGCATGCTTACATTGAACTTTGAATGAGCACATGGTGCAAGGATGGTCTAAAATGCATAATTAGGTGTGCTTGGTGTGGGAATGTGCTTGCATGAAATATGTAGGTGATGGTGATGTTTTAAGTGTGGAGTGAATGATCCTAGCTTGCTTTTTGTTGAACATCGTATATATATGCTAGTCACTTCTTGAGAGAGCATGCCTTGGGTTGTATTGAAATTCATGAGAATATTGAGTGTGTTCGTTTGTGTTGCGGAGTAAAAATTCTAAGTGTGGAGTTGGGGTTTCAATCAAGGAGCAAAAATTGTTGAAGCCGATATTCATGCTCCAGTCGGTCGACTGGCAAGTGGCCCGAATCTCAGTCGACCGACTGAATAAATGCTTGAGAAGGAATGGAAGTCCAAGCAGTCTCAGTCGACCGACTGGGATCTCAGTCGACCGACTCCTTCATGTTCTCAGATGCATCAATATCTTCGTTTACGCAGTCGACCGACTGGACCCTCAGTCGACCGACTGAGAAATACTTAATCAAAAATCCATTCCTTCCCTCTTCTTTCTCACTTCACCCGACTCGCTTAGCCTCTCGACCGACTCGAAGCAACCCATCACTCCGGCTTCCTCCACCCAACCTCCGACCATCACCCTCGCCTCGCCACCAGACCGCCTTGCTCACCGTCGACTGTCCGCCCGATCAAACCCAGCCAGCCGCCCTCATCCGCATCTTCGATTTCCGATCGAAAACCCGCACCACGTCCGATCTCCTCCGTCCGGCATCGCCAGCACTCGTCCGACCGCCCATCCTGCTCGAAATCCATCCGATTGCATAACCCAAGCATCGATTCCGCTCGCCGAAGCCTCCTGAGAAATCTCAAGTTTCGACCAAGATTCGACACTCCAGTCGACCGATTGAGATTTCTGCTTGGGTTCAGTCGACCGACTGAAAGAAAGTTCAGCTCAGTTTCAGTCTTCCACTCCTCATTTAATCATGCCTCGTGCCAGTTCATCATCCAAGCCCAAATCGAAAGGCAAGGAGATTGCCCAAGACCCCTCGAGAGATGCTAGCATTATTGATGAGGATGAGGATGAGATGCCTCTCCTTACTCGCAAACGGAGGCCATTGAGAGCTTCATTGAGGGACGATAGCTCAGCCTCGGATGAGGAGTTAGACGCTCCTCCGGTTTCTCCCGCACCTCCTCCTAAGAAGAGCAAGCCTTCAAAGGGCGCTTCCTCCGCACCGAAGATGCCAACGAAGAGGAAAGCTCCCGTGCCTCCTATCCCTAGAGTGCCTTCACCTCCTATCCATCGAGCACCGTCACCCGCAGCTGAAGCATCCCTCTCCAATGCCCTCGTCCCGACAGTGCCACATGAAGGACCATTGGAGGGACCCTTGTCATCTCCGACCCCATACCCCTTCTCGGTGCCTCTAGAGTTTAGAGACGAGACGCACCGGACCAATCATGCCATCCTCAAGAAGAAGGGGAAGACGGCCATTCCCACTCTTTACCCCGACATAGGGCTCCTGCAGACGATTGATGGCGCAGTCACGGATGAGGTACACTCTCGCCTTACACATAGTGGCTTGCGTTTCTTGTTTAATGATGATCCGGGATCCTACCAAAGGGTAGTGGAGGAGTTTCTTTGCTCCTTTGAGTGGATTGGTGATGGACCATAATTATACGAATGAAAAACACAGTTAAACCCACCAAATTAGACTGTTTGTCTAGTTAACTTTTGCTTGTTAGTTCCGATATTTATCTACAGGGCATTTTGGAGCTTAGAGAGAATACATGCTAAGGAGGAGTTTTTACGCAGAAAAGATATTACGAGTCATTCCAAGGTCACGATCAGACGCTGACTGAAGAAATCTCAAGATCCTGACGTGGAATCACTCAAAACAAATCCAACCAAAGAACAATCAAAGTCAGTCCGGGGAAAAAATGCACCGATAGTTTTGTGAAAACATCACAAAACTCACGAAACTCCTCTTCTCCCCCTAGATGACTGGCCACTTGAAGGGGAAGGATGACTCATGGGTGGCTTGCCCCATCCCCTCCCCTCCACAACCGGCGGCTTCCTCCTTGCAACCGGCCACCGGCGGCTTTTGGCAAGCCATGGATGGCTTGCCATGTGCTCCCATCCTAGCCCTCCATTCCTCTTCACTTTAGCTATAAAAGGAGAGCTCCTCCTCCTCATTTCATAAGCCCAAAATCAATAAACACTTCTCTCTCTAAGTTTGTTACTTTGTAAGTTTGGTTTTGAAATATATAATACTCCTGTTGGTTCTTGAGTATTATAGTAGTTTAGGGAATACTCCTGTTGGTTCTTGAGTATTCTCCTTTACTTACTGTCTTTCAAAAACCCTCGAGTACTTAGCTATGGTATCCACTTCTATGGATATTCGTAGCTAAACTCTTCATTCGGTTGAAGGGGTATACTTGTATCATAAAATGTTTTAGGCTATACTCTTAGTGCCTCTTCTTTGTATTCAAAACTTGTTCTATGTGCCATATATTAGGTTAGAACTTCCAAGGTTGAGTGGATGCTTGGAATGGCAAAACTTTTCCGTGGGGTTCGTAAACATACTCGGATAAGTGGATGCTTGGAATGGCAAAGCTTATCTGAGGAGTTTGACCTTTCTAAAAAACCATTTGGTTGCTCGGGAATGATTGACCAAATGGATGCACACAGGCTAATATACCTTGGAATGGGGTATTAGTCTAAGTAGAACAAGTGCTCTACGACCTTGGAATGGGCTAGACAGTGTGGCAAATCGAGTGCTTGGAATGGCCTTGATACACGTTTGAATACTTAGTAAGATCACTAAGGGTCAATGATAAACAGGCTATGATACAAAGCCCCCAAAACCGAATGCTTTCCTTAAATTAAAAACACCACCTGCACTTACTTTTAATTTTAGTATAAACTGCTCTATCAACTGCTCACCTTCCGGAGGACTTGCCAATCACGCATCACCCGCTGTAAGTCTTCTATTTTTATTTTTCAGTATTTATTTTTCAGTCATTTACTTTTCGCACAAAAAACCAAAACCAACCAAAAAGTCACGCAGTTACTAGCTCTAAAACCTCAACCAACCTAAAACACGCTCCCTCGCTGTACAATCACCTCAAAGAACAACTTATCCCCCTAATTCCCTTGGGTTCGACCCCTACTTACCACATGCTACCCAGTAGTGAAGTCACGAGTAGCGAACTTACAAATATTATTTGTACACATTGCCTCGCGACAAGGCAGTGCCTGTCAAATTGGCGCCGTTGCTGGGGAATTAGCCGCCGGAATAGTTGTTCTTTTCTTTCTCTCCCCTTCTCATGACGCTACCCACTACATATGCATGGACAACACGATATCTGCCCCTGTTCGGAGGTACGGATGGAGAAGACCCTGTACAACATTGCCGAAACTTTCACCACGTTTGCCACCACATAAAACCTGAAAATGAAATGCTAGAGGAATTTAAGCTTAAATGCTTTAAATTATCTTTAACTGATTTTGCAACGATTTGGTATTACACATCAACCGCTAGTCGTGCAGAACATTTTGTGGACCTCTGCGTTCCATTCCTGAAGGAATTCTCCCTGCCATCCTTACGCCAAAAAACCCGTGAAAAGATCACGTGCCTTCAACAATCTCGGGATGAGACTTTGGACGAATACTACACGAACTATGACACCATCGTCTCAAGCTGCCTGCACCATGGATTCACGAAGAAAGTTCTTCTTCAAAAATTTCTTCGTGGGATGAGGTCCGATGAGCTGGGAAGGATTAACGAAGCAATGAAAGAATCAGCCAGGAACTTATCCATAGCAGACATGTGGTACCTCATAAATAACCTGGCCGCAGCCACAAAATGAATACCCCAAGCTGACAGAGGAATGCAGACAGACGAAGCTGGTCCAGAGACAGATGAAGAAGAAACTCCCGAGCCATCAGAAGAATCAGACATGGAAAGCATCGGAAGCAATGAGGAAGAAGTCCAGAATACCAAAAGCATACTGCCCGAGCCATACCCAGCTATCATCACCCAAGCATCCGAGACCATCTACGACCAGATCCTCACGGACGGATATAACGAGGCAGAACCAAGCCTTAAGATGCAAGCTTCCCGACTTTTCCCCTTGATCAATAAACAAATTGCAGAAAACTATGTGATCAATGAAGAGGCTAAAAGGAGGATGGGAAAAGGGCCTGAGCAGAACGACACCGTAATGGAGCATGTATTCGCCATAACCGGACAAGGCAGCCCTAAACACCAGAAAGCCCAGTTCAAGAAACTAGTAGTAAAAGGTCCCTCACCTTCTCAGAGACACTGGAAGGAGAAACCATCAGAACAGTGGGAACTGGACCCACGCCCATCATCCCCCAAAAACCCAGGAAGAGTCAAAGCAAGAATCAAGGTTGGCGCAATAAAGAAATTCGACCTGAGCCACCCATGGGATCCAAACCAGTGATCCAGGAATAAGGTACTGTCGAGCCAACGACGTTAAACAAAGGCACTGGTCGGGAGGTAACCCGACACCTATCTTACTTTCAGTCATTTATTTTTTGTCATTTAGTTTTTCCAATAAGTCGCTCTCACCCACTTTTTGTATAGAAGGAATGACCCCTTGTAGGAATCAGTTTTTGGAGCAAGACCGGATCAGTCAGGCAGCTTCCGTGAATTACCGGGCCTGCGCTGAGAGTTCAAGGCCCCAGCCGAACTCCCTCGATTATCCAACTCCGAGGCATGTCGTTCAACGACACGACACAGTAAAAGGGAGTTCTGTTCTTCTTTTTTCCTTAATGTCACTTCCTTCTCTTGTATATATTTGCATGACTTTTGAACTAAGGCTCGCCTTCGTTCAAAAGTGTGGGGTGAGAACCACCTGTGTACAAACATGTTTTTCTTTTTTTATATTATCTTTTTGAAAATATGAACTTGAGAATGTGAAAAAGATAGATCATAATTCATGCATCAACCTTGTGAAAATTCAACTGTTTAAAAACTTAGGATGTAACTTCTCATTTGTCCCTTTGTGCTGAGATAAACTAGGGATGTGGAGTTGACATAAACTGCCCTAGAAAGGCTTGACAAGCAATCGAAGGATCGAATCTAACTATATGGTTTTCAAAGTCAGTGGAGGCTGCACTTCGGGTTTCAGTGAAGATTGAAGTCATCTCCGCCATGCAGTGTTTATGCAAAAAAGAAAAGAAAAAAAGGCGAGGACGGGAATCAGACCGTCCTATCTCTAGTCAAAGTAGCCGAGAAAATAGATGAGCGACCCTCATTTTGACCCGCGCAAAACGGCAATGATGAGAGGAGCGGGGAGGTATTTCCATATGCTCGCGGGCGATGATTGGACCTCCCAAAAAGGCTTGAGAAAATGGACTAGCAAGCCACAAAAAGGCAAAAGCTCGAAGAAGCAAATCAAGAGGCCAAAGGCCCAAAATTGTGAAGGTTTTAACCGAACAAAAGTGAAGCACTCAAAGAGTCAAATCAAAGGCCAAAGGCCGATTCACTACAAAAAAAAAAAGCTGTCCCTCGCCAAAAAGAAAATCCAAGACCAAACCATTGAAACCCGAACCGAATCACGTGCTAGAGAAAGCTACAAGAAAACCATATAGTGCGAGACGGTCCCGAGGTTGCAGTCCAGGAGCCTAAAAAGGGCTATCTCCCGAAACATCCAAAATACTTTGCATCTCAGTACGGAGGTACAAGTATCAAGTTTCTTTTATTTATTTACGCAGTTTAATTTGGTAATAAGTAGTAATGCATGAATTAGGATAAATCTAGTCCCACATTCTAACTTTCATATTTTAAAAGCTTACTTAGTGCCGCCCTTTAATAGCATTGTTCGGGACGAACAACTAAAAGTGTGGGGTAATCTGATAGACCATAATTATACGAATCAAAAACACAGTTAAACCCACCAAATTAGACTGTTTGTCTAGTTAAATTTTGCTTGTTAGTTCCGATATTTATCTACAGGGCATTTTGGAGCTTTGAGAGAATACATGCTAAGGAGGAGTTTTTACGCAGAAAAGATATTACGAGTCATTTCAAGGTCACGATCAGACGCTGACTGAAGAAATCTCAAGATCCTGACGTGGAATCACTCAAAACAAATCCAACCAAAGAACAATCAAAGTCAGTCCGGGGAAAAAATGCACCGATAGTTTTGTGAAAACATCACAAAACTCACGAAACTCCTCTTCTCCCCCTAGATGACCGGCCACTTGAAGGGGAAGGATGACTCATGGGTGGCTTGCCCCATCCCCTCCCCTCCACAACCGGCGGCTTCCTCCTTGCAACCGGCCACCGGCGGCTTTTGGCAAGCCATGGATGGCTTGCCATGTGCTCCCATCCTAGCCCTCCATTCCTCTTCACTTTAGCTATAAAAGGAGAGCTCCTCCTCCTCATTTCATAAGCCCAAAATCAATAAACACTTCTCTCTCTAAGTTTGTTACTTTGTAAGTTTGGTTTTGAAATATATAATACTCCTGTTGGTTCTTGAGTATTATAGTAGTTTAGGGAATACTCCTGTTGGTTCTTGAGTATTCTCCTTTACTTACTGTCTTTCAAAAACCCTCGAGTACTTAGCTATGGTATCCACTTCTATGGATATTCGTAGCTAAACTCTTCATTCGGTTGAAGGGGTATACTTGTATCATAAAATGTTTTAGGCTATACTCTTAGTGCCTCTTCTTTGTATTCAAAACTTGTTCTATGTGCCATATATTAGGTTAGAACTTCCAAGGTTGAGTGGATGACCTTGGAATGGGGTATTAGTCTAAGTAGAACAAGTGCTCTACGACCTTGGAATGGGCTAGACAGTGTGGCAAATCGAGTGCTTGGAATGGCCTTGATACACGTTTGAATACTTAGTAAGATCACTAAGGGTCAATGATAAACATGCTATGATACAAAGCCCCCAAAACCGAATGCTTTCCTTCAATTAAAAACACCACATGCACTTACTTTTAATTTTAGTATAAACTGCTCTATCAACTGCTCACCTTCCGGAGGACTTGCCAATCACGCATCACCCGCTGTAAGTCTTCTGTTTTTTATTTTTCAGTATTTATTTTTCAGTCATTTACTTTTCGCACAAAAAACCAAAACCAACCAAAAAGTCACGCAGTTACTAGCTCTAAAACCTCAACCAACCTAAAACACGCTCCCTCGCTGTACAATCACCTCAAAGAACAACTTATCCCCCTAATTCCCTTGGGTTCGACCCCTACTTACCACTTGCTACCCAGTAGTGAAGTCGCGAGTAGCGGACTTATAAATATTATTTGTACACATTGCCTCGCGACAAGGCAGTGCCTGTCAATTGGCGAGGGGGAGGAGAGTGCGCGTGAATTCTATTGGAAATTTGTGTTGGGAGGACGGGATTTCAAGATTAAGGAGAGTGTGATCCGTGATTGGCTAGAATTCCCTACCCGTCATGCCGAAGCCCGAAAATTCACTGAGCATGAGCAATGCAGATTTTGGAAGAGAATCTCGGGGCGGAATGAGTGGTTCACCTCATCTTATAACTCCTCGGCGATTACCGACCCGGTTTGGAAGATTATCGACCACCTCATTGCCATAGGGATCAACACTCGGACGGCGAAGGCTAGGTCATTTACCCTCCCGGATATGGACCTCATGATAGCCATTGATCACGGAGAGGTCATTGATTGGCTTGGTATCCTTGCCACCCGTTTTCGGGCCATTGTTAAGGAGGTTTCGAGGAATCGTGCCTTAGGAGGTGGCTCCTTGATCACATTGTTAGCCTTAAGGTGTAACTTCACCTTTGGCCATGAGGGATGCCCCAAGGCATCCAAGAGCACACTTGACTTGCCCACCATAAAGCATATGCACATCGTCAAGAAGGACGGGAAGACTTGGGAGAAGGACTTGAAGCCTCACAAGAAGGAGCTTCGGGATTATGCGGCGTATCGGAGGAAGTTATTCAAGCACAACAACCCCCTTTATTGCCTAGCCCACCTCACCCCATCCCCTCCTTCCTCTCCTATTCCTTCCCCTCCTCCAGCTGACGAGCCCCCAGCTCCCATTCCTGAGGAGGCACGCATGGATGAGGATTTGCCGCCCATGGAGCCTGCTGTCGAGGGCCCTCCTCCTGCCACAGATGACTCAGCTGAGTGGAGACAGAGGATCTCCTCTGATATTGCCGACCTGAGGAGTGGCTTGACTCGACTGGAGGATTTTGTTAGAGTGTCTGACGCGAGAGCTCGCCAGGAGTGGGAGTGGCTCCGGTCTTCAGTTTTATCCATCGTCAGAGGTTCTGGTGGTCCAGTAGCTCCTCCAGTTGCTCCAGAGTTTCCTGCCCCTCGTGGCGCCTCCCCTTTGCTTACCACGCCGGCTTCTAGAGTAGGGGAGGCAGGCGCACCACTCCCTGGGGGCACGATAGTACGAGAGAGTTCCATTAGAGCGGAGGGCTCGAGATACACTGGCGCCACGATAGAGCGAGAGGATTCTGCTAGAGAGGAGGGAGTTGGAGATTCTACTAGAGAGGTCGCTCGAGGAGGAGATGAGGCTACATCTTGAGCTTGTATTGCATTTTGATCTCACTTTTGTCTATCATTTGATGCTTTCTTGCTTAGATCATGTACTTGGATGTTAAGTCACCTTTTGGCGCAATTTTGGATGATGTATGCCATTTTGTGTGATATACTCTTGACTCGCCTTTGGTTGTATGCTACACTTTTCTATGATATCAACGGTGTTTACCATGTAAGTTGTTCACTTTCCAGGATATACATCTACATATCATTATCATGTCCAAATTCACCGTCTTTGTCTACATTTGCAACCAAGAGGTTATTTCTCACTCCCAAGAGTTATGTCATCGGCTCTACAGACGAGGGGAGTTTCTATGCGCCTTTGCCTATATTCTATCATTCTTTGCGCTTAGGGACTAAGCTTGAATTAAGTGTGGAGTGGTTTGATGCCCATAGTTCACATGTTTGCATGCCATGCATATCATTTTTAGATGGACATTTGCATCTTTTGCACATTATCCCTACATGAGAGTGTTTTCAACCACATAGGCTTGTGACTATCAATTCTAAATCCCTATAAATCACATCTAGCCTATTTGTCACATTTATTGGATTTTGAACCAAGAACCGACCTAGTACCTTGAATGTGCATTCTTGTGAATCAATGTCATTGCTATCCCTTGTCTATCTAATTTTCTAAGTATTTTTCCTTGAAATACCTTGGATTGAGTTTTAGCAAGCACTTTTGAAAAATTCACGAAAACTTAGACCTCTTGTATGCTCCTTGCTGACTTGAGTACTTCTAACTTAGTGCCTTACTTATGATTGTTTGCCGCGCATTCCATACATTCCTTGAACATATTGTCAAGTTTTAAGTGTGGAGTCAAAAACAAAAGAGGGTGAAAAATAGGCCCCAACAAAAAAAATGCTTCATTTTCATGGTCAAAAGAGGGCAAAGCCCCGACTAAAAACTTTCTCGAGTACTAGAGAAGTTTTGATCTTAAACATACAAATGCCGGGGGTTAGGAAGAAAAGTTCCCCCTCGAAAGCATTTGTAGGCCAAAGGCCATTGGAAAAAGAAAATAAGAAACACTTAAAACTTGTCTTTATGTTCTTCCATCATCCTACATTTGCGCTGGTGCATCATTTGTATTGTGTGCTAGTTGGAATGGCTCTTGGACGATCCATATGCTTGCACGGGAGCCATCATTTGGTCTATGCTTGTTTATTAAGAACTCTAGTGTCGAACTCCTCTTCCCTTATGGATTATGGCTTAAGCGCCTAAAACTTGGGAATGAGTTTCTTGTTGCAAACCCATGGACTAGCCCTAGCTAGCATAGGTGAGCGGTTGACACTCTTTTGTGCAAAACTATTAACTTTGCTTCTATTGTATTACCTTGAAAATGAGTGGAACATTGGATGAGACATTTGATAGCTCTAGTATTGATAATCTTGAATGCACAACATCATGGGTACTCAAATGGTTCAAAAGTTCTTTTGATGGTATTGTGATGATAGTCCTAGTTTGGGGTGAGGGATTGGTCTTGAGAAATCCTCGCCTTGGTTGAGCACTCTTGCATTCATTCTCATGAGATAGGTGCCTTTGGGATTTGTGAGTATTCCCTTTTCTGAAAACTCTCACGAGACTATAACTCGTCCACTAGGGTAGCCTAGGGGTTTAAAGGCTTAATCCATACGCTAAATGCATTCGTAACGCCTACGAAAAGGAGCTAGTTAGGTTGTATATACTTGCATTTACTTTTCAATAACATGTTTAGAAATAATGATCGAGACCTTGTGAAAGCTAGTGAGGCAAATAGACGAAAAACATAGCGCCACTAGCATTTCGCCATTTGCACGACCTTGACGTATTTGCATACTTTGTTCGGGACGAACAAAGCTTAAGTGTGGAGTGTTGATAAGTCGAGTTTTCGACTTATTAATACCCGTTTTCACTATAGCTTTAGTTCGTTTCCGGCGATAATTTGATGTCATTTGATCTCTTTTCGTACGTTTCAGGTACAAAACAAGATATCTCAGTGTCTAAGCTGAAATACGAAAACTCGAGGAAAAATCGAAGGCTTGAGCAAAATATGGGCAAAAAAGACCTCCAGTCGGTCGACTGTGAAGCTCCCCTGTACCAGTCGGTCGACTGGAAGAAGGCCTCAGGAGCCTCACATTCTTCACTTGCGCAGTCGGTCGACTGGACCCTCCAGTCGGTCGACTGACCTGGAGCTTCAGATGCCCAGTCGCTCGACTGAGTCTCCAATCGCTCGACTAAATGAGCTACTCAGGAGCCTCACATTCTTCATTTGCGCAGTCGACCGACTGGGATCTCAGTCGATCGACTGGGAGACCACTACTCGAGATTGCCTTTTCAACCTTCAGTCGACCGACTGAGCCGACCAGCACTTCCCAGTCGACCGACTGGGACTGCTACTGTGCGATTTTCTGCCGAGGCTATAAATAGAAAGAGGCATGTTTGACCTAGAGACTTGGCATCTTAAGGGAAAAATACAAGAAAAAGAGATCAAATCAAGGGCCTTCATCACCATCCAACCAAAGAGGATTGAAGATCAAGGGAGACAACTAGGATTAATCATCCTATTTCTATCCCTCTTCTCTTATCTTTGATTGTGCTAAAACCCTACACACATCATGTTGTCTTCCATGATGTGTGAGTAGTTCCCTTGTGTTTTGAGGGTGTTTGTACCCTCCTTGGTACTCAATGATCATGTATACACATTCATCATGCTATTTATGGAGTTGATTTCATTTTACTATGATCTTCATTCTAGACATGTTGATAAGTGTTTGATAAAATGCCTAAGAGACATGTTTGCATTAGAACTATGATCTAAGTATTGAAAGAGCTTAGTGATGGTTTGGATATAGTAAAAATGAACTCATCAAGTGTTTATGAGAGTAAATGCATGGATGTGAGGTTGACTAAAACTTAAAGCCTATAGCATTTATTGCCTTGGGAGATGTTCGAAGGATAATAGTGCTATAGAGTGAATCAATATCTTTAATAGGTGAGATTCTAATTAGGAGAGCTTGACTAGGATTAGACTTACATGATAATTTGTCTATTTCTAGCCTAAGCTAGGTTTTAAACCCATCAACCCCTAAAATGATTACATTCTTGTATACATGATCGTTGGTAAATTGCCAAGGAGGGGAAGAACCCCTCGAAACTCTCTTTAATTGAATTGAAACCCTTTGAAATCATTTCATTACTCGTTTCTTGATTGATAATCACCTCATCATTGAATATTGAAGGATTAGCCAAGTTGAAAACTTGATTCCCTAGCGCATAATCACGTTTGCTCCCTTGGGTTCGACACCGGTCTTACCGGTCATCATTATAAATTGTTTTTGACTTTGATTGCAAAATATTACACGTCATTAGTCCGAGAGCTGTGAGCGATTAGAAGCGATTGAAGACGAGATTCTGTAATTGCTTGAAGCGACGAGCTCGGAGTGACGACGCAAGGTTCCGGTTGCACGAATTCATCAATAAATCGATCGTTGGTTGCTAGATTAGGTTTGGCTACACTGGCCGTTCCGAACCAGGGTAAATCCGTGTGTTCTTGTTCATTTTTTGGTTATTCAAATCGCTACAATTCGATCCTAAATCACAATATCGTACTTCTGTGACATCCTTAGCAATTCCAATTTTCTCCACAGCCATAACTTCAAACTAGATGCACTGAAATACAAAGCAGTTCAGAGGAGGGCGACTGGGCGAGTCACACAGAAATTGCAAAGCCAGCACTTGCACTAATGATGATCCGAAAAAGCAAGTATGTAGCCAAGTGCAATGGGTCAAGCAATAAGCTAAACCCAGACCTAAATTTGGGTCTCTAATTGGATGAGCAATACCAAAAGTAAACAAAACGGTTTTAGCACCCTCTCCCTTTTGGGTAGCCTTATGGAAAGGCCTGAAAGCAAAAAGAGGACCAATCAACATGCAATTCCTTGATTTGATTCTCACAATTTCAATTTTGATATTGGTTGTTAGTCTTTATAAGTTGGTAATTTCAATTTGGTAATTTCATCATGTTTTTTGTCTTATTGCTTGTTGATCTTTTTTTCTTGGAGGTCAATTAAGGCATACACTTAGATTAAATTTTAATGTATTTTAAAAAATACAGAAAATTACAATTCGAGATCCTGAACTATCACCTGATTCCAATATGTAGGCCGAACTATAAAAAAAGTTCCAAAGAGGGTACAAACTTTGAATTTTTTTCCCCAAAGAAGGGGCGTGGTCAAACAGAATCAACGATTTTAGTAACGCCGTTAAACTTCGTCCACCTCCATTAGTGTGCACATTCTCGTTGTTTTCTAAGTGACATTCATAGCGCCTTGACGATGACGATGTTGGACACAGTTGGACAACATTGCTAAAATCGTTGACTCTGTTTGACCATGTCACTTTTTTGGAAAAAGAAATCACAGTTTGCACCCTCTTTGAAATTTTTTATAGTTCGGCCTATATATTGAAATCAGGTGACAGTTTAGGATCCCGAATTGTACTTTTCCATACTATTTTTTTGAAAATACATAAAATTTAATTTAAGTGGATGCAATAATTGACCTCCAGTAAAAAAAAGATCAACAAGCAATAAGACAAAAAACATAAATGAAATTACCAAATTGAAATTACCAAGTTATAAAGACTAACAACCAATATCAACAAGCAACAAGCAACAAGCAATAAATCCAACACATGTCTCAAAATCAGGTTTTAAAAGGTGAAATCAGAGATATCCTAAAACAACAAGCAACAATCAGGTTTTAAAAGGTGAAATCAGAGATATCCTAAATCAGGTTTTAAAAGGTGAAATCAGAGATAATTATCAACAAGCAATAAGCAATAAGCAATAATTCCAACACATGTATCAAAAAACCATTCTTGCCACAATCAGGCTTTAAAAGGTAAAATCAGAGATATCCGAAAACAGGTAGATTAGAACCAGCCAATTTGTACTTCATAGAACCAAGTCACATAGAAATGACAATCAAGAATCTCAAAGAGTAGCAAACACAAAAACTCATCAGGAGACTGAAAAACCCTAGAGCAATGATGTACTGCGGGAGTGGTGTCGATGCAATTGCTGCCGTTGAGGCGATGATGAACATGAATATGTAACAACAATGAAAGGAAAGATGATACCTGAGTGAGCCTTACTGGAGATTATTATGAAAGATGAAGTGCGTCTCAGATTTAAACTGTCTTACAAATTGGGCTCATGATGCTGTCCTCGATCATGTTATTTTATGTAGGCCTTCATTATGAGCCATCTTCACGAGACTGTCATACAAAGTACGACCACGTTGGAAACGATGTGCCTTATGAAAGGCATTATCGAACGGTCCTTCGCAAGTTCAAGTACGTTGAGGGCGATATTGTGGAGGGCGATATAACTTGTATTGAATCTTTTGATAACCTTTAAAGTTTAGTTTCTCATTTTGTATGAGCCTAAAAGAAATTAAAACGTGTACTCTTTTATGGCTCTTTAGATTTTGTTGTACACTTGAACATGCCATTGAAAATTTAATGATTTCATGTTGTAATGACGAATTTTGTATCCCAAGCTTTGGTTGAGTGCTTGTGAATTCGAAGTTCATGTGCCATTAGTATTTAGTAGGTTATGTTACTATTGCACATACAGATGTTTTTTTAGCGTTCCTCTGCCAATCAACTAGACGTATATGGTTTCATGTGAATATTAATAAATCTTTTTTCTAGATGTGAACATGTCATTGAGAATTTGATGGTACAAAATTAGAACAAAGCTGTACAATTGAAAAAACTAAGCTTGAACAATAATATGTAAAACTCGGTTATCTTTTAGCATGTATAATCTGAACCACTTCTTTTTACAACTGAAATAATAAGGCGGGTACATAAATCAAAACAAAGGTGGTACAAAACCAAAACAAAGCTTAGACTACATCAAAGAGAAAACAGAAGAGAAAACATGATGCATCATCTTGTTTCTCTCATATTGACCAACAACATTCAAGAAAATTTCCACCACATTTCATATGCTTCTAACTCACTTGTTAACTTCACATTTGGGTAGTTTATTACCAGTAGTCTCTCCATTAGGGAACAAACTGCTCCCCTTCATCGTCAACTCTCAACAAGCTTATTCCATGATCCTGGAGAAATCATTTAGCCGACACTTTAATCATCGAAATAGTTTATTATCCACAAAAGCTAGAATTTAACATAAATTGCATTAACAACAAGGACTTTTGCATCAACTAATAAACCAATAATCTACCAAATCAAAAGGTTCTAAACCAATTTGGATTCAATGAGTCTCTTTTAGCAGAATATGATCAGATTCAAAATTCAACATATGAAACAAACCCCTAAACAACAAAACATCAAATACACTTAGAGAGATTCCGAATTTGAACAAAACAAGAGAAAATTAGAAAATCATAATTTCATACCTGATCAAACTCCTCTCGCAGAAGCTGATATACACTGTTGAATACAAATTAAATACCAAATCAAATACACTTAAAAAAAAATTGAAATTTGAGAAAAAAGCGAGTCCGTGGGATCTCAATCACAGAGCCATGGTCTTCGGTGGTAGAATGACTAGGGTTTCATTTTGATTTGAGAGACGAAGAAGGGAGGATAGAATAATAGAGTTAATAGATTAGTCGGGATTTAACGCCCAATAAACGGAGTTAAATCCGATTTTAACTCTGTCAGTTTCAAATAGTAAAACTGTTAAGTTTTTTTTGAATTTGCTCCTGATTGGAAAAATTAATAGTTGGGACCTTTAATTGGAAAACACTGGTAGTTCGAGGCACCAATACATACTTTTCCCTATTATATATGTTACCAGTTTATAAGTTTTGTCAAATATCTATGGGGAACGGTAACCCAAACTTTAATTTGAATCCGTCTCAACCTAGTATCGGGTCAGGTCCTTGTTTATCCTAATTTACTCGGATTCAGGATGAATCGAGTCTTGCACACCCTACCCAACAAGGAAAAATATGAGATTTATATTTGCGTAATTTGAAATTGAACCCCATAATCAGAAAAAATTATTTTAAATTGATTCCCATAGTTGATATGTCCTAAAATGTTTTATGGTAAATCGCATTTTACTTGGGTCATGTGTGGTTGATACGGCTCAGTTACAACTTGTCAAAGCTTCATTTGGACAGGAGCAGGGAAGGTATAAGAATTAGTAGAAGGGCTCCTCAAAGTACACATCTCATGTTTGCGGATGACTGCTTATTATCGTTTAAATTGGAGGACAGTACTGCTGTGACATTGTCTTCACTGTTGAGGAAGTATGAGACCGTCTCTGGACAAGTAATAAACTACAAGAACTCCGAATTAGTTCTTTCTCCTAATGCCACTGATGCAATGAAGTTTATGTTTCAAGAGAATTTATAGATACTTGGGTCTTCCACTAACGTTAAAAAGAAAGCTCACTCTTAATCTCTCAGGAGTTATCGACAATTACTGGAATAAGACCCAAGGTTGGACAGCGAAAACTTTGTCTTCTCGAGGTAAGGAAATTCTCATAAAGGCCGTTCTTCAAGCTTTGCCTCAATATGCCATGAACTGTTTTATGCTGCCAGAGTATGTGATTAACAAAATGCAAAGTATCATAAGAAGGTTTTGGTGGGGCTCCTCTTTGTCTAAAAAGCCTATATACTGGACAAACTCTCATGTTCTGAGTCGAGATAAAGAAATGGGGGGTCTAGGTTTTAAAGACCTAAAATGTATCAATATGGCTTTCCTTGCAAAGCAAGCCTGGAGGATTTACACTAAACCCGAGCTGCTGGTTTCAAAAATTTACAAAGCTAAATACTTTTATAATGCAGTGTAGCTTGGGCTGTAGACCTTCTTTTTGTTGGAGAAGTATCTTTAAAGGAATGGAGTTGATTAGAACAGGAACGGAACGTGATCACAATGGTAAATTACGATGGATATCAAATGCCTCTGGGGAGTTTGATATCAGCAGTGCCTACAAGTTCATAAAGCAGTCAGTTGGCATGGATAATAGAGATGATGCAGGGGGTTCAGATCATGCGCAGCTTCGGAGATTTTGGAATGATTTTTGCAAGATGGCTGTTCCAAGAAAAATAAAGATTTTTGGGTGGTGGGGATTCCATGAAGCTTTACCAACAGGCATCAGTTTGTACAGACGTGGTTTGGAAAACAATGTAGGCTGTGCGGTGTGTGGCTATAGGATAGAAACATATTCTCATAATTTTCTTCATTGTTGGCAAGCGAGAGCCATTTGGACTCATCTGGCCATTCCTGACCTTGCTGGTCTTCCGCCATCTGTATCTTTTTCTAATATTGTCCATTACAGTTGGAGTCATTTTACGCACAAGAAGAGGCAATTGATTCTAGTGGCACTTTGGCTCATTTGGTATTGTAAAATAGCTTAGTAATCCTAATGTACGTCTAGTGCAAGACTTAGCAAGTCGAGCTTGAGCTCCCACATGTAATCTAGGTCTAGGTTAGAGCTAGGTTTGGAGTGGAGCAAGCTGAGAAGAAATCACATGGTGCAGGGCAAAACATGGACGTTTTGTCTAAGAGGGAAAACAGAGTTTGGATCTCTGGATGAAACGCAGCCGTTTCCCAAGGGCACAAAGTCCGGGTAAGTTGGACGTCGTCGTATGCTGGAGGCGCGCCGGTTTGACATTGGACGAGACGTCGTCGTTTGGATAACGACTTCGCTCTTTAGTTAGACGATGTCCTTTTGGGCGAGCGCGAGAAGGTTTTGGCTTTCCGTGGAACTGCGTCGTTTTGACGCGCAGCTCAGTTCAGTACATAAGGTGAGTTCTGGGTTTTTCTAGGGTTCATCACAAATCCAATTTCCGAATTTGGGGCTTTTCTCTCAACATCGATTCTCAAGCATTCTCCATCGACCGAAGCTTTCCGATCCATCAGTGAACATCTGCGACCGAGTTTTTGTCCGATTGATAGTCAATTGGACAGCCATTGACTGCGCTTCACCGGTTGTGTTTCCAGCGCAGCAGCATTAGCGACGGCCGGCGACTCCGTGCTTCGTCCGAAGTGTTTGGTTCTTCTCTGCTACTCAGGGAAGTCTTCTGGTCCTCTCTGATTCGCTTCGTGGTTGATAGTATCACCATTGGTGGGATTATGGTAGAAATAGGCTAAGTCTTGCATATAGGATAGGATTGTGTAATCCGAAATACCAAGCGCACAATAAGATAGTTCTCGGATCTCTTAGAGGCTCAATTTTGAGGATTTAGGCATTGCCGAACCTCGTTACATCACTTTTCATTAGTCTAGCTTTTTTCGCAAATTTTTCCGCGAATTGACCTAAGTGAACAAAGAACTTGATTGTGTGTTGTTTTTTGGTGTTTGAACTAAGTAAGCAAGTGAATCTTGTTATTACATTGTGGTATCAGAGCAAATTCTTGATCCTCCTGTGGTTATCTTGATATTTCTCGTGGTCATATTGTGATATCTTCGCATATAGTACTTGTTTTTTGGCTTTTCTTGTGCCAAGAAATGATCCGTGTGTTACCTGCTACTCAGGTGATCTTCTGCTGAGACATGACTGACATGAAGCACCAATTGTTCGATGGCACTCAAGACTACTACATTTGGAAGGTTAAAATGAGAGCCATCCTCATTAAGAAAAAGTGCATCAAGGCTGTAACTGAGGAATGGGTTGTTGGGACTTCTGCTGATAGAAAGCTTGAGACACAGGAGCAAGCCCACTCAGAGATTATGATGAGGCTAAGTGATGAAATAATCAGACAAGTGGTAACATTCTCTAATCCAAAGGAACTCATGGATGCTTTGGATAATATTTACATTAACAAGTCACTGCCTAGTAAGATTTGTCTAGGACTGTTTAATTTTAAGATGGATTTGTCTAGGACTTTTGAAGAAAACTTAGACAACTTTCTTAAACTTACTCAAGACTTGACTAGATGTAAAGAGAAAATTGAGGAAACTCATAAAGATGTTATTCAAAAGAATGAATCACTGAAAGTGTTTAAAATGAGGAATAACTCTAAGATTGAATCTAGGCAAGAATCAAAGAATGAGGTGATGATGTTTAGGGGAAAACCTAAGAACAAATCTGTGAGGCCTAATGCCCATGAAAAACCTGCTGAGAAAAATGCTGATAAATCTGCTGTGAAATGTGAATATTGTCATAAACTTGGCCATTAGACCAATGACGGTTTTAAGAAAAAGAGGGATGAAAAGTATAATAATGGTAACAAACAAGAATCTGGTTCTTCTAATGTGTTTGAGTCTGGTAAGCAGTATCAGAATGAGATCATGATGGCTGGTGATGGAAATGGGACTGACCAGTGGATCTTGGACTCAGGCTGCACCATGCATGCCACCCCAGGTAAGCACCTCTTTAGCAGCTTAAAAACCTGCAATGGAGGTGAAGTAAGGCTAGGAGATCAGACCATCTTACTCATTAAGGGTATAGGTAGTGTCTCCATGAAAATGCATGACGGTATTACTAGAACTATCACAAATGTTAGATGGGTTCAAGATTTGAGAAGAAGCTTAATGTCTGAATCTATGTTTGATGATATTGGCTGTGAAATCAACACCTATAATGGCATAAGACAAGTTATTAAAAATGGCACTGTTTTAATAAAAGCTGTTAAGGAAGGTGGCTTGTACCATGTAGTCTCCTCTAATGAAATAAATGTATCTGTTGCACCTAAAACTGATAAGAAGCTTACAGAAACAAAGATATGGCATAATAGGCTAGGACATATAGGAAATCAAGGGCTGAGCTGTTTATATAAGGCTGGTTTAATACCCATTGAACCAGTGAAACTGAGTTTTTGTGAAACCTGCATCTTAAGTAAGAAAACAGCACATTCATTCCCTAGATCTTCTTTTACGGTTTCTAAGCCTCTTGAATATGTGCATTCTGATCTTTAGGGCCCTGCCCAAGTTTCTACTCTTGGTGGCAGGTCTTATTTCATTTCAATCATTGACCATTTCACAAGGAAGGTATGGATTTATTCACTGAAAAAATAAGAGTGATGCTTTTGATAGTTTTAAAGATTGGAAGGCTTTGGTTGAGGGTCAATCTGGCCATAAGGTTAAGTGTCTTATAACTGATAATGGGTTAGAGTTTTGTAACAAAGACTTTAATTAAATCTGCATTAACCATGGCATTAAAAGAAACTTAACTGTCCCTAGAACACCACAACAAAATGGAAATGCTGAAAGAATGAATAGAACACTGCTAGAAAAAGCTAGGTGTTTGTTGTTTAGTTCTGGTATGAAGAGTTCAATGTGGGGAGAGGCAGTTATAACCTCAGCTTATTTGATTAATAGAATTCCATCATCTGTTATTGATTTTAAAACTCCTTATGAAATGTGGACTGGTAAAAAGCCCAATCTGAACTATCTAAACCCATTTGGATGCACTGCTTACACTCATGTAACTCAGGGAAAGTTAAAGCCTAGAGCCTTAAAATGTGTAATGCTAGGTTACCCTGAAGGAACAAAAAGATATAAACTGTTAGAAGTTCAACCAAGTGAATATAGAGTCATCACTGCTATTTCGGTGACCTTCAATGAGACTGAGTTCCATTTTAAGAGCAATCTAACATCTTCCACTGAGCAAGCAGGTGCCCAAGAAGCCACTCAAGTAAGTTTCATACCTCAATGGCATGCCCAAGCAGCAGGGCAGCAGGAGAATGACCCAAATGAAGAGGAATTTGACCATGGAATGGTCCAAGAAATGGGGTCTTCTGCTCAAGGGGATGAGTCTACTGATGATCATCCCATCACTCATGCATCAGATGGAGTGGAAAGCAGTCATCACCCTCACTCTACTAGTGAGGGAGGTAACCCTGATCTTATCTCTTACAATTCCGTAATTATTGTAGCAACAGTGGATGATCATGTTGTTGATGATAATGTTGCTATTGTGAATGCTGATATGCCTGTTGAAAAGGTGCCTGATTTGTCCAACTATAGGCTATCTACAGATAAGATTCCTACAAGGATCATACCCAATAGGAAATATTCCGCAAATTTGTCTGAAATTCTGAATGTGGATGAATTTGCTTTGATGGCTGCTGAGATTGTTAAGTATGATATTCCTGATACTTATGATGATGCTGTGAGTGGTAAAGAGTCAAAACTATGGCCGAAAGCTATGAATGAGGAAATACAGTCAATGCATGATAATCAAACTTGGAGATTATTTCCCAAACCTGAAAATGTAAAAGCTATAGACTGTAAATGGATCTTTAGAATAAAAGAGGGAAATGATAGTGGTGAACCCCCTAGGTTTAAAAGGCAAGACTTGTTGCCAAAGGTTTTCTACAAAAAGAAGGTATTGACTTCAATGATATTTTTGCTCCTGTGGTTAAAATACAAAACAATGAGACTTTTAATTGCAATGACTGCTGTGTTTAACTGGGAACTTGAGCAAATGGATGTTAAGACTGCATTTTTACATGGTGACTTAGATGAAAGACTTTATATGAAACAGCCAATTGGCTTTATTGATAAACAAAAACCTGAGCATGTATGTTTTTTACAGAAATCTATATATGGTTTAAAGCAATCACCTAGACAATAGAATAGGAAATTTGACTCTTGTATGTTGTCTTTGGGTTTCATAAGAAGTCAGTATGATTCATGTCTCTATCTGAAAAATGTTAAGTCTGCTACTCCTCTTTATGTTGTGCTATATGTGGATGATCTATTGTTGATTTGTCCTTCTTTACCCGTCATCATGAAACTGAAAGATAGTCTTAATAAGGTTTTTGACATGAAAGACTTAGGTAAATCACATAAAATCTTAGGGGTAAAGATCATAAGAGATAGGAAGAACAAACAGATTTTATTGTCTCAAGTGGATTATATTGATAAAGTTCTAACTAAATTCTCTATGAAAGATTCTAACCCCACTATTGTACCCTTAGGAGGGCACTTAGATATATCTAAGAATGACTGCCCTAAAACTGACCTTGAAAAATAGAAAATGGACAAAATTCTATATGATGTTGCTGTTGGTTCTATCATGTATGTCATGTTATGTACTAGACCTGATTTAGGCTTTGCTATTAGTGTTTTGAGTAGGTATATGGCTAATCCAAGACCAAAACATTGGCAGGCTATGAAGTATTTACTAAGATATCTATCTGGTACTAAAAATCTGGGACTGATATATGGTGAACATGCTAGTAAAACCAACCTAACTGGTTACTAGAAAGTTACGTATTTTAACTAGAAAACTATTTTTTTAACTAGAAATCTACGTATTTTAACTAGGCGGCTTCATAGATGATGTTACGTAGCATGATACATAATGCTACGTATTTTAGCACTTCACTTAAAACAAAACTAGGCGGCTTCATAGAAGATGTCACGTAACATGATACATAATGCTACATATTTTAGCACTTCACTTAAAACGAAACTAGGCAGCTTCATGAATCATGTTACGAAACATGATACATAATGTTAATCAACGCTTCCAAACACTGCGTCAAGTCCAAAATTAAAATTCGTAACATATTTCTCATCAAAATTTCTTGAAAGATATAAAACATGGTTGTCAGGAAGATCCCTATTGGCAAGTTTTACATAATGGATCCATAGTACCATTCATCATTACATAACATTAACTTTGATCAAAAAGCTCCGAGTATATATATATATGCAGCTCCCGCTTTGGTCCAAATGCCACTTGCAACCTATCCAGATGCCCAACGAAACTAACAGCATGCTGACTGACTGCTTTGCCAGATCCTGTCAAAAAGACAATTGATGTTTAACATGTTGCAGTTGCAATCTGATCCATTATCAGATGCAAGATATTGAAAAACAGAATTTGTCAAATATTTTGCAAAGGAACCTTATTACCTATTTGGGGCCGTAAGGGATGGTCAATTCAGAAATATGAGGGCTCTCAGTGTTGCCATAATGTTAATAATCGTCGTCAGGTACAATGTTGGCACAATGTCTATAATCATAACTTGCTTGGATTCCTTAGATTTAGATATGAAGAAGTGTGGACCAGAAAGGCCTCACAGAAAAAAAAAACATACTTGTCCGTCAAGAGGCTTGACAAGCCCTGAGCAAGGAAAGCCACCGAATGCGCCACCATGAGTGAATTAGGCGGGTAGACAATCGCTCTTTGCGGCGAGTTCAGCGCCGAGAGCCTCGCCGACTCGTCGTCCTCCGCTCCGGCGACACCGTCCTTCGACAAAGCGACCCAGAGCAACGCTGCTAACTGATGCTGCTGCTATTGATGAATCCCTTGAATTTTTTACGATCTTCACTTCCTATTCGCATCTCACTCCCTTCGCCTGATTCTTTCCTCAAACCCCCTCCATCGCGTTTCACTTAGAATTTTTCAAACTCCGAAATCCGATTTTGCACAAGCATTGATGAGCCGAGTCTCGCAGCAGAGACAAGATCCCTCAATATACAAATTGCGGCTGCATCATTCTCGGCGCCGACCCACCAACTCCTCTAACAGGTACAGCCAATTCCGGCTGCGCCTGAATCAACGGCTACCTAGGAACTCCCCTCTTCAGATTTGCGAACGACTGCGAGATCAGTAATTATCGAAAAAATAGGACCCAATCAATTGATTGGGCACGATTGATTTCTTCTATGCCGATTTTAACCTTTAACCATAATTAGCTTTTAATTAAAATACCTAATATGTTATTTTATACTAACCGTCCGATCTTAAATCCAATGGCCACATTAAATTCTTATTTCTCACCAAATCACACACTTCTCACCTGATCTTTTTCCTTGGTATATAATTAAAATTTTAAACAAAACAAATGGAAACTTTTCCTATTATAAAAAAAATACTAACTTTTCCTTGTCATTTTTCATAGGAATGTCACTTTCTCATAAATTATCCATTTCATTTTCTTTCCATCATATTTTCCACGATCCAGGCAAAGGGGGAAAGTTTTTGGAATGAAAAGAAAATCCAAAAGGAAATATAAATTCATGTTTGGTTTGTGATAGAAAATGTAAACAACTTCAAAAGATTCAATACAAAGTCTTCCATGGAAATATTTTTATTCCATTTTCCTTCTACCACATTTTCCACGGTACAAACAAAGGGTTAAATTACACGAAAGTATATCCCGACGCAGGGTCCACTCAGTTGAGATGCCCCTTTAGTGCAACTGTGAGGCACAAGTCTAGTCACTTGATCAAGTGACTTATAAGCTGACATGTAGAAGTTAAAAAATGTGAAATGTTTCCTTTTAGGGGTGAAAGGGTATGCTGGACATTTGATGTTACCTTTTGACTTTTTTACTTTTGAGGGTTTAAAGGGATTTGATTTTTGAAAACAAGGTTTGATAGGTTTTATTTTTAAATTATTCATTTTTACTACACATTTTCAATAGTTATTGTACATTTATACATTACATTTTTAGATAAACTTAATATATTTTTTGCGCGATTATGCACTTTGGCATGTGAAAAAAGCATTTGAAAGTGCGTAATAATAAGAAGGTGCATTAAAACAAAGTGCATTGTACGATTTAAAGTGCATTATGCCAATATACCTAGTAGTGCATGAGATTTTATGCTCAGATTTTAAAAGTGCATACTCAAAAATTATTATTTGGTGGGCTTTGATATTGACGAGTGTTAGAAAAAAATGATTTTGTTAGTGGGGAATGTGAATATGATAGTAGTATGAGAAAGTGGGTTAGTATTGAGGCACTTTATTCTGTTAAAAACTATTTATTGTTGCCTGGGCATATCAGGGGTTGTCGTCCTAATAACTACTAATATTCACACTAAGGTAATTTAGTTTCTACTAATGTAATACAACCAATCCTTTTGATCTTAGTTGGTTTTGACGAAATAGCTTAGAGACTGGCAAGGGTATGTGTCATATGGGTTGCCCACATAGACCTAATCTAAGATATGAAAGAATGCACAATCAGATGATAAGAGTAAAGAACTACTTATCATGTCAAGATTAGTTAATTCGAGTAAATCTTACGCACAAAATAAGTATTATATCAATTCATATGATTAGGATTTCAGCAATAATTTATGGTCAACAAGAAACAGTAAGTAAAGCACGCGACTAGTTGTGTCACTACTAACTGTTGAGAATACGATACTTCTTACAACATGTCGTCGCTGCGAATACTCTCCACTCCTAGCCCTGAAGCTTCTTGAATGCTTCTGAGTACTTTGCCTCGTCTACTGGAACTTGTTCGTCGTATAATTGCATCTTCAAGAGAGTCGGCGCCTCCTCGTCAACTCTAGTCAACTTTGGCCTATATGGGTTTGTTTTGGTCCATTTTCCCATGTTTTCAAACTCTTACTCTCTTCTAGTTCATATGAGCTACAATACTCAAAAAATATTAGAGCAACAAAAGTAGTTAAGAAACTAGTGAAATCAATAAGTAATGGAGCCTAAAAATCAATACAGAATTCACCATCAGAATACTCCACACTTAATAATCATTTGTCCCGAATGTATAAAATACAGATAAGGCAATGAGGTGAGTTTCTGCAGTTTATTGAAATTTGACAAAAAAAACTGGAAAAATGAAATCTTAACTCACTTTCACAGGAAAACCGGATGCATTTAGCATATGATCAAGTTGTTAGACTCCTAGAATGCCCAAATGGAGGCATATTGTCTCCTGAGTGTTTTCAAGAAAAGAAATACCCGCAATTTCGACGTAACTAATCTATATGATGGATGTTATGCAATGCCTACAATGAAATAAGAACGAAAGTATTTTTAGTTTTGTAAAATAAAACAAAAACATATACAAGACTCGCTATCAATAGGACTTACAAACTATCAAAAGCAGAGATAAAATTAAATGTCAGTAGCGTTTCAAACTTATGACATCATTTGTATACTATGCCAATTTTAACTATCAAAAATACGATTTTGTCTTTTAGACAATTTACAGTCATTCTGCTACCCGCCTGTGCTACCAAGAAGAGTAGTACATGGACACATTAGCTTAAAGTGCATTCTCAAATGCAAAGGTCTCAGCCAATGCCTGTAAGAGAATATGAGCTCGAAATTCAGTAAAAACAAGATATGTTTCAACCTAAGTTTATTCATGTGCAATGATCATTCCTAATCTTATACAAAATCTAATATAGTGCAAAAGATTTTTCGCTTATGGCTAATTTTTGTAAGGTACATGTCTTAAGAATAAGTATTTGTTCTTTAGCAAGAACTTACCTCCCTAGCTTTTTTTTCTTTTTCTAGTAGGGACTTACCTCTCATACTAATATTTTTTTCGTAGCATTAATTTTCCCTTCTTTCTTTTGGTAGTCTCTCATTTTGGGGGCCCAAACTTAGGACCTGATCATATAATAAAAATCAAGTGAAAAATTAGACACTCTACTTGCTAGTATAAAACTTGGATCACGCCTCAAAAAACTTTTAGTTTAAACATGCTAAAGTTTGTATTGGGGCTTTGCTTGTGTTTTATGTCTAGACGTATTTCTTATTCTAAAAATTACGTAAGTATGGGAAGATTTGTCATGGTTTTAGTTCCATGCGTTCTCACTTATGCATACAATTTTCAAGTTATCAAATTTATGTCAAGGTTATCATGCGTAAACTTATGTTTACTTATGATATAAAGAAAAAAGTTTTAAGCTTATAGCATATGGGCATATGAATGTGCGTAAGATTCTCACTAATATGTAATTTCTTAACTAACTATCATGCAACTCTATGTGTTCTTACTTATGCATACATAATAATACCGTGCTCTCAACAGAATGCAACAATTTGTAATCAAACCATCCCAACTGTACTATCGCATGCATAGCTTGAAGTTTTCCTTTTTCTTTTGTCACTGCAAGAAAATCCACAACATTCTCAATGTCTATGTCTTTCTTCTGAATAGCTTGAGAAAGAAACTCTACAACTTTTATGACTTCATGCGTCGAAAGTAAACACTAAATAGTAGACAAAATCAATTTTTTTTCAAAGCCTCACCGATACCTTTTGCTTCTCCTTTCACTTTGTCTAATCCATTCTTATTTAAATCATCAACAGCTGCCCGAGTAGATTCAAAGAACTTGACCAAACTTGAAATAATCTGAAAATGTGAACCTCAACGAGTGGCCTCGGTCTTTGTAACGATAAAGCTTCATTCATACCTGAACATGTACCAAGTGAACCAACAACCACTCAATCTAGAATTTTTGCTTGTCTATAAGCTTTTAACATTGAACGTCTTTTTGTTGAAGCATCAACTAAATTCACAACTGTAACCAAAGTAGAAAAAAACTGCCACACATCAGCCACTCCTTTGGCTGCATCATTTAGCGACAACCACAGGTGCTGAGCAAAACATTGAACACAATATGCATATGGACATTCTCTTGGAAACAAAGCTTGCAAGTCATTATATTGACCACGCATGTTACTAGCACAGTCATACCCTTGGCCACATATGTCTTCTTCTTTAAGGCCATATTCAATAGGACTCTAGATATCTCATCTTTCAAAGTTTGAGAACATATATCAACGATACTAAGCACTTTTAAGAGTCATTCTCTAATCAATCCCTTGGAATCCACAAAACGAAGGATGATTGCGATTTGCTCCTTTATTTTCCACATCAAGAGCTTCATAAATGAGAATACACATTTGGACTTACCAACTTCCTCATGTATTTTGGCTTGAACTTCGGTACTAAGAATATTCACGATTTTATTTTGAACTGTTGTAGATCTATAAGTGGCATTTTTTGGAACATTGTTTGACGCTCTTTGATAATCTGCATTCACTTTTTGAAAAGGTCCAAAATGGCATCAAATTTATCGTGCCAACACCTTCACGATGTTAGAGACCTGAAAAGGAAAAGTCTCTTATTTGATGAATGAAGTGAAGCGGAATGAAATGATGGTAAAATAAGTGGAAAAACAAGTGGGAAATGGAAAGGATAGGCGGTACAATGACTAACACTGCCTAAAAAACCCCTTGTACCGAAGGGATTAATAAATCCCCAAGGCTATGCCCGTCAACTACTTCTAAAGGACCAAGAAGAGACTCTCTCTCAGTATTCTTGATGTTCAAATGAGCTGCCTCACGTCCACTTTTATAGCTGGTTGAGTTTGAATTCGAATATGAGTAACCGACACGTATTTAAGACCCCCTTCAATGTTATCCTTCAAGCCCCTTGACCTTTGACCCCCAAAGTGTAACAGCTGCCTTTCAATGCGCAATAACAAGGCTGGATATTTGAATTTGAATTCAGCATGACAGATTTGCTGGACCCGAAGTTGGGCCAAGTCTTTCTTTTCTCCCGAGTGGGCTTTTGGTACCTTAAGCCCCTCAAGCTTTCATGTGATTTTAGCCCCAAAATCCTGGTCCACATGACTTGAATATGATCCAGTAACCTTGGTTTGTTGGACTTCAGCTTCAATTAGTGAAGTTCTAATATTTTACTCCCCTTCGAGTTTGACCTTGTCCTCAAGGTCGATGGGTGTCTCGCCTTTTCTCTTTGAGAGTGAATCATGCGCTTGGTTCGGTGAATTGATGTTGCAGATCACGGACTGCTCTTTTAAGGGTCCTCACTAGTCTTGGTACTCTCTTCCTTGCTGGCTTGGGTCTCCCAGCTTGTCCCGGCATGCCCGGTGATGCTCTATTGGTTGTAATCGATGAACTTTCCTCTTACGTCCATGATTTAAATATTGAGCTCGAGTGGGAACGCCTCAGATGGAATGTTAGAACTAAAGGCATCATGAGACTTTAGGCGCGGAAGGTCGGGTATTCATATTCCTCCCATTCCGTATTTGTTTTGCTCCGTCCATGCCCTTGTCGTGGGGACTCCTTGGGTCCTTGCTTGCACTTGCTTCTAGATTCGATCCGTCCCAAGTACTCGCGTGTCTTGATTTCCAAGTGCCACACCAACATTTGACTTGTTAAACTCAGTGGCACTGCTAGATGCGAGTAGTTCCGCCCTCCTTGGCTCGAGTAACATTGATCACGCTAGACTGGATCAAAGGGAAGAAGGTCAAAGTTTCCTTGCGCAAAAATATGATGAATAAGGCATTGCAAGATCTGAATGTGTGCAATCTGCCCCGGGTTCGGGGTTGGATTTTTCTCTCCTTGGCCCGTGAAAAATTCTCCAGTTTTCCCCGATCATTTGGTATTATGCCAAAATTGCCTAGTGGCCAGCTTTGGTACCCATTGCGCAACAGACAAATCTGGTCACCCTGATCGTGTTGCAATTTAATATGTTCTAGTTGAACAAACTGACCTTGTTGGTGTTGCGGATATGGCTAGAATGGTAGCTTTTTTTGCTGCCAAAATTGGGCAACGTCCTTGCCTTGTGGTCCATTGAACCCCAGTTGATAACTTGCATTGTTGCGCGCCAGAACTCCTCCATACTCTACTAGTTATTCAAGGTATGGATGAACATACGGTGGCATCTCAGACATGAAAACCTCCTTTGGGTGCCCTTGGTTCATCTCGCTCCAATGTTTATGCCCTTGCGGAAGCGTTGAGCTGACTTGGTAGACTTCTTTATACATCGGCTGGTTCACGCGCAGCAATTGTTGCACGAGGCTTGTCTCGACCCCAGTGGATCCAGAACCGTCCTCCATTAGCCCCTTGCCTCAGTTTAGGGCTTTGGTGATTGCAGATTCACTGTTGAGGAAGTATGAGACCGTCTCTGGACAAGTAATAAACTACAACAAGTCCGAATTAGTTCTTTCTCCCAATGCCACTGATGCAATGAAGTTTATGTTTCAAGAGAATTTAGCAGTGAAAATAGTCACTCACCATGATAGATACTTGGGTCTTCCACTAACGTTAAAAAGAAAGCTCACTCTTAACCTCTCAGGAGTTATCGACAATTACTGGAATAAGAACCAAGATTGGACAACGAAAACTTTGTCTGCTCGAGGTAAGGAAATTCTCATAAAGGCCGTTCTTCAAGCTTTGCCTCAATATGCCATGAACTGCTTTAAGCTGCCAGAGTATGTGATTAACAAAATGCAAAGTATCATAAGAAGGTTTTGGTGGGGCTCCTCTTTGTCTAAAAAGCCTATATACTGGACAAACTCTCATGTTCTGAGTCGAGATAAAGAAATGGGGGATCTAGGTTTTAAAGACCTAAAAGTATCAATATGGCTTCCCTTGCGAAGCAAGCCTGGAGGATTTACACTAAACCTGAGCTGCTGGTTTCAAAAATTTACAAAGCTAAATACTTTTATAATGCAGTGTAGCTTGGGCTATAGACTTTCTTTTTGTTGGAGAAGTATCTTTAAAGGAATGGAGTTGATTAGAGCAGGAACGGAACGTGATCACAATGGTAAATTACGATGGATATCAAATGCCTCTGGGGAGTTTGATATCAGCAGTGCCTACAAGTTCATAAAGCAGTCAGTTGGCATGGATACTAGAGATGATGCAGGGGGTTCAGATCATGCGCAGCTTCGGAGATTTTGGAATGATTTTTGGAAGATGGCTGTTCCAAGAAAAATAAAGATTTTTGGGTGGCGGGGATTCCATGCAGCTTTACCAACAGGCATCAGTTTGTACAGACGTGGTTTGGAAAACAATGTAGGCTGTGCGGTGTGTGGCTATAGGATAGAAACATATTCTTATATTTTTCTTCATTGTTGGCCAGCGAGAGCCATTTGGACTCATCTGGCCATTCCTGACCTTACTGGTCTTCCGCCATCTGAATTTTTTTTCTGATATTGTCCATTACAGTTGGAGTCATTTTACGCACAAGAAGTGGCAATTGATTCTAGTGGCACTTTGGCTCATTTGGTATTGTAAAATAGCTTAGTAATCCTAATGTACGTCTTGTGCAAGACTTAGCAAGTCGAGCTTGAGCTCCCACATGTAATCTAGCTCTAGGTTAGAGCTGGGTTTGGACTGGAGCAAGCTGAGAAGAAATCACATGGTGCAGGGCAAAACGTGGACGTTTTGTCTAAGAGGGAAAATAGAGTTTGGATCTCTGGATGAAACGCAGCCGTTTCCCAAGGGCACGAAGTCCGGGTAAGTTGGACGACATCGTATACTGGAGGCGCGAAGGTTTGACATGGGACGAGACGTCATCGTTTGGATAACGACTTCGCTCTTTAGTTAGACGATGCCGTTTTGGGCGAGCGCGAGAAGGTTTTGGCTTTGTGTGGAACTGCGTCGTTTTGACACGCAGCTCAGTTCAGTACATAAGGTGAGTTCTGGGTTTTTTCTAGGGTTCATCACAAATCCGATTTCCGAATTTGGGGCTTTTCTCTCAACATCAATTCTCATGCATTCTCCATCGACCGAAGCTTTCCGATCCATCAGTGAACATCTGCGACCGAGTTTTTGTCCGATTGATTGTCAATTGGACAACCATTGACTGCGCTTCACCGGTGGTTTTTCCAGCGCATCAGCACTAGCGACGGCCGGTGACTCCGTGCTTCGTCCGAAGTGTTTGGTTCTTCTCTGCTACTCAGGGAAGTCTTGTGATCCTCTCGGATTCACTTCGTGGTTGATAGTATCACCATTGGTGGGATTGGGGTAGAAATAGGCTAAGTCTTGCATATAGGATAGGAATGTGTAATCAAAAATACCAAGCGCATAATAAGATAGTTCTCGGGTCTCTTACGGGTTCAACTTTGAGGATTTAGGCATTGCCGAACCTCGTTACATCACTTGTCATTAGTCTAGCTTTTTTCGCAAATGTTTCCGCAAATTGACCTAAGTGAACCAAGAACTTGAATTGTGTGTTGTTTTTGGTGTTTGAACTAAGTAAGCAAGTGAATCTTGTTATTACATTGTGGTATCAGAGCAAATTCTTGATCCTCCTGTGGTTATCTTGATATTTCTCATTGTCATACTGTGATATCTTCACATATAGCACTTGTTTTTTGGCTTTTCTTGTGCCAAGAACTGAGCCGTGTGTCACCTGCTACTCAGGTGATCTTCTGCTAAGACATGACTGACATGAAGCACCAATTGTTCGATGGCACTCAAGACTACTACATTTGGAAGGTTTAAATGAGAGCCATCCTCACTAAGGAAAAGTGCATCAAGGCTGTAACTGAGGAATGGGTTGCTGGGACTTCTGCTGATAGAAAGCTTGAGATGCAGGAGCAAGCCCACTCAGAGATTATGATGAGGCTAAGTGATGAAATAATCAGACAAGTGGTAACATTCTCTAACCTAAAGGAACTCATGGATGCTTTGGATAATATTTACATCAACAAGTCACTGCCTAATAAGATTTCTTTGCTGTGCAGACTGTTTAATTTTAAGATGGATTTGTCTAGGACTCTTGAAGAAAACTTAGACAACTTTCTTAAACTTACTCAATACTTGACTAGATGTAAAGAGAAAATTGAGGAAACTCATAAAGATGTCATCATATTGAATGCCTTGCCATCTCAGTTTGATAACCTAAAAGATGTTATACAATATGGTAGAGATGATATCACATATGCTAAGATCATTGAAGCTGTTATTCAAAAGAATGAATCACTGAAAGTGTTTAAAATGAGGAATAGCTCTAAGACTGAATCTAGGCAAGAATCAAAGAATGAGGTGATGATGTTTAGGGGAAAACCTAAGAACAAATCTGTGAGGCCTAATGCCCATGAAAAACCTGCTGAGAAAAATGCTGATAAATTTGCTGTGAAATGTGAATATTGTCATAAACTTGGTCATTGGACCAAGGACTGTTTTAAGAAAAAGAGGGATGAAAAGTATAAGAATGGTAACAAACAAGAATCTGGTTCTTCTAATATGTTTGAGTCTGGTAAGCAATATCAGAATGAGATCATGATGGCTGGTGATGGAAATGGGACTGACCAGTGGATCTTGGACTCAGGCTGCACCATGCATGCCACCCCCAGGTAAGCACCTCTTTAGCAGCTTAAAAACCTGCAATGGAGGTGAGGTAAGGCTAGGAGATCAGACCATCTTACTCATTAAGGGTATAGGTAGTGTCTCCATGAAAATGCATGACGGTATTACTAGAACTATCACAAATGTTAGATGGGTTCCAGATTTGAGAAGAAGCTTAATGTCTGAATCTATGTTTGATGATATTGGCTGTGAAATCAACACCTATAATGGCATAAGACAAGTTATTAAAAATGGCATTGTTTTAATAAAAGCTGTTAAGGAAGGTGGCTTGTACCATGTAGTCTCCTCTAATGAAATAAATGTATCTGCTGCACCTAAAAGTGATAAGAAGCTTACAAAAACAAAGATATGGCATAATGGGCTAGGACATATAGGAAATCAAGGGCTGAGCTGTTTATATAAGGTTGGTTTAATACCCATTGAACCAATGAAACTGAGTTTTTGTGAAACCTGCATTTTAAGTAACAAAACAGCACATTCATTCCCTAGATCTTCTTTTACTGTTTCTAAGCCTCTTGAATATGTGCATTCTGATCTTTGGGGCCCTGTCCAAGTTTCTACTCTTGGTGGCAGGTCTTATTTCATTTCAATCATTGACCATTTCACAAGGAAGGTATGGATTTATTTACTGAAAAATAAGAGTGATGCTTTTGATAGTTTTAAAGATTGGAAGGCTTTGGTTGAGGGTCAATCTGGCCATAAGGTTAAGTGTCTTAGAACTGATAATGGGTTAGAGTTTTGTAACAAAGACTTTAATTAATTCTGCATTAACCATGGCATTAAAAGAAACTTAACTGTCCCTAGAACACCACAACAAAATAGAAATGCTGAAAGAATGAATAGAACACTGCTAGAAAAAGCTAGGTGTTTGTTGTTTAGTTCTGGTATGAATAGTTCAATGTGGGGAGAGGCAGTTATAACCTCAGCTTATTTGATTAATAGAAGTCCATCATCTGTTATTGATTTTAAAACTCCTTATGAAATGTGGACTGGTAAAAAGCTATATCTGCACTATCTAAAACCATTTGGATGCACTGCTTATGCTTATGTAACTCAGTGAAAGTTAAAGCCTAGAGCCTTAAAATGTGTAATGCTAGGTTACCCTGAAGGAACAAAAGGATATAAACTGTTAGAAGTTCAACCAAGTGAATATAGAGTCATCACTGCTATTTCAGTGACCTTCAATGAGACTGAGTTCCATTTTAAGAGCAATCTAACATCTTCCACTAAGCAAGCAGGTGCCCAAGAAGCCACTCAAGTCAGTTTCATACCTCAATGGCATGCCCAAGCAGCAGGGGAGCAGGAGAATGACCCAAATGAAGAGGAATTTGACCATGGACTGGTCCAAGAAATGGGGTCTTCTGCTCAAGGGGATGAGTCTACTAATGATCATCCCATCACTCATGCATCAGATGGAGTTGAAAGCAGTCATCACCCTCACTCTGCTAGTGAGGGAGGTAACCCTGATCTTATCTTTTACAATTCCGCAATTATTGAAGCAACAGTGGATGATCATAATGTTGATGATAATGTTGCTATTGTGAATGTTGATATGCCTGTTGAAAATGTGCCTGATTTGTCCAACTATAGGCTATCTAGAGATAAGACTCCTAGAAGGGTCATACCCAATAGGAAATATTTCGCAAATTTGTCTGAAATTCTGAATGTGGATGAATTTGCTTTGATGGCTGTTGAGATTGTTAAGTATGATATTCCTGATACTTATGATGATGCTGTGAGTGGTAAAGAGTCTAAACTATGGCTGAAAGCTATGAATGAGGAAATACAGTCAATGCATGATAATCAAACTTGGAGATTATTTCCCAAACCTGAAAATGTAAAAGCTATAGACTGTAAATGGATCTTCAGAATAAAAGAGGGAAATGATAGTGGTGAACCCCCTAGGTTTAAGGCAAGACTTGTTGCCAAAGGTTTTCTACAAAAAGTGGGTATTGACTTCAATGATATTTTTGCTCCTGTGGTTAAAATACAAAACAATGAGACATTTAATTGCAATGACTGCTGTGTTTAACTGGGAACTTGAGCAAATGGATGTTTAGACTGCATTTTTACATGGTGACTAAGATGAAAGACTTTATATGAAACAACCAATTGGCTTTATTGATAAACAAAAACCTGAGCATGTATGTTTTTTTACAGAAATCTATATATGGTTTAAAGCAATCACCTAGACAATGGAATAGGAAATTTGACTCTTGTATGTTGTCTTTGGGTTTCATAAGAAGTCAGTATTATTCATGTCTCTATCTGAAAAATGTTAAGTCTGCTACTCCTCTTTATGTTGTGCTATATGTGGATGATCTATTGTTGATTTGTCCTTCTTTACCTGTCATCATGAAACTGAAAGATAGTCTTAATAAGGTTTTTGACATGAAAGACATAGGTAAAGCACAGAAAATCTTAGGGGTAAAGATCATAAGAGATAGGAAGAACAAACAGATTTTATTGTCTCAAGTGGATTATATTGATAAAGTTCTAACTAAATTCTCTATGAAAGATTCTAATCCCACTATTGTACCCTTAGGAGGGCACTTAGATATATCTAAGAATGACTGCCCTAAAACTGAGCTTGAAAAACAGAAAATGGAAAAAATTCCTTATGATGTTGGTGTTGGTTCTATCATGTATGTCATGTTATGTACTAGACCTGATTTAGGCTTTGCTATTAGTGTTTTGAGTAGGTATATGGCTAATCCAAGACCTAAACATTGGCAGGCTTTTACTAAGACATCTATCTGGTACTAAAAATCTGGGACTGATATATGGTGAACATGCTAGTAAAACCAACCTAACTGGTTATGTTGATTTTGATTATGCAAGTAACAAAGACACTAGGAAATCTACTACATCTTTCTTATTCACTTGGGCGGGAAACTGCATTACTTGGAAGTCACAACAGCAGTCCATAGTTGCACTGTCCTCAACTGAGGCAGAGTACATAGCTGCTGTTGAGGCAGCCAAGGAAGCAATTTGGCTCAAGGGTGTTTTGAATGAAATACAAGGTGTTAAGTTTGTGCCTGTGATATTCATGGACAGTCAAAGTGCTTTGTGCTTGTGTAAGGACCCTGTTTATCATGAAAGATCGAAACATATTGATGTTAGATATCATTTCATAAGAGATATGGTAGAATCTATGGAAATTGTGTTTGAAAAGATTTTGGGTGATAAGAATCCTGCTGACTTTGGTACTAAAGCTGTGCCATTTAATTTGATTTTTGCAAGAGATCACTCCATATTGGGAAGGTCAGTTGATGAAGAACCAAGGGCGGATGACTAGGGACTCTTGAGAACTAGAATATTATGCGCTTAGTAGAATAGGGTTGCACATTAGGCTTAGGAGGGCAATTGTAAAATAGCTTAGTAATCCTAATGTACGTCAAGTGCAAGACTTAGCAAGTCGAGCTTGAGCTCCCACATGTAATCTTTGTCTAGGTTAGAGCTGGGTTTCGAGTGGAGCAAGCTGGGAGCAAGCTAGGAAGAAATCTCATGGTGCAGGGCAAAACGTGGACGTTTTGTCTAAGCTGGGAGCAAACTTGAATTGTGTGTTGTTTTTGGTGTTTGAACTAAGTAAGCAAGTGAATCTTGTTATTACAGGTATAATCGGAGCAAACCCGGGGGTTGATATAATTTAATTTTTAGTTTGTGGGTTGAGCCCGTGGGTCGAACCTTCAGATTGAACCCGTGGGTTGGGCTGGGTCGGGTTGGGTTGAGTTTTGATCAACCCAACCTGACCCACGTGCCGAACCCACCATTCTCGACCCACGAGCTGGGTTGCACGGATCGGGCTGGGTCAGGTCGACCCGCGCGGGCCAACTCACGGGTTTCGTAACCCACTTCCATCTCTACATCTAAACCATAATTAGCTAATTAGGAAATATAAGGCCTAAGCCCGACTGCCAAGATTATGAACTTTCTAAACTGGACAAGCCCAATAATCTAATTAGGATCCACAATACAACAGGATGAACTATGAATGGAGTTAATCTCTCCCACATGATATGAGATGTCAGAATCCTTGCATGTTTATTCGTCAAACCATTAAAGCATTTTGTGTGAACTTTGAATGACGGGATGGGTTGCTATAAAACAAGAAACAAGGAAAGCAATATGCTTTATCTTTCTCAATATAATACTCAACCCAAGGCCACTACATGAACCATCTTCATGAAACTTTTGCCCTTGAACTTTTTAAGTAGGTCAATAACAATCCAAATGAGGTTGATTCAGTCGTTTTGATCATCCTTTGATAGAATCAACAAGAAAGGATCTAGGTTTTTATCATGGATTCCAACGATATATTTCTTATCTCATTCACGCTTTCACCACCGATCTCATGATGCTCACTTTCACCGACTCTTGAGGAAGTAATACTTTTTAACCATTGTGATATATGGAGAATTCTATTATTCGTCATTGTGTTCAATAAACGTACGAGAAATTAACTAATAGTCACCGATCTCATGATGCTCACTTTCACCAACTCTTGAGGAAGTAACACTTTTTAACCATTGTGATATATTGAGAATTCTAATATTCGTCATTGTGTTCAATAAACCTACAAGAAATTAACTAATAGTCAAGTACCTAGACATAGTACTTGGTTGAACGAGAAAGTTGAAACTATGATACATTAAAGACAGTAAAGAAAGATATCTCTAATCAATTTGCACATCATCTTCAGAATACTTAAATCTGAATATAATACATTGAGAAATCTGAAGATCAATTTGTGCAGTAAACAGAGATATCCCAACATCGAAGTTCGAAGGCAATAAACTATGATACACAGAACAGTGAACACAATACTTAAATATACAGAGTACAAAAAAAAGGATACTAAATATCATTAAATATTTCGTGCATCTTCATCACTCAACAGATGAGGGTTCATACAGTGAAAGGCAATAAACGAAAGAATTATATCAGTATGACAGTGAAATATAGTAACCTGTTCAAGATACTGTTCAAGGGACTGTTTGAGACAGACCTTAAACACCTTTGTGACAGTGCAGCAAGCAGAACAAAGTAGGAGCACACACAGTATGATACCCAGTTCGGCTACGCCTACTCTGGGGGGTTTCCCACACCCTAAAAGGGACACAAATCTTTATTACGTGTTTTAGAGCTACAAGTGGACTTACGCTTCCTCAACTCCTCGTTCGTAATCGCCTAGCCTCTAAACCACCGTCTCTCAGATTTGTAACCTCGGCTCACCGCAGTTCGCCGCGATCCCCTTTGTCCGAACCTCCTGCCCGAACGTCCTCGATCTTCTCTCCGAAGCTCGATTGCTTTCTCCCGAAAGCCAGCAGTGATCAATGATGTGTGCAGCAGTATGGTCGATCACAGACAGTCTGAAAAGCACACTGAACAGACTGTATCAGCGTCGTTGATGTTCCGGTGAGGAATGATCAAACGGCCGTCGCTCTTCTTCTCCAATCTCACAGATGCACTCTCGTGTGTGTCTCTCAGAGAAGCGATGCCGATTTGGTTGCCCTAGCATTGTATTTATATGCATAGGCAAATTTCCAAATCTGTTGCAGATAACCTCATCAAATATTTAGTAAATATTCCTAAATATTCGATGTGTATCTTTGATCTAATCTTAGGGAAGATTCGGATTTCTTCCACGACAAGTCAGCCAATCTGATCACCAATCCAAAGAGATGATATTCGTTTTAATATCTGGATCTCGACTTTTTCGCTGGCCGACTTCACCCGAAAGATCTTCGATCTTTAGAACCTTCCGGAAAAGCATCCTTGCGTCTGCTCTACGCTGTACTTGAGTGCCAGACTGTGTGTAACTCTACTTGAACACCTGTTTGATTTGTCTAAGGCCGTTTTACCAAACACATGCCATTCATGGGAACATCAATCTCCCCCTGGGCATTTTGGCAAAACAAAATCTACTAGATGCTAGCTATATCTATCTAACACTCTAGGCTCTAGACACAATTGAGGGAACAAAAATGTCAACCTCAAAATACTCCCCCTTTTTGCCACAAACTGGCAAGGGGTCCAATCTAAGTTCAAACAGTACGAGAAATGTGCCAGAACAAGCACAGAGACAACACAAAATGAAAGGTAGCAAGATTCAAAGTTCAAAAGTTTTCAGCAATGGACCTTTAGCCGGACGACGTATCATCCGAAACACCATTAGATTCATCAGCCTCCTCTTCATCGTCGCTTGGGTAATGAAGGGCACGGGCCATCCTGTTGATCCGCTTGCGCTGTTCCTTGTCTGCAGCTATGATTGCATCCAGTTCCTTCATCAGCTTGGACCTCTCAACACAAGCCATGCGATCTCCCCATCGTTTTGACGACTCTGGGAAATCCTTGAATTTCCATCCCGGCTGTGTGAGGTCATTCACATGGTGGCCTTTGAAGAGCTTGTGGTCCACAGTGAACTTCTGCGGGGTCTTGGAGAGAGTCATATTTGGAGTCTGCAATTATGGAGCTTGACGAACGATCAGTTCAAAAATCAGAGAAGGAAAATAGATCTGGTGAAGAGATCGTTTCGATGTAGCGTGTTCAGCAATCAGTTTGAACATTACTCTTCCCAGGTTAAACGGCATCTTGTTTCCTATCTGATAAATCAGCTGGGCCATCTCTCTGCTAACAGTAGATCGGTGAGAGGAAGGCTTCCAATTGAAGACAGCAATGAAGAACATCATGGAGTAAAAATTTGACAAGCGGGCTGTAGCAAGATAAGTCTCAGGCCACCACGGGACTGAACCAGCAGTTAAATTGTCCACAATCTTGTCAAAATCTTCTTCCTCCTCGTCCACCTCTGGATCATCTATCTGGAAGAATTTGCAGATGAGGTCTGGATTGATTTCAATTTTTCTTCCCCGAACAAAGACAACTCCATAATTTTTGTCGCCAATCACACCAAACTGTGAAGGGAGATTTGCCATAGCTTCACGCACCAGTTACTCATTGAACGGTTTACTCTTTGTCAATGTCCAAATCAGGCATGTTTGTCGAAGAACATGAAGAACCTCCTTCCTAGTGTAGCGCTTCTCATCCAGAAAACGCTCAGGAATAATCTTCCTTTTTAGCACGAACTTCCACTTTCTTGCAGCAGTTTTATTGACAAACCAAGTTCCCTTCTTGACCAAGCCAGCTGGAGCTGTATCAGAGAGAGGAGATGGAATTTCACAGCTCCTCGGATCTTGTGAAACTGGAGTAGGAACTCCACGTTTCCTCTTTTTGGAAGCAACAGCTCCCCCTGCACCCTGGCGAGCATCTACGACCGAATCCACAACAGGTCCTCCATCATGAACCTTACCTTTTCCTTTGACCTTCTTTGCCTTCTCGATCTCAGCAAGAGAAACGAAATCTTGCTCATCCTCAGAAAGGGAGTCCGATACGAGAATATGCTGAGCACCAACCTCCATTTCTGCATTAGAGATAGCTGGGGAATCTGCCACCACACGGGCAACATCTACAAGATCATCGCCCTCAACTCTGCCTTGCACAACGACTGGAGCTGACTTCTCAACTGACTCTGCCTCTGAACCAGAGTTCTCTTGAGATATGGCTGTCTCAGCATCGTGCTGACAACCTGATGCAACAACTACATGAACACTTGCCTCCTTACCAGTTTCTGAACTGTGTGCAGATGCAGAAGCTTCAACCTCCGCTTCTTGGGTTTGTGGGGACACAACTGGCAATGGCACAACAATCTCAGGAACAGTTTCCTTCTGCAACCCCTCGATGACATCGTCAATATCCTTGTAAAGAACATCAAGCTCGTCATCTTTTTCAACAGATTCTGCTTCTTCAGGCACAGTATCAGTATGCTGTTTGCCTTCTAAAACCTTATGCGCTAACAGAGATATCTACAGGCCCATCAACAGAGACAACACTTCCCTTCCTCTTGCTTGAAGGCTCAATAGGCAGTTCAGGATCCAAGACTGACATAGTACTGAGCCGTCCACTTACGGCACTAATCTTGGCCAGACACTTCCTTGGAGAAACTCTTCTACGATTAACAATCTTCTGTTGAAACCTCGAGGGACGCATATAACCAAAAGCAAGAATCTTCTCCTTCCAGACTTTAGAACCAGCAACCTTAGACACATGCAAACTGGGATCCCCACCTTTCACAGAATCAACAACCTCCAAACATTCAACAGCCCTACTGGCTTCACCACCCTTCACTATCACAGCTTCTACACTCTTTTCAACTACTTTATTACCAACAATAGCATCTTTCTTACGAGCTAAAACAACAATCGGAGCTTTAGGCATTGAAGATACCTTAGACTGGGGCATGGTCGGTGAAGGAACGACACTTGGAGGTGTTGAACTAGCACCGGTTTGTATAGGAATTATTTGCGCAGGTTGCGATGGCACTTCCTTCTGCTTTGCAGCAGGTTCTAGACTTTTTCGCTCCACCATCCCAACCCTAGGGTTTGTAGAAACTGCTTCATTCTCAGAAACTTTGATACCAGGCACGGCTGAAGTTCTAGCAACCAAAGGCGACGCCTTTTTCTTCATCGACATCTTCGGCATCGTCGTTTTTGGAATTTGAGGCTTTGCCGCCAAAGCTTTGGAAGACTTCATATCCGCTTTCTTGGTTTCTGGAGCGGATGCGACAGCGGTCTTGGAGGATTTCCTGGTGTTCACCATTAACACCGCAGAGAAGAAAGATCGGGAGATTACGCAGTAGTTAGTTGTTCTAGGGTTTGGAAAGATAGAGAGACGAGCAACAGGCGAGGCAATTTTGATTTTCAAATCAAGGACTGCCTTTTCAACTTCCTAAACGAGCCTTCGAGAATATTCCCTCTTTCCTCATAACTGTGCAAAAAATCTTCAAAAAAAATTTAAACCAATATTCGTCTTCTAAAAAATGTTCCTTTTGATCCAGCTCACTTCCTTAAGTGGTCAGTCCAACTGTTTTGCTGGAGTTGCGACTCTGACTGACCACTGCCTGACAGGCTTAGTGATTGATAACACCTAGACCCAGGGCGGATCTAAGGGTCTCGACCTCTGTAGCATTCAATCGCATACGGATCACCTTCTCCTGTAGCGTTCTTTGGAGACTAGCTAGCTACGAGGCATACTCGCTCTGGAAGGGGAGGGTGCTAATATCCGTTTGTGGCGCCCGGCGAAGAGGGTATCTGACAGATCTATAATCATCAACATGGGTGTGTGCAACTTGTGTCAGTGTCTTGTTTACTCCTCCTCGAACATATCCATGATTGATGAGGCGCTTACACCGAGCTCCGAACGACTGTTGGGGAGTATGGATGAACTGTTGAGCAGTAGGACCCTTGTTTCGTAGATAACTCGCCCGTGTGAGACTGGTAAAATCATTCATGCAAGCTGGAACACACTTGGAGCTGCCATATCTCCCAACTTTTATCGGTCCACTTACATTTGTGTGAAATTGTTCTACCGGTCTGCTAGCACTGAACTGACAGTTGTTGGGGAACGAGTCTTTTGTCTGAGTCCTGATTCTGCATGCAGCACCTCGTGCATCAATATCACCTGTCTCCTTGGGCCTTCCTCGGATGAGTTCAGTTGAGTCGAGCATCGAGGTTTTGAGAGTCAGATTACCCATGCGCCTGTGCCACAAACCCATCTCATTCCGTCGACTTGGTAGGCAGGCCGAAGCACCAACAGGTCCAGCTGAACCAATAAGGTAGCAATTGTTGGGAGTCCTGTCGCCTTTCATTAATGTGCTTCCTTTCTTATTCAACACGTGACATGAGTCGTGAGTGAAGGTGACAAGATGTCCATCATCACATAGTTGACTAATGCTAAAGAGATTCATATTCAATCCATCAACCAAGAGAATGTCCTTGAGTGCAGGAAGATCCGGAACCTTCAATGTCCCACAGCCGATCACCTGACCCTTTCCTCCATCACAAAAGGTGACAAATTGCTTCTTCATAACAGGTCGAACATGAGTAAGAAACTTAGAGTTACCTGTCATATGAGCGGAGCATCCACTATCGAAGAACCAGTGATCTTTCTCAATGTGACGTGATGAGTTGATCGCAGCCAGACATATGGTCTTGCTTGCCTTTGGTACCCAGATCTGTTGCATTCGAGGTTTATTCTTGTGTCTCATAGCTCTTCGCTCAGCAAGAAACAGGCGACACCTTGGTCTGATGTGTCCGATTTTGAAACAGTACCAGCATGTGCGGAGATCTTCCGTCTGTTCTGAGAAGGAGCTGGTTCGATCATTGCGAGTTCTTCTTTGGCCAGCCGTGTTCTTTTCTTGAGACAGATCCACTTTCTGTCTCGGGTGCTGTCTCACCTTCTCTCACATGTTCTGTTTCACCTTCTTTCCCTGGTGGTGATTCAGTTTCTTTTTCACCGTCTGTTCCGGGTTTCGTTCAACCACTGGTTTCGCTTTAACAAACGTTGTAGCTGAATCTCACTTTAACAAACCATGTCCAGACTCCATTCTTTGTGACCTGAGAATCTCATTTAGATCCTTAGTCCCAGAGTTCAACATCGTCACCGACTGTTTGAGCTGGTTGAGCTCCTTCAAGGTAGCTGAATGATCCATTTTTTCAGATTCAACCTGGAGTTCTAGAGACTCTACGTGCCTCAAGAGGTACACCTCTTTGCGCTTTAGTTCTGTGATCATTTTCCTTAGACCTACCATTCCAGCTGGATGAGTTTCACGATCTTTTTCCATGTCGATTTTTAGTGATGAGATGGTACCCAGGAGCTCTGTTTTCTGTGCAAGCAGACATGCCCTTTCCTGTTTCATTTCTGTTAGTTGGGCAACCATCAGATCTACCTTACCTTGGAGTTCCACCTTCTCTGTAGCCAGAATCTTGACCTCCTGCCACACTTTGTCTTTTTCATCAGTCATGGTGGCAATTGTGTCGTTGAGTTTCTTGTTGAGATTGATTACCAACAACCACTTCTCATGCAGGTCTTTGTAAGATTCAGCCAGTGTCTCTTGCGTGAGTTCTTCATTATCGCTGTCTGAGGAGTCTTCAGTCAGGAGAACAGGTTGAGGAGACTTGTTATTGCTGGATTCACTGTATTCTTCTGTGATTGCAGCAAATGCTACAAAGCTGGTAGTTTCATCACATTCCTGCTCATCACTGTCGCTGAGGTTTGCAACCATTCCCTTATTCTTCTTGAGGGTATTAGCACATTCGGCCTTGATGTGGCCGAATCCCCTGCATTCATGGCATTGAACCTCTTTCCCCTTTTCAGAAGCATCATCCGTTTTCTCACTGAGCCTCATCTTGCCTGTTTTCCAATTGCGAGAATTACTTGAGGATGACTGTCCTTGCTCCGGGCCACGTCTGTTGAGTTTCCGAACCATTCTGCCGAAGTTTTGAGCCATCATAGCCAGTTGTTCAGTGTTGCAGTCTGTTTCACCCAAGCCTTCAGACAATACTGCTCTTAGAGCGATTCCTTTTCCCTCTTTGGATTCAGTTTCGTGATTCATCCCGTAAGTTCTGAGTGAGCCCATGAGTTCGTCCAGTTTCAGCTTGGAGATGTCGTGCATTTCCTCAATTGCGGTGACTTTCATAGCGAATCTCGGAGGGAGCGATCTAAGAACCTTGCTGGCCATTCTTTCACTGTCAATGGGCTTTCCTAGGGCAGCAGCTTCGTTGGACAGATCTAGTACTCTTGCATTGAACTCGGGGATAGTTTCACTGTCCTTCATCTTCATGTCCTCGAACTTGGTTGTCACAATCTGCATTCGAGAATTGCAAACCTTGTCCGTACCTTCATAAGCTGTTTGAAGGATATCACATGCATCCTTTGCGATTTCACAGTTGATGATCAGTTTCAGCACATTCTCGTCCACGCCAGAGAAGATAGCGTTCATGGCTTTTGAGTTCCCAATAGACGCTTTTTCATCAGCTTCATCCTATAGGGCTTCAGGTTTAGGGACAACTTCACCTGTGAGGCTTTCCATCAAGGGTTGAGTCCATCCAACCAAGACAGCCTTCCAAGCTTTTTCATCGAGAGATTTCAGAAAGGATTTCATCTTGGGCTTCCAACAGGCATAGTTAGATCCTTCTAACAACGGGGGTCGGGTGATGCTCCTTCCTTCAGAGTCATCTTGAACAGTTCTAGGATCCCACTCAGTGTGTCGAGTGTTTGCTCTGATACCAATTGAAATATATAACCTGTTCAAGCTACTGTTCAAGGGACTATTTGAGACAGACCTTAAACACCTTTGTGACAGTGCAGCAAGCAGAACAAAGTAGGAGCACACACAGTATGATACCCAGTTCGGCTACGCCTAGTCTGGGGGTTTCCCACACCCTAAAAGGGACACAAATCTTTATTACGTATTTTAGAGCTACAAGTGGACTTAGGCTTACTCAACTCCTCGTTCGTAATCGCCTAGCCTCTAAACCACCGTCTCTCAGATTTGTAACCTCGGCTCACCGCAGTTCGCCGCGATCCCCTTTGTCCGAACCTCTTGTCCGAACGTCCTCGATCTTCTCTCCGAAGCTCGGTTGCTTTCTCCCGAAAGCCAGCAGTGATCAATGATGTGTGCAGCAGTATGGTCGATCACAGACAGTCTGAACAGCACACTGAACAGACTGTATCAGCGTCGTTGATGTTCCGGTGAGGAATGATCAAACAGCCGTCGCTCTTCTTCTCCAATCTCACAGATGCACTCTCGTGTGTGTCTCTCAGAAAAGCGATGCCGATTTGGTTGCCCTAGCATTGTATTTATATGCATAGGCAAATTTCCAAATCTGTTGTAGATAACCTCATCAAATATTTAGTAAATATTCCTAAATATTCGATGTGTATCTTTGATCCAATCTTAGGGAAGATTCGGATTTCTTCCACGACAAGTCAGCCAATCTGATCACCAATCCAAAGAGATGATATTCGTTTGAATATCTGGATCTCGACTTTTTCGCTGGCCGACTTCACCCGAAAGATCTTCGATCTTTAGAACCTTCCGGAAAAGCATCCTTGCGTCTGCTCCACGCTGTACTTGAGTGCCAGACTGTGTGTAACTCTACTTGAACACCTGTTTGAACTGTCTAAGACCGTTTTGCCAAACACATGCCATTCATGGGAACATCAGACAGTATCAATGAATCACTATTGACAATGCTTTAACCAAAAAGGGAAATCAATTTCAATACAAAATACATGGAATTATCACAAAGCACAAGCATTAACATACATGAAGCAGGGAGGGAGGGAGGAAGCCGCAGCGAGATGCTGGATTGATGGTGGAGGAGAAAACAATGAAAAAAAGGTCGGGGAACGATGATTATAATTTAAAAGCGTACGCGTTGCGTTGCATGACTTGCATCTAACTCCGCGGCTAACTTTGCGTCGTGCCTAAGATCTAGCACGAACGACTGCAGAGCACCGAACCGACTGAAGGTGAAAAGGAAAATTAAATATGTTTTACCTGATATTAAAAAATTGGGCCAAAAGTTACTCTTGTTATAGTCCATCTTGCCCTGCATCCGTCCCAGGATTCGCCTTACTGAAATGAGAAGTGTTGGTTTATATAATTTATTGAATCATGACTCACAAATTTTAGTTTTGAGTCACAAAGAGCTATAATCATGCATAAACTCACGAAATTTGAGCAGATCACACCATACTAGTTTCATGAATTTTACTGTGTTGCTCACATACTCATGATAAATTTTAGAATATGCACATGAGTACATCAAGCGCTAAAGACTTCGTAACTCAGATACATAATCCTAAATAAAGAAGACATATTTTCACACTCAATAATTTGGACTGTGTTATCTTTCATTTTTATCTATAGCAAACCAAAGTGTGCTAGTACCCTTACAGGCCTGGTTATTCAGGACTGATTAGTGGCTGGTCCAAAGATTCACAGAAAGGGGACAAAATAAAAATCATAACATAATTAAAACATCTATTTTATAAGAAAGGAGGTCTCAAAGTTATTTCATTTATACCAATAGATGTCACCGAGTCATCCGGTCTTAATAAAAAAATCGGTTACTAAATCATTCTGCAGTTCCACATTGTAAAACTTTAACTCAGTTACCATATTAGTGAGGATTATTGTTAGGATCGTTAGTTAGCTGTACTTGCTAAGTACTGATACGCGTCAAGTATGTAAGCAGCGGATATAAGTAAAAAGCGTAAGAGTAAGTACAAGACAGTAATATATAGTGGAAACCCAGATACGCGTCAAGTATGTAGATCGATTACAAGGATTATACTCTCACCCAAACCACACTCAGTGGTAATCCGTCCTTCTTTCAGACCGACTTAGTGAAGGTGTAATCCGGTTGCAATCGCACCGCAAGTGATCTTCCACTTCTGGCTCCAATCGCTCTATGGCTCCCTCCGAAATGCGTTGTTGATCTTCCGACTCAAAGCTTCTTTGAAACAGCAATCTCTGATCGTTCTTACCTCCGTAATTACGCAGCCAAGGATTCCCGTTCGAGCACACTCCAAAAGGCAGCCGTATCATCCTTTATATAGTCGTACATCGAACCGGGTAGCCCTAGATTTTCTTGCTCGAAAATCTCTCATCTTGCACGACAAGATCGCACAAAATCTTCCAGCTGATTCGTCCATCCCATAATGTCTTCATCAGCCTTCCAATTAGATCGTCCCATTCCGATCTAATTGGATATGCGGTTGAGATAAAGTTTCCTAAAATCTCTCACGTAATATTCCCAAATCAAACCAATTTCAAATCTCGTTACAAGCATCCCGAACTGATCTTGGAAATATACCAGCATATATATATGCTATAACCGATCTTGGGAACAAAGATCCACCGAGAATATTTATGGAAATATTCTCGTTCTCAATCCGAGGTACTGCTACTTCTCAGAGATCAGCGCAATGTCTTGCACACTCAAGTAGCCGTTACTTTTAGAGTACCTGTACTTAAACCTGCGCACTCAAGTAACACATCAGCAGGATGTTTGTCCATAAAAAAAAACTGGAATATACGTCCTCCAGACGTATGCCTACTCCAGGGGTATCGTACTCCAACAATTTCCCCCTTTTTGATGATGACAAACATCCTCTTCACAAGAGATAATAATAGCATGAAACACATGTATATATTAACCTCTACACAGTTATTAAGCTAACGAATCTTTGATGAGGGGGATTTCAAACTCCCAACCTAGTCCAACAAAGCAACACATTTCCAGTTTACTTTATATCCATATTTTAAGCTAATGAATCTTTGATTAGGGAGATTTCAAACTCCCAGATTATATTTAGCGTAAGAAGTTCCCCCTCACATGTGCAACGTAGTTCCCCCTCACATGTAGCATATTCCTGCGCATACAACAAAGATCACAGTTGACAGAAAAGTCACTCGGCATTTGTTAGTTTACCCTTCTAATCAGCCGCGTGATGGGCATGGATCGCATTCGCATTCCCCCTCAGTGTACGCTTCCTCTTATCTTCCCCCTTTTGGCATCATCAAAAATCTCAGTAGTATTGTTAGAGCAACAATGGGTAAATCCATAGTGTAGTTCAATCATCACACCATTAGAGTATGCACGAGTACAAAGACCCCCTTTGATTAATTGAAAGCAGAGAACATGATGAATGAAAAACGAGAAAGAAAAGACACAAAAAATAGGGGAATTGATATGCTAGGGATTTCAAGGCTTGGGGGAGTCAGCGTGAGCAATCTCGGAGGGATCAGTACTTGGAGGAGCTTGAGTAGTAGGATTTATCAGAGCCTCCACTGCACTTTTCACCTGCAGCAGTTGCGACATCAAGATGCTCACCATATCCTTGATGAGTACAACCTCTTCCTTCAGCTGCCCAACTTCCTTTTCGAGGTCCTTGCGACCCACCAAATACTTCAGAGCCACCAGCTCCCTCTGAAGGTCTTATAACCTGAAACCGCCATCCGGCACAAAGTCCTCAGTACTCTCAGAGTCCCCAACACTCACATTATCAACTCCAGCTCCAGTACCAACACCAACACCAACACCAGCCTGAACCACATGGATCTTAACCCAACCACCGCCTTCCTCGCGCATAAAGTCCATCCGCTTCAAAGTTCCTAATTCAAGTGTGCGGAAGTACGCAATCTCGTCGTCCACCTCGCCATACACCTTCTGAAAGGTCATGATTTGCTTGAGGAGACCGGGGAAGGGAAGGGAGTGTACATCCTGTTTGCACACATGCTTGAGGTGCTTCATCACCATCCGTGGGAGGCTAATTTTCTCCATCTTTCGGAGCTTGTCAACGAGCACATAGTCCTGGATGAAGAGAATCGAGCGCTTCTGAGAGCGAGGAGTAATATTACTGATCACGTAGGCATACATCAGCTTATTAACCAGACCCATTTCTCCGTTTGTGACATCCTTGGGAGCTGGATTGGGATTTTCACTTACGCGCTTGACCAACTCCAGGGGCACAACATCATGTGGCCAACTTCCCTTAAAGTACCCGTCGAATCCCTCATGAGGCCCTCCGAGGATGAAGCTGAGGTCGAGACTGGGTAGCTGGTAGTCACGGCCGTTTAGCTTATAGCGGGCGAATAGGGCGTACCCCTCGTCCGTCACTTTCAGAGACTGAAAGAACTCCCTGAGCAACCCTTCACTGACCCCTTCATTTGTATTGAACACAAATCCCCAACCTTGAGTGGCAATCACGTCACTCACTTCCTTCAGCCCATTCTGCTCCAAAAACGCCAGATCCATGATGAATTCCTTTACCACGTGCCTGATCACAAGACCCTTGCCTTTCTTCTCCTTTGGAGCACACTTCTCCTTCTGTGCACTCTTCTTGACACGAGAGGACGATGCTTTGGCTTTCTTCGCCTTCGGAGGGGAGAATTCGTAGGACGGTGCTGGTGAGTCTTTGACAACTCGGGCACGGCTGCGGACTCGAGAGGCGATACTGGTGCCTTTCTTGACAGGGGTGGGCGCCTCGGTGGAACTGGCTTCCATCGGCTCTACTGCTACTGCCAGATCGGGTATGTTAATTTCGTCAAAGAGGACTATGACGGTGGTGGAGATGTCCGCCGGCTCATTGAAGATGGAATCGTCGAAGTAGGTGGCAACAGGGGTGTTGGTGGAGGATGCCATTAAACGGATTTCAGAGATGTGCTAGAGAAGAGTTTGGGGCTTTTAGGGTTTGAGAATTGTGAATTGCCCTGAACTCTCCTCCTCTTTATTTATAGCAGTCTCAACTCATGTATCAAAAATTAATCTTCCAAAGTAAGACGCTTCAGATACTCGGTGTTGATTATTCTGACCAATATTGCTAAAATTTGAATTCCAGTATTTGATCATCATTGCAGATACCCGACATCATTATCCTTGATTTTCCGCTCGAGATATCAACCATCACACATACAGTGTCTGCATGGTGTACCAGTCGTCAGTCTGTTCACACACTCTCTCTCTTCATAAGTATTGCGTCTTCCAATCCCACTAACTCAATAAATTCCCGCCCAGGAATGTTCCCTCCGAAGACTCCCGCCGCTTATTAAAGAAGGAATGTGATGTGGTAGGGTTACCCGAGTGGTATGGAATACATCATACAGAACAAACAAAGAATATGCAGAACAGATATGAATCAGTGTATATAGAGAGAGCATGGTACCTCATAGGGATCACTTCCCGTATAGTATAGAACAAATGGATCATAGGAGTGACATCCTTATGAGGAGGCTTAGGGACGGCTGCAGAAACCTTCCATCACTTGGGCTTGTAGTGAGGGATCAAAACATCAGGAAGGTTCTTTTTGGTCAGAAGAAAGATTTCTCATTCCTCTTGTTCAAGCAACTCATAGGTTATATAATCAATTAACGAAAGGGGTGCAAGGTCACGATTGTACTCATAGTTGAGAATGAAAGTACAAACCCAAATAGATCACACACAGTATGCTCAAAATACGTTTAAGACTTTCTCACCAATCGTCGAGGGCCTTACGAGGATGCGGTGTCAGTTGAGGAAATCATCCCCATCTCCATACGAAGCTTTTCGAATGGCTCCCTATTTAGTGCCTTTGTGAATATATCAGCAATCTGATCTTCTGTCCTGTAAAATTTCATGCATACCATACCCTTTTCTACACAGTCTCTTAGGAAGTGATGTTTAATTTCTATGTGCCTTGTCCTAGAGTGTTGTAATGGGTTTTTAGAGATATTTATGGTACTAGTATTATCACAGAGTATAGGTACGGAATCAAAAGTAATACCGTAATCACTTAGCTGCTGTTTAAACCACAGTAGCTGCAAACAGCAGGCTGCAACTCTAATGTACTCTGCCTCTGCCGTGGACAGTGCCACTGAGTTTTGTTTCTTTGAGGCCCATGACACAAGACACGATCCTTGAATTGCGCCATGCCTAATGTGGATTTTCTATCCGTTCTATCCCCTGCGAAGTCAGCATCGGTGTATCGACTAGACGGAGATCATCATTCTGAGGGTACCATAAGCACAGGGTATCAGTACCCTTGAGGTATCGCAGTATCCGTTTTACTGCCTTGAGGTGAGGCTCCCTGGGATCAGCCTGAAAACGGGCACACAGACACACACTGTACATAATGTCAGGTCTACTAGCAGTAAGATAAAGGAGTGAACCTATCATTCCTCTGTATAGTGTTTGATCCACTTTTGGTGAGCTCTCATCCTTTCCGAGAGAGTGATTTGGGGAGATCGGTTTAGCCATGGTACTTGAATCCTTCATTCCGAATTTTGCTATCATCTCTCGGAGATACTTCTGTTGGTGAATTCTGGTGCCATCTTTCTCTTGTGCCACTTGAAGTCCTAGAAAGAACTTAAGTTCCCCTACCATGCTCATTTCAAACTCGCTTTCCATGGGTTTAGTGAATTTCCTGACAAGAGAGTTGTTAGTGGAACCAAAAATGATATAATCAACGTATACATGTACCACGAGCGTGTCCTTTCCTTCCTTGAGCAGGAATAGAGTCTTGTCAACTTGTCCTCGTATATATCCATGAGATAGGAGAAATTTAGATAGTCTATCATACCAGGCTCGGGGAGCCTGCTTTAGGCCGTAGAGCGCCTTATCCAGGATATATACGTGGTCAGGATGTGATGTGTCCACAAAGCCAGGGGTCTGTGCGACGTACACCTCCTCCTTGAGTACTCCATTCAGAAATGTTGTTTTTACGTCCATCTGTTGCAGTTTGAATCCGTGGTACGCTGAGTACGCAATTAACAATTTGATCGCTTCCAACCTTGCTACAGGGGCAAATGTTTCATCGTAGTATATCCCTTCTTGCTGATTGTATCCCTTTACTACCAGTCGAGCTTTATTCCTTATTACGTCCCCTTTATCGTCCAGCTTATTTTTGAAAACCCACTTGGTTCCAATAATTGTTCTTCCGGTTGGACGAGGAACTACTCTCCATACTTTGTTCCTTTCGAACTGATGTAGTTCTTCATGCATGGCCTTCACCCAGTCAGGTTCCTTCAAGGCTTCTTCAACGTTCCTGGGCTCAATCAGACAAACAAAAGCAGTGTGAGCGTGACTATTAATTGATGCATGGGTAACCTGATTTTCCTCTTCAGTGTCCACGGTCTTGTAGTAGTGATTGTCCTGCTGCCACAAGGGTCTAGAGTGACTCCTAGAGCTATGTCTAGTTGGACCCATTTCGTCATGTTGAGGGTCCTCTTCTGGTGCGGTCAGCTCTTGAGCAGTTTCCAGTGCGTTCTGTTCATGATGAATAGGAGTGGGGTTGGTATTAACCTGACATGAGTCTTGTTCGCCTGTAGTGTTCACCGGGGGACCCTGTTCTTCGGGATTAGTGTGGGAAGGTTGAGTATCTGTCCGCCTCTCGCTTAGGTTGAAGTCGTCATTTTGTCCGAATGGAGGTTCTCCGTCATCTCGGCTCATTTCGTTCGCGGTTATTCCTTCATCAAACACGACATGGATGCTTTCCTCTATTTTCCTGCTATGACAAATGTACACCTTATATGCCCTGCTGTGGTTGGAGTAACCCACAAACACCCCCTCCTCACTTCTTGCATCAAACTTTCCAATGTTTGATTTCCCGTTGTTGTGGATGTAACACTTGCATCCAAAGACTCTGAAGTGGGAGACGTTTGGCTTTCTTCCTCTTAGCAGCTCATACGGAGTCTTGTTCAAGATGGGTCTGAGGTAGGCTCTAGTCAGAACATGGCATGAGGTATTGAGGGCCTCTCCCCAGAAGCTTCCCGGAAGACCACTAGCTAGTAACAGCGTCCTTGTCATATCTTCCAGGATCCTGTTCTTCCTTTCTACGACCCCGTTCTGTTGAGGAGTTCTGGGTGCGGAGAAGTTGTGATTGATCTCCTTGGACCTGCATAAGCATAAGAATTGTGAATTGTCGAATTCTGTGCCATGATCAATACACATACTTGACAAGGATAAGTTTAATTTTCTCTCCACAGCCTTCAACCAAATCTCAAATTCGGTGAACACTTCATCCTTGGAGGTAATAAAGATAGTCCATGTATATCTCGAATAATCATCAACATTTACGAAAACGTAGCGATTACCTCCGAGGGATCTGGTCCTCATAGGTCCACACAAGTCCATATGAATTAACTCGAGAGGTCGGGTGGAACTTACCTCAGTTTTGGACTTGAAGGATGACCTAACCTGCTTACCTTTTACTCATGCATCACACATATTCTCAAGTTCGCTTTCTACCTGTGGGAGTCCGTTTGCCAACTCCATCCGATGAAGCTTTGAGAGTAGACGTACACTTGCATGTCCGAATCTTTTGTGCCACAACCATGTTTCTTCCGATTTCGAAGCGAGGCATAGCTCCGTTTTAGGCATGAAGGATGGATCAACCGTGTAGATTTTTCCAGATCGTTTCCCTTTCAGCAGTGTTTTCCCTGTACTAATGCACTCAACATGGCACTCGTCAACAGTAAACAATACTCGATTCTTTCCCTTTTGACATAATTGGGAAACACTAAGCAGATCATAACTTATGCCTTGTACCAAACTCACATCATTAATACGAATTTTTTCATTAAGTTTTACCTTACCTATACCAATGATCTCACCTCTACTCTTGTCTCCAAAAGTGACTGGTCCTCCTGAGTGAGGTCGATGAGAGGTAAACCATTCTACGTTCCATGTCATATGATTGTAGCATGCACTGTCTATGAACCAGGAGCTGCTCTTCCTTCCACCATGCAAGAAAAATATGTCAGTTTTTACGTACCCAAACTAAGTTAGGTTTGCTAGGTTTGTTTCCTGCTTGCTGATCCTTGGATTTCTTGCACTCAGGTCTTTTCATGCCATCATCCTTTACCACTCTCTCCTTCTTGTGAGTATCAACTTTGTGCCTCTTTTGGTTTGGACAATACTTCAGGGGGTGACCGTTCTGTTTGCATCCCCAGCAGATGAGTGTTGTTGAGCCATACCTTGCTTGATTTCTTTTGTTCTCATTCTCTCTACGTGGGCAACCCTTGTAGAGGTGTCCAGCTTGTCCACAATGCCAGCACACCCTGTGATGCTTAAGATTCACGTATTTGCTCCGTTCTGGTGGAGGAATAGTGTTCTTCGCCTTCCTGGAATCGAAGTCAATGTGTGCCGGCTTTGTACTCTTGGCATGCTTGAGCCATATTGCGTATGCCTTCTGTCCGTTGAAGGGCACAGTTGTTTCGATGTTGCGATGTTCATCTTTGCCACAACGACACTTATCCAAGGATGGCTCGATTACTTTCTCGGTTTTTTTCTTTCTTTGATGGGATAGTATCAGTATTCTCAGATTCGTATCCTAATCCTCGTTTAGCCACGAACCGTTTAGAGAAGTCTTCCTTGATATCCTTGAGTTTATCTTCCCTAATTCTCTTCATTAGGATTTCTTTCTCTCCTTCCTTAGTGGTTTTAACAGCCTCCAGCTCATCCCTTAGTTTGGAGTTATCAATTTTTAGAGTAGCTATCTCTTCTTCTACTTCTGTTAGCCTCTCCGTACTAGGGATAGTGTCCTCTGTCTGTAGCTTAGACAGTTGTCCCTCCAAGGAACGAATTTGTTTCCTTAATTTGTGCTCGGTTCTGCATAGTTCTTCTTCAAGTCTAATTGCCTTTTCTAACCACTGGTTTCCATGTTCTTCAAGATCAGTGATTTGCTCTTCCTGCTCTACTATGTGTGCACTCAGCTCTTCGTTCCTTTCGATCAGCTTCTTCAGTAGATCAAGTACATGTTTACTAGAGAGGTCAGATAAACTGGTAACAGTACTTAGACTCATTACCTCTTCATTAGCCATGATGCACACTGTGTCGCTCGCTTCCTCGCTTTTGCTTTCTCCTTCTGATTCTCCCAGGTTGCAAGCATAGCCTTGGTGCTCTTCTGGGCTGGAGGTTGTCCTGCTCTTTTGCTCAAGCAGTCCTTATCCATGTGTCCTTTCTTCTGGCAATGATAGCAGATCACCTCCTTTGGTGACTTATTCCCTTTGAAGGATCCCATCCCTCCAACTCCTGCCATTCTGAGAGCTCTAGTCACTAGTGCAGTGTCCTCATCCACTATCTCATCAGTTTCATTTGTCTGGGCGAGCACAACTGCTTTTTCAACCTTCAGTGCCAGGGACTGGTCCCTCTCAGGGGCCCGTCTGGCAACTCTCCATTGTTGGATACTGTCATTACTCTGAGGTCTAGCAACAAGCTCTTCAAGGCTTATTTCCTTGATATCCTTTTGGGCTTGAAGAGCTAAGGTCACAGCAACCCACTTTTGGTTCAGTGATTGAAGGAAGTGGTGAGTGACTTTCCATTCGTCAATCTCTTCTCCAAGAAACTCAAGTTGACCGACATAAGTTTGAAATAGTGAGTGGAAATCTTCCAAGGTCTCATTCTTTCCTTGCATTGCGTTGTCATAGTCCTTCATTGCAGCCAGGATTCGGTTCTTCTTAACGTCTTCACTTCCAGAGTATAACCTCTTTAATGCATCCCATATATCCTTGGTGGTTTTGTAGCGGAGCATTTTTTTCAAGTCGCCTGGACCAAGTGCGGAGTGCAATACCTTCTTTTCTCTGCTATTCTTTTCTAGAACTTTGTAGTTATGTCATCATAGTCGTCCTCCTTCTCCAACATGAGATCCAGGATAGATATCGGTCCTTGCTTGATTACTTTCCATGGTTGTCCATCCAGGGAGCATATGTGTGACTCAAACAGCTCAGCCCACCAGTCGTACTCTCCAGGCTTTAGCTGCGGAGGCTTCCAGAAGGAATCGTTAATGGTTGTCATCTATCTGCAAGGCTAACTAAGAATCTAGAGATCGGACTCTGATACCAATTATTAGGATCGTTAGTTAGCTGTACTTGCTAAGACTGATACGCGTCAAGTATGTAAGCAGCGGATATAAGTAAAAAGCATAAGAGTAAGTACAAGACAACAATATATAGTGGAAACCCAGATACTCAAAGCAAGTATCTGGGAAAAACCACTACCTTCTGATTTCCTAGAAGGATTTCGGACTAATCACTTGTATTGATGTAGATCGATTACAAGGATTATACTCTCACCCAAACCACACTTAGTGGTGTTCCGTCCTTCTTTCAGACCGACTTAGTGAAGGTGTAATCCGGTTGTTATCGCACCGCAAGTAATATTCCACTTCTGGCTCCAATCGCTCACTGGCTCCCTCCGAAGTGCGATGTTGATCTTCCGCCTCAAAGCTTCTTCGAAACAGCGATCTCTGGTCGTTCTTACCTCCGTAATTATGCAGCCAAGGATTCCCGTTCGAACACACTCCAAAAGGAAGGCGTAGCATCCTTTATATACCCGTATATCGAACCGGGTAGCCCTAGATTTTCTTGCTCGAAAATCTCTCATCTTGCACGACAAGATCGCACAAAATCTTCCAGCTGATTCGTCCATCCCATAATGTCTTCATCAGTCTTCCAATTAGATCGTCCCATTCCGATCTAATTGGATATGCAGTTGGGATAAAGTTTCCTAAAATCTCTCACGTAATATTCCCAAATCAAACCAATTCCAAATCTCGTTACAAGCATCCCGAACTGATCTTGGAAATATCCCAGCATATATATATGCTATAACCGATCTTGGGAGAAAAGATCCACCGAGAATATTTATGGAAATATTCTCGTCCTCAATCCGAGGTACTGCTACTTCTCAGAGATCAGCGCAATGCATTGCACACTCAAGTAGCCGTTACTTCCAGAGTACCTGTACTTAAACCTGCACACTCAAATAACACATCAGCAGGATGTTTATCCATCAAAACACACTGGAGTATACGTCCTCCAGACGTATGCCTACTCCAGAGGTATCGTACTCCAACAATTACAGTTTCATCATTTACTCAAAGCACCGGTTGTCCGACTCAAATTCGTCAACAAAATAAGATTTTGGGTGTTTCTTAAACGTACACGAACTTGAGAAAAATAAAACCCTTGTTCTTCAAGAAACTCAAATTACAAGTCTAGCAACATTGGAAGATTATCAAAAATATCCAAGAAACTGTGAAACTTTAGTTTCATTTTAGTTAAGTAAAGAAGTATAAATTTTATCGTTCATAGCTTATACATCCAAACTATTAGAAAGCAAACCAGTCATATAGTTCAGGTGGTATACTTGTCGAATTTCATCATGGACAGAGAGAGGGGTCACCGGACGCCTGGAATCACTAATACCGAAGGATAGTATTTGATCTGTGCATGCTAACATTAGAAACATATTAATCTTACTTTACCGGCTGTATCATGACCACACCAATTTTCTGTGGCAATTCTTCATAATTAATAGCCAAATCAGTCCTCTGCTCTTCAGAAACTCTAACTTTCATGTACTCGAACTGGCAGCGATCCTAGAAGCACAAAAAACATTTTTTTGCAAGCTGAGCAAAAAAAAACATGTGTTATTAGCTAGAAATATCAAGCAGCTACGATGAGAAAAACAAATAATAATCCGAGGACACCCAGAGTTTTCATTCTGAGATGCTGATACAATTACAATAGCATGGGTATAATAGGGTAAAACAAAAACCATAATCCCGCCTAAACTAGAACTGCTAAATAAACTAACTAAACTGGACTAGTCAATGACCTAATCAGGCTCCACAGCCCAACACTGATCATTATGAACATAAACAAAGAGGCTTTACTACGAACATATATGAGATGACATGCTAAAATGAACGAAGGCGGTTATCAAATTCAGGCTCATTAGCCAAATCAAATATGAACATGTCTCATGCCAAGGCAATACTCCAACGAAAAACTTGTTACATTCCATGCTGATGTTCCCTTAAATGGCATGTATTTGGCAAAACAACTTTAGACAGTTTGAGCAGAAGTTCAGGGGGAGTTCGGACATAGCCTAGCACTCAAGTACCGCGTGGAGCAGACGCAAGGATTTGTTCAGGAAGGTTCTAAAGATCGAGGAACTTTTCGAATTGAAGTCGGCCAGCGAGGAATTCGTAGATATAGATATTCAAACGAATATCACCTAATTGATTGAAGATTGGACTGGCTGACTTGATGAGGAAGAAATCCGAATCTTCCCTAAGATTGGATCAAAGATACACATCAAATATTTTAGGAATATTTCCTAAAATATTGATGGTGTTATCTGCAACAGATTTGGACATTCGCCTATGCATATAAATACAATACTAGGGCGACCAGATCTCGATCGCTTCTGAAAAGAGAAACACACACGAGTGCATTCATAAGATTGGAGAAGAAGCGACGGCCGGCTAAGTATTCCACCTCGAAATATCAAACGGCGAAGAAGCGGTCTGTTCAAGGTGCTGTTCAGACTGTTCTTGAAGAACTACCAAACGCACACACACAGTGATCTGGACACGTCTTCGAGAGAAGGCAACTGGGCTTCTGGGAGGTCCAAGACTAGTTCGAGAGGGAAGTCTCGTCCTACCCATAGGGGATCGAGGTGAGCTGCGGTGAACCGAGATTGCAAATCCGAGAGACGGAGTGTTAGAGGCTAGGCTATTACAAACAAGGCGTTGTGTAAGTGTAAGTCCACGAATAGCTCTAAACTCGTAATAAGATTTGTGTCCCTTTTTAGGGTGTGGGAAACCCCCCAGAGTAGGCAAGGCCGAACTGGATATCATATCGTGTGTGCTCCTTCTTTGTTCTGCTTGCTGCACTGTCACAAAGGTGTTCAAGGTCTGTCTCAAACAGTCCCTTGAAACAGTAGCTTGAACAGGTTACTATATTTCAATTGGTATCAGAGCGGACACTCGACACACTGAGTGGGATCCTAGCACTGTTCAAGATGACTATGAAGAAAGGACAAAGCATTACCCGACCCCCGCTGTTAGAAGGATCTAACTATGCCTGCTGAAAGCCCAAGATGAAATCTTTTTTGAAATCTCTAGATGAAAAAGCCTGGAAGGCTGTCTTGGTTGGATGGACTCAACCCATGATGGAAAGTCTCACAGGAGAAGTTGTCCCTAAACCAGAAGCTCAATAGGATGAAGCAGATGAAAAAGCATCTATCGAAAATTCGAAAGCTATGAACGCCATCTTTTCTGGCGTGGACGAGAATGTACTAAAACTGATCATCAACTGCGAAATCGCAAAGGAAGCATGGGATATCCTTCAAACATCGTATGAAGGTACCGACAAAGTTCGCAATTCTCGAATGCAGATTGTGACAACCAAGTTCGAGGATATGAAAATGAAGGACAGTGAAACCATCCCTTAGTTCAATGCGAGAGTTTTAGATCTGTCCAACGAGGCTGCTGCACTGGGAAAACCGATTGACGGAGAACGAATGGCCAGCAAAGTATTAAGATCGCTTCCTCCAAGATTTGCCATGAAAGTCACTGCCATTGAGGAGATGCATGATATCTCCAAACTGAAATTGGACGAGCTCATGGGTTCACTCAGAACGTAAGAGATGAATCACGAAGGTCAACCCAAAGAAGCAAAAGGAATCGCCCTGAGAGCAAAAGTGTCTGAAGGCATTGCTGTGACTGACTGTTCGACTGAGCAACTGGCTATGATGGCTCAAAATTTTGGAAGGATGGTCAGAAAACTCAACAGACGTGGTACTAAGCCAGGACAGTCCTTCTCAAGTAATTCTCGCAACTGGAAAGCAGATAAGACGAAGACCAGTGAGAAAAATCGGGACTATTCTGAAAACGGGAAAGAGATTCAATGTCATGAATGCAGGGGATTCGGTCACTTCCAGGCCGAATGTGCCAACACCCTCAAGAAGAAAAAGGCGATGATAGCGAGTCTCAGTGACGTTGAGTCAGCTGATGAAGATAATGGCGATGAAACTACCAACTTTGTCGCATTTCTTGCAGCTACCGTATGCTTGGTTGCCTTCAGCTCTTCGAGTCACATGGAGAAAGATCGATGGTACTTCGATAGTTGATGCTCCGCTCATATGACAGGTAACTCTAAGTTTCTTACTCATATTCGACCTATTATGAAGAAGCCGTTTGTCACTTTTGGAGATGGAGGAAAGGGTCAGGTGATCGGCTGTGGGACATTGAAGGTTCCGGATATCCCTGTTCTCGAGGATACTCTCCTTTGTTGAAGGATTGAAGGTGAAATTAATCAGTATCAGTCAGCTATGTGATGGCGGACACCATGTCAAATTCACTCATGACTCGTGCCAAGTTTTGGATAAGAAAGGTGGCACACTGATGAAAGGAAGTAGAGCAGCCAACAACTGTTACCTCATAGGATCTGCTGGAACAGTTGCTGCATCAGCATGCCTATTAAGTCAAGCGGATGAGATGGCTCTGTGGCACAGGCGCTTGGGTCATCTGAATCTCAAGACCTTGAAGAAGCTCTGCTCAACTGGTCTCATCCGCGGAATGCCCAATGTGAAAGGCGATGTTGATGTTATATGTGGAGAATGCCAAATCGGAAAACAGACAAAGGCCTCACATCCCAACACCACGCAAATCAGCACCAGCAGACCGCTGGAACTGATCCGTAAGGATCTCATGGGACCAATGCAGGTTGAGAGCTATGGTGGCAAGAAGTATGTCCTGGTCTGTGTGGACGACTTCACCAGGTTTACATTGACTCGGTTCCTCCGAGACAAGACAGAAGCCGCACAACAGTTCATTGAACTTGCTACCTTACTCCAGAGAGAGAGGGAAGACAAAGGAGAACACCTGGTGAGTATCAGGAGTGACAACGGCACCGAGTTCAAGAATACCACTATGGCCACGTACTGTGCAGAACGCGGGGTTGCTCATCAGTTTGCTTCTGCCATCACACCCCAGCAGAATGGCATTGTGGAACGGAAAAATCGTACAATTCAGGAGATGGCTCGCGTAATGATTCATGCCAAGAAGATTCCCCTGAAGTTCTGGTCAGAAGCTATGAACACAGCATGCCACATTATCAATCGCGTGACACTACACACAGGTACTGAGATGACCTGCTATGAACTGTGGAAAGGGAAGAAACCCACTGTCAAGTACTTCCACATTTTTGGGAGTGAGTGCTACATTCTGAATGATCGTGAGTACAGACATAAGCTTGATCCGAAGAGTGACGAGGGTTTCTTTCTAGGTTATTCCTCTAACAGTCGAGCATATCGGGTGTTTAACAAACGCACGGGATCCGTCATGGAGTCTATCAATGTCAAAATCAAGGATGTAGTGTTTGAGCAAACTGGCCCAGATGATGCGGACGAATCAGTTGGGATAGCTTCTAAACTCTTCCAACAGCTGCGACTGTGACTGAGACTGACTCGACAGGAGGAGTCCCAACGGCTGGTGATCTCTCTGGAATCTCTTCATCTGAGGAGGCTGAAGACGTCAGTACTCAAGAGGATCGTCTTGCTTTTCAACCCTCTCGACGAATTGCCAGAGACCACCCAATCTCTGAGGTCATTGGAGCTCCTAGTGACGGACTACGAACTCGTGGGAAGCAGATCAACTTCAGAGAACTTGCTGCTTGCTCGTGTTTTCTGTCCACTATAGAGCCGAAGAACATAAAGGAAGCACTCATTGATGAGTATTGGGTCCTAGCCATGCAGGAAGAACTGAAGAGTTTGCCCGCAATGATGTATGGGACTTAGTTCCCAGACCTGCTGAGGTGAACGTCATCGACACAAAATGGATTTTTAAGAACAAGTCCGACACCTCAAGGAATATCACCAGAAACAAGGCTCGCCTTGTTGCACAGGGCTATACCCAGATAGAGGGGATCGATTTTGATGAAACCTTTGCCCCTGTCGCACGTCTTGAAGCCATTCGCCTGCTTCTTGCGCTGGCATGTCACTTAAAGTTTCGGCTGTTCCAGATGGATGTTAAAAGTGCATTCCTGAATGGCTTTCTAAATGAAGAAGTGTATGTTGCTCAGCCGAAGGGATTTGAGGACCCACATCACCCTGCTCATGTGTATCGCCTGAAGAAGGCACTATACGGTCTTAAGCAGGCGCCCAGAGCATGGTATGAGTGTAATATCCTGATATTTTTAGAGACTTAAGTAGATATTTTCTTAAGAAGCAAAAACCAAATTGTCATCTAAGTAGATATTTCCTTAAAAGTAGTAGCCACTTGTCTCCACCTAATTCCATTATTAGATGACTCATCTATGCATCTTCTCTATATAAGCCATCTTAGGAGTCATTTTACTTCCTTTAGGCAAGAAAAGAGAGAGAAACAACAACAAAAACACTCACTTAAAATTCTGGACAGCAACTTATAGGGAGAAAAAGAGGTAGGATTTCTTAATTTCTTCTCTTAGTTTATGAGTTTTATGTTCATGTATGTTGAGTTTGATGTATGTGTTACTTGCTTAAAGTGTATTTGAATGATTTGAAGCTTCCATGTGAGTTTTATCCACTGTTTTGGGGCTGTCCATATGCTGAAATATGGGGTTTAATTCTGAATTCTTGAATTGAAGTCTTAAAATGCCTTATACGCTAGTTTAGAAAGTAATCTTTCAAAGTATTTATATTGGAGCTTATCTTTGAAGTCAATTGGGAATGATTTGCTTATCCTTTGTGATACATATGCATATCATTACATAACACAAACATTCACGCATGACATTCATGTATTTGAAAGGAAGATGTTTTTAATGAAAGGATTTGAATCGGGATACGAGATATCCTTGGGTGGTAGTCCCTAAACCCTGCAGGAAGATCCCGCGAATGGGATGATGGTTGGTGCCAGACCGGTGTGAAACGTGGCCGGTAGCTTTCCGAGTCGTGAAAGTCTACCAGTTTTGAATAATGCGAAACATGGTTAAACATCAATCATTGCATATCACGTGCATCACTCATATAGTTGTTGATATGCCTTGGTATGTCATGTGAGCATATAACTTGTGGACTAACGGTTGAAATTAAGTTTTCCTACTGAGTTCCCAAAACTCACTCCTAATCCTTTTCAGGAATAAGATCATCGTGGAGACGTATGCTTATATTCATCAAGATAAGATGTTATTTGATTCATTTTCTTGTAGCGTGATTCATAACACTGTTGTTAGTGCGTTTAGATATCTCTTTATGTATGTAAAGGTAGGGAGTTTAAGTATGTTTGTAAGAAAGTCAATGTAAGCTCGTATTAGAAGTAATGTAAATTTTCTTACTCACGTCCATGGGGTTTCGGGGCGTGACAAAATGGTATTCAGAGCTAGTTAGTAGATCCAATCGGGGGGAGTGAAAAAAATATAACTAGAAATACATTTAGGTTTTGAAGTTTAGAGTGGTTGTCTTTTATTTAAACTTAGTTAATATGTATCTAATCTTTGTTTGACCGATAGTATGATAAGGTAAACATAAATTTCGAGGACGAAATTTCTTTTTAGGAGGGTAGAATGTAATATCCTGATATTTTTAGAGACTTAAGTAGATATTTTCTTAAGAAGCAAAAACCAAATTGTCATCTAAGTAAGTAGATATTTCCTTAAAAGTAGTAGCCACTTGTCTCCACCTAATTCCATTATTAGATGACTCATCTATGCATCTTCTCTATATAAGCCATCTTAGGAGTCATTTTACTTCCTTTAGGCAAGAAAAGAGAGAGAAACAACAACAAAAACACTCACTTAAAATTCTGGACAGCAACTTATAGGGAGAAAAAGAGGTAGGATTTCTTAATTTCTTCTCTTAGTTTATGAGTTTTATGTTCATGTATGTTGAGTTTGATGTATGTGTTACTTGCTTAAAGTGTATTTGAATGATTTGAAGCTTCCATGTGAGTTTTATCCACTGTTTTGGGGCTGTCCATATGCTGAAATATGGGGTTTAATTCTGAATTCTTGAATTGAAGTCCTAAAATGCCTTATACGCTAGTTTAGAAAGTAATCTTTCAAAGTATTTATATTGGAGCTTATCTTTGAAGTCAATTGGGAATGATTTGCTTATCCTTTGTGATACATATGCATATCATTACATAACACAAACATTCACGCATGACATTCATGTATTTGAAAGGAAGATGTTTTTAATGAAAGGATTTGAATCGGGATACGAGATATCCTTGGGTGGTAGTCCCTAAACCCTGCAGGAAGATCCCGCGAATGGGATGATGGTTGGTGCCAGACCGGTGTGAAACGTGGCCGGTAGCTTTCCGAGTCGTGAAAGTCTACCAGTTTTGAATAATGCGAAACATGGTTAAACATCAATCATTGCATATCACGTGCATCACTCATATAGTTGTTGATATGCCTTGGTATGTCATGTGAGCATATAACTTGTGGACTAACGGTTGAAATTAAGTTTTCCTACTGAGTTCCCAAAACTCACTCCTAATCCTTTTCAGGAATAAGATCATCGTGGAGACGTATGCTTATATTCATCAAGATAAGATGTTATTTGATTCATTTTCTTGTAGCGTGATTCATAACACTGTTGTTAGTGCGTTTAGATATCTCTTTATGTATGTAAAGGTAGGGAGTTTAAGTATGTTTGTAAGAAAGTCAATGTAAGCTCGTATTAGAAGTAATGTAAATTTTCTTACTCACGTCCATGGGGTTTCGGGGCGTGACAATGAGCGCCTCACCGTCTTTCTCGTCAACCATGGATATGCGCGAGGGGGAGTAGACAAGACCCTGTTCGTGAAGCACACAAGGTCAGATTTTATTATCGCACAAATCTATGTTGACGACATTGTGTTCGGATCCAACACACAGAAGCTGGTGGATTAGTTTGTGGAACAGATGCAGAAAGAGTTCAAGATGAGTATGGTTGGAGAAATGAATTACTTTCTGGGACTCCAGGTGATACAAAAGAATGACATATTCATCTCTCAGAGCAAGTATGCCAAGAATCTGATAAAGAAATTTGATCTTGAGAAGGCTAGTCACAAAAGAACACCAGCTGCTACACACTTAAAGATCACCAAAGACGATGATGGAACAAAGGTCGATCAGACAATGTACAGGAGTATGATTGGGAGTCTCTTGTACTTGACAGCTAGTAGACCAGATATTGCATACGCAGTTGGAGTGTGTGCAAGGTACCAGGCGGATCCGAAAGAAAGTCATCTCCTACAAGTAAAGAGAATCATCAAGTATGTGTGTGGAACTGTTGACTTTGGAATCTGGTACACAAAGGACACCAACCCATACCTGGTTGGTTACTGTGACGCTGACTGGGCAGGAAACGCTGAAGATCGGAAGAGCACATCTGGAGGTTGTTTCTTCTTGGGAAACAACCTGGTCTCCTGGTTCAGTAAGAAGCAAAATAGCATCTCGCTCTCTACGGCCGAAGCAGAGTATATCGCTGCAGGAAGTTGCTGCACTCAACTGCTGTGGATGAAGCAAATGCTGTCTGAATACGGAGTGGAACAGAAGGAGATGACCTTGTACTGTGACAATATGAGCGCAATCAGCATATCCAAAAATCCAGTACAGCATTCCAGGACAAAGCACATAGACATCAGACATCACTTCATCAGAGAGTTGGTTGAACAGAAGGTGGTGACTCTAAAGCATGTAACAACGGACAAGCAATTGGCCGATATCTTCACCAAACCACTTGATGCTACTCAGTTCGAAACACTCAGATCCTCATTGGGTCTGTGTGTTGTCAAGGAGTAAGTGTTCCAGGAAGTGGTCAGTCATAGGCAGAACTCCAGCAAAGCAGTTGGACTGATCACTTATAGAAGGGGGCTGGAACAGAAGGTACTTTCTAAAAGGATGAATATTTGGTTAAATATCTTGGCACCGTTTTGAGGAAAGAGGAAATATTCTCGAAGGCTCGTTTGGGAAGTTGAAAAGTCCGAACTTGATTTGAAAATCAAATTTGTTTCACCTACTGCTCACTCTCCTCCCAAACCCTAGAACGACTGACTGCTGCGAAATCGCTCGATCATCTCTACTTGCAGCGTCAATGGTGAACACCAGGAAAACTTCCAAGACTACTGTCGCTTCTTCACCAGAAACCAAGAAGGCGGATGTGAAATCTTCCAAAGCTCTGGCGGCAAAGTCTCAAATCTCGAAATCAAAGAAACCGAAGATCCCGAAGGAGAAAAAGGCGTCGCCTTTAGCCACCAACACTGCAACGGCGACGACTGTTAGGGTTACAGACGGAGGTGGCGTTCCAGCAAACCCTAAAGTCAGAGCAGTGGAGAAGAAAGGACCGGAACCTGCTGCAAAGCAGAAGATGGTGCCCTCGCTAACCGCGGCAGTTACTTCTAAACAAACAGATGCTAGTTCAACATCAACAAGACTATTTCTTCCACCTGCTGTGCCCCTGGCTGAGGTAATCCAAATCTCTAAGGCTCCATTAGTTTCTTCCATGCATATGAACGATGATATTGCTGCAACTAAGAAGGATGCGAAAGGAGTGGTTGATAAAAGTGGAGAAGCCAGTATGGCTGTTGTTGGTAAGAATGTTGCTGGAAGTGTGATGGAAGGGGCAACAAGCAAACCCGTAGCCAAGATTACCGCTGGTTCAAATGTGTGGAGAGACAAGATCCATGCTTCTGGGTATGTAAGGCCATCCGGTCTTCCCAGAAAAGTGGTCAGTCGTCGAATGGATTCGCCAAAAAGGTATCTTGCTAAGATCACGGCTGTAAGAGGACGTCTCATTGCCATGACTGATTCAGAGACCGAACAGTTCTTTGATACATCAAACCCGAGAAAACTGGTTATTCATGATGAGTCTGGAGAAGCTGCAGCAGAAAAGGCTGAAGATTCTGAAATTGATAATCATGCTAAGCAAGGCGCAGCTGTGACGGAAGAGTCAGATCCATCTGAGAAGGATGCTGAGCTAGATGATTTGTACAAGGATATTGATGATGTTGTCGAAGATTTGCAAAAGGAAGAGGTCTCAGTACCTGTTGTGTCGGGACCAGATCAGTTCCCAGATCCCTGGGCTGTCGAAGCTGAAGATGCCGTACCAGCCAACATCTCTCATGTTACAGAGGAGGCAAATGTGCAAGCAAATGTTGTCTCAGACAGTCAGCCAGGAGTTGAAGCAGTCGTTCCTCATGTGTCCCCCGGCTCTGAAGCAGTTTCAGTGGGAGACTCTGATAGTGCTCCACCCAGTCTTGAAACGAAGAACGTCCGTATGGAGGAGGTTACCCCAGCTCTCTCTAATGACGAGATGGAGTTTGTTGATCAGACTGGTCTCTTATCTGACTCCGCTTCAGAAGATGCTCAAGATGTCGTCCCTCTGGCTGAATTCAGGAAGGACAAGAAGGACAGAGGGAAGAAGAAGGTTTTAGTTGAAAGCCCTTACAAGAAGTCCACTGCCAAGGATTCAGAGGAGAACAAAGCTGCAGGGGGAGCCGATGGTGCAAAGAAGAGAAAACGCAAGGCTCCTGCTTCGGTTGCAGAGGATCCCCCGTCGGTACCGTAAAGAAAGGAATTTGGTTCGTGACCAAGGATGCTGCTCGAAAGTGGAAATATGTTCTGAAACGGAAGATTATCCCGGAAAGATTCATGGATGAAACTCGATACAAAGGAAAGGAGGTTGTACATGTACTGAAACAGTCATGCAGGATCTGGACTCTAACCAAGTGCAAACCGTTTAATGAACAGCTGGTAGGTGAAACAATGGCAAATCTCCCTCCACAGTTTGGGGTGATTGGTGACAGGGACCACGGCGTAGTCTATGTGAGAGGTAGAAGAATGGAAATCAATGCAGATCTGATTAACAAGTTTTTCCAGATGGATGATCCTGATGTTAATGAGGAAGAGGCAGACTATGATAAAATCGCTGACACTATCACTGCGGGATCTGTGCCATGGTGGCCTGAGACTGTCGTGCCTATGGCTGACCTTTCAACGTTCTTCTCAATGCTGTTCTTCATCACTGTGTCCAACTGGAAGCCCTCCTCTCACCGTTCCACGGTCAGCAAAGATGTGGCTCAACTCCTATACCAGATTGGGAACAAGATGATGTTTAATCTGGGAAGAGTAATGTTCAAACAGATTGCGGAGCACGCCACCTCCAAACGATCTCTTCACCAGATTTGCTTCCCGTCTCTGATTCATGAACTGATTATCTCTCAAGCTCCTGAACTGCAGACTTCTACTGGTCACCTTTCCAAAGCCCCACAGAAATTTTCTGTTGATCATAAGCTGTTCAAACGTCGACATGTGAATGATCTCAAGGAGCCGAGACAGAGAGGTCAAGACGTCCCTGAGACATCAAGGCGAGGGGGAGCCAAAATGAGTCGTGATGAGAGGAGCACGCTGATCAAGGAGCTGAACATCATCATTGCAGCAGACAAGGAGCAACGCAAGCGCATCAACAAGCTGGCTCGTACTCTTCGCTACCCTAGCGACGATGAAGAGGAAGCTGTGGAGTCTGATGATGATTCGGATGATATGTCGTCTGCTTAAAGATTGGCCCCCTTGCCAGTTTATGGCAAAAAGGGGGAGTATTTTGAGGTAACCAATTTTTTCCTCAAGTCGATCTAAAGTCTAGATAGATCTATTAGGTTTTGCCAAAATGTCAAGGGGGAGATTGATGTTCCCTTAAATGACATGTATTTGGTAAAACACCTTTAGACAGTTCGAGCAGAAGTTCAGGGGGAGTTCGGACACAGCCTAGCACTCAAGTACAGCGTGGAGCAGACGCAAGGATTTGTTCAGGAAGGTTCTAAAGATCGAGGATCTTTTCGAACTGAAGTCGGCCAGCGAGGAATTCGTAGATATAGATATTCAAACGAATATCACCTAATTGATTGAAGATTGGACTGGCTGAGTTGACGAGGAAGAAATCCGAATCTTCCCTAAGATTGGATCAAAGATACACATCAAATATTTTTGGAATATTTCCTAAAATATTGATGGTGTTATCTGCAACAGATTTGGACATTCACCTATGCATATAAATACAATGCTAGGGCGACCAGATCTCGATCGCTTCTGAAAAGAAAAATACACACGAGTGCATTCATAAGATTGGAGAAGAAGCGACGGCCGGCTGAGTATTCCACCTCGAAATATCAAACGGCGAAGAAGCGGTCTGTTCAGGGTGCTGTTCAAACTGTTCTTGAAGAATTACCAAACGCACACACAGTGATCTGGACACGTCTTCGAGAGAAGGCAACTGGGCTTCTGGGAGGTCCAAGACTAGTTCGAGAGGGAAGTCTCGTCCTACCCATAGGGGATCGAGGTGAGCTGCGGTGAATCGAGATTGTAAATCCGAGAGACGGAGTGTTAGAGGCTAGACTATTACAAACAAGGTGTTGTGTAAGTGTAAGTCCACGAATAGCTCTAAACTCGTAATAAGATTTGTGTCCCTTTTTAGGGTGTGGGAAACCCCCCAGAGTAGGCAAGGCCGAACTGGGTATCATATCGTGTGTGCTTCTTCTTTGTTCTGCTTGCTGCACTGTCACAAAGGTGTTCAAGGTCTGTCTCAAACAGTCCCTTGAAACAATAGCTTGAACAGATTACTAAATTTCACATGCTCATATGCAAATCAAACATTTATGGCCGCCTAAACAAAATTTCAGGTAAAGCAACGAGTTTGTGCAGGGAGCCTGACAAGAGGGAAATGGAAACAGCGTAGAGTATTTTGCAATAAGATACCTGAATCACTAAAGACACAACTCCACCAGCGCCACCAAAACTCAGTTTTTTTGAGACCTTGATAGGCAGTTTCAATTGCAAGAGGATAGCTGGCAGCCAGTGCCATTCAACAGCAGTATATTGCGCAAGAGAGTCAAACTGCTTATTAGGGTCCATATAATGCTTCCTCACTTACGTCACCATATACACCTTGTCGCCTTCTTATAAGCATTTTACTTGGCTGCTGACTTTCAACACCAATATCATAGCTGGGCACTGTCTGCAACGCCATTGAATTACCAGGAGTAAAGTAAACAGAAAAAGAAATTAAAAACCTCAGTTGAAATTATTAAGTACACAAGTTCATCTAGCAAATGCTGCTGTCCAAAACTTGCTTTCAGATGTTCTGTTCATGATTCTTAATTAACCAGAGTCGTTTTACTTACTGGGAGAGGAGAATCGGCACCCTTGAACTTTTCCCTGCCATCTTTGTAAATAATCAGGATTAAGATCAGGACCTGATCCTCATTCACCTCCGGCACAGCAAGAGAGCCGCTGAGCTTCAAAACATCAACATTTTCATTTCTGACCGAGCTGAAACAGATGGCTGGATAGCGTACATGTTCATTGACAAACTTGGTGGCTGAGTACATATATATGATGTTAAGAGATAGACTGAGAGGGGTCAATATTGAATATGAAGGGAAATATGAGGACAAGTTGTGAAAATTTCAGAAAAATTGCTCACCACCAGACACTTTCAACCATTGAAGCTTCCAGATAGAGAAATGCAGATGAAAGCAATCTGCCAGCTCACACTCCATTCAGGCACAAATAGCAGGAAGATGATAGTTTCTGTTGCAGCTAAATTACTCCCGTCAGTGACTAAGAAGATAACTGCAAACGAAGGTAAAGTAAGAATTTTATCCTTTTGCAGAAGATTGAGTTGAGAGATGAAATTATGACTCTTATCAATTTTGAACTCTGCTGGTGATATTGTCAGATGACGAAAAGCACTCCTCAGCCTCCTCCAGGTACTTAAAATTGAATGGCGGCCGCCGCAGCGCATTGTTAATATTGGCCGGCGCGTCCTGGCCTCAGGCGTTGATAGCTAGGGCTGCGGATGGAGAAGAAGAAGAAGAAGGCATCCTGAGTAGCATAACGTCGCTGTTGGATCCAAACGAGAAGACGAAATCGGGGAAAGTGCTGCCGAAGGCGTACCTGAAGTCGGCAAGGGAGGTGGTGAGGACACTGCGTGATTCTCTTAAAGAAGATTCAAAAGATAACGCCAAGTTCAGGCGGAATGCGGATGCGGCCAAGGAATCGATCAGAGAGTATTTGGGGAATTGGAGAGGCCAACAGGCGGTGTCAAAAGAGGTAAACTTAGTGGCTTGCTAAGCTAAGACACCAATGATTGACTCATCCATTCTGTTTGGTTGACTGACTGCAGGAATCGTATATGAAGCTGGAGAAGGCGATCAGAGCTTTGGCTGGATTTTACTCAGAGTCAGGGCCCTCGGCTGCGCTTCCGGAGGATGTTAAAACACAGATATTGAATGACTTGACAGCTGCTGAGCAATCTTTGTGAAAACCTGCCTCCATTTGTTGTTTCTATCGCATGCATCAAAGGCATTTTTGTCAGATGCTTAAACCAAGCACAAGTTGGAATCATTCAGATGCGAGAATTTTTTTTTTTTTTTTTTTTAAACCATACCACACAAAGCTGCAGAAAACAATTACAGAGCTTTAGTTGCTCCAGCTTAGCCAAATTCTATCCAACTACTTGAGAAACGAAACACGGGACAACTACTTCTGAGTACCAAGATCAACCACTTTTGCGAGCATAGTCAGCTAATGCGTCTGCCGTCATGTTTCCTTCTCGAAACACATGTTCGAAATTCCAACCTTCAATATTGTCAATCATCTTCTGGCACCCAAGCTTCAATTCCTCCGCTTTAATCCCTCAATTTCATCTGTCTAATATTACTAAGAAAACTTCTGCATTATCAGAAGCACACTTCTGCATTATCAGAAGCACGTATGACTTTGTTAAGCCCTCGCCGTTGAGCTTCTTTGAACCCCGGCCATGAGTAAGGCAATTCCTTCCGCCTTCAACGAGTTGGATAATCCTTCTGCACAGCTAGCTTTTGCATATGTTCTTATAAGGTACATACTCTTATATGGGGATTAGACAATAATTTCTGTATCACAAATCATATTTGATCCAAGTAGCATAGAATGAATGATGCATGAGAAAGGACAGAAGTAATCAATATTAAAAAGTCGTAACATAATTTTTTTAAGTTAATGAATAGCGCGGAGAGATGCTTCAATTTTGAGCAGCAGCGAAGTTGTTCACCAAACACCTCCTAACGTCTGAGATGTGCTAGCCGAACATCTCCTCCCATCGAGAAGTTGTGCAACCGGTGCATATGTTCTTATAAGGTACATACTCTTGTCTCTTATAATGGGATTAGACAATAAAATTTGCATCACAAATCATATTTGATCCTGAGTAGTATATAGAATGATGCATGAGAAAGGACAGAAGTAATCACATTCATAGTCTGAAATTCAAGAAGCTACGCCATCATCATTTTGAGCCATCATAAACAAAGCTCAAATATCATACACTTGCTTCCCAGTAAACTTAACCTCGATGGGACTGACATTCTTCCCAATCGAGCGGAAATTCTGCCCGACGCCTTGTCGTCCAGGGTTGACCTTCTCAGGGTAGACTCCATCCTTGGGGTGCAAGTATTGCACCTCTCCATTGGGAAACACTCTGTAAAACTGATACTTGATTTTGTACTTAGACCTCAGTCTAGTCCCAAGAGCCAAACACTGCTCTTTCCTAGCTAACTTCAACAGGTTCGGACCTTCTCGCATGATTGCTGCTCCTCCAGTTGGCATCTCAAACACTTGCTCTTTAGGTGACTCCCAAGTGATCACATAGAATTCTTCAACTTGGGCCTTACGCAACAGCCCTCCGGTGCTTCCTCCGAAGATGGGCGATGGGGTGTTCGGATCCAGCTCAGGTGGGGTGAACCCAACTGGCGCATCCTTCGTCGGTGCCTCTGCCTTGCCCTCAGCCGCTGCAGCAGCTCTGATTGTGGTAGTGAATGATGATGATAAATTGGTTGGCTTGGAGTTGAAGATAAGCTGAGAAGGCTGCTGCTGCTGCTTCCACGGGGAGACGCTGGACTTGATCAGCGCTGGGGTGAAGAGGGATGCTTGAGTTGGGATAGCCATGAGAGTTTGTTAATGTGGTTGGAGATGAGAATGTGAAGGAGTTGAGTATTTTTATGTTTTTTGTGGAAGGCAGAGGATTTGTTAGTAGATAAGATGTAATGGTTTTCATCCAATGGGAGTGTGTGTTTTGATTTGTTGTGATGATTGACTACCTCATGTTTCAGCTCTCTTTTATCTCCAATTCTCCATACAACTTCAATTAGTTGACTGTTGACTTTTTGTAAAGCTGGCTTAAAACCATGCCAAGCTGTAGAAACTGATTTACATATTTCCTTTGACTACTTAATAGTTGATAGGATGAACGTTGACTAACTAAAATTCCTAAATATCATGAACAAGTGTAACCAAGTCCCATTATCCAAGAAAAGAAAAGAAGAGGATGATGACTCAAGGCGTCCTATATTTTATGCACATCTACATCATGTGTTATAACACCATTGAATCTTATTGAGAATTGAAGTGCAACACTTCTTTATTAATGGAACAACATTAATGATTAGGATGTTAATGGTTCAAATCTGCCTAAATGCATCTTAGAGCATCCCCACCATGATCAAAAAAATCATATCATCCATCTATCTCATCCTTTTTCTCTCTCATCTAATCATCCCTCATGGTTTTTTCAATCATATGCACCCCACCATGATCCAAAAAAAAGTTTATCATCAATTTCTCTCATCACTACATAAATTATAGCTCATAAATGTTAAGATTAATAAAAATATATCAAAGTGTATCTGGTTTTATAGAGCTCAAAAAATTATGAATATAGGTATTTATTTTGATTTTTTTTAATTTGTAATTTAGAAGATATATTCGTTGCAAGATCAAAATAAAAACTGTACTGTTTCTTACACAGGACACGTGTCGCGTTGCGATTGGCTCTTTCTCATGCTCAAAACACAAAAAATGAGCATGAGATGCTCATTTTTACAAAAAAACCATGTGATGCTTTTTTTGATGATCAAAAAAACCATGATGGGGATGCATGGTTTTTTTTATCATCTCCCATACTCACTTTTTATGCTCAAAAAAACCATGGTGAGGGATGCTCAAAGTGCATTCCTTACCTCTTATGGTGGAAGTAATTTTTTTTAATGGGACTGCAATGAACATCGGATCTTGGAAACTGTTGGAGTATGTATCCCCTAGAGTAAGCATACTCCTGGAGTACGTATACTCCAATGTGTTTTGATGTGACAATCATCCTACTGATATGTTGCTTGAGTGTGCAGGTTGATGTACATGTACTCTGGAAGTAACGGTTACTTATGTGTACAGATTAATACACTGGACTCTGGAGGTCATGATACCTCAACAGACTGCTTGAGGGCGAGAATATCTGGAGAGATATTCACGGAGGATATTTGGCTCCAAGATCCGGGATCTAGCTGGAATATATGCTGGGTGATTTCCCATGATCAGATCAAATCAAATATTGCAATGCAAGATTAAGAAGATGAGCAAATATTTGGAAAGATTGCGCGAGATATTTTAGGAAATTATATCTCAAGCGCATATCCAATTAGATCGATATGGGACGATCTAATTAGAAGGCTGGTCGAGTTTTTATGGAAAGACTATATCAGCTTGGAGATCTTGCACCAACTTGGTGATCAAGATGAGAGATTTTCGAGCAAGAAAATCTAGGGCTACTCGGTAAGGAGACCACTATATAAAGGATGCTACTGCTGCCCTTCAAAGCGTGGTTCTTGCTGGAAACCCTTGTCTGCATACTTATGAGGTAGGAACGACCAGAGATCGTGAGTTCGAGGAAGTTTTGGATCGGCGCATTCAACAGCGTACTTCTGAGGGAGCTATACTGCGATCTGAGCCAGAAGGGAGGGGTAACTTGCTGTGCGGTGACAAGCGAGTTAGATCACCACTAAGATTCGTCTGGAAGTACGATGGTACACCAATGTATATGGTTGGGTGAGTGAGATAAATCGTTGTAACCGAGAACACTTTAATACAAGTAATCGTTCCAAAATCCTTCTAGGTCTACTAGAAGGTAGTGATTTTTCTTAGGTACTGTTACCAGTATCTGAGTTTCCACTATACGCTATGTCTTTCTTACCTTACGTATTATTTGAATTTCCGCTGCTCAAATACCTATCGAGGAACTGTTAGTGATTTTAGGGTTTTAGGACCTATAATCATGTTACTAGATGTTAGGGTAGCATTCCCTAATAAAACGAACGCACGAGAGCCATGCGAGCGCACAGAGCCATGCGAACGCACGAGATTTTCATGCGTCGGGTCTGGGTTGTGCGAACGCACAAGGTGAACTGTGCGAACGCACAAGGTTGTGCGACCGATCGCGACTGCTCAGTCTGCAGTCGCACCTCCTGCTCGTACCCGATTGTATGGCTATATATACATGATGTATTTTCGAGTTTCAGAGATACGAAAGTGTTGTGCAATTACCAGAAACATCTCAATCCATTTTCTTGATTCCAAAACACCCAAACCCTAATTTTGCTTTGTTTTCTTGCTTAAGAACAAAGTGTTCTTCAATTTGGATTTAATCTCATATTCAGATTTCCTGTAACCCAAGGCAACGTGGTAGGGAGGAAATATTGAATTCGGACAGCGACTACGTGGTCCAAATTGATATCCGAAGTACTATTCCATCATCACACAAGAACAATAAGACCACAAAGGAGAAGAAGTTCACACTACCATTGAAGACTCTACACTACTTGTTGTTGCGAAGTAAAGCTCAAAGACGACCCAACAACTACAAACGAATTCAATATTATTCTGCAATTCAATGGCGAGCGTGAGAGACCTGATGCACCAATTCCAGAAATTGGACAAGTTTGAAGGAACCGATTTCCGACGTTGGAGGAGGAAGATGCACTTTTTATTGACGAATCTGAAAGTGGTATACGTGTTGTCCACACCATGCCCAGAAGTTGGAGATAACGCACCAGTGGGGGCATTCCACGAACGAAACAAATGGGAGAACGACGACTACATCGCAAGAGGACATATCCTCAACGGTATGTCCGATCCTCTTTTCGATTTATATCAAAATGTAGAGTCTGCAAAAAAGAGTTATGGGACACTCTTGAAGCCAAGTATATGGCTGAAGACGCCTCGAGCGTGAAATTTCTTGTTAGTAATTTCAATAACTACAAGATGGTGGACTCTCGTCCTGTAATGGAACAATTCCATGAAATACAACGTATCTTGGGGCAATATGCTCAAAGAAATCTGAAGATGGATGAAGCCATCTCGGTGTCAAGTATCATTGACAAATTACCACCGACATGGAAAGACTTCCGCCGTACTTTGAAGCACAAGAAAGAAGAAATTTCTCTTGTGGAACTCGCAAAGGAATTGCGAATGGAGGAGGAACTTCGTGTGCGGGAAAATGACGCGATGGAAGTGGATACAACCTTGCCTAAGGTAAATGTATTGGAGACAAGCTCTCAAAAGATGAACAAGAACAATGGCAAGAAGAGGCCTAATGAGTATGTTAGCAAAGGTCCTAACAAAAAGAAGCATCCGTCTAAAGAAAACGTGTGCTGGACTTGCGGGAAAGCGGAGCACTTTAAGCATGACTGCCGCGTAGGAAAGGGGAAGAGCGAGAAGGCTCAAGACAAGGCTTTTGGTAATAAAAACCAAGAGCAGAAATCTCAAGGTCAGAATTTGTTAGTTTCATATTTGAAAACTAATGTAGAAGCACATTCTAATGTAGATTATGTTTCTAACTTTTCTGAAATCTTTGCTATGCAGGATGATGAGACTTCATGGTGGGTTGACTCCGGTGCTACGGCACATGTGTGTAGAGACAAAGGATTATTCAAGTCATTTGCCGCTACAAGTGAAGGAAGAGTTCTTCACATGGAAGACGAGTCAACTGCCCCAATCCTTGGACTAGGCCAAGTAGAACTAGAGTTTTCAAGTGGAAAAACTGTTGTTTTGTGTAATGTTCTGTTTGTACCAAATATTAGGAAAAATATTGTGTCGGGTACTGTTTTTAATAAACAAGGTTATCGGCAAGTATATGAAGCCGATAACTATGTGTTGTCAAAGGGTGGTATATTTGTTGGCAAAGGATATTTGTGTAATGTTCAAGTTGAGTCTTAATAAAAGTGTTTGTTCTATTTACATGAATTGTGAACATGAATGTTCTGCTCAATCTATAAATTCACATATTGATATATCTAGACTATGGCATGCACGCTTAGGACACGTTCATTATAAGAGATTACTTAAAATGTCAAAGCATGATTTAATTCCCTCTTTGGACATGAACATTGATAAATGTAGAACTTGCATGCTTACTAAAATTACTAGACAACCATTTTATAAGGTTACTAGAGAAAGCAATATACTAGACTTGATACATAGCGATTTATGTGATTTTCATTCATCACCATCTTTAGGGAACAAGAAATATGTAGTCAGATACATTGATGATTGTTCTAGATTTTGCTATGTCTACTTATTACATTCCAAGGATGAAGCTCTTGATAAATTTCAAATTTATAAGAGTGAAGTTGAACTTCAAAAGGGAACTTCTATTAAGAAGTTGCGCACCGATAGAGGTGGGGAATACTTTAATCTTAGTTATTTCCGAAGTGTTGGTATAATTCATGAAACCACAGCTCCTTACACACCTCAACAAAATGGTGTATCGGAAAGGAAAAACAGAGTTTTGAAAGAAATGGTTAATGCTATGCTTCTTACTCGGGTCTAAACGACATATTTTGGGGTGAAGCCATGTTAACGGCTTGCTACTTACTGAATAGGGTTCCTAATAATATTAGCAACCTTACTCCTTATGAAATTTGGCATGGGAAGAAGCCAAGCTTGGCACATGTTAGAGTTTGGGGATGTAGGGCAGTGGTAAGACTACCTCTACCTAAGATAAAAACTTTAGGAGAAAAGGGAGTTGAATGCATATTCATAGGATATGCCCAACACTCTTTGGCTTATAGATTCTATGTTATAGAACCTAATAAGCAAGTTCCGGTTCATACTATCATTGAATCAAGAGATGCCATATTTGATGAAAAGAGATTTTCATCAATTAGCATGCCTAGAGATTTGGTTCTTGCACTTAGTATAGTTCAAGAATCAAGTGAACCTCAAATTTCAGAAAATAGAAGGAGTAAGAGGGCTAGGAAAGGAACTCGGGAAGACCTTGGCTTGCAATATTTATATTGCCATATGATTGAGGATGATCCTAAGACCTTCAATGAAGCCATGAAATCCCAAGATGTATCATTTTGGAAGGAAGCCATTAATGATGAAATGGACTCAATAGTGGGAAATAACACTTGGATTTTGGTAGATTGACCACAAGGTCATAAAGCATTGGGAAATAAATGGATCTTCAGAAAGAAGATGAAAGAGGATGGAACCATTGATAAATTTAAAGCAAGATTGGTCATTCAAGGCTTTAGACAAAAATTTGGTTTGGACTACTTTGATACCTATGCACCGGTTGCAAGATTATCAACAATCAGATTGTTGATTGCGGTAAGTAAGGGTCGAACCCTAGAGAGCTGGTGAGGTTACTTGTTGTTCTGTAAAGAGAAAGACAATTGGGTTGTGAGAGATTTGGAAACAAGTGCAGAAATAGGAAATAGGCGAGTGATATCTATAAGAGAGAATATTCGGTCTAGGGTTTCTAATTGTGACTTGTCTTATCATCGACTTCTAATTATCTGATTTCGAATTCCTAAGTGTGGTTACTTCCATTCCAAGTTATCACCTAAAGTAGGGCCTTTCCGAGCGCCTACACCACAATCTACTTCCTTTCCGGGTTGTAGAATTCTAGTTCTAGCAAACCTAATATTCCATTCCAAGATATATTAGATTTAGTGCAACTATTTGTTCTAACGGTCTAGTATCAAACAAACAGTAAATAGGGGAGTTGAATTGTTCGGCTAAGCTTTACCATTCCAAGTATCCACTTAACTTTACAATTCAATCCGAGATGATTAATCACAAGAACTAGTAGAATAACGAAATTAGAATTAAGCGACAAGTCTCAAAAACAACGTCACAATGTATTAAACCCTAAACCGAATAATGAGTTTAGCTAGACATGGTCATGAGAACAAAACACAATAATAAGGAGGGATTTCTTCTCTATTGCCGAACGAAGGAGGAGGGAAGCTCTGGCAATGATCTTCACGTTTTTGGATGATTGAAACCCTAGACCAAGAGGTCTTATTTATAGGAAAAGTCCTAGGGTTTCGAAGCTTCTATTTGGGCCTGGTCCAAATCCGTTTTTGCTTCGTGAGCAAGTAAGCTTGGCCAGCAAGTATTCTTAAACCGCCTTGGACAGAATTAGGAAACTCCTAAATCCGTTATTTGCAGTTTGGCGTCGTTTTGTCCATCCCGGTCATTCCACTCGTGCGTTTTGCTTGGCCAGTGATATTGTCCGAGTCATTTAGCATTTCGATCACTTTGGTCGAGCCAGATTTACGATATTGGTTTGTCTGGTCAAGCAACTCGGATTCAGCGCTGGTCTGCTCGACAGGGCCTTCGGGCGCTGCCTGGAACTCTGCTCGGGCGCTGGCTGGTTCCACTCGGGCGTTTTCCTTGGCTTGGTGACATTGTCCGACTTATTTTCCTTTTTGAGCAACTTGGTCGAGTCAGATTTGTCGTAGGAGTCCGTCTGGTCGAGCGACTTGATTTCGGTGCCTATCAGCGCGCCCGGGGCCTTACTAGGGCCGAGAATCTTCCGCCAGCCGGTCGGCTAGATTAGGGGTCACTTTCCCAGCCGGTCGGCTGAGTCTCCATTGTGACGTTTTGGCGTGAAATGCCATCTTTTAAGCGCGTTTCCTTCTAGAGCTTCCGAAGCACCTGAAATGCAAAACAACATTAAAAGTAACTTGTTCGCATAATAAAGTGTCGGAATTGGTGGGATTTGTTGACTCGATGAGTCGTATAAATACGGCTCATCAAACCACCCCACACTTAAACTTGTTCGTCCCGAACAAGAACTAGGTCATAAGAGGAAAATAAATGCAACACCACAATTCTTTGACGCCCTGGATAATGCTACATGATTATGCGCTGCTAGTCTAGATTTTGCCTTTCAATGCATGACTCAACGCTACTAAGATAATTGTGCTAAACATGGAATAAATTGACACGTGTTACCTTTAAGCCGAGATTCAAACCAATTCGGATGAATGGGAGATAGTCCTTTTTAGACCCATGATCTACACTCGTGGTTCCGGGTTCTCACTATATGGTTACACTTCATTGCTTTTCCTTGCACGTGATTTGTTCAAGCTTCAAGGTGTTGAGTTCTTTTTCTTGGACTGCTTTTGTAGTGAGTTGTCTTTTGATGGATCAGTGGTGTACTTCACTTTGTTGCGTGTAAAACTTCACAAATAACTGATTTTCTTTTCTCTTGCTACTGATTGTGACTGCTTGTCCGTGACTCTGCTCTTTTGATGGAGGTCCAATCATCGCCCGCGAGCATATGGAAATACCTCCCTGCTCTCACTCATCCTCGTCCTTTTGACGCGAGTCAAGCCGAGGGTCGCTCGTCTGTTTTCCCGGCTACTCGGACTAGAGATTGGACGGTGTGTTGTTTTCCTGTCCCGCCTAACCGCATAAGCACCGCAGTGGCAGAGCAGACTCTAAACCATGTTGCCTCGAAGTGCTAGCCTCTACAAAATCCATGTAACCATATAACTCAACTCCGGTCCCTTGAATGCTTTGTCAAGTCTTTCTAGGACGTTTCTATCAACTCCACATCCCTGTTTATCTCAACTCAAAAGCACGCAATAGGGTAAGTTCACATGTATTCGCACTCAAAAGCACGCAATAGGGTAAGTTCACATGTATTCGCACAACTCAAAGTTCACGTGAAAAACGCATCTAATCAGCAACATTTATCTCGCATCATCAACGTTCAGTGCTGCATATCCAGGAAATAGAGAGAATTTCACATGTACAAAAATTTCAAAAATTTCAATTTTTAACGGGAAATGTGCTGACTCTATGCATGTGCAAGAAATAAACGTGCTGACACGACATACTGACTCTCCCACCCCACACTTTTGAACCGACGTGTCCTCACGGCACACATAAGTTCAAGACACACACGCAAGCAAACAAACAATAGAGAAAACAAGAGAGAGTTAAGAGTGGACAGGCACTTCCCTCGTGCGGTTGCGAAGTTAGCTCGCCCTTCCAAAGTTAATTGGTATTATAAACACTTCTGTCAAGCCAGAATTTCCAGGTAATGAGTTCTACTCGAGGACTCTCGCAGCGTGCCCATTCTGCGCGCACATCAATGGAACCTCCGGGCGTCCTTGCCATGACACTGTGATATTATGTTCTTGTCCCCATATGATGACCATTTTGAGGCTAATGGTCGAGTCAGAATCTCCAATGGGACAACTTTGGTCGAGGATTCCTTCAAGGGTCCGATTCTGCGCACACAGGGCTCGCAACTGGTTCGGCCTCCAGACAACTCCTCCGGGGCACTATGGGATTATTCGCTCGCCTCCATATATGAGCCATTGTAAGACTTTTGGTTGAGACATAATTTCCATATGTTGGGCTTCGGTCGAGGATTTTCGAACGTACCCACTCTGCGCGCACAAGGCTCGATCGGTCGGGACCTCTCGACGACTCCGCACTGAGGTGCATGTTTCCTGCAAAAAGAGCACCTCTTTCCTGAATACAATGAGACAAATAAGACTCAAGACTCAAATAAATAAAAAATGAAAGAGTGAAATAAAACTGAAAGACAAAACTGTTGCTGGGCTGCCTCCCTGCGAGCGCCTTTGTTTTACGTCGTTGGCTCGACGGTACCTCTTTAGGGATCAAAAGTTAGGATCCCATGGGCGTTTGAGGTCAAACTTCTCCTCAGCTACTTCTTCAATTTTCCCGAAATTGCCGTGTAATGATGTGCTCGGATCTACTCTCCTTCGACCAGGCGGGTTCGCCTTTACATACTCCCGAGTTGGTGAGGACTTCTTGCTCGTAGCTACTGGTCCATTCGTGTGCACGGTCTCTTCTGGTTGGTCAATAACTAGGGCACCAAGATCAGACGTGTGCACTATGTCTGGCGATTTCCTCGCGCATGGACGGTCATCATCCCCATAGATGTAGAAATCTGATATTTTGCCACCGAATGCAAGTGACAGCAAGCCCGTGCCCATGTCAATCTTGGTCTTGGTGGTGAAGAGGAATGGCCGTCCCAAGATAAGTGTTGGCGGTTCATCGTCTCTAGCATCGCCCATCTGCAAGACATAGAAATCTGCAGGAACAATAAGGTCTCCTACTCGGAGGGTTAGGTTCTCAAGCAAGCCGACTGGACGAATACATGATTTGTCCCCTAGTTCTAGCAATAGTTTAGGAGGCTTCAATGGTCCCAAATTCAAAGAGCAATACAATGAGTAAGGCATAGCATTAATGGTAGCACCCAAGTCGATTAAACAGTGATGTATTTGGGTCTCATCGATACCACAGGTGACCGTGAAGGCACCCGGGTCCTTACTCTTTTCTGGCGGTGCATCATGACTCGTTGCGAGTGGGCATTCAATCATTGGGCTGTTCTGCTTGAGCCTTGCCTCCAATCTGCCTTCTAGCTCGTCCTGGTGGGTCATATGGCCTTCGGGAGCAATAACCTGTATGGAACACGCAGGAACATTAGTTAAGGAATTCTCGGTCGTGAGGACCGGGCCTGGCTCGGATGCCTTGAGCGTGTCTGGACTGAGTGTTTCAGACGGTTCTTCTTCGGATGCTAGCGGGCCGAAGTCTTCTGTAGGCCTGGTGTAATCTGAGCTAGGCTCTTCCTCGCTGACCCTTGCCTCCGTGTTGAGCATCTTGCTCACCCAATATGCGGACTCCTTCAGCGCTGTGTCTACGTCTACTACTTCCATCATGCTGACATTCCCTCTTGGGTTAGGCATTGTTTGTGATGGGAGTTGCCCTGGGTCATTTTTAAGCTCGGAGACCGTTGTGGCGATCTGGGACATCTGCTTGGACAAGTCGGCAATGGCTCCGTTGGTCTTAGCCTGGAATTGATGCACTGAGGTGGCTAGGTCCTTCACTATATCCTCCAAGGACTTGCTCGATCCTTGCTGGTTCGGGTTGGCCTGGTTGCGGTCCTGTCTCTGCTAGTACTGGCCCGACCCGTTCTGTCCTCCTTGCTGTTGTCGGTATGGGGGCCAGTAGTACTGCTGGGCTTGCTGAGGTGCGGATGGCTGTGCTGGCTCTCTCTGGGCGTGGTTGTTCTGATTGTCGTTCCTCCAGTGCTGTCCGTTGGTCCCTTGCCCGGTCGCGGATGGTCCATATTGTCGAACTGGGCCGGCTCCGTTGCCATAGCTCTGGTAGTCGCCCACTGCATTGATTTCGCCCTGGTCGTCCTCCACTAAAGTCGGACAGGAGTCTGTTTTGTGATCTGTGGCTCCACAGAACTCGCAAAGCCTTGCTTGGATTGGCTGCCTCCTTATTACCTGTTGCATCATCTCTTTGAGCTGTTTGATTTCTTCAGCCATGGAACTGTATGGGGGCTCGACCTTTGAAATGTTCCTGGTCCGGCTGAATTCTTCCTCTTTGTTGGACTCGTCCTGGAACCGTGCATTCTCGGCCACTTCTATAATTTTTCTTCGCACACCGGCTGGGGATAATCTCATGAGAGTTCCTCCAGCCGAGGCGTCTAGCAACTTCCTGTCTAGTCTTCTCAGTCCCTCGAGCATGTACTCTACGATCAGCTTCTCGAGGAGTCCGAGGTTGCAGCAGCTCTGTTCTAAGGCCTGGAACTTCTCCACGTACTCATACATCGTCTCGTTCGGTCCTTGCCTGAGATCTTGCAACTGTCTGCGGACCTGCATAGCTCTGCCCGCCGGGTAGTACTTGTTGAGGAACCTCTTCTGCATCTGGTCCCACGTTTGAATGCTACCTGAAGGTAAAGAGAAGAACCAATCATTAGCAGCATCTATGAGTGAAAAATAAAAGGCTTTTAGTTTGAAGTCCTCGACTTCGACCCGTATGGTCTGAGGTTCTGGCAGATTCCATGGTAGCGCTGCAGATGTGTAGTAGCCGACTCCCCTTGGCGCCCTGAAAACTTGGGCAGGTGATGGATGACTGCCGAGTTGATAACTATGCCCTCTAGCTCGGGGCCCTCGTAGATGCACCATGGCAGATTCCTGAAGTTTGGCACGGACAACTCTCCCATGGTGGGTTTGTGGTCATCGTACTCGTCGTCATAGTCGTCCTCGATGAGTGGCTGTGGCGGCGGTCGTCTTCGAGGTGGTGGTTGTCTCGGCTGTGGAGGTGGAGCTCGTTGTTGCTGAACAGGTGCCCTCGGTTGGTCGACTCCATTCTGTGCCCCGGGTGCTCCCTGGTTCTGTTAGGCAACCTCCCTGATGGCTCGGTTCCGAGCCCGGACTAGCAGCTCCGGGTCGTCGTAGACTTGGGGCGGTGCCCCATTGTTTTGAGCGAGCGGGTTCTCGTCATTGTGGACTTCGATGTCATCGAACTGGTTACCTGCGTGAGCCATAGTAAAAAAAACATAAAATTTCCAAAAATAGAAAATATCTAAAAATATTGAAAATTCGATTTAAAATAGGAAACGACTCCGGATTGCCAAAAAAACACCCTATGTCACGAGCAAAGCTGGTGATTTGTGACCGCCTCGTCGTTCTGCTCAGAACAAGGTATTATGGGCTGAAATCGGACACCGGTAACTCGAATCCTGCTAACTCACTTTGTCTGCTCAAAAAACAGCTAAAAATTAAATAAAACAGAAAAACAGAAAGAACAACTTCACCGATGCATAGCTCCCCGGTAACGGCGCCAAAATTTGACAGGCGTCGTCGGTACCTGTAAATTTAAATTTATATATTTCCTTACTCTAGGCTAGTGTAGCGGCAAGTAAGGGTCGAACCCTAGAGAGCTGGTGAGGTTACTTGTTGTTCTGTAAAGAGAAAGACAATTGGGTTGTGAGAGATTTGGAAACAAGTGCAGAAATAGGAAATAGGCGAGTGATATCAATAAGAGAGAATATTCGGTCTAGGGTTTCTAATTGCGACTTGTCTTATCATCGACTTCTAATTATCTGATTTCGAATTCCTAAGTGTGGTTACTTCCATTCTAAATTGTAACCTAAAGTAGGGCCTTTCCGAGCGCCTACACCACAATCTATTTCCTTTCCGGGTTGTAGAATTCTAGTTCTAGCAAACCTAATATTCCATTCCAAGATATATTAGATTTAGTGCAACTATTTGTTCTAATGGTCTAGTATCAAACAAACAGTAAATAGGGGAGTTGAATTGTTCGGTTAAGCTTTACCATTCCAAGTATCCACTTAACTTTACAATTCAATCCGAGATGATTAAGCACAAGAACCAGTAGAATAACGAAATTAGCATTAAGCGACAAGTCGTAAAGACAACGTCACAATGTATTAAACCCTAAACCGAATAATGAGTTTAGCTAGACATGGTCATGAAAACAAAACACAATAATAAGGAGGGATTTCTTCTCTATTGCCGAACGAAGGAGGAGGGAAGCTCTGGCCGATGGAATGATCTTCACGTTTTTGGATAATTGAAACCCTAGACCAAGAGGTCTTATTTATAGGAAAAGTCCTAGGGTTTCGAAGCTTCTATTTGGGCCTGGTCCAAATCCGTTTTTGCTAGGTGAGCAAGTAAGCTTGGCCAGCAAGTATTCTTAAACCGCCTTGGACAGAATTAGGAAACTCCTAAATCCGTTATTTGCAGTTTGGCGTCGTTTTGTCCATCCTGGCCATTCCACTCGTGCATTTTGCTTGGCCAGTGATATCGTCCGAGTCATTTAGCATTTCGATCACTTTGGTCGAGCAAGATTTGCGAGATTCGTTCGTCTGGTCGAGCAACTCGGATTCAGCGCTGGTCTGCTCGAGAGGGCCTTCGGGCGCTGCCTGGAACTCTGCTCGGGCGCTGGCTGGTTCCACTCGGGCGTTCTCCTTGGCTTGGTGACATTGTCCGACTTGTTTTCCATTTTGAGCAACTTGGTCAAGTCAGATTTGTCGTAGGAGTCCGTCTGGTCGAGCGACTTGATTTCGGTGCCTAATGCACGCCCGGGGCCTTACAGGGGCCGAGAATCTTCCGCCAGCCGGTCGGCTGGATTAGGGGTCAGTTTCCCAGCCGGTCGGCTGAGTCTCCATTGTGACGTTTTGGCGTGAAATGCCGTCTTTTAAGCGCGTTTCCTCCTAGAGCTTCCGAAGCACCTGAAATGCAAAACAACATTAAAAGTAACTTGTTCGCATAATAAAGTGTCGGAATTGGTGGGATTTGTTGAGTCGATGAGTCGTATAAATACGACTCATCAATGATCCTAAGACCTTCAATGAAGCCATGAAATCCCAAGATGTATCATTTTGGAAGGAAGCCATTAATAATGAAATGGACTCAATAGTGGGAAATAACACTTGGATTTTGGTAGATTTACCACAAGGTCATAAAGCATTGGGAAATAAATGGATCTTCAGAAAGAAGATGAAAGTGGATGGAACCATTGATAAATTTAAAGCAAGATTGGTCATTCAAGGCTTTAGACAAAAATTTGGTTTGGACTACTTTGATACCTATGCACCGGTTGCAAGAATATCAACAATCAGATTGTTGATTGCTTTAGCATCTATACATAAGTTGATAGTACATCAAATGGATGTAAAGACTGCTTTCCTAAACGGCAATTTAGAGGAAGAAATATATATGAAGCAACCGGAAGGCTTCGTTGTAATGGGACAAGAGCATAAGGTATGCAAGCTTGTTAAGTCATTATATGGACTTAAACAAGCACCCATGCAATGGCATCAAAAATTTGATGAAGTGGTGCTTTCCGATGGATTTATCTTAAATCAATCGGATAAATGCGTATATAGCAAGTTTGATGATTCTGGAAATGGGGTTATCATTTGTCTATATGTAGATGATATGTTGATTTTTGGCACTAACATAAAGTGCATAAATCAAACAAAGGAATTTTTATCATCTAAGTTTTCCATGAAGGACATGGGGGAGGCGGAAGTTATTCTTGGTATAAGAATAGAAAGAGTAAAAGGGGTTCTAGCTTTGACGCAATCTCATTATATTGAGAAAGTGTTAAAGAAGTATAAGTACTTGGACTGTCGTCCAATGAACACTACTTTTGAATCTTCCAAACACCTTTTTCCAAATAAAGGAGCCCCAGTATCGCAGCTTGAATACTCAAGGGTCATCGAAAGTTTGATGTATGCGATGACGAGTACAAGACCGGACTTAGCTTTTGCGGTGGGCAAGCTAAGTCGATATACAAGTAATCCTAGCGAGGATCACTGGAAAGGGGTTCATAGGGTACTTTGGTATCTTAAGGGAACAATGAACCTAGGTCTTGTATATTCTGAATTTCCTTCGGTCATTGAAGGATATTCGGATGCAAGTTGGATCTCTAACGAAGAGGATCATTCCTCCACAAGTGGATGGGTATTTCTACTTGGGGGAGGTGCGATCTCGTGGGCATCCAAGAAACAAACTTGCATCCGTAGTTCAACAATGGAATCTGAATTTGTTGCTCTAGCCGCAGCTTCGAAAGAAGCAGAATGGCTAAAGAACTTGATTCATGAAATACCATTGTGGGAGAGACCGATATCACCCATATTAATTCATTGTGATAGCGCCGCAGCGTTGGCTAAGGTGTATAGCCATGTATACAATGGGAAGTCTAGACACTTGGGTGTTAGACATAGTGCGGTAAGAGAGCTCATTACGCATGGGGTAATATCCGTGGATTTTGTTAAGTCACAGCGGAATCTAGCCGATCATTTGACAAAGGGATTGGTTAGAGAAGTGATCACTAAGTCTGTGAAGGGGATGGGATTAAAACCCTTATTATCATCTAGTCGTGGGACACCCAATTCACATCTAACTAGCGTTAGAGCTGAATTCAATGTGGAAAGCTCATTCCTAGAAGATTGATGAACACAAATATGCATCCCCAAGTGTGTGTTCAGTACCTACAAAGGTTTAGGTTGAAGATAAACTCTTCTTAATAGATTCTTTGAAAAAGTGCTAGGTGTAGGAGCACAATTGGGAGGTGTGACCCACAAAGGAATCTACCTATATAAACGTGAAGTTTCTGGTCGCTTCATGAGATATTGGGTTTAATCTCTAATACGTTTATGAAATGATTGGGACTCAAGGACCATTAAGAGTCAAGTTAAAATTAACGGTTTGTGAAGTAACACATGCGTGTGTCGCCGTCAAGTACCCAAATGAATTGATTGGTTCAACCGTTTACGAGCACCATTTCTTTTCGGGTATATTGTATGTGTGATTACACTATGCAGAAATTCAATCCTTAGCGACATTTCCGTTTATGCGTGTTTTACTTAAAAACAAGGTATTTTGCGAATAAAAAGAAAACCCAAAAATGGGGGAGGATTGTTAGTGATTTTAGGGTTTTGGGACCTATAATCATGTTACTAGATGTTAGGGTAGCATTCCCTAATAAAACGAACGCACGAGAGCCATGCGAGCGCACAGAGCCATGCGAACGCACGAGATTTTCATGCGTCGGGTCTGGGTTGTGCGAACGCACAAGGTGAACTGTGCGAACACACAAGGTAGTGCGACCGATCGCGACTGCTCAGTCTGCAGTCGCACCTTTTGCTCGTACCCGATTGTATGGCTATATATACATGATGTATTTTCGAGTTTCAGAGATACGAAAGTGTTGTGCAATTACCAGAAACATCTCAATCCATTTTCTTGATTCCAAAACACCCAAACCCTAATTTTGCTTTGTTTTCTTGCCTAAGAACAAAGTGTTCTTCAATTTGGATTTAATCTCATATTCAGATTTCCTGTAACCCAAGGCAGCGTAGTAGGGAGGAAATATTGAATTCGGACAGCGACTACGTGGTCCAAATTGATATCCGAAGTACTATTCCATCATCACACAAGAACAATAAGACCACAAAGGAGAAGAAGTTCACACTACCATTGAAGACTCTACACTACTTGTTGTTGCGAAGTAAAGCTCAAAGACGACCCATCAACTACAGGAACGTTACCCGCTAGGTATTGCTAACTAACGATCCTAATAGAAACGTTGGTGGAAAATTTTAATGGAAAATAGTTTTTCAATGAAAATTTGAATGAAAAAAAGTTGTATTGCATTCTTTTATTTTGATTTAGTTTTCCATTACAAACCAAATTACCAACTTCATTTTCTATAATTCTTTATTTTTCATGATTCAAACAAGCCTCGAGGGAAACAAGCAGTGTGTTTTATTCATATCAAGCTGTATACACTCCTCACCAGACCTGCTTACACATAGCTTCATACAGTTACACAAGAATATGCACTATAGCAAGTGCAACAATCTACTCACAAACTTGCCATACAAAATCACAGGTTTCCAACTCTCTTTTACAATAAGAATTTCTTCATATGGAGACACTATTGGGGATTCCTCTGCCAGTGAGTCCTCCAACCTTGCTGCAGTCCGAGGTGTTAGGATACAACAATGTGTAAGGCACTTGTACTGGCCCAGCTCGGTTTTTCCATCTCTTATCATTGTTCATATCACTGATCTTATTTTCAATCTCGATTAGCTTTTTCCTGAATCGCTCGAACGCAAGCAATGCTTCTTTGTCAGATGTCCAGTGAGGGGTATCCCTTTGTCCGAGATAGACCTCATCAGAAGAATGGCGAGATAAACCTTCGATGAGAGATACGCCAAGAAGAGTTTGGAGTTGAGCTGTGATAGTTTTCAGGAAGGCTAAGTCTGGGTTGGACTCGAGCTCAGCATATTCAACGCTGCCTGGTTGAGGCATGAAGCGGCGACTCACTGTCGGGCGATTTGGGAGGAAACCAGCATATGAGTATTGCCCGAAGTTGACTGCAGCATGGAGAGCAGATGCCACCCATATGATAATGCAACATGTATGAGTGAGGTCGGCAAGTGTACTCATTTCAGGCCACCATGGTTTGTCCTTCAAGTCACCGTGGCCAATGTTGCGGATCTCAGACCACCAAGCTTGGAGTTCAGGATCATTTTGTATCAAGTCATTTGACGTATAGTACAGCGAGCAGTACTCTTTCACCCATGTTTCAATGCAAAACCAGATTTCAAGCCCATCGACAGCATAAGGGTAATCCTCAACAAGAAGTTTCAGACCGTGTGGCGAATTAGGTTCAGCTACAGCCATTCCTCTGAATATAGAAGCAAATAGCAGAAATCAGTTTAGCGGTTTATAAGTTTGAATCAGGTAGAGACTACTAAAAGGTAAAAGCCAGCATTGGAACTGACGAGCTGTAACCGTAACCAGCTTAGGACAAAGGGAGATTGTAAACTAAACCTTTTGAGCAGATCAGCGGGGAGTGCGTGATCAGTGAAAACCCAGTTTTTGTAAACAGCAGATGACATTTCCATTGCATATTTAGCTGGGAACACAGTCATCTCGAGAATGCCACCAGCATTGATCAAGATTTGCCGAGCCAATGCATTTATATTCATTGTATCTCTGAAGTGTGGATGCAGAAGCTTGTGAATTGGGTGGACTACACTCAACTGCCGGTTTGTTGCAATCACGAATGGCTCAATGGCGGCATGGGTGTGCAACCTGATGCAAAATTGTTTAAGATGCGTTGATAGTGAAAATACAAGACATGAAAAGATTCTGAACAAAACAAAAAACATGTAGAGCAAATAATAAGCATACCAATGGCTAATAAGTTGATGATATCCCGAATCGTTGACAGCAGCATAGGCTTTTGCAAGCTGCCAAATGGAACCCTCTATACCATTTTGGCCAGGAGTATAAACTTGACTAACGGCGCCATGTTGATCCCCTTGTCCGTGTGGTAAGCTCAGTTCAATTGCTAATGGCTTTAATGTTCCATCATCTTGCAGCAACAAGACCGTTCTGCTTGCATAAGTCTTTGTTGAAGTTGAATTTATGCGCCTCAGGTACGGATATATTGCATCGTGATGATCTAATATATAGAGCCTGTTACTCAGAATAGCCTGTAGTTTATAACAATAAGGAATCGAAAGCTCAAATTCTGGTCCTGACACAAACCGTGTGCCTCATGTTTTTATCATGTGCCGAAAGGATAAAAGAAACTCACTTCCTCCACTTTGAGCCCATTCATGTGCTTCTCAACGTGCTCTTTAGTTATCTTACTATTTTGCTCTCCATATACATTTGGATCAAGCGTACTAGTCGGAGGGAACTCCTGTAGAGTGAAAAGTAGCATATGCATAGCAACACCAATTCTATGAAACAGAAAGCTTAAATGGAGATTGAATTAGAGGTAATAGAAATAGTACCCGGAGCCGGCAAATGATTACCGGGTTCAGTCCAGCGAGCATCTCCCTAGCAAATTCTTCATCGGTCCTCCAGGCAGATTTATCAGCTGAAGATTACCCTAAAAAAATGTTATACTTGAAATAGAGTAAGTATATAGTACAAAGTGATGGACAAGAGTTAAACCTTTAATCACATCAGGCACGGGGAATTTCAGGAACCGTTCACCGTCACTACGAAGAAGTTCCTTGAACATTTCGAAAGGGATACAGTCTCTGATAATTTTAAGTGTTGCCCCGTTTGGTAATGCGAGTCCCCCTTCGTAGAGGTTCATTACATCATCAAATGAGTCAAATTCGTTGATTGTTTTGTCAAATAAGGATGCCAGCTCGGGCACCAGAACTTGCACAATGGCTTTCACACCGCTTGCCAGAAAATCAGACATCTTGATTGCATTAAACTTCTCGTCTCGAGGAACATATATGTTCAGGCTCGCAAGTGGTAATCTGGTCTCACTATTCGGATCTGTCAACATTGTAGCTTAATATATCAGGTATGTAAAATTAACATTGTTAGTCTCTTTTCCACAAACCAAATTCGCAGTACGGAATTTGGGAACATAACCAAAGTTCTAACCAGTTTTTGTTGGTTTTCGCCCTGTTCTTCCTCGTCGAGGATAAGGATACTTTCCAGATCCTCCCAGAACAGGCCTTGCATACTCTCGGCCTTTGTCAGGAAATCCCAAATCATTGTAATAATCATAGTCATACACTCTATCGCATTCCTTCAGCATTCCTTTGCCAGTTCCACGAAGATTCGCAAGTTCTTCTTCTCTATATTGACGTAATGGCTCCGGCGTGTCACGTGGTAGAAGCGTCTATTTGATTACCAAACACAAGCTTCAGATTAAAAATACCGTAAAACCGCATCTCACTGATAAAGAACACAGATGAGATAACACAGTTAGAAACATCTAATTCACCTTGTTGGAAAAAAATACTCGGTTATACGCGTAGTGGTGAGCAGGATAAACCCAAGAATTGCATACGAAATGGATTCGGCCTTGGTTCGGGACATCGTCCAATGTAACTGTCTTGAGGTAAAATTGACTGTGGTGGTGATTTTTCACAATAAAGGCACCAGGAACGCCCATGGACTCATCCCACTCGAACCTCAACCCGAAAGCTGCCTCTCCAGCATTGACAGCCACAGCTGAAGAAATCCACTTCTCTAGAATTGCAGGCTTCCCAAGCCTACCCCTCAATCTATTACCTTAATCAGTCGAATCCAACAAGACAACATAATCTTTACATGAGTTGATTGGTCGATTACGAAAAAATTCAAAAAAAATTTAAACATTAAATTCCATTAAGATGCATCCACTGTTCGAACAATCAATTTTCTAATTATTGGATGAAGACTATGACCGCTAAACCACTGCCCATTTTGCACGAAAAGATTCGATTAAAGAAGCAGTGGAGCTGGAGAATCTGCTTACCTGGGTCAGAATGGGTGGAGCTGATAAGCTGAAAGGAAACACCTTTTCCGAAAAACTCGTAGACCCGATCCAGTAAGGAAGCTCCAAAATCATTCATGTCCAGGACGTGTTTCTTCATCAGCAGGACAGTTGCTTTGATCTTGATGATCTTGCTCTGGTGGCTTTCGCCTTCCGGTATGTTATCTTTCAGCATTTTCTTGGTTTTCGAAGCACACAGGCACTGCGCCATGATTGAAACGGAGCAATGGTTAGAGAGAGTGAGTTCACAGAAGGATCCAAGTCAGCCGATAGTTATTAGTTATTTAGATTTAAAGCATGTGTGGTATTTAGATTTAAAGCATGTTTGGTGCGGAGAGCGGCTCATTTGAGGTAGGATTGGTAGAAGAAGATAGTGAGGTAAATTGTGAGTCACTTATTGTGCTGATGTAATAGGGAATATTGTGTTGCTGTTTACTTTTTACTTTTTGGTAGTAGGACACGTGGCGCGCCCACAAAGCACGGCAGTTAGATGTTTGGCTCAGATCGTGTCTCACTGCCTCATTTGAGCGCTCCTCTGGTGCGAATCATATATTTGGTGTAAAGTATAAAATTTTAATTCTCATAGTTAAACTTTGGTGAACAAAAGAAAGATTAGGTGTAAAATATATATTTGGTGTAAAGTATAAAATTTGCCAAAATTGAGTTATAATTCGTGGTCGACAAATCAAAATATGACATATTTCGTCAAAAGTGAGCCTGTAATTTGTCACCGAGAAATTAACCATACGATGAGATTTAATTTCATACATCTAAATGGCCAAATCAAGTGCTATCATTGGTTTGTATTTTTTACAAAAATATGTTGTTTGCGCCAGATCTTTTTCTTGGTGAACATACCAAATTCTTTTGTTATGCCGTAGATCTTGACGATCTGTCGTCACAAAACTTAGATATCGTTGGTGAAATTCTGAAACTACCTGATCAGTTGTAATAACCCAACAATCAAAATAATCTACCAAGTGGACCACTTTTTATAGTGCTTATGTTAGTTGAGGTTAATAATGATTTTTTTTCACAATACAATCATTAAGGGATTATTTGTAACATAGATATTTGAGAGTTTTTTTTCCGGATCGTAGTATTTCGGATTTCACATATCTTAAATAGGTTATACGCGTTTGACATATTTCATTAGCCCTATTTTTAGTACAATTTATAGGCATCGTACTGGTATTCCTCATTTTTGGAGAATACAGTATCCGCCGAGCCAGTTAGTTGATTTTCTCAACAAACCGGTTCTAAGATGCCTGTTTATTAGAAAAATGAGTACGTGACACATGCACATTTGTGTAGTACGTGGACCAACCAGGCGGGTTTGTGAGCCAACGTGTCATCCATGTGAAATACCGCTACTCTGAAAGTCGGTATTTTAATGAAGTCGATTCCTACCGGTCTCGTCCTGGACATCATTCCTCATCTGAACCCCATAAGCCTCCTCCAACTCCCTCTTAGAAGATTCTTCAATCGGGCACCCTCACTGACCAGTTATTGCGCTATCTAACGTTAACTAAATAGTTCTACAACATATATAAACGGTTTATGCTTCAATTTGTGGTGTTTATATTGGGTAGTGTTGGATTAGGGTTGAATGCTGAATGATATATAAATTGTTGATTGTGTTCATGTTGAATTATGGATTGAATTGTCGATTGCGTTGATGTTGAATTACTTGTATTGTTTATTGTATTCATCTGGAATTGTTTGCTTTTGTAACTTGAAAATTTAAACAATTGTTTGATTTTGTCACTTTACTTGTTGAATTATGGAATTGTTGATTTATGCTTCAATTGTTTGATTTTGTTACTTGAAGATTGTTGTGTTGGCTAGTAGTTAAATTTGTTATATTTTGATTTGTTTGATGTTATTATGCATAAACAACTTATGGTTCCAATGCATCTGTTACTTTTCAGCGATGTATGATGGCCACCTTTTCGAAGACTTTTCGAAGATAACAAAGCCCCTCACTGATTTATTATGCCAAGACGCTAAGTTTAACTTCGATGAATCATGTTTTATTTCCATTCATACTTGAAAAATAGCTCTGACCTCTACTCTTATAGTGCAGCCCCCTAATTGGGAGCTGCCATTCGAACTAATGTATGATGCTAGTGATTTTGCAGTGGGAGCAGTCTTGGGGCAGTGCGTTGACAAGAAGTTGTACGTGATTTATTATGCTAGTAGAGTCTTAGCTAGCGCCGCAGCATATTACACTATAATAGAAAAAGAAATGATGGCCATTGTTTATGCTTCGAGAAGTTTAGGCAGTACTTAATTGGTTCGAAGACCATGGTGTACATTGACCATGCAGCGATGAAGTACCTCCTATTCAAGAAGGACTCTAAGCCAATGTTAATTCGATGGGCACTCCTCATGTAAGAGTTTGACATCGAGATTAGAGACAAAAAAGAGCAGAAAATCTGGTTGCAGACCACCTTTCGTGCCTCGAGTTAGGAGAGCTCGAACGCGAGGAAGACATGCTCCTGATGACCGATTCTGTAGCAGGAGAGCAACTGATAGGTGTTAATGCCAAAGCAGCGTCTTGGTATGAGATTTTGTCAACTACTTGGCCTGCGACATAATTCCTCCAGACATGTCACACAACTAGAAGAACAAATTCTTATCTGACGTAAAGAGGTACTTCTGGGATGATTCTTTTCTTTATAGATTATGTGCTGATGGTCTTTACAGAACTTGCGTGGTCAAGGACCAGATTAGATGGATATTGAAGCTTTGCCATTCCTCACAGTACGGTGGACATGAAGCTAGCTCCAAAATAGCTACGGAGGGACTGCAATCAAGATATTTTTGGCCGACACTTTTTAAAGATGCTCACGAGTTTGTCAATGTCTGTGACCACTGTCAGAGGACAGACAATATTTTGAAGTAACAGAAGATGTCCCAATAGAGCATACTCACCGTAGAATTATTCGACATATGAATAATCAATTTCATGGGGGCCATTTCAACCATCTTACGGGAATCAGTACATCTTGCTCGCAGTCGACTAAGTTTCTAAGTGGGTCGTAGCGGTGGTTGCTCCTACTTGCGATGCCAAGGTAGTTATGAGGATGTTTCAAAAGGTTATTTTCCCTCGGTTTGGCGTCCCCAGAACAGTGATCAGTGATAAAAGTTCTCATTTCAAAGAGAGGAATTTCGAAACCCTATTGAAGAAATAAGGTGCTTACTAAAAGATTGGCACCATGTATCACCCTCAGACTAGTGGGCAGGTAGAGATCTCTGATACGGAAATCAAGAGTATATTGGAAAAGATGATTTCTATCACAGAAAAGCTTGGGTGTCCAAGCTAGATGACGTGCTATGGGCATACAAGACTACTTTCAAGACTCCGATAAGAATGAGCCCCTTTGAACTTGTTTATGGGAAAACTTGTCAGTTGCTAGTCGAGCTCGAATACAATGCACTATGGGCTGTTACAAACTGAACATGGACCTGAAATCAGCCGGTGAGAAGCGACTACTCCAGCTTAATGAGCTCGATGAGATCAGATTAGAATCCTATGAGAATGCTCGCATCTACAAGGTGAGAATAAAGAAATGGAAGACAATCAAATAGTGCACAGAGAATTTAATGAGGGCGAGTGAGTTTTTCTCTACAACTCTCGCCGCAGATTATTTACTGGAAAGCGGTGCACCAAATAGAGTGGTCTGTACACAGTAGCCAGAGCATATCCAGATGGTCACCTGGCTATGAATGTCGAAGGTGGGAAATCTTTGGTAGTCAACGAGTAGCGCCTTAAGCACTATCACGTCCGAAGCACCTGACACTGCCTGAAGGCATTAACAATGACTATCTTCTCGGGAAGGGATCTCAGCAAGGGACTTCTCGAGAATGCTTCTGAACGTATCTCTCAGGCTATGTCTCGCCAAGACGTTAAACTAAGCCTCTTCGGGGAGTAATCCGCTCTGTAAGTATATATTTAATTTTCTTTTACATTCTCATTGTGTGCTTTTAAGTGATTATGCGAAATTTTTAGTGTAGAGTACTTCCACGAGGACTCAAACCGGTGCAACAAGGATTTCCTGAGATCGCTAGCTGAGAGGTCAGCCTGGTGACACCCAAAAGGACACGTGCATCACGGGATTGTACAGAGGCATGCGAGAGTTGGAGGGTCCCATGACACACAAATTGATCACGGGCATCACAGGAAGGCACAGAGAGGCTTGCCAGAATTGGAGGGTCCCGTGACACCCAAACTGGTTACGGGCGTCACGGGGATTGACTGAGGACTTCATGGATTTCTCAGCCCCGTGACATCTAATGTGTCACGAGCGTCACAGGGTCGAGCAGATCTAGAAAAAAGACATTTCGATTTCTGATCAAAATCTCCCAACCCCAACAATCGCCGCCGCTCTCCATCCCAGCACCGTCACTTGCGGCATGTCCACACAACCCACACCCAAATATCTCACCTCTCCTCCCAAAACCCTAAAAATCCAATTTCCTAAAATTCTACCCCAAATTCCCATTTCCTTTAACATGGCTCGCCATAATCCAAGATGCAACACTAGAGCCCCCGTCACTCCATCCAATGTACCGACACTGCCATCACCGCCAGCTCCAGCCACTCGGCCATTTGATTGTCGGAGACAATCTCAGCTTCCGGACGTAGCTACACTGGAAACTTACAAGGTTTTGCGCTGGTCTAAAACTATCAAGCATACACTCAATCCTTGTATTTCTACTTTGAATACATTTCACATGCTGGAGAAAGTTCGTTCTTTGTTTGTTGCTTATGGATTAGACATCTAATCGATCAATATTTTGACTAATTATTTACTTCATTCGATGAAGGATGATACTCGTTCTCCTAACTTGGAGAAGAAGGTTGAGAAGAACATTGCAAGAGATTGAAGATCCAATGAGCCAACTCGTCAACACGGTTTCCTCGTCCTTAATCTCTGAAAATACATTACGTTTTAGTTGTCCAACCATGAGTAGTAAGTAGTCTCTGTTGTTCTGGGATCCTACGGATCCCGTGCCTTGTAGCCAACTCTTCATGTGATCAATAGAAACGTTTTTCATTAATGCATTTCAAGTGGTCAATTTCATTGTGCTTCATTTTATCGTTCTTGCAAGTTTTACATTGAATGAGATGTTTGCATGCTAAAACGTATTTAGGTTAAACACCAAAAGATGGATGGGTCTTAGATATTAACTCGATTGCATGAAATTGATATTAGGTCGTTGTAGCTACGTTGGTAGTACATGATATAATAGGAAAGTTGGCTTTATCGTTTGAAAAACCCTAGGCTTAATAATCGAAATCGTTGATAATCCATGGATGGGCGGCTTATCTAGTGTTATTTCGGTTTATTTCCATATTCGATAGCATTATTGAATTGCGTGATATTGTAACATGATATGTGGGGTTGGCACGGGTGAAGTTTGATCATGATATTCTTTCTCGGCTCAGATCAACCTTTCTTATTTTCTGCACTTTGTTTTAAGAAATTTCTTTGCACAGATTTTCTCTTATTATTTGGAATAGCTTAATAGGTCACTTGTTAGCTAGTACTCACTTCACACACACTGTTCCTTGGATCGACCCTTGGCTTACCAAGGTTTACAAATTTATTTTAACTGCAACTTGACCCCTAAAACTCATTACTTGACAACTATAAAGGGTTAAAAATACGCTTTTCAAAATCATATTCTTGCATTAAGTATTTACGTTTCCAGAAGCATTTAGAGTTTCTTGCTTCGTTTCAATCGTGCAGGGCACATGGGCATACCACTCACTGAATAAGGTTGAGGTTTACCGCATTTTGCTGGATGGGCGCAGTATTCAGTATCTTGAGTCAGATCGTTACAGAGAGTTCCCAAAGGAGGAGGTGCGTTGAATGAGGTTGGACATAGTTAAAATTTTGTGTTAGTTTGAGAGAATTTTTCCTTTGGCATTCTTCACCATAAAGGTATTTCTCATGGTTCATCTACCTGATCTAATTTTGTTGAAGGGGCATACACTATAGTTGGATGTACCTCATGGAAATGTGCAAACTCTTTTAATACCTTATATAAACATTTATGTTTTGCATGGGGAGCGCTCAAATGAGAATCCCTCTTTTTTTCGAGAACCCCTTCGTTATGCAGTTTGGTATTCGTTATGCATTTTTGAAAATACACCTGTCTTTGCCTAAGTGTAGTTTCCGAAAGCTTAAATGCATCTAGGCAAAATACATAATGAAGGAAAATAAGTTAGTGGGACACGTGTCACCACCATATTCAAATATGCAACTTGATCCAATGGTGAGATTTGGGTACTAAGATTCTCGAATTTTTAGGAGTTCTCAACCGAGCGCTCCCCTGTTTTGCATAGCTTATGTTTTGTATTATATGCAGACAACTTGGATAGTACAAGAAGTTTTTGAGAAACACCCGGTATCCGGAAGGTTGCATTGCTGAACAGTACGTCGCACAAGAGTGTGTCATGTACTGTAAGTTGTACATGGGGGAGATTGAAGATACATGCCCAATTCTTGATTTAGTCAAGGAAGAATACTATGACATATCAGTTGTATCCAATGTCAACAAGCCGATGGGCTACCTTAAAAAGATGAGACTCGCCAATAATGACGTAGATGTGATTCTTGGTTTTAAAATTCTGTTGTTAAATAGTGAATAAAATGTGATATTCATTTGTTTTGCTGGCTCATTTCTGCATGTCAAAGGATGACAGTCTACTCCTGGAGTATATTACACGAATCACCGCTAAAAGGACTGGAAGTTGATTGTCACAAATACTATTTGAGGCACGGGAGACGTAGGGTACCAAAGTAGTTTACCCATCGGAAGGAGGAATGGAGTTGGCTTATTAAGCACTTCAAGAAGCCTGCACAACAGATGAAGTTTGTTTGATGATATTGAATTTTATTTAATGTTTAGTAATTTGTTTGTGTTTTCATGAAATTTCGCTTTCTTGTGAAGGTAAAATCGAAAAGAATGAAAGTAGTTCGGGCAAAAAAGATGAATTGCCACTCCGGTAAGACTTCTTTTGCCAACCAAGCAGTCAACCACCTACAAAAAGGACACAAATCACACCATATTGCTACATATGAAGAAGTCAATTCTCAAGAACCCGAAAGTGGTGCTATAGTGGGGATCTTCTAAATTTTGATTTTCTAGTTATGTCTTGCTAAATAAATGGTAGTTTTTGATTATGTGAATGATATTGTGGATTTTTTTTTTGATGGGGTTACATTTGTTAGTAAGTTAGGGGAGTTAGTGAGGATCGAACCCGGGCACCAAATGGTGCTGGGCGGGCAAGCTTTCCACTGAGCTGAAACCCATCCTCAATATTGTGGATTTAGATTATTTGAATTATGTTTATGAGAGCCATATTGTGATTTTTGAACAAATGGTGGATTTTGGTTACGTGAAAAAATGGAGTTTTTTATTATTATGTGTAAGTGAATATATTATGTCACTTTGTAAAAACATGTTAAATGTAACAGTGGCCAGGGCCGTCTCAAGGGCATTGGAGGCCTGAAGCCAACAAAATTTTTTGGGCATTTTCACATAATTTTCAAGTAAATGGGGCCTTATTTTTGAAGTGAGTCTTTTCTTTGGTCAATTATATTAATTCTTTTCCTGATAAATTGGGCATTTTTTTTAAACAAAATGTGGTCTGAAATTTTGGCTTCATTGGCTTTAATATAGAGTCGGGCCTGGCAGTGGCGGACCAAAGTTTTTTCGAATGGGTCAAGATAGTTACTGTTTAGGATAATATTTTTTTGAATTCTTCTATGGAGAATTCGGTAGGGTGAAAAGCGGGTTTTTGTTTATAACAAAATTTTCTTTTTAAAAAAGATGAGTATTATATTAGTCTAAACCCATTGTATTGAATTGAACTCACAGTAAAACTGAGTAAAAATGTAATATAAATATGAGAAGTTGAATTAAAAAACATTACTCTAATAATTTTCTTTAAGTATTTAAATTAAATATATTTAAATTATAGTCATCATGCATCTTCGATTTTGAAAATGTCAAAAACGTATAACACATGTTTAGGATAAAAGTAAATCACTTTAATTAGGTCCTCATATTAAGTTAACACAACTTATTTTTGGACTATTAGGGGCATGGTATTGAAATCACCCGGGGAAAAATTATAAAATTATAAATTCATTAACCTAATTACCCTATTAAAATGGAGAAAATAAAAATATATCAATGGGCCACCTGCCCCCATAACTGCATACATGGGTCCACCCTTGAATGTTTTAGTTTTATTTTGTTTAATATCAATTAGGTTGATGTTCGTTATAGAATTAGTTATGTGTATTGAGATCTATATGAATATGGATTTTTTGAACAAGACTTAATGCGGAACAACTTATGTGACTACTCTTTATGCGACTGACCGTAGTCGCATAAGACTTATGTGACAGAAAAAGTCCTTATACGAATATTATTTTTATGAGTGACCCAAGAGTCAAATTGGTGTAAGTGAATGGTATGTGGCACTTGACTTCGTTTGACGTGCATGTAATTGATGAGTATAATAAAGTAGATATGAAACAATTATAGAATGGGACAAGGAAAACGATGTTCCCGAACCTGAATTTTTACACGACTACCCATCATCTATTGATGTCTCCTATATTGTTAGAGATGAAATGGCGCACGAGCTTCTCTAACTTGGCGTAGGAATGATATCTAATAACAAAGGTGATGTCCAACAAGTGTATCAAATGTTCTAGATCAGGAGTCGAGTTGAGTATTGACCATACATATGAGTCAAAAGTTTTCGATGCGGACTTGTTGATTCTTTGTGGCCGAAAGGGCAATCAAAAATGTCTATGACGCATTTCTATATCCAAGATGCAAGGCGAGTCAATAGTTTTCGATGTGGACTTGTTGATTCTTTGTGGCCGAAAGGGAAATCAAAGATGCCTGTGATGAATTTCTATATCCAAGATGAAAATCTATACGCATTGGAAGCTTACAAAGTATGCAACAGATCACATATGCGATGGTTCAACCATGATGTAAAACATTAATTTGATAAAACATTTTATAATAGGGAGATAGCTGATATAACTCGTGAACAATTACGATTGCCTGACGAATTTCAATCGATAATTATATATAGTAAGTACGGTTATCAAATCCGGTACTTTACAGCATAAATAGGGCAAATAACATGTATTCACCAACTTTTCAATCATTAAATGGTACGTCCAGGATTGATCCCATTTACTTTTGTGTTGTTTTTATTCTTTACGTTGGATGACCAAAAGTTGAAAAGTGCAATATTATTGGAGCACTTCATTGATTATTCTTTTCTTAATAGCTAGGCGTGTCTCATGTGAATTTTTGTTTTTGAAAACAAAGCCTTGGTTACGAAGACAAAAACAAGAAGAAAGCATACACCAAACAAAGATCGCACAACTACAAAAGCTATCTAACAGATTGGAAATCCTCTGGGGATAGAGGAGACCTCCGACCACTCCCATCTTTCCACTCGAGCTTTCCTAGCTAGGCGTTTCTCACCTGAATTAAAATACAAAACATTTCATCCACTAAACTAAAGCACGGACTAAACGATTATTGCATATCTTTATCTATTCATTTAAGTTAATTAAAAAGTATTAAAGAAATTCAATTTTTTTATAATGATATGATATGATAAATTTGGTCGAGTGGTTTGATCCTTAACAAATTGTCAAGAGTTGGACTCCCCCGAGTAGCATATTTCTCCTCACTTTTGTGCAGGAGTGTTATTCTCTCGCGGAGGTGTTTTCGCCCCGCCTTGGCGCGGACGTGCTATCCCTCCTTCGCGGAGGTGTTATCCGTCCCTTGTGAACGTGTTGTGCTGTAGGTGGATGTTGATGTCTTGCATATTCCTTCCATGTGCGCGTGGAGGTGCTGTGTTTCTTGTCAATGCTCGTGGGTTTCAAGCTATAAAGATGCGCTTCAATGTACACAATTCAAGTACATATTCCGGGTTAGCGCCATGTGTGGCCCGTGCTCCAAGAGTCTAAGTTCACATGTACCCGATAAAGTTCTCATGCAATATGATTGAGATATAATTGTGTGATAATTGAGATGTATAAATTGAATTGTATAAGACGTAAAAAACCCACCATAAAAAATAATAATGATATCATATGTCTAAATGATTCTGTATGAAAGAAAAAATCATCCTCTAAAGCACGGACGGAGAACTTGAACAAATAATATGTCAATTAATGAGAAAAACACAGCCAGGACAGTTGTTCCAAGACAATATGCTTCTCTGTTTTCCGACTCCGCCAATTTTATAATCAAAATGTTTCTTTTCAGTTGGACAATTTTTTTTGATTGATTCAGTTGGACAATTAATGAGCACATTTTACAATTTGAGAGTTTTGCCCTTTTTATAAATGAATAAAAGCGTGGTAATATGATAAATAATTGGGAAAAGTACAAAAAAGAATATCGAACTTCGCCTGTTTCCAACTTTTTGCCCGAACTATTAAAATTTTCAAAATGGTTTCGAACTATATAGAATGTTTCTAACTTTTTGTTCGAACTATTTAAAGTTCCAAAATCTCTATAGATTAATTCCAACTTTTTGTCCGAACTATTAAAATTTCTTAAATGGGTGCGCACTATATATTATTTTTCCAAAATGGATAATTTAACGGAATTCTATATTGGAAAATTTTAATATGTAGTCTCAACACAATAGGTATGCCCATTACTATCAGCGAACGAGCAAATAAGAATAGAGGAACCACTCATATGGGGTGAGGGAGTAGCTCGAAACCAAATATGAAGTTTGGTCATCTAACAGGCAGACAAATGCATATTTCAAATTCTTCTGCACTTGACTAATACAGCTTCATTGAGATTATTGCAAATGATTGTGACTTCTCCTGATGACATATGCGCCGTTCATGTTCTCCATGCAATATAGAGCGAATGTGAAGCTTCTGGATGCCATCAATTGTTCCAATTGTCAATTCACCTTCTTTTGCAATAGGAAGACTGTTTGTCAAAAGAAAAATGTACCAGGAGCTCAGTTGTTTAGAGAGATGTTGAGATATCTACAAATCATATCTAGAACAACATTCCAGATAAATCTACATTACGAGTGACGATATTTGATAAATTAAATAGGTGCAGAAATTGCAAAACCATTATGTTAGTTATATGGCATGGAGTTTGGCAAAACTTAGTTTAGTTGTCCTAGCTGTTGTTCAGGACTGGGAGAAACAACTGTCCTGGAACAAGTTAAAGCAGATGAAATGTTTCCAAATTCAGATTTGGAAACACAGTCGACCGTTGGAGATCAAGGCGGTTGCAGGTGCATGGACAGAAATTGGAAGTTTCCAAATTCAGATTTGGTAACTTGTTACAGCCGACGTAGCACAACTCTGACGCAGCAGCAGAACGGATTTGGCAAGTCCGGTTTTTAGCAAGTCGGTGCTATGATGATTATCGAAGATATCAAGAGAGTCGGTTGCTTACGCTTGAAGCTATCTTAGTCGAGAAGATAATCGAAGATTGCCTAATCAAGATTGAAGATTCAAATAAAGGATTATCTATAAAAGATATGCGCAAGATATTAGGAAAGGTTTCCTAATTGAGATAGGCGGTTTAGAATAGAAATCCTACTCGGTTTAGGGTTTCTACCGTCCTATATAAGGAGGGCTAATGCTTCGGTATTAGTCAGCACTTACGGAGATATTAAATCACGCTCATACTCATTGAAGGGAGGAGGAGGCTAATGGCGGTGAATTAATCGTAACTGGTTATTCACTAAGCTCGTATTCGGCCGGAGAGTTAATCGTCACTGGTTACTCAAAGGCGCTCGGATTCAATCTGTGCTGGTGCTCAGCAGATTGATCGAAGGACTACACTGAAGGTTCACGCACTGAAGTTCTGTTACTGCGCATTCAGGAGAAGGCGCTGATTCTCACGGAGGATCATCTTGGTGGATACTGAGCGGGAGCAAAGATCTAGGGGGAGACCTAGATTGCAATTACTAGAGTGTCCGAGGCTCAGGTAGTTTAAGAGGGATTCTGTAAACGGTAATTCCTGTACTCGCAATACTCAATAATAGTGAATTGCTGTCCATCGGGCTAGAGAACGCCCCCCAGAGTAGGCTCGTTAACGCCGAACTGGGTAACAACTTTGCGTGTTGTGTTTTATTTCCGCATTACTTATTTCAGCGCATAAGTTGTTTCTGTACTTGTTCTGGATCTCGACCAGAACAACATCTCATCTACTAGGGGAAGATTTCAATTGGTATCAGAGCAAATACTCGACATACAGAGTAAGATCCAGAAGTCGATGAGATGGATTTGAGAGAAGGACAGAACATCAGTCGACCTCCTCTGCTTGAAGGAAATAAATATGGCTATTGGAGAGTTCGAATGAAGGCGTTTCTAAAGTCTCAAGATGAATCAGTTTGGGAGGCAGTTGAACAAGGATGGACACACCCTGTGACTATCGACAAAGAAGGTAAAGTTTGCCTCATTACTAAAGACAAGTGGACTGAGGATCATAAGCATGCAAGCGGCAACTCTAAAGCAATGAATGCCATATTCTCGGGGGTTGATGGAAAGAATTTCAAGATGATCTCTACCTGTGAAATTGCGAAGCAGGCTTGGGACATTCTTCAAACTGCTCATGAAGGCACGACCAGAGTTAAAGTTTCCAGAATGGAGACGGTCACATCAAAATTCGAAAACTTAAGAATGCAGGAGGATGAGACCATTGCTGACTTCAATACTCGGATTCTCGATATCTCCAACGAAGCATTCGCCCTAGGAGAACCAATGACCGAAGAAGCGCTGGTAAGAAAGGTGCTGAGATCTCTCACAAAGCGGTTCGCCATGAAAGCTCTTGCCATTAAAGAAGCCAAAGATGTGAAGACCATGAGACTGGATGAACTGATGGGATCTCTGCAGACTCATGAGATGGATATGAATGAAGAAGACCGTCTTACAAAGGTCGCCAGCGTTGGTCTGAAAGCTGAAGTTGTCAAAGACAAGATGGGTGAATCATCAGAACAACAGTATGCTATGTTTGCCAAAACTTCAGGAAATATATGAGAAGAGAATACACTAAAGGGACTGATTCTGGTCAGTCAACCAATTCGAGGTACCAGAAGGATGGCAGAGCTTCTAAGGGAAATATGTCTGGAGACTTTGTTCAAGACAACAAAGGCAAAGGTATCCAATGCAGAGAATGTGAGGGGTTTGGACACATTCGAGCAGAATGCGTCAACACACAGAAGAAAAAGAATGCCTATGTGATCAACTGGAGTGACAGTGAATCTGATCAAGAAGGAGAGCACAGTAATTTTGTTGCCCTCACCAGCTGTGTTGATCAGGAAGGAGACCACAATAGCAAAAAGGAGGAAAAGGCATCAGTTGAAGATCACATTATGTATTCCAGTGGGAGTGATAATGAAGAAATTACAGATGAGGAAATTGCCAACAATTACAAAGAACTAAATCAACAGTGGTTGGTTGAAGTCGAGCGAAACAAATCTCTCCAGAACTCTATGGAGAAACTAAAGGAGAAACTCAAGGAAGAGATTGCCATCTTGAAACTAAAACATCAGCAGAGCATTTGTGACCTCACAGCTCGGTTGGTTGAAGCAAAAAACGAAAGAGCTGAGCTAATTTCTCAAAAGGTGGAGTTGCTGGCAGTTATTTCATCCCTAAAGCTTCAGAGTGAAGAAAAACAAGGAGATCGTTCAGAAGTCACGGATGACCTAAAGCGCGAAAATGATGCTCTAAAAAGGAGAGAGGTAAATCTTATTAATATTGTGGATGCCCTCAAATGTGAAATTGAAACAGACAAACTTGCTCATGAGGAGACAATAGAGGAGCTAAACAATTTACAAAAATCAGTCAAAATGCTGAATTCCGGAACAAAAGATCTAGACTCCATTCTGGGAGCGCAACGGGTAGGTGGCGGTCACAAAGGTCTTGGATTCACAGGTGGAGCGAGTTCTGGAAAAACAATTTTGTCAAAGCTGCGCCACAACCGCAACTTGTTCCAACTGAACATGGTTCTCAAAGAAAAACTTTTGTTAAGCCTCGACCGCGAGTTGTTCCTGCCAATCTTCACCCTCGAAGAAAAGCATCTCCGTTTCCCACATGGTATCCCACAAGACAGCAAGACAGGCGAAGATGTTTTTATTGCAATCAAGTGGGACACATCAAGTCAAGGTGTCATAAATTCCATATGTCTATCAGAAAGATGAAACAAGTTCAGAAACCGCATATGAAGCAAGTTTGGAGGATTAAGCAAAGAAGTGAAGTTTGCCACGTTGCCTTTAGTTCTACTTGTCATCTGAAAAGAGAAATGTGGTATTTTGACAGTGGGTGTTCAAGACACATGACCGGCAACTCTGCATTTCTGACCAATATAGAGGAGATTAAAAGGAGTTCAAATGTGACATTTGGTGATGGAGGAGAAGGCAGGGTCATTGGTAAAGGAATTCTAAACGTTCAAGGCCTGCCCAGATTGAAAGAAGTATTGCTTGTCAAGGGTTTGCAGGCTAATCTAATTAGCATTAGCCAGTTGTGCGATGGAGAGCATCATGTAAGATGAGTGCGTGGTGTTAAACAAGAATAACGACCCAGTTCTCTCTGGAAGAAGGTCATCGAACAACTGCTACCTCCTGAACCTTGGTAAACCCAATGCTAACACAACATGTTTACTGAGTAAAACTGAAGAGATGAACTTATGGCATCAGCGAATGGGTCATGTGAATCTAAGAACGCTTCAGAAGATTGCTTCAGATGGTCTTGTTCGCGGCATACCCAAAGTCCAAGGAGAGCTAAGCATTGTTTGTGGAGACTGCCAAATTGGAAAACAAATCAAAGTTCCACACAAGGGCACTACTCAGATTAATACGAGTAGACCTCTGGAGCTGCTTCACCTTGATTTAATGGGGCCTATGCAAGTGGAAAGCTATTCAGGGAAGAGGTACGTTCTGGTGTGTGTTGATGACTTCTCTAGGTTCACCTGGTCCAGCTACTTGCGAGAAAAGTCAGATGCTGTCCAGGCATTTGTTCTATTTTGCACTCGACTGGAGCGTGAAAGAGAAGATAAAGACGAGCATATAATAAAGATTCGGAGTGATCATGGAAAGGAATTTGAGAATGCTGCTCTTGCTGAATTCTGCTCAAAAAGGGGCATAACTCATCAATTTTCTTCACCAATCACACCTCAACAGAATGGAGTTGTTGAAAGGAAGAACCGAACCATTCAGGAGATGGCACGAGTAATGCTTCATGCAAAGAATGTTCCTTTAAAGTTTTGGGCGGAAGCCATGAACACTGCTTGCTATGTCATAAACAGAGTCATGATTCGATCCGGAACCGAGAAGACTTGCTACGAGCTATGGAAGGGTAAAAAACCTACGGTGAAGTACTTCCATGTCTTTGGGAGCCAGTGCTTCATTCTTAGAGATCGAGAGTATCTGCTGAAGCTGGACCCTAAAAGTGATGCAGGAATCTTTCTGGGATATTTCAATAACAGCAGGGCATACCGAGTCTACAACAAGCGCACTGGTGTTGTCATGGAATCAATCAATGTTGTTGTGCAGGGCGTTGTTCCAGGGGCTTTTGAGACAAATAATGCAGATGATGATGATACCCCACCTAATCCGGAACAACCTACTATCGCCTCTCCAAATAAGGAATTAGTCACAGATAAAGAGCCTGAGCAGTCTGCGACAAATGACCATCAATCAGATGAGGATATTGATACGGAATCTGCTCCAATGCCTCCTGCCTCTCCTCGTGTCCTACAGCCCTCAAGAGCTGTTGAAAAGTATCATCCTGTCAGTGAAGTAATTGGTAATCCCACAGATGGCATACAAACGCGAGGTAAACAGGTTAACTTTCGTCAATTGGCTGGCTTTACCTGTTTCATATCTACTATTGAACCCAGAAACATCAAGGAAGCCATCAATGATGAATACTGGGTTGTCGCCATGCAAGAAGAACTTGGTGAATTCCAGCGAAATGATGTCTTGGATCTTGTTCCACGTCCGGATAGTGTGAACGTTATTGGAACAAAGTGGATTTTCAAGAACAAGTCAGACGAACACGGAAACATCACCAGAAATAAAGCTCGTCTCGTGGCTCAAGGCTATACTCAGATTGAGGGAATAGATTTTGATGAGACGTTTGCTCCGGTTGCTCGCTTAGAAGCCATTCGACTACTTCTTGCTCTTGCTTGTCACCTTAAGTTCAAGTTGTTTCAGATGGATGTCAAGAGTGCATTCCTAAATGGGCTGCTAAATGAAGAAGTGTTTGTGGCTCAACCAAAGGGCTTTGAAGACCCTCATCATCCTGACTATGTATATCACCTGAAGAAGGCGCTCTATGGTCTCAAATAGGCGCCCAGAGCATGGTACGAGCGGCTTACTGACTTCCTAATCACTCATGGCTATGTGCGAGGAGGAGTAGACAAGACGCTGTTTGTGAAACACACAGGAACAGACTTCATCATTGCTCAGATTTATGTAGATGATATTGTTTTTGGCTCAAGCAACCAGAAGCTGGTAGACAAATTCGTCCATCAAATGCAGAATGAATTCCAGATGAGCATGGTGGCAGAGATGTCTTATTTTCTTGGCTTACAAGTCAAACAGAAGGCGGATGGCATCTTTATTTCCCAAAGCAAATATGCTAGAAACCTGATCAAGAAGTTTGATCTCGAAAAAGCAACACACAAGAGAACCCCCGCTGCAACTCATGTGAAGGTTACAAAGGACGAAGCCGGCGCAAAGGTGGACCAAACCCTATACCGAAGCATGATTGGAAGTCTACTATACCTAACCGCCAGTAGGCCGGACATTGCTCATGCAGTTGGTGTCTGTGCCAGATATCAAGCAAATCCCAAGGAGAGTCACCTGATGAATGTGAAGAGAATTATCAGATATGTCTGTGGAACAGTCGACTATGGGTTGTGGTATACTAAGGATACCAACTCCTGCTTAGTAGGCTACTGCGATGCAGATTGGACTGGGAATGCAGAGGACCGCAAAAGTACGTCTGGAGGTTGTTTCTTTCTTGGAAACAATCTGGTCTCTTGGTTCAGTAAGAAGCAGAACAGTATTTCTCTATCTACTGCTGAGGCAGAATATATTGCGGCAGGAAGTTCGTGCACCCAGATGTTATGGATGAAACAGATGCTAGAGGAATACGGAGTCAAACAAGATGTGATGACTCTCTACTGTGACAACATGAGTGCCATCAACATATCCAAGAATCCAGTGCAACATTCCAGAACAAAGCATATCGACATCATGCATCACTTCATTCGAGAATTAGTTGAGAAGAAAACTATCACCCTGACACACGTGTCAACTGAGAAGCAGCTGGCAGACATCCTCACAAAAGCCTTGGACAATCTTCAGTTCGAAACACTTAGATCCTCACTGGGTCTGTGTGTCATTGACAACTAATCTATTCCAGTACAAGGGGTCAACCGGAGTGTAAGTGTCTCATGATTAAAGGGTTGACTTAGAAGAAAGAGCAAACGCTCAAAGTTTGGTAGTGTCAAAGTATGCTTGGCCGAAGGTACGCAGAAATTAAAAGTTCTATAAGGTAATGCCTTCTTTGTGTACTCCCTTGTCATTTTGTGACAAAAAGGGGGAGTAGTTTTTGGAGTTTGAAAGCTCCTTAAAATATTCATTTGTGCTTATTGTTAGACTGTTTTTTTGGAGTTTGAAATCTCTTTAAAAGATTCGTTTGTGCTTGTTATGTTCGGAGTTTGAAATCTCCTCAAAGATTCGCTTGGTAGCTTAGTTCGTAGCACAGCTTGGGAGTTTGAAACCTCCTTCAAAGATTCAACTGTAATAGTAGTACAGGTAGATTACAGTAGGTAGTTTTGCCAAAAATGCCCAGGGGGAGATTGTTAGTTATATGGCATGGAGTTTGGCAAAACTTAGTTTAGTTGTCCTAGCTATTGTTCAGGACTGGGAGAAACAACTGTCCTGGAACAAGTTAAAGCAGATGGAATGTTTCCAAATTCAGATTTGGAAACACAGTCGACCGTTGGAGATCAAGGCGGTTGCAGGTGCATGGACAGAAATTGGAAGTTTCCAAATTCAGATTTGGTAACTTGTTACAGCCGACGTAGCGCAACTCTGACGCAGCAGTAGAACGGATTTGGCAAGTCCGGTTTTTAGCAAGCGGTGCTATGATGATTATCGAAGATATCAAGAGAGTCGGTTGCTTACGCTTGAAGCTATCTTAGTCGAGAAGATAATCGAAGATTGCCTAATCAAGATTGAAGATTCAAATAAAGGATTATCTACAAGAGATATGCGCAAGATATTAGGAAAGGTTTCCTAATTGAGATAGGCGGTTTAGAATAGAAATCCTACTCGGTTTAGGGTTTCTACCGTCCTATATAAGGAGGGCTAATGCTTCGGTATTAGTCAGCACTTACTGAGATATTAAATCACGCTCATACTCATTGAAGGGAGGAGGAGGCTAACGGCGGTGAATTAATCGTAACTGGTTATTCACTAAGCTCGTATTCGGCCGGAGAGTTAATCGTCACTGGTTACTCAAAGGCGCTCGGATTCAATCTGTGCTGGTGCTCAGCAGATTGATCGAAGGACTACACTGAAGGTTCACGCACTGAAGTTCTGTTACTGCGCATTCGGGAGAAGGCGCTGATTCTCACGGAGGATCATCTTGGTGGATACTGAGCGGGAGCAAAGATCTAGGGGGAGACCTAGATTGCAATTACTAGAGTGTCCGAGGCTCAGGTAGTTTAATAGGGATTCTGTAAACGGTAATTCCTGTACTCGCAATACTCAATAATAGTGAATTGCTGTCCACCGGGCTAGAGAACGCCCCCCAGAGTAGGCTCGTTAACGCCGAACTGGGTAACAACTTTGCGTGTTGTGTTTTATTTCCGCATTACTTATTTCAGCGCATAAGTTGTTTCTGTACTTGTTCTGGATCTCGACCAGAACAACATCTCATCTACTAGGGGAAGATTTCAATTGGTATCAGAGCAAATACTCGACATACAGAGTAAGATCCAGAAGTCGATGAGATGGATTTGAGAGAAGGGCAGAACATCAGTCGACCGCCTCTGCTTGAAGGAAATAAATATGGCTATTGGAGAGTTCGAATGAAGGCGTTTCTAAAGTCTCAAGATGAATCAGTTTGGGAGGCAGTTGAACAAGGATGGACACACCCTGTGACTATCGACAAAGAAGGTAAAGTTTGCCTCATTACTAAAGACAAGTGGACTGAGGATCATAAGCATGCTGAAGCGGCAAACTCTAAAGCAATGAATGCCATATTCTCGGGGGTTGATGGAAAGAATTTCAAGATGATCTCTACCTGTGAAATTGCGAAGCAGGCTTGGGACATTCTTCAAACTGCTCATGAAGGCACGACCAGAGTTAAAGTTTCCAGAATGGAGACGGTCACATCAAAATTCGAAAACTTAAGAATGCAGGAGGATGAGACCATTGCTGACTTCAATACTCGGATTCTCGATATCTCCAACGAAGCATTCGCCCTAGGAGAACCAATGACCGAAGAAGCGCTGGTAAGAAAGGTGCTGAGATCTCTTACAAAGCGGTTCGCCATGAAAGCTCTTGCCGTTAAAGAAGCCAAAGATGTGAAGACCATGAGACTGGATGAACTGATGGGATCTCTGCAGACTCATGAGATGGATATGAATGAAAAAGACCGTCTTACAAAGGTCACCAGCGTTGGTCTGAAAGCTGAAGTTGTCAAAGACAAGATGGGTGAATCATCAGAACAACAGTATGCTATGTTTGCCAAAAACTTCAGGAAATATATGAGAAGAGAATACACTAAAGGGACTGATTCTGGTCAGTCAACCAATTCGAGGTACCAGAAGGATGGCAGAGCTTCTAAGGGAAATATGTCTGGAGACTTTGTTCAAGACAACAAAGGCAAAGGTATCCAATGCAGAGAATGTGAGGGGTTTGGACACATTCGAGCAGAATGCGTCAACACACAGAAGAAAAAGAATGCCTATGTGATCAACTGGAGTGACAATGAATCTGATCAAGAAGGAGAGCACAGTAATTTTGTTGCCCTCACCAGCTGTGTTGATCAGGAAGGAGACCACAATAGCAAAAAGGAGGAAAAGGCATCAGTTGAAGATCACATTATGTATTCCAGTGGGAGTGATAATGAAGAAATTACAGATGAGGAAATTGCCAACAATTACAAAGAACTAAATCAACAGTGGTTGGTTGAAGTCGAGCGAAACAAATCTCTCCAGAACTCTATGGAGAAACTAAAGGAGAAACTCAAGGAAGAGATTGCCACCTTGAAACTAAAACATCAGCAGAGCATTTGTGACCTCACAGCTCGGTTGGTTGAAGCAAAAAACGAAAGAGCTGAGCTAATTTCTCAAAAGGTGGAGTTGCTGGCAGTTATTTCATCCCTAAAGCTTCAGAGTGAAGAAAAACAAGGAGATCGTTCAGAAGTCACGGATGACCTAAAGCGCGAAAATGATGCTCTAAAAAGGAGAGAGGTAAATCTTATTAATATTGTGGATGCCCTCAAATGTGAAATTGAAACAGACAAACTTGCTCATGAGGAGACAATAGAGGAGCTAAACAACTTACAAAAATCAGTCAAAATGCTGAATTCCGGAACAAAAGATCTAGACTCCATTCTGGGAGCGCAACGGGTAGGTGGCGGTCACAAAGGTCTTGGATTCACAGGTGGAGCGAGTTCTGGAAATTTTTTTTTTGTAAAAGCTGCGCCACAACCGCAACTTGTTCCAACTGAACATGGTTCTCAAAGAAAAACTTTTGTTAAGCCTTGATAAGTCTAGATTTCGACTTATTAATAGCCATTTTCACTATAGCTTTTGTTCGCTTCCGATGGTAATTTGATGTCATTTGATCCCTTTTGGTACGTTTCAGGTACAAATCAATATATTCCCAGTGTCAAAGCCACGATACGGAAACCCGGGGAAAAACCGAAGAAGTGAGCAAAAAGCAGTTCAGCCGACCGGCTGGGAAATTCCCCTGTACCAGCCGACCGGCTGGATTGATGATCATGAACTGAAGACACACGTCCAAGTTCAGCCGACCGGCTAAATCCCCACTTCATCTCAGCCGACCGGCTGGACTCTGCTCATCATAATCAATGGACACGTCCAAGTTCAGCCGACCGGCTGGATCCCCACTTCATCTCAGCCGACCGGCTGGACTCTGCTCATCATAATCAATGGACACGTCCAAGTTCAGCCGACCGGCTGGATCCCCACTTCATCTCAGCCGACCGGCTGGACTCTGCTCATCATAATCAATGGACACGTCCAAGTTCAGCCGACCGGCTGGATTCCCACTTCATATCAGCCGACCGGCTGAGATCTGCTACAGTGCATTTTGTACCCGAGGCTATAAATAGAAAGAGGCAATTTTGACCTAGGAATCTGGACTTTTTTGGGAGAAAAGACAAAAGAAAGTGACCAAAAATCAAGGGTTTCAACATCATCTAATCAAGGAGGATTGAAGATCAAGGGAGTTTATTAGGATCATCAATCCTACTCTTTTCCCTCTTCCTTTCTCTTAGATTTTTGCTAAAAACCCACACATCATGTTGTCTTACTTGATGTGTGAGTAGTCCCCCTTGTGTTTTGAGGGTTCTATGAACCTCCTTGGTACTCAATGATCATTGTATACACATTTGAATGGATCTATTGAAGTTGATTTCATTTTACTATGCTCTTCATGTTAGACATGTCTCTAAGTGTTTGATAAAATGCCTAAGTGACATGTTTATGTTAGAACCATGATCTAAGTATTGAAAGAGCTTAGTGATGGTTTGGATGTAGTAAAATTGAACTTAACCAACATTTATGAGAGTAAATGCATGGTGAGAGGTGAACTAGAACTTTATGCATGTGGCATTTATGAGAGTAAATGCTATATAGTTGATCAATACTCTTTAATTAGTGAGATCCTAGCTAAGATGGCTTGACTAGGATTAAACATGCATGGTTTGTTCGATTCTAGTCTAAGCTAGGTTTGAAACCTATCAACTCATAATTAACTAAATTCTTGTATGCATGATCATTGGGAAATTGCCAAGGAGGGGATTAATCCCTCGAAACTCGCTTTTAATTGAATTTAATCCCCTAAAAACCACTTCATTCTTGTTTTGAATCATTGATAACTCAATCACACTTGAATTTTTAGGATTTAGCCGAGTAAGAAAATTTGATAGAACTAGCGTGTAATCCGTTTGCTCCCTTGGGTTCGACACCGGTCTTACCGGTTGAATTACAAATTGTTTTTGACTAATTGCATTGCTAAAAATCTACAACGTCAAAATGGCGCCGTTGCCGGGGAGCAATAGCTAGATTACCCCTAGGAAAATCATTTAGTACTCCGACTATTCCATGGTTTACTTTATTTACTTTGCTACTTGCGATTCTTGAGCATATTCGGTTTTCTCACTTGTTTTAATTGTCCTCCTCTTGTAGGGAAATCTTGTTTATGCCACCAAAGACAAAGAAGGTTACTCAAGTTGTGGATAGAGATTTGAATCAACCGATAAGAGAATTCGTTAATCCCTACCCTACAAGGAGTAAAACAACGAAAGACAAGGGAACAACATCGAACCCTCAAGGAAACCAAGAGACCATCACTCAAGGCATGGGAGATAGAGATAATAGACTCCCTCCTCCACCTCCCCCACCCCTAGGTTACCTACCACAAGTCCCTCAAGCTAGAAGGGTTCTCAAGGATTATGCTACTCCTACGGCCTATGGATATCGTTCCCCAATCCTCGTACCGACGGTTGATAACCGAGATTTTGACTTGAAGACGTCCACTATTCAAATGGTTCAATCTAACCAATTCTCGGGGAGGGACAATGAAGATCCAAACTCTCACTTGACAACATTTCTTGAGGTGTGTAACACCTTCAAGATCAATGGGTTCTCGGAAGACGCTAAGCTCCTAAGGCTCTTCCCCTTCTCCCTCACGGGGAGAGCAAAGGATTGGTTGAGGAGTCAAACTCCCGATAGCTTCACGACTTGGGAGGAGCTCGTCGTGGCTTTCTTAAACAAATACTTCCCTCCTTCCAAGACGGCCTACTATAGGAGTCAAATTACAAATTTCTCACAATTGGATGGGGAAAACCTCTATGAAGCGTGGGAGAGATACAAAGAATACCAAAGGCTTTGCCCCCACCACAACCTCGATGATCTCCAAGTTTTCCACACCTTCTACCACGGTGTCGATGGTGCCTCTCGACTTGCACTTGACACCGCCTCGGGCGGAGCTATTATGGAACTAGAACCACATGAAGGATATGCGGTGATAGAGAAAATCACGAAAAACTACTTCATGTGGGGAAGTGAAAGAGGAAACCCAAGAAGGAGACATGAAAGGCATGAGGTGAAAGCGGTGAGCACAAGCGACTATGATGCTTTGAGGAAGGACTTTGATAGCCTCTCGGATGAAGTCTTCAAGTTGAAACACCCGGAAAGAGAATCTTCGACAAAGCAAGGGTGTGATATTTGTGAGGTCTACGAGCATGAGACCGTTTCTTGCCCTTTGGTTCAAAGGGATGTGCAAGGCTATGGAGAAGTTAATTTTGTGGGAGGAAACCAAGGAAGAGACTATGGAGGGAATGCCAATCAAGGGCAAAGCTCTCAAGCCAACTATACTACACCAAAGTTCTCTTCGGGATGGAGAAATCACCCCAACTTCTCCTACAAGACCACTAACCCCACTCGCCCCGACTTTGGACCCACACCTCCCGGATTTGGTCCTAAGCCTACTCAACCGAATCAAGCGTTCCAACCTAGGAACCAATATCAAAGTCAAGGACCGGCTTTGCTTCAAAGGAATCAAAACCAAGGGCAACAATACCAAGCTCAAGCTCAAAGGCCTTTCCAACAAGTTGAAGCTCCCCCACAACCTTCTAATGAACTATCCGGTGTTGAGGCAATGTTTGCAAAGCTCTTAGCAAACCAAAATGAGATGAGGCAAGAGTTGAATGAGGTTAAGCAATCGAATCAAAGGCTAGAAATCCACAACAAAATGCTAGAAACTCAAATAGCTCAACAAGCCGAATCCTCTACAAGGGCACAAGGAAAATTACCGGCTAGACCCGAGCAAGGACAAAGGGAGCATTGTAATGCGGTTACTTTGAGAAGCGGGAAAGAGCTAGAGGGAGAGCTACCAAAGAAGAAGAAAGTCTCCTTTGATCTAAGAGGCCAAGCTAGTGCCGAAATTGAAGAGTTAGATGAAGAGGTTCCTAACCCTCAAGTTGAGAAAGAGGGTGAAGTGGAAAAGGAGAAAGACGAACCTAGAGTATACACTCCTCCTATTCCATTTCCCCAAAGGCTAAAGAAGAAGAGCAATGACAAGCAATTCTCCAAGTTTGCCGAGATGATGAGGAAGCTCTATGTCACAATGCCCTTCACCGAGGTAATAACTCAAGCTCCATCTTATGCAAGATTTCTAAAAGATGTTATTACGTGCAGGAGAACAATCGAGGATGTTGACACGGTGTCTCTCAATGGCGAATGTAGTGCCATACTCCAACCGCGCATGCCCCCAAAGCTTGAGGATCCCGGTAGCTTCTCCATTTCATGCTTTATTAATGATATTAAGATTGAACGTGCTATGTGTGATTTGGGTGCAAGTATATCGTTGATGCCTTATTCTTTGTGCAAAAAGTTGAATATGGGTGAGCCTAAACCAACTAACATGATTCTAAGGCTCGCGGACCGCTCCTCAAGATTCCCTAGGGGGGTTCTTAAGGATGTCCCGGTTAGAGTAGGGAATTTCTATATTCCGGGGGATTTTGTGGTGTTAGAGATGGAAGAGGACAATGAAATTCCCATTCTTTTGGGAAGGCCTTTCCTCTACACCGCGGGGGCTATATTTGATACTACTAAGGGGTCAATCACCATGAGAGTAGGAGATGAGGAAATTGAGTTTAATCTTGAAAAGGCACAAAAAGGTCCTAGTCCTACAATGACTTGTAATTATCTTGACCTAGTTGATGCATATGAATTGTATGATGTGCCTAACCTTTACATGAGTGGAATTGACCTTGATAATGAGCTTCCCGACATTGCCAATTGTTGGGCTATCTTGGAGGAAGAAAACGAAGAAGGAACTCTAAGCGACAAAGGTAAGGAGTCTTGTTCGGTAGAGCTTAAAGCTCTACCAACAAGCCTAAGGTATGAGTTCTTAGGCCCAAATTCTAGCTTGCCTATCATTGTGAATGCTTCTTTGAATGATGATGAGACTTCTAAATTGCTTGATGTGGTTAGAAAACACAAGGATGCTATTGGCTACTCTATTGATGATTTGAAGGGAATAAGCCCAAATTTATGCATGCATGAAATCAATTTAGAGAGTGATAGCATGCCATCTAGGGAGAGAGCTAGGAGGTTGAATCCTATTGTTGGGGAAGTAGTCAAAAAGGAAGTTCTTAAATTGCTTGATGCGGGAATCATCTTCCCCGTTGCGGACTCTAAATGGGTGAGCCCCATTCATGTAGTCCCCAAAAAGGGAGGGATGACCGTAGTTAAAAATGAAAAGAATGAACTAATCCCCACAAGAACGGTAACCGGGTGGCGTATGTGTGTGGATTATAGGAAGCTAAACCAAGCCACTAGAAAAGATCACTTTCCCCTCCCTTTCATTGACCAAATGTTGGAAAGACTAGCTAAGCATGACTATTTTTGCTATCTTGATGGATATAGCGGATTTTTCCAAATCCCTATTCATCCACAAGATCAAGAGAAAACCACCTTTACATGTCCCTATGGAACATTTGCCTATCGGCGAATGCCCTTTGGACTATGTAATGCGCCGGGTACCTTTCAACGATGCATGATGGCCATTTTTTCCGAGTTTATTGAAAAGATTATGGAAGTATTCATGGATGACTTTTCTGTCTATGGTTCGTCTTTTGATGATTGTCTAGCTAATTTGGCTAAAGTGTTGAAAAGGTGTATTGAGACGAACCTTGTACTTAATTGGGAAAAATGTCATTTCATGGTGCAGGAGGGGATAGTTCTTGGTCATTTAGTCTCCAAGAGAGGAATTGAGGTGGACAAAGCAAAGATAGAGGTTATGGAAAAATTGCCACCCCCAAAGGACGTGAAAGGCATAAGGAGTTTTCTAGGCCATGCGGGGTTTTATAGGAGATTTATCAAGGATTTCTCGAAGATTGCAAAGCCTTTAACAAACCTTCTATGCAATGACACCAAGTTTCGGTTTGATGAAGAGTGCTTGTTGGCCTTCGAGAAGTTGAAAGAAGCATTGATTTCGGCCCCAATTATCCAACCTCCAAGATGGGACTTGCCCTTTGAGCTTATGTGCGACGCGAGTGATTATGCCATTGGGGCGGTTCTTGGGTAAAGGATTGATAAGAGACTCCATGCCATTCATTACACAAGCAAAGTTCTAAATGGAGCCCAATTGAACTACACTACAACCGAGAAGGAGCTTCTTGCTATCGTGTACGCCTTTGACAAGTTTCGCTCATACCTTGTGGGATCGAAGGTTATAATATTCACAGATCATGCGGCGATCAAGTACCTCTTGGCAAAGAAAGACTCCAAGCCAAGATTGATAAGATGGATTCTATTGCTACAAGAATTTGACACAGAAATCAAAGATAAGAAGGGGGTAGAAAATGTGGTAGCCGACCACCTATCAAGGCTAGAGGGGAATGAAAAGATTGAAGAGGATACTAGGCCCGTGGACGGCTCATTTATTGGAGAGCAACTTATGAGAGTTGAGGCGGAGGCCCTCCCATGGTATGCGGACTTCGTAAATTTCGTGGTTTGTGGGATTTTCCTCACGATATGAACCACCATCAAAAGAGGAAGTTCCTATCCGAGACCAAGAGGTACTATTGGGATGAGCCCTATCTATATAGGCTTTGCGCGGATGGTTTATATAGAACTTGCGTCGCCGAAGAAGAAATGAGAGATATTCTTTACCATTGTCACTCTTCCCAATATGGAGGACATGGTAGTGGAGCAAAGACGGCGTCCAAAGTTCTACAAAGCGGTTTTTATTGGCCAACTCTCTTTGGTGACGCTTACGAATTTGTGAAAGCATGCGATCAATGCCAAAGAACGGGAAGCATCTCAAAGAGGCATGAAATGCCCCAACAAAGCATCCTCCCGGTCGAGATATTTGATGTATGGGGCATAGATTATATGGGTCCCTTCCCATCCTCATATGGGAACCAATACATATTGGTCGCGGTTGATTACGTCTCCAAATGGGTTGAGGCCGTCGCTTCCCCTACTTGTGACGCCAAGGTGGTCACCAAGCTCTTCAAGAAGATTATTTTCCCTAGATTTGGAGTTCCAAGGACCGTCATTAGTGATGGCGGTTCACATTTCAAGGAAAAACATTTTGAGGCCTTGCTTCGCAAATATGGAGTTAGTCACAAGGTTGCTACGCCTTATCACCCACAAACTAGTGGGCAAGTGGAAATTTCGAATAGAGAAATCAAGGCAATCTTGGAGAAAACCGTGGGAAGCTCAAGGAAGGATTGGTCATCGAAGCTAGATGACGCTTTATGGGCCTATCGTACGGCATTCAAGACCCCTATTGGCATGTCTCCCTATCGCCTTATTTATGGGAAGCCATGCCACTTGCCGGTGGAATTGGAATACAAGGCGATGTGGGCAATTAAGATGTTAAATATGGACTTACAAATGGCGGGAGACCATAGGGTGCTTCAACTCCATGAGTTGGAAGAGATAAGGAATGAAGCCTACGAAAGTGCTAGGATCTATAAAGAAAAGACCAAGAAATGGCACGACAAGAGAATATTTCGTCGTGAATTCAAGAAGGGAGAGAAGGTCTTACTCTTCAATTATAGGCTCAAGTTATTCCCGGGTAAATTGAGAAGCCGGTGGAGTGGTCCATTTATTGTCCACGAGCCTCACGAGGATGGACACGTAGAATTGCTCAACAACGATGGGACTACCTTCACGGCAAACGGGCAAAGGCTAAAGCATTATAGAGAAGGCGTTCGGGACGAGAAGAATGTGACTCACCATTTGACCGACCCTTAGAGAGCCTCTATCCGCTTGAGGAGGGATCCTAGCTATGGACTCCTCAAGTGTGTTTCTAAGAAGAGATTCGGCTCGGTCTTTGCCAAGACGTTAAACTAGGCACCTCACGGGAGGTACCCGGTTGTGAGTTGTCCATCTCTACACAATTAACCTCACATATGTTTGGCATGCGCGCATTGAACTTTAGATGTGAACTTGGTGCTAGTTTGGCCTACAATGCATGATTAGGTGTGCTTGGTGTGGAATTGTGCTTGCATGAAAACTCCAGACGAGGGTGACGGTTTAAGTGTGGGGTGTGTAATCGTAGCTTGTCCTTTTGTCAAAAATCGTATGAATGCTTGTTATTTATCGGTGATTTGGTTTAAGTGTGGAGTGGGGTTCAAGCTAGAGTGGAAGGATCGTTAATATCAAAATTCGGAGATCATTGAACCCAGTTTCCAGCCGACCGGCTGAGAAATCACACATATCCAGCCGACCGGCTGACAGAACCTTTGAATATCAATTGACTCGTCAGGTTTCAGCCGACCGGCTGTGAATTGACCCGACCGGCTGGCGTTTTCCATTACAAATAACCCAAATCGTCTGAGTTCAGCCGACCGGCTGGTATCTGCTTATTCAAGCAACCCTTCCATTTCATTTCAGCCGAGCACCAAAACCCCAGCCGACCCCGACCCCGACTCCGACCCCAGCGACCGACCCTCACCGCTCGTCCGCCTCACCCTCACCTCGCCATCGCCCCGCCGTCGCCCTTCCATCACCCAAGCACCGCCCCGTCGCCAACTCCTCCCGCACTTCCATTTCTGATCGGAAGACCTCACGGAGCAGATCTCCTCCGTCCGCCATCCAAATCAACCGGCCGACTGCTCAAACCACTCGAAATCCTCCCGCCTACAAACCCCAAGCTCCAATTTGGATCGAAGAAGCCCTCCGAAAATCGACCCCATTTCTGCCCTAGAAATCGATTTCAGCCGACCGGCTGAGATTCAGTTCCTCCCAGCCGACCGGCTCAGTTCTGTGCTCCCAAAGTACTCAGTTGCTCAGCTCATTTCCACAATGCCTCAAGGTGGTTCAACCTCCAAGTCTAAGGCCAAAGGCAAAGAAATTGCCAAAGAACCGTCAAGGGGCATTCGAATAGAAGAGCCGCACGTTAGTGATGGGGATGACATGCCACTCATAACTCGCAAAAGGAAGCAATTGAGAGCCTCACTGAGAGATTCTAGCTCGGACGAGGAAGTGGACTCTCCTCCGCCTTCACCTCCACGCCCTAAGAAGAACACGACTTCGAAGGGAACTCCCTCCTCTACCAAGAAATCAAAGAAGAAGGTCACGGATCCTCCTACTCATCGAGTGCCATCACCACCACCTATGCCTCGAGAACCCTCACCACCACCAGCCGCTGCTCCCACTACCTCCATTGTGCCCGTCGTGGCAAGAGAGGGGCCATTGACTGGACCACTACCATTCCCCACTCCTTTTCCCTTTTCCGAGCCTATAGCATTCACAAATGCCAAGCACGTGGAGAACTATGAACGCATCAAGGAGAAGGGAAAAGTAGCCGTACCGACCCTCTACCCCGACATGAGTATACTTGGAGATGCGGTGGCAAATGAGGTACGAGCTAAATTGCATTATGTTGGCGTTGAGTATGTGTTCTTTGATGATCCGGGGACCTACCAAAGGGTAGTGGAAGAGTTTTTGTGCTCATTTGCGGAGGGTAGAAATGAGGAAGAACACAAAGTTTGGAGGTTTACATTGGGTGGTCGGGAATTCCAAATCAGGGAGGATATGATTCGGGATTGGCTACATTTCCCAGTTGCTTTCCATAAGCTCAGTCACTTCACCGAGCACCAACAGAGTAGGTTTTGGAAGGAGATCTCGGGACGGCAAGAGTGGTTTGCCCCTTCCTACAACTCTTCAGCGATTACTGCCCCAGTTTGGAAGGTGATCCACCACATTATCGCCATCGGGTTCAATACCCGTAAGGAGCTAGCTCGCTCGGTGTCCTATCCTGACCTTAATTTGATGATGGAAATTGACTTTGGACACACTATTGAGTGGATGGACGTCCTCGCCTCCCGGTTTGAGAGCTTTGTTAGCAAGTCCTCTCGGAACCTTTCTTTGGGAGGAGGCTCCTTCATTACTTTGATCGCCATGGGGTGTAACTTCACCTTCGGCCATGAGGGATGCCCCGAGCCATCCAAAAGAATCCTTGATTTGCCGACTATGAAATCTATGCGCCTACTCAAGGCGGATGGAGTTACTTGGGCGGAGGACAAGAGGCCTCACAAAGGCGAGCTCCTAATTGCAGCGAGGAAGAAGAGAGAAGCCTTCAAAACAAGGAATTACCTCTATTGCCAAGCCAACCTCACTCCATCCCCTCCTTCATCCCCTATCCATTCCCCTCCTCCGGTTGATGAGCACGCGGCACACATTGATGAGGAGTTGCCCCCCGAGGATCCCGCTGTTGAGAGACCCCCCGAGGAGCCCGCTGTCGAGAGACCCCCTCCTGCCACAGATGATTTGACTGCATGGAGAGAGCGAGTCTCCTCTGATATAGCTGATTTGAGGAGCGGGCTGGCCAGTCTTGAGGCCTTCACTAGAGCTGAGGCTATGAGAGCTCGCCAGGAGTCGGAGTGGCTCCGTACTACACTTTTGTCCATGATCAGAGGCGCTCCTCCTTCAGATGATCCAGGGCCTTCTGCTCCTCGTGTCGCCTCTCCCTTATCTCCCACACCATTTACCGATGCTATGGAGGAGGACGACAGAGCCGCCACTAGAGAGACCACTCCGGGAGACGTCGAGGATACATCTTCATCTTCTAGTACATTTTGATCATACTTATATCGATGTTTTGATGCTTTCTTGCTTTGATCATGTACTTGGATGCTAAGTCGCCGTTTGGCGCAATTTTGGATGATGTATGCCATTTTGTGTGATATACTATTGACTTGCCTTTGGTTGTATGCTACATTTTCTATGATATTGACGGTGTTTACCATTTATGTTGCTCAATCCACAGGATATATATTTCCATATTATCATCATGCCCATATTCACCGTCTTTATCTACATATTGCAACCAAAAGGTTATTTCTCACTCCCAAGAGTCTTATTGACCGGGTCTACAAACGAGGGGAGTTCCTATGCGCCTTTGCCTTTACTTTATCATTCTTTGCGCTTAGAGACTAAGCTTGAATTAAGTGTGGAGTGGTTTGATGCGCATAGTTCACATGATTGCATGCTATACATATCATTTCTAGATGGACACTTGCATGCTTGCACATTATCCCTACATGAGAGTGTTTTTAACCACATAGGCTTGTGACTATCGATTCTAAATCCCTATAAATCACATCTAGCCTACTTTTCCTTTTTTATTGGATCTTGAACTTAGAACCGACCTAGTCCCTTGAATGTGTATTCTTGAAAATCAATATCATTGCTATCTCTTGTCTATCTAGTTTTCTAAGCATTTTCGTTGAAATACCTTGGATCAAGTTATAGCAAGCACTTAAAATCTTCGTGAAAAACTTAGACCCTTTGAATGCTCCTTGGTGACTTGAGTTCTCTAACTCGGTGCCTTGCTCATGTTTGATTCCCGCACATTCCATACAATTTTTGAACATATTGTCAAGTTTTAAGTGTGAAGTCAAAAGAGGGCGAAAAATAGGCCCCAAAAAAAAAAAAAAAAGTTTTTGTGGTCAAAGAGGGCAAAGCCCCGACTAAAAACTCTCTCAAAGCGCTAGAGAAGTTTTGCTTCAAAAATGATACAAATGCCGGGGGTTAGGAAGAAAAGTTCCCCCTCGAAAGCATTTGTAGGCCAAAGGCCATTTCAAAAAGAAAATAAGAAGCACTTAAAACTTGACTCTATGTTTTCCTCCATTCTTCATTTGTGCGGGATTCATCGTTTGCATTGTGTACTTGTTAGAATGACTTTTGGACGACCCATGTGCTTACACGGGAGTTATCATTTGGTCTATGCTTGTTTATTAAAGAACTCTAGTGTCGAACTCCTCTTCCCTTATGGATTATGGCTTAAGCGCCTAAAACTTGGGAATGAGTTCCATGTCGTGAGCCAATGGACTAGCCCTAGCTAGCATAGGTGAGCGGTTGACACTCTTTTGTGCAAAACTATTAACTTTGCTTCTATTGTATTGCCTTGAAAATGAGTAGAGCTTTGGATGAGACATTTGATAGCTTTTATATTGATGATCTTGAATGCACAACCTCATAGGATACTAAAATGGTTCAAAAGTTCTTTTGACGATATTTTGATGGTAGTCTTAGTTTGGGGGTGAGGGATTGGTCTTGAGAAATCCTCGCTTTGGTTGAGCACTCTTTCATTCATTCTCATGGGATAGGTGCATTTGGGATTTGTGAGTATTCCCTTTTTCTGAAAACTCCCACGAGACTATAACTCGTCCACTAGGGTAGCCTAGGGGTTTAAAGGCTTAATGCATACGCTAAATGCATTCGTAACGCCTACGAAAAGGAGCTAGTTAGGTTGTATATACTTGCATTTACTTTTCAATAACATGTTTAGAAATAATGATCGAGACCTTGTGAAATCTAGTGAGGCAAATATACGAAAAACATAGCACCACTAGCATTTCGACATTTGCATGACCATGACATATTTCCATACTTTGTTCGGGACGAACAAAGCTTAAGTGTGGAGTGTTGATAAGTCGAGATTTCGACTTATTAATAGCCATTTTCACTATAGCTTTTGTTCGCTTCCGATGGTAATTTGATGTCATTTGATCCCTTTTGGTACGTTTCAGGTACAAATCAATATATTCCCAGTGTCAAAGCCACGATACGGAAACCCGGGGAAAAACCGAAGAAGTGAGCAAAAAGCAGTTCAGCCGACCGGCTGGGAAATTCCCCTGTACCAGCCGACCGGCTGGATTGATGATCATGAACTGAAGACACACGTCCAAGTTCAGCCGACCGGCTGGATCCCCACTTCATCTCAGCCGACCGGCTGGACTCTGCTCATCATAATCAATGGACACGTCCAAGTTCAGCCGACCGGCTGGATCCCCACTTCATCTCAGCCGACCGGCTGGACTCTGCTCATCATAATCAATGGACACGTCCAAGTTCAGCCGACCGGCTGGATCCCCACTTCATCTCAGCCGACCGGCTGGACTCTGCTCATCATAATCAATGGACACGTCCAAGTTCAGCCGACCGGCTGGATTCCCACTTCATATCAGCCGACCGGCTGAGATCTGCTACAGTGCATTTTGTACCCGAGGCTATAAATAGAAAGAGGCAATTTTGACCTAGGAATCTGGACTTTTTTGGGAGAAAAGACAAAAGAAAGTGACCAAAAATCAAGGGTTTCAACATCATCTAATCAAGGAGGATTGAAGATCACGGGAGTTTATTAGGATCATCAATCCTACTCTTTTCCCTCTTCCTTTCTCTTAGATTTTTGCTAAAAACCCACACATCATGTTGTCTTACTTGATGTGTGAGTAGTCCCCCTTGTGTTTTGAGGGTTCTATGAACCTCCTTGGTACTCAATGATCATTGTATACACATTTGAATGGATCTATTGAAGTTGATTTCATTTTACTATGCTCTTCATGTTAGACATGTCTCTAAGTGTTTGATAAAATGCCTAAGTGACATGTTTATGTTAGAACTATGATCTAAGTATTGAAAGAGCTTAGTGATGGTTTGGATGTAGTAAAATTGAACTTAACCAACATTTATGAGAGTAAATGCATGGTGAGAGGTGAACTAGAACTTTATGCATGTGGCATTTATGAGAGTAAATGCTATATAGTGGATCAATACTCTTTAATTAGTGAGATCCTAGCTAAGATGGCTTGACTAGGATTAAACATGCATGGTTTGTTCGATTCTAGTCTAAGCTAGGTTTGAAACCTATCAACTCATAATTAACTAAATTCTTGTATGCATGATCATTGGGAAATTGCCAAGGAGGGGATTAATCCCTCGAAACTCGCTTTTAATTGAATTTAATCCCCTAAAAACCACTTCATTCTTGTTTTGAATCATTGATAACTCAATCACACTTGAATTTTTAGGATTTAGCCGAGTAAGAAAATTTGATAGAACTAGCGTGTAATCCGTTTGCTCCCTTGGGTTCGACACCGGTCTTACCGGTTGAATTACAAATTGTTTTTGACTAATTGCATTGCTAAAAATCTACAACGTCAAGCCTCGACCGCGAGTTGTTCCTGCCAATCTTCACCCTCGAAGAAAAGCATCTCCGTTTCCCACATGGTATCCCACAAGACAGCAAGACAGGCGAAGATGTTTTTATTGCAATCAAGTGGGACACATCAAGTCAAGGTGTCATAAATTCCATATGTCTATCAGAAAGATGAAACAAGTTCAGAAACCGCATATGAAGCAAGTTTGGAGGATTAAGCAAAGAAGTGAAGTTTGCCACGTTGCCTTTAGTTCTACTTGTCATCTGAAAAGAGAAATGTGGTATTTTGACAGTGGGTGTTCAAGACACATGACCGGCAACTCTGCATTTCTGACCAATATAGAGGAGATTAAAAGGAGTTCAAATGTGACATTTGGTGATGGAGGAGAAGGCAGGGTCATTGGTAAAGGAATTCTAAACGTTCAAGGCCTGCCCAGATTGAAAGAAGTATTGCTTGTCAAGGGTTTGCAGGCTAATCTAATTAGCATTAGCCAGTTGTGCGATGGAGAGCATCATGTTCAATTCACACAAGATGAGTGCGTGGTGTTAAACAAGAATAACGACCCAGTTCTCTCTGGAAGAAGGTCATGGAACAACTGCTACCTCCTGAACCTTGGTAAACCCAATGCTAACACAACATGTTTACTGAGTAAAACTGAAGAGATGAACTTATGGCATCAGCGAATGGGTCATGTGAATCTAAGAACGCTTCAGAAGATTGCTTCAGATGGTCTTGTTCGCGGCATACCCAAAGTCCAAGGAGAGCTAAGCATTGTTTGTGGAGACTGCCAAATTGGAAAACAAATCAAAGTTCCACACAAGGGCACTACTCAGATTAATACGAGTAGACCTCTGGAGCTGCTTCACATTGATTTAATGGGGCCTATGCAAGTGGAAAGCTATTCAGGGAAGAGGTACGTTCTGGTGTGTGTTGATGACTTCTCTAGGTTCACCTGGTCCAGCTACTTGCGAGAAAAGTCAGATGCTGTCCAGGCATTTGTTCTATTATGCACTCGACTGGAGCGTGAAAGAGAAGATAAAGACGAGCATATAATAAAGATTCGGAGTGATCATGGAAAGGAATTTGAGAATGCTGCTCTTGCTGAATTCTGCTCAAAAAGGGGCATAACTCATCAATTTTCTTCACCAATCACACCTCAACAGAATGGAGTTGTTGAAAGGAAGAACCGAACCATTCAGGAGATGGCACGAGTAATGCTTCATGCAAAGAATGTTCCTTTAAAGTTTTGGGCGGAAGCCATGAACACTGATTGCTATGTCATAAACAGAGTCATGATTCGATCCGGAACCGAGAAGACTTGCTACGAGCTATGGAAGGGTAAAAAAACTTACGGTGAAGTACTTCCATGTCTTTGGGAGCCAGTGCTTCATTCTTAGAGATCGAGAGTATCTGCTGAAGCTGGACCCTAAAAGTGATGCAGGAATCTTTCTGGGATATTCCAATAACAGCAGGGCATACCGAGTCTACAACAAGTGCACTGGTGTTGTCATGGAATCAATCAATGTTGTTGTGCAGGACGTTGTTCCAGGGGCTTTTGAGACAAATAATGCAGATGATGATGATACCCCACCTAATCCGGAACAACCTACTATCGCCTCTCCAAATAAGGAATTAGTCACAGATAAAGAGCCTGAGCAGTCTGCGACAAATGACCATCAATCAGATGAGGATATTGATACGGAATCTGCTCCAACGCCTCCTGCCTCTCCTCGTGTCCTACAGCCCTCAAGAGCCGTTGAAAAGTATCATCCTGTCAGTGAAGTAATTGGTAATCCCACAGATGGCATACAAACGCGAGGTAAACAGGTTAACTTTCGTCAATTGGCTGGCTTTACCTGTTTCATATCTACTATTGAACCCAAAATCATCAAGGAAGCCATCAATGATGAATACTGGGTTGTCGCCATGCAAGAAGAACTTGGTGAATTCCAGCGAAATGATGTCTGGGATCTTGTTCCACGTCCGGATAGTGTGAACGTTATTGGAACAAAGTGGATTTTCAAGAACAAGTCAGACGAACACGGAAACATCGCCAGAAATAAAGCTCGTCTCGTGGCTCAAGGCTATACTCAGATTGAGGGAATAGATTTTGATGAGACGTTTTCTCCGGTTGCTCGCTTAGAAGCCATTCGACTACTTCTTACTCTTGCTTGTCACCTTAAGTTCAAGTTGTTTCAGATGGATGTCAAGAGTGCATTCCTAAATGGGCTGCTAAATGAAGAAGTGTTTGTGGCTCAACCAAAGGGCTTTGAAGACCCTCATCATCCTGACTATGTATATCCCCTGAAGAAGGCGCTCTATGGTCTCAAACAGGCGCCCAGAGCATGGTACGAGCGGCTTACTGACTTCCTAATCACTCATGGCTATGTGCGAGGAGGAGTAGACAAGACGCTGTTTGTGAAACACACAGGAACAGACTTCATCATTGCTCAGATTTATGTAGATGATATTGTTTTTGGCTCAAGCAACCAGAAGCTGGTAGACAAATTCGTCCATCAAATGCAGAATGAATTCCAGATGAGCATGGTGGGAGAGATGTCTTATTTTCTTGGCTTACAAGTCAAACAGAAGGCGGATGGCATCTTTATTTCCCAAAGCAAATATGCTAGAAACCTGATCAAGAAGTTTGATCTCGAAAAAGCAACACACAAGAGAACCCCCGCTGCAACTCATGTGAAGGTTACAAAGGACGAAGCCGGCGCAAAGGTGGACCAAACCCTATACAGAAGCATGATTGGAAGTCTACTATACCTAACCGCCAGTAGGCCGGACATTGCTCATGCAGTTGGTGTCTGTGCCAGATATCAAGCAAATCCCAAGGAGAGTCACCTGATGAATGTGAAGAGAATTATCAGATATGTCTGTGGAACAGTCGACTATGGGTTGTGGTATACTAAGGATACCAACTCCTGCTTAGTAGGCTACTGCGATGCAGATTGGGCTGGGAATGCAGAGGACCGCAAAAGTACGTCTGGAGGTTGTTTCTTTCTTGGAAACAATCTGGTCTCTTGGTTCAGTAAGAAGCAGAACAGTATTTCTCTATCTACTGCTGAGGCAGAATATATTGCGGCAGGAAGTTCGTGCACCCAGATGTTATGGATGAAACATATGCTAGAGGAATACGGAGTCAAACAAGATGTGATAACTCTCTACTGTGACAACATGAGTGCCATCAACATATCCAAGAATCCGGTGCAACATTCCAGAACAAAGCATATCGACATCAGGCATCACTTCATTCGAGAATTAGTTGAGAAGAAAACTATCACCCTGACACACGTGTCAACTGAGAAGCAGCTGGCAGACATCCTCACAAAAGCCTTGGACAATCTTCAGTTCGAAACACTTAAATCCTCACTAGGTCTGTGTGTCATTGACAACTAATCTATTCCAGTACAAGGGGTCAACCGGAGTGTAAGTGTCTCATGATTAAAGGGTTAACTTAGAAGAAAGAGCGAACGCTCAAAGTTTGGTAGTGTCAAAGTATGCTTGGCCGAAGGTTCGCAGAAATTAAAAGTTCTATAAGGTAATGCCTTCTTTGTGTACTCCCTTGTCATTTTGTGACAAAAAGGGGGAGTAGTTTTTGGAGTTTGAAAGCTCCTTAAAATATTCATTTGTGCTTATTGTTAGACTGTTTTTGTGGAGTTTGAAATCTCTTTAAAAGATTCGTTTGTGCTTGTTATGTTCGGAGTTTGAAATCTCCTCAAAGATTCGCTTGGTAGCTTAGTTCGTAGCACAGCTTGGGAGTTTGAAACCTCCTTCAAAGATTCAACTGTAATAGTAGTACAGGTAGATTACAGTAGGTAGTTTTGCCAAAAATGCCAAGGGGGAGATTGTTAGTTATATGGCATGGAGTTTGGCAAAACTTAGTTTAGTTGTCCTAGCTGTTGTTCAGGACTGAGAGAAACAACTGTCCTGGAACAAGTTAAAGCAGATGGAATGTTTCCAAATTCAGATTTGGAAACACAGTCGACCGTTGGAGATCAAGGCGGTTGCAGGTGCATGGACAGAAATTGGAACTTTCCAAATTCAGATTTGGTAACTTGTTACAGCCGACGTAGCACAACTCTGACGCAGCAGCAGAACGGATTTGGCAAGTCCGGTTTTTAGCAAGTCGGTGCTATGATGATTATCGAAGATATCAAGAGAGTCGGTTGCTTACGCTTGAAGCTATCTTAGTCGAGAAGATAATCGAAGATTGCCTAATCAAGATTGAAGATTCAAATAAAGGATTATCTACAAGAGATATGCGCAAGATATTAGGAAAGGTTTCCTAATTGAGATAGGCAGTTTAGAATAGAAATCCTACTCGGTTTAGGGTTTCTACCGTCCTATATAAGGAGGGCTAATGCTTCGGTATTAGTCAGCACTTACGGAGATATTAAATCACGCTCATACTCATTGAAGGGAGGAGGAGGCTAACGGCGGTGAATTAATCGTAACTGGTTATTCACTAAGCTCGTATTCGGCCGGAGAGTTAATCGTCACTGGTTACTCAAAGGCGCTCGGATTCAATCTGTGCTGGTGCTCAGCAGATTGATCGAAGGACTACACTGAAGGTTCACGCACTGAAGTTCTGTTACTGCGCATTCGGGAGAAGGCGCTGATTCTCACGGAGGATCATCTTGGTGGATACTGAGCGGGAGCAAAGATCTAGGGGGAGACCTAGATTGCAATTACTAGAGTGTCCGAGGCTCAGGTAGTTTAAGAGGGATTCTGTAAACGGTAATTCTTGTACTCGCAATACTCAATAATAGTGAATTGCTGTCCACCGGGCTAGAGAACGCCCCCCAGAGTAGGCTCGTTAACGCCGAACTGGGTAACAACTTTGCGTGTTGTGTTTTATTTCCGCATTACTTATTTCAGCGCATAAGTTGTTTCTGTACTTGTTCTGGATCTCGACCAGAACAACATCTCATCTACTAGGGGAAGATTTCACATTATACCCGTCTTGGAAGGCAGTCAAATTGAATGGGCACATTTTGAAAAAAATTTGATAATAATTTTCAGTTTTACCTTTGGAAAAATTCTATATAGTTCGCACCCATTTTGGAAATTTTAATAGTTCGGACAAAAAGTTGGAAAAATTCTATATAGTTCGCATCCATTTTGGAAAATTTCAATAGTTCGGACAAAAATTTGAAAAAAATTCTATATAGTGCGCAACCATTTTGAAAATTTTAATAGTTTAGACAAAAAAAATTAGAAACTGATAGTAGTTCGGTACCCCCTTTTGTATTTTCTCCTAAATAATTAGTGGAACGTACTCTATTCACTACACCATTTTACATCCTACGCGACAAACTTTGAACCTTGTCGAAACAACTTTGTCGTATATAATGGTTTATAGGACTACACTTTGATATGTTTGTCGCAATAACATTAATATGCGACAAAGGTTAAAGCGACGCAAAAAATCTTGTCACATAAAGAGGTTAACCCGACATCCGTTTAAGCGACACGTTATTTATGTCCCATTATACAATTTATGCGACATTTGTTAAAGCGACGCAACCAAAATGTCACGTTACATGTTTTAAGCGACTTTAATATAGCGACAACTTTATTTATGTCACGTTATCATGGAAATTAGATCGACCCATCCACAGCTGGAATGACATACGCCTTCAAGTTTAAAATTGATTCGTCATTAAAGAAAGGCGACCTACCGTTTTATCTTAAAGCGCCGTTGGTATCCAAATTATGTCGCGTAAAAGAACAAAAATTAAATGCAGAACAGAACTGATCGTACACACCCTGCTTCAATTCAAGTTTACCTACCTTAATTCTACTGAAACTCGAACCTGCTGCTAGCAAGAACCCATTTGTCGGAGAATACATCGATCTACAGCTCTCAGAGACTGATTTTTCTTATGTTTTTGTCAAATCTTCATGTGAAAAAGCATACTTTTTTGAAGGTAATAAACTCACATTTTCTCTACACCTTCCCCTGTGATTTCCATTTGTTTTCGCACATGGTTTTTGTTGTTAAAACTCTGCTTATATTATTGAAATTAAGAAAGGTATATAGCAGTAGGTGGTTTTCTCTGCTTTATTGTTGAGAAAGAGATCAGTTTTGTTGTTAAAACTCTGTTTTCGCACACATGTGGTTTTCTCTACACTTCCGTGTGTGATTTCCATTAGTTAGTTGCCTTGTCAAAAATTTATGGGATGAGAGATTTCAAAGAGAGGTATATAGCAGCAGGGCATATATATGAGAGGGATGAATTAAGATTTGAAACGTTTTTTGCAGCGGGGCATATAGGCAGCAGCAACACTTTTGTGGCATTATAGGTGGCAATTTTGGTGCATATATATATTGGGCATTTTGCTACACTTTGATATCATATTTTGATGGAATAATATATATGCTTTGGCTTAACTCCTCTTTATTTGTTTTATATTTAGATAAAGGAACCATGGACAAGAGTTGGATGCATTTGTCGGACAAATGTGATCCGCAGTTTATCAAAGGAATTATGGATTTCGTGAACTTTGTCAAACAAAACAAAACTCGGAGTACTATGCATAAATGTCCATGTAAGCGATGTAGGTTGCATCACGAGAAGTTACCATTGGATGAAATCCGAACACATTTGTTTAGCAATGACATAATGCAAGAGTACACAACTTGGACATATCATGGGGAAGAATCAGAGGCTTCATCTTCGATATACACACAACGTCGCCAACATGTTATGGAAAAGAGTCGTGGGAGTACTATTGGAGAAGGTGATTCTTATTACATGAATCCTACAATAGAGATGCTTAACGACGCTTTCCCTTTTCACGATGACATGCGGACCTTGAAAATGACTTTTTCTGCAAGGACGCATATGAGAAGTATGAAAAACTTCTTGCGGAAGCACAAACTCTCATATATGCGGGGAGTGATAAAACAGTTTTTGGCACCATTTTAAGTGCAATGAAAGTGAAAGTTGATAATGGATGGTGCGACAAGAGCTTTAATGACCATTTAAAGATAACTCAAGAACTCCTTCCGATCCCAAACCATTATCCCGGTTCGTATCGTGAGGTTAAGAGAATTTTGAAGAATATGGGTATGGGATATGAGATTATTCACGCATGTGAATATGGTTGCGTCCTATTCTATAAAAATTTCAAGGACTTAATGCACTGTCCGGTGTGTGAGACGACGAGGTACTTACACTGGGAAGGTAATAGCAAGATTCTAAGAAAAGTGGTACGATACTTCCCCTTAGCTCCCAGATTAGAACGACTCTACATGTCACCGCATATAGCTAAGGAGATGCGGTGGCACGAAGAAAGAAAAGTAAAGAAAGGTCTTATCAGACATCCTGCGGATAGCGAAGCATGGCAGGACTTTGACAAAAAATTTCCTGATTTTGCACAAGACATTCGAAATGTGCATCTTGGATTGGCCACATCTGGTTTGAACCCTTTTGGGGCTACTGCTCTTTCTTATAGCACTTGGCCAATTGTCGTGATGCCTTATAATTTGCCACCTTCATTGTGCATGAAGAAGAAATTTAACATTCTTGCAATGTTGATTTCTGGTCCGAAATCCCATGGCAAGTGTTTGAACGTGTTCATGCAACCTCTGATCGATGAATTAAATGTGTTGTGGGACACCGGAGTACTCACATTTGATAGACATGATAGCTCGACATTCAACATGAGAGCTGCAATGATGTGGACAATCAGTGACTTTCCTGGCTTGGGGATGTTGGGAGGTCTAAAGTGTAAAGGATACAAAGCTTGTCCTTTGTGTTTGGATGAGGTTGACGTGCAGCATTTAGCAGGGAGAATGTCCTACCAAGGCCATCGCAGATGGCTTGATAGAGATCATTCGTGGAGGCATGGGGCTAGTAAGTTCAATGGGCAAGTGGAACTACGCGATGCCCCACTTTCATTGACAGGAGAAGAGATTTTGAGTACCGTGCTTAGCCATGAGTACCCCATACTTAGCTTGCATCATGATTTTAAACCCAAAGGTGTGAAGGAGAAGTTGTGTCGGACTCATGTGACCGTTTTCTACGATTTACCTTATTGGATCACATTGAGAAGAAAGTCTTTGATAACATCATCGGTAGTATTCTTGGTCTTCAAGGTAAGACCAAAGATGACATTAAAGCTCGAGAAGGTTTGGAAAAACAAGGGATTCGGAAGGAACTGTGGTGGAAGAAAAAGGACTCAACATCAAGAAAAGAAAAGGTTTCACAAGCACCGTATACGGTTTTACCTAATGAGAGTGCAGAGATATTTGAATTCATTAAGGATGCTAAATATTATTATGGTTATGCGGGTATTTTGAAGAACAAAATAAACGTGGAGATAAAAAATTTAATGGGTTGAAAATGCATGATTGCCAAGTCATGTTGCATCGCTTACTTCCAGTGTTCATTCGACCGTACTTGCCACATTATGTAGTGGAGCTCCTTATATCATTAGCACGATGGTTTCTGATGTTATGCTGCAAAGAGTTGACGGATAGAGATGTAACTCAAATGAAAGACGACATAGTTATAATTTTGTGCAATTTGGAGATGGTTTTTCCTCCCGCTTTCTTCACCATCATGGTGCATCTACTGATTCATCTTCCTGAACAAGTTTTGCTTAAGGGACCCGTACACTATTCTTGGATGTATCCTATTGAGAGGTTTATATCATTAACTTTTTATTTTTTCATACACTTTTATATTGGTATCCTATTATTGTATGAACTAACTATGACTTTTCCTTTTGTAGACAATTAGGTGAGTATAAGAGATCGGTTGGGAATAGCAGATATCCTGAGGGATGTATCGCTCAGAAATACATTACACACGAGTGTGTAACGTATTGCAAGTTATACATGAACGATTCAAGCGATATGGACCCAACAAATGAAGCTCGATTGTATGGCCTGAATATTTACTCTCACTCTAATCAAGGTTAGTGGTCATTTGCCTAGGATCAAGTTGAGTAAGATACAACTTGAAATGGCTCATTGGTGCGTCGTAGAACACTGCGAACAAGCAGCAGATTATCTTCAAAGGCACTATGAGAAGTTTGAGAGAGAGTGCCCAAACAGAACAAAGACACAACGTGTTAAGCATTTTCTTAAGTATTTTCGTGATTGGGTATGAATGCTAATTATTTTATACATGTTTAATTTTATGATTCTACACAAAATATTTAAATTGTTAATGCAGTTACTAACTATTTTGCATATTGTTCCTTTTTAATCTCAGATGGAGATCTTAAGAAGGGAAGACCATCCATCATATTCTACAGAGTTGCACTTTTTAGCACGGTACCCACAGTCATACACGTGTTACTCTCAATGTTTTGTTAATGGTGTCAAGTTTGTTGTTTGGGACCGTAATCGGAACAAGAGACTCAAAATTCTGGCGTTATGGTCGAAGATGATGATTTAACTTACTACGACATTATCCAAAACATTATTGAGCTACGATATGCTAATGGAATGCCCGTGGTCGTTTTTTACTGCACATGGTTTAACACGGATCCTAAAGAGAGGGGTAGCACTAAGAAAGACTACAGACCTCTATCCGTAGACACTTCCTCCACTTGGTTCGAAGATTGGCCTTATTGCCTAGCCACTACCGCAAGGCAAGTTTTTTACTTGGATCATTTAAAAGCCGGCGAACCATGGAAAGGGGTGAATGTTGTTTCACATAGAGGGACATATAGTGATACTTCCCATGCACGAGACGATCAAATTGATCAAAGAGGCACAATGTTTCTTCCCGCTCAAGAAGATGATCCTTATCAAGAGCAAATGCCCACTAACATAACTAATGATGTACAACCTTATGACAACTCTTTGGATGACAATGTTGAAGAACAAATTCTAAGGGCAAGGAGACAGTTATACTTGGGTGAAGAAGATGATATGTTTGAAGCAGGGGATGATGATAGTGTAGGTGATGAAGGTGATGAAGATGACGTTGGACGAAGAAGACGATCAATCTGAGGCTTATGATGATGAAGTGGATGAAAGTGATGATCAATCTGACGATGATGAAAGTGATGAAATGGTGTCGAAACTTTGTAATATATTTGAATGTTTCAGTTTGAATGTTTGCGATTGTTGTAATCTATTTGAATGTTTCAGTTTGTTTAATTGATTTGATGATGAAATTAAAGCAGGGGACTCTAACTTGTAATGAAAGCAGGGGAATCTTCAGCCGGCTGGTTCAAACTCCAACCATTTGCATGTTTAAGTGACAAATGTTACCAATATTGTCGCTTAAAGATACGTGTTCGGCCAAAAAAATGAAAGCCCAAACCAAACTTCCATGTCCATATCGACCTAACACCCCCAAATGCCAAAATTTGCCCAAGTGTTTCCAAACCCTTACACCACCATCAACCTAATACCCGTCGCCTCTCTCATCGATTCCAAACCCTAACACCACCATCGATTGCTCTCATCGATTCCAAATCCTAATCGTCGCTTCATTTGACCGGTAGAAGTTTGAATTTGACAAGAATGGCGAAGTCAAAGAACAAACCGATGAGGCGTCCTGAAGAGGTGGAAGTTACAAGTCGTCGAGGTATGAAGCTTCGATATCCATCGGTTCGCAGGCCAGCATGCAAGTTCCGTATTGGTCCGGTTAAGCCAACCACTAGATGTGTGTCGACATGGTCATCTCCAGAGTGGTCGCCGCGACCACCTTCTCCAGCGCGCTCGCCTCCACCGTTGTTTGGCCCTGAGGTTCGGCAGACAGAGCACTCGAGAGCGATCCTCATTGCCCTTGAGCGTTCGGAGCGCGTCAAGCGGTTGGATGCTATGCACACTCCACCTGATCTGCCTTGTGCTACGCCTAAGAAATTTCAGAAGTCAGCCAACCCACCTCCACCTCGACAGACTCCTCCACGCAAAACTAAGAATACAGTCCAGCCACCTCGACCTGCTCAACAACCCCAGAATAGAAAAGTACCTGATGTACCCAACCCGGAACCACCCTAGAAGAGTAAAGAGCCCACTGTACCCAACCCTGAATTACCTCGAAAAAGAAAAGTGACGCGCCCTATTGCCCCAGTTCCACCTGAAGATGTCTTTGAAGAACCTCCAGCTCCTGCCTTATTAGATTCTCCCCCACAAGCGCCTAGGAAACCCTAAACCACAAAAGCCAATAACCTAACACCCCGGAGGTCTCCTAGGGGTGTATCTAAGTGTAACAGTCGAGGGAATACTCAGTCCCGACCTGCCCTTCCCAATTTCAGTGCTCCTAACCCACCTGCCCTTCCCAATTTTAGTGCTGCACCACCTCCACTCCCTACTTCTCCTGCCATATTCCACGATGATGAACCCCTAGCTCCAGATTTTTATCCATCATTCGAGAACGATGTTTCTGATGATGAAGGCGAACATGGGGAAGATAATGTTCCAAGCATCCGATGCAAGAGCTCGGGTTATGTGCAAGCTCGTATATGTTTTAATGATAAGTGAATTGTATTTGTTATTATCAATTAGGTAGTAACTAATAATTTTTCTCTCGCTTTTGTAAAACAGGGGATGAAAGAGGAGAGAAAAGGAAAGTGAGGGGAGTTGTCAATGGGTCAACTGTGGCCAATTATAAGCACACCTACAACAAAGGGCAGTCGATCAAGGTGGAGTTTCGGCTTGATGGTAGAGGTCCGGCGAACAAAACAGTGGGAAGCCTACTAGTTCACGAGATTGGAAGTGCTGTTAGGGACAAAGTTCCCATGATGGCCTCATCATTCAAAAAGCTTGGGGAGGAAGACAGATGAATTGGGTATGACCACTTGAGTGTAAGTAATACTTCGTAGAATAAGATTTCATTTAATTAAGAACTAACTTCTAATTCTAACCAAGTTTTATTTTCATTGCTGCCAAACTTTGTCGTTGATCCAGAGGATGACCAACTATGGAATCACTTATTTAAAAAGGTCACGGAGAGGTACCGTGATTGGAAATCGGATTGCAAGAACTTCTTTCAAAAACATGGACCTGAGATAATTCCCCGTGAGTTTCTCGGTCGACCTGATCAATGGACATGGCTTGTGAGCCATTTTAGTGAACCCAAACACCAGGTAAAGCTCTGTAACTTGTTTAACTGATTTTCGTATTTTATTCTTTCTGTAACTTGTTTAACTTTCTCGATCGAACTTCTTTGACTGATTTTTGTAACTTGTAAAGCTCTGTAACTTATTTAACTTGCTCGATCAAACTTCTTTAATGTTTCCGTATTTTATTCTTTAACCGATTTCCTTTTATATTCAGTGCTCTGTAACTTGTTTAAGTTTTATTATAACAGGAAAGAGGTAAGAAGATGTCGGGTGTGCGCAATATGCCCGAGAGAATGAACCACCGCTTTGGAAAATGTTCCTTCTACCAAAGGGCTGCAATACAAGCCGACGAGGGAGAAAAGACACCTCATGTAGCTACATACATCCATGTGTACTGTAAAGATCCTGTCGGCGCAGCCTTCGCAATTAAGTCTCCTTTTTTTATCTATTGTTATGCACTTCCCATAATGGAGTAATTTGGTTGCATATTAAATGGTGTTCAATGTTGGTGTTATTATATATACTATGTTTGATTGTGGTGAATAATCTGTTATTGCTGTTGTATTTATGTTTTAGCAAATATTATTTGGTTGGTATATATTTTGTCTTGTTCTTCTTGGCCAGAGCTGTGGGGTGTTCTTGATGTTGTGAAAAGTCTTCTTGTTGTCTGTTAAGTGGTGATCATCTGAAAATTCAGATTAGCAAATAATAACTGGTTGTTGTTCTTCTTCTTGTCTATTTGTGTCTTCTTGATGTTGGTGAATAACTGGTTGTTGATCATATTATCTGTTAAGTTCATATTATGTGAGAATGTTATTTGATCATCTGAAATCTGTAAATGTTCTTGGTGTGATCATCTGCCATCTCCAAATGTGAGAATTATGTGAGAATGTTACTTGACGTGATCATCTGCCATCTGCTAATGTTCTTTGTGTATAAATCTTTGTTGGTGAATAACATATTGTATTTAACTCTTTGTTGTTGAATAACATATAAATCTGCCATCTGCCATCTGCAAATGTATTTACACTTCTCTAAGTATATGTAGAGACAAATGCAAGAAAAAGTTCGAGAGGTTTTGCGACAACAGAATGGGGATGATTCTGAGGAACATAGTGTCCTAGATGATCAAGGACCAATTCCACTTGCTACGGAACTTGATATCATTGCCCAAGTCGTGGGGTAAAAGCATGGGCCTTACATTTCTGGAACCGGGAACTCCTTCAAGAGGCCACCCCTCCCAAGAGGGGATGCGAGAAACTCAGAACTGAAGGACCAACTCCATAAGCAAAAAGAGGAGTTCTTGGAAATGAAGGAAGCATTTGAAAATAGGATAAGGGTTCTTGAAGAGCTGGTGGTTCGTGGTGGTTCAACCCATCTCACAAGCAACAACGCATCCGAAGGTGCGACTAGTTATGGCCATGCGTCTTAAATATATTTCAGGATTGACATTCTCAAACTTTTTGTGCTACTTTGGCTTGGGTACATGCACGCGGACATATGTAATATGTGTGTGCCCTTTTGTGTAATTTTGGCCGGAAATATGTATGTTGACCGGAATTATGTATGTTCGCCGGAATTACGTTAAACAGCTAATGTGACAAAGTTTGGAAATATTCTCATTGTAAATGTAGCATATGCCCATAAAGAGGACAAATCATTCCAGTTTTTATGTGACTAATTAAAGACAATGCCGCATAAGAGGAAGACTTTAAGCGACAAGTGTGATTTTCAAAATGTCGCACGACATTACGCTACTAGGTTTTCGCAATAACCGTTAAGCGACGGACATATAGTCGCATAAACGATATGCGACAAAAATAGGATATTACGCGACAGAAAAAATCTATCTCCTTAACTGCAAAATGGTGTAGTGATTATGTATAATGATTTCGCATGATGGACTGATTGGAGTAAAATATCTGAATAAAGTTTTAGTTTGAGTGTTCAAAAGAAACATGTGGAATTAAGAGGTAGAGATATAAGTAGTGGCTTCTAATCTAATTGAAATGACTAATATTGAATTCAATTATATCATGGCTCTCGACAATATGATAATATCTGTGCTTAACTCCTCATTGTTAGCAGTGGCGGATCCAGAGCTTCGTCTGAGGGAGGTCCTAAATTTTTTTTTTCCAAACAACAATGATATATAAGTCGGATCCGGCAAAAAAAAAAAGATCCGCTAATGATCCGGCGATTTTTTTTTCGAACAACAGGTTCGCTAATGATCAACCAACCTTCTGAAGCTCATAAAGGTGTCATCCGATGTCCATTGAAGATGATCTACATATGGATCGAAAGCTAGTTGAATGTTCTATAATTTTCATGTTTAACTCAAGATGAAATTCGGAGGTTAAGCCGATAAAAATAGCGACCAAAGATAGATGATTAATTGAAATTTGCTGAAATTGAGGGGTCCGAGCCAATCTTCTAAAGTTCATAGAGGCGTCATCCGGTATCCGTTGAAGATGATCCATATATGTATAGAAATCTTATTGAATGCTCTACAACTTTCATGTTTACTTAAAGATGAAATTTGACAGTTAAGCTGATAAAAACAGTCACCAAAGATGGATGATTGATCGAAATTAGCCAAAATTGAGGGGTCCGGGCCAACCTTCGAAAGCACATAAAGGCGTCATCCGGTGTCCGTTTAAGATGTTCTTTATATGGACAGAAAGCTAAAAAATTCGGAGGTTAAGCTCACAAAAATAGTGACCGAAGATACATGTATAACTTGTTAGTAGGCAGCACAAATTGTAAGTTGCTATTCGAAAAACTGCTCCTCATTTGGAACCAACTTGCATTTGGAAATCGTTCTCATCCTAATCGCGAAAATGTGTCAAAAACTGCACGGCGTGGGATTTAACGGTGCGAAAGCGATAATACATTTCAATTAGTCCATTTTAAACCGTACCACACATATTTACGAATGAGTGGTTGGTCGAGTTGCTTGAACTCTTGACAATTTGTCAAGAGGTCAAGGGTTCAACTCTCTTGAGTAGCATATTGCTCCTCAATTTTGTGAGGAGTGTTTATTCATTCCTTGTGAATGTGTTTTCATCCCGCCTCGGTGTGGACGTGTTGTTCCTCCCTCGCGGAGGTGTTATTCGTCCTGCCTGGACGTGTGTTCCTCCCTCGCGGAGGTATTATTCTTTCCTCGTGGACGTGTTGTATCATGTAGGTATGTGCTGCTGTCTCGTTTATTCCTTCCATGCACGCGTGGAGGTACTGAGTTCGAATTTATGCTTGTGGGTTTCAAAGTTAAAGGTGTCTTATGGTCTATGCTTCAATGAACACAATTCAAGCATCAAATTCGGGTGGTGTCGTGCGCGACTTGTGCTCCAAGAGTCTAATATTCACATGTACCCGATAAAGAATTCCTATACAAAATGTATAAGACAGATGTTTCGTATGGTGATTAAAGCGCACCACACGTGTATATATACAAAATTAATGCCCTAATACATTTTTAATATTTCTAAATTTGAAACTAATTGCAAAAATGTTTAAATAAAACCAGACAACCCAATATGAGCCGTCCATTTTTTTATATTCAAAATCTCATTTCTTGTTTATGAACTAAATCAACTACCCATCGGCATGATATATGGTATTCAAATTGCGATGGATGAAAAAGTGGACAAATATATCACTTACTAACTGATGCAGACAGATCAGCAGTAACAGATGTTTTGGAGGAAAGTGGTGCACGTTAGCAGAATTTGGGCTTTCGGTGCAAGTTAGCAGGATTCGAGTTCCAGGTGTCCGATTTCAGCCCATAATACCTTATTTTGAGCGGAACGACGTGACGATCAGAAATCACCAGCTTCGCTCGTGACATATGGCGTTTTTTGGCAATCCGGAGTCGTTTCCTATTTTATTTTGAATTTTTATTGTTTTTAGATATTTTTCGATTTTTGGCAGCTTTGGGATTTTTGGTAATTTCCGTTTTAGGTAGCGTCTTTTACTATTTAAACAAACTTTTGTACTCTTCATTATCAGTTTTAGTTGAATAAAAATACTGAACTAGGGTTTTCCCTAATTCAAGGTTTCTCTGCGTTTGCTCTGCATTACTAACCCATGAGGGAATGAGATCATATGAGAATTGTGTCTTTTCGTGAGAAATGAGAATTTAAATTTGCCATTGGATTTTAGATCAAACGGTTGTTAATAAACAACATATTTGGCATATAATTAAATGTTAATTATGTTTATAGGGTAGAATCGTCGTAGTAAATATTCAATCGTGCGCAATCTCACATATTGGATCATGTTTTTCGATAACTGATTTCGTCAGTCGTGCGCAATCCAGCAATGGTGCGCAAAACCCTAGGCGATTCCAGTTCGTCTCATACTTCATCGATCGTCGTTGTTTTTGTGGATCACAATTGGACGATTCATGATGAATGTGAAAGACGACACCAATGCAGGTACACTCAATGGTCCTTACGTATATAATTCATTCCTGGTCGCCTATTTTGTTGATCAAGTTCTGATCTTTGGCGTAACTGAGGGGCATTTTCCTACAATTTCATTTGGTTTTGATTATGCCAATAGTTAAGTTTGATCAGGTTATGATCGTATTAGCGGATTGGTCAATTTTCAGTTGTTAGTACGTGAACGTACAATGTTTAATTTCTGAGTTAGTCTCCCCATGGATGCTATTTTCGATGTTATTTAAACTTTCGAATGAAATGCTTCGTATAATACGTTGGTAAACAATTCATAATTCGTAACATCTTTAACATAGCGCTGTATTTTTTTTTGCTTTTAGATGATAACAATGAACATACTAGTGACCTTGATGATGAAAGTTGCACATTTGTTTCTGTTAACGGGAGAAAGTGTTGGATTCCCAAGTGTTCGGATGAGCTAAAGCCGCATGTTGGGATGATATTTCCAAATCTCCATCAAGCTATATTGTTTTATAAAGAATATGCACGTATAGCTGGATTTGTCGTGCGTTTGTCAACCACTAATAGGTCAGATGAAATTTTTATCATAAAGTATTTGGCGTGTCAAAGGAAGGGTTTCAAAGCAAATAGTAAAGTGGTGGATACTATAAATTCTGTCGATCACAATGAGAGGTCTAGGAGGGACACTCGATGTGGGTGTGTCAAGCAAGACTTCAGGTTAACATAACTGATGGTGGTAGATATCGTGTCTATCTGTTTGAAGAAACACACAATCATTATTTGGAATCTGATATAGGTAAACAGTTTTTGATTTCACATAGAGAGATGTCCCTTATTGACAAGCAGTTGGTCATGGAATGCGGTAAAGTCCGTAGAGGTGCTACAAAAGCCCATCAAATTATGAAAGAGTTATGTGGTGGGTTTATGAATGTAGGCGCCACGGTAACTGAATACATGAATTTTAAGAGGGATTTTAAAATCTATATTGGTCTTAATGATGCTCAAATGATTGTTGACAATTTATCGGATAAGATAAAGACTTGCCCAGAGTATTCCTTTGAGTACTTTTCAGATGAGGAAGGCACCTTATCCAGATTGTTTTGGACTGAAGGGATATCAAGGATGGACAACACTATATTTGGTGATGTTGTTTCATTCGATGCAACGTATCGAATGAATAAGTAAGTGTTGTAAATTCAGTATATATTAGCACCATAATATGTAATGTTATTAATATATGTCATTTATATTCTTGTAGGTACAATTTGGTGTTTGTACCTTTCACTGGCGCAGACAAGCAGCTGAGAAGTTTGACATGGCTGCTAACATGCTTCAAGAAGTTGTTGGAACACGAACCTAGTGTGATCGTTTCTGATCAAGACGCGTCTATGAAGGCTGCCATTGCCAATATATTCCCTTCCAGTCGACATAGGTTTTGCATGTGGCATATTACAGAAAAATTGCAAGCGAAGGTACTGTGTACACATAATTCGTAGTTAACAAATTATAATTAGTAGGCTTATGTCAAACCGAATTATATTGGGCTATTCTGTACACATCATTCGTAGTTATAAATTTATAATTTGTAGTTTCAAGGAAACATGATAAGGTTGGTTGTTTCGTAGACATAATTCGTACATATACTTGCATAATTCGTAGTCTTTTGTGTTAACCCGTTCAGGTCGGTACTTATTGTGATGTTGTTTTCTTTTATTGAAATATGTGGGCATATCAAAATACAGAGACTCTGGTTTTTTAAACAGTATAAAAGCTGTTATATGGGGTGCACATAATGTCTGTAAAGATTTTGAAGAAGCATGGTGGGAGTTGATTACAAAATATGATCTTCATGACAATAAATGGCTCGCTGATATGTATGACATAAGGTCGTCATAGATACATGTTTATTTTAGAGATGTACATATGGGGCCCTTCTGAGGACAACATCGCGCTTGGAAAGCGAGAATTCATTTTTTGGAAGGTACATTCATAGATATCTGACTCTCGTGGAATTTTTCTTTGGCTTCAATAGTGCTATGGATTTACAAAGGCAAAATAGAGTACAACTATATCGAAAATCAAGAAGTTTTGTACCTACTCTGAATTCCACTCACAAATTGGAGAAGCATGCTTTGGAAACCTTTTCATATCCTGTTTTCAAGAAAATCCAGTCTGAAATTTTGTGATTCTGCTTATGGATGTGCGATTCATTCAATTAATGAAAATGAAACTGGTAGAATGTACATCATAAATGATGCTAGGAGGAATAATAAGCTGTTCCAGGTATTTTATTTATATTTGTATGAATAATTTATAATTCGTAGTCTCATTTTTATAATTCGTAGTGACAATTTTATAATATATTCAATTCTCAACTCAATCTGCAGGTTATCTTCACAGAAATTAAAGGGAAGTTAAAATGCAGCTGCATGAAGTGGGAATCTTGTGGCTATATATGTCTCCACCTCTTCAAAGTCATGTTTTTTTACGTTATGACAAGATTCCTGATTATATGGTGATGAGCAGATGGCATACAGATGCAGCTAGGAAGCAAAATCCTGGTATATTTCTTGTTGATCCTGAAAATCTGAGTCAAACAAGAGAACAAATAATGCTAGCATCGGAAATATGGTTCCATGTCAATGCTGCTATCTGTAGCTTCAAGAATGATGTTGATTGCATTAGAAAATTCCATGATCACATATATGAGTTTGTTAAGGAGCATGCTCCGAATGGTGGTGCGGACCACAGTTCATCGAGAAAGCTGATTATTTTTGGGCTGTTTTGCAAATGCCACAGCCTGCAGACGTAGTGGTCAATGATCCTGGATTGTAAAGAAACAAAGGGCTCCATGATTCGAGGGCCCCGAGAAATTGACCTAAAGAAACCAAAGAAATCTCTAAGATCATGTGGATATTGCAACGAGTTAGGGCTCCATGACAAGCGTACCTGTCCAAAGAGACTAGTGAACGAGTCACGAATGCGTGTAGCCACTTCCGAACACTTACGTGAATTTAATTTCGCTGGAGTAGATCAACCTTACAGCATCTGAGTTTATAATTCGTAGCTTTACATTCATAATTCGTATCAAAAAAAATTCATGGACCCTTTTGGTTTCTAGTTCCAATGTATTTTTTTATCATCTGATATCGGAAATACTCGTAGTACATGAACTTTTATCCTATTTAACGTACTATATTACTCAAAATTCGAAGAACATGAACTTTGATTTCATAATGCATAGAATAGTAAGCAAAATTCGCATGAAAATGAAACAAGTAACTAATATTCGTAGTACAACCCATATAATGCTTAACTTTAAATTGGATGGGTATCCAAATACATCGCCCTGAATCTAATTATCGCCCTAAATCTAATTATCATATTAAAATTCTGAGCAACATACATGGAGACATATTATTCGTACCACAATAGGTAACATACGTAGTCAAGTACCTAATATTCGTAGTACAAACCATTTAATTCGTAGTTTACAAGTGGGACCGTTTTCCATATAAAAATCAAATAGTGCCTAAGCTAAATTTCCTATTCATTTGTTTCTTCAGGATTATTTTTCAACCAGTCAGCGGCGCGTTGCAACACTATCTTTCTTCTTTTGTTCAGGTGTGATCGTATTATCAAGTTCATGTATGTGTCACACAGCGCTACCAGTTGACCTTGTTGCTGCATGTCAATGTAAATATGTTAAGCCGACATTTTTACATTAGTGTAAGTTTAAGACAAATGAGTATGTACTCACCTTATCGCCTTCGTCCGCTAGGCCACAATTCCAGTCTTTTTGGCCACTTCCCAAGTATGTTTCCATATGGCGCATAGTGAAGATCCCACAATCTGTATCATTATCCTTCGTTCTCCATCTCATTGTTAGGCGTTTTGGTGTTTCTTTGTCCAATATATCACACTTCTTATGTTTGATTTAATTTAGGTAAATCAAGAAGTTTTTCATATGTGAAGTTTGTGAGGACAACGTTAGTGATTACATGCACAACAATGTTCTATGAAACAGCATACTTACTACGCATTTTAATACATTTGCTACGTATTATAATTACATGCTCAACAAATGAATGCCTACCAACATCATTATTTACGCTACGCATTTTAAACAAGAATATACGTATTTTAATACAGTTGCTATGTACTATAATTGTATTGTTCTATGAAACATCATACTTACTACACATTTTCAATACAGTTGCTACGTATTATAATTACATGCTCAACAAATGAATGACTATCAACAACACTATCTATGCTACAAATGTTAAACAAGAATCTACGTATTATAAATTTAGTCAGAACTAATATACCTAATGTATGTAGCTACGAATGTTAAGGTCGAGATTATGATTTTTATAATAAAAAGAACAGTGATCTGAGTACCAGATTGTCAACGTGGGTGCCGTATTTCAGCTTGAAACTTGAAACCTTCTTCGAATTATCAATCACCTCTAACTTGGCCCGGTTAATGTCACAGCACACCAAATAAAAATGGCTGCTGTGGCACATTGCGAACATGAACTACAAGATTATGATAGCATAAACTTAGAACAGTTCATATAACCATATTAATAATATAAAAGGATGAAATGCAGATTTACCAATGTCACCTCGTGAACATTTAATCTTGGAAATTTACGAAGCTCCCTTTCAAGTACAGCTTTGAAGGTTGCAGCTTGACTTTCTGGTGTTCCCCAGTCTTCCTTTGTGGTATGCATCTGCACGACAATAAACTGTTTCAAATATGCATCTCATTGGATAAATTTATTTTCAAACTAGTAGATTACACTCAAAGTTGCTTGTGTCGTGACAAAAAATCTTAATATGCTCTTTGAAGATCTTAATTTTTCATTTTCTTTCAATAATAGTGCCCACAAGTCAATGATCACACTAGACAGTCGTTCGTCCTTCTGCATGGTTTTGAAGTCGTTGTAATCCGCAGCGTCAATTCCGTTCTCAAATAACATACCACTGAAATTATAGAAAAATACGATAAATCCAATTGAGTTATGAATTATGATAAAAAAAACTACGAATTGAGAATCAGGATAACATGAAGTCCCGAATCCACCTTGGTTGATCTCTGATTTGATTATTTTTTCAATGACATCATCATTGATTGCTATTATTGTAGGAATTGTTCTCTCGAGTTTAACAAGTCAGTCTTGAAATCTATCCAGGTACAGTGCCTACAATAAAAGCTGGAATCAGTGCATACTTTGATACGAATTATGTGCATGATGTTACAAATTTTAACCAGCAAATTGCCATCAGAAATGGCATGGGCCCGGTGTACGGATTTCCTTTGTTTTTATCCCATTCGTCCTTTGTATGTCATAGTCTTTCGATCATAAACTCGCCCCAGTTAAGAGCGAGGATATTATCTACACCTTCTATGGCATTAGGAATTCTTTGGTTGGCTTTGCCCGTCTTTGTGCTATCCACTATTGTCGAGTAGAAAAGCACAAGAAAATTCAGCTTAAAGTTTTCGTTAGCTTCATTAGATGATTGTATCATCTCCGATATTTCTTCGCAACTGACTTTTGAGGCACGTGGACCACCATATTGGTGTATGAACGTCTGAACTAGTAGGGCTTCAGGGATTGTCCTTGGTGGAACTTTTATCGGACGACCGCCCATTGGTAGTCCTAGTGTGAAATTGACATCCTTCGGTAATATTTCAGCATCCCCTCGTGGAGTCTCCAGTGTAAGTCTTGGAGTCGAATGATTCCAGCAGCCACTTTGCAAATTGGGTAGGCACCTTGGTGATACTCAAGTGTAACATGCCGTCCAAACCCATAGAACCAACTGCTACCCTCTGTGGATCAGTAAGGGTCCTTACTGCTTCTGTCAGAGTATTTGGTGTGGTCCATGTTTCAAATCCTTTGTATCTTTTCTTTTGACCGTCTGTTTTGGATTGTTTCTTAGCTTGATTTTAAAGTTGTGGGTTGAGCCTTACCCCTCGAAGTTGTTGTGGGTTACCATTAGATAACACTATTTTAAAATTGTTGATATCTTCAGTTTCACTGGCTTGATTTTTGCTGGATTCTGAGCTTTCAGTCTCTTCTTCAATGAAAAAGATGATAAAACATAAGCAACACGCAGCTACGAATTTTAACCAATTTGATACGAATTATAATTGCTTTGTTTTAAAAATTACCACCAATGTGAACCTTGTGCATTACCTGGTGGAGATAGTTTCTTTACCTTGACTTAAGCCTTACCCCTCGAAGTGTCAGGCATGAAATCTTCATCGCCTTCGGATTCAGTGTCATCCATCTTTCGTGAGCATTTTTATTCTAGCAAAAAAATGGTAAATACAATTAGTCTTGTCAAGGCAACATAATGTTAACTGTTATGCTTTAAGTGTTTTCCCAACATGTACCTAATTTCTTGGTGACTTCAGGTTTTTTTTTGCATTTTCTGGTTTGTTGTCCTTTGTAGATGATGTGTATCCCCCAACTGTAATGAGTACAAAACAAGTTAGTTTAATCGGTTAATTAGTTACAATTCTAAGTTAAATTGAATAGAAACAATACAACACCTTTAAGTGTTTCGGTGCTTGTTTTGTAAGAAATCTGCTTCTATTTTTTTAGTTTGTTGCTCCTTCGCATGTTTGTCTTTGGTTGGTATTTTTACACATGGGTTCCTTTTCCTCTTGCGTCCTATAAAGAAATTTCAAACTGTACATCCGAAACTCCCCAACAGCTACAAATAATGGTGCACAAAAACTACATGGTACTAATTATCAACCATAAGTTATTAATTATGGTTACAAGAGTTCGAATGGTACAGAAAATTCAAGCATTGAAAAATGATGTAGAAAAATTAAAAAGTCCCATCTTACGTAGTTTATGATACAAGGTACCAATTATGAGCTACGAATTTTTATCACTATGGTACAAATTTTACATATCCTTCAGGCTAAATTATGATGGGAATCGTACGTATTATGATCATTTACTACCAATATAAAACCAAGATGACTACTACCAATATAATGCGTATATATGATGCTACGCATAATCTACGTATACATGATGCTACGTATTTTATCACTCCATCCAAAACTAAACTACGCAGCTTGATACATCATGTTACGCATCTGGATAAATGTTGCCACGAAATATGATACGTATCAAAACATGGCTACGTATTTTATCACTCCACCAAAAACTAAAATACGCAGCTTGATACATTATGCTACGTATTTTGATAAATGATGCTACGTATTTTATCACTCCACCCAAATCTATAGAGCTGATTAGCCTGTAACCCTAAAAATCGTAATGTTACATACCGCATTTTATCACTACACCCAAAATTAAACTGCGCAGCTTGATTGAAAACACACCTTGCACTCATTCGATAGAATGTGAAGCAATTTATCAAACCCTAATAATCCGTGACAGTAAAAAACGAGATGGGAAACACACCATATACTTGATTCGATGTGTTTGGCGGAGGGTTCGACTGTTCTTCCATGGTCGTCGTCGCTACGAATGTGGAGTCGCTACGTATTTGGTCGTCGAATAGGTCTGGATTAATTCGGTTTCGCAAGTTTCGCAATCAACGAGATTGGAGGTTTCAAAGAATTTTGTTTATGCCTAAATTACCCCAATATACGTTTGAAAATAGTGGGATGATCTTTAATAAAAGATCGTCACTAACTATGCTCTTAATAGTGATCAAATGAAAAAAGATCACAACATTCTCTTTCTACACTTATATCATATCTTTTTTCAATCTTTTTTTACTTGTGGTTTAATTTACCAAACGTTATATGATATTATATTTATGCAATATGGATCTCTATAAAATAGAGTCCGGACAAATAAAAAATATTGATATATTTTATAATTATTTTTCATTTTATATTTTATGATTTATCAGATTTTTAGTAGTTAAAAGTTATAAGTATGATTTTTAGTTTTATTACATTAATTGTGGACCAATCATTATTATTATCTTCAGCCAATTAGAAAGTGCCACGTGTCCAGAAGATGGTCATGATCGGTTGTCATATTGGTCGTGCCATACCAAGTTTTGACGACCGGACAATCTTTAATTTCTAACCTATTAAGAAGGAAACTTAAAAGATTGCATCCACAATCTTTAAAAAAATTGCTTATTAAGGATGGCCTAAGAAGTATGTTTGGTCAACTCTAACTTGGACTTTTGGTAGTTTTTTTTTTTTTTTTTTTTGATAGAATAGACTTTTGGTAGTTAATCGTCCGACCAAAACTTGTTCCATAAAGAATTATCCAACAACTTCTACATTTGCTTGACAAAATAATTGTGTAACTATAGGGGCTCTTCTATTAATTCTTATTCCAAACAAATTAGAGTTCTCTTTGCAAAAACTCATGAAAAAAATGGTCTATGTCATTTAAATCAAAACAGTGTCTACAATACATTGAACACTGCAGAATTGGCATTTGCCAAAAGAATTAATTGTAATGCCGATCTTCTCTAACAAAGACCATTGTTTTCCTATTCAACATGCATGACAACAGATCTGCGGTTCGGTCGTCTGCAGCCCCTCCTCCATCGACCACGAAAGCATTTCTAGAAGAGAAGGGAGGCAGGTCTATAAATTTTACACCCTCCTTGCGAAGGGGCAAACTCCCACTTGAGTATTAGATGAACATATCAAGATGAGTGCGCTGCTGCTGGTGATTTGCCGATAAGTTTAGCTAATTCCTTTTCCTGTTGTTTCTTGAGATACCTCCGGGAAGTTGCATTGACAATTTGGATAAAAAAGTTCAAGAGCATAGTCCATACTACGGCATTCCAAATTGATGCAAATGAAAAATCCCACTTTTTTACCTGGTAGAGCGGAAAAAAATATGATGTAAACCTGATAACACTAACCCCGGTATATTACATAAAGAGAAAGAAGAAGCACCTTGATGTGCGCGGGAGTGGGAGCTGGAGCAGCCAGATACTTGTCTCTCATTGCATTCAGTTTAGCAACTATGTTGGGCAAAACAGCAGCAAAACCAGGAACTTGGCTAAGCAACCATATTAACTCGTTCTCAATCCAATCAAGAAGTTGGTTGTTGCAAACAGAGATGATGAAAACTGTCTGAAAGTAAAAAAACAAAAAACAAAAATTGCCAGAACCATCAACTTCGAGCAAACTTTTGAGGAAAAATATGTTCCACAACAGTAGCATTTGATCCTGATCATCACTATGCTAGAGTTCGGAGTTTCAAATAACATTTCTCAGCAACATGGCATTGCAAAACACAGTCCACATTAAGTCCAGGACCCTGTGCATTTCATAATTTTTATATTTTGTGCGTAAAAAGAATACTTGACAAACCTGTATGTGTGTTTTTATAATTGCTTTCCCAATCAGTGTAGCAAGAAAGAAATTCCAGAAAGAAATCCCGAACTGCCCACACATTATTCCCGCAAGATCAACTAGAGGATTTGGCACCTAAAAAGTGATCACCAGACAGGGTAACGGATAAATATAATGATGCATGCATACAAAAGAGTCATGAAACAAATAGGACAAGTATATAAATTTACAAAGATATGTACCGAGCTTATCCGACAATGTTTATAGTTTACTTAGATTCAGCATGTGACAGAGTTAGATAGATATTGTCAACATGATAATTGATGACTACCCATTTACAGTGAAACAATACATATAAGGTAACAATTGAATGAGATACTAACCGAAGCAAGCACTAATATTACGAAGAAGTTCAAATGTTGTGCATGAGATAGAAACCAGCGCTTTAGTTTGTTCAAGCGAGCAGTTATGAATCCCCCGCCTTCTTCATTGGACGAATCAAGTTCTTTAATGTCTTCTAATTTACCACCGGATAAGCTTGCTGCGTAAGCGTAACACATTAAACATGCGTAATAATTGAATCCGTGAGAATACTTATCAATCAGCACATATCTGATGTGGACTTCACAACACAATCTTAAGTAGGTGGCAGATGCTTTACTATCCATAAAATAATACACATGAAATAACTAAGAATACCACATGGATAAAATAAAAGTGTTATGGAACCAACTAAAATAACTAAACTTTTAATGCAAATGGAGCACTTGAATAAAGAGAGAAGGAGGAGGTAAAAGGTGTAAAGGGATGATCTTATTTACTTCATCCAAGCATGCTATTTATAGCACAAGTGAGGAGACAACTTTGCACAAATTTTGGCTTGACAAGCTTGTTGCTTGTTGTAGGATGTAATAGGGTAGGGGGTAAAAACATGTATGAGCATTCCACACATTACCCTTTCATAACACTCCCCCTTGGGATGCTCATTTTACGTGTTCATGCTGCCTCATTAAAAACCTTACTAGGGAAAAACCCAGTGGGATAAAAACCACAGTAAGGGAAAAAGAGTGCAACCATGTAGAACTCCCCCTCATCTTGACATGGGTGATTTCTTCATAAATCTCGTAGCTTTCGCATTCCGATGTCATGAACATGTTTTCTGAGTACCGAAGTTGGGAGAGCCTTTGTAAGAAGATCCGCTGAGTTGTCACAGGAACGAACATACTGAAGGTTGATAATATTGCTCTTTTCCAGCTCTTTGGTAAATGAAAAAAACTTCGGAGGGATATGCTTCGTTCTGCCACTTTTAATAAATCCTTCCTTCCTTCATTTGAGCAATACATGCAGCATTATCCTCATAAAGTGTGATTGGATCATTTGCTGGTAGAAGACCGATTGTAGTTCTGATATGTTGTGTCATGGATCTCAGCCACACACATTCACGACTTGCTTCGTGTAATGCGATGATCTCAGCGTGGTTTGATGATGTTGCAACGAGTGTTTGTTTCTGAGAACGCCAAGAGATTGCAGTTCCTCCACATGTAAATACATAGCCAGTCTGGGACTTCGCTTTATGTGGATCTGACAAGTAACCTGCATCTGCATAACCAATCAAAACTGGTTTTGTATTGTTAGGATAACATAATCCTAAGTCAATCGTTCCTTGAAGATTTCGAAAAACATGCTTGATTCCATTCCAGTGTCTTTTGGTAGGAGCTGAGCTAAACCTGGCTAATAAATTAACAGCAAAAGCTATGTCAGGTCGAGTACAATTAGCAAGGTACATAAGAGCTCCAATCGCACTGAAATATGGTACTTCTTGACCAAGAATCTCTTCAGATTCTTCACATGGACGAAATGGATCTTTGTCTACATCAAGAGATCTAACGACCATTGGGGTACTTAATGGGTTTGATTTATCCATATTGAATCTCTTTATTATCTTTCTCGTGTAATTTGATTGATGCACAAGTATTCCACTTTGCATATGCTCAATCTGTAATCCGAGACAATATCCCGTTCTCCCAAGGTCTTTCATTTCAAATTCCCTTTTCAAGTAAGAGAGTACTTCATGAATCTCTTCATTCGTTCCAATGATATTCAAATCATCGACATAGACAGCGATAATCACACACCCGAATGTTGTTTTCTTAATGAAGATGCAAGGGCAAAGAGGGTCATTGACATATCCCTTTTGCAACAGGTATTCACTTAACCGGTTGTACCACATGCGTCCGGATTGCTTTAACCCATATAAAGATCTTTCTAGTTTGATCGAATATCTTTCTCTGGGCATTGAACTTGATGCTGCAGGCATCTTGAATCCTTCAGGGATTTTCATGTAAATATTAGTATCAAGCGATCCGTATAAATAGGCTGTAACAACATCCATAAGGTGCATTTTTAATTTTTCATGGACTGCTAGACTGATAAGGTATCGGAACGTAATTCCATCCATCACAGGAGAATACGTTTCTTCAAAGTCGATACCAGGTCTTTGGGAAAAACCTTGTGCAACAAGGCGAGCCTTGTATCTCACAATCTCATTTTTTTCATTTCTCTTTCGAACAAATACCCATTTGTATCCAACGGGTCTCACACCTTCAGGAGTGAGCACTATTGGTCCAAAGACCTTGCGCTTGTCAAGCGAGTCTAGTTCAGCATCGATTGCCTTTTTCCAATCAGCCCAATCGTGTCTGTTTTTACATTCAGTCACTGACTGAGGTTCAGGATCCCCATTATTTTCATCCATGACTTCACATGCCAGCCTATAAGAGAATGCATCATTGATGGCCACATTTCGGTTCCATCTTATACCAGTATTGGCATAATTAATCGAAATTTCTCGATTCTCCTCGTGGTGTATTTTTACAGGAGTATGATCTTCCATTTTAGAGTCATCTTGTATCTCTATTCCTTTTCTTTTCGGAGGATTTTTATTTTTAGAACCAGGTGGCCTTCCACGCTTTAGGCGTGTTGTGATTTCATGAGTGACTTTATTTTCAAGCTTCCCTTTCGGGACTTCAATTTGAACTGGAGCATTCTCAGCTGGTATGTAAGATTTAGTCACTCTCTTTGTGTCTGTAAATGCATCAGGAAGTTGATTTGCTATTTCTTGCAAATGCAAAATTCTTTGTACTTTCCCTTCACAATCCTTTGTGTAGGGATCAAGATGCAATAATGTTGGTACAGACCAAGTAATTTTCTTTTCCAACTGTTTTCTTTCTCCCCCTAATGTTGGAAACTTTTCCTCATCAAAATGGCAATCAGCAAAACGAGCTGTGCAAACATTACCAGTTTGAGGTTCTAGATATTTAACAATAGATGGACTTTCGAAGCCTACATAAATGCCAAGACTTCTCTGTGGTCCCATCTTTGTTCTTTGGGGTGGTGCAATAGGCACATAAATAGCACAACCAAAAATCCTTAGATGGGATATATTTAGCTCCTGACCGAATACAAGTTGTAGTGGGGAGTACTTATGATATGCACTCGGTCTGATCCGAATTAATGCCGCAACATGTAATATTGCATGACCCCATACCGAAGTAGGGAGCATTGTTCTCATTACCAAAAGCCTAGCAATAAGCTGAAGGCGTTTGATCAGTGATTCGGCCAGACCATTTTGTGTAGGGACATGAGCAACAGGATGCTCAACCGTAATCCCAACTGACATACAATAATCATCGAATGTCTGAGATGTGAATTCACCGGCATTATCAAGTCTGATCTTCTTGATTGTATGATCAGGAAATTGAGCTCGTAAATTGATTATTTGAGCAAGCAATTTTGCAAATGCCATATTGCAGGTTGATAACAGACATACGTGTGACCATTTGCTAGAGGCATCTATCAATACTAAGAAGTATCGAAATGGTCCACATGGTGGGTGAATAGGCCCACATATATCATGTAAGAACCTGAGTTTTTTTAAAAATTAAATAAGTAGATTTTTCCTAAGTAAATAAGTATCAAGTCAAAAGAATTAGAACAAATGGCAGATTTTTAAGACCAAGTAGATAAACATCAAGCATGACACTATTAGGTGACTCATATAATGCATTTATTGAAGTGTGACACATATGGACAATTGGTAGGACACATAAACCCATCATTTAATGCTTCATTAAATGCCTCCTCTCTATATAAGTAATTTAAGAGTCATTTTTCACATCGTTGGGCAAGAAAAGAGAGAGAAGCAACATCTACACTCACTTAAAATCTGGACAGCAGCTTGGTAGAGAAAACAAGGGTAGGATTTCTTGATTTCTTCCTTTAGTGTATGAGTTTTATGTTCATATATGTGGAGTTTGATGTATGAATTACTTGCTTGAGGTGTATTTGAATGATTTGATGCTTACATGTGGGTTTTATTCATGGTTTAGATGCTGTCCATATGCTGATATTATGCTTACTAAGCACTAGAACAAGGAAAACATGATTTATAAGCTTAAGAACATGGTGAACAGATTCTGGATGCTGATGCATGATGTGAATGCTTTCTTTTACTTCATAAAAGAGCTAGAAACGCATCAGACTAGAGGTGCATAAACTATACATATGTAGACAAGTTCTAGAAGGATAAGAACATGAAAATATGACTTATATGCAGTCTGAATTTTGTAGTACTTGCTGAAATATATGTTTTTAATCTGAAAATAGGGATTTACTTGGTAGTATTACATATAGAGTTCGCTAAAGTCATTTATAAGTGATAACCATGTTGTATGAGGATGTACTCAAGCTAACTAGACATGTATTGCAAGCTGATTTGTTGCTTTTATATATGTATTGAATCTGAAATCTTTTATTTAAGTCCTAAAATACCTTATAAGCTAGTTTAGAAAGTAATCTCTCATAGTATTTATATTGGAGTTTATCTTGGAGACAATTACGAATGTTTTGTTTAACTTTTATGATATTAGCCTTGTTTTAGTTTGTAAGTTATTAATGATTCGTGTTTGTATTTCGTAGCACATGCTAAGTTGTGATACAATTGCATATAAATTACATAACATAAGCATTCACGCATGATATTCATGTATTTGAAAGGAAGATGTTTTTAATGAAAGGATGTGAATCGGGATACGAGATATCCTTGGGTGGTAGTCCCTACACCCTGCAGGAAGATCCCGCGAATGGGATGATGGTTGGTGCCAGACCGGTGTGAAACGTGGCCGGTAGCTTTCCGAGTCGTGAAGGTCTACCAGTTTTGAAAAATGCGAAACATGATTAAACATTCATCATTGCATATCACGTGCATCACTCACACATTTGTTTATATGCGTTTGTATGTGAGCATGTAACTTGTGGACTAACGGTTGAAATTAAGTTTTCCTACTGAGTTCCCATAACTCACTCCTAAATATTTTTCAGGTACTTTTGAGAAGTAAGTGGAAGTGTTAAGAGTCGAGGACTTGTGTGCTTACAACTTTTGTGTATTATAACGTGGCAGATGGCCTAAGTTATGGTTGATGATAGTGACTTTTGTAACCCCTTTTGTGTATATAAATAGGGGAGTTTAAGTATGTTTGTAAGAAAGACACTGTAAGTTTGTATTAAAAGTAATGTAAATTTCTTACTCACGTCCACGGGGTTTCGGGGCGTGACATATCACCTTAAATTCGTTCAAGAAACATAGGTGATTCCGCTTCAACCTTTCCCGGTGAAGGCCTTATGGTCAACTTTCCTAGAGAACAAGCTTTACATGGGAAAACATTTCCTTGAGGGATCTTTGATCCTTCAGTGGATGCCCTTGTGAATTTTCAAGTATTCTTCGCATCATAGTTGAACCAGGATGACCCAATCGGGCATGCCATGTGGTTAGTGCTGAAGGTTTGATAACTACCATATTTGACTCAATTGCATTCAAATATGTATAATGCAATCCGGTAGGGAGCATTGGTAGTTTTTCTAAAACACATTTAGTTCCAGATTTATATGTTGTGAGCAACTTATATTTCATGCTATTTTCAGTTATAGACTGAGTATCAAATCCATGAGAATACATATCATTGAAACTTAACAAGTTTCGTTTGGACCTTGGTGAAAATAAGGCATCATTTATCGTAAATTTTGTGCCATTTGGTAATGTAAAGTTTGCCTCGCCAATTCCCTCAACCAGGTCTGCAGGACCTGATATTGTATTCACAATTGTTTGTGTTGGTTTTATCTTTGAAAAATACCTTTTATCCTCAGGATAGTGTGCGTTGTCCCACAATCAAGTATGCAAATTTCTTCAATGTTAATCCCTTTGTTGGCTTGATGATTATCTTTGTCCATATTAAAACTAAAAACAAAGCATATGTTAAGAAAGGTAATGAAATAAAACATTGTACTAATTTATTTCAGATCTTAAAAGAAAACATGCAGATAAACATCGGACAACTTGGCTTCATTCCCAAGAAGGGGATTACATAGTCCCATCATCTGTGTGCTCATTGAGGTTGTCACCCAGATTCACAAAATCGGATGCATCAAAGTGGGTGGAGTCATTTATCGGGTTCTCAATGAAGTTGACTTCCTTCCCCTTCCCCTTTTCAAATTTCTGATAGAGCTCGCATAAGTGTTTTGGAGCTCAACAGACTTTAGTCCAATGGCCTTTGGTCCCGCATCTGAAACAAGTAGTTTCATAACCTTTCGAGGGGTTGGGGTCATTTTCCCTTTTGTAGGGATTCTCATGATTCCTCCCATCTTGATGGTTCTTGTGACCATATTTGGTGATCTTATAAGGTGAATTATGAAAATAACCACCTCGACCACGTCCTTGACTACGACCTCGACCTCGCCCACAACCTCGACCTCGCCCACGACCTCGGCTATACTCTCGACCTTGAAGATGATCTCTATGTTCAGTTTTGTCGAAACGCAGTATTCGCTTCAGGAAATGCCCTTGAGCCAGTCGAGCGAGATTGATAGTTCTTTATGAGCAGCTCATTATTTTTCTCCGCGATGAGGAGACAAGCAATCAGTTCTGAATACCTTTGGAAACCCCGCACACGATATTGTTGTCGCAGGGTCACATTTGATGCATGAAATGTGGAAAAAGTCTTTTCCAGCATTTCATCATCTGTTTTTATATCTCCGCAGAACCTCAAATAGGTTACAATTCTAAACATTGCAGAGTTGTATTCACTGACTTTTTTAAATTCTTGGAACCGTAAAGCGGTCCATTCATCGCGGTAAATTGGGCGCATCACAACCTTTTGATGGTCATATTTCTCTTTGAGATTTTTCCACAGTTCACATGGGTTTTTCACTGTGAGGTACTCATTTTTTAGATCCTCATGTAGATGACGGCGAATGAAAATCAAAGATTTTGCCATGTCTATTTCTGAGGGTACATTTCCCTCCTTGATTGTCTCACTGAGACCCATTGATTGCAGATGTATTTCTATGTCCATTGTCCAGGACATGTAATTGGTCCCAGCAATGTCAAGGGGACTGAAGTCTAGTTTCACCAAGTTTGTCATGATGTCAACTAAAACAAAACAAGTAATTTTTATTAATTCAAGATATACAAGTCTACAATAGTGTAAAGAAGAAAAAGACATACATTATTACAAGCATTTTTAAACAATGATAAAATTCATCCGTCGAAACATCTCCGATGAGGACACAAACAGTAAATACAAAAATAATTATGAAAACAAAAACTAGCATTAGACGAGACATTTTATGGCAAGGTTTTCTTGAGAAGATTATGTAGTAGAAGAGAGAATGAGTGTGATTTTGTATGGTGAATGAAATCGAATTTATAGGGAAAAAACTAGCCGTTATGTTACCGTTTATTACCGTTGGGCACTAATTAGTTACCGTTGTTATGGTTAAATGCTAAGAGTAAAATAACAATGTAATATCATCAAATAAATTATGGAAATATGGTTCAAAGAAAATGAAGTATTTAAAGTAAAGACAGTTACTTTGCAGATCACAACACTTTACTATGGGGTGGTAATCCGCACATCATAATAATATGTTGTTATACATTAAGAAAGTAAAACAAGTTGTAAGAAGTATTTAAAGTAAAGACAGTTACTTTGCAGATCACAACACTTTACTATGGGGCGGTAATCCGCACATCATAATAATATGTTGTTATACATTAAGAAAGTAAAACAAGTTGTAAGAAGTATTTAAAGTAAAACATACATAACTGTCGTCGTAATAGGATCGAATTCCAAAGAAAACAAAGTAAGAAGCAATGGAATTCTCAGTTTTTTTCATCTAGAAAAGCCTAGATATCAAGTCACAATCTGGAATTGTGAAAGAGGGAGAGTAGAGCTCCCTTTGAGGTAGTGAACCCCTTATGATATCCAAGTAGAACAGATGAAGAACTAAGCGGAAGTTGAGAGACAAGTGAGGGAAACACATAACTTCTTATTGAAACTTACGCTGTGGAAGTGGAGAGCGGTCGTGCTGATAACGTGTTATGGAACCGACTAAAATAACTAAACTTTTAATGCAAATGGAGCACTTGAATAAGGAGAGAAGGAGGAGGTAAAAGGTGTAAAGGGATGATCTTATTTACTTCATCCAAGCATGCTATTTATAGCACAAGTGAGGAGACAACTTTGCACAAATTTTGGCTTGACAAGCTTGTTGCTTGTTGTAGGATGTAATAGGGTAGGGGTAAAAACATGTATGAGCATTCCACACATTACCCTTTCATAACAAAAAGCACATATTTGGGCATTACAGAAATCTTGCTGAACAAACATTATATATAGTGCCCATTACACACTTACACATCTCTGTAAATATTATGTGACTGATAAATAGATAGATGGGCAAATTTGTATCCCCTAAACTCAAAATAGTTAAAAACGAATAAAAAAGTTTTATTTATGAGCAAGTTGTCTTCCATTTTAAATGTTGGAGCATGTCTTCAGTAGAGAACGCAAAATTAAGCAGACATAGTTTCTAGACTGTATTAAAAAAAATCAGGCCAGCTGCCTAATTCCAAACATAAAATGCACAGGCTATTATAGATATAATTTTTAAGATATAGTATCAATAATAGGTAATCACATGAACCTACATAAAACCAATCACTGTTGTTTAGATTACCTGCTCTCGAGATAAAATATGGGGGAAGCTCTCCAAGTGCAGTTCCAATACCCCAAAGAACAGCTTCTAACTGAACCTGTGGTAATATGCTACTAAGTGGAACTCGAAAACCATGCAATGATGCAAAGATTGGAGGACCAAACTCGGAGCACTCCTTGTCAAGCCAAGAAGGTGCCCTCTTTAACTGTATAGTGTCATAAGGAGCACTTTTTAAATCAACTCGACCGCATTGCATGGCCTTTATTGTGAAAAGGGCAATGTGAGGGCCAAGATATAAAACAAATGTGTGCAAGCCAGATCCTGAAGAGAAGAGAAGAGGGAAGAAAATTAGGTTCACATGTAATAGAATTAAAAACCATTTTGTATTTCTTATATTCCAGATGGAATTTAAGTAAAAAGGAGATAGCCTCAAAATAGCACAATTTTGCCAAATCCCAAGTTACATGAGTCCATATACTAACTCATTGTTTTGACAAAAGAATCTTCAACCTATTGCCTACTGGTTCCAGCTAAGATTGTCGTAGGTTTCCAAAAAGCTTTGGTAGCTATAAATCCTCTCCTTGTGACAACTGACAGATATACAAGAAAAGAAACAGGACTAATACGCTCACTACAAGCAAGCCTTTTTGTCTTCATTCACAGGAAAAGCTTGTTAATTGAGATGTCATATTGTATTTAAATCACTCATTACAAAATATAAAGGATAAGAAATCTTAATTAACAGAACATGTAAAATATTGCATACCAAGACCAATGGAGGATGCAACACCAAGGGCCACCCACCATAACGCAAACCAGAAGTAATGGGAAAGCTCCTGAATATGCTGCAAAACGGTTCACAGCCACAAATCAACAGATGAAAAAAAAAACCGACAGGGTCATTTCTGATTCAAAATCTCCAAGTATAGATACCTTTTCATGTGGGCCATCAATTGTCGAGAGGAAAATTACTAGAGCTACTATCAATGCGCTTGAAATAAAAAGCAAGTTACATTTTGCTAAGAGGTATGACATTGATTTTTTCACGTACTCAATAAGAGCCAAAACAAAAAACTTCGATGTCTTTAATGGTTGAGTTATGAAGGTAAGATTTTCTAGCTCCTGTTCATACTTTTCCCGATGTCCTGAAAAATGTGGCCAGTCAGATTACAAAAGAACCTATATATGAGCTGTAAGCTAATTGTCAGATGGTTAAATAGTCGCATATGTATCAATTTACATTTTATTAGGAGCACTTATTAGTTATTAAACACTGTTATTTTTACATAAAAAATTAACTAATTATGAAGAAGAAAAAAAACACTGCTGCTGGCAAAGGATTGATACATTTTAATACTAGAGCATATATATTGGAGCTAAAATTTATATGAGCAATGCCACATTAAGTTTTGAAACTCAATGAAGCTTTACAAACCTAAACTGACCTAGATTTTTACTACTTGCAGCATCTTCATATCAAAATCATCAGAATTCCAACCTAGTGAATGACTTGCCTGAAATGAATGAAGAATGCGATGCGGAAGCCGGGGAAGATAAACTGTGAGGTCGCGTTCGCGTCTTCCCCATGAGGAGAGCAGCTCTCAGTTTGGATAAAAATCAGTAATTAATTTGAAGGTAAAATGTTTAAGTGGCGGAGGTGAATTAATTGAATCTCGGATCTGACTGCCTGACGGTGAAACGGAATGATGTCGTTGATGATCTCTTCTTCTTCGCTCCAATTTTATAGGTCCCAGTAGTTATGATATTCTTCACCTTGGCGATAAGAAACCATACACTTGACCTTTTTCTTTTCTTCTTATCAATTTCAGATAAGTATTTTACTCATTTTCTTTTTTGAAATTTATCTACATTAAAGTTTTAATTCCTAACATTATCCCCACCGTGATCTTTTGAATCATGAAAAAGAGTCGCGGAAGTTGATTGAAAAAATCATGCACCTCCATCATGATTTTTCTTATTATAGAAAAGATCATCTCATGAACAAACCAAAATTTAGTCATCTCATGATTTTTTTTTAGTTTTAGTCATGAGAGTTGAACCAATCCTAATGCGACACCTGTCACATGTCATAACTTTATCAGTTTAAATCCAGATTTTGTAACGAATATATCTTGAAAATTACAATGTATTAAAAAATAAAATAATCACCAATATTCTTAATTTTTAAGACCTATAAATAGAGATACATTTTGATATTTATATGCTTGTTTTTATTTAGAAATAAGAAAGAGAGTGATAATGAACTTTATGTTTGGTCATGAGTGGGAAGTTCATGACCAAATAGATCATGAGGCATGACTACATGAGAGATAAGCGGATGAGAGAGATGAATGACATGTCTTTTTAGTCATGGTGGGGGATGCTTAATGGTTATCCAATAGTCAGCAAATCAGACAAACCTATTGCGACGACCCCATTACAAGATGGCAGACTCTACTGAGTTAAAACGGATTAAAGTTTTGGTTTCAAAGCCTTCAACTAACATGAATTGCACATAAAAGTATCATTTATGTGGTTTGAACCCTTAATCGTGTGAATACAAAACAGGAATTCATTCATTATAACACCACACTAATGTCCTTGTTGCAGAGCCGTCTCAAGACCATTTGAGGACCGAAGCCAAAAGAAAATTTGGGCATTTATGGGGCCTTATTTTTTGAAGTGGGTTGATTCATTTCCTAATAAATAGGGCAATTCCTTGATAAAATGGGACCTTTTCCTTTTGAAATTCACTAAATTTCATCAAATTGGCCCTGAAAAGTTTGGTTTCATTGGCCTTCAGGTTCAGCGGGCTCTGAGAGCATCTCCAATGCAAGCCCACTTGTGTTTGGGGACACGTGAAATGTGACTTGGTCAGGCCCACTTTGCATTGGAGGAAAGGTTTTAAAAGTGGTCAGGCCCACTTTGGTGGATTTTTTTCCTCCAATGCAAGCCCACTTGCTGCCTAGGGACACGTGAAATGGAAGTGGCCAGCAGATGTTGCATTGGAGGAAAAAAAAAAGTGGGCTTGGCCACTTTTTTTTACATTGGAGGTTCACCCAAAAATACTACTTTATTTGATTATTACATTTTTAACATTATTTAACTAAACTAAATTTAATTATATAATACCATTTAATTACAAATTTAATAAAATAAGAATAAAATGGGTCCTACAAAATCTAGCCGTTGTAAACTAGCCGTTGTAATCTAGCCGTTGTAATATGTTGTTGAAGCCTTCTATTTAAGTGTTGGGTTTCATTACTCTCAATCTCACCTCTCACTATATTCGTTGCCTTTTATACAAAATACCCAGTATGTTTATCACAACCAAATTTAGGTGAGGAACCGTTTGCTCCCTACGAAAACTACATTCAAAGCAATATCCGAATTCGTGATAAGCCAAAACATCGTCAACTACAAGCGGACTTGGTAGAGCATATTTCGCAGTTTCACATTAACCTTTAATGTAACATGTTTAAGTGTGTTTTTTATAATGCTTTATTATGTTATTCGTGTCGTGTGTTTTACGGAATTATGTATTGTATTTCGATTACAAATTAAGTATAATATTTTTATCGGTTTACATTATGTTTATTTATTTAATTTAAGTATGTTTGTATTATAATAAGATTTATATTTATGTATTATCATTATAAGTAAGTATTGTTTAAAAAAATGTACAAATTTAATAAAATAAGAATAAATGGGTATTTATTTTAAAGTAAGTATTATCATTATATTTTTGTTAAAAATATATCAAAGTGTATCTCGTTTTATAGAGCTCAAAAAATTATGAATATTAGTATTTATTTTGATTTTTTTACTTTGTAATTTAGAAGATATATTCGTTCACTTTGATTTAATGGGACCCAGTTGTAAGTGAAAATGGGCTTGTGCATTGGAGGAGAATGGCCCCATTTTCATGTAAGCCCACTTGATGTTTATGTGGCATGAAAATGGACCCACATGTAAGTGGACTTGGGCTCTTGCATTGGAGATGCTCTGACTAGTTGGCCAATTTACTTTTAATTAGTTAATAAAACTGTTTTAGTTGGAATTTGGAATTTTACTTTTTTTTTATTAGGTGTTAGTTTGTTAAGTGTTAGTATGAGGTCTTGAACCTTTCAGGGTCTTGAACCCTGGAATTCTACTAGCTAGCCGTCATCTTTCAATAAAATAGACTGCGTGCTTTCTGTTCCCAATAAAACATGAGCCAATTTTTTATAAATAATTTGTTTTATCAATTATAAAGTAATTGTAACCATAAAAAAAAACTAATTATCGCTAGCATATGTTGAAAAAATGAAACAAATTTATTCACCCCATCAAACAAATACGTTTGGACCAATATATTTATGTTTTAGTCTTTTTTTTATAATGGGGTACAACAACTAGGAATAATACAATGCATATGACGCCTTATCATCTAGCATATATATATTTATAAAGATGAGCGCTCGCTTCGTCGGAGGGGGGTCCCAATTTTTTTTTTGGAACAACAAGGGTATAAGTCGGATCCGGGAAAAAAAAGGTCTGCTAATTATCCGGCGAATGTTTTTTTTCGAACAACAAGAACAACAAGGTCCGCTAATGATCAACCAACCTTCTGAAGCTCATAAAGGCGTCATCCGGTTTCCATTAAAGATGATCTACATATGGATCGAAATCTAATTGAATGTTCTATAACTTTCATGTTTAACTCAAGATAAAATTCAGAGGTTAAGCCGATAAAAACAGCCACCAAAGATAGATGATTAATTGAAATTTGTCGAAATTGAGGGGGTCCGAGCCAATCTTCTAAAGCTCATTGACGTGTCATTCGGTGTCCGTTAAAGATGATCCATATATGTCTAGAAATCTAATTGAATGCTCTACAACTTTCATGTTTACTTAAAATGAAATTTGGCGGTTAAGCCGATAAAAACATTGACCAAAGATGGATGATCGATCGAAATTAGCCAAAATCGAGGGGGTCCGAGCTAACCTTCGGATGCTCATAGAAGCTTCATCCGGTGTACGTTTAAGATGTTCTTTATATGATTAGAAAGCTAATTGAATGTTCTATAACTTTTATGTTTACTCCAAAATGAAATGCAAAGGTTAAGCTCACAAATATAGTGACCGAAGATGAATGTTTGATCAAATGTTTCAAAAAAAATACTCAAATATGAGAGGGGTCCCGGGACCCATACGACCCCCTTGAGCCGCCTCTGAATGAGAACCCCTCTTTTTTCGAGAACTTTGAGAACCCTTTCGTTATGCAGTTTCATCTTCGTTATGCACTTTTGAAAATGCATCAGTTTTTGCATAAGTGCAATTTTCGAAATCTTAAAATGCATCTAGGCAAAATGCATGCTTGAACCCGCATAATGAAGGAAAAAAAGTTAGTGGACACGTGTCAACTCCACATTCAAATATGTACCTTGATCCAATGGTGAGGTTTGGGATCTTAAGTTCTCGAATTTTTAGGGATCCTCAACCGAGCGTTCCCTTATTTATAAATATAATTATAAATAAAATATAAATATTTATAATTTAGTATAAAAAGTTATGATTGTCAAATTATGCTCGAAGGATTCACATACCGTGTTGTGTAAAATGAGTAATAAGAACACAGCCCAATATGGTAAGTGGTAAATGGTAATATGGTTTGGTGTTAATTTAGACTTGTTTTTTACTTGAACTTCATGCCGTACCATTTTAAGAATTCTTTAGTTTCTTATCGTGTTCATAGAAGCCACTTTATTGTATGCCACGCAACAAAACATGTCTTTCCACGATCATTACAATACTGTATATATATTTGTTTGAGTCGACACATTAAACATGTAAGAGTTATTTTAGCCTCCCAAACGAAAGAGTCATCTTGTAATTGATCTGGCGAATATATGAATTGTGTATATTGATATATGACGAACACTTCATTATACTCTGTACAAACGTGATCAATGGTGGTTCCAGACAGTGACGGATCCAGTTTATTCTGACTGGGGGCAACATGTAAAAGTAAAAAAAATATATTATAATTGCTCTCTTCGAGTTTTCATTTTCATAAAGCGCCCCATCACATCTTCGTTACAAACGGAATGAAATAAATCCTTTTCAATATAACAAATGAGACCGTCACACAAAAAAGAATCTGTCATGCGGCTGCGTAAGCTTGTTTTCACAATTTTTATTGCAGAAAAGCATCTCTCAACAGTTGCAGTTGCTACGGGTAGTGTCAAGACTAGCTTTAAGAGTCGAAAGACCAAAGGATATGCTCGATGCTTTCCCGTATCCACCATCACTCTAGCAAGAGCACAAAGGTCCTTCAAATTTGAAAATCTTTCATCTTCTCGGACATTATCAATATAAAGGCGAAGTTGATGCTCCATAAGATTTTGATCTCGAAAATCGAAGTCGTCGGGATAAAATTTCATCAATCTCATCAACTTCAGATGATTAAAGTGTTGAAATAAATCAATCGGACTCAAAGAAGCCATACAAATTAGCAGCTCAGAATTAACCTCGTTAAAACGATCGTTGAACTCTTGAAGGGTTAAATCCAACACTGTATAAAAACAGTCCACTTGAAGATGTTGCATATTAGTTATCCGAGATTTTCGTCTGGGTCTTCGTGCATCAACAAACTCTTCCTCTAAGTTTAGGATCTGAATATCATACTTGTCACAAAAAGATGATATTTTTTGCATAAGAGAATTCTAATCAAGATCTCTAATCGTTTGTAACTGCCGTTTAGTAGATGTAACCATAGACATGGCATTCAGAATATCTTGATCTTTCCTTTGAAGAGCCATTGATAAAGACTCCGTAAGACCTAGAATAAGCAGCATCAATTGTAAATAAAATACGAAATCAAACGATTGGAAATATCTGAGAAGACCATTTGCTTGACACCTTTTCATACTGTCTGAGCCGTATTCTTCTATATATTCAAGCACTTTTAACACTATCGGAAATAATTCCACCAGACGCAAAAGTGTTCTATAATGAGAACCCCAACGTGTGTTTCTAGGTCTATGCAAAGTAAGTTCCTGATTGAGTCCACTTCCTGTTCTTATATCACAATTGCCAATAGCCTCTTTTAGTTGCTCTTGATATTTGTCGCGAATCATATCTCTTCTTTTGCAAGATGCACCAACCACATTCAGTAGAAGAGATAATTTATCAAAAAAATCACCGACTTCAAAATGTTTTTTTTGAAATTGCAACAACAACAAGCTATAGTTGATGAGCAAAACAATGAACATAATAAGCTGAGCTATTTTCCTGTGAAATTAAGGCTCTTAATCCATTGAACTCACCTTTCATATTACTTGCTCCATCATAACCTTGTTCTCTTACGCTTTTCAAACTCAGTCCATGTTCGCTAAATAGTGAATCAATAGCATTTTTAAGACTGGCAGACGATGTATCTTTCACATGAATAACACCAATAAACCTCTCTTTAACAGTTCCTGATTTATCAACGAATCGTAGAATCACAGCCATTTGCTCCTTGTAAGAAACATCACTAGACTCATCCACTAATAATGCAAATACGTCGTTGTCAATTTCTTCAATAATACGACAAATTACTTCTTGAGAAAAGCAACGCACAATGTCCTTTGAATCGCTGGAGAGATCATTTGGTTGTTTCCAGGAGCCTTTTTTAAAACAACTTTGTTGGCAATCTCATTCTGATTAGCATTATACTTAATCAATTCCATAAAATTACCTTGATTGTTTGACTCTTCTGATTCATCATGTCCACGAAAAGGTAATCCTTGTTGTAGCAGAAATCTAGAAACATCAATGGAAACATTCAACCGAATACGACTCATTCTTTGTAATGTCACTTTGCTTATGAAGAGCAACAATAATAGACTGAGCCTGCCTCATCAAATCATCACTTTTTTTGAGCGCTTGATTGTGAAAGCTATTAACGTCTCCCACATGGGAAGCTAGTCTCTCCGTCTTATTCCAACTAGAGAAACCTTCGGTCACAAAAGTATCATTGCCGGCTTCTCTGAATAAGTAACAACACAAGCAAAAAGCCTTATCCTCTTTTATGCTATACTCTAGCCAATTACCATATTGATCAAACCACTCAAGGTTGAATCGTCTCGACAACTGTCCTATTCTTTTCTGTGGAAAAGCATGACCACGGGGTTGACAAGGCCCTCTAATTAAATACTTTCGTCGTACTTCATCTCGTTGATTAGGATGATACTGAGTAATCTTTTTTCTCTCCGCGGGATCCCAAGGAAGATCATCCAAATTAACAATCTCGGAAGCAGAAGAAGTACCGTGATGAATAATGGGTGATGTATTTGCAGTTAAATCACGATCCTCACCGGCTGAGGATGCCCGCTTTCGTTTCAAAAATTAATCGAGCTTTTGTTCTGCAAATATGAGTTTAAGCAGACAAAAAAAAAGTTTATGTAAAGTTTGAAAACAGACAAAAAAAAACTTTCCAGAAGCTGAAAAGTGAAAACACTTGCTCCGTATCTGATTAAAATAACTACACGATGATAAAATACCCAAATAAATCAGATAATCGGTCTCATACTCTTACCTGATTTCGAATAATTATAGAAGAAACGAAAAGCAAATAGGGGAGGATGTCGCCTGTCGATCACCAGGTCCAACGCCTCCTCTTTGCCCTGCCTCGTGCCTCCGCTTTACGTTTTTCCCAATCTATGTCGTTTTGTTTTTAAAATATTCTGTCGTTTTGTTTTTTTAATGAATGTGTGTTGTTTTTTTATTTATGATTTAATATAAATTTTTATTAGGGTAAATTAAAAATAGAGTAGGGGTAAATTGAAAATATTAGTGGGGGCATATTCGAAAAATACACTAAAACGAAGGCTATTTTGGTAAAATGACTGGGGGTAGCTGCCCCCTCCCTTACAAGTACATCCGCCCATGGTTCCAGAGGGCCTGCGGGTTAAAATATACTCGTACAAAATATCACCCATCAGGAATCGAACCCCAACCCATTTAGTTACAACTCTACCAACTGAGATGTATAGTGTTTATGTTTTTTAACTGAGACTAATATTTAATTATTTGAAGTTGATCTTTTTATTTTATGTTTCAACTAAGTATGTTTTACTATTAAATCACACTCAACTTCATATTATTTATTTTTTCTCACATTGATTAGCTTATTTTTAGACCACTAAACTATAAAGATAAAATACAATATTTATTTATTGATTAAAATTAACTCCAATTAATTAAAATTTTATTATTAATAATTAAAATATTTTTTATTTTTTATTTTCTTTACCACTATTAGAAGAAAAAAATGCGGGACCCTCCTGTCCAGAACCGCTGGATCCGCCACTGAACGTGATACATACAGTATGGACAGTAAATGAGATAATACACAATTATACTAATTATATGTCAAGTAAATAATATATTCTCTAACACCCTCTTCTCCCTCAAGCTCATAGTGGATCAACAACACTGAGTTTTGAGAAAAAAAGTTGTGTGTGCTCTAGTTCGTGTCTTCTTGGAGAAGTCTGCTAGCTGAAGCCTGAAGCTTTGAAGGAACACACTGAAGAGCAATAATCTGATTGTATACTTGTGACCGCATGTAAGAAGCACCCATACATATATATTTGGTGAGCTCGTGGTTCACCGTATAGCGAGCAATGCTAATAACAACCGTATTGTTAGATACGATAGGAATCGGTCCAGAAGTAGTTACCAAAAAATGCTCAGGAATCACCAAGCCGTGTAACCTTTATCGTCACTAATGCCATAGCCAAGCAACTCCGCCTCAGTACTCGAGCGAGAAACTGTTGTTTGCTTCATTATCTTACATGCAATATGAGAAGTACAAAAACACAAAAATACAGAAATAAACTTACAATCAGAGCGATCACTAGCCCATGTTGCATTAGAATATGATGTACTTCGAGGAAGTTTTTAGTCGGGGTTTTACCCTCTTTGACCATGAATTTTTTTGTTTGGGCATTTTTTCGCCCTCTTTTGACTCCACACTTAAAACTTGACAATATGTTCAAAAAGAGTATGGAATGTGCGGGAAACAATCACAAGCAAGGCACTAAATTGGAAAACTCAAGTCACCAAGAAGCACTCAAGAGGTCTAAGTTTTGTGAGTGTTTGAAAGTGCTTACTAAAACTAAGTCCAAGGCATGCAATGAAAATACTTAAAAACTAGATAGACAAAGGATAGCAATGATATTGATTCACAAGAATGCACATTCAAAGGACTAACTCAGTTCTAAATTAAAGATCAAGTAAAAATGAAGAGTAGGCTAGGTGTGATTTAAACGATATTTAGAATTTATGATCACAAGCCTTTGATGGTGAAAATCACTCATTAGATTGGGATAGAGTACATGAATGCAAGTGTCCATTCAAAAATGATAGGCAGGCATGACATGAGTGAACTATGTGACTACCCACTCCACACTTAAAATTTAGCTTAGTCCCTAACCGCAAACAATATAGAGAATTAATGAGATTAAGGCGCATAGGAACTCCACTCGTTTGTAGATGTGCCCCACCAATAAAGGAGACGCCATTGTGCTAAGCTTGATCATACACGATGGAAATAAATTCCTCGATGACAAGAACACATGAGAGGTTAAAAGCAACAAGTGATATACAAAGTAATACAGAACTCAAGTGTGAGCAAGAAAGCATCACAAGTCACAAAATAACATCACGACATAAGATTAATAGAGTTCAAACAAGGAAGGTAAATCACATCCTCCAAAATATGCACAAGATGTCTTAAGCGCCAAAAAATATGAAACTAGAGTCATAGCATGGTATAACAAAATAGTTCCAATCTAGCAAACTCAAATAAGGCACATGAACATTAAGGGGCGACATCATCATTCAAAGATAAATCAAGTGAGAGTTGGAGGGGCTTGGCGATGTGAAGTGGGATTGGAGTTGGTAGAACTCACTCCACACATAAAATTTTACCCACTAATCGCAAATTTCACACTACACAATTAGAGCCTAAGCCACTCAAAATCATGTCAAACACTTAAATTTGCAAAATGAGAATGAACAACTTACAAACGGGGTTACCTCCCGAGTGGGCCTAGTTTTTGCGTCTTGGAAAAGACGTAGCAAAGCGCCCCATAGAATCACTCGTGAGAAGTCCTTTGCTAGGATCCCTTCTCACCGGACCTTAGACATTTGGAGTGTCAATCCACCTTTAAATCCCATTTGAATTTCTTTTCACCAAGCCTACAATGGACTTTTCTTTATGAGCTTGACCTGTTCAAGAAAGTAGATCCCTTTATAACTAAGGGGTCATGGGAGATTTTTTTCAAATAACATTTCAAAATATGGCAAGAAGCTCCAAAACTTGTCTCGAAACGTAGTAGTGAAGAAAGGGCCTTCGTAACTTGTCTCGAGCTTGATGAGCACACCCTCCTTGAGTCTTTCAATGATGTCCTTGGGTGCCTAACCCTCAATCTCCCTCTTTAAACTTGTGTCTTCTTGTATGCGAGGTTGATCTTTAGCTTGGTCCATGTAAACCTCAACAAAGTCTTTACACCCTTGAAATCCTTTTGGCTCAATATGCTCTTCCTCTATCTTATCCTCAATAAGAGATTCTGACTCACATTTAAGCTCACTTATAGCGGGAGGGAGGAGTTCTTCTTCATCAAGAAATGATATTTCTTCTATGTATGAGTCATCATCATTGAAGAATCCCTCGTTGGAGGGCCAAGACGTTGATGGAATGGTGAACTCTTTTTTGTTCTCATCCGAATGATCCTGAGATATGCTATTAGTGAAGGATGATGCACTTTTGTGTTCCATCTGATCCATAGTACAAGATTCACCATCCCACCCCTTGTAAAAAAACTTTGGTGGCGACTCTCCAAAACTCCTCTTTCGATTTTGTATCCCTTTATTGTTTTGAGGCATTAGATTCAAGAACTTCTTCTTCGGAGACCTCCTCTTACTCATCCAAGTTCCCAATTTCAATTTCTCGTTGCGCCAGTTGAGTTTCAAGCATCTTGATGCGGGCAACCAATCCATCTATTTGAGTTTGCATGCTTTGTTTGTGGGCTTGGAAGTTTTGATGTTGAGCTAGAAGAGCTTGCTTGATCTCCAAATTATTTTTATCGGTCTTCTCTTGGTTTGCAATGGGTAAGGCAAGGATGGAATATGGATTGGAGGACTCATTTGAGGGTTGAGGATGTTGAGGGTAAGAGTCTTCAACTTCAAAGCGTTGACTATCTTCTAACGTAGAGTGCTGGGTATGTGATAGATACCAAGAGTCTTCCCAATAGCCATTTGGTCGCTCCTACTCTTTATAATATTCTCCATTGTGCATGACTTGTTGGTTGTAGGGATCCATCCTCGCAAAACAAAATAAACATAAGATAGCAAGGGATATGAGTGTGAAAAGAATATACAAGTATAAGAAAAAGAAAAATATCTACAAGAATAGTCGGAACTTCAACACAATCTAAGCCAGGGATGTGCTAATTAGTTGCTCCCCGGCAACGGCGCCATTTTGATATTGCAGTTTTTCTACTCCTTAAATTGATGTGATCCAAGACGTAGTAAACTAGTCAAAAATAATTTATATTATCGGTAAGACCGAGTCAAACCCAAAGAAGCAAAGTTAAGCACATGCACTATGTAAGATTATGTTTATATTCGGCTATTCTAATAAAAAAAGATGAAGGTGTGTATCTAAATCCTAAGTGGCAAGTAATTAGAGATAAAGGATGATTAAAAGGAGTTTTGAGGGGCTACTCCCCTCCTTGACATTCGCCAATGATCATATACATGATTTCTAAGCGTTTCAAGGTGTTAAATTGTCTAAAACCTAGCTTAGACTAAGGTAGACCAATTTTCATGTGAATCTATTCTTAGTCAAACCATCTCAAATAAAACCTCACTCTTTCGAGATATCGATTTACTCTATAACTCTTATTAACCTTGAAACACCTCCCAATGTAATAAGTGAAATAGGCGTGAAGCATTGGTTAACATCAAATCTGTGTATTCACTCTCATGAATATTGGATATGATCACTCTTACTACATCTAAACCATCATTAAGCTTTTTCAAGTCTTAGATTAAATTTTAAGACAAACAAGTCACTTAGGCATTTCATCAAACACTTAGTGACATATCAAACTTGAAGCATTTAGTGAAAATGAATTCAACATCATGTATTATATCATCAAAAGTGTGTACATGATCATTGAGTCTTAAGGAGGGTCATAGGACCCTAAAAACACAAGAACTAATCAAACATCATCATGATAACATGTTTTCAATACAAAACAACAAAATGGGAGGATAGATGAGTAGAGAAAACTCAAGTAGGAGACTAGATTCTTTCCTTGATCTTCCCTCTTCTCCCCCAAGCAATTCGTTGGTGATGTTGAGTCTTCGTTGGTCCTTTCTTCACACTTTTTCTCTCTAAAAACCTCCTCCGTGTAAAAAAACTCTCTTTCTATTTATAGCCCCGAGCCGAAAATTTTGGTTTAGGAGCAGTACTCGGGCGAGTACCAACTACCCCCTGCCGTACTCGGGCAAGTACAAGGCTCAGAGCATTTCACCTTGGCTTCTGATGTTGGTACTCGGGCAAGCATGAGAGCGTACTCGGGCGAGTACGAGCCTCCAAAGCATGTGTGATTGATACAGGTTTAGAATAAGTAACGTCATCAAGAGAATTATTATCATTAAGTAATTCTATTTGACTTTGTATAAAAGCCCTGCTTGTAAGTTGAAACATCAACAAATGAATTAAACTAATTTCTCATCTCAACTTCTCTCTCGCTTCTCATCCATTTCTTATCTCGAAACCCTAACCCTCGTCTTCCTCTCCTCTTCCTCAAATCCTTATCATCTTCTTCACAAATCTGTTGCAGACTATCAAGTCTGCATCATTGGTGCTTTCATTGAGAGTTAAACATCCATGGCTACATATTTTAGTCGTATGATAGCATCCCGTCGGAAATAGAATTTGGGAATTTCAGTGATCATGACGTGGATGGATGGCTGTGTCAGATAGAAAATTTCTTAGATCGATATCTGTTGGCTCCGGAACAGAGGCTCGTAGTGATTCACAACTATCTAGCAGAAGAAGCAAGTGATTGGCACTACGAAATGTATTTGAACTGGCGACCGACAACATGGGAAAATTTTATTATTGATATCAAGAACAGATTCTCACCATCAAATCTGGTAACTGAGGATGCACCTGAAGTAGTTGTTCCTGAAGATTCAGATAATGGTGATCATGTAAGTTCAGACTTGGTTTTATTTTCAGATTCATTTCTAATAGTGGTTACTCCAAAACCTAAGCAGACACCATCCCTGATTTTGGAGTTGCAAAAAGAGGTTATATCTGAGTATTTTACAATCAACTACTCATCAGATTTGTCAAACAATGAGGTTGTTATGGAGTTGGATGAAACACCTGAGTTGAACTTATCATTTTCTTTCTCAAATCTGAATCTGAATTTATGCTCACCAAGTGTTTGTCAAAATGCTTTAGAGGACTGACCTTCTTATTTGACTATACAGACGGATTTAAGAAGCATCCAGTGATACAATATGCTGCCAAAATTAAAGGTAAGGTGTGTGAAACCCCCGGCCAAACCTCCCGATGATATTTTTACATGTGTCCCAAAGATTGATATAGTTTGGTTTGATGTCGGTACTAATATAATTCCGTATCATGAGTCATATAATCGAATGCTGAAACATATGAGAAGGTATATTGGGTGCATTGACAGTGGATTAATTACGAATGGTGCACTTGTGTCATTTTCGTTTGATTTAGCTTCGATTGAAGCCATAATTGAGCATTCAAGCACCTTATGGCATTGTAATGGTGTTCATATCCTAGTGATTTGGGTTGGGAAACATCCTCCACTGCCTCCTGAAGTTATTGTATCTAGTTTTGTGCTACTAAGTCAGAAACAAAACGATTTCAATGTTGAAGTTTCTTATAGCTTCTTAAATATATTAAGGTTTAGCATGGCTGCGACAAAGGCTCAGTATGCTGCTGGGACAATCTCATATATGTTTTTGGCCACGAAGAGGGCAATAAAAAAGGGATACCGAGGCTGCAGTGTGCAGACATTTATGATCACTAATCCTTTTGATTTGAATGAGTTGGAGCTTCAGGTTATAGAGGATGTTGGAATGATTACAACATATGACTCTTGGATGCAGATTCATGGGCTTTATCTTGTGCAAAACCTTGATATACATTCGTCGGCTATCCTTCTCAACACTCACGCCCAGCTTGAATGGTCTTTCCTTGGGTTGTTTATTGTTAGCAAGACACTCTTCATTGACGTTTCAATCGAAACAGACAAAAATCTCACCCCCTTGACAGTGGAGAAAAGGCGACTTGCGAAACACTTGTCCTTGCTGGGATGTGGCTTTTACCTTGGAAAAAAGCATTGTCAAGCTCATATTGTGGCAGCATCTATTTTAACTTTTCATGACAAGCTTCATAATACTGATGCTGATGTTCATAAAGGCACGCATATTGGTGATGGTATGGATGTTTCTAATGTGAATATTGCAGCTGTTACGAAGATGACTGGTTGGGCACTACAGGGGCTTGATCACTCTAAAGTACTAGTTGAGATGATTTTTGTTTTCGAGTATGTGAAGAGGATTTTCCTTCTTGGCAACTTTTTCTCCAAGTTGTGGCTGAACATATGTAATCTGAGACTGAGTCTGACAACTTTTGATGAATTGACTTTGCTAGTCAAGGAATTATATTACGACTTCTCGTATATGTCATATACTTTGTGGAAGAAACAATCAAGCAGGCGGATAAATACCCTTGTGCGCAAGGGCGTGAATTCTGGAATTAAACTTATATGTGATGCATTGCCTTGCGCATTTGTTGAGGTGGCTGAAGATATATTGAGTTCTTACATGAAGCCCGTGATGGACTGGAAGTTGGCTTTGCGTATAACAAGCTGCTTCATGTCTACAATCAATTTGGTTGGATGCATCTTAATGTCGAGAGGACAATACTAATTCTATTGAGCGGAAATACAATTTTTCATGTCAGTCTACCCCTAATCTCACAGTCCTAAACCATACAAATATTTGCATTATATTGTTGGGACTCAGCACACAGAGGGACAATTGGCAAGCCACGAAGATATGGCACTGAGCTGTCCACACCTTTATCTTATTCTAGACTATTTGACATTCCCATTTAATCAATCATCATGGTTAACAGATGTCGCTCATCAAAATTACGTGTCCATGAAATTCCATCGGTTGACTCATCCAAATTTATTTCCTCTTATGAGAAAAGACAATGCAAAGCTTCTTGTTATGCCACCAAAGCATCCTGATGATCGAGAAATATTTACTGAGGTGGAGAATAAATATTCAATAAAGTTGCCGAAATGTCATCAAGTGAAGGTCAATAGTAGGAATCCAATTGAGAATTGTTTGCGGGATGTTACGATGAACCAGACTATTGTGCATGATATTATTTTGGTGGGTGGATCAATTGGGATTCCAAAAGTGCACAAATTACTCCAGGCCTTTTTCGTTAAAAAAGAGCTCTGCAAAAGCATTAACTAAAATAAGGTTGTAGCTTATGCTGGTACAGTGCAAGCGATGATTCGAAGTGTTGAAAGCCGGGAGAAGGATCATGATTTATTGCTCTTGGTTATCACTACGCTGTCTCTAGAGTTGGACTCTGCTAATGACGTGATGACGATGCTCATTCCCATGAGCACAACCATTCCCACTACGAAGGAACACATTTTTTCCATTTAACATGACCAACAGACTAAAGTCGTGATCATGGTGTATGAGGGTGAAACATATTGAACTGAGGACAACAGCTTGCTGGCAGGATTTGAGTTTTTAGGAAGCTCTTCAGCTTTTATAGAGGACAAGACAATCATGCGGAAGAACAAGTTCGTCAATCACATTTCTATGTACTCATTGCCAAGACCGCCAGAATTCGCCAAACGTGAGGGCAAGGTCGATTTTATGGGGGCAGGAATGATACGGGTTTAGAATAAGTAACGTCATCAAGAGAATTATTATCATTAAGTAATTCTATTTGGCTTTGTATAAAAGCCCTGCTTGTAAGGTGAAACATCAACAAATGAATTAAACTCAAATTTCTCATCTCAACTTCTCTCTCGCTTCTCATCCCTTTCTCCTCTCGAAACCCTAACCCTCATATTCCTCTTCTCTTCCTCATATTCCTTATCATCTTCTTCACAAATCTGTTGCAGACTATCAAGTCTGCATCAGTGACTTTGACTGATGTGCGTACTCGGGCGAGTACCAGACATACTCGGGCGACTACGACTTCCAGAGGCTTTTTTTTGGTGATCATCCAGTCCGAATTACTTGGCGTAAACTGCAGAGTTGTAGCCCTTTGAGTTAGCTTTCCAACAAGCTCTAGATTGACCCATTTGGACACCATATGTGCTATGGGCATGCAACATAAGTCAGAAAGGTCATTTTGTTCTATTTTGCCTCGAAACTTTGGGTTTTCATGCAATTTTGGTCTATGAGGTCTTGACTTTAATGGAGAGTCATTTTGTACCTAAAATGTGAAAGACAAGGGTCAAATGACATCAAAATATATCGGAAACGAATCAAAGCTTTAGTAAACCATGGCAAAGAATACGGCGAAAATTCGACTTATCATGAACATAAAATTAATTTTTGATAAACTGAAGCAAAAAGTAACGATTTCGCGATATCACTAAACTTTTAGCTAAATCAAAGACCAATAAAATCGGAAATTGGAAAAGACCTTATTACCCTTGACATGTGTCATGATTTTAAGTGATTTATAGTTTATATAAATAGTTATGGTTTAAATTTGAACCATTCTTAGATGTGAATAATTAATGTAAACCAAATCGGTAATACTAATACATGTACTTGCTGGGTAGCCTTCGTCTTCACTTTCACAGCAACAAGTTTGGTCAGGGTCTTCAATGGCAGCAAACAGAATCTTCGGAATGTAACTATCTTCAATTGTAATAGAAAAGTCACTTGGATATCAGATTGGATCGCGTAGTTTCGCTTTCCGAAATCAATATTTCCACCCTATAGATAATTGTCTCAGGTTACAGGAAACTTGAAGTGGGATAATCCAATTGAAAACACTGTGTCTCAAGGCAATGAAATTACAGTAGGCTTAGGGTTTGAAGTAATATTTGACAATCAAAGATGGAATTGTAGTATGTAGCAATTGCACTGAGCTTTTTCGTACCCCATATATCAGATATCATCTGGTATTTATACAAGATCAAATGAGACGAAGAACGGATGCGGCCTGAGCTGAAAGACGCGTCTGTGTCAGTCCGTCTCGCGCCCAGTTCAGACATTAGCGCCGCGTCCAGTGTAGACATTAACTTAATGTCTACGCTGGGCGCGATCCGCACTGATCCAGTTTCCCAACATGGCTCGATTTCATCCTGTTTTGCTTGATTCTTTTAGAACTTAATTTTCAAATGGTTTAGAGCATGTTGCCAAGCTCAAAAAACCCTAAAATCACCAACAATCCTCCCCCATTTTTTGGTTTTTCCTTTGATCCACAAAGTATCTTTGTTTTAAGTAAAACATGCATTGACAGGTAATGTTGAAAAAGATTGAATTCCCGCGTAGTGTAGCCACGCATACAATGTACCTGAAATCATGGTACTCGTAAACGTTGAACCAATCAATCCATTTGGGTACTTGACGGTGACACACGCATGTGTTACTTCACAAACCGTTAAGCTAACTTGACTCTTAATGGCCCTTGAATCCCTATTCATTCATAAACGTATTGAGATTAAACCCAATATCTCATGAAGCGACCAGAAAACTTCACGTTATATAGGTAGATTCTCTAGTGGGTCACACCGCCCGATTGTGCTCCTACAATTAGCTCTTTTTCAAAGAATCTTTTAAGAAGAGTCCCACTTTTAAGAAGAGTCTCTAGTGGACATTCGTACTTGTAGGTCCTGAACACATACTTGGGGATGCTGACGAACTATTCTTTTTCACCTCTAAATAGTATCAATGAAGAGAGGATCGAATGTAGTGTCAAAACATTTATAAAGACCGGTAAAGTACCGGGTCGAACCCAAAGGAGCAAGCTAAGCACATGCACTATTTAAGATTGTGTTTCCATTCGGCTATTCAAATCAAAATGTATAAAAGAGGTGTATATGTCTAAATCCTATGTGGTTAGTAATTGGAGATAAAAGATAAGTAAGAGGTGTTTCGAGGGGTTACTTCCCTCCTTGGCATTTTCTCAATGATCACATACACGATATTCAAACATTTCACGGTAGTCAAATAGTATTGAACCTAGTTTAGACTAGGATAGACCAACTGTCACTTGAATCTATTCCTAGCCAAACTCTCTTATAGCTCGAACCTCTCGGTTCATTCCATAGCAATAAATACCATGAACTCAACTCCTAGTTCACTTCAATCCCGTAGAAATGATCATATTCACTACATCCAAACTATCCCTAAGGTCTTTCGATTCTTAAGTCTAGTTTTAAGGTTCATCATATTACTTAGGCATTTCCTCAAACACTTAGTAGCATGGCATGTTAAAGAGCATAGTGAACATGCATTTGACACCATTAGATGGGATAAATTGATGATTCGCTTAATGACTAACTCCAATAAATCAAACATTCAATCCTTAGTCAAGCATCCATATCCTAAGGTTCATTTACATGATTCAAGATATAGATCATTTTCTCCATCCTAGAACTATTCCCAAGGGGTGTCAAGTCCTAGGTTCAAGTTTAGGTCCAAATTGTCACTTAAGCATTTTATCAAACACCTAGAGTGCATAACATTCATAACACAAGAGAAAATGAAATCAACAATCATCCATATGAATATCAATGTATATTTGTGATCAAAGAGTACCAAGGAGAGTCATAAGACCCTCAAACACACAAGATCCACTACTCACACATCATGTAAGACAACATGGTGTGAGTAGGGTTTAATGGCAACAACAAGTAGAATAGAAGAGGGATAGAGTACGATGATTAATCCTAATGTCTCCCTTTGGTCTTCAATCCTCCTTGGTTGGATGATGATTGATGACCTTGGTTGAGCCTCTTTTCTTGATCTTCTTGTCCCCAAAAACCTCCACACTTAGGTCAAAACTCTTGCTTTCTATTTATAGGCTCGCTGAAATTCCGGAACTGTAGCAGTCCCAGTCGATCGACTGGCGTTGTGCTTGTGGCCCAGTCGATCGATTGGAGGAGGAAATGTCGTTTGGCTGGCAGATTCTCAGTCGATCGACTGGCACAGGGTAGGTTCCCAGTCGATCGACTGCGATAATGTGGAATTTTGGTCCTCCTGATACTGCTTCCAGTCGACGGACTGGAGCAGGGGAGCTTCCCAGTCGATCGACTGGGGACCAATTCTGCCCACTTTTTGCTCTAATCTCCGATTTTCACCGAGTTTCCTTCTATTGGCCTTGACCATGGGGGAAACTTGTTTTCTACCTGAAATGTAGAGATAGAGGTCAAATGACATCAAAATATCGTCGGAAACGATTCAAAACTATAGTGAATAATGACGATAAATGAGTCGAAAACTCGACTCATCAACACTCCACACTTAAGTTTTGTTCGTCCCGAACAAAGTATGAGAATATGTCAAGGTCATGCAAATGTCGAAATGCTAGTGGTGCTATGTTTTTCGTCTATTTGCCTCACTAGATTTCACAAGGTCTCGATCATTATTCCTAATCATGTTATTGAAAAGTAAATGACAAGTATGTACAACCTAACTAGCTCCTTTTCGTAGGCGTTACGAATGCATTTAGCATATGCATTAAGCCTTTAAACCCTTAGGCTATCCTAGTGGACGAGTTATAGTCTCGTGAGAGTTTTCAGAAAAGAGAATACTCACAAATCCCATATGCACATATCCCATGAGAATGAATGCAAGAGTGCTCAACCAAGGCGAGAATTTCTCAAAACCAATCCCTCCCCCCAAACTAGGACTACCATCACAATATCATCAAAAAAACTTTTGAACCATTTGAGTACCCATGAGGTTGTGCATTCAAGATCATCAATACTAGAGCTATCAAATGTCTCATCCAAAGGTCTACTCATTTTCAAGGCAATACAATAGAGTCATAGTTTAGTTTGCACAAAAATTGTCAATCGCTCACCTATGCTAGCTAGGGCTAGTCCATGGGTTTGCGACATGGAACTCATTCCCAAGTTTTAGGCGCTTAAGCCGTAATCCATAAGGGAAGAGGAGTTCGACACTAGAGTTCTTAAAACAAGCATAGACCAAATGATAACTCCCGTGCAAGCACATGGGTCGTCCAAAAGTCATTCTAACAAGCACACAATGCAAATGATGAATCCCGCACAAATGAAGAATGGAGGAAAAACATAGAGTCAAGTTTTAAGTGTTTCTTATTTCTTTTTGGAACGGCCTTTGGCCTACAAATGCTTTCGAGGGGGAACTTACCTTCCTAACCCCCGGCATTTGTATAATTTGGAGCAAAACTTCTCGTGTACATCGAGAGAGTTTTTAGTCGGGGCTTTGCCCTCTTTGACCGCAAAAGCCTTTTCTTTTTTTTTCTTCTTTTTTTTCATGGGGCCTATTTTTCGCCCTCTTTTGCTTTTGACTCCACACTTAAAACTTGACAATATGTTCAAAAAGTGTATGGAATGTGCGGGAATCAAACATAAGCAAGGCACCGTGCTAGAGAACTCAAGTCACCAAAGAGCATTCAAAGGGTCTAAGTTTTTTCACGAAGATTTTAAAAAGGTGCTTGCTATAACTTGATCCAAGGTACTTCAACGAAAATACTTAGAGAATTAGATAGACGAAAGATAGCAATGGTATTGGTTCTCAAGGATATACATTCAATGGACTAGGTCGGTTCTAGGCTCAAGATCCAATAAATGTGACAAATAGGCTAGATGTGATTTATAGGAATTTAGAATCGATAGTCACAAGCCTATATGGGTTTAACACTCTCATGCTAGGGATAGAATACATGAATGCAAGTGTTCATTCAAACATGGTATGTATGGCATGAAAGCATGTGAACTATGCGCATTAAACCACTCCACACTTAAAGCATAGCTTAGTCCCTAAGCGCAAACAATGAAGAAAATGAGATAAAGGCGCATAGGAACTCCCCTCGTTTGTAGATGTGCCCCACCGATAGAAAAGACGCCATTGTGCTAAACGTAATCATACATGGTGCAAATAACTTCCTTGATGACAAGAACACATGAGAGGTTAAAGGTAACAAGTGACATACAAGGTTATGCAAAACACAAGTATGAGCAAGATAGCATCACAAGTCGCATAATAACATCATGGCATAACTTTCATAAAATTCAAACAAGGAAGTTGATCCACACCCTCTAAAACATGCACAAGGTTTCCTAAGTGCCCCAAATGTGAAACTAGAGTCATAGTATGATATCACAAATTAGTTCCACTCTAGTAAACACCAATAAAGCATATGAGCAGTATGGACAACATCATTAAGCATAGATAAATCAAAGGGAAAGTTGGAAGGGTGTGGAGTTGCGAAGTGGGATTGGAGTGAGTAGAACTCACTCCACACTTAAAATTTTACCAACTACTCATACACATCACACTCCACACTTTAGGGCTTTAGCTACTCAAAATCATGCCAAACACTTAAATATAGAGAATGAGAATGAAACAACTTACAAACCGGGTTACCTCCTGCGAGGGCCTAGTTTTTCCCGTCTTGGCAAAGACGTAGCAAAGCGCCCCATAGAATCACTCGTCGAGAAGTCCTTTGCTAGGATCCCTTCTCGCGGGGCCTTGGACATTTGGAGTGTCAATCCACCTTCAAATCCCATTTGAATTTCCTCCCATCAAGTCTACAATGGACTTTTCTTTGGGAGCGTGACCCCTTCGATAATGAACATCCCTTAACAATTAAGGGGTCATGGGAGCTTTTTCCGACTAGCCTTTGAAAATAGGGCAAGAAGCTCCAAAACTTGTCTCGAGACAAAGTAGTGAAGAAAGGGTCTTCATAACTTGTCTCGAGAATGATGGGCATCCCTCCTTCTAATTTTTCAATCGATTCCTTGGGTGCCCCATCCTCAATATCCCTTCCTAAAATTTTGTCTTCTTCTATGCGAGGTGGCTCTTTCATTTCTTCCATGTAAACCTCAACGAAGTCTCTATACCCTTGAAGACTTTCAATCTCTATATGCTCTTCCTCTATCTTGTCCCCATCAAGGAATTGGGATTCACATTCAAGCTCGTTCGTAGCGTGAGGAGGGAGTTCTTCTTCATCAATAAAAGGTGTTTCCTCTATGTGAGAGGCATCATCATTGAAGAATTCCTCATCGGAGAGCGTCAATGGAATGGCTTGATCCCATTCGTTGTAATGAGCTTCGGTGGCGGCTCTCCAAAATTCATCCTCCCTTTCTTGATCCCATTCTTCCCTTGAGCCATTAGATTCAAGGACTTCTTCTTCGAATACCTCCTCTTCCTCATCCAAGTTTTCGTTTTCCATTGCTTGTTGCGCCAATTTGCTTTCCAAAACTTGGTGTTGAGCCTCCAATCTATCAAATTGAGCATCCATCTCCATCAATTGGGCTTGCATGTTTCTATGCATCTTCTCTTGATTTTCAAGGAATGTGGCAAGCATTGATTCTATGTTGGAGGGTTCACTTGCAGGTTGAGGAGGTCGAGGGTATGGAGGGTAGGAGTCTTCAACTTCAAAGCTTTGGCTATCATTCCAATTCGGAGTGTAATAACTTGTTGGATAGCCAAGCTCTTGAAAATAAGAATATGGTCGTTCCTCCTCTTCATAGCATCCCTCATTCGAATAGACTTGTTGGTCGTAGGGGTCCATCCTCGCAAAACAAGGTAAACAAAAGCTAGTAAGGGATATGAGTAGAAAAAGAAGAATATACAAGTATAAGAAAAAAAAAGAAAAATATTCACAAGAATAGTCGGAACTTTCACACAATCTAATCTAGGGATGTGCTAACTAGTTGCTCCCCGGCAACGGCGCCATTTGACGAACTATTCTTTTTCACCTCTAAATAGTATCAATGAAGAGAGGATCGAATGTAGTGTCAAAACATTTATAAAGACCGGTAAAGTACCGGGTCGAACCCCAAAGGAGCAAGCTAAGCACATGCACTATTTGAGATTGTGTTTCCATTCGGCTATTCAAATCAAAATGTATAAAAGAGGTGTATATGTCTAAATCCTATGTGGTTAGTAATTGGAGATAAAAGATAAGTAAGAGGTGTTTCGAGGGGTTACTTCCCTCCTTGGCATTTTCTCAATGATCACATACACGATATTCAAACATTTCACGGTAGTCAAATAGTATTGAACCTAGTTTAGACTAGGATAGACCAACTGTCACTTGAATCTATTCCTAGCCAAACTCTCTTATAGCTCGAACCTCTCGGTTCATTCCATAGCAATAAATACCATGAACTCAACTCCTAGTTCACTTCAATCCCGTAGAAATGATCATATTCACTACATCCAAACTATCCCTAAGGTCTTTCGATTCTTAAGTCTAGTTTTAAGGTTCATCATATTACTTAGGCATTTCCTCAAACACTTAGTAGCATGGCATGTTAAAGAGCATAGTGAACATGCATTTGACACCATTAGATGGGATAAATTGATGATTCGCTTAATGACTAACTCCAATAAATCAAACATTCAATCCTTAGTCAAGCATCCATATCCTAAGGTTCATTTACATGATTCAAGATATAGATCATTTTCTCCATCCTAGAACTATTCCCAAGGGGTGTCAAGTCCTAGGTTCAAGTTTAGGTCCAAATTGTCACTTAAGCATTTTATCAAACACCTAGAGTGCATAACATTCATAACACAAGAGAAAATGAAATCAACAATCATCCATATGAATATCAATGTATATTTGTGATCAAAGAGTACCAAGGAGAGTCATAAGACCCTCAAACACACAAGATCCACTACTCACACATCATGTAAGACAACATGGTGCGAGTAGGGTTTAATGGCAACAACAAGTAGAATAGAAGAGGGATAGAGTAGGATGATTAATCCTAATGTCTCCCTTTGATCTTCAATCCTCCTTGGTTGGATGATGATTGATGACCTTGGTTGAGCCTCTTTTCTTGATCTTCTTGTCCCCAAAAACCTCCACACTTAGGTCAAAACTCTTGCTTTCTATTTATAGGCTTGCTGAAATTCCGGAACTGTAGCAGTCCCAGTCGATCGACTGGCGTTGTGCTTGTGGCCCAGTCGATCGACTGGAGGAGGAAATGTCGTTTGGCTGGCAGATTCTCAGTCGATCGACTGGCACAGGGTAGGTTCCCAGTCGATCGACTGCGATAATGTGGAATTTTGGTCCTCCTGATACTGCTTCCAGTCGACCGACTGGAGCAGGGGAGCTTCCCAGTCGATCGACTGGGGACCAATTCTGCCCACTTTTTGCTCTAATCTCCGATTTTCACCGAGTTTCCTTCTATTGGCCTTGACCATGGGGGAAACTTGTTTTCTACATGAAATGTAGAGATAGAGGTCAAATGACATCAAAATATCGCCAGAAACGATTCAAAACTATAGTGAATAATGACGATAAATGAGTCGAAAACTCGACTCATCAAATGCACATTTGTGTTCATCAACTTTCTAGGAATGGGCTTTCAACATTGAATTCAGCTCCAACGCTAGTTGGATGTGAATTGGGTGTCCCACGACTAGACAATTTATATGGGTTTTAGTCCCATCCCCTTCACAGACTTAGAGACTAAATCTCTAGCTAATCCCTTCGTCAAGTGATCGGCTAAATTTTGCTGTGACCTTACAAAATCTACAGATATCACCCCATGCATAATGAGCTCTCTTACCGCACTATGTCTAACACCTAAGTGTCTAGACTTCTCATTGTATACATGACTATATGCTTTAGCCAATGTTGCAGCGCTATCACAATGAATCGATATGGGTGATATCGGTCTTTCCCACAACGAAATTTCATGTATCATGTTCTTTAACCATTCCGCTTCTTTCGAAGCTGTGGCTAGAGCAACAAATTCAGATTCCATTGTGGAACTACTGATGCAAGTTTGTTTCTTAGATGCCCATGAAATGGCACCTCTCCCAAGTAGAAACACCCAGCCACTTGTAGAAGAATGATCTTCTTCGTTTGAGATCCAACTTGCATCCGAAAATCCTTCAATAACCGAAGGAAATTCCGAATACACAAGACCTAGGTTCATCGTCCCCTTAAGATACCGTAGTACCCTATGGACCGCTTGCCAGTGATCCACACTAGGATTACTAGTATATTGACGTAGCTTGCCCACCGTAAAGGCTATGTCGGGTCTTGTACTTGTCATCGCATACATCAAACTTCCGATGACCCTTGAATATTCAAGTTGTGACACGGGGTCTCCCTCATTAGGAAGAAGGTGTTTGGAGAAATCAAAAAGAGTAGTCACCGGATGACAGTCCAAATACTTGAACTTCTTTAACACTTTCTCAATATAATGAGATTGTGTCAAAGCTAGACCTCCCTCTACTCTTTTTATTCTTATACCAAGAATGACTTCCGCCTCCCCCATGTCCTTCATGGAAAATTTAGGTGATAGAAATTCCTTTGTTTGATTTATGCACTCTATGTTAGTGCCAAAAATCAACATATCATCTACATATAAACAAATGATAACTATATTTCCGGAGTTATCAAATTTGCTATATACGCATTTATCCGATTGATTTAAGATAAATACATCGGAAAGCACCACCTCATCAAATTTTTGATGTCATTGCATATGTGACTGTTTAAGTCCATATAGCGACTTAACATGCTTGCGTACCTTATGTTGTTGTCCCGTTACAACGAAACCTTTCGGTTGCTTCATGTATATCTCTTCCTCTAAATCACCGTTTAGGAAAGCAGTCTTTACATCCATTTGATGTACCGACAACTTATGAATAGAAGCTAAGGCAATTAACAATCTGATTGTTGAAATTCTAGCAACCGGTGCATAGGTGTCAAAGTAGTCCATACCATATTTCTGTCTAGAACCTTGGATAACCAATCTTGTTTTAAATTTGTCAATAGTACCATCTTGATTTCAAGGCAATGAAATTACAGTAGGCTTAGGGTTTGAAGTAATTTGAGAATCAAAGATGGAAAGCGGAAATCACCAACAATACACTCAAACGAGATAGTTTGAATAGCCTGGCCATATCGGTCATTGGGCCTGATCGACCTTAAAATGAACAGCGGAGGTCTCTGTCTCTCTATAGCACTCAAAGAAATGAATTGGTAATGTTGGAAGTTCGCGACGATATTCTTTTTTCTTAAAGATTAAATTCTACTATAGTCGATAAGGAATGAACATTCCCAAACTCATGACATAAGATGCGTACATAGGTTTGAACCGTCGACTTTCTGGTCTTTCGACCACGATTATGCCCCATAGACAACAATTTTTTTAATTGCACGATGACCCATTCATGGCCATATATTATAGCGGACAATAATGGTGTTGCACTCAGTCGTCGCTCATGAATCTCTTCCAGACAGGATGCTGCTTCCACACCCTCTCGTTCATTACATCAATAGGGACGTTCTTGGTTTCAGGCACAAGGAAGATGACGAACAGCCCCATCACGACTATCCATGCCGCGAAGAAGAAGAAGATGGACGCCTTGAGGGTACACATCATGGACAGAAAAACTTGAGCTATCAAGAATGTGAAAAACATGTTGGAACTAACAGCAAAGGCAAATCCGGCCGTCCGAGTCTGAAGTGGGAACGTCTCACTAGGAATCAGCCACCCCAAAGGACCCCAGGACCACGCGAAAGACATTACAAAGGTGCATACAAGTACCACAACTACAGCTGCTGGCCCCCTTTCAAGAGAGTTTGTTGAGTCTAACTTCGCTAGTAGTATTGCTCCTATAGCACACTGCATTAATTCGCAAGCATATCCATTAGAAAACAAGCTTGACAACGCCAACTAGATAATTAGAAATTTGCCATTTTCTGGTAAAGTTGTTGGAAAAATGTCACCTGACTAAAGTTTATTTGAGTTTTGCCACAAACCGCTAACTCTATAAGCAATTTTTTGCAAAGTCAAACCTTATGCCAATGTGGCATCCAAAGCCACATTAACATTTTTTTATTTCTCCGCAAACCGCTAACTATAATAGCGGTTTCATTTAGCGACAAACCACAATTATCATTAGCGATTTGTGACTCCGAACGATTAACTTTGCGTAAGCATCAGATTTGACTTTGGCACAAACCGCTACTACCATTTACGAACGATTTGTGGCAAAACCTAAATGACATTTTCCCAACAAGTTTGCCAAAAAAATGGCAAATCCCAAATTACCCTAGAAGACAACAGATTTGTCTACAAAGTGCATTTTTGGTGTCAATTTGTAATTTTGTAATTAAGTAAAATGACAAAAGTGGAAAGATGTAGAATTGTCATATACCTGGGAGACCAACATTTGAACACAAGCTTGTAGCAGAAGCTTTCTCCTCCCAACTTTGTCAACAGCAAACACAGACACAAGAGTGCTGAAAACATTAACAAGTCCAATGATAATGGAAGATAACAATGATGCATCGTTTTTAAACCCAACAGTTTGGAACAGGACCGGCGCGTAGAACATAATTGCATTGATCCCAGTCAACTGCTGAAACATCTGAAGAAACACGCCGATGACCAAAGGTGGTCGACTTGTTGGCTTCAAGAGTTCCTTAAAAGGATTCTCGCACTTCTCAGCAATTTTACAAGCTATCTTAATCTCCTCAAACTCCGCATCAATTGTGTTCAGGCCGCGGATTCTCATTAACGTGTCTCTACCTTTCTTCTCGTGGCCGCGCTCCACTAGACTTGTGGGTGTTTCAGTGATGACAAGGCCGCCTATCAAGAGGAATGTGGCAGGTATGGCTGCAATTCCTAAGGAGAGTCTCCATCCCCATGGATGTACTTTATCCGCGCCGTAGTTGACAAGGTTAGCAATGAAAATCCCAATTGTCACAAACAGCTGGAACAGAATGTTTACAGCCCCCCGGTGTTGCACCGGAGCAATCTCCGATAAAAACAATGGCACGGCCTACATAAATAACGCAAAATGAGTTAAATCTAATGAAGAAACAATTCCATGCCTAGCCATATATCTGAACAATTAGCACTACTACAACGCAGACATTCGACAACGTCTTCTTTTTTTTTTTGACAATAGACAACGATTTTACTAACGTTGTCTATTGTTTTTTTTTTTCAGAAAGCGTTTGTCTAATGGTCAATTTATTAAAGACATCGTTTACTTTAAAACGTTGTGTATTGTATGTTCTGTAGTAGTGTACGGTCAAAGTGTTATTGTAACTTACCTCATTTCCAAACCCTACACCTACACCAAGTAAGACTCTACCGACGATGAGCATCCAGATGTGGTTGGCACCAGCACTGATGGCTGAACCGGCCAAGAAAAAGAGGGAGGCCAGGAGAATGGTTGGCTTCCTGCCAAACTTGGAGCAGACTTTGGAAGCAGCAAAACTGAAAGCAAGAGCTGAGAGATATAAGGAAGAGGTAAAGAGCTGCAGATATTGGTCATCATATTTGCAATAATTGTCCTCCTTCTCTTGAAATTTCCTTTCATGAACTTTTGGGAAGAATTTAATCAAGAAGTCATCCATGGCTGTCACACCTCCTGCAACACATTATTATTATTGTTCTTATGAAACCCAGTTGGATCTAAATGATCATCTGAAAACAAAATGCAAGCATGTTTTGATTACTACTAGCTAGGCATGCATATATACCTGAGATACCAATGTCATAACCAAACATGAGTCCGCCACAGGCAGCAAGCAACCAACATATTAACACATAGAGAGTGATTCTAGATGGGTGATTTGACGACGACGCTGATGACATGGTTCGAATCTGTTGTTTGTCTTCACAAAAGTACCAAGGAAGAAGAAAATATCAAAATAAATTTATACAGAGAGTGTGTGGTTTGTGTTAAAGATGTTATTATATATATATATATATATATATATATATATAAACAATCACGTTTTCCACAGTGATATATGCAAAGGTTTCGATAAATGTGGATAAGATAAAACATGGGGAAAAGACGAGCTATATATAACTGACCTGACTCCGAGATAATAATTTTTAATATGGTAAATTCTATCCAAATTCAACAAATAATCTTATGATCCAAATCTTAGGAATGCTAATCTTTAATCCTAAAATCGCATCATGTTTTGTATTACAAATATACTAAGGTAAGAAATCTTTAGGATAGCCAATGTACAGTCAAGTGATCAATGGGCAGACAATTGAAATAGGCAAAGTATTAGGTTCGATTCCTCTTAAATACTTTCAAAGGAGATAAAATCAATGGTGTAACTCGGTTGAGTCCGTCATATATAATGGGATGGCCGCACCTGGTTGTCCTGATTTACAGGTTATTCGGTCAACCATTAGGGGGTTATACCTTTTATTAAGAGAAATCTTTTGAATCAATAGATTTTTTTCACATAAATTCAATTAAATTTATTTTGAAAAGATATATCCTGATCTTATTTAGTTATTTGTATTCTTAGAGCGGAACGGTCAAAGTACTTGAGAATGTTTGATTACCTATTCTCTCCTCCTACTTATTAAATGGTTAACAATAAATGTCTCCAGTTTTTGACTGCTTGAACTTTATGGATTTTGGGTTCTTGATTCATATTCAGTTAGGTCTCAGAATTTGGCCCAAGGCCAAAAAAAGCTTTAGAGTAGCCCGAGGCCCGAACAAGCCCTAACCCACCGGAATCCGAGGAAGACTCGAGTAGCAGCCCAACCCGGCTTATGTAGGGGGTAAGGCTCAGGCTAAGGCTTAGTTTTCAAAACCCGACCCGAAAAATCAGCCTAAATAACAAACCTCACATGCATTCGATTTCGGATACTATGTTGAGAATCATGGCATAGTTTTACTTTATAAGCACATATCACTTCTATTGATGACAAATTCGCCGATGTGGGATACTTGGATAGAGCAACATGACCTGACAATGCTGAATCCAATTAAAGAATTTCATCACCCCTCTACAATTAAAAAGAAACTTAGCAAAATGAACTATAAATGTCCATGTACAGCCACTTTTCTTTCCTATGAAACACTGATTGAAACCTATTCACTAATATCCTTTACTTGCACATAACTCCAAACTTAAACATGTATATGTCTCTTGTATGTGGGATACTTACAAAGACCTCTGTTGGTCTGCTAGAATACTAAGTTGGATGTAATATCTCGAGCATTAAAAATCATATTTGAGCTTGGTAAAAACGTTATATTTCAATAGAATTATTAGTCACACTAGAGCTGGGGGTACAATAGCTTGACAACAAACACATAAAAAACAACTTTGCTCAAATTAACCCTAGTATCATGCTACGACCTACGTGGGAGAAAGCTTGCAGATGTAAAACTTTTAACGCTTTTCACTTGTCCCACATCGGTAGACTAGGAACATTCCAATGAGACTTGCTATAAATCAAAGCATTCGTGAAGCATTCTTAAACTATTATCCCACTAACACTCACATATGGCTGATGTGGTCTGATGATTTTAAGGTTACTCCTTTACATTATACTGATCAGCATATCACTGTGGAAGTTTTTAATGAAGTGGAGGACTCTAGAGTGATTTTCAGTTTCATTTATGCTTTCTATGACATTAAGCTGAGGCAAAATCTTTGGGAGGACCTTGTTGATTTCTCTCAACATATAAATTCTCCTTGGCTGCTTGCTGGAGATTTTAACTCTATTGCCTCTTGGAATGAGAAGAAAGGAGGTAACACTACAAATTTATGAAAATTTTCAGTCCACAAATTCTGTCGCAATAACGTCGCCAGTAACGACGATGGAAAAATAAAACGTCAAATTTTTGGCCCAATTCCGTCACCAAAAATAAAATCGTTTTAATTCCGTCACAGTTCCGTCAACAAACATTTCGTCGCGAATGAGTACTCGGATTATCGACGGAAATTAAGTGACGAAAAGTTGACGGAAACTGTCCGCATATGTTATTCGCTCACATTCCGTCGCCTTTCCGTCGGTGTATACCGTCGCCTTATTCCGTTCAAATTCCGTCATCATTCAGTCCTCTGGAAATTTTTCAATATTTCTGGCAGTATTCCGTTACTGATTTAGTTACCGTTATTTAGTGACCATTGCCTATTCAAAATTTTCCGTCGAAATTACATTTTTTTCGGTCACCGTCGACGAAAATGTGAGGCAAAAATGACGGAAAAACAGATTTCAGTTTTGCCCTATATAAGAGAACTCTTTACATCATTCAACACACAACATTCATTTACAACATTTTTTCATTTCCAAGCACACAAGTTTTGCAACATATACTAGACAAGGGGTGCAAGATGATTCTGAAGAATTTTATGTCTCTTGGCTGAGATGGGTTTCTTACAAGACAACTGAAATTTTATAACATGTGCTATGAACTCACCTAGTTGAATTGCAACTAGACTCGAGTTGAGAACTCAAACCAAAGTGATGTTTTGAGAATTCTCAACATCAGTCTTGTTGCAATTCAACTAGGTGAGTTCATGCCACCTGTTATAAAATTTTACGTTGTCTTCTAAGAAACAAATCTCAGTCAAGAGTAATGAAATTCTTTAGAATCATCTTCATCCCATTTCCAATATTGTTGCAAACATATTCCGTCAATTTTTCGGCACAATTCTGTCAGTAGTCCATTACAAATTTAGGTAACGTTATTTGGTGAAATTATTTTTATATGTCAGTCACATTTCCGTCATTATTCCATTAGACTTTTAGTTACCGATATTTATTGACCGTTGCTTATTTCCGTCACATTTCCATCATAATTCCGTCACTTTTATTTACCGTTATTTATTGACCGATGCTTATTTCCAAATTTTCCGTCTAAATTCCTTATGTTTGGGGGAATTTCGACAAAAAATTTATCCACACATATTTCAGACAAGTGCCCTATATATATGAGAACTCTTTTACATCATTCCACCCACAACAGTCATTTACAACATACTTCCTTCCAATTGAATATTGTCAACATGTCTCCTTCATTTGACCTTGTTGGTTTTGGTGACAATCCACGTGACGTCGATCGTAGAGTGCACATTACACCTGTTGGAAGAAACTGGTAAGAACTCATTGTACCCTTCATATTGACGGTTTTGATAAATCCACCCATTATGTGATCCCTAATTTTGTAACAGTTTCTTCCCATTCGATGTTCATCGAATGATTGCACAAGAATGCATATCAAAATGCTGGGATTCAACGTGGACTTCATGGAACATGATCCCAGAAAGCGCTAAGGAAATTTGGTACGAGGAGTTTCGGGTACAAAACGGTAACTCAAAAAAAGTAATTAACTCAATTTGTTGACAAACGTTAATGGGTATTAAAAATGATTTGGCTGTAGAGTATATCTACTTGGGATGCACGGTATGACAGTCGCATTCGGCGTAATTTTATGAAGAGATGCAATCTGATCGTCATTGACGAAATGATTATGCTAAGGAGGGGAAGGATTCGACGTTTCTCATGGTCAACCAACCTGTAAAACGGCAGAATGGTGAACGACTCACGATGTTCTAAATAAATGATATTCTACTTTTTTTATTACATGAATTAAATAAATTATTGACTTACAATGTCTTACAATGCATGTCATACATTTTATATCACAATTTTGTTTTCCAATTTAATTTGTAACGCAAATTGAAAACGAACCGCCTGAAAATTAAAGGTTTAAGCCGGGACTTGTTGAATAAAATTGATTTGAAAGAGCAATTGTAACGCAATTTGAGAATATGTTAAAAAAATTTATATTACACGAAAGCAAAATTTTAAAATGACAAAATCACTCTGAAAAATAAGTTTGTCAAATAAAACTTATGAAACGGAATTTGGACAGCGCTTAATGATGAAGCGCTGTCTTAGGTGAACGTTAAACAACGCTTCCTGGGTGAAGCGCTGTCTTACTTTTACTTTAAACATCGCTTCATTAAAAGGCACTGTCGAAAGTTGTACTATAAACAACTCTTTCCACAGGAAGCGTTGTCTAAAGTGTGAATAAAAATTGGCAAGATACATTTCAATCCCCTTGCACGATTCATTTCAATCCAATTACAATCATTTGCTCAATATTATACAACACATTTGGAATCGTATATGTCAAATTTTTTTGATACTTTCCACGTTTTTCTTACAACAAAATTCGAGCAATAATACGATATATGACTTCATGTTTATGCCGGATCATATGCTTGCCGCACGTAATTAAGCAAATCAGTTGCAAATTCGTCCCTCATATCATCTAGGACTTTGTTATCATAGGATTGTTGTCCTATAGGGAAACACTGTAAAACAAATTCATAGTTAGAAAGTTTATCGACACCTCAAATTAATGGTAATGAACAATTAAGTGTCGGTATATACTTACTTGACTGATGTCGTCCTGAAGCAATCCATTGGTAGCTTGAACGAACTTGATTATGTCGCGAATATATTGCATGGCATAGTATCCACACACTTCACTCGGTATGGGCTGTTTCGGGCACTGAAATAATAACTCCAGTTATAATCACACGAAGCATACTAACCATGGAAAATAAAATTTGTCAAAACAATCGTTATTTGTTAAGTCAATACCGTCACAGTCTTCCACTCTATATCCAAATCCGACGGGATGCTGAAGTACAGACTCAAGCTCCTGCAACATTAAGGTAATTAATACCAGCAAGTTGTAACACATGTAGTAATTCTATCTAAAAGTGGCTATCATATTTCTTACGTGTTAATAAAATTCATTGCATCCGGCACCGGCAATTTGGCCATCGGATCAAGCCAAAGGACCACTCGCTTCATAGGGAATATGACAGCTAACCACCAGTGCCACCTAACAAACAATTGACACATTGTATATTAGTATAATACGCATTACATGCAAAATAGACAAGAATAAGAAAAATATCCACTTACTTTACGGTATCGACGTAGGGAAGGAAGTAGCAAAAATTTCGACCGTAGTCGGGCATTCTCAATCTCCTCTGGAAGAAGTCCACCCTCACATTGAAATGCTCGGTCGGACTCATATAACTCGGTCTGAAGAATCCAAACCGAATGCCCGGTTGGATCTTATCGTGGATAAATCTGATGGCATATCATTAAGCTAGTAAACTTTATTCAAACTTAAGAACCATTAAATAATCAAATCAATAATTACCTAATGTAAACTTCAGCTGCGGTTGCACCCAAAGCTTGTAAGCAGGTGAATTCCAGAATACAATCATTGTTCATAGGGACATAGCAATCTTCACCAAACACTTCGCTATTAATGTACACCGAATACAGACTTGACTTCGCAATCCCCATAGCGTGCTCATACAAAAAACGGCAATGCATTGACATTCTGCTAGTACCTTCGTCGCTGAAACTGTTGGATTTCATTTTAAAAAATCTGAACTCGTCATATCCCTGTCCGAAATACAAATGTCGATCAAACGAGTAACATTAACAAACATAAACTTTAATAGTGTGAAAAAACTAATGTACGTAATTACCTTTGCATCAATGACTACTAGACATTTCGGCCATCCCACAAAAGCCAGCACTGCATCCGATACTTTCTCCATATGCCCGAACTTCTCTGGGAGCACTGCCGATGGTTTGATCGCATCGTCCAGAACCACCTTCACCATCTCATCATCCAGCTCTCGATAGTGCACGAATTGTCCTAGCATAACTCTTCCAAGTGCCGCGATTCGCCTCCGCTCATCCGAACCTCCTCCATCCACCTGCAGTAAGCATTTCTTCCCAATCTGACATGAAAAAACCAAAATTATTAATACAATGTGAATGGAGTAAATTGCACTTTCTCAGTGATTTGAAGTTTGGTATATTACCTCGGGTATATCTCCGAATGGGTCAGGATTGGAACTACTGTGATGGCTCTGAAGCGTAGGGGCGTGCGAAATGACTGTGGAGTGTGTGCTGGACGAAGAAGACTGCTTCCCAAATACCTTCGTCCAACCTACCAAACTCCCACCCCCGTGTGCGTCCAGGGTACTCGTCCTTCCCTATGGCCTCTGTCAATATGTCTCTTCGACCTTGGGAAGTAAATGTTCCCTGACTAACCTGCTCTTCCAATTCATCATGTTATCATTCATTTTACGTTCATCATACTCACATAGAGTTAGGGTACTATTTAATATTTTACCGTGAACATACAACTTACAATTTTTTCAGCCACCCCCCTCAAAAAATCACTTATGTACTCTTTATTCCTCCTTTGGTGACCCCTCTTCCATACCTCATGCCTCTCAATGTGGATGACAGGCTCATCCCTTGCCTCTATTAAACCCTCAGCCTTGATCTGGGCTTTCTTTTCCACGACGAGATCCTCCCTCGCCTTCTTGTACCCGCTTCGAGACATTGTATGCTTGTAGGGGTTCGATTTTTCTCGAGCAATGTTCGTCTCCCTTATTTGAAGTGCCTCGGGAGTCGAACGATGTTCCACAAACATCTTCCATTGATCTAAATAACCGAAAGAATACATCTCTCAGGGGTCCTCTCCTTGTTTCTGCCCAAAAATATGCTGATTCGCGAGCTCACTCTTAAAGTTTCTCCATATTCTGGCCGCAACGCACATCTCTGTTTTCTTTAGCGTGCTAGTTAAGGCATTCTGGGGCACATCAAATAATTCCTGCAAAGATAAACAGATTTCATTTCAAATTGTATAAACTAGGATAGTAACAATAGTGGCACAATTAATAACACACCAGCGTCTCTTCCCACACCAGCTCCCTAACCTCCTTAGGTACTAACTTCCAATTTTCATAGGTAATCGGCACTCGCATTTTAGCAACAATACCTAGAAGTACACAAGATAATACTTACTTATATCTTCAACATTTGTAAGATTCAATAGGTAAAAAAATAGTAAAACAATACCGATGTAGCTTCTGAATGATTTCCCTACTTCACCGGCAATAGTTCCATCTTGCTCTATCGTGACCGGCTCCTTTGTGCCATCCTTATTATGCTTGTCGAATAATTTTTGCATGACGGTTGGCCCCCTTGTTTTACGGGTTGATGAAGAGGCTTCCTCGTTGGTATCTGCTGGGTGAACCATCGTCCTTCGGTTAAATGACAAATGCATAAGAAGCCACTCTAAAAGAAAAACCTAAACAAATATATTAAATCCGAAATCAATACAACTACACCATACCCTAACTAATTGAATCGAAAACGAGGCTAAAATCAACCGTAACCCTAAGTAATCGAAACCCTAACTACCAAGCCTACGACAATCGCATACCTAAATTGAATCTGGAACGGAGATTGATGAACACAAATCAAACACGTTAACCAAAATCGACATACCTAGGCGTAGAATCTGGGACGGAGATCGAAGAACACAAGTCTGATTTCGAGTGAGCTGTGTAGGCGGGCGAAGACGGTAGTAAATATTTGAAGGCTAGGTAATTCGGAATGAGTAAGGTTATCGAGTAAGAGGAGTTTTAAAGAAGATATACGACAGCGCTTCCTCCATAGGCGCTATTTTAAGTAATCATAAGACATCGGCCATTTAAACGAAGCGCTACCTTATATGTCAAGAAGACGGCGCCTCTACTTAAGCGCTGTGTACGTGACACTAAGACAGCGCTCAAACAATGAGGTGCTGTTGTAAGTTTATATAAAATAGCGCTTACACCTTAAGCGTTGTTTAAAGACCAATTTTAAAAACAGTGCTTAATCAGAGCGCTGTGTTACGGTTGACGGACTATCAACGGAAATATGACTGAACCATTTATCCTTCACCCTATAATTACACGTACAAGCTTGTCTACACATTTTCATTCCCATAATTTGTTATAATGAGTTCCAATTCAGCAGTTGAACATTTTTTTGCCGAGATGTCTGAAGAGGAATCAAGCGATTCCGAAGGATATATTTGCTCCGCACAGGATTGTATATATCCATGTGATTGGGGTGCGGAATGTGTAGGAGATCATAGCTTCAGTTGGGCAAAATACAGAGAGGAAGAAGAAACCAGTAGACAAGGTCCGTCTTCAAAGCCAGATCTATTTACAGGTGACGAAGAAGTTAACAAGCCATCACCGCATGGGTCACTTGGAACTCAAGGATCGCATGGGTCACCTGGAACTCAACATTCGCAAACGGGTTGAATTTATTAAAATAGAGTTGGGCATTATCTTAAATTGTCAGTTATTTCTTAATGAAGTTCAACCAGTCGTACGATGTAGTTCACCTGTAACGTGTTTAGATTTATGTTATGTGTATAAATTTTAATAAATAACTGTGTTTTCTTAATGATGTACGCCCATTATTGACCCGAGGGTACATTGAAGATATTTTTTTGTATTGGCAACATAATTTTCTGTCGAGATTACGTCAAATTTCCGACGTAATTGACGAAACGGTGACGACAAGTGGACAAAATAAAATTATTTACTTTAAGTCGTGCAAAATACATTGCCGAAACAAATTCCTTTTGTTTTCCATTACCTTTCCGACATTTGTAACGAAAAAACGACGGAAAATTGACGAAAGTAACATCCGACATTACAATGGACCTTCCCCTTTCAAATGCCTATAAATTTGATCGATGTTTAGGTAAACATTGTCTTACTCCAATATTTAAGGTCAAACTTATACTGAATATGAATCCACATCATCGTATTCCTGGTCCTGCGGGTCGTGTTATGGAGTTGCTCCGAGAAAGACCCGGTGTCAGATTAAGCGATGCACATATCCGAAGAAAGTATGCAAATAGTATCTCTCCGAACGACTGGCGGAGTCAAGTGGAGCTGGTGAAAACTGTACTTATTTTACCAAACAAAATTGGTTGGAAGCCTTGCAATTCACTTCTAGCAAGTTATTCACCTGGATGACTGAATTTCATATCCATGTACCAAATACGCAACTAATCAAAATAACACCAACTGGTGCAAAGAAGCCTGACAAGGTAATATTCGTCATAATACATTTTCCAGTTCATTTTCTACTGCCCTATTTGTTTGACATTAAACAACACATTCGACAGATTGTGGTTGTCATTGATACATGTCAATTGAACATGGACGGATCTGGATTCGACATTACTTTAAAGGTTCAATTATTTTCCGCATTTATATTTAATTAATATGATTACATTTTAATGAAATAAAAATCATGCAATGTAGGATCCTACAGCTGTGGTGCGCGCGACCGTTCATAGCACTGCTGTATGGGATCAGAAAACACGAACTAGTATTAAAGTCGGCTTGGTCCTCGTACTCCAGAAGGTTGTCATTGGACACATATGTGTTTGTACAAATATCTTTATTTGTTATTTTTCACATATTAACGTATAATACGTATTTCAGGTTTCAGTGTGGTGGGATCGTTCATATAAGTGTCTATTAAATATTACTGGAAAGAATCTCGTTCGGGTGTACGTTGATGAGACCCCGCCTTGATGTCAGTATGACCTTTATGTAATATTACGTACACTTTTTGTAACACATTATTCGCACGAAGTACTGTATTGTAATAATTTGTGGACGTATTTAATTTTTTACTATGTTTTGATTTTAAAACTATTCACAAATTGAGTATTTATGACATGTTATAATAATTGTTACTACACAAATATATTGATAAATAAATTAATTAAACACAACATCCGGAAATGCGATTAGGTTGGGAAATTAAACACAAATATATTGATAAATCAATTAATTAAACACAACATCCGTAAAAACAAAATACATTATATTATATGTCTATATCCCGTCACTACTCCGTCACCAACAACGGAAATGCAACGAAATTTTAACAGAAATATTTGCATCACCATTCCGTTACTATTCCGTCAATCCATTTTCATATATAGGTTGGGAAATAGATTTACCGTTATTATGTAGCCGTTGTAGAGATTTCGTCAAAATTTCGTTGTATTCCGTCACCTTGTGACGGAATAGAATTGCAGTGTTGACGGAATTGTTTTCATCGACATTCCGTTACCATTCCGTCACTCTATTTTAATATATATATCCGTTGCCAAATAATTTTACTTTTATTATATAACCGGTGAACAATATTTCGCAAAATATTCGTCGTATTTCCGTGAACAAATGACGGAATTGAAACGCAATATTGACGGAATTCGTTCCGTCACCATTCCGTTCCTTTATTTTAATATATCCGTTGCAAATAAGGTTACTGTTAATATATAACCGTTGCACGAACTTCATGGAATATTGACGGAATTGCATTGTACGGTTGACGGAATTATGAACTAGTGAACCTCACAACCAGACCACCTATAAAAATCCACAAATCACAAATGTATAACTCACCCCATTATCTATATTCAACTTCACAACACATTATCTAATTTAAGGCAATCAAGACACTGTTTTGCAATGTTTACAGAAATACTGCAACGGAAATTTTGACTACTCTCCTGTGGTTTTTTTTTTGCTTCAACCAGTTAATTGTGAGGTATTCTCTTTTAGTTTCAGTTCAAATCATACTGCATATTATTATACATGGCATTTTTATATCACGAAAGGAGATGGATGTACGAATCACGTGCTCATGGGGAGTCATACAGCAATGATGTTTTCATCACCGGAGTCAATAATTTTGTCGAAACAGCCGTGCCAAACGATTATCTTTCCAACGACAACACAATGCGATGTCCATGTACAAAATGCAAGAACCCGCGATTCATCAATATAAGAATGCTGGAGGAGCATTTGTACAAATACGGCTTCACACCAAAGTACTATATTTGGACGTTACACGGTGAAGATCTTGCGGAAATCATGTACGGAAATGATTGCCCAAACGTACCGGACCCGAGCACAGTTGACCCATTTTTTGCTTCGCACGACGATATTTTCGGACAAGCTGGCATCCAAGATATGGTTCATGATTTTCCCGCCCCTAATGATATTCCAGAGTCGTCTAACTTTGGTGACCAACAAATAGAGAATGACGAAGCAAATAGATTCTTCGATCTCCTAAATTCAAGTTCAGAGCCGGCTTATGAAGGTTGCACGACAGAGATAGAGCTTTCGATTAACATGAAAATGCTAGCAACAAAAGCTAACTACGGATTCTCTGAAGGGGCGTTTAACGCCCTATGTGGCACAATGAAAATTTTGATTGGGGGACAATAAGCTGACATCTTCTTTCAAACAGTCAAAGAAACTCGTAGCTGATCTCGGAATGGGGTACCAACGTATTGACGTTTGCGTCGGTGGATGTATGATTTACTATGGCTGTGACAAAAGTAAGACAGTCTGTCGTTTCTGCTCGGAACCAAGATATCATCCTCCAAGACGTGCATAGACTTCTTCATCGTACCAGCGCCATGCGAGAAGTGAAATGTTTTACTTACCGATTATACCGCGACTACAGAGACTTTTTCTATCCCAAAGGCTGGCATCAGAAATGTGTTGGCACGCTTCGCCCAGAGACGACGTGTATCGCATGGTTCACCCTTCGGACGGGGAATCTTGGAAGCATTTTGATCGATGCCATCACAACTTTGCATCCGAGCCCCGTAATGTAAGGTTAGGATTATGCAAAGATGGATTTAATCCATGGGGTATGTCCACTAAACAATACTCCATTTGGCCGATCATGGTAACACCCTACAACTTACCACCGTGGTTGTGTGTGAAGACGATATTCATTTGGTTAACTATACTAATTCCTGGGCCGTCTAATCCAAAGAAGCGTTTGGACATCTATCTAAGGACTCTTATTGATGACTTGGTACATCTTTGGAGTGTTGGGGTCGACACATACGACGCTAATCTCAAACAGAAATTTAAATTGAGGGCAGCTCTGATGTGGACTGTATCAGATTTCCCTGCGTATGCAATGCTATCGGGGTGGTCAACTCAAGGAAAACTGGGATGCCCCTATTGTATGGACGACACAAAGACATTCGTTTTGAAGAACGGAAGAAAAGTGTCGTATTTTGGCTGTCACAGACGGTTTTTATCTGAAAATCATCCTTATCGGGGTAATGCCAGGAATTTCTACAGAGATCGAACAGACTTCGATGGTCCAGTCCAATTTCGCTCAGTCACGAAGTTTATGACAGGGTTAGAAACTTAAAATATATATGGGAACAACGTATCAATGAGGTTTTCGACAGCTTCGGGGTGGATCACAACTGGATAAAGAAATCCATTTTTTGGTAACTACCTTACTGGGTGGACGTCAAGCTTAGACATAACCTAGACGTCATGCACATTGAAAGAATGTTTTTGTTAATTTACTCAACACCATCATGGATGTAAAGGGGAAAACAAAGGATGACGGTGTGAAATGCAGAAAAGATATTGGATTGTACTATCGAAGACCAGAATTGGAACTCAAAACATACCGCGGTCGTTTGGTAGCCAACAAGGTAAGTATCAGCTTACAAGAGAACAATAGAAGCTTGTACTTATTTGGGTGAAGTCTCTGAAGTTTCCTGATGGCCTTTCATCTAACATGGGAAATAAAGTTGATTTGAGTACCCTAAAACTAGTAGGTTGTTACAAGTCACACGACGCACACGTATTCATCGAGCGACTGATGCCGATTGCTTTTAAGGGGTTTTTACCAAAACAGATCTGGGAAGCTGTATCGGAGTTGTGTTCCTTTTTTCGAGACATATGTGCATCTTCGCTTCACATTGAGCGAATGATACATTGACAAAACAACATATCGGCCACACTGTGTAAGCTGGAGACAATATTCCCCCTTCATTTTTCGACTCAATGGAACACCTACCAATTCGTTTGGCTGATGAGGTGCTACTTGGCGGACAAGTACACTACTGTTGGATGTATCCTTTTGAGCATTTCATCTACCGTCTTAAACAGTTGGCCCAAAAAGGTAACAAAGCTGAGGTGGAAGTCAGTATTGTTAACGCCTACATACAGTTGGAGACTTCGTATTTGGGATCCGACTACCTAGATCCGGAGTTAACAGGAAATGAAGTAGCGACAGAAGATTTAGATGATCCTCCGATTTCTATTTACAATTACCCAGGAGTCGGTGGCAGCACAATTACTCGGAGGGTTTTAGACACCCAAGAATTTAAAAAAGCCATTCATTACATCTTTCGCAACACACCTGAATTTGAACAATATTTGGCGTTATTTGAGACCGGCTTAAGACAACGACGCCCCCGATTCAATGACCAGCAAATCTACAATACTATATTAATGGATTTTCCAGAATGGTTGCATTCCCATGTAAGTGTAATCAACGTATATTACATATAATTATGTAGCAAATTAAGCTATACTTGCACTTTCATTTTCATGTTCAGGATATGATAAGGAGTAAAATCCTTGGCTGGTCAAAGAAGCTATTAAACTTGAGTGGGAGAGCTACGTTAATCATATCAGTGCTCAGCTCCTTGAGCATTCATACTATCCATCATCCCAGTCCCCAAAACTGTTCTTAGGAGTATGGAGCGTCTTTTTGCTAATTTCCTGTGGGACGATAAGCATCATTGGGTCTCTTGGGACACTATTTGTCTCCCAAAGAATGAAGGAGGCCTTGGGGTCAAAAACATTCATGGCATTAAGGAAGCTATGTTGGATAAAGTGGCTTGGAGCTTCCTGAAGAATGAATCTATTTGGGCCAAGTTTAGTAGAGAAAAATACATGAACAAGAAGAAAAAGTCAGCTATTTGGTCTGATGTTTTTCCACTGGTGAAAAGGCTTAAAAGAGAATCTTCTTGGGCTATAGGGAGGGGAGATGTGACTTTATCACATTTTTGTGATTGGCTAGATATTCAGACCCCTAAAGCAGCCAGTAAGTGGTGTGTGAGGGACCTGGTGGAGGATGAGGCTAAACGTAGTAGAGTCCTGAATTGGTGCCCTATGCTAATTAGAGGTATTCTCCCGGAGATCAAGCTTAACAATACTGAGGATACTCTTTTTTGGAGAGTCTCTGGCTCAGGTATTTTTTCGGCTAAAGGTTTGTACGAGTATAGGAGGAAAAATATGCCTAAAACAGTATTTTTGAGGTGATTTGGCAACCTTGGATTCCTCCAAAAATCAGTGGCCTAATATGGAAAATTTTCCACTCAGCTGTTCCCACAGATGACTTGATATCCAGACTGGGTATTTATATTACTTCCAAATGCAGATGCTGCCATATCCCTGATAGAGAAACCTTTCTCCATCGGTTTCTGCACAGTGATATTGCTAAGAAGGCCTGGAATTTTCTCAGCCATCTCGTTGGGAAAAGTTTGCTACTTTGGTGATGGCTGATGATGTTTTTTCTGCCCTTAGTGGTCTAATGGGCATTCTCTTACATCTTCTGCTCCCACTTGGATATGTTATACTTCCACACAGATATTTTTGCAGGCCCCTGGGAATTATTTGTGAACTGGAGGAAAGCCAAACAGAAAATCTCTCATTGTCTAGTGAAGCTAGTCTCTCCTGCAGTCCTGCTAGTAATCAGGCTGATATTGCTCTTTCTTATATGAAATTTGATGTCCTCCCTTTTATCTGTGCCTAGTTAATTGAGCTTCCTAAACCTGTCAAAGTTAGCCTCATTGGAGATTATTTGAAGCTTCCAGTTTGGTGCAGAATGGAAGGCATGACAGATGATAAATGTTATTGCTATGATCTTCATATTTGTTCCGTCTGTGTTTTGCATAGTAACAGTGATAAGCAGTGCTCTACTTCTCATAATATTGTCCACAATGTTGCTGGAATTATTTTCTCTTAAGCTCAGACCGGATTCTGGTGGTTTGTTTGGAGTTCTTCTGTTAGCTATTTCTCATCCGGTCGGCTGGACTCTGTGTCCGGCCGGCTGGAATGCAGATCAACGTCCTTTTTGGATGCATATCAACCAAGTTTGCCATGGTGTGATCATGCTGCCAGCTTCAATATAATTGATGTCTTTGTTTTCCTTTTTGTTTCTTTTTCTTGTTCCCGGTGAGGCCTCCTGCGTGAGTGCTGAGGTAATCTTTTGTATCTCGTGTCCTCCGTTGGCTTGGTCAGGTTCCCATCTCCATGATGGCTACTATGCCAGCCGGAGAGTTGCCCTGTGTTGTCCAGAGAGTCGGATGCTTTAGCCTGTTCGGCGTCTTTAAGGGGTTGGTTTATATCTTTCCTGTGGCGCTTGAGGGCTCTTTTGTATTCGCCACGATCCAGGCTTTTTGGATCTTCATCTAATAAAGGCGCTGGCACCGCCCAGTTTTAAAAAAAAAAAAATCAAAGCATTCACTCGCCATCAGTCTAATGGGCATGAGGAGTCTAATTCTACAAGAGTTATATTCCTTACCATTGTTGTTAGCGAATGTTGAATAAATTTATAGCCTGGGTACCAACGTTTGTTGTTCACTATCATCACTGGGTACCTATTGGTTGACAAGGGCGTCAATAGGATATCCCCGATTGACCCGAAATATTAGAGGGTCAAAAGCGGGTCAGGTTAAGTAAAATTATTGGCGACCCGGTCCGAGCCCGACCCTACTATTCAATGACCATGGGTAAGGGTCCTGTATAATAGGATTCGGGTTTACCAACCGGAGGGCGGGTCGACCGACCCGGCCCATTGCTCAACTCTATATTCAATGCAGCAGTAATTAATTTTGCTACCATTTAAAAAATAAGTTTCGATTGCTTAATATTATTTTTTTGGAAAAAGTACAAAAAGGGGTAGCGAACTACCACCCATTTCCAACTTTTTGTCAGAACTATTAAAATTTCCAAAAGGGGTAGCGAACTATTACCTATTTTCAACTTTTTGTCAGAACTATTAAAATTTCCAAAATGGGTGCGAACTATATAAATTTTTCAAAAATGAGTGCAAACTATATAAATTTTTTCTAAAATAAGGTAAAACATACATAATTTAACAGATCTATAAACACCGTTAATGGTGTTATAACCCCGTATTATTATTATTTTCCCTTTTTCCAACAATTATTAGATTAGATTACTAGAATATTGTGTATGAGTCATTATTATAGATTGGGAATAATCAGTTCTTTTCATTTACTCAATGAACATACCTTAATATTTCTTTTTGAAATTTGAATTACTTAATTCGACTTCATCTAGTCCATGACTTGTCCTTGGTCGATCTGGGAATGAAAATGAATTTTCATATGAGGGATAATCCTTTTTAACACATTATACAATAATGCTTCGATTCTAATCAATGCGAAATAATCCTTTAACACATTATACAATAATCTTTTCATTCTAATAACTGTAAAAAGAGAAAATTCATTTTCATTCCCAGATCAACCAAGGAAAACTCATGGACTAGATGAAGCCGTGTTAAGTAATTCAAAAAGGAATATTAAGGTATGTTCGTTGACTAGTTAAAAAGGACTTATTATTCCCAAATCTTATGATAATGACTCATACACAAAACTCTAGTAATCTAATCTAATAATTGTTGGAAAAAGGGAAAAAATACGGGGTTATAACACCGTTAACGATGTTTATAATTCCGTTAAATTATATAGGTTTTAATTACCCCATTTTAGAAAAATTTATATAGTTCGCACCCATTTAGGAAACAATTTATATAGTTCGCACCCATTTTGAAAATTTTAATAGTTCTGACAGAATTTGAAAATGGGTGGTAGTTCGCTACCCCTTTTTGGAAATTTTAATAGTTCTGACAAAAAATTGGAAATGAGTGGTAGTTCACTACCCTTTTTTGTAATTTTCCCTATTTTTCATGAGATTAATTATGTGCTGGGAATTGCATACACCATATTTTCTAAATGCGAAGTGGAAATAGGTTGCTTGAAACATTTGAATTATGTGTGTTGGAATTGGAAAGTGTATCATCAGTCCGTCCACCTCGAACACGCGATCTTCTGTCCATCGCTCTGTTAGTAGCTAGGGTGCCAAGGATTTCCGAACAGAACAAGTGCTATAGGGAAGCCCTAGCATGTTATTTATATCTCGAACTTTCATAAAGGTAACCCTAGATTTATTCAACTAAAAATCCAAGATCTTGTTGCCAAAACTCGGTTAGTAGCTTATAAAAGATCTTTCCCATATTTTATAAAATTATCCCATAATAATCCTATCAAACCTTCATTTAGATCGGCCCATACCAATCTAGTTGGACGCACCATCAGGGCCGGCCCTCATGCCTTAGCCACCTTGGACCACGCCAAGGGCCCACAGTCCAAGGGGGCCCATTTTTCCCAAAATTTTATAAATATTTATATGTTACTTGTTTAATTGTAGGCATATTCTACCATCAATAAAAAATTGTAGGCATATTCTCGAAAAAGAATCTGATGATTTATAGATGGGCTGACAAAAAAAGCCCAAATAACAATAAAAGATCAAAAAATATCAGTAGTCCATAATTTGTATATATAAATTAGGGAAAAGTATAAAAAGGGGCCCCGAACTAACACTCTTTTCCAATTTAAGATCCGAACTACCATAATTTCGAATGAGGGGGTATAATCAAAAATTATATTAAAGTTAACGGTTAGAGTTAACTTCGCTAGTCAAATTACAATTAAATGTCATTTACTTTAATTTAATCTATATATCTCTCCTTCTATATTTTTAACTTCTAATTTTATTATAATATTTTTATTCTTTTTAAATTTCATGTCACAAATGGATACTACATTTAAATTAATTATTTAGGGTTCCATAATTTACCATATAACATGTATGAATAAAAATTAAATATAATATTATTTTGATTCATAGGGAAAATATCACGTAGGAAGTGTGTGTTTTGGTAACAAATAGGAATTTAAATTGGCCATTGGATTTAAGATCGGACGATCGGCATAAAACAACATATTAGGCATTTTAATTAAAAGCTAATTATGGTTAAAGGTTAAAGGTTAAAATCGGTATAGAAGAAATCAATCGTGCGGAATCAACTGATTCGATCCTATTTTTTCGATTTCTCTCTACCCGCTCCAAACGAAAACGCAAGCGTCGTCAACAACACTCAACGTCCGGTCGTTACTCCTCAGCCGGCGAACGACGCAGCAGCAACAACATATAATTCAGCAATATTCGTCCAGGCGTATTGCTGGATAGGGTTAGCGTGTGATTGGTCGGTGGTGGAGGGGTGTGATAGGAAAATATGACATTTTAATACTTTTGGTTTAGTATTCAATTTCCTTTTCATTGTAACTCGGTTTGGTTCAGAGGATTTGTACCCCGGTTCAGTACCATTATGTAAACAGACACATCTCGTGCCTGAGAAGAAATCAACAATCACATTTCACTGAAATCTCATACTCTCTCTCTTTTCCGTTATCCAAATCCTTCAATCCTCGAAGTGATTTTCTTCTCACAATCATCTTCTGTACTGGGTTTTCCTATCTTCGATCTCTCTGTGAGCTCTAGATAGGTATTAGTCATCTGTGCTGCGAATCCGATCACATTGGTATCAGACTAAGCGACCTCGTGACCTAAATCCATGGCAGAAACCCGTGCTCAATCCATGGCAGTGGCAGAGATGAACCGCCAGTTAGAGGAAGTGCGGAAACAATCCGAAGAACGTACTCAGGAATTAAAAGATGAGCTAGCTGGCATCAAGGAGTTACTTCAAAACTTCGTCAAGCAAAAACAACAACAATCAGACCATTCACCATCCAAATCTGACCCTAGTAGCTCTATTTCAGGAGCTCCAATTCCGACGAATCGATCTCCAGATCCACCTGACCTAGCTGCTATCACACAGTTACGATCACTACCAGACATTCAACGAGCCCCAATACTCCCAGGTGGTCTCGCAACCCGTATAGCCAAGGTTGAGTTCCCCAAATTTGATGGCTCCTTGTTCCGCGAATGGATCTACAGATGCGAACAGTTTTTCATGTTGGATAACACAGCTCCTGAGCTGAAAGTCCGTCTTGCATCTCTACACATGGAAGGTAAAGCACTTCAATGGCATCATAACTATATGAGTAGTCGCTTTGATCAATTTCCTTCTTGGCCTGAACACATTATTGCTGTTTCCACCCGATTCGGAAGATTATTTGATGATCCCCTGGCAGACTTGGTGAGTTTGAAGCAATCCAATGACTCAGTGGAGGATTATTTAGACAAGTTTGAATGTGCTCTTACTCGTATGAACCTGTCTGCTCCTCATGCTTTGAGTATTTTTCTGACTAATATGCATCCTCACTTGGCACTCCATGTTAGACAGTTTAATACTACTACAGTTGCAGAGGCTGCTAGGATTGCTCGACTGCATGAATCCTCACTACAGCAGACTCCCCAACAATATTCAAGAGCCCCCTTCAATCCCTACCAAAAATCCCAAACACCAAACACCTACACAAATTCCTTTCCTCCCCTCTTGCCTACACCAGAAACTCCTAAGACACCTCAAAATCAACCCTTCACTGTTTCCACTCTCCCCAAACAAAACAGTGAAAGACCAGCTAGAAAGTTCTCCTACGAGGAAATGCAAGATAGAAGGACCAAAGGCCTTTGTATGTTCTGTGATGAGCCTTACTCACCAGGCCATCATTTATAGCATAAACGCTCACAGATATATATCATGGAAGGTGAGGATAATGACACCTCAGACGATGCAGAATTGATCCAAGTTCAGGAACCAGCAGGGGATATTTTGGGTAATACTCCAACCATATCTGTTAATGCTTTAGATGGTTCAACTACTTTTAATTGTATGAGAGTAGTGGGACAACATGGGAAAAGAAAGCTTTATATATTGATTGATCCAGGCAGCACCCATAATTTTATCGACTTGAATGTTGTCAAAGAACTCGGTTGTTTGCTTGAGGCAGATACGCCTCTGCCCGGGGCAGCAGCTAATGGAAATAGTCTGATATCTGCTTATCAATGTAGCAACTTCTCATGGAAATCGCAGGGTTACACCTTCACTGCCGATGTAAGAACTCTCCCTTTAGAATGTTGTGACTTGGTTTTGGGAGTTCAATGGCTCACAACATTGGGTCCTATCTGGTGGGATTTCTCTAACCTTCGGATGGAATTCTCTATGGGAGGTCAGAAACACGTATTAAGAGGGGTAACAAAATCCAGTTGCAAAGCGATTAAAGTAAGCAGTCTCAACAAACTAATGCTACATGGACCTCAAATTGCATTGTTACAAATTAGAGAATTCTCAGAGGGCACAACAGATGATCTAACATTGGCACCCAGAGGATTTCTTTCGCATATATCTGTTACTGGATCTAATATGAGCAGAGAGCCAGAGACACGGTTCTACATAAATTGTTATCTTCATATTCCGATTTCTTTTAGGAGCCTGCAGAGTTGCCTACATTTAAAGAAGGATTTAATCACCAACAGCAGCAATTATTTCTCAAACCCTTTAAATGTACCTTTGGGGCAACATTGGTGGAATATTTGGGTCACTTTATTTCTGCTGATGGCGTTAGTACCAACCCTGGTAAAATCAAGGTAATACAACAGTGGCCGACTCTTTTTCATCAGAAGCAGTTTAGAAGCTTTCTTGGATTAGCTAACTATTATCGACGATTTATTAGAAATTACAGTGTTATAGCGCGGCCTTTAACTAATCTTCTCAAGAAGCATGGATTTTTATGGGGATCAGAAGCTGATGAAGCATTCTCTAATCTTAAAACTGCTTTATCATCTACACCAGCTCTAGCCTTACCTGATTTTGGGAAAGACTTTGTGGTCGAAACAGATGCTTTGAACAAAGGCATAGGAGCTGTACTTATGCAAGAACATCATCCTATCTGCTATATACGTCGAGCACTTGGCCTTTCTTATCTCACACATAGGCCGTTCATTACCAAGACTGATCAAAAGAGCATCAAATATCTTCTTGAACAGAAATTTCCTACTCCATTCCAGCATATGTGGTTATCTAAACTCATGGGGTATTCCTTCAAGATACAATATAAACAAAGCAAAGCAAATTATGCTGCTGATGCATTAGTTCGAGTTATAGGTTCCCAACTACTGCAGATTACTCTTCCACAAGCTCACCAAGGATTTTATGATTCTATCAAACTTCTATGGCGCGCCATTCTCGACAGGAAAGCGGTCAAACGTCGTAAAGAGGCTGCCACAAAGATTCTCGTCAAGTGGAAAGGTTTCCCTACAGAGCAAGCCACTTGGGAATTTTACCAGGATTTCATTAGCAAATACCTAGAGTTCCATCCTTGAGGACAAGGATGTTGTCGACAGGGGAGTATTGTGATAGGAAAATATGACATTTTAATACTTTTGGTTTAGTATTCAATTTCCTTTTCACTCTAACTCGGTTTGGTTCAGAGGATTTGTACCCCGGTTCAGTACCATTATGTAAACAGACACATCTCGTGCCTGAGAAGAAATCAACAATCACATTGCACTGAAATCTCGTATTCTCTCTCTTTTCCGTTATCCAAATCCAGCAATCCTCGAAGTGATTTTCTTCTCACAACCATCTTCTGGACTGGGTTTTCCTATCTTCGATCTCTCGGTGAGCTCTAGATAGGTATTAGTCATCTGGGCTGCGAATCCGATCACAAGGGGAGGATTGATCCTTCACATTCGTTTATTGCAGCGGGGGGTGTGTTTTGTTTTTTGAGGGATAATGAGGCGGTGAAAGCTTCGATGGAGAGTTCAGCAATGGTTGATTTGTTTCCTGATGTTAAGTTATCAGAGATGTGAACTCATGGGCAGATGAAAAAACAAACGGCCTCATCAAAGACATTCTTTCTCTTGATTCGGTTGATCGTCTTACAAAGCTCATTTTAACCAATGCTATTTACTTCAAAGGGTTATGGACTGAGGCATTCGAAGCAGTGTTGTACCTCTTACCCCAAATTATGAGGTTTAATCTGTTGTTTTAAATTTTGTTTTATTTATGTATGTGACGCTGGATGAGAGTCATGGAAAGAAGCTGTTTTATTATTTTGTGGAGTCCGAGAGGAGCCCGAATGAGGATTCTGTGGTTTTGTGGCTGAATGGTGGTCCTAGATGCTCGAGCTTTGATGGATTTGTGTATGAGCTTTGATGGACTTATTGTGAATTTAGTAAGGCAGTGCCCAAAATGAGTGCTAAATTGGTTACAACTAGCTTATGGTAAAGGCGCATATATTCAGGTTTCAGTTAGATTATTGTGATTTTAGTATGGCATACTCATTTTAGCAGTTTCAGCGAGTATATATGTTTGTTGAAATAGTTTCTTGCGAGCAAAATGAAAATGACAACAGTTTTCTCTGTAGACTAATTTATAAGCTATATGCTAGGTTGTTTTTGACCATCTGTTACTAATTTGTTATTTGTTTTTTCATTTCCTCCTAGAAATTCATTTTCTGTGGCAGGGCCTTTCAATTTCGAGGCATCAGCTACAAATGGAGGCCTCCCCAACCTACATGTCAATCCCTATAGCTAGTCCAAGGTTTAATCTGAGGCATTCGAAGCAGTCATCTGATTTTATATTTCATCACCATTGACTGGTGTTAAGTACGGATTATGTATTGCAGGGTACGAATTATGTATTGCAGTCATCGTATCTTTCTATTTAGAATACGTAGTTTTCTAGTTAAACTACGTAGCTTTCTAGTCTAGGTACGAATTATGTATCGCAGTGTACAAATTATGTATCGCAGTGTACGAATTATGTGTAAGAGGTTACGAATTATGTCAATTGGGATACGAATTATGTCAATTAGGATGCGAATTATGTTAACCTGTCTACGAATTATGCTAAAAAATAATACATCAATATCAGAATCAGTTTTGATTCGTTACGAATTTTATTTATAAATCTACGTATGTTATATACACAGCAGCTACGCATTTTTTGTACAAATCTACGAATGTTATATACAGTAGTTACGAATTTTATAATACGTAACAACTGTATTACAATACGTAGCAACAACACTTAAGTCCGAATATTAAAACATGTAAGTATGCTGTTTTATAGAACATGCAATTATATTACAATACGTAGCATCTGCATTACAATACAATACGTAGCATCTGCATTACAATACGCAGCAGCAGCATAATACGTAGCATCGGCAGTATAATACGTAGCATCAGTTATGCATCTGCAGTATAATACGCAGCAGTTATGCATCTGCCGAATCCAAATGGCTTCACTGCTAACAAATTTCTACAAATACAGGAATGAAAACAAGTTAAACAAAGTGGAAAAAGTATGAAATGCTTTAACACTAATAACAAAATCACAGACATATTATTTTAAGTAATAAGCCTCTACCAACTGCATTTTTAGATTCCTATCAGCCTCAGGTGGTAGAATAATATATGAAAATAAAGTGATGTATTGACAGTGAGTTACTAGTAGAGAAAAGAACAGAAACCTTTAATGGGTTGAAAAATATGTTGATGGATATCTGAACTGAATCCAACAACAAAGCTTGATGGTTGCCTTTCATCTCTACATGGATTCCAAGAAATGCACGAGGACAAGCATGTAGCCTTGCCAAAATTAGTATTAGAAGAAAATCAGCATGGAGAAGAAAATTTGTAAAAGGTTATCATCAAGAAGCATTAAGCATTTGCAGACACAACAAAAACATGGACTGAGTAATAAAGATCCTGAACCGATACCATTTTCATAACCGACAAAATTATGATCAATATAGTACAAATTACGAATCATAAGCTACATGATACATCATGCTACGAATCATGATACAGCATGTTACGAATCATGATACAGCATGCTACGAATCATGATATAATATGCTACGAATCATGATACAACATGTTACGAATCATGATACAGTATGCTACTAATCATGATATAGTATGCTACGAATCATGTTACAACATGCTATGAATCATGATACAGTATGATACGAATAATGATACAGTATGCTACGAATTATGATACAGCATGCTACGAATCATGATACAGTATGCTACGAATCATGATACAGTATGCTACGAATCATGATACATCATGTTACATATTTTAGCACTCCACCCACATGATTACTACGAATTATGATACGTATTTTAGCACTCCACCCAAATGATTACTACCATAGACTACCAAATGATTAGCACTCCACCCAAATGATTACTACGAATTATGATACGTATTTTAGCACTCCACCCAAATGATTACTACGAATTATGATCAACTACTACAAACATTATGCAGCCATTACATTCTTAGCCATTACAAAGATCAGCACATAGCATTGAAGATACAAACACTATCCAGCCATTACATTCTTAAATCTAAACTACTAACAACATTCACCATCTAATTGTTTGCTCAATAACATACACAAAATCCAATATAATACTGATGCAGAAACATCAGAGTATCACACAACTATTTTGAGACAGCTTATAAATTGAACTAACTCGCTCAACAAAACACTTTAAATTGTTTAACAAGTTTATTAGTAGTCTATGGCTACGAATTACCCAGTTTAAACACATAATTCGGATTACGCAGACCACATGAACTAACTCACAGTTAAAATACGTATTATGATTAATGTACTACGAATTATGACACATTACCTATTATGGCTACGAATTATGGTCAATATACTACGAATCATGATACATAACCCACATGTGATTTCAACAGAAACTGCCTCACCTTCTTGATAAACGATGCTACGAAATACGAATTATGATAAATGTACCAATAATGATCAACACTACATAGTCTTAGATATCCTTAAATTGTTACGTATTATATCAATTCATACAAACCTAAAATAGGCAGAGTGAAACCCTGGTGTTAAGCATCTTGATAAACGACGTTACGTATTTTGTCAATCCAACAAAAATCAAACTACGCATCTTAATGGGAAACAAAGTGATAGTCGTCCGATCGATTGTGGAGCAACCTCTCAAAACCTAATAAACTGTGATAGTAAAAAACGAGGATGGGAAACACACCGTATAATTGCAAACCGAAGTTGCCCGTCGTCGATCCCAAGTTACTCGTCTACAGGGTTCAATTGATCCGAAATTGGCCGTCGTCGATCCAAAGTTGCTCGTCTGCAGGGTTCAATTGATCCGAAGTTGGCCGTCGTCGATCGATTGGGAAACACACCGCTCTTCCATGGTCGTCGTCGATCCGAAGTTGCTCGGGTTCAATCGCAGTTGCAGGTCTGTAGCGTTTCGGTTACGCAAATCACAAGGGATTTTTGGTTTGAGAGATTTTGGTTATGACTAAATTACCCTTAAACGTAGATTAGCGAGATAATTAGCGTGTTTTTGAGTTTTTTTGATGTCTAATCTGGGCTGTTGATTAAGAATTATCAATGGACATAATTAATTCCCATTTCTCACCATAAGCTCACTTCTCACCAGATCTTAACCCTTGATTCATATTCTAAATTTTTAAAGATGTTTCCCTTATATGATGGGTGAGTATAATATTTTGAATTTTAAAGTTTGACAATTCACCACATAATATTTGTGGACAAAAGTTTAAAAAACATTATTTCAAGTCATCCTTATATTCTTTTTGATAGTAATACTCTTATGAACATGAATTAAAAAAAAAAATTTAATCTTTATCCATACATATTTTATGATCAATTGTGAAACTATGAAAATTTAAAATATTATACTCACCCATCATATTAGGGAAAGAACTTGCAAATTTTACATTAAAAAAAGTAATTGTTTAATTTTTATTCATACATATAATAGTAAATTATGAAATCCTAAACAATTAATTTAAATGTAGTACTCATATGTGATATGAAATTTAAAGAGAATAAAAAAACTATAATAAAATTAAAAGTTAAAAATATAGAATGAGAGATATATAGATAAAATTAAAGTAAATGACATTTAATTGTAATTTGACTCATAGAGTTAACTTTGACCGTTAACTTTAATGGATTTTTTTATTTTGCCCCTCATTGGAAATTATGGTAGTTTGGACCTCAAATTAGAAATGGGTGGTAGTTCAAGCCCCCCTTTTTGTACTTTTCCCTATAAATTATAAACTTTCAGTTTTATAAACATTTTTTTCCTAGACAGCCCAAGATTTATTTGTCCAAGGGCCCATGAAATGTCAGGACCGGCCATGTGCACCATATCTTCAGTTTCCTAAAAAGTAGCGCTGAATCTTGATCAAAACTTGGTCTCTTCTTTATCCGATTTCTTAATTTGTCGCACGAATCTAGATCTCATCTTTATCAACCATCCATCACACAGGAATTTTTTCGATAGGATAACAAGATTTTTTGGAACCAAAGATCTTACCGAGAATATCTCGATCGATATTCTCTCCCTCCTTCAACGCGCCAAGGTAATGATACCTACCGAGTAATCTTGCACATTAATCTGCACACTCAAGTAAATATATCAGCAGGATGTTTGTCACATCAAAACACATGCAGTTCACTAACTCCAACACCATTGCATGTATATATCATTGTTAAGCCGGATTTCTCTCTTGCGTCTAGCTCTTCACCATCTATCTCGTCGACCACCGTAGTGACTATACAATTGTTTTCTTACAAAGGGGATGAAAGAGATGGTTAAAATCATGTGAGATTATATATTTGGTAGGAACTATTTGGGCCTAACGCAGAGTCCCTCCCCGCGAGTGACATGTCAGACGCGAGATCTATTCCTACTTCAAATGCAGTGCCTGCGGAGTCCATTCTGTCGACATCACCTATCCGTGATGATTGATCATTCTTCGTGCTTTCCCTGTCTGGCGCGTCCTCAAGTACAATATAGTCTGTCTCGCGACCCAATGCGCATAATTTCATGGTTTTCTCTTCGTTATTTTGTACAGCCTCCACAGATGAATCTGTCATCCCAATATGTCTAGTTAGCTCGCCTAGCATTGCTTTCTTCCTTTTGTAGTTGTTCTTGCATGTAAATAGCTAGCTATCCGAGTTACAATTTTCTCTAACTAGTGATTCAATTTCACCGTAGTCATTCCCATAATCATACATGTTCTGGTGTGTAGCATGATATCCTTCCATCATCTCATACTGGCTTGTATCGTCTGCCATCTCTTCTACCGGGTCATGCATCTTCGATATAATAATTCCATATAGATACTTTGACTAGAACATCTGTCATACAACGCTCCATTGGAATCATCCCATCAAGCAACTTTTCTCCTCATCTCCCAACTAACGCAATCGATCTCTAATTAGAAGTCGGCCAATAATAGCCAGCCACGCATAAAAACTATGCTTCGGATGAGCTAATTCATTACAGATCATTTCATGTAAGTCTATGTGATTCTCTCTGCTACGTATAAGATCACACGCTCTCTTTGTTGAGAACATATATCTACCAGAATGCCAAGACGGAGATTGGTTACCCAACACCTCGATACATTTTAGTGCATATTCTCTAAGGAACAACATTTTCTTCATCACCCAAGAATGGTTGATGAGTCGTATTTATACGACTCGTTGAACTAAAAAATCCCATTTATTTCGATACTTTATTATGCGAATATTTACTTTTTAGTATGATTTTGCATTTCAGGAGTTTCGGAAGCTTTAGGAGAAATTCTGTAATAAAGACGGCATTTCGGTGCCAAATCACCACAACGGCAAATCAGACCTTTGGTGCTTCGACGGAGTGCTGGTAATTGAAAAGAGATTATAAAATTATGAACTACATGTCAATGCGTAGCTGACTCAATTTTCTACAACTCTTTAGTTCACATCGAGAGCATCCAAGGTTGTTTGGAGGGTTGAATCGAGAGTCGAAGTCGAAACTGGCACGCAGAATGGGTGAACTATCTCGAGAGTATCACGGACTGTGTGCATTTTAAGTGCGTAGTCCGCGCCGATAAAAAGTACATAGTCCGTGCCACTAATATGAAATAGACCGCGGCTGACGTCAGTAAAATTGGAAATCTGGGCCCAAAACATACTTAGAAACCCAATCAACTTATAAATTAGGGTTTTGGAAAAGGTTTCTAATTCATTCTACGTTCGTTCCTACTTTTGAAGAATCAGTAGTGGTCTAGCGGTCATAGTCTTGATCGAATGATCAAGAGGTCGACGGTTCGAACCCACTTGGATGCACCGGCATGAGTTTGGTTAACGATCCGTCAACGGAGGTCAACCCTGGTCAACAGTCAACTCTGGTCAACACACACAAAGAATAGATTACGCCCACGCTCAAAGAATACTTTAGCCATTTAAAATGGCCTGTGGGTGCGGCGCCTAAAATGGGCACTGGGCGCGATATTCTCGGGATGTCACCTGTTTTCTACATCAAAAGTTCGTCTTTCCCACAAAAACAAATGATAAAATGACTCACAAATGCAAAGCAAAACAAAAATCAGACTCAAAAAGACAAAAACAAAAATTTGTTGGGATGTGACAGGCGTCGTGTGACCTCTCAAATTTAAATTTATATTTTCCACTGCAAAACACTTAGTATAGCGGCAAGCAGGGGTCGAACCCTAGAGAGCTGGTGTGGTTCAGTTGTCCTGTAAACAAATTGATTGGAGGTTTTGTAAAAGAACAATTGTCGCAAGTGCAAGAGTAATAAAACGAAAGGAAATTAATCAGAGAAAGTATTCGGTCTGGGGTTTCCTATTGTGACTCGTTTATCATTGACTTCTAATTATCTGATTTTATGTTCCTAAGTGTGGTTACTCCGTTTCAGGTTATAACCTAAGGTAAGGCCGTTTCAAGCACTTACACCACAATCTACTCAGTTTCATGTTATAGACTTCTAGTTCTAGCAAACCTAATACTCCGTTTCAGGTTATATCAGGTTAAGTGCAACTACTTGTTCTAACGATTTAGTATCAAACGAGCAGCAAACATGGGGGCTGAATTGCTCGGCTAAGTTTTACCATTGCAAGTCTCCACTTAGCTTCACAATTCAGTCCGGGATAAATATGCACAAGAGCTAGTAGAACATAAAACAACATTAAGCAAAGAATCTCAAAACTTCGTCACAATATATTGAACCCCAAACCGAATAGAAGGTTTAGCTACTCATGTCCATGGAAAATAAACACAAATACGAATGAAAGTAAAGGAATTCTTCTCTCGCCGAAGCTTAGTGCTTGTCTCCTCCAAGGCCGGTTGGTGATGCTCGAGTTGATTGCTTGCTTCGATGATGATTATGCCCTGACCCAAGAGTCTTATTTATAGCAAAGACTTGGGGTTTCTACGTCTATATTTGGGCCAGATCCAAATCTTGTTCCGTTTCCAAATCTCTTCAACCGACTTTGCTTGGCTTGCAAGTAAACTTGGCTTGCAAGTAAACTTGGCTTGCAAGTTAACTTAGCTTGCACGCATGCTTAAACCGCCACGCTTGGACGAGCCGAGATTTGTGATCGGGCCAGCTTTTTTCTCGGACGCGGCCTGGGATGGCCTGGGACGCGGCCTGGAACTCTCTCGGGCGCGGCTCGGCCAAAACTGCCTTGTGATGTTTTTGGCACAACATGCCATCTTTAATGCGCGTTTCCTCCTAGAGCTTCCGAAACACCTGAAATGCAAAAAACACTAACAAGTAACTTGTTCGCATAATAAAGTGTCGTAATTGGTGGGATTTGTTGACTCGATGAGTCGTATAAATACGGCTCATCAGGATGCCTCCACGCGAGCGCCTTTGTCTGACGTTGTTGGCTTGACGATACCTTATTAGGGATCACAGGTTGGGATCCCATGGACGTGTGAGGTCAGACTTCTCTTCAGCAACTTTTTCCTTCTGCTTATAGCCCTCGTAGAATGGTGGTCTCGAGTATTTTCTCCATCGATCAGGCGGGTTAGCCTTCACATCCTCTTGAGTTTCCGAAGACACTTTGCTCACGGTCACTTTGTTTGTTGCATGATTGGCCTCATCTGGTAAGTCAGGAGGTAGGGCCCTAAGATATGGAGTGTGCACGATGTCAGATGGCTTCTTCATGCCTGGGCGGTCAGCATCCTCATAAATATTAAAAGTTGATGTCCTGCCAGCAAACGCAAGTGACAACAAGCATGTTTCCATGTCAATCTTGGTCTTAGTGGCAAAGAGGAATGGACGTCCCAAGATAAGTGCGGGAGGATCATCGTCTTTAGCATCTCCTATCTACAAAATATAAAAGTAAGTAGAAACAACAAGATCTCCAACACGGATGGTTAGATTCTCTAGTAAACCGACTGGACGAACACGAGATTTATCCCCTAACTCTACCACAAGTTTAAGAGGTTTCAATGGACCTACCAAGTTTCAAAGAACAATATAAATAATAAGGCATAGCATTCATAGCGACACCCAAGTCAATTAAACAATGATGTATAAGTGTCTCACCAACACCATAGGTGATAGTGAAGGCACCTAGGTCCTTACACTTTCCTGGTGCTTCTCCTCGACTCTTGACAAGTGCGTGCTCCATCGTTTGCTTTCCTAGCTCATGCCTTGCCTCCAACTCGTCTCCTAGTTCATCCTTGTTGATCACATGCTCTCCAGGAGCTTCTACCTGCACAAGACACGGAAGAGGAGTGTTAGAACTCGAAAACAAATTTTACCCAACCGAGAGTATCGCGTCCAAAGGAGATTTTAAGTCTCCGCGCTCACCCTTAATGTGTTCTTTGGGCGCGGTTGCAATCTGTTCATTGAGCGCGGTCAACGCATTAATCATCGCGTCCGCTAAAAAATAAATATTAAATTTGGCGCGTTAGACGAATATCAATTTTTGGCGCAGTTGTCGGGGAGCTGCGCTTCAGTGAAGTTGTTTTTTTTTTGCTTTGCTACTTCCGGTGGATAAGGCTAGTAATGAAACAAACGAGGTGGCAGTAAGCAAAGTGTCCTTGGGAACTCAAGAGGATGTGAAGGCTAATCCGCCTGACCGGTGGAGAAAGGACACGAGAGCCCCATTCTACGAGGGCTTTGAACAGAAAGAAAGTGCTGCTAAGGAGAAGTTTAACCTGACACGCTATTGAGATCCCAACCCGTGATCCCTGTAGAGGTACCCGTCGAGCGAACGACGTAAAACAAAGCCGCTCGCGGGGGGGGGGGGGGGGCAGCCTAATAAACTTTTTATTTCCTTTATTTTGTGTGGGTCAGAGTCAGTTTTTACTCAGTTTTTTGGGAAAAGAAATATTTTGCAAGCAAAACAGGTGCGAAACAGTGCAATCCGTGAGTGGTTCACACTTTATGACCGTGGAAGTAGTACATTTTAGGACCACGTGCGGAGCATTTAGAGTGTACTTCACCCGCAGGACTCACTGACCGGCGTTGACCGAGTTGTTTTAGCAACATTCATCACCCGACGATGAGAACTAGGGGAGTACATGTTTACTTTTATAACTTCTTTCCCTACTTGTGTGTGTCTTGCATACTTTGTATCTTTGAACTAAAGTCGTGCCGTGAGGACACGGCTTGGTTTAAAAGTGTGGGGTGGGTGTGTCAACTGTGTCAGCACGTTTATTTTCTTGCATTCTGTACTGTGTCAGCACGTTTCTTTCGAAAAAATGAATGATAAGTTGTGAAATTCTCTCAATTTCTTGAATATGGAGTATTGAATTTTGATGATGTGAAATAGATGATGCTGATTATATTGTGTTTCTCTCGTGAAATTTGAGTTATGTGACTAAATGTGAATTTAACCCACTACGTGTCTTCTTAAGTAGAAATAAACACGGATGTGGAGTTGATAGAAACGCCCTAGAGAGACTTGACATGCATTCAAAACACCGTATTTCTAATTATATGGTTATATGGATTTAGTGGAGGCTTGCACTTCGAGTTCTATGGATAAGAGTTTGCTCCGCCACAGCAACATTTATGTAAGTAGGCGGGACGGGAAAACAGACTGTCCTATCTCTAGTCTGAAGTAACCGGGAGAAGGTGGATGGCCCCCATCTTGACTCGCGTCAAAAAGGGCGATGATGGGAAAGTGTGGGGAGGTATTTCCATATGCTTGCGGGCGATGATTGGACCTCTCTCAGAATAAAAAAAAGAAAAGGACAAGCACTTCACAATCAAGGAGCAAAGCTCAAGAAAAAAATCAGCCAAGTTGTAAAGTTTTACACGAAAAAGGTGAAGCACCTCATTCAGACACTAGAGTCAAAGGCCAAAGAAAGTTCACTACATCAAAAGCTGTCCAACAAAAAAAGAAAGAAAAGCTCAAAGCCTTATAGCTCGAATGAATCACGTACCAGAAAAAGTAATGAAGTATAACCATATGGCTAGAGTTCGGGACAGCGAAAGCATACATGGGTCAAAAAAAGACTATCTCCCATTCATCCGGAGTCATTTGAATTTCAGCTCAGAGGTAACATGTACCAAGTTAATTTTATGTTAAGCATGATGATTTGAGTAACGACTGAGTTATGCATAGAAAAGCTAATCTAGACTAGCAACTCATATTCATGTGCATGTATTCAAGATGTCGTAGAGCAGATTATGGTGTTGTATTTGTTTTCTTCTATGACTTGTTTTTGTTCGTGACGAACAAGTGTAAGTGTGTGGTGGTTTGAGGAGTCGTATTTATACGACTCGTCGAACTAACTAATGTTATTTATTTCGATACTTTATTATGCGAGCATTTACTTTTTAGTATGGTTTTGCATTTCAGGTCTTTTGAAAGCTTTAGGAGAAATTGTGCAATAAAGACGGCATTTCGATGCCAAATCACCACAACGGCAGATCAGAACTTTGATGCTTTGACAGAGGACTGGGAATGGAAGAGTGATTATAAAATTACAAACTACATGTCTATGCGTAGCTGACTCAATTCTCTACAACTCTCTAGTTCACACCGAGAGCATCCGAGGTCGATCGAGTGCCGAAGTCAAAACTGGCGGGCAGAATGGGTGAACTGTCTCCGAGAGGATCACAGATCGTGTGCATTTTAAGTGCGCAGTCCGCGTCGATAAAATGTACATAGTCTGCGCCGCAAATATGTGCATAGCCCGCGGCTGACGTCAACTAATTCGAAAATTGGAAATCTGGGCCCAAAACAGACTTAGAAACCCAATCAACTTATAAATTAGGGTTTTGGGAAAGGTTTCTAATTCATTCTACATTCGTTCCTACTTTTGAAGAATCAACAGACGGCTCTGGAGAAGAACACGAAGCTTTCGGCGGAGAAAAGAATTTTCTTTTACTTTCATTCCAAAAATATTTATTTTTTGTTATGGATATGAGCAGCTAAATTCTTATTTCAGTTTAGGGTTTCATTTTTTGTTACTACGTTTTGAGTCTCTTTTCATAATGCAATTTCATGTTTTACTGGTTCTTATTCTTCATCGCATGAATTGAATTGTTAGATTAAGTGGAAACTTTGTCGTAAAGCTAATCTAACAACCAATTCTTACCGTTAATAGCTACTGAAAACTTTGTCGTAAAGGTAGATCATAACACCTAAGCTTAATAATACCTTTGTCGGATTATTGTGTTTAGAAAAGAACTAGAAGTCTAACACCTTTGTCAGGTTAGATTATGGTGTATCACCTTTGTCGGGATACTTAGGGTTGTTACCTTTGTCGGAACAACCACACTTAGAAACTTGGAATTCGATCATTAGTTGTTTATGATAAGCGTGTCACAATAGAAACTCTAAGCTGAATATCTTCTCTGATTGAAACCTTCTTTGCGATTTTGTCTCTTTTGCACTCACAACTGCTTAACCCCCTGTTTCTTTAATTGTCTACAGATTCAACTTCCAAACCAGCTCTCTTGGTTTGACCCTGCTTGCCGCTACACTAGTTGTTTGTAGGCGAAAATAAATTAAATTTGACGCGTCAGACGAGGCGCTTTAATGGTGAATCCCAGTGTTCAAGAAATCGACCGCCTAGGCAGCCATTTTCGTGCTCCCCCCTGATTTCTTCAAAATGGTCTAATTAATCGGTGATTGGGCGATTGAACGAATTTATGACGAATTTACATGCTTTTTAGTCAAATACTCGCTCGAAATGAATGTTTAAAGACAAAAAGCTTGCTGGCATGGGGAATGCCTTCAATGGTGGTCGACTGTGTTAGGGTTTTTTTTTGGGAGAGATGATGAACAATAATATTTTATTTAAATCCTTCAAGTTTTGAATATTACAATTGGACCATATAATTTAGAATAATATACTAACTAGTTTGTCTAAAGTATTGACTTCAAATCAAGGTCCAATTAGTCAAATATATTAATACATTTATATTGAAAATTATATAAATTGAAAACCGATTAATCCCCGATTAATCCTTACGGACCCTTTCCGCCCGATTCATGCCTAGCATTTTTTATATCCTTGGTGAATCCTCACATCACATTCCCATATTGTTTGGTCTTTGAAGAAATTACTATTTATCCTTATAATCCACTGATGGACCCAAATTATACGAATCATAAACACCGTAAAACCCCCTTAATTAGACACTTTGTCTATTTAACTTTTGCTTGTTAGTTCCGATATATTTCTACAGGGTATTATGGCGCTTAGAGAGAAAACACGCTAAGGAGAGGAGTTTACGCTGAAAAGATATTAAGAGTTATTCCAAGGTAAAGATCAGACGCAGACTGAAGAAATCAAGGATCCTGACATGGAATCACTCCAAACAAATCAAACCGAAGAGGAATTTGCATTGAAGACTCAACCGACCGGGTGAGAAAATGCCGCAGAAACCACCCGACCGGATGAAGCAGATCCAGGCCCTTTGCCGAGCTGACCAAACACTCGATTCAAGTTGCTCAAGCAAACCACCTCATCTAACAATTCCGCCTCGACCAAAGTGTTTAAAATGGAAAATAAAGTGGACAATGTCGGAAAACCAAGGAGAATTCCCGAGCCAATTGAGAGTTGGCCCAATGCCAAGCAAAGACTCCGCGTACACTAGGCACCATGACCGAATTACTCGAGCCAACCGACGAATCTTGCAAATCTGGCTCGACCAAGATGTTTGGAATGCCCAACAAGTCGGACAATCTTGCTTACCAGACAAAACGCGCGAGCAGATTGGCAGTTGGCCCAATTCCATAGTAAAGGCCGCGCGCATAGGCACCAAAACCAAGTTGCTCGACCAAAACATGGAATTTGGAAATTCTGACTCGACCATTAGTCTTAGAATCACTTGGCCAGTCCAAATCAACTATCAAAATGCACGTTTGGACAAGGTGACCGGCCACCATGCTTGGAGGTGGCCAAGGGAGGAGCTCCTCCCCATTCCACCACCTGCTACCGGCGGCTCCTCCTCCATATGACCGGTGGCTTTCTCCTCCCCCATGTGGCAGCTCCTCCTCCTCCTCCCTTGGATCAAAGACACTTGCCACCATCTCCACCACGCATCTCCTCCCCTTATGGCTATAAATACCATGCATCCCCTCCTCATTTGTATCATCCCATTCTCATCCAAAAATCACTTATCTCTCTAAAATTGTAAATTTGGCTTTGGAAATAAAGATTGCTCCCTTGGCGCTTCAACGGTAGTAAGTATTTTAATATTTATTTACTGTTTTTAATTTCCAATTCCTTAGTTATAATGTTTAGCGCGATAAATAGTAGCTAAACCCATATTCGGTTGAGGGTTCTCACCCTTGTGCCCACATCTTGAGACTCTTGCACCTTATGTCATTTTGCACTTCTCTAGTCTTTGAGATCTAGTTTGAGTAACACCTTTGTCGGGTTGTTCAAACTAGCGAAAGACTAGAAGCCTAAAGCTTTGTCAAGCTTGTTGTGGAATACCACCTTTGTCGGGGTATTTGGGTTGTCACCTTTGTCGGGACAACCACATCACAACTTGACAGGTTAAGGGTGTGGAGTACCACCTTTGTCGGGGTATTTGGGTTGTCACCTTTGTCGGGACAACCACACTTAGAAGTGTAAAAGAAATCATTTGGAGTCAATGATAGATGTGTCACAAGAAGAGTCCCAAAACCGAATGCTTTCTTTTAATTGTAATAATTATCAGTTACTTTCCAGTACTAAAACCAACCAACCAACCAATCAATCACTTAGCTGGTAGCTTTAAAACCAAACAACCAATCCCGAAATTGTCCAACTAAAAGAACAATTATCCCCCTAATTCCCTTGGGTTCGACCCCTACTTACCACTTACTACCCAGTAGTGTAGTCGCGAGTAGCGGACTATTATAAATTTATTTGTACAAATCGCTCCGACGACAAGCGATCTGTCATCCACGTCAAGTCTTTTTTCAACACAAGGTTCCAAATCTGACCTATCAGGAGCGCTTTATTGTAAAGGCATAGATTCAGTATTCTAAGCCCTCCCTCCTTGTTTTAGCTTGCACACTTCCTTCCACCCTTCCAGATTTTTCTTCCCCGACGCTGTCCCTGTCCAAAGGAAAATTTCTACATATAGCAGAAATTCTCTTTAACACACAACTAGGGAACACAAGCACCCTCATCCAATAAGATCCAATAGAGCTGAGAACATGTTTCACAAGTACTAATCTTCCTGCATATGAAAGACACTTTGCACCCCAAGACTTGATCTTGCTCGTCATCTTATCAATGACAACACTATTATCTGCCTCCCTGAGCTTCATACCATGCAGAGGAACCCCAAGATAAGAAAACGACAACTGTCCCTCCTGGTAATTGACAATAGAGGCCAACAAGTTCTCCTCGTGCTCACTACAACCTCAAACATAAATGGCTAATTTATCAACATTCACTTTAACCCCAGACCACTGATGAAAGGTTCTCATGGCATCTCTCACTTCACTCAAAGAATCCGGATTGGCTTTGGAGAAGATAATAACGTCATCAGCAAACAATAAATGAGTCATGCTAATCCTCGCATACTTTGGATTATACTGAAAGTTCTCAGAACTCTTCATATTACCCAACAATCTGCTCAAAACTTCCATTATTAATGTGAAGAGGTATGGAGAAATAGGGTCACCTCGTCGCAAGCCTCTGCTACTCCATGAGTATCCTTCCAAACTTCCATTGATCAGAACATAACATTTTGCCGTGGAAACACAGGCCATAATCCAGTTTATAAACCTAAGTGGAAAAAAAATGCCTAGAGTGTACGGAAAAAAGCTCCAATCAACTGTGTCGTAGGCTTGATATATCTAGCTTTAACATGCACCGTTTACTCACAGCTTTATGGTTGTAATTGCACAATAGCTCCTGAACCAAACTAATGTTATAAGCAATATTTTTCCTTTCTATAAAAGCAGATTGTGCTTGGTTCACAAGGTACTTTAACACTGGTTTCATCCTGTTTGCTAGCAAGGTGGAGATAATTTGATAGACTACATTGCACCAACTGATTGGTCTGAAATCCACAGGGCAACAAGCATTATTCACTTTGGGAATTAACGCTAAATATGTTGAGTTAGTACCTGAAGGCATATCTTCTGCTCCTGTAAGCAAAAAGTTCCTGATGCTATCAAGTAGGTCTTTTTCCAATATAAGGCCAAGCAGGTTTAAAGAACTCCGCATTATACCCATCTGGCCCTGTGATGGACCATAATTATACGAATCAAAAACACAGTAAAACCCACTAAATTAGACTGTTGGTCTATTTAACTTTTGCTTGTTAGTTCCGATATATTTCTACAGGGTATTTCAGAGCTTAGAGAGAATACATGCTAAAGAGGAGCTTTTAAAGCATAAAAGATGTTACGAGTCATTCCAAGGTCAAGATCATATGCCGACTGAAGAAATATCAAGGATCCTGACGTTGAATCACTCATAACAAATTAAGCAGAAGAGGAATCAAAGTCAGACGGAGCGAAATTGGACTGATAGTTTTGTGAAAAGACTCCACAAAACTGTCAAAATACACTCATGGACCAAGGTGACCGGCCACCTTGCTTGGAGGTGGCCAAGGGAGGAGCTCCTCCCCTCATGGTGACCGGCCACCGGCGGTTCCTCCCCTCATGGTGACCGGCGGCTTTTGCTCCTCCATGGAAAGCTTGCCATGTGGTGGCTCCTTCACCACATCTTCACCTCCTCCTCCTCCTCCTCCCTTGGATCAAAAACACATGGAAGCCATCTCCACCCTCCATTTCTCCTCCCTTTGGCTATAAATACAAGCCATTCTCCTCTCATTTGTATCATCCAAAAATCAACATTTCACTTATCTCTCTAAGTTTTGTAAGTTTGGTTTTGGAAATAAAAGATTTCTCCCTTGGCGCTTCAACGGTTGTAAGTATTTTAATATTTATTTACCGTCTTTAATTTCCAATTCCTTAGTTATAATGTTTAGCGCGATAAATAGTAGCTAAACTAGTCGTTCAGTAGAAGGGGTGGACTTGTATTATAAAATGTTTTAGACTATTAATTTAGTGTCTCGTCTTTGTATTCAAAACTTGTTCTATGTGCCATATATTAGATCAGAACTTCCAAGGTTGAGTGGATGCTTGAAATGGCAAAGCTCTTCTGTGGAAGTTCGCAAACATACTCGGGTAAGTGGATGCTTGAAATGGCAAAGCTTATCTGAGGAGTTTGATCTCTCTCAAACACCATTTTGGGTAAATCGGAAAAGACAACCCAAAATGGATGCACATAGGCTAGTATACCTTGAAATGGGGTGCTAGTCTAAGTAGAACAAGGGCTTTACGTTTTTTGCAAAAGATTAGACAGTGTTGCAAGTCGAGTGCTTGAAATGGCCTTGATTCACTTTCGAACACTTTTGCAAAAGACTAGACAGTGTGGCAAATCGAGCGCCGGAAAAGGCCTTGATACACGTTTGAATACTTAGAAGATTCACTAAGGGTCAATGATAAACAGGATATAATACAAGGCCCCTGAAACCGAACGCTTTCTTTTAATTGTAATAATTATCAGTTACTTTCCAGTACTAAAACCAACCAACCAACCAATCAATCACTTAGCTGGTAGCTTTAAAACCAACCAACCAACCTAAAACACGCCCTCCCACTGAATAACCCCCTCAAAGAACAATTATCCCCCTAATTCCCTTGGGTTCGACCCCTACTTACCACTTACTACCCAGTAGTGTAGTCGCGAGTAGCGGAAACTATAAATTTATTTTGCACAGAGAACATTGCACCTTAACGACAGTGCAGTGGGCTCCGTCACCCTGCAACTTTGAAAGATGGAAGGTTCTTTACAATTTTAGCAATCTCATTATAAGATACATCGCTCACTAGCGAAACACAATCCTCCTCTTTGACTTTGGCCCATAGCATAACTCTTCATGAACAACCAGGACCCCAGAATGTTATCCATTCAATAACTCCCTGAAATAATTCACATATCGTTCTCTAATGTCATTAGGATCAAAGGAATAGTCCCGACCCTTTTTTTAAACGATTTATTTTATTGAAAGAGGCCGAAGGCCTGTAAAGGCCTAAAACAAAAGTCAAGGAGCAGCAGCTCTATAAGGAGAAAACTCAAAGACGATTATCATCCTGAAAGAGACGTCTGGTAGCGGAGGGTCGGACGTTACCGTCGTCTTGAACTCTATGGCTGTAACCAAAAGTGGGAGGCTCACAATCACCATGGAAAAGGTGCGGGAGGTTGTTCTTATCTCCATTGATAGCTGCACGAGTGGCTATCGGAGCTTGGTCTAGATTGAGCTGTCCTTCCCTGGAGGCTAGGCAAACGAGGGAAAGGGCTGAGCTGTTGGCAAGGGCGCAAACCTTTTGAAAGGTGATGATCCCATAGCGCTGGACCAACCTTCTCCCTAAGTAAACCATTTCAACCGGCGCTTCCTCCCAGTTGGAGTTAGTCAAATTGCGAATGGTCGGGTGAGAGCTCTGAACCGTCCACGAACAAGGAAGCTCGTCATTGCCTGACAAGGCTTGGTTAATGATCCATGGTAAGCCGCAACCCACACTAATAGGGATCCTGTGAGCGCCCCCAAAGATCCAGTCACCCTTGCGATCTCTAGCAAGATGGCCACCCCAAGAAATAGCCCCCTTGACGACGATTGCGACATTAAGCGTGAAACGCCCAATGCCTGGATTCCAACGACTCCAGCGTCCGAGATGATGGGATCTCACACCGTGAATGCCCAACAGATGGAGACATTCTGCATCCACAGCGTCTTTAGGGGGAATGAGACGTGCAAGATTCCATGCCCATGAATGCATGTGCCGCTGCCAGTCTCGGGCTTTGCCTTCGTAGATCAGGGAATTACCAGCCTTCCATAACTCATAGACCATAACAAGCTAACCCCAAGGCCAGGCATTCCATGAAGCCTCTGGGTATTTGTCCTAGCCATACATGAGCCAAACCTTTGGTGCCGTGGACTCTGGGTTTGTTGAATCTCAACCCCAGCCATCGCCAGAATTCAATACCCATATCTCCCTCGAATAAAATATGGGTCAAGGATTCTTGGCAGGGATTGCGGCAGCACACACAGCGGGAGGCAAGGGGAATGTTGAGCCTAGAGATGGCATCTTCTACTCGAAGGATACGATGGAAGACCTTCCAGACGAAGCATGAAATCTTGGGTGGAAGCCATCTCTGCCACAGATGTTTTGCCCAGGGACGAGAAGGATGCTTGATTTGCCCATATTGCCAAAAGTGCCGGACTGAGAACCCTTGCCTGCCATTCCCGATCCACAAGCACTGATCCTTTCCAAAACCAGGGGAATAGTGGGCAAGAAGATGTGCTTCTCTCGCTGGAAGGGCTGAGGTTAGTTCATCCAAAAGCGCTGGCTGATTGAAAACCTCCAAAACGCTCAAACATTTGAGCTGATCAGAAGGAACTACTCCAATTCTCCAGCAATAGGTTTCCACACTCGTATCTCCACGACCTAGGTTCCAAACGCAGTTGTCCCGAATGGCCGGAACAAGGTGGCTAAAGGCGTTCCAAACTCCGGACCCACTCTCCCCAAACCGGAATCTGGCTCTACTGCACCTAGCCCAAAGGGTTCTCTGTTCCAAAAATCTCCAGGCCATCTTCCCATGCAGAGCTAGCATGACGGATTTAGGGTCTCTTATTCTAAGACCACCACAATGCTTAGGTTTACACAGATCTTGCCAACTCTTCCAATGATGCCTTTTGGATCCTCCGCTGTCCCAAACAAAGTTGGCCATCAGTGAGGCAAGCCTGTTGAGGATGGTGATTGGGACTGGAAGCACCATCATAGAATGAATTTCGATCGTATTGAGGACTGATTGACAAGAGTCACTCTGCCTCCCATACTCAAAAACTTCTTTATCCAGCCACCAATGCGGTCATTAACCTTGCTCACCAGCGCGGAGAACATGTCTATGCGAGCCCTCCCCCGATAAAGCGGTGCACCCAAGTACGAAACTGGTAAACTCCCCTCTTGAAATCCGGTAAGCCTGATTGTAATTATATCCCCTGTTCAAGCAAGTGTTCTAGGTCGTGTTTGGACAGACCTTGAACTCTCTACACAACAGTTCAACACAACAGAACAAACAAAGACAGGAGCACGCACGGAATGATAACCCAGTTCGGCCAGGCCTACTCTGGGGGGTTTCCCACACCCGGAAAAGGGACAACAAATCTTTATTACGAGTTTAGGGCACAGGAGGTCTTACACTTACACAACACCTTTGCTTGTAATGGCCTCACCACTAACACTCCGTCTCTCAGATTTGTAACCGAGGTTCGTCGCAACTCTCCTCGATCCCCTTCGTCCAGATCTACTATCCGAACGTTCTCGAACTTCACTTGAAGCTCGGATGCTTTCTCTTGAAAGCAAGTTGTTCCCCTTTGTTGTGTGCGCAGTATGATCACTTCCAGGCAGTCTGAGATGCACTTGCTAAGACTGCACTTACACCGATGAGTTTCTGGTAGAGAGAACTCAAACGGCTGTCGCTTCTTCTCCAATCAGTAGAGTTTTCCTCGTGTTTATTTTCTCAGCAGAAGCGAAAGGAATTAGGGTTGCCCTTGCATTGTATTTATGCTTGGACGAAACCCTAATTCACACAAGATAAACTCCATCAAATATTTCGGGAATATTCCCAAATATTCTGAAGCGTATCTCACAAAGCGGAAGAAGGAATATATGAGTAACCTTCTTCATCAAGTCAGCCACGTCCTCTTCATGCAAATATTTGACGCTCGAAAAACTTGCTGACCAATCTCCAAATATTCGAATCTAAAGATCCTCGATCTTTCAGAATCTTCCACGAGACAAGACAAACCCACCTTGCCAAGTCAGACACCGGTTTAGAGTAAATATCCATTCGAATATCTGGAGATCGAATGCATCGCTGGCCGTCTTCAAATCGAAAAGATATTGGATCCAGAACCTTCCGGAGAATATCTTCTGCGTCTGCTCTACGCTGTACAGAAGAGTCAGAATGTGTTCGTACTCTTCCTGAACATTTCCTCGAACAGTTCTAAAGCCGCTTTGCCAAACAGTATGCCATTCATGGGAACATCAATCTCCCCCTTGGCATTTTTGGCAAAACCAAATCTGCGATCTGTCTAGGCTTTAGACACACTAGCCAGAGCCATCCAAACTTCTCCCCCTTTTTGCCACAAACTGGCAAGGGTCAAATCCTCCAATCTGGTCTTCTCGATAATAGGAATCTGATCTGCTCCCCCTCAACCAAGGCCTGATTATCTCTTCGATCAACTGATGATCTGTACCTTTAGTCAAAACTCCTTTTTGGAGCAGTTCCAATCCGTGTAGTCAGTGCACCAAAATCTTTCACTCAGTCAACCACTTTCGTGTGGTATCCTTGAGAGCAAACTAAACACCTTTCTGAAAAGTGACGACTGAGGGATCCTCAACAGATATAGCAGGGACCTTATGATTACTTTTCTTGTCGCGGAGGACTCCCCCTGCAGACTTGCTCTCCCCCTCAGCATTCTTCTTGGCAGCTCTTGCAATGAACTCCCCTTTTTTTTTTTTATGAGTTCAGCAGGAGCGACGGAGTCCTGATTCGTGCTAGATGGGCTTCTAGTAAGGAGTCAACGAGGAAGGCGACTTCAATCTCAATATCAGAAGGATCTAAGTGTAGCCTTTATACGGTCTTCATGGAAACCCTCTTGAACAACATCTGGTGAATCAACCGAGATATCAACAACAATTCCAACTGTTCCCTCTTCAACCGCTACGATCTGGGACAATCAACTCTTGACTTAGCAGGAGCAAAAGGAATCCTCCTATTGTAGGTCCTCAACGACAATTATCAGTGTCTTTGTATAGATCTTCCATCCCATCATCTTCCTTATCTGAACCTGATTTTATACTCATAGTACCAGTTCGCTGCTCGTCAGGGCCCCAATCATAGCACAACTGGCTTCACCTGGATACTTTCCGCCTTCCACCATCCAGAGTAAACAGGACACTTCCTATGTCCGAGACAATTTCTTCCATTGAAGATCCATAGCCAGAGAATCTATCCTAATCATCCCAGTAGATTTTCGAAGAGAAACAGGATATATTTCAAAAACTCATACTGATTGTCCCAGCCCCTTGCATGAGTGATCAGTCCAACTGTTTAGCTGGAGTTTCGCATCTGACTGACCACTGGCTGGAACACTTAGTTCTCGACAACACACAGACCCAAAGAGGATCTGAGTGTTTCAAACTGGGCAGCATCAAGCGGTTTGGTAAAGATATCAGCTAATTGCTTGTCCGTTGTGACATGTTGCAGAGTGACAACCTTCTGTTCAACCAGTTCTCTGATGAAGTGATGCCTGATGTCGATGTGCTTCGTCCTGGAGTGCTGAATCGGGTTTTTGGAAATACTGATCGCGCTCATATTGTCACAGTACAATGTCATCTCTTTCTGCTCAACTCCGTATTCAGATAGCATCTGTTTCATCCATAGGAGCTGAGTGCAGCAACTTCCTGCAGCGATGTATTCTGCTTCGGCCGTAGAGAGCGAGATGCTGTTTTGTTTTTTGCTAAACCATGAAACCAAATTGTTTCCCAAGAAGAAACATCCTCCAGACGTGCTCTTCCGATCTTCAGCGTTTCCTGCCCAATCAGTGTCACAGAAGCCAACCAGGTGTGGATTGGTGTCTTTGGTGTACCAGATCCCAAATTCAACAGTCCCGCACACATATTTTATAATTCTTTTAACTTGCAGAAGGTGACTTTCCTTTGGTTCTGACTGGTACCTTGCACAGACTCCGACTGCATATGATATATCCGGTCTGCTGGCGGTTAAGTACAGGAGACTTCCAATCATGCTTCTATATAGAGTCTGATCAACTTTGACTCCAGCCTCGTCTTTAGAGATCTTTAAATGAGTTGCAGCAGGCGTTCGTTTGTGACTTGCCTTTGCAAGATCAAATTTCTTAATCAGGGTCTTGGCATACTTACTTTGTGAGATGAATATCCCATCCTCTTTCTGTGTCACCTGCAATCCCAGAAAGTAGCTCATCTCTCCTACCATGCTCATCTTGAACTCTTTCTGCATCTGATCCACGAACTGATCTACCAGTGTCTGAGTGTTCGAACCGAACACAATATCATCAACATAGATTTGTGCGATAATAAAATCTGACCTTGTGTGTTTGACGAACAAGGTCTTGTCCACTCCCCCTCGCACATATCCATGGTTGATGAGAAACACTGTGAGTCGCTCATACCAGGCTCTGGGCGACTGATTGAGACCGTACAGGGCCTTCTTGAGGCGATACACATGAGCAGGGTGATGCGGATCCTCAAATCCTTTTGGCTGAGACACAAAAACCTCTTCATTTAGAAGTCCATTTAGGAACGCACTTTTAACATCCATCTGAAACAGACGAAACTTCAGATGACACGCAAGGGCAAGTAGCAGGCGAATGGCTTCAAGTCGTGCGACAGGGGCGAAGGTTTCATCAAAATCAATCCCCTCTATCTGAGAAAACCCCTGAGCCACAAGCCGAGCTTTATTTCTAGTGATATTTCCTGATGTATCTGATTTGTTCTTAAAAATCCATTTTGTGCCGATGACGTTTACACCATCAGGTTTTGGAACTAAGTCCCATACGTCATTGCGGGCAAATTCCTCCAGTTCTTCCTGCATGGCGAGAACCCAATACTCATCAACTAGTGCTTCCTTTACGTTCTTGGGCTCAATTGAAGACAGAAAGCATGAGCAGGCAGCGAGTCTTCTGTAATTTCCGCGAGTTTGAATTCCATCACTAGGTGCACCAATGATCTCAGAGATTGGGTGGTCTCTGGAGATTCGACGAGAGGGTTGTAGTGCAGCACGATCCTCTTGAGTACTAACCTCTTCACCCACAACAGAGGAAGAGTCCCCAATGGCATTATCAGCAATACGAGTATCTTCTGTCGAGTCAGTCACAGTCGGAATGGGCAGTGTCACTGCTTCAGGTGCTGTTCCAACTGGTTCAATAGCTGTCGTGACACCCCCTGTCGAGTCAGTCTCAGTAGAATGAGAGGGTGGAACAGTGCCAGATGCTGTTCCGGCTGCTTCGTCAGCATCATCTGGGGCAGTAAGATCAACAACGTCATCCTTGATCTTGACATTGATAGACTCCATAACTGTTCCTGTGCGTTTGTTGAACACCCTGTATGCTCGACTGTTCGAGGAATATCCAAGGAAGAATCCCTCATCACTCTTAGGATCAAGCTTCTGTCGGTACTCGCGGTCATTCAAAATGTAACACTCATTCCCAAAGATGTGAAAGTACTTGACTGTGGGCTTCTTCCCTTTCCAGAGTTCATAGCAGGTCATCTCCGTACCTGTGCGTATTGTCACCCGGTTTATAATGTGGCATGCCGTGTTCATTGCTTCTGACCAGAACTTCAGGGGAATCTTCTTGGCATGGATCATTACGCGAGCCATTTCCTGAATTGTGCGATTTTTCCTTTCAACAACGCCATTTTGCTGAGGAGTGATTGCAGAAGAAAACTGATGGGCAATCCCGTGTTTGACACAGTAAGAGGTCATAGTGGCATTCTTGAATTCTGTGCCGTTATCACTCCTGATACTTACCAGGCGTTCTCCGCTGGCTTCTCTTTCTCTCTGGAGAAGGGTAGCAAGTTCAATGAACTGAGGTGCAGCTGCAGACTTGTCTCGAAGGAATCGGGTCCATGAAAACCTGGTGAAGTCGTCCACACATACCAGGACATACTTGTTGCCACCGTAGCTCTCAACCTGCATCGGCCCCATAAGATCCATATGGATTAGTTCGAGCGGTCTGCTGGTACTGATCTGGGTGGTGTTCGAATGCGATGCTTTAGTCTGTTTACCGATCTGGCATTCTCCACATAAGACATCTATGTCTCCTTTAACCTTGGGCATTCCTCGGATGAGACCAGACGTGCTGAGCTTCTTCAGAGTTTTGAGATTCAGATGACCCAGTCTCCTGTGCCAGAGTGACATCTCATCTGCTTGACTAGAAAGACACGTAGCTGTTCTGGCAGAACCTATAAGATAACAGTCGTTGTCTGCTCTACAACCTTTCATCAGCGTCCCTCCTTCCTTGTTCAGAACATGGCAGGAGTCATGAGTGAAATGAACGTGAAATCCTCCATCACAAAGTTGGCTGATACTAATGAGATTCACTTTCAGTCCTTCAACTAGAAGGATGTCATTGAGTACAGGAAGATCCGGAACCTTCAATGTCCCACAGCCGATCACCTGACCCTTTCCTCCATCACCGAATGTAACGAACTGCCTCTTCGTGACAGGTCGAATATGAGTGAGAAATTGGAGTTACCTGTCATATGTTCAGAGCATCCGCTGTCGAAGTACCAGCGATCTTTTTCCATGTGACTTGAAGAGCTGAAGGCAACAGTGCAGACGATGTTATTTCTGCAGACCTTTGCGTCTGACTCCCAGTTATGAAGCATGCTTGATTGGGGAATGTCTTGCTCAGATCTGCGTTTATTGAGTTTTCGGACCATTCTGCCAAACCTCCGAGTCAGCGTATTTAGTTGAAGAGGAGTGCTGTCAGTCTCTGACACCACCTCAGACACCTCTGCTTTCCATGAAAATTCTTTGTCACCTTCGGTTGTGTTTTGACCTCCCTTTGGAGTCATCTTGAACAGTTCTAGGATCCCACTCAGTGTGTCGAGTGTTTGCTCTGGTACCATTTGTAATTATATCCCCTGTTCAAGCAAGTGTTCTAGGTCGTGTTTGGACAGACCTTGAACTCTCTACACAACAGTTCAACACAACAGAACAAACAAAGACAGGAGCACGCACGGAATGATAACCCAGTTCGGCCAGGCCTACTCTGGGGGGTTTCCCACACCCGGAAAAGGGACAACAAATCTTTATTACGAGTTTAGGGCACAGGAGGTCTTACACTTACACAACACCTTTGCTTGTAATGGCCTCACCACTAACACTCCGTCTCTCAGATTTGTAACCGAGGTTCGTCGCAACTCTCCTCGATCCCCTTCGTCCAGATCTACTATCCGAACGTTCTCGAACTTCACTTGAAGCTCGGATGCTTTCTCTTGAAAGCAAGTTGTTCCCCTTTGTTGTGTGCGCAGTATGATCACTTCCAGGCAGTCTGAGATGCACTTGCTAAGACTGCACTTACACCGATGAGTTTCTGGTAGAGAGAACTCAAACGGCTGTCGCTTCTTCTCCAATCAGTAGAGTTTTCCTCGTGTTTATTTTCTCAGCAGAAGCGACAGGAATTAGGGTTGCCCTTGCATTGTATTTATGCTTGGACGAAACCCTAATTCACACAAGATAAACTCCATCAAATATTTCGGGAATATTCCCAAATATTCTGAAGCGTATCTCACAAAGCGGAAGAAGGAATATATGAGTAACCTTCTTCATCAAGTCAGCCACGTCCTCTTCATGCAAATATTTGACGCTCGAAAAACTTGCTGACCAATCTCCAAATATTCGAATCTAAAGATCCTCGATCTTTCAGAATCTTCCACGAGACAAGACAAACCCACCTTGCCAAGTCAGACACCGGTTTAGAGTAAATATCCATTCGAATATCTGGAGATCGAATGCATCGCTGGCCGTCTTCAAATCGAAAAGATATTGGATCCAGAACCTTCCGGAGAATATCTTCTGCGTCTGCTCTACGCTGTACAGAAGAGTCAGAATGTGTTCGTACTCTTCCTGAACATTTCCTCGAACAGTAAAAAGCCGTTTTGCCAAACAGTATGCCATTCATGGGAACATCACTGATGATCTCCGTTTTTCGCACAAGGGGGAACACTGAAGGAAAGAAAATGGTGCTCTTATCTGGGTTGAGACGTTGCCCTGAAACCATGCAAAATTCACTGATGATCTCCATAAGGTTGCGAATTGAGTTCTTGGCTCAGTTTGTGAAAATAAGAAGATCATCTGCAAATAAGAGATGGTTCACTTGCACTGCACGCCGTTTAGTGATATAGGCTTGGAGGACTCCGTGCTCCACCCCGGCATTAAGGATCCTGCTAAGCCATTCCATCGCAAGCACAAAGAGGTTGGAAGATAACGGGTCACCTTGGCGAACTCCTCTGGTCGACTTGAAGTATCCAAACAACTTCCCTTCCCATTTGACCGAGTAAAAACAGTTGGCTACACACCTTGAGATCATATCGCACCATGGCTCTGCGAACCCTAAACTCCGGAGAATTCCAAGAATGAAGGACCAGGACACTCTATCGTAAGCTTTGGCCATGTCTAGCTTGATAATAAGGTTCTCGCTGAATGTCTTGTGATTCAAGTCGTGAGAGAGGTCATGAGCGAGAGAAATATTTTCGTGAATGGCGCGCTCCTTAATGAATCCGACTTATTCCTCGCTAATGAGACGGGGGAGCCAACTAGCCATCCTTGTGGCTAGAATACCGGAGATGATTTTGTAGAAGTGCTAGAGGAAGTGACCGATACAATCAATGGATCGAAGAAACGAAAATGAAGATGACACAAAGAGTTTACCCTGGTTCGGGACCTTCTGTCCCTACTCCAGCACCAATATGAGAGATTTTATTAAGCCCAATGGCAATTGAATGTACAGGAATGATTGGAACAATCGCACGAACGAATTACAACAGTTTGAATGAATCAATTTTTGCCAGAACGAGAAATCCCCAATTCGGAGCTCAAGAACCCTAACTGCTCAGGAACCCTAATTATTTTTGATTTCCAGGAAAAACGAATTGGAGGAGACGAGACGAAACGACCACGTTTTATACTGAGGTTCAAACCGAAGCGAGACGACAGCGTTTCCATTACGCTTCGCGCTCGTAACCAAACGTCGGCGTTTTCCTTACGCGCGAAGCCCAGTAATTGAACTCGGCCCAGAACGATGTCGCTTCGTTCGAAACAGACTTAACTGAAAACCTTTGTTATGCCTCAGCCTCCTTTCCCTGCACAGATAAACCCAGCAAACACCCTTTATCCACACTGAAACTTCAACATACAAAATACCATTGGCTTAACCAGTTAATGTAAATGAAGACCAACTTTCACAGATTTTGTGACAGAAATTGCATAAGCTGATCGGCCGAAGCTGGGAGATGGCTATAGAATGGGCCACCTTGGGAATCAAGGTAAGGTAGGTCGAGGAAAAGCTGCGAGGGAGGGGAAGGCCCTCGAAGAACCCTTCTACAGCAGCAAGAAGATCATCCTTAATTACGTCCCAGAAATAAACGTAGAAATGACCGGTAAAACCATCCGGCCCGGGAGAGCTGTCGGGTGCCATGCCTTTGATCTCACATCTGATCTCTTCTTCCTCCGATTTACGGCAAAGGGCCTCGTTGTCCTCTGGAGATACCACGGGTTGGAAGATACCAAAGATGTCATTCGTAGGAGGAGCGGTTGGGCCTCCAAAAAGATCTGTATAAAAGGACACTGCGGCATTTCCAATGACCTCTCTATTGTCTATGAATGTGCCATCAGGGAGCTCAAGATGAACTTTATTTTTAACTCTTCTTGCCTTAAGAGCGGCATGGAAGAGCTTGCAGTTATGATCTCCATGTTCCAACCAGTTCAGCCGGGCTTTTGCTTTGAGCATATCTTGGTGAAGATCTGCGAGATCTTGGTGTTGTCCTTTACACAAGGTCACCTCATTGGCAAGCTCACTGTTCCAACCACGCTGCAGCCTGGCTTCTAGGACTCCCACTTTCAAAAGCATGTCTCGCAGCTTAACTCTAACATCGCCAAAGATATCCCAATTCCACTCTAATGCTCATATCACCTCAGTTCTCTCTCATGCTACACTTGAGCTCACCTTTAAAGCTCTTCAACCTAGCTTGCAATTGAAACAAATTTTTTGCTCCCCTCTGCCACTTATCCCTTAAGCACACAATGAACTCTTCTGTTCGGTTCCAATAAGCTTGAAAACAGAACCATCTTTTGATATTTGGTTTGTGCCCAAGAAAAGTGATTGCTGGGCAGTGATCAGAGATTCCAGGCTAAGGAAACAACCCATTTATGATGGGAAACAAGTCTGTCATCCTCTCATTAACAAAAATTTTGTCAAGCTTACACCAAATTCTAGCGCCTTCTTCATGATGATAGGACCAAGTGTAAAAGTTTCCACTAGCAGCGACATCCTTCAACCCAGTTTGCTCAAAAAGGCTAGTAATTTCTCTAGCATCTGCCTCTCGAACTATCAAGCCATTCAATTTTTCTTGTTGATTCATAACGCATTTGAAATCACCTGTGAACATCCAGGGGCCTACACATCTAGCCATAGCATCAACTATAGTATCCCACAAAACTGTTCTGTCTCTCTGAAAGTTCATAGCATAAACAAACCCAGCCATAAAGTGTCTATCTTCCACACTACTTCACATAAAATAACCTGAGAACTAGCAAATCAAATATTAACTCTGAAAACGTTAGGGTTCCACTTGCTAACCTTCTTATCGTTTATAATTTTGTTTATTTGTGTTTTTGTGTAAGCTTCAGTTTTAGCTGTTCAGAGGTGTTGGCTGTTTTTGTATATTACTAAACACCTTTTCTAATGTTATGAGCCATGAGCTCAAAAAAAAGTCTTTGTATAATTTTGAGCTAGTTTGATGTATGCAGGTGAATTTGGTTTGTCTTTCCCATATATATAAATACCTCTTTTTTCACCAACAATAATAACACATGTGGGAAAAAAAGGCATGCATAACTTTAATTTCTAGCCCGCCACTATAGTGATAACAGTAGTATAGTATATAGGTGGCAATTATGCCCTAAACCCGTCAACCAGCCCGTTTATCGTCCTATTAGTAAACGAATTTAGTAAACGCGAGTCCGTTAAAAATACTATTATAAACGGGTTAAACGGATTAACCACATTAACCATCTAACCCTCTAACAGCCCGTTTAGCTTATAGAAAAATCGAGTTTTCTGTCCTATCTATTCCGTCGCCGACTGGCCCTAACCGGATGCGATTCTCTTCAATCGATTCCAACAGCGGAAGCTTGCACTAAAGACGGAAGACCTACAATCGAATTTCGCTGAAGCAGCTCTGGTTCGTCGGCGTCGGCGTGAGGTGTTTTTAGGGTTTGAGGTATAAAAATTAAATCAATCTGGTAAATCGAAACTGGTTAAAGTTCGGACTCTACCGCATTCCAAAATCAACAGGTAATTTTTGCAATTCATTTATTCATACATGTTGCAGCAATCAATGCTTTGAAGTCCTAATTGGGTTTTGATTTGAGTTTCTAAGTTGGAGCCAATTGCCATAGCTTAGCAAAAAAATTCTGAAAATTTGAGAATTTCTGATCAGGGTTGTGATAAGTTGAGGTTGGATTGGTATTTATTTGGTTACTTGATTATTCATACCTCACCATTTATTAGTTAAAAGTTAATACTACTACTATTCTTCAGTTGTTAGCCGATGTGGAATTTGACTCTTTCAATCTTCAAAATAACTTTTTTTTATCTATCTCATTGTTGGGGTTTCTTTTTTCAAGCATTGCTCTGTTCGAGAGATTGGTTATTTGACAAGAAAGGTAATTTTTTTAAATCAAATTTCTCTACAATTATTTAATGAACTAAAAGTGTTCTATTATTTTTTTAATATCTTTTTCAGATCAAGACTCATCGGTTATAGACTTACTCTTTGAAGATGTTTTGGATTTCACCATCAACCAGGAAAACAATGCATATTGTCTTGAACTTCATCATAGTTATCATCGAATTTGTTTACACAATGTGAATCATGAGATATTTTATGTTAAATCAAAGACGTTGCGTTATGCCTTTTTTTAATGTTGAATCAATATTTTACGGGTAATGAACTACTCCATCTCACACACATCTAACCATGGTATATAATATTCTCTCATTTACTTGTTGAGTTTGACCAAGTTGGCATATTTTCTCACAATCCTTTAACGGTGACTTGGTTCAACAATGATGCATGCATCTGTCATACATTGTGGAATCTCTTGCATTAAAATTTTATTGTTTAACATGGAAACAAATATAATCTTTTTAGAGTAAAAAGGCTAAACAAATTATATAGGCTAAAAGGGTTAAACACGCCCGTTAAACCCACTAACGTTAAACGGGTTTTAACAGATTTGACCCACTTAACTCCCTAACCGTTTACATCCCGCCAGATATCCACCCGCCCGCCTGTTTTGCCATCCCTACTTAGTACATTTTATCTGTGCTGTCTGATTGTCTTGATTTCTTCTGTCCCCGGACTGTGTTGTGCCACAAGCATGAAAACCAAAAAGGAAATTATACTTCAAAGACTCTCCCTTTAAAAAATAGGGATTTCGTTACACTACAGAATAAGTGGCTATATAACCTACGAGTTAATAGTTTTACTAGTTACAAATACCCCTTGGAATTGAGGTCTATGAAAATTATAGAAGTGTTGTCTTTTGTCCGTAAGTTCCGAGCCTCATTTAATAAAAAATTGGCAATTTTCTCAGCTGAACTCTCTACATCTCTACTGCTCTTCTCGCTTGCCTGCAATGGGTTACAACCACTGTTTTATGAATTTGTTCCAAGTATCATCTCAAAATGCCTCCAACGGTAAAGGAACTTAAGTGTATCTGCACTGAGCAATTCACATACCTGAGCAACAAGTTGAGTTGCCTTTTTGGCACCAATCACGTCCCAAAACCCGTCACTGTAACATGACACGAGATTCCGTTAATCTAGTAATCTAATATACTTGAAAACAATCATGGGGAAAAGAGGGAACTGAAATACTCAATCCAATGTTCAAAAACTGCATACATCTAGACTTCTAGTATCATCATCTGCCTGAAGTTAATACCTTGCTAAAAGCGCAAATGTCTTGCTCCCTCTATCTATGCGCACAACTTGGCTTATATATGGCTCTGAGCTGAACCTAGCATCCTGCTCTTTCAGAAACTTATCTCCAAGCATCCGAGCAAGATTTAACCCTGATTAAGATGATAATTGAATGAGCCTCCAAAGGATTACAAGGTAGACTGAAAATCAAATGCAGCAGATTTACGATACCGCATAAACGTGTTTCTCCGTCTTTTATTGCTTCTCCAATCTGTTTGATGCGTTCTCTTTCAGTATGACTGGTTACTCTATGGTCTTCTGACATCTTAATCAGCTTCCCATCAACACTATGACAACAAAAAGCCACCTTTTGTGAGGGGATTAATCCTGTGAAATCAGCACTGTAGCAATAAACTAATCTAATTCTAGATGGTAAACTAAGGATGCATATTGGTGAAGGTTCAGTAATATTAAGACTGAATATGTACAAGAATTGAAGAATGCATAGATGGTAAACTAAGGATGTATATTGGTGAAGGATTACAAGGTTCAGTAATCAATTGAAGAATCTAATTCCTTGGTTCAAGAGTCTCAATCAGGGACACATCCGTACAAGAATGATCGCTGAAGAAATAACAGGGACCATGTATGAGATTTGGGGCACGAGAAACAACATTATTTTTAGAGGAAATAGCATTGATCGGGACGGCATTAGCAGGAGCATCATCTGGGGGTTGAAAGTTAAAATCGGAGGTTTGTATAGCAACAATAGCAAGTTACAGGTACAGGATAGGTATTGGTTGAATAGCTTGAGTAGGAGTTGGTGCTGATGCCTTGTTTTGTTAGGCCTTAGGGTGCTCCGGCATCTTGTTTGGTTTTCTGTTTAGGGCAGTTGTACATCTTTTTGACTAATGAATTCATCTTTTTTCAAAAAAAAAAAAGACTGACTATGATACATACAATAACTTGTTCGCAACTCAACAATGACAGACAAATTTTGTCTCTCTCAAAGGCAATTGACACGATAAGCACACAAAACATCGAAGGAGACCTAGTGCATGAATCAATTGAAGAATATTTATGAAACAGAATTTTTTCGCTCAAGTAAAGTACTCGCAAGTGGCAAAGATATTCAAGGCGTACATGTGAGAGTTTTGCAGAAATATATATATTCAACAAAGAAATGACTTCTTTTTTTCACAATGCATGAATTATTAATTCGTACAAGTTACTTGAAAAAAGGAATATGCGTGTCTCGACCTCGTGCAAGTTACTTGAAATATACGTATTTGTTTCGCTTATGTAAAGTATTCTTAAGTGGCGAACGTATTCAAGGCGTACGTACATTTGATCAATGGAAAATACGTTTTGTCTCGTACAAGTTACTTGTGTCAGAAACATAAAGCAACTACATCATGATATTAAATCCCAGATACAAACCTTATGATGCAAGCCGAGTCTCCAACATTCCCACATTGTGCGAAAACATTTTCGTGGACATCTGTCCAAATCAGGAGTGCTGTAGCTGTACATCCCTGAAAAAAACATGTTAATCCAACAGGCAAACCCTGATGTTCATACTATTAAAATGAAGCTAATAGTAACCACTATCATGTTTCTGTATTTAGTTCCCAATACATATGTGTTACTCAGAAATGAACTTTATAAACCACATCTTTGTTATAACAGATAGGGATTTGGCTAATCTCAGATAATAACTAAGAATCTAACAGCAATCGGTACTTAAAAGCTGCAAACTAGCAAAGCAGTAATCACATATGTAATGAAAGACATGCAAAGGCTAGCAATATTCATGGTTAAGAGTTTCAGGAGTCTGGACTGCAGAAGGCAGTATAGTGACTGCAGAATATACATAACTAACACCTCTGGATCTTGTATAAGTTTATAAATAATAACTATACATCGCTTCTAAATGCTAATTAAATTTCAATAAGGGAAAGGGGGGACGACGGACACATCTGGGTTTCTCTAAAACCGCAAAGGGCATTATGTGCAAATAAATAACAATATTTTCATAAACAATGGGATATTGTTACAATGAAAGGATAATAGAAAGCAAACTTTTCGAAGTTGGGTACGAGTGTGCGAATAAAATTCAAGTACAAAAATGAGAAACTGACTGAGGGACAGCTGAGTTTCACATCATGTCAAAAGTTCATAGTTCTACTAACTGTCAATGTCAGTTTCTCTAAGTCATTTAAATGCAAATAGTGTGCATCTCAGCCTTTTGCAATGACATCAAGAATTATTAGATAAAAAACACATGAAAAGACACAATGGGAGAACCTCATAATAATGATTCAAGTTCGCCTCTGTCTGATAAAAGGCATCTTTTAAGACATCTGATGCATCTTGCAATGACAATACTCTATCTTGTCTTTGAGAATCTGATAATAAGTCAGCCACTTTCTCAGGCAAAATCCTAGAAGAAAAAAGGGTAACCATATTACTAACATAAAGAATTTACATCGGCAAGTAAAAAAAAATTGAACTTAGAGAAGTATTGAATACTCTAAGGCATCTATAAGGAAAAAGTTAGGATGTTGAAGCAGCAGATGACTACGCAAGACAAGGAAACTGAAAATGTGAGCAGACCATCGAGCCTTCTTTGGGAGCAATATGTTGAGACAGTTTAACAAATTTTTCTATCAGCTATTTGTTTAGAGTTGCTCCTGTGAAGGCTGAACTATTCATTTTTTTATTATTGAGAACACATAGCTGGGGTCAGCAACTAAAGTAAAACCCAATTAATCATAGTTAACTCTATATAATCGTATGCAATATCCACAAAAATCCGATTGCAAAATAACATTAGGATGAATAAAAATGTCTATTTTTCTGATGGACTGAAAGGGCATCAAAATAGAAGTACACACCTATTGATTCCTATTACTGCAACAATCCATCATTCCTCAGAATCAAAAGCTAGACTGAACATAAACTCTATCCCGACTCATTGCATCCCATAAACCATACAAAAGTGAAGTGTCTAACAACCATGTTCAACATTGGTAACCAATTTCAACACAAAGCCAAATAACATGTTGTTTGAAATCAGAGTCGGGGCTGGGCTTAGGAGCTTCTATGATATTTAACAAGTCTAAGGAACTGCAAGGAACAGCTTAGTGATGACGAAGTCTATCAGAGTACTATCTTAAGTCTTAGACATCACATTTATGACAGAAGTGGTATAGTTGATCAAAGTGAAAGAACTCTCTTCACTACACCAATTTGGAGGATTTTGGTATGAGATGCTATTATTTCACCTACTCTAATCCTAAACCCAGAGTGGTATTAGGCTAAAGTAGATATTTTGTTAAAGAGATGCGGAGTTAAAGGGGAAGAAAAAAGATGAATTTGCATTACTTGCTAACAGATTTTGCAGCCGCCGCTCCACCATGACCATCACATATGCCGAAGAGTCCAAACTGCAAACATGCATTTCAGTTAAATATTCTATCTGAAAGATGTCCATAAGAAAGTTATTCACATACCCGATTTGCACCATCAAGAGGCCACTGATAATAGCAAACATCTTCCATGGGTAGCTTCTTCCCTCCTCGACGAACAGCCATTGGATCAGACACCATACCAACATCAAAAGGCAGTTTGCGTTCTGTCAGTGAATCAATTTTCACCTATCACCATCACAATAGAAAATAAACAAACAGATTTGGTACTCAAAAATGACGTTAAAATAAAGTGACCAAAAAGGTAGACGTATCATAAAAATGTGCTTTGTTATCATAACCAACCGCGTACATGTACAATCACACACAGTCATCATAAGAAAGAAGATGACTTAAAGGTGCCAAAAAAAAATACAGATAGCTTTTGAATTGCATCATGCTGTCTCATTGGATGGCTGATTGTTTAGTTTTAGTAGTCTGTGCTACCCATGCAGAGACCCCATGTTTGCTGGATGATCGGCTGTTACAAAGCACTCTATATAGTCATTTAAGTTTTGGAAGGAGTTCGATTGATCCAAAAAAATTACCAGCAAAGAATTTCACTATGCTATTAATGAATGAGAACCATTAGATCTTCAGAAATGAAAACACCAAACTAGATATCAGGGCATTTTATCAAAAGAATATAAACAAGATTATTAATATGCCCAGCCCAATCTTTTAATCCATTCAAAGTAATGATGCCTACATGAGCCCTTTTTCCTGCAGAACATTGATTGACGTATACGTTCTACGTGCTTTAGAATAGTGGAGTATCAAGGTACTAACAGATATCTTGGAGCTAGTGCCGAGTGTTATAATGTCTCCATTAGCAAGCTCAACTGGGTCACCCCATTGCCTACTTCCAGAGTTGGGATGATGTACAGCCCGCTGATTTAAGAGGGTTCCATTTAGGCTACCCATGTCTATCAGCTCCCATTTATTTTTCTGAAACAAAATATGCAGCTCATATAGCATATTTTGGATGCTAATCATCAAACAGTCAAATTAATCCCATAAAATGTCAACAAGAGTATACATTCAAATTCCAGTTAATCATGGCATGCTTCCCGGAAACCTCTGAATCCTTCAATGACAAACCACTTGGTGACATCCTACCAAGTGTCAATGGAAGTTTTGAAGCATTTGTCACAGTGTGGTGAGATCCATGGGCGGGGCCAGATATAACCTCCAAGGTGAGGCTGCTACCTGCACTTCTAATTGAGAACATTGATAAATGCACAATTTAATTGGCCTTGGCAATTGGATGAAACAAGAGAGAGTCTGACCTACTTTTTTTCACACACAAAAAAAACAGCAAGTACCTTGCGCTACAGTGTCATTCTGCCCAATTTCGTGAAACCTATCATTGTCAACAGCAATGCCAGATTCCTTGTTCCTACTTATACCCTCTCCTTCAGAAGTTATGGCTGTCTGACAGCGCCACTTAAGCGTCTGACCAACTAAAACATCTTCTGATAAATCTGGAGCGACCTCCAGAACGACACTGCCACCTACCAAAAGATGCAAGTCTCATGTCCACTTTCAGTAAAACAGACAGAAGTCATTATCACACCATCTAGAAGCATTATGTAGATTCACATAAGACACACCCTGAATTAGAGTAGGAGCGGAGGGGGGAAGCCTCTGTTTATAGACTAAACCATAGTTGCGTGGTGAGCTAAATAGCCCTTCTGGTTGACCATGCAATCCCTCAACATCATAATTCCTTTCAATATCATCACTTCGATTTTGTAACCCACTAACCTCATCTGATACAAGAGGCCTCTCCAGATCTCCACCCTACAAGAAAATGGTAAAGCACACAAATTATATTCCAGGGAGTAAACAAAACAGAAACGAAACACAATGCCGAGATTAAAATAGAAGAAAGGAAAAAAAAACAACATCAGCTCATAAATGAAAATTCTAAAGAGCATCCAACGTTAGTTTTGATACGTTATTCATTACCTGAATGGTAGAGAGTAGTTATTTAAAAAAAGTCGAGAGATACTCACACAACTGCCTAAATCATCTCGTAAAACCTAGTCAAATTCTTATCTACACACTTTTTTTTATTTGCACCTTAATATGCAACAATTGAATTTGAAAATTTAAATTCAGTAATAAGAAAAAGGATCTCGTATAATTTGCTGCAACTGGAATGACAGATTCTCACTGAAGTTGTGCATAATGCAGTGTTTCAGTTCATATTAGGAACACTTCGACTCAAAGTTGCATATTTATATAACATAAAGAAGAGTGAATCTAAAGCTCATAAGAGAGTGAGATGTGTATGTTTTGATCAATGTATCCAAGTGAGATAACTAAAAAAAAAACTCATAAGAGTGAGTCTAAAGCACATAAGGAGAGTGAGATGTGTATGACTAGATCAATGTTGAGTGATAAATGAGGTATTATCAGCTCTTCATAATCAGAATCAAGAGATGATGAACGGCCAAAAATAGCGAGTGCGATAAGACCAAAAAAAAAAAGGGAAGTGAGAAAGTACCGTGACCGTGAGAGGGCGGATGCGAGATGAGGAGAAGAAGAATCGCCATGGCTTACAGAAAATGACAAGTAGGAGGAAGATGAGGAGCAACATAAGGGGGAGGAAGAGGTAAAGGAGAATGGTCTGAACCAACTCCATCGTCTTCGCTCCGAGGAGAGAGACAGATGCAAACACCTAATTACAACTGCAACGATCCAGATCATCAGATGTCCATGCCTACGGAAGTGCGGAATGATCGATCGCTTTGAAATGGTCTCCTCTCTCTCTCTCTTCTTCTTCTTTTTCTTCGTTTCATATATTCAGATGCAAAGCGATCCAGCCTTTCCTTTAGGCCGGCACAAATCAGGGCCGGTTCGATCGTACAGATCCGTTCATCCGATGGACTGATCCGATTCGGTCCGTATTCCCATAAAAAAAACTTAAAAAATTAGTTATCATCAAAAAAATAGTTCTCATCAAAAAAAAAACTTAAAAAATTAGTTATTTGAACCCTCTTGAAATTAAGACCAATTCGTTTGGAAATTACGCAAATTCAGGACAAAGATTAAAATTATCTGCTGTGATGATATTTTTTTATAACAATTGATTAAGAATTTTGATTGAATAAAGATAAAGCTAATAGCTACTGATCAAACATCAGTATAATTTTTTTTTTTTGATACTTGGGTTAGTTGCTAGAAGTTGTTAGTATGAGGAATTGAGCCCGGGTCACCATTTGGTGCCGGGTGAGCATCAACCACGTGAGATATGTCTCAATCCTCAGTATAATTTTAGGATTTAAGATAATGAAAAGTAAACATTAAGAACACCGCATCATCAGAAATATGTGCTATGATGATATAAGGTGCTTCTTTCTTGAAGAATTGAAGATGCCGAGCAGGTGTGAGCGAACAGAGAGCTTTCTAGAGGAAGCGAGAGTTTTCTGCGGTTTTGAGCGGCGTTTGCTTAGTTGAAGCGTAGGCCAGCAGGCGTCTGCGGCTGTTCCACTCTTTTGTTCTCCTCCGGATGAGCTTTGGTCAGATCTGATGGATGGAAGGGTGCGGGGGATGGGCTGTGCTGCGGGTGCTCTTGCTGGGTTTTTTGGCGCTGGTCAGCTCATTTTCTCGGGCTGGTTGTGATTTTGTTGCCGGCGGGATGTTGTCGGGTCGGCGGCTGCTTCTTTCCCGACGGTCTCCTCTGATGGTGGCTCGAGGTGGTGGCGTCGGCGACGGGCGGTCGGTGGGCCGGTTTCGACCGGGTTTTTTGTGTACAGTAGGTTCAGTAGCTTGTAGGGTTTAGTTGATTGGATAAGTTGTCGGCTTCGGCCGGATATGTAGGCTTTGGCCTGACTGTGTCGGCTTCGGCCGGAGTTTTGGTCAGCTTTGGCTGTACCGAACTTTTCTTAAGGGCCCACTGAGTGATAGTTCGTTGTAAAGTCGTCTGCCTCGGCCAGGCGGCCGGGCTTAGCTGGGCCCTTTTGGAGCTGTTGTATGCCGGTTGGCAACTTGTTTCATCAAAAAAAAAATGCCGAGCAGGTGAATCAATTATAAATGATGTAAAAGGACATATATGTTTTCAGATTATAGTATTTTTTTAATCTAAAATATGTAAGAAAGTTCAAATGTAACGATGTAGAATTATAGCGGGGCTTGGACAAGATGTTGAGCCCGAATTTATCGGGCGGCCCGGTTATATGGTTTATAAAATATCAAATAGTTCGGCCCGAGCCCGGATTTTTGCAAGTCTACTTTTTTTTCTCTTCTTCTTTACTTTTACTAATCATCAAATAATGTCAATAATTAGATTTTTATGTTACCTCAATTAAATTCACGATACATGTATTTTATTTTGCATATTTGAAACTTAGATTAAGTTCAAAAATGAGTTACGTTCCGGTATAAATCAGATTTTTTTATATAAATAAGAAACCTCTTCAAATGTTGACACCGGACAAGTTTGTCGAAATTTTATAATTGAACACCTACGGGCAATATAGTCTTTTCGTAATTAATTTTAATTTAATTTAGACCTTCACTGCTTTAAAAGAGTGTTGGGAGCAAATTAAAAATTCAATGGAGGCGAGCTATATATCGTTCGTAGCTAACTCAAAGTCCTCTGTAGTTCACACCGAAAGCAGACGAGGTCGTTTAGAAAGTCGAAACACGAGTGAATGCATAATGTTCAGACTTAAGGCGTAATGGTCAGACTTAAGGCTAAATGTTCAAACTCAAGTCAAAATGTTCAGAGGTAAGCCAAAATGAAATTACACCACAAATGGCGTATTAGATCTTTGTTGTTTCAAATGAGTGCTGGGAGGAAATGAAAAATCCGACGGATGCGACCTATATATCGTTACGTAGCTAACTTAAAGCCCTACAACTCTTATTCACACCATGAGCGAATGAGGTCGTTTAGAAAGTCGAAATACGACTGGAAGTCATTTACACCACCATGTCATATTAGAACTTCATTGTGTCAAATGAGTGTTGTGAGCAAATGAAAAATCCGACGAAGGGGACATATATATCGTTGGATAGCTAACTCAAAGCCCTATAACTCTCCAGTTCACATTGAAAGAAGACGCGGTCGTTTAGAAGGTCGAAACCCGAGTGAAAGTTAGACATCAGTGTTCAGTCTTCAGGCATGATGTTCAGACTTAAGACTAATGTTCAGACTTAAGCTAAATTGTTCAGAGTTTAGCCAAAATGAATTTACACCACAAATGATATATTAGACCTTTGTTGTTTCAAATGAGTGCTCGAGGCAAATGAAAAATCCGATGGAGGCGAACTATATATCGCTGCTTAGCTAGCTTAAATCCCTACAACTCTTTAGTTCACACTGATAGTAGACAAGGTCGTTTAAAAGTGTAAACGCGAGTTAAAGTTAGACATCAGTGTGTACCGCTATGATTCCGCTTAATGTTCAGACGTAAGGCATAATGTTTAAACTTAAGGCTAAATGTTCAGACTTAAATATTAAATATTTAGATATAAAAAAATATTCATTAAGCTTATGCAATGTGTTGTGAAATCATATTGAAGCAAAATAAAGAGTTTTTAGCTCATATTGGCCATGAATGAAATGAATTTACACCAGAAACGACATATTAGATCTTTATTATTTCAAATGAGTGGTAAGAGCAAATGAAAAATTCGATGAAGGCGAGCTATATATCGTTGCGTAGAAAACGTAGATCCCTACTTTTCTATAGTTCATACCAAGAGAGGACGAGGTGGTTTAAAAGGTTGAAACATGAGTGAAAGTCATTAATGCCACAATGCCACAGTGGCATATTTGATCTTCACTTTTTTAAATGAGTGCTAGGAGCAAATGAAAAATCCGATGAAGATGAGCTATATATGCTTGCGTAGCTAACTCAAAGCACTACAACTCTCTAATTTACATTGAGAGTAGGCGAGGTCGTTTAGAATGTTGAAAAGAGAGTGAAAGTCAGACATTAGTATGTACCGTTATGATTCTGCTTAATGTGAAGACTTAAGGCATAATGTTCAGACTTAAGACTAAATGTTCCGACTTAAATCAAAATGTTCAGACTTAAAGACTAAATATTCAGCCATAAAAGTATTCATTTATAAAATGTGTTATGAAATGATATTGAAGGAAAATAAAGAGTCTTTAGCTCATATCGAGCATGAATGAAATGAATTACACCACAAATGGCATATTAGACCTTTGTTGTTTCAAATGAGTGATGGGAGCAAATACAAAATTCGACAAATGCGAGTTATATATATTTTCATAGCTAACTCAAAGCCCTACAATTCCCTAGTTCATACCGAAAGCCGGAAAGGTCTTTTAGAATGTCGAAGAAGGAGTGGAAGTCAGACATCAGTGTACCCGCTACGAATTTTGCAGTTGCGCTCACTTTGACTCGTGTTTGGACCTTGTAAACAACCTTTGCGGCTGATGGACCATAATTATACGAATCAAAAACACAGTTAAACCCACTAAATTAGACTGTTTGTCTATTTAACTTCTGCTTGTTAGTCCCGATATATTTCTACAGGGTATTTTTGAGCTTAGAGAGAATACACGCTAAGGAGAGGATTTTACGCAGAAAAGATGTTACGAGTCATTCCAAGGTCACGTTCAGACGCTGACTGAAGAAATCTAAAGATCCTGATATGGAATCATTCAAAACAAATCAAACCGAAGAGCAACCAAAGTCAGTCCGGAGCTGAAATACACCGATAGTTTTGTGAGAACTTCACAAAACTCACACAAACTCACTCTTCTCCCTCCATGACCGGCGGCTTTGGGAGCCAAAGCCTCCTCCCCCCACCACAACCGGCGGCTTTCCTCATGGTGACCGGCCACCGGCGGCTTCCACCTCCTCCTCCTCCTCCCTTGGATGAAAACCATGTGGTTTCATCCTCACCACCCATCTCCTCCCCTTTTGGCTATAAATACAAGCCATTCTCCTCTCATTTGTAACATCCCATTCACAACACAAAATCACTTATCTCTCTAAGTTTGGCAATTTGTAAGTTTGGTTTTGAAATAATACTCTTGTTGGTTCTTGAGTATTATAACGGTTTTAGAGAATACTCCTGTTGGTTCTTGAGTATTCAAGTAGAAATTGGGAATACTCCTGTTGGTTCTTGAGTATTCCCCTTTACTTACTGTCTTTCCAAAATCCCCGAAAATTTAGCTATGGTATCCACCTCTATGGATATTCGTAGCTAAACTCTTCATTCGGTTGAAGGGGTGTACTTGTATCATAAAATGTTTTAGACTTTGCTTTAGTGTTTTTTCTCTGTATTCAAAACTTGTTCTATGTGCCATATATTAGGCCAGAACTTTCAAGGTTGAGTGGATGCTTGGAATGGCAAAGCTCTTCCGTGGAAGTTCGTAAACATACTCGGATAAGTGGATGCTTGGAATGGCAAAGCTTATCTGAGGAGTTTGACCTCTCTCAAACACCATTTGATTGCTCGGGAATGACTGATCAAATGGATGCACACAGGCTAATATACCTTGGAATGGGGTATTAGTCTAAGTAGAACAAGGGCTCTACGTTTTTTGCAAAAGTCTAGACAGTGTGTGCAAATCGAGTGCTTGGAATGGCCTTGATACACTTTCGAACATTTTTGCAAAAGACTAGACAGTGTGGCAAATCGAGTGCTTGGAATGGCCTTGATGCACGTTTGAATACTTAGAAGGATCACTAAAGGTCAATGATAAACAGGCTATGATACAAAGCCCCCGAAACTGAATGTTTTTCCTTAAAATCAAACAACACCTGCACTTACTTTCTTAGTATAACTGCCTTAATCAACTGCACTCATCATCCGGAGGACTTGCCAATCACGCATCACCCGCTGTAAGTCTCCTACTTTTATTTTCAGTCATTTACTTTTCCGCACTAAAACCAAAACCAACCAACCAGTCACTTACTTTTCCGCGCTAAAATCTCAATCAACTTAAAACACGCTCCCTCGCTGTATAAATCACCTCAAAGAGCAACTATCCCCCTAATTCCTTTGGGTTCGACCCCTACTTACCACTTGCTACCCAGTAGTGAAGTCGCGAGTAGCGGACTATAAATTTATTTGTACATTTGCTCTGACGACAAGCATCTGTCAAATTGGCGCCGTTACCGGGGAATTAGTTAATTAATCGGATAAGTTCTTTGAATCAACACGCGCTTCGAAACAACCATGTCTCGCGAAGGAAGCCACCATGACTACCAGGATGACGACGAGATAAACCTGTACGATCAAAATAATGAGGTGCCATTCCATTTATCGACGATCCGGAACAACTCATCAGAAACAGAAGAGCTCGTGATAGGGAGGCCATCAGAAGAAACCAAGAACCAACCGAGGACCGAAATGCAGCTGGTCCAGTACAACAACCCCCTAGATATCCACCACCCCCCCAACCTCGACAAATGCCAAGACAAGAACCTGTCTACGATAACTACTATGGGGATAACAACTACCATGAACCTACTATGGGAGAATTAAACGCCCCCAATTTCGAAACACAGCCGTGGTGCATTTACGAGAGCCCTGAACTAGAAAACATAACCATCAACGCATCAGTGGCCCACAGCTTGCCAAAATTCTCAGGAGCTCAAGGAGAATCTGCCACAACTCACCTCCAACGCCTGCATGGAATTTGCCAAAATCTAAAGCCCAATCGAGTGAATATGGACGACTTCAAGTTGAAGGCATTCTATTTTTCCCTCATAGACTCGGCAAACGATTGGTTCCTTTCATTGCCTTCGGGAAGCATCAGAACATGGGTTCAGATGCAAGGGAAATTCCTGGGCAAATACTACCCAGCAGGAAGAGCAATGCAAGTAAGAAGACAACTGCAGGACATAAGGCAAGGACCTAATGAGACCATGTACGACTACCTGGAGAAATTCAACCACCTGGAGAGAAGCTGCTGCACTCTTGGACTACCTGAGAAACTCACCATTGAGTATCTCATTAACGGATTAAGACCCTTAGACAAAATGCTCCTAGATGCCTCAGCTGGAGGATCCATAATGAATCTATCATTAAGAGGCATAAGGGATCTCATCACCAAGGTTGCTGAAAATGCCCGATTTAGAGAAGAGACAACTAGGCAGGAAGAATTTTCCCGAACAAAGAATGTGGCAAGAGCTGAAACACCGATGAGCTCTATTCCTGAAGAAATGAAACAGTTAAAGAAGATGATGATTCAGATCCTGCGAAGACAGCCAGTTCCAGTAAAACCTTGCGAGTTTTGTGTTTTTTCTCTGTATTCAAAACTTGTTCTATGTGCCATATATTAGGCCAGAACTTTCAAGGTTGAGTGGATGCTTGGAATGGCAAAGCTCTTCCGTGGAAGTTCGTAAACATGCTCGGATAAGTGGATGCTTGGAATGGCAAAGCTTATCTGAGGAGTTTGACCTCTCTCAAACACCATTTGATTGCTCCGGAATGACTGATCAAATGGATGCACACATGCTAATATACCTTGGAATGGGGTATTAGTCTAAGTAGAACAAGGGCTCTACGTTTTTTGCAAAAGTCTAGACAGTGTGTGCAAATCGAGTGCTTGGAATGACCTTGATACACTTTCGAACATTTTTGCAAAAGACTAGACAGTGTGGCAAATCGAGTGCTTGGAATGGCCTTGATGCACGTTTGAATACTTAGAAGGATCACTAAAGGTCAATGATAAACAGGCTATGATACAAAGCCCCCGAAACTGAATGTTTTTCCTTAAAATCAAACAACACCTGCACTTACTTTCTTAGTATAACTGCCTTAATCAACTGCACTCATCATCCGGAGGACTTGCCAATCACGCATCACCCGCTGTAAGTCTCCTACTTTTATTTTCAGTCATTTACTTTTCCGCACTAAAACCAAAACCAACCAACCAGTCACTTACTTTTCCGCGCTAAAATCTCAATCAACTTAAAACACGGTCCCTCGCTGTATAAATCACCTCAAAGAGCAACTATCCCCCTAATTCCTTTGGGTTCGACCCCTACTTACCACTTGCTACCCAGTAGTGAAGTCGCGAGTAGCGGACTATAAATTTATTTGTACATTTGCTCTGACGACAAGCATCTGTCAGCGGCCCTCTAGATGAACTAGAGAGTTGTAGAGCTTTGAGTTAGCTATGCAACGACGTATAGCTCGTCTCCATCTGATATGTAGTCTGTTCCATAAGCCATGTGGGACAGAATTTGGGATGTTACACAAGCCATCTCTGAAGTCTGGTCTGTTCTGTTATCGGTTATCCCTTTTTACATATACGTGTGAAAATGGTCTTTGTTTATTCTGTCTGTTCTGTTCTGTCGTGAGTCATATCTTTTGACAAATACTCTTGAAAGTAATTCTGATTATTTTATATGTCAATCTTCCACTCATTATTCGGCTATGTTGAGTCTATATTGCTTATTGAGCCGTGGAACTCCCAATTGTGGCTATACGGGTCTGTTTGGTAGATCGCCACGATATAGCGGTATCACCATGTGTAAACACATAACCCAATTGTGATCACGCTTTATGATGGTTAGATAAATACCAGGCATCGGCATATCCAATTAATCCCGATTTTGGCTCTTTTGAATAAAATAAGCCCATATCAGTTGTTCGTCGAAGATATCTTAAAATTTATTTAGCGCCAGTCCAATATCTTTGAGTTGGTGAAGAACTATATCTTGCTAGTAAATTAACCGAAAATGCAATATCGGGTCGTGAACAATTAGCAAGATACATTTGTGCTCCAATAGCACTAAGATATGCTACCTCAGGACCAAGTAGTTATTCATCATTTTCTCGAGGACGAAATGAATCTTTTGTTATTAAGGGATCGAACAACCATAAGCGAACTCACCGGATATGATTTATCCATCTTAAATCATTTGAGGATCCTTTCAGTATACAAGGACTGATAAACAAAAATGCCCTTTGATAAATGCTCAATTTGTAGGCCAAGGCAGAATTTTGTTTTTCCCAAATCTTTCATTTCAAATTAACTTTTTAAATATGCAATAATCTCAATAAGTTCATCAGGGGTCCCAATGATGTTTAAATCATCAACATAAACCACAATGATACAAAATATGGTTTATAAAAACACATGGATAAATTGCATTGTTAATGTACCTCTCTTTCAAAAGATATTAACTTAGACGGTTGTATCATATTCCACCGGATTGTTTTAATCCATATCAAGCTCTTTGTAGTTTTATTGAGTACATTTCCCATGGTTTTGAGCTACATGCTTCAGCTGATTTTAATCCTTCGGAAATTTTAATATAAGTGTTATTATTAAATGACCCATATAACTAAGCTGTCACGACATCCATTAAATTCATATGGAGTCCTTCTAAGACTGAAAAACTCAATAAAAATCTGAACTTTATCGCATCCATGACCGGTGAATATGTCTCTTCATAATCAATGCATGGTCTTTACGAGAAGCCTCGCGCTACAAGTCGTGCTTTATATCTTACGACTTCATTTTTCTCATTTCGTTTGCGCACGAATATCCATTTATAACCAACGGGTTTGATATTCTCGGGGGTTAGGGAAATTTTCCAAAAAGACTAGGCGTTTTTCAAGTGAATTCATTTTTCCCTTTGACATTCAAGTGACCTTTTCCCTGTAATGATATAATTGATCGAAATGTCTTCACAGTCAATATTTTCAGGTATCTCATTATCTTTTGAAGATGTTTCTTCATGTATCACATCTATTTCTTTTGGAATAGTGATTGATGCATTAATTTGGCTATCTTTAATCTTTCTTTTTCTTGGATTTTTATCCTTGGATCCAACTGGTCTACCACGCTTCCTTCGTGTTTAAGCCTCACTTGCTTGTTTACTTCCAATATCTTCACCAGAAAGATTGATTTTACAAGGAGCATTGATAGCTGGTTTATGTGACTATGTCGCTGTCTTAACATTCGTAAATGCATCTGGCGATGTGTTTACAACCTTTTGCAAGTGGATAATCTTTTGAACTTCTAGTTCTCATTAATTTGTACGAGGATCAAAATGAGACAATGAATCTTCATTCCAAGATATTTCTTGTCTTTTTTCAGACTTTATTTTATCTTCCCCTAATGCAGGGAAATTTGTCTCATCAAATTGATAGTCGGCAAATCATGCCTTAAATATGTCACCTGTCATAGGTTTCAAAAATCTAATAATTGATGGAGATTCAAATCCCACGTAAATCCCCAATCTTCGTTAACATCCTATTTTAGTACGTTGGGGCGGAGATATTGGAACATAAACTGCACACCCAAAAGCACTTAAATGAGAGATATTTGGTTTTTGGCCACTGACAAGTTGCAAATGAGAATCTTCATTATTTGCAATTGGACTTATACCAATTAGTGATGCAGCATGCAAAATTTCATGTCCCCAATTTGGCAATTTTGATCGCACAAGTAATGGTCTAGCTATCAATTTTAGTCTCTTGATGAAATATTATGCTAGACCAATTTGAATGTGAACATGAGCAACCGAATGTTTAATTATAATTTCAGTTGACATATAACAGTCATTAAAAGACTGAGATGTAAATTCTCTAGAATTATTCGTATGAATTTTCTTAATTGTATGATCTGGAAACTATGCTTGTCATCGAATAATTTGAGCAACCAACCTTGCAAATGCATATTACGAGTGGACAATAAACAAACATGCGACCAATGAGTCCATGAATAATTAAGTATAATAAAGTACCAAAATGGTCCACTCGATAAGAAAATAGGTCCACTTATATCTCCTTGAATCCGTTCTTAAAATGTTGAACATTTAGTCTCTACTTTCAATGGAGATGGTCTTGTAATCATGTTAACTTGAAAACAAGCAACACATGAGAGATCTTTGTACAAGAGAATATTTTTACTCTTTAAAAAATGTTCATGTGAATCAATGATTCTTCGTATCATTATTGAACTCGGATGGCCTAAACGATCATGTCAATGTAAATAAATTTGTTGGGTCTATGGAATTTTGGTTTATCACAATATATGATTCAGCTGGATTTATGAAAGTATAATATAATTCAGAATTGTATGATGTAAGTTTTCCCATCACTTTTTTCTTTCCATAGACGTGATATATAAATATTCAACGTCATTTTCATTTGTTGTCTCAACATGATAGCCATTTCGGTGTATATCTTTGAAACTCAATAGGTTTCTTTTTGATTTGGTTGAGAACATTGCATCATCTATGATAAATCGTGTACCATTAGGTAAGACTATTTGTGCTCTTTCATAGCCTTCAATAAGATGCGCCAAATTTTATATTGATAATAGCTTTAGCTAAATCGAGATGCGTAAAATACATTTTATCTCTCATAATTGTGCGTTTTGTTGCACTATCTGCTAAATATAGCGATAGACCAACATCTTTCGTCTTAATTGAGATGATAATCACTACAAATTTTGCAAAAATTTTCGGCCATAATTTTCGGCGGTATTCCGGCGACGTTAGTATCGCCGGAATTTTTTCGACGAAATTCCGACAACGGTCCGGAAATAAATTTATTAAAGCCAAAATTCGGTGTTATTCCGGTGATATTCCGGCCACTAAAATTCCGGCACAAAGTATCCCCGGAATGCCCCCTGATTAATTTCTGCGCAAATCCGGGGACATTCAGGTGATGTCGCCGGATTTCCCCCGGAATGTCCCCCAAAATAATTCCTGCGAAATTCCGGTGACATTCCGATGCCCGAATCCATGTTGTTGGATTTTTCCGGATATTTGCCGGAAATGATAAATTGCATTAATAAAATTTTCAATTTAAATTGTGCATGTCCTAGGAGTTGTATCACCGGATGTTTTATAATTTAAATTATATATGTCGCCGAATTTGTCCCTAATTACTACCGAAATATTTACAGCAAAAGAAGATCTGATCGGGTATATAGCAAAATCACTCCTCAGCCAAAACCGAGTTGTGAAACTTGTTCATCTTCTTCTTCAATATAGCAAAATCACTCCTCAGCCAAAATCGAGTTGTGAAACTTTTTCATCTTCTTCTTCTACCTCATTTTCCGAAAGGAATAATGGAAGGAAATCGGATTTTTGGCGGCGGCGGCTCATACTTAGCCTGCACTGGAGGTTGACTGACCGTAAGTGAACCCAAAATCATGCTGCAAAATTAGGTAAGAAAAAGGAATTGTTTTTGGAATATGGATCGGTTTGGTGACTTCGAAATAGCGAGTGGGGATAGTGTCGGTTAGGAATTCAGTGTTTTCAGAGTTCGGATTGAAAACTAGCTAGGAATTGAGTTGTTTGATTTTGTGAAAATTGGATGAAGAAACGAGGGTTTGGAGAGTGAGGATGAGATGAAAAGGGTTGAGAGATGGAGTCGCCATTATTGTGACACGTATGAGCTTTGGTGAAGAAGTTGGGTTTTGGGTGTTTAGTGGATTTTGGGATTGTAGTGGAAACTGGAAACCAAGGTTGGATTTTTGTTATGGTAAATAACGATGAGTTGTTGAGACCTGTGTTGGAGTGGAATTTAAAAATCATTAAATTTAATTAAATATTATATTATCAAATATTTTTCTCACCTAATTGTCGCCGGATTTTCTCCACATATTTTTGTCCCCGAATTGTCGGCGGATTTCCCCCACATATTTTGTCCCCGAATTGTCGCCGGATTTTCCCCACATATTTTGTCCCTGAATTGTCGCCGGATTTTCCCCACATATTTTGTCTCCGGATTTCCACAGGACTTTCCCCTCATATATTGTCCCCGGAGATTCGCAAGACTTTCCCAGCCTTCTGCTCCCCAGATTTTCCACGGAATTTATTTTGGCCGAAATTGCGCCGGATTTTAGCAAGAGTGACGCCGGAATTTGTCCCCGGAATTTCTCCGAAACAATAATTCGGAGGACGTTTTGCCGGCGACAAAATTTTGGCCGGAATTTTGCCGATTTTTGTCCTTATTCCGGCAGAAATCCGGCGCATATTAGCCCAAATTGGGTTGCCGGATTTTTTTGCAAAATTTGTAGTGAATATCCAAGTCTCATCGAAACATAAATACATAAAAGTAGACATACTTTTAGTTGGAAGAGAAATAAAGCATACAATGTGGAAATTCAAATACTTTAATAAGATATTCATTAGTATGACATCATTTCTTATGTGATTATGTCGTCTTCCATCACTGATTATTTTTGTCAAACTCTCCATTGACCTCTTAAAAATAATCTCCAACCTCCAAATGGATGAGATTCATGTAGGTCCAGATGGGCGAGATCCTTTTGATCATCACTTTGTTCAGTAAAATTTATTTTGACACCTGTTGGAACCCTTTGGTTTTGATGATTACAAACACTTAGCTAATGTGTTGCCTAAGTGTGCAAAAATCCATGAACAGATGCAAGCATTAATTGAACTGGCCTGTGAAGATCAAAGACAAATATCGGCGAAGATATTGCGCCCATATTGAAGATCTTGAAAACATGACTGGAAATATTGATCGAAGATTCAAGGAGAATATCCTGCTGATATTGATTGAAGATCTTGGAGATATTGATATGATTGGAAATCAAGAAAGATCCAAAGATGAAATAAGCAATCAAAGAATATTAAGGATAATATTCTGCAGGCCAGATTTGGAAAGTGCGACTTAATGAAGAAACTGATTTAGGAAAGATTGCGAATGGAATCTTGACTAATCAGGATAATATCTATCATGTTTGGAAAGTCGGATTGGGCCGGTTCGCTGGGCTCGGATTACGAGATCCGTTAAAATCTTATATAAGGCATTAGGGTTTGCCCAAGATCAGTACGGCGTTTTTGGGAGAATAGAGCGACTGCATTCGAAGAGCAAGATAGCTGAGATTGCACGCACGAAGGTTTGAGGTTCGAATCTGATTACCTAAGTCGGGTTGAGTAGAGGTCATCAAATACAAGTATATCCGAATAAAAGGTAATCTGATTCGCAAATCCTTTCAGAGAAATCGGAAAGGTAGTGGTTTTTATCTTATCATTATTGTGATAAGGTTTCCACTATATATTCGTGTGCAATTACTCTCAGTCGTTTACTTTCCTGCATAATTATTTCCACTGCTATCTGACCATCAGACGGAAAAGCACTTCGTGACTTCCGTCTGACAGACTGCTAACACTAACGATCCAACACGTGGTATCAGAGCCGAGGACTCCAGATTTTGTTTGTTAGCATTGCAGGAAAATCATGTCAGGAATCAACGATTCGTTCGGGAAGCCGCCGCTGGTAAAGCCTGGACAATTTGACTGGTGGAAAGATCAATTTGAGGCTCATGTCTGCTCGCTGGATGGACAGCTTTGGAGGATATTCGAGAAAGGTCCATTACCCATCCTTGACGACACAGATTCCGACGATGAACCAGTAGAAAAAGCCAAGGACGATTACACGGACGAGGACTACAAACGTCTTGAGAAGAATGCCAGAGCGAAAAAGATTCTTTACATGGCCCTTTCTCCCGAAGATCAAATTAAAGTGGCGATGTACAAAACTGCTAAAGATATGTATGATGGACTGGTGAGACTGTATGGTGGAAACGAAGACATAAAAAGAAACTGGATTCTAGCCGCCATAAAGGACTATGAGACGGTCATGCCGATGAAGGATGAATCCCTGGAAGATTTCTACACCAGATTCCAAGTCATAGTTGGACAGCTGGAAATTGGAATATCTGAACGAAAAGCTTCCTGTATGGAAAATTATGCACCAGTTCATGCAAGCCTTGAATTCAAAATGGGACCAAGTGACACTAGCACTGCAGGCTCAAAAGGGCATAAAGGACACTACACTGAAAGAGCTGGTAGCCAACCTTCAGAGTCAAGCAGGAATCGTGGAAAGGAAGATGGCCAGGAGACAGACTGATAAGTCCCATGCCATTGCTCTGAAAGTAGAAAAAGCTCTCGATCTTGCACGAGCAAATGAGTCACCTAAGAAGGAGGACGACGACATAGCCTTGTTAACGAGAGCCCTCACAATGGCAAATTTCGCCAAGGGACGAAACTTCAGAGCAGGAGGAAGCCTTGGCAACTCCTCCAAAGGGAACAAAGGTGCTACGTCAAGTGAAAACGGGAGGAACCCAGAAGTAAAAGAAGACAGAACATGTTACCACTCAGGCTATAGCAAAAAGAAAGGAGAAGCACCTGCCCCAAAGCCAGCTCAGGCTATGTTTGCTGCATGGGGAGACTCGGATGAAGATAGTGACGATGGAAAGCGCTCAAAGGAGGCTTGTTTAATGGCTCACTCCACATCTAATGAGGTAATGGATACTGACTCCTTTGTTGATAAAGTCTTTTCTAAATCTGATCTTGCAGAAACAATAGCCAAAGTCTTAGCCAAAAATCGAGATCTGGAGGACAGACTGGCAGAAATGCAACAGGATCATCATGATGACATAGAAGAGAACCGCCTCTGGTCAACCAAAGCCATGCGTCTTGAGAAAGAGATGGCAGAGCATGTTTGTAGGTGTCGCTCTTGCAAAGGAAGAGAGAGACAGATCAGCGAGCTTAGTGACAAATTGAGACGTATGACGATCGAAAACACTGAGTCAGTCGACTTCAAAACAAAGGTTGAAGAGTTGACTGATGAGCTAATCAATCTCAGACAAAACAATGAAGAACTCCTTAAGACAATAGAACATCTTAGACTCGAGGAGGCTGTAAGGAAAGAAGAATGGCTCCGTGAACTGGAAGCTAAGAGGGCCGAAGAAGAAAAAAGGATTACAAGAGAAGGTTTGTTAGACCAGGACTTGGATATGAAGAAGAAAAGGCAGCAAAGGAGAAGGCCGCCAAAAGAAAAGGGGTAATGATAGAACCAGGTGAAAGCTCACGCCAGAAAAGAAGGCCTCATGCTACGAGGCAGGCAAGAAGGGAAGCCAGTCCACAGGAGGGACGCCACATCTATGATGATGACTTAGTTCCTCACAAGGCTAGGAAAGCCTGTGAAATCTGGCAAAAGCAGAATCTGAGTCGTAAGCCTCCAACAATAGACTTACAGGCGAGGAAGATCAAGAGGTCTGTACCACCTGGCAGAAGCAAGTATGTTGGTCTTCCAAGTCATAGGGTATGCTGGCATTGTGGACACTCTGGGCACTACAGATCTGAATGAGGGAGACATATGAAAGGAACCGTAACTGGCTGGTCACCCAAGACCACTATCCGGAAGTCAGTTATCAGAGGGAAGTCAATGCATACAGGAAGGAAGGCAGAGTTGCTCACTTCCGCCCCCACTATGATCCAGCTATCCTTGGCAGACCGAGGAAGACACCTAGGCGAAAGATTGACTTAACCAACCATGATGCACATTATTTATCTTATTCTGTTCCTGTTGCTAAATTTATTCCTAAACCCAGTAAGCCCAAGCTTGTCTGGGTTCGGAAAAACTGATCTTTTCCTTGCAGGAAGGAGTGAGGTCCCGTCCCTGGTACTTAGATAGTGGCTGCTCAAGACATATGACAGGGAATCCAGGATGGTTCGACTCGCTCCATAAACACTCTGGAAAAAGCATCATCTTCGGAAATAAAAGCAAAGGAAAGGTGATAACAACAGGAGAGGTAAGAATTTCGGATACTATCCGAATCAGGCAGTTAAGTCTTGTTGAAAAATTGAAATATAACCTGCTAAGTGTGTCTCAATTGTGTCAACATGGTAAAAATCAAGTTATACTCAACTCTAATGATTGTCTTGTGAGGTGTAATGAGACAGGGAAGACAGTTCTGAGAGGAATCCGTGTGAACGAAATCTACACCGTTGATCCAGATTTCGTCCCTGAGGAAGAACTGTGTCTATCAAGTGTTGCAGAAGATTCCATCTTATGGCACAGGAGGTTTCGGCATGCAAGTATGAGGCTCTGCACAAACTCCATCAGAAGGAATTGGTAGCTGGCTTACCCAAGGTGGAAAGCGCATTTGATCAGGAACAAGGGTATTGATCACAACTTTTCCGCCCCACGGACACCACAGCAGAACAGTGTCGTGGAACGAAAGAAAATAACCTTGGAGGATATGTCACGGATGATGCTAATTGCTAGCGGAGTTCCAAAAGGCTTCTGGGCAGAAGTAGTGCATGCTGCGGGTTACATCCTAAATAGAGCATCGCTTCGATCCATGATAGGGAAAACTCCATATGAACTGTTACGTGGAAGAAAACCTAATATTTCCCATTTGAAGGTATTTGGTTGCTGGTGTTTTGTCCACAATAATGGCAAGGAGAACTTGGGAAAGTTTGATGCACGGAGTGACGAAGGAGTGTTCGTCGGATACTCTAGTCATAGCAAAGCCTACAAAGTCTACAACTTGAGGCTAGAGCAAGTTGAGGAAAGCGTGCATGTGAGATTTGATGAGACGGTGATGGCTGGTCACCTGATAGAGGACTCCTCAACTACTGCCATGTTAGATGCTGGAGAGCTCCAGTTCGCGGACAGATCAGATCTTGACTGGGAGCCACCACCAGCACTTAATACTGACTCACCTCATATTGATGTCCAGCATGTAGACAATGCACAACCAGACGATCAAGTGGAGAATGCTGAGATAGCTGATCCAGCTGGTGGGCAAGTCCATGATGACCCTGCGGTGGAAGTCAACGATGAGATTCCTGGTGAGGAAGAGATGAATGGTGATCCTACCCCTGCTAACCCTGAGGAGGAATTTAGAACCACAAGTCATGGACGAGTGGTTCAGTCGCCAGCTAGACTAAGGGACTACCAGTGCTACACCTCTCAGCAACAGGTAGACCGTGATAGTTTATGTCATTTTTGTGCATTTGCCTCCTTTGTTTCTCTTGTAGAACCGAAGACCGTAGCAGAAGCGCTTAAAGACCCGGAATGGGCCAATGCCATGCAAGAGGAGCTGCACCAGTTCGAGAGGAACAAGATTTCAGGCAGATCCTAGAGAGATACATGTTAAAGCTGTGAAGAGGATTTTAAGGTACCTGAAGGGGACAGACGATCTGTGCCTATTGTACCCGAAGGGAGGAGACTTACGTCTGGTGGCCTACACAGATGCTGATTATGCAGGCTGTAAGACAGACAGGAAGTCCACATCAGGGATGGCACAGTTCCTTGGACCATGCTTGATCTCATGGGGGTCCAAGAAGCAGTCCTCCATTGCTTTATCCACTGCCGAGGCTAAGTATATCGCCGCTGCTGCTTGGTGCGCACAACTGCTATGGATAAAACAACAACTAAGTGATTATGGTGCTCTTGTTAGATGTGCTTCAATTCTATGTGATAACACTAGTGCTATTAATATATCGAAAAATCTAGTGCAGTTTTCACGCACTAAGCACATAGAGATTAGATACCACTTCCTACGTGACTGTGTAGAGAAAGGCACCATAGCTATGGAATACTGTAGAACCGAGAAGCAGATTGCAGACATCTTTACGAAACCACTACACAGGGAACCCTGCGAGAAGCTAAGGCTTGAACAAGGTATGACGTCCCTTACCTAGTCTGCATTCCATGTTGATTTCCTCGATGATTAGCGAGACTAGTTTGCTTGCTAAGCTACCATGGTATGGATTTGATGCGTGTGTAGTTGATGATTGTGTGAAAGCTGTTCTATGAGGTCACTACTGCATGCATGATAAATGAGATTGCTAGCTAGCAGAATCTTGAGCATGACACATATTTCTTTGCAGCCCAAAAGAGACTTCCAAATTTGAACCCACAATATAAGCCAAGGAAGTACTCTAAAACTAACCCTAGCCTATCATGTGTGGAGAATTAATGTTTAGCCCCTTTGATTTTAAAATTATTTTCTTGGTTTTCTCCACACTACATGAAATCGCTTTGTTATGACTTGGTGAAATTTTATTTCTTGAATGTGTGGTGTTTATTGTACCACTTGGGTAAACCTAGCGCACCACACCCAAAACTTGCGTAAACCATGAGACAAAACCAGGGTTAATTCAGCATTGGTTGAGACTGGTTCAATCAGATGGGTTGTGGTAGTTGGTATGTACTGAATGGAGGGTTAGTGGCTGCCAGCAAGAAAAGAAGTTAAAATTGCTATAGTTATGACGATTAGACTGACCTGTATGGAGAAAAGCAAAAGCTGCGTCTGCAGACAGTCGTCATCACTGCCTGCTTCGGACATGATGGCTACTGTTGTTGCTTGTCTTTATGGCGTGGAAAAATAGCAAAGTGTCGATAAGTGATCAGTCCGCAGCAATTAGGGTATTAAATACCTGCATATGGACATGTGGCAGCTAACTGTGGAGCGAATTCAATTTGGGGGTTGCACGAGGCAGGTTAATTATTACCTAATTCTGGATTGGGAAGCAGAATTAAATGTGCAGTTTTTAGGAAGATAAAAATTCAATCTTGCGAGATTCGAGGATGCCGATTGGCTTTTAGAAATTAAAAGGGCCAGGTTCCATAGCGGAGGAGCGAACTGTGTCAGAGGACGATGATGAAAAGGATTTGGAAAAGAGATCTGTGGTGACGGAGTTGGTCGTATATTGGGAGTTCCTGGCTACACACCAGTTGGTGGAGGTGAACGACCTCCTCATTGCTCAAGGCTGGGATCACCTCTTCCGAGAGGAGGTTCTAGCGATGAAACTGCTGTGAGGGAGTTCTACTCCGGGTTCAAGTTAGAGGAGAAACCGGGGCTGCTCTTGGCCACGTTTATAATCAAGGGGGAGGCGCAGGTCATCACTCATCGTGACCTGGCCAAACTCCTGAAAGTTCCAGTGGCCGGATATGCTGATTTCATTAAGGGAATCTGGCCAGCGTCTGTGGCAAAGGCGGAGGTGATCTCAAGGGTGGGAGAGGACCCCAAAAATGTGTCCAACCAAAGCAGCGCCCTAACAATGGGCATTCTCAACAGAACTCTTCTCAGGATTGTGTGCACCACGGTGACGCCTCGCTCACAAAAGCACGGGGTGGTCAATTTTCAAGATTTCCTGTTGATTGACAAGCTAAAGGCCAAAGAACCAATCAGCCTTCCCAAACTGATTCTCCAGCACATGAACTACTGCGCTGCAAGTGAAACTCGTGGGTTACCCTACCCTGGACTGGTGAAGAACATTCTGTGTGATTTGGGCATATATGAGCCAGAAGTTGAAGTGTCATGTCCTCTGTTCTGGGTATGGTGACCTCTGAGAATATTGGCTGGAAGTTTGATGAAGCCACGGGATGGCAGAATGCTCGGTTTGCCCCTGCACCTCCACAGCCAGCCGCGCCTCAGGAGGCCGAGCCCCTGGACCAACAACCGTTACATCCAGAAGAGGGGTCGCCAGCTGTGCTTGAGGCTTTGCAGGCTTTGTCAGGGAAGGTTGAGATGTTTGCTGAGAAGGTGACTCGTCTGGAGTCTGTGGTTGAGAAGATGCCGAGGGGATCTGAGGTTGATTGGGTGCAGGACTTGCGGAATAAAATTGCTGCTATAGAGTCGTTGCCCGCCTTAGTGAAGGAGGTGGAAGATTCTGCAAATATCAGTATGGTCCACTGCAATCAGATCAATGAGGAGTTGAAGGAGCTGAATCGTCAGCTGAAGTTTGTGGCCACTGAGGTGGTTGACCAGTTGAAGACTGTGCTTCATGGTTAACCCTGTCGTTGTCTCATGGTTGCCCCCTCCTTGCCATCCCCACCACATCTGCTTTATGTTTTTTTGAAAATTTTTCTTTGCTGTCATGCTCTGTGTCTGCATGATTGATGAGCCGTATTTATACGACTCATCGAGTCAACAAATCCCACCAATTCCGACACTTTATCATGCGAACAAGTTACTTTTAGTATTATTTTGCATTTCAGGTGCTTCGGAAGCTCTAGGAGGAAACGCGCTTAAAAGATGGCTTTCTGAGCTAAAAACATCACAATGAGTTGAGGACCGACCTATCTACACTTGACCTAAGGAGTCCCGAGCAGATCCAGGCCCCAGTCGAGCTGACCAACACTAAACTCAAGTTGCTCGGGCAAACGAGCTGATCTGACGAATCCACCTCGAGCAAAGTGATCAAAATAGCAAATAAGGTGGACAATGTCGGAGAACCAAGGAGAACGCCCGAGCAGATTGGCATTTGGCCCAACCCCAGTAAGGCCTCGTGCGCGCTGATAGGCTCTGAAATCAAGTCGCTCGACCAGACGGACTCCTATGACAAATCTGACTCGACCAAGTTGCTCAAAATGGAAAACAAGTCTGACAATGTCACCAAGCCAAGGAGAACGCGCGGGTGGAATGGCCCAGGAGCAGCCGAGCAGAGTTCCAGGCCACGCCCGAAGGCCCTGTCGAGCAGACCAGCGCTGAATCCGAGTTGCTCGACCAGACCAATGAATCTCGCAAATCTGGCGACCTCGCTTTCCAGACAAAACGCACGAGTAAAACCAGTCCATGGCCGAGAAATGCCTAGTTCCGTCCAACACCGGGCCTAGCCGAGCCAATCCAAGGGGCCATATCACAAGGAGGCGTGGCTGTTTAGAAGGTTCTGGAAGTCGTGATCTTTAAGTAAACTTGCTGGCCACGTTTGCTTAAAGATTAGGCAAAAGATTAGGGCTTGCCCGACTTTTGGGCTGACTCCTTAGGAAACTGCCAACTTGGACCGACTTAAGAGGGATTTCGAAACCCTAATCTCCTCTATAAATAGGACATCATGTGGAGAGTTGAAATCATCCCAAATTCGAGAGTCAAATCACACAACACAGAATTCGAGCTCTGTCCTCTCCTCCGGTCCTCCTCCATTCGGCATTAGAGAAGAACATCTTTTCTTTATTTTTATTGTCTTTTGTTCTAATGGCCATGTGTAGCTAAGCCCTTTATTCGGGCTAGGGTTTTATACATTGTGACTATTGTTTGAGACTTCGTTCTTAATGCTATTCATGTTTTACTAATTCTCGTGTATATATTATGAATTATTGTTAGACTAGGTGGATGCTTTGTCGCAAAGCGTAGTTGATCAATATTTCTATCATTATTATCTGCCTGATACTTTGTCCTTTGGGTGGATAGCACATCTAGGGTAAATAACACTTTTGTCGGGTTGTTTGATTTAGGAGGGAATTAGAAACCGTTCACCTTTGTCGGGTTAGGTTGTGGCATAACACCTTTGTCGGGTTATTTGGGAAGTCACCTTTGTCGGGACGACCACACTTAGAAACATTGAATTAGATTGTTAGCAGTCGATGATGACAAGTCACAATAGAAACCCTAGTATGAATATTCTCTCTGATTGATACATCACAGTTTACTTTCCTATTCTTGCACTGTTCCCTAATTACTCGCAACCCAATTGTTTCCTTTTACAGAACAACAAGTAACCATCTAGCTCTCTAGGGTTCGACCCTTGCTTGCCGCTGTACTAACCCATAGCCAAGAGTAAGGAATTATAAATTTAAATTTGCAGGTACCAACGACGCCTGTCAATGATAGTATTTAAATTTTCAGTATGCTGTGTGTGTCCCCTCTGGGGCACTTTTGCTCGTTATTAATGAAGTATGCAGTTTCTTTCCATTGCCTGGATGTCTTTACTTGCATTCTTTTTTATGATGCCAAAAGGGGGAAGATAACATGAGTGCATTACTTGAGGGGGAAGTCACTACTGAAAATCAAACTTGATGTCCATCTAAGGGGGAACTGTTAAGCGATCATAGATTTGTTTGCCTAACTAAAAATTTGACAGGGATATCTATCTGCTAGACTTGTGATAGTTTGAAATACTTGTCATGGATCTCTTGGTTTTTGAAGAAGTGTTTGTCATCATCAAAAAGGGGGAATTTGTTTGAACCCTTTGGTTTTGATGATTACAAACACTTAGCTAATGTGTTGCTGACAGGCGTCGTCGTGCAAGTCAAATTTGAATTTATAATTTGTCCACTACTCTTGGCTAGTAAGGCGGCAAGTAGGGGTCGAACCCTAGAGAGCTGATGAGGTTACTTGTTGTTCTGTAAAATAAAGCAATTGGGGTTTTGTGAGTGATTTGGAAACAAGTGCAATAAAAGGAAATAAAGCGAAAGATATCAATCAGAGGGAATATTCAGTCTAAGGTTTCTCTTGTGACACGTTTATCATGGATATCTAATGACCAATTCTATATTTCGAAGTGTGGGTGTTCCGACAAAGGTAACAACCTAAGTATCTCGACAAAGGTGATACGCCACAACCTAACCCGACAAAGGTGTTAGACTTCTAGCTCTTTCCTAAATTAAACAACCCGACAAAGGTGTTATTTAACCTAGGTGTTACTATCTACCTTTGCGACAAAGCGTCCAGTAAATATTAACGATAAGAATTATTCGATCAACTAAGCTTTGTGACAAAACATCCACTTAGTCTAGCAAGTTAATTCATAGGAATAAGCATAAGAACTAGCGAAATATAAAATAGCATTAAGAACAGATATCTCAAAACGCGTTCACAATTATGAAACCCTAAACCGAATGGGAGGTTTAGCTAGACATGTCCATGGAAACAAAATACAATAGTAATAAAAGAAAAGGAACTCTTCTCTATGCCGAAGTAGAAGACTGAAGAGAGAATGGCCGAAGTTGTTGCCCGATGGAAGGATGATGATCTGATGGATGATTTTGCCCTGCCCAAGAGGTCTTATTTATAGGAGAAGCTCGGGTTTCGAAGTTTCCAATTCGAACCGACCTAAATCAGTTTTTGGCCAAGCCCAAAAACCAATTTAGGAAACATGTCCAAAACCGACGTTGCTTGGTTTGCAAGCTAACTTGTCTTGCAAGTAAACTTGGCTAACAAGTTAGCTTAATCTCCACGCCAAAGCACTGACTTGCCTTGGGACGAGCCGAGAATTGCTGGGCTGCGCCTGGGCGCAGGCTCAGGTGGCCTCGGACGGAACTAGGCATTTCTCGGGCACGGGCTGGTTCCACTAGGGCGTTTTGTCTGGGAAGTGAGATCGTCCGAGTTATTAGGCATTTCGAACAACTTGGTCGAGCCGGATTTGCCAGATTTGCCCGTCTGGTCGAGCGACTTGGTTTCGGTGCCTATCAGCGCGCGCGGGGCCTTTGGAATTGGGCCAACTGCCAATCTGCTCGGGCGTTCTCCTTGGTTTAGTGACATCGTCCGACTTATCTACTATTTTGATCAACTTGCTCGATTCAGAATTGTCAGATCAGCTCGTTTGCCCGAGCGTCTTGATTTTAGTGCTAGACCGCTCGGCTGGGGCCTCGGACGCTGCTCGGGCGCTGCTCGGCCAAAGATGCCTTGTGATGTTTTTGGCACAAAATGCCATCTTTAATGCGCGTTTCCTCCTAGAGCATCCAAAACACCTGAAATGCAAAACAACACTAAGAAGTAACTTGTTCGCATAATAAAGTGTCGGAATTGGTGGGATTTGTTGACTCGGTGAGTCGTATAAATACGGCTCATCAGTTGCCTAAGTGTGCAGAAATCCATGAACAGATGCAAGCATTAATTGAACTGGCCTGTTGACAGATGCTCGTCGTCAAAGCAAATGTACAAATAAATTTATAGTGTCCGCTACTCGCGACTACACTACTGGGTAGTAAGTGGTAAGTAGGGGTCGAACCCAAAGGAATTAGGGGGATAAGTTGTTCTTTAAGTTGGACGATTTTGGGATTGGTTGGTTGGTTTTAAAGCTACCAGCTAAGTGATTGATTGGTTGATTGGTTGGTTTTAGTACTGGAAAGTAACTGATAACTATTAAAATTAAAGGAACGTGTTCGGTTTCGGGGGCCTTGTATTATATCCTGTTTATCATTGACTCTTAGTGAACCTTCTAAGTATTCAAACATGAATCGAGGCTATTCCTAGCTCAAGACTTGCAACATCGTCTAGCCTTTTTAAGGTCGTAGAGCACTTATTCTACTTCAGCTAATTCCTCCTTCCGAAGTATCTTAGCTTTATGTGCATTCATTTGGTCCCTTTGGTCCAGTTTCCAAATGGTTTTTTAGATAGATCGAACTCCTCGGATAAGCTTGCCCATTTGGTCCAGTTACAAATGGTCCACTTATCCGAGTATGATCACGAATTCCCAAGGAAGAGCTTGCCCATTTGGTCCCTTTGGCCCAGTTACAAATGGTCCACTCAACCTTGGCAATTCTAATCTTATATATGGCACATAGAATAAGTTTTGAATACAAAGACGAGACACTTAGTTAATAGTCTAAAACATTTTATAATACAAGTCCACCCCTTCTACCGAACGACTAGTTTAGCTACTATTTATCGCGCTAAACATTATAACTAAGGAATTGGAAATTAAAGACGGAAATAAATATTAGAATACTTACAACCGTTGAAGCGCCAAGGGAGCAACCTTTTATTTCCAAAGCCAAACTTACAAAATCTAGAGAGATAAGTGATTTTTGATTGAGATGTGGATTGTGGGATGATACAAATGAGATGGATGGGTTGTATTTATAGGCTAAGGGAGGAGAAATGGATGGTGGAGATGAGGGGCAAGTGTCTTTGATCCAATGGAGGAGGAGGAGGAGCAAGGAGGAGCCGCCACATGGGGGAGGAGCAAAGCCGCCGGTCACCTAGAGTGGAGGAGCCGCCGGTTGCAGGTGGTGGAATGGGGAGGAGCTCCTCCCTTGGCCACCTCCAAGCATGGTGGCCGGTCACCTTGGTCCATGCTTGCATTTGATAGTTGATTTTGAATGGCCAAGTGATACTAAGACTAATGGTCGAGCCAGTTTTTCCAAATTCCAAGTTGTGGTCGAGCAATTTGGTCTTGGTACCTATGCGCGCGGCCTTTACTTTGGAATTGGGCCAACTGCCAATCTGCTCGAGCATTTTGTCTGGGAAGCGATTGTCCAACTTGTTGGGCATTCCAAACATCTTGGTCGAGTCAGCATTTCCAGATGCATCCGTCGGGTCGAGCGACTTGGTTTGGGTGCCAATGTGCGCCGGGCCTTTGCCTTGGAATTGAGCTAACTGCCAATCTGCTCGAGCATTCTCCTTGGTTTTCCGACATCTTCCACCTTATTTTCTATTTTAAACACTTTGGTCGAGGCGGAATTGTCAGATCAGATGGTTTGCTCGGGCAACTTGATTTTGGACTCGAATAGCTCGGCAGGCGCGCTGGACGCTGGGCGCTGGACGGCGGGCGCGATCTGGGTTTCTCGGTCTTTGGCTGGCCAGAAATTGCGAGCGATCCTTTTTAGCGTAAAACTCCTCTCCTTAGCGTGTTTTCTCTCTAAGCGCCAAAATACCCTGTAGAAATATATCGGGACTAACAAGCAAAAGTTAAATAGACCAACAGTCTAATTTGGTGGGTTTTACGGTGTTTATGATTCGTATAATTTGGGTCCATCATATCACCCCACACTTTTAGTTGTTCGTCCCGAACAATGCTATTAAAGGGCGGCACTCTAAGTTTGGTTTTGGATTATATGAAAATTAGACTGTGGGACTCGATTTATCCTAGTTCATGCATTACTTACTTATTACCAAATTGAACTGTGTAAATAAATAGAAGTAACTTAATACTTGTACCTCCGTGCCGAGATGCAAATTATTCCGGATGTCTCGGGAGATAGCCTTTTTTAGGTTCCTGGACTGCAATTTCGGGACCGTCTCGCACTATATGGTTTTCTTGTAGCTTTCTCTAGCACGTGATTTGGTTCGGGTTTCACTGGTTTGAGTACTTTGATTTTTCTTTTGGCGAGGGACTGCTTTTGTAGTGAATCGGCCTTTGGCCTTTGATTTGACTTTTTTTTGAGTACTTCACTTTTTTGTTCGGTTAAAACCTTCACAATGTTGGGCCTTTGGCCTCTTGAATTGCTTCTTCGAGCTTTTCGCCTTTTTGTGGCTTTGCTAGTCCATTTTCTCAAGCCTTTTTGGGAGGTCCAATCATCGCCCGCAAGCCTATGGAAATACCTCCCCGCTCCTCTCATCGTTGTTGTTTCGCGCGGGTCAAGATGAGGGTCGCTCATCTATTTTCTCGGCTACTTTAACTAGAGAGAGGACGGTCTGATTCCCGTCCTCGCCTTTTCTTTTCTTTTTGCATAAACACTGCATGGCGGAGATGACTTCAATCTTCACTGAAACCCGAAGTGCAGCCTCCACTGACTTCGAAAACCATATAATTTGATAAGATCCTTTGATTGCCTGCCAAGCCTTTCTAAGGCAGTTTATGTCAACTCCACATCTCTAGTTAATCTCAGCACAAAGGACAAATGAAAAGTTACGTTCTCAGTTTTTAGACAGTTGAATTTTCACAAGGTAAATGCATGAATTTCGGTCTATCTTTTTCACATTCTTAAGTTCATATTTTCAAAAAGATACTATTACTAAAAAAAGAAAACAGCAAGCATGTTATTTATATACAATGGTGGTTCTCACCCCACACTTTTGAACGAAGGCGTGCCTTAGTTCAAAAGTCATGCAAGCTAATATATATATGTGAGAATGACTAAGACAGAAAATTAAATGACAGAATTTAAATAACAGAAAGTAAGATAGTGTCGGGTTACCTCCCGACCAGTGCCTTTGTTTAACGTCGTTGGCTCGACGATACATCGTTGTGGATTACTGGTTTGGGTCCCATGGGTGGCTCAGGTCGAATTTTTGTGGGGCTAAGTTGACTTCGCCGTGATAATGTTTGACTCGCTGCCCATTTACCGTGAATCTCCTTTCATTGTCCATGCTTTCCAACTCAAGCATCCCCTGGTTGAATACTTTAGTCACGGTATAAGGACCGGTCCATCTTGATTTCAGTTTGCCTGGCATAAACTTAAATCGTGAGGAGAAAAGTAATACTTGTTGTCCTTCCTCAAATGAGCGCCGGAGGATGAATTTGTCATGATATAATTTTGTCCGCGCTTTGTAGTCTGTTTGCTCTTCATAGGCCTCAAGTCGCAATTCTTCAAGTTCGCATAGCTTAAGCTTCCTATCTAATCCGGCAGCTTTTAAATCTGGATTGCACTGCTTGAGCGCCCAAAAGGCTTTATGTTCCAATTCCACCGGGAGATGGCATGCCTTCCCATAAACTAGTCGGAAGGGGGAGGTTCCAATTGGCGTCTTATATGCCGTTCGATACGCCCAAAGAGCTTCGTCTAGCCTCTGACTCCAATCTTTCCTGCCCGGCTTTACCATTTTTTCTAAAATTCCTTTGATTTCGCGGTTGGAGATCTCCGCTTGACCATTGGATTGGGGATGATATGCTGTGGATGTCCGGTGGTGGACATGGTAGCGTTTTAAGGTAGCGGCCATCATGCGGTTACAGAAATGAGTTCCTTGGTCGCTTATTATGGCCTTGGGTACCCCGTATCTACAAAATAGGTTAGTGCGCAAAAATTCTATGACAGTCTTTGCATCGTCGCACCTTGTGGCCTTGGCTTCTAGCCATTTTGACACATAATCTACAGCGACTAGAATGTAGGTATAACCGCATGAAACTGGAAATGGTCCCATAAAATCAAGACCCCAAACGTCAAAAACATCGTTGACTAATATAGGTACTTGAGGCATTTCACTTCTAGCGGACACATTTCCTACTCTTTGACACTTATCGCATTCTTTACACTTTTTACAGGCATCTCTAAATATACTTGGCCAGAAAAAGCCGCTATCTAAGATTTTTCTAGCGGTTCTCCTAGGCCCGAAGTGTCCTCCACATGCAAACTCATGGCAAAAGCTAATGACAGAAGCTATTTCATTATCGGGGATGCATCTCCTAAGTATTTGATCTGCTCCTATTTTCTATAAATAGGGATCATCCCATAAGTAATATCTAGCGTCATGCCTAAGTTTCATGCATTGTGCTTTAGTAAAAGAGGGAGGGAATGTACCTCCTACAAGGTAGTTGACGATTGACGCGTACCATGGCACCTTGGCAGAGACTGCATAGAGATGTTCGTCTAGGAATGACTCAGTTATGTGTCCTTCTTCTTCCCTTCGGACAATCCTACTGAGGTTGTCGGCCACAGTATTTTCGATCCCTTTTTTGTCCCTTATTTCCACATCGAACTCTTGTAGTAGTAATATCCACCGAATGAGTCTTGGCTTGGCTTCTTTTTTCTTCATCAGGTAACGGATGGCAGCATGGTCAGAGTAAACTATTACTTTTGCTCCAAGCAAATAGGGTCTGAATTTTTCTAGAGCGAATACTACTGCCAGGAGTTCCTTCTCGGTGGTGGAGTAGTTTCGTTGAGCAGGATCTAGGGTTCGTGAGGCGTAGTAGATCACACCTGCTTTCTTGTCAATCTTTTGGCCGAGAACTGCTCCTACAGCAAAGTCGCTTGCGTCGCACATGATCTCAAATGGTTTTTTCCAATCCGGAGTTTGGATGACGGGCGTGCTAGTGAGGGCCTTTTTAAGCTCATCAAAGGCTTCCTTGCATGTATTGGTGAATTCAAAAGGAACTTCTTTTTGGAGGAGAGTGGATAGAGGTAATGCCTTTTTGGAGAAGTCTTTGATGAACCGTCGGTAAAATCCAGCGTGCCCTAGGAAGGATTGGATGTCTCGGACAGTGGAGGGGTATGGTAAAGTCATGATCAGGTCTATCTTAGATTTATCCACCTCTATGCCTTCTTGTGAGACGACGTGCCCTAAGACCACTCCATGAGTTACCATGAAATGGCACTTCTCATAGTTGAGCACAAGGTTCATCGAGACACATCGTGCCAGAACTGTGCTTAAGTTGTCTAGGCAAGCGTCGAATGTATCGCCATAGATGGTGAAATCGTCCATGAAGACTTCGATGAATATTCCGATCATGTCTGAGAAGATGCTGGTCACCACTCTTTGAAAAGTCCCCGGAGCATTGCATAGACCGAATGACATTCTTCTGAAAGCAAATGTGCCGAATGGGCAGGTGAATGTGGTCTTCTCTTGGTCCTCAGGTGCTATGGGAATCTGGTTGTAGCCTGAAAATCCGTCCAGGAAGCAAAAGTATGGTTTGCCCGCCAGTCGGTCTAGCATTTGATCGATGAATGGCAGAGGGAAATGGTCCTTTCTTGTGACGGCGTTCAATTTTCTGTAGTCGATGCACATTCTCCAGCCGTTCTTGACCCTTGTTGTCACCATTTTTCCTTCGGCATCTTCCTCGATTGTGATTCCAGTTTTCTTCGGGACTATGTGGACTGGACTCACCCACTGGCTATCTGATATTGGATAGATTACATCTGCATCCAGGAGCTTCTGTATTTCCTTCTGGACGATTTCCATCATGATTGGATTGAGTCGTCGCTGAGGTTCTCTTGATGGCTTAGCTCCCTCCTCGAGTAAGATGCGATGCATGCAAACTGCTGGGTTGACTCCTCTCAAGTCGGCTAGAGTCCATCCAATAGCCAACTTGTGTTGTCTCAGCACTTTTATCAAACGACGCTCCTGGTCTGTTTCCAAGCCACTCTTTATGATTACCGGGAGCGTGCTATTTTCCCCAAGGAAGGCGTACTTCAGATGTCCGGGCAGGGGCTTTAATTCTATTTTGGGAGCTTGAATCACTGAGGGTAAAAAAGTATTTGATTTGAATAATTTTACCTCGTTGACTTCATATCCTGGTGTGAGAGGCTCCGAGATTGTTAAGTGGGCTAGTGTTTCATGCAGGCCGGCCTGGTCATAAGAGCTCTCGGCTCCATTGAGTATGAGTTCTAAGGGATCTGCTCTTAGTTCTGGTTGAACTTCTTGGACTAGGTCGTCCAAAGCGTCGAGAGCATGTACTTCCTCGAACTCCATGGGATGCTTCATTGCTCTGAATATGTCGAAGCTGAAGACCTCTCCTTCTACTTCCATTGATAGCATCCCACTTCCGCAGTCTATCTTCATTTTTGAGGTTTTAAGAAATGGACGGCCGAGAAGGATGGGTGCATGATCTGTAGGTCCGCCATTCTCCATCTTTAAGACGTAGAAGTCTGCTGGAAATACTAATTTGCCTACTTGAACCAGGACGTCTTCTATTTTCCCCTCGGGCTGTTTGCAAGACCGATCTGCTAGTTGAATAGTGAGACCGGTGGGTTTGAGCGGCCCAATCTTAAGACATGAGTAGATAGAGAAGGGAAGAACATTGATTGATGCTCCAAGGTCTAGCATGCAGTTCTCGATCCTGATGTTGCCAATTGTACATGGAATGGTGTAAGTTCCTGGATCTCCACATTTGGGGGGCACTTTTCGTTGTATGACAGCCGACACGTTTCTACTCATCAGCTCTTGATCGTATCTAGTACTCCTTCTCCGGTTGGTGCAAAGTTCTTTTAAAAACTTGGCATATCGAGGAATTTGCTTGATAGCTTCCAAAAGGGGGATGTTGATTTCGACCTTACTGAACAACTCAAATACGTCCTCATCCATGACATGTTGTTTTTGCACGCGGCCTGGTACTGGAAACGGAAGGGTTGTGCTGATTTTAGGGGTTTCGGTTCTGGGTACCGGGTCCGGTATGTGTTCTTTGGACGTATCCCCTTCTTCTTCGGTTACGTCCTGCTCTTCCTCATACATGCCGTCGTCTTCATCGGCCGCTTCTTCTTCTAGAGCTTCGAGAGACTCGGGCCTCATTTGTTCTTTCCCGGGTAATCTTGGGTCCTTGTCCTCTTGCTCCAAAGGTTTGCCGACAAGCGTTTTTCCACTCCTAAGAGTCAAGGCACTCACATCTTCCTGTATTTGAATGGTTTGTGAAAGGAGTCTGCCGGACTCATTAGTGAGTGTGGATATTGAGGCAGCGAGTTGGGAGATTTGTTTGGTCAATTCTGAAATTGCCCCGTCAGTTTTTTCCTGATGTTGGTGTAGCGAAGTACCCAATTGATTTATGCTTCCTGCGAGCTCCTTTATTGTGTCATCGAGCGACTTGGTTGGTTCTTGCTGATTGTTGTTGTATCCTTGGTATCCTCCTACTGCATTCACTTCTGCCGGTTCCTCTTCTATTAATGTTGGACATGCGTCAGTTTTGTGGTCTGCGGAACCACAGAACTCGCAAGGTTTTACCAGAACTGGCTGCCTTCGTAGGATTTGAATCATCATCTCCTTTAGCTGCTTCATCTCTTCAGGCATAGAGTTTACTGGTGCATCGGCTAGTGAGACGTTTTTTGTTTGGAAGAATTTATCTTGACGAGTAGTCTCTTCTCTAAACCGAGCATTTTCAGCAACGTTGGTGATAAGATTCCTTATGCCACTTAATGATAGATTCATCATGGATCCTCCAGCTGAGGCATCCAGGAGCATTTTATCTAAGGGTCTTAATCCGTTAATGAGATACTCCACGGTGAGTTTCTCGGGCAGTCCAAGGGTACAGCAGCTTCTCTCCAGGTGGTTGAATTTTTCCAGGTAATCGTACATGGTTTCGTTGGGTCCCTGCCTGATGTCCTGCAGTTGCCTCCTTACTTGCATCGCTCTTCCTGCTGGGTAATATTTGTCTAAGAACTTTTTCTGCATCTGAGCCCATGTCCTGATGCTTCCGGAAGGCAATGAAAGGAACCAGTCGCTTGCCGAGTCAACGAGGGAAAAATAGAATGCTTTTAACTTGAAGTCGTTTATATTCACTCGATTGGGTTTTAGATTTTGGCAAATGCCATGTAAGCGTTGGAGATGAGTTGTTGCAGATTCTTCATTAGTTCCTGAGAACCTTGGCAAATTGTTGATATCGACGACAATGTTTTCCAGCTCAGGCTCTGGCAAATGCACCATGACTGCGTTTCGAATTCTGGGGCATTTAGTTCTCCCATAGTAGGTGTACGGTAGTTGTTGTTATCTCCGTAGTAGTCATCGAAAGCGGGTCCTTGTCTTGGCACTTGTCTAGGTTGTGGGGGTGGTGGATATCTAGGGGGTTGTCGTACTGGACCAGCTGCATTTCGGTCCTTGGGTGGTTCTTGGTTTCTTCTGATGGCTTCCCTATCACGAGATCTTCTGCTTTGGATGAGTTGCTCCGGATCATCCATAAATGGAAGTGGCACCTCATTGTTTCGATCGTACAGGTTTATCTCGTCGTCATCCTGGTAGTCATGGTGACTTTCTTCGCGAGACATGGTTGTTTCGAGCGCGTATTGATTTAAAGAACTTATCCGATGGCTAATTCCCCGGCAACGGCGCCAATTTGACAGATGCTCGTCGTCAAAGCAAATGTACAAATAAATTTATAGTGTCCGCTACTCGCGACTACACTACTGGGTAGTAAGTGGTAAGTAGGGGTCGAACCCAAAGGAATTAGGGGGATAAGTTGTTCTTTAAGTTGGACGATTTTGGGATTGGTTGGTTGGTTTTAAAGCTACCAGCTAAGTGATTGATTGGTTGATTGGTTGGTTTTAGTACTGGAAAGTAACTGATAACTATTAAAATTAAAGGAACGTGTTCGGTTTCGGGGGCCTTGTATTATATCCTGTTTATCATTGACTCTTAGTGAACCTTCTAAGTATTCAAACATGAATCGAGGCTATTCCTAGCTCAAGACTTGCAACATCGTCTAGCCTTTTTAAGGTCGTAGAGCACTTATTCTACTTCAGCTAATTCCTCCTTCCGAAGTATCTTAGCTTTATGTGCATTCATTTGGTCCCTTTGGTCCAGTTTCCAAATGGTTTTTTAGATAGATCGAACTCCTCGGATAAGCTTGCCCATTTGGTCCCTTTGGCCCAGTTACAAATGGTCCACTTATCCGAGTATGATCACGAATTCCCAAGGAAGAGCTTGCCCATTTGGTCCCTTTGGCCCAGTTACAAATGGTCCACTCAACCTTGGCAATTCTAATCTTATATATGGCACATAGAATAAGTTTTGAATACAAAGACGAGACACTAAGTTAATAGTCTAAAACATTTTATAATACAAGTCCACCCCTTCTACCGAACGACTAGTTTAGCTACTATTTATCGCGCTAAACATTATAACTAAGGAATTGGAAATTAAAGACGGAAATAAATATTAGAATACTTACAACCGTTGAAGCGCCAAGGGAGCAACCTTTTATTTCCAAAGCCAAACTTACAAAATCTAGAGAGATAAGTGATTTTTGATTGAGATGTGGATTGTGGGATGATACAAATGAGATGGATGGGTTGTATTTATAGGCTAAGGGAGGAGAAATGGATGGTGGAGATGAGGGGCAAGTGTCTTTGATCCAATGGAGGAGGAGGAGGAGCAAGGAGGAGCCGCCACATGGGGGAGGAGCAAAGCCGCCGGTCACCTAGAGTGGAGGAGCCGCCGGTTGCAGGTGGTGGAATGGGGAGGAGCTCCTCCCTTGGCCACCTCTAAGCATGGTGGCCGGTCACCTTGGTCCATCCTTGCATTTGATAGTTGATTTTGAATTGGCAAGTGATTCTAAGACTAATGGTCGAGCCAGTTTTTCCAAATGCCATGTTTTGGTCGAGCAATTTGGTCTTGGTGCCTATGCGCGCGGCCTTTACTTTGGAATTGGGCCAACTGCCAATCTGCTCGAGAATTTTGTCTGGAAAGCGAGATTGTTCGACTTGTTGGGCATTCCAAACATCTTGGTCGAGCCAGATTTTCCAGATGCATCCGTCGGGTCGAGCGACTTGGTTTGGGTGCCAATGTGCGCCGGGCCTTTGCCTTGGAATTGAGCTAACTGCCAATCTGCTCGAGCATTCTCCTTGGTTTTCTGACATCTTCCACCTTATTTTCGATTATAAACACTTTGGTCGAGGCGGAATTTTCAGATCAGATGGTTTGCTCGGGCAACTTGATTTTGGACTCGAATAGCTCGGCAGGCGCGCTGGACGCTGGGCGCTGGACGGCGGGCGCGATCTGGGTTTCTCGGTCTTTGGCTGGCCAGAAATTGCGAGCGATCCTTTTTAGCGTAAAACTCCTCTCCTTAGCGTGTTTTCTCTCTAAGCGCCAAAATACCCTGTAGAAATATATCGGGACTAACAAGCAAAAGTTAAATAGACCAACAGTCTAATTTGGTGGGTTTTACGGTGTTTATGATTCGTATAATTTGGGTCCATCACCTGTGAAGATCAAAGACAAAGATCGGCGAAGATATTGTGCGTCCCATATTGAAGATCTTGAAAACATGATTGGAAATATTGATTGAAGATTCAAGGAGAATATCTTGCTGATATTGATTGAAGATCTTGGAGATATTGATATGAATGGAAATCAAGAAAGATCCAAAGAAGAAATAAGCACTCAAAGAATATTAAGGATAATATTCTGCAGGCCAGATTTGGAAAGTGCGACTTAATGAAGAAACTGATTTAGGAAAGATTGCGAATGGAATCTTGACTAATCAGGATAATATCTATCATGTTTGGAAAGTCGGATTGGGCCGGATCGCTGGGCTCGGATTACGAGATCCGTTAAAATCCTATATAAGGCATTAGGGTTTGCCCAAGATCAGTACGGCGTTTTTGGGAGAATAGAGCGACTACATTCGAAGAGCAAGATAGCTGAGATTCCACGCACGAAGGTTTGAGGTTCGAATCTGATTACCTAAGTCGGGTTGAGTAGAGGTCATCAAATAGAGTCTAGTGAAAAGACCTAGTTTGTAAACCCTACAATATATCTGAATAAAAGGTAATCTGATTCGCAAATCCTTTCAGAGAAATCTGAAAGGTAGTGGTTTTTATCTTATCATTATTGTGATAAGGTTTCCACTATATATTCGTGTGCAATTACTCTCAGTCGTTTACTTTCCTGCATAATTATTTCCGTTGCTATCTGACCATCAGACGGAAAAGCACTTCGTGACTTCCGTCTGACAGACTGCTAACACTAACGATCCAACAACACCTTTTGCTATCGAAGAGGCTTGATAAAAATCAAGGTGTTAGAAAGTACGACAAGCAAGACCACAATGATATATTTTCGTCTTTTCATTAATGATATTTTCATCTCATAACTTCACTTGTGCAGTGATTCATAGCATTGCAAAATTATACTCGCGTACATTTTTTATTATCTTGCAATCACAAGTGTATATAATCAAATCAAGTTTTATATTATTGTCTTTTGGTGATCGTACATCTTTTCAAATCCATTCAAAGGAGAGAAGGATCATTGATCATCAAATTTTCATATACAATCTCGCATGGAGATGATGCCGATGGATATCAAGGCATTAGTCATCTTTTTTTAACAAGTGCTTTATTTTCTTCTTTTGTAGTATCTTAAAGATACATGGCAGTTAGGCGGATTTTAATATCAAGAATCAACGCCGAATAATCATTGCCACACTCTAGAGTACTGAACTCGAGCTTCATAAGATTGGCATTGCAGAAGAATATATGATAAATATTATATGAATAGATTTCAAGTAATGAAATGAAACAATGAACTAAAACATTAGCCACATGTAAAATTAAACATGATATAGAACACGAAAATAAACATAATAGAAAATGGTTTTTTTTTACATATAAATCTAAGCATGGTAATGTTTTAATAGAACATGATTAGATGATACACTACTAATTTATGGAAAATTTCCGACGTCAGGAAAATGACGGAAAAGTGACTGAATTAAATCGGTAAGCAAGAAAAATCGGTTCATAAGTTGATAAGAACCTAGTTGACTAGCATGAAAAGTAAACTAAGTTTCTTTACATAGTGCATTATCAAAAGTAAACTTGATAAGAAACTAAGTTTATCAAAAAGCTCAGCACTCAAAATAACCTTGGAATCCACAAATCTTCTTTGTTTGGGACATTAATATCATTGGAATCACTCTCAAAAAGCCAAACATCAAGAAAAATCATTTCATAGAAACAAAATGTAACATCTCTTTTGTTTTTGGTAGACTTTCACTAGTCTTTTTAGTAGGCTTAATTGAACTTTCCGAAGTGGGCCCTGATAGGCCGGGCCTATAGGCCGGACCTGACCAAAAATATTACACCCTAGCCCGACCCATTAAGGCTGGCAATAGGCTTAAACATAGACTGTACTAGGTTTAAAGCCTTCGGACCACAAAGCCCTATTAGGCTTTCGAGCCCATAAGGCCATATGGAGACCCTACTCTAATATTCAGACATATCCAATGATGTTCAGTCAAGTATATTTACCTTTAGGGTTGAGGAAGTCAAGGGTTAAGGGGGTTATGGCTATACTGACACATGGGTTTGGTGTTTGATAGTTTTAAGGGTTCAATGATTTTAACTATGACATATTCATTTTAAAATGGGGTCAGAAACATACACTTTAAAAATGTTGGATTAACTTTTATTCCAAATTGTTCAGCCAGATACCTATTTGTTTAATAATATAGCTACTAGTTCAGTCTTTTACAAAGTTGTTCAGAGATTAAAGAAAATGTTCAGATATATCTAGTTTGTTCAGACATACACCATTCATTTGAAATATCGAGAATCCTCTCGGACAATAAGATATCCTTTATTTTTGAAGATTACTTGATAAAATTCATATAAAAAATTCACATACAATGCAGATTTGTTCACACAAATTCTCCATACAAATAACATATGCTTTTAACACATTGTTCACAGAAAAGCATATTTGTTCTGTACAAAATGACGAGGGGTTCAGATAGAAGTTCAAAAGTTCAAACATCCAAATTTGACGAAGCCAAATTACTTCTTGCGACTACCTTTCTTATCTTTTGTCTTATCGTTCGTCTTATCTTGGATCTTAACTTTCTTCTCATCTTTTTACACATCTTCCTTCTCTTTTTCTTCTTCACAACATGATGATAAAGAGCTTTGACTACTTGAGATTTAAATAGGTTACAATCTGCAAGCAAAAATTTATGAAGGTACCTTTGTTGCAGCCTTCGCAGTTGCTGTTTTTGCTGTAAATTTTTATTTGGATTATAAAAACTTAATGTACTAATTATTTAAATGTTTGAAATGTAACTTTGAATTCTGAGTTACCTGTTTGGATTCAAATACAAATCCACTTTGCCAATTTTTACATCCTTCCCCATAATAAGTCTCTATATGTCTCATTGTGAAAGTTGTTCTGAATTTGTCTTGGCTGTTTTTTTTTTTATGGGAAAGTTGTACAGAAGTAGGACATCGACCACTCAATGACTCTATTCAGTACATATACTCAAGTTGACGCACAGGCCTAAAACGGCCAACCCATCCTCGTCAGAAAACCATCAAAGCCACTAACAGCCCCTAGCCAGAAACGGGGAAGTAGGGCAACTAGGACAACTAATGCGACTATCACTCAGTCCGCAAGCGGCTGAGAACTACAAACTCAGTCCGGAATCCGGCTGAGAATAGTCACTTATTGAAACGAAACTAAAATAAACAACTAAACTGCAACTAAACTACACCTACCTTATTCAGCGAATCCAACCTAGTCAAACTTCAACTAAAAAACAAAAGACAGGGCACAATCTAAGAGGGGCCACGCCGCCGCCAACCACAGCCCACAGCAGGGCACCGCCAACCGGTCGAAACCCAACCCGCCCGGAATCAAAACGTCATTCAACATGTTGTGCCCATCCGAGACAAGCTCTCCTCACCCGCACCCCGCCGACCAGTCCGCCGGTCCGCTGCCTGCACCGCAGCCACGCCACCGCACACCACCCAAAGCGCCACCGCCTGCAAAAAGCCGCCCACCGCCAGCCCCCACCCCACTCCCACCCCATCGAAGCCTTACCCGCACACCCCGATCCAGAACAGATCAGACGCCGGACGACAGCAAAGAGGAGATGAAGGGAGAGGAGGGGAACGGCGGAGGAGGGGGAAGGAACGGGAAAGCAGAGGAAACCAAACTTCGAGTTTTCCGAGAAAGAGTTTTTTGAGGGGAGAGAAGACTCAAAAATCAACCTCGAGCGAAGGGTTGTCTTGGCTGTTATTTGTTGGGTCAATATGTTGTTTTTACTTAGTGTATTATACTTTGGATTCAGTGGGAAAAGGGCTGGAAGTTTGCAGGAAGGAAAGCTGAGCTTAAAGGGGAAGTTTGGTGTTGTTTGGTTCAGGCTGTGACGTCGTTTTGTGGTAAAGTTGAAACTGGGCGCGCTCGTTAGGAAAACGTCGCCGTTTTGATGCTGCGGGTTCGAGCGCGAAGAGGAGCGTATTAAACACTGTCGTTCTGGCCAAGTCTGAGCTTTTCGGAAGACGTCGTAGTTTTGGTTCCTCACCAACAACGGATAAATTCTCCTGGCGCGTTCAATCTCTGGTATTCTGCAGATTTAGGGTTCTTGAGCTCCGAATTTGGGATTTTTTGATTTAAGCGAAATTGATTCGTTTCTCTTGTTATAATTTGTCCGTGAGCTTGTCTCAAGCGTTGATGTACATTCAGTTGTTCCATTGACTCAATAAAATCTCTCATGTTAGTGCTGGAGTAGGAACAAAAGGTTCCGAACCAGGTTAATTTCTTGCGTCGCTTTTCTTTCGTGTTTTTTGATCCATCATTGTTTTATTCGATCCGCAATCAACTCTACAATTGGTATCAGAGCCCGTGGCCGTAGTGATTGGTCCGATGAAGATTGAGATTAATAGATTTGACGGGAAAAGTGACTTCAGTCTGTGGGGCCAGCGCATGCGTGCGATTCTTGTACAGATGAAGGTGGTGAAGGCTTTAGACGGTGAGAAAGATTTCCGGCGACAATAACACAAGACGAGATTGATGAAGCCAAGGAGTTGGCCTATATCACAATAATCCTACACTTGGGTGATAAAGTCCTCTAGGAGGTGGCCAAGGAGAAAACGGCTGCAAAAGTGTGGCTCAAAATGGAGTCACTGTATATGACCAAGACATTGACCAACAAAGTCTATCTCAAAGGTAAATTTTTTGGTTTCAAGATTAGTGAAGATAAGGACCTGGATGAAAGTTTAGATGAATTCTCCAAGATTATACTTGACCTAGAAAACAATGAAGTCAAGATTGATGATGGAGACTAGGTCGTCATGATCCTTAATGCCCTGTGACGGAGCCCACTGCACTGTCGTTAAGGTGCAATGTTCTCTGTGCAAAATAAATTTATAGTTTCCGCTACTCGCGACTACACTACTGGGTAGTAAGTGGTAAGTAGGGGTCGAACCCAAGGGAATTAGGGGGATAATTGTTCTTTGAGGGGATTATTCAGCGGGAGGGCGTGTTTTAGGTTGGTTGGTTGGTTTTAAAGCTACCAGCTAAGTGATTGATTGGTTGGTTGGTTGGTTTTAGTACTGGAAAGTAACTGATAATTATTACAATTAAAAGAAAGCGTTCGGTTTCAGGGGCCTTGTATTATATCCTGTTTATCATTGACCCTTAGTGAATCTTCAAAGTATTCAAACGTGTATCCAGGCCTTTTCCGGCACTCGATTTGCCACACTGTCTAGTCTTTTGCAAAAGTGTTCCAAAGTGAATCAAGGCCATTTCAAGCACTCGACTTGCAACACTGTCTAATCTTTTGCAAAAAACGTAAAGCCCTTGTTCTACTTAGACTAGCACCCCATTTCAAGGTATACTAGCCTATGTGCATCCATTTTGGGTTGTCTTTTCCGATTTACCCAAAATGGTGTTTGAGAGAGATCAAACTCCTCAGATAAGCTTTGCCATTTCAAGCATCTACTTACCCGAGTATGTTTGCGAACTTCCACAGAAGAGCTTTGCCATTTCAAGCATCCACTCAACCTTGGAAGTTCTGATCTAATATATGGCACATAGAACAAGTTTTGAATACAAAGACGAGACACTAAATTAATAGTCTAAAACATTTTATAATACAAGTCCACCCCTTCTACCGAACGACTAGTTTAGCTACTATTTATCGTGCTAAACATTATAACTAAGGAATTGGAAATTAAAGACGGTAAATAAATATTAAAATACTTACAACCGTTGAAGCGCCAAGGGAGCAATCTTTTATTTCCAAAGCCAAACTTACAAAACTTAGAGAGATAAGTGAAGTGTTGATTTTTGGATGATACAAATGAGAGGAGAATGGCTTGTATTTATAGCCAAAGGGAGGAGAAATGGAGGGTGAAGATGGCTTCCATGTGTTTTTGATCCAAGGGAGGAGGAGGAGGAGGTGAAGATGTGGTGGAGGAGCCACCACATGGCAAGCTTTCCAGGGAGGAGCAAAAGCCGCCGGTCACCATGAGGGGAGGAGCCGCCGGTGGCCGGTCACCATGAGGGGAGGAGCTCCTCCCTTGGCCACCTCCAAGCAAGGTGGCCGGTCACCTTGGTCCATGAGTGTATTTTGACAGTTTTGTGCAGTCTTTTCACAAAACTATCAGTCCAATTTCGCTCCGTCTGACTTTGATTCCTCTTCTGCTTAATTTGTTATGAGTGATTCAACGTCAGGATCCTTGATATTTCTTCACTCGGCATATGATCTTGACCTTGGAATGACTCGTAACATCTTTTATGCTTTAAAAGCTCCTCTTTAGCATGTATTCTCTCTAAGCTCTGAAATACTGACAGAGATGCTCGTCGTCGAAGCAAAACGAGCAAATAAATTTATAATGTCCGCTACTCGCGACTACACTACTGGGTAGTAAGTGGTAAGTAGGGGTCGAACCCAAAGAAATTAGGGGGATAAGTTGTTCTTTAAATGGTCATACAGCGGGGGAGCGTATTCTTGGTTGGTTGGTTGGTTGGTTGGTTTTAAAGCTACCAGCTAAGTGATTGATTGGTTGGTTGGTTGGTTTTAGTACTGGAAAGTAACTGATAACTATTACAATTAAAAGAAAGCATTCGGTTTCAGGGGCCTTGTATTATATCCTGTTTATCATTGACTCTTAGTGAACCTTCTAAGTATTCAAACATGAATCGAGGCTATTCCTAGCTCAAGACTTGCAACATCGTCTAGCCTTTTTAAGGTCGTAGAGCACTTATTCTACTTCAACTAATTCCTCCTTCCGAAGTATCTTAGCTTTATGTGCATCCATTTGGTCCCTTTGGTCCAGTTTCCAAATGGTTTTTTAGATAGATCGAACTCCTCAGATAAGCTTTGCCCGTCAAAGCATCCACTTATCCGAGTATGTTCACGAATCCCAAGGAAGAGCTTTGCCCGTCAAAGCGTCCACTCAACCTTGGAAATTCTAATCTTATATATGGCACATAGAATAAGTTTTGAATACAAAGACAAGACACTAAGTTAATAGTCTAAAACATTTTATAATACAAGTCCACCCCTTTTACCGAACGACTAGTTTAGCTACTATTTATCGCGCTAAACATTATAACTAAGGAATTGGAAATTAAAGACGGAAAATAAATATTGAAATACTTACAACCGTTGAAGCGCCAAGGGAGCAATCTTTTATTTCCAAAGCCAAACTTACAAACTTAGAGAGATAAGTGATTTTTGTATGAGATGTGGATGATGGTGAGATGATTTACAAATGAGATGGATGGGTTGTATTTATAGGCTAAGGGAGGAGAAATGGGTGGTGGAGATGAGGGTCAAGTGTCTTTGATTCAATGGAGGAGGAGGAGGAGCAAGGAGGAGCCGCCACATGGGGGAGGAGCAAAGCCGCCGGTCAAGGGAGGAGGAGCCGCCGGTTGCCGGTTGCCATGGAGGGAGGAGCTCCTCCCTTGGCCACCTCCAAGCATGGTGGCCGGTCACCTTGGTCCATGCTTGCATTTGATAGCTGATTTGGAATGGCCAAGTGATTCTAAGACTAATGGTCGAGCCAGTTTTTCCAAATTCCATGTTTTGGTCGAGCAACTTGGTTTTGGTGCCTATGCGCGCGGGGCCTTTACTATGGAATTGGGCCAATCTGCCAATCTGCTCGAGCGTTTTGTCTGGGAAGCGAGATTGTCCGACTTGTTGGGCATTCCGAACATCTTGGTCGAGCCAGATTTTCCAGATGCATCGGTCGGGTCGAGCGACTTGGTTTGGGTGCCAATGGAGATGAGTCATTGCTGATTCTCCACGAGTTCCTGAGAATTTTGGCAAGTTGTGGGCCACTGAAGTGTTGATGACGATGTTTTCTAGCTCCGGGCCTTCATAGATACACCACGGCTGAACTCTGAAATCTGGTGCCGAGAGCTCTCTCAATGTAGGTTCGCGGTAGTTGTTGTTATCTCCGTAGTAGTCATCGAAAGCGGGTCCTTGTCTTGGCATTTGTCTAGGTTGTGGGGGTGGTGGATATCTAGGGGGTTGTCGTACTGGACCAGCTGCATTTCGGTCCTCGGGTGGTTCTTGGTTTCTTCTGATGGCTTCCCTATCACGAGCTCGTCTGCTTCGGATGAGTTGCTCTGGATCATCCATAAATGGAAGTGGCACCTCATTGTTTCGATCGTACAGGTTTATCTCGTCGTCATCCTGGTAGTCATGATGACTTTCTTCGCGAGACATGGTTGTTTCGAGCGCGTATTGATTTAAAGAACTTATCCGATGGCTAATTCCCCGGCAACGGCGCCAATTTTGACAGAGCCCACTGCACTGTCGTTAAGGTGCAATGTTCTCTGTGCAAAATAAATTTATAGTTTCCGCTACTCGCGACTACACTACTGAGTAGTAAGTGGTAAGTAGGGGTCGAACCCAAGGGAATTAGGGGGATAATTGTTCTTTGAGGGGATTATTCAGCGGGAGGGCGTGTTTTAGGTTGGTTGGTTGGTTGGTTTTAGTACTGGAAAGTAACTGATAATTATTACAATTAAAAGAAAGCGTTCGGTTTCAGGGGCCTTGTATTATATCCTGTTTATCATTGACCCTTAGTGAATCTTCTAAGTATTCAAACGTGTATCAAGGCCTTTTCTGGCGCTCGATTTGCCACACTGTCTAGTCTTTTGCAAAAGCGTTCGAAAGTGAATCAAGGCCATTGATGGACCCAAATTATACGAATCATAAACACCGTAAAAGCCCCTTAATTAGACACTTTGTCTATTTAACTTTTGCTTGTTAGTTCCGATATATTTCTACATGGTATTATGGCGCTTAGAGAGAAAACACGCTAAGGAGAGGAGTTTACGCTGAAAAGATATTAAGAGTTATTCCAAGGTCAAGATCAGACGCAGACTGAAGAAATCTCAAGGATCCTGACATGGAATCACTCCAAACAAATCAAATCGAAGAGGAATTTGCATTGAAGACTCAACCGACCGGGTGAGAAAATGCCGCAGAAACCACCCGACCGGATGAAGCAGATCCAGGCCCTTTGCCGAGCTGACCAAACACTCGATTCAAGTTGCTCGAGCAAACCACCTCATCTAACAATTCCCTCGACCAAAGTGTTTAAAATGGAAAATAAAGTGGACAATGTCGGACAACCAAGGAGAATGCCCGAGCCAATTGAGAGTTGGCCCAATGCCAAGCAAAGACTCCGCGTACACTAGGCACCATGACCGAATTGCTCGAGCAAACCGACGAATCTTGCAAATCTGGCTCGACCAAGATGTTTGGAATGACCAACAAGTCGGCCAATCTCGCTTCCCAGAGAAAACGCTCGAGCAGATTGGCAGTTGGCCCAATTCCATAGTAAAGGCCGCGCGCATAGGCACCAAAACCAAGTTGCTCGACCAAAACATGGCATTTGGAAATTCTGGCTCGACCATTAGTCTTAGAATCACTTGGCCATTCCAAATCAACTATCAAAATGCACGTTTGGACAAGGTGACCGGCCACCATGCTTGGAGGTGGCCAAGGGAGGAGCTCCTCCCCATTCCACCACCTGCTACCGGCGGCTCCTCCTCCATATGACCGGTGGCTTTCTCCTCCCCCATGTGGCAGCTCCTCCTTGCTCCTCCTCCTCATCCCTTGGATCAAAAGACATGTGCCACCATCTCCACCACCCATCTCCTCCCCTTATGGCTATAAATACCAACCTCCTCCTCCTCATTTCAAACATCCAAAAAATTGTAATTCACTTATCTCTCTAAGTTTTGTAAGTGTGGTTTTGGAAATAAAGCTTGCTTCCTTGGCGCTTCAACGGTTGTAAGTCTTTCTTTGTGTTTAATTTACTGCTTTTATAATGTTTAGCGCGATAAATAGTAGCTAAACTAGTCGTTCGGTAGAAGGGGTGGACTTGTATTATAAAATGTTTTAGACTGTTAATTTAGTGTCTCGTCTTTGTATTCGAAACTTGTTCTATGTGCCATATATTAGATCAGAACGTCCATGGTTGAGTGGATGCTTGAAATGGCAAAGCTCTTCTGTGGAAGTTCGTAAACATACTCGGATAAGTGGATGCTTGAAATGGCAAAGCTTATCTGAGAAGTTTGATCTCTCTCAAACACCATTTTGGGTAAATCGGAAAAGACAACCCAAAATGGATGCACACAGACTAGTATACCTTGAAATGGGGTGCTAGTCTAAGTAGAACAAGGGTTTTACGTTTTTTGCAAAAGATTCGACAGTCAAGTGCTTGAAATGGCCTTGACTCATTTTCGAACACTTTTGCGAAAGACTAGACAGTGTGGCAAATTGAGCGCCGGAAAAGGCCTTGACACACATTTGAATACTTAGAAGATTCACTAAGTGTCAATGATAGACAGGATATAATACAAGGCCCCTGAAACCGAACGCTTTCTTTTAATAATTATCAGTTACTTTCTAGTACTAAAACCAACCAACCAACCAATCAATCACTTAGCTGGTAGCTTTAAAACCAACCAACCAATCCCAAAACTGTCCAACTTAAAGAACAACTTATTCCCCTAATTCCCTTGGGTTCGACCCCTACTTACCACTTACTACCCAGTAGTGTAGTCGCGAGTAGCGGAAAATATAAATTTATTTGTACAGAGAACACTGCACCTTAACGACAGTGCAATGGGCTCCGTCAGCCATTTCAAGCACTCGACTTGCAACACTGTCTAATCTTTTGCAAAAAACGTAAAGCCCTTGTTCTACTTAGACTAGCACCCCATTTCAAGGTATACTAGCCTATGTGCATCCATTTTGGGTTGTCTTTTCCGATTTACCCAAAATGGTGTTTGAGAGAGATCAAACTCCTCAGATAAGCTTTGCCATTTCAAGCATCCACTTACCCGAGTATGTTTGCGAACTTCCACAGAAGAGCTTTGCCATTTCAAGCATCCACTCAACCTTGGAAGTTCTGATCTAATATATGGCACATAGAACAAGTTTTGAATACAAAGACGAGACACTAAATTAATAGTCTAAAACATTTTATAATACAAGTCCACCCCTTCTACCGACGACTAGTTTAGCTACTATTTATCGCGCTAAACATTATAACTAAGGAATTGGAAATTAAAGACGGTAAATAAATATTAAAATACTTACAACCGTTGAAGCGCCAAGGGAGCAATCTTTTATTTCCAAAGCCAAACTTACAAAACTTAGAGAGATAAGTGAAATGTTGATTTTTGGATGATACAAATGAGAGGAAAATGGCTTGTATTTATAGCCAAAGGGAGGAGAAATGGAGGGTGGAGATGGCTTCCATGTGTTTTTGATCCAAGGGAGGAGGAGGAGGAGGTGAAGATGTGGTGGAGGAGCCACCACATGGCAAGCTTTCCATGGAGGAGCAAAAGCCGCCGGTCACCATGAGGGGAGGAGCCGCCGGTGGCCGGTCACCATGAGGGGAGGAGCTCCTCCCTTGGCCACCTCCAAGCAAGGTGGCCGGTCACCTTGGTCCATGAGTGTATTTTGACAGTTTTGTGCAGTCTTTTCACAAAACTATCAGTCCAATTTCGCTCCGTCTGACTTTGATTCCTCTTCTGCTTAATTTGTTATGAATGATTCAACGTCAGGATCCTTGATATTTCTTCAGTCGGCATATGATCTTGACCTTGGAATGACTCGTAACATCTTTTATGCTTTAAAAGCTCCTCTTTAGCATGTATTCTCTCTAAGCTCTGAAATACCCTGTAGAAATATATCGGAACTAACAAGCAAAAGTTAAATAGACCAACAGTCTAGTTTGGTGGGTTTTACTGTGTTTTTGATTCGTATAATTATGGTCCATCACCCTGCCCCCTTCATATCATTCTTTTGGGGAGACTATGAAATATGCTAGAGAATCATTGTCCTTAGAAGAGGTCATATCAGCTTTATAGTCCAAGCAGATGAAAGGGTATACTTCAAATGCAGCTGTAGAAGGTCTTAGTGTCCAAAGGAAATTATTTCCAGAAGAAGACATCAAAAGGAAATTTCAAGACAAAATCCCAACAGGGATCTCAACACCAGTCTGGGGCCAAGAAACTAAAGTGTTTACTTTGTCATAAGGAGGGACATTTTAGGAGAGATTGCCCTGAGAGGAAGAAGCAAGGTTCTCAGAAAAATGGTGAAAAGGATGAAGCAGCAGTTGTGGAGGAGGAATGGTATGAAAGTGCAGATGTCCAGGTTGCAACTGATGCTGCTGGAGCAAAGGGATGGATTTTGGATAGTGGCTGCTCTTATCATATGACTCACAATAAGGCCTGGATTCAGGGTTTCAAGGAGATGGATGGAGGGATGGTATTGCTGGGAAATAACAAGGCTTGCAGAATGCAAGGAGCTAGACCAGTGATGATAAAGACTACTGATGGGCAAGAGGCAATCCTCCAGGATGTTAGGTATGTCCCTGATCTCAAAAAAAATTTAATTTCTTTAGGTACTTTAGATAAACTTGGATATGTGTTCAAGGCAGAGAAAGGCATTATGAAAATTTCCATGGGATCCTTAGTTGTCATGAAGGGTAAGAGATCAAATGGTATTTATGTCTTACCGGGGAACACAGTTACTGGATCAGTGTAAATGTATCTGATAAAATTGATGATAAAATAAACCTATGGCATCTGAGATTGGGACATGTAAGTGAACTTGGCCTTAAGAAATTGTATGAAAATGGTTGCTTAGGAAATGAAAGTCTGGGTAAGCTACAGTTTTGTGAAAACTGCATTCTTGGTAAATCTGACAAGGTTAGTTTTAGCAAGGGAATACATAGAACTAATGATATACTTGAATATATACAATCACACCTATGGGGGTCCTTCTAGAGTTCCTTCACATGCTGGTAGGAGATATTTTGTAACCTTTATTGTTGATTATACTAGAAGGGTGTGGGTATATATTTTAAATACATAGAACTGTGTTTAAAGAGTGGAAAGCTTTAGTTGAAAATCAGACAGAAAAGAAGATCAAGAGGATGAGTACAGACAATGGCCTTGAGTACCTATCAACTGAGTTCATAAATCTATGTAAAGAGTCTAGGATTTCTAAGCACCACACTGTGGCAGGTACCCCTCAGCAAAATGGACTTGCTGAGAGGTACAATGAGACTATATTAGAGAGAGTCAGGTGTATGTTGATTCAAGCAGGATTACCTAAAGTCTTTTGGGCTGAAGCAATTTTTACAGCTTGTTATCTGATCAACAGGTGCCCTTCTTCAGCAATCAACTTCAAGACTCCAATGCAGATGTGGAAAGACCATCCTGAAGAATATGGAAAGTTGAGAGTATTTGGTTGTATAGCCTATGCTCATATAAGACAGGATAAGTTGGAACCAAGAGCTCTTAAATGTATGTTTTTGGGCTACCCGGATGGGTAAAGGTTACAAGTTAGGGTGTCTGGAAAATATTGGTAAAAGAATAATAATCAGCAGAGATGTTTTTTTAATGAGTCAGTGTTTCCCTACAAAGACTCAGTTAGTAATGGTAACGAGGTGCGGTGGAGTGAGCCAAATGAAAATCAGAAATTGGTATTTGAGGTGGAGCCTCAAGGAAAGGCTACTGTCTCTGTGCCAAACCAAGTAATTGAGAATTCCAGAATAAGCTCTAGCAGTGATGAGTCTCAGGATGATCAGGGAAGCCAGCAAGAAGATCTCAGCAATTACATGCTAACAAGAGACAGAGCAAAAAGGACCATAAAGCAAAATGTCAGAATTGGCATGAACAACATGGTGGCATTTTCTTTTAATGTTGCAGCAGATATATCATAAAATGAACATATTTCATATCATAAAGCAATTAAATCCCCTGATAAAGCTTTCTGGATACAAGCCATGAAGGAAGAAATGGATTCTCTTATGAAGAATGAGACATGTGAATTGGTTGATAGACCCAAGAGAAAGAAGCTGGTAGGTTGTAAATGGATTTACATGAAGAAAGAGGGTAAAACAGGTGTGGAAAAACCAAGGTTGAAAGCAAGACTTGTGGCCAAGGATTCACACAACAAGGAGGTATAGATTTCACTAAAATTTTCAGTCCAGTTGTGAAACATAGGTCCATCAGAGTGATTTTGTCCATGGTAGCTGAGTTTGATCTTGAGTTGGAACAGATGGATGTATAGATTGCATTCTTACATGGGAAACTGGATGAGATAATTTACATGAGGCAACCTGATGGCTTTACAGTTGGAAATAAGGAAGAAAAGGTCTGTCTGCTAAGAAAGTCCCTATATGGTCTTAAACAGTCTGCAAGACTGTGGTATAGGAGATTTGATGAAATTATGATTAGTCAAGGGTATTTCAGGTATGCTTATGACTGGTGCATTTATGTGAACAAAGCACAAAATATAGAAGATAGAGTATTCCTACTTCTATATGTAGATGACATGCTGATAGCCAGTAAAATAAGGGGAAAATTATACAGTTAAAGGATCAGCTTAATTCAACCTTTGAAATGAAAGATTTGGGGTCTGCTCAGAATATTCTTGGTATGCAGATAATAAGAGACAGGGCCAAAGGAACTTTATTCTTAAGCCAGCAAGATTAACTAGAGAAAGTGTTAATTAATTTTGGGATCAGCAGTGCAAAATCAGTAATGACACCAATGTCTCAGCATTTTAAACTACATAGACAACAAAGTCCTCAGACTGATGAAGAAAAGAGACAGATGGAAGATGTTCCCTACTCTAGTGCAGTTGGTTCACTCATGTATGCCATGATCTGTACCAGGCCTGACCTAGCTCATGATGTCAGTCTTGTGAGTAGATTCATGGCTTGCCCATTCAAAGAACATTAACAGGCTGTCAAATGGATCTTAAGGTACTTAAGGGGTAATTCTGGGAAGGGTCTTCTCTATGGTGGAGCTAAGGATGGATGAAAACTGATTACATGTTATTGTGATTCAGATTATGCTACCATTATAGACACAAGCAAGTCCCACTCAGGTATTATTTTCACAGTCTTTGGTACTGCAGTAAGCTGGAAGGCAACTCTCCAACTAGTGGTGGCCTTTTCTACAAATGAGCCAGAATATATAGCCATAAGTGAGGCTGTCAAATAAGCCATGTGGCTGAAAGGGCTGATGAGTGAGCTTGGGTTTGTGCAAAGTACTATCAGAGTCTTCTGTGATAATCAGGGTCCCATTCACTTATCAAAACATCAGGTGTTCCATGAAAGGTCAAAGCACATTGACATAAGGATGCATTTTGTGAGGAGCATAGTTGAATCAGGGGAAGTAAGCATTGAGAAAATCTCCACTGATGACAATCCTGCGGACATGTTAACTAAACCAGTGAAATGGGAAAAGTTCAAGCTATACCTGAGCCTAATTCACATGGCTGATAGTTAAGTTGCATGTAAGCCAATATGAGAGTATGGATAAGTCAAGACAAATGTAAGATCAAGGTGGAGATTGTGAAAGTTGTTCTAAATTTGTCTTGCCTGTTATTTGTTGGGCAAATATATTGTTTTTACTTAGTGTATTATGCTTGGGATTCAGTGGGAAAAGAGCTGGAAGTTTGTAGAAAGGAAACCTGAGCTTAAAGGGGAAGTTTGGTGTTGTTTGGTTCAGGATGCGACGTTGTTTTGTGGTAAAGTTGAAACTGGGCGCGCACGTTAAGAAAACGCCGCCGTTTTGATGCCGCGGTTTCGAGCGCGAAGAAGAGCGTATTAAACGTTGTCGTTATGACCGAGTCTGAGCTTTCAGGAAGATGTCGTCGTTTCGGTTCGACACCAACAACGGATAAAATCTCCTGGCGCGTTCAATCTTTGGTATTCTGCAGATTTACGATACTTGAGCTCCGAAATTGGGATTTTTCGATTCAAGCAAAATTGCTTCGTTTCTCTTATTATAATTTGTTCGTGAGCTTGTCTCAAGCGTCCCTCTACATTCGATTGTTCTATTGGCTCAATAAAATCTCTCATATTGGTGTGTTGGAGTAGGAACACAAGGTTTCGAACCAGGGTAATTGCTTGCGTCGCTTTTCTTTCATGTTTTTCGATCCATCATTGTTCGATTCGATCAGCAATCAACTCTACACTCAATATAAAGATGCCACAATAAACTCCGTTCTCACTTGTCCTCCATGGAATTTCAAGACGAGTTTGTGGTGTATCTACAGATATCCAAGAATTATCGAGACGATTAATCTTTTCAAGATATCATTTGAAATTGTATATCTACAAATTATTCAGAGAAAAAGCAAATCATTCATGGAAAAGACAAATTGTTATCGCATAGGAGCGGATGTTTAGGGTGAGATAGAATGACCACAGTGCACACTGAATAAAATATGATCAACAATAAATACATATTATTTCAGCTTACTCATTGCCAACACTATTTTGGATGTACGATGAATTATTCAGATGTTGAACCAGTTTAAAACATATTATGCCAAAGTAATTAAACATACAAGTTTTGGGACAGTTTCTGCATATTTTTCTGTAATGGAGACTTCTGCTCCCGAATTGTCTGTTATTTCAAACGTCTTTGGACCAAAATTGAAATAGACAACGAAGAAGTGTTCTGAATGAATAATTGGAATGAAACCCCTAAAAAGAACAGAATAATTGTTAATAATAAAAAAATATGTCTTTAATTGATCCTTATTACAAGCTAGGGCTGGGCTCGGGTCGGTTCGGGCCGGATTTTTGAAAACCGAATCGAAACCCGAAAATTCGGTTCGGGTCGGGTTCGGTCTTTTTAAAATTGAAAACCGACCAAAGCCCGAAAATTCGGGTTTCGGGTCCGTTCGGTCTTTTTGTGCTTTTTCGGTTCGGGTATTTCGGTTCGGGTTTTCGGGCTTTTTCGGGCTTTTTCCTGTAAATCGACAGAAAATACATATTTTGTATTCTGTGATTTTTGTCTACGTTTTTGTACCTGCTAGGCTGCTACAGTCCATAATACAATATCAAACACAAACACAATTTACAACTCAAATACGTTACAAGTTACAACTCAAATACGTTATAGTTACAACACAAGTTTGCGCAACAATGAAAGTGGTCATTGAAGACTTCACAGTTTTGGGAGAATGAAAGTGGTCATCTGTTTTTCGGGTCTGGACGCCCAGGCCTAATTGAAGTTGGAGTTGGACTGCTCATTATGCGACAAGCTCCTGCAAAAAATAGATACACCCTGATCAAACCTAAGAAGAAACTCCCATATCAAATATCACACAATCACAGATTGTGCATATCACAGTGCATACTGCTTAATGCATATCAATATCACAGTGCATACTGCATAATGCATAACAATATCAAAAATGCATATCAATATCACACAATCACAGATTTGCATATCACACAATCACAGATTCACAGTGTATATCACAGTGCATAATGCATATCAATAACAGTCAAATATCATCAAATATCATCATTTCACATTTGAAAAAACAAGGATTCAAATTCCCATGTGTAACAGTTCACACTTCACAAGTTCACAGTGCATAATTGCATATCACAGTGCATATATCAATTTTCAATTCTCAAGCATATCATCATTTGGAAAGAAACTCCCATTAAAGTGCATATCACAGTGCATATCTCATCAAAATGTATGGATTCAAATTCAACTTACCAAATATCAAATATCAAATATCAAATATCAACAAGGATTCAATTATCAAGTTAGCCAAATTTAGAAATAAGTACCTTAGGTCCTTAACCCCTTATGATTAATTTTTTGCTCCCTTGATTCCCCTTCTTCAAGGTTGTGGTACTGGTAACTTTACCTTTTCCCTTATCAACTTGAGACACTTTAGTTGATTTTGAGGTAGAAGGCATCTCTTGATTCTCTTGATTCTCTTGTTGATCAACTGTAGCATTATCTTCTTCCCTTGCTTATTCTATCATTAAACAAGATAACAAGTTAACCAAAATCAGACTCAAATATAAACAAAATTCAGATAACAAGTTAATTACCTTCCTCCAAAGCTTCATAAAACTCAATGTCCTCAACAGTTGGAATGTATTGAAGGTTATGGATGCTTTCAGACCGTATCCAGTTTTGGTAGCAGATTAATGCTTCCACAGTTTTGGGAGATAGAGAGCTCCGAAATGGATCAATGACCCTTCTGCTGGTGCTAAATGAAGACTCGCTTGCTACTGTACTCACTTGAATTGCCATAATATCTTTGGTAAGAGCAGCAAGGCTAGGATACTTGTCACCATTTGTCTTCCACCTTCCAATATGTCATAATCTAAAGGGTTTACAGCCTTCACAATCGGGTCTAGAAGATACCTGTCCACTTCATGTCCTACAACTCCCTCATCAGAGTCTTCCAATTCTCTCTCCCAATCTTCTTCCATGTACTTCATAATTCCAGTAGGCTCTATAGTCCTCTTCTTAGATGAGGATTTGTTCCCTTGGCTATCTCCACTCCGAGATTTTGTTAGCTTGGAGGATGCCTCAACAATCATGGAGTTGTAAGCATCACAAAGCTGAATCAGAAGATCTTTAAGCTCAGCTGACTTCTTTCTAATATCATCAATCTCCATCTTAAGCCATTTCTTGCATGTAGATTCGAAGTTTCTGAGCTTGTACCTTGGGTTTAACACCAAGGCAATCAACAAAAGCTGATTGCAGTCCTCTAAGGTGGCAAAGTATTTCTCATACTTTCTCTTCATACTTACTGCCATATCCATTAAAATCATTTCAGTCTCCGACCCGGTGCTCATTCCCTCCTGAGGAAATAGTCCATCAATCTCAGCTCTGATACACACAATATCATGAAAAGCTTTCCACGATGTTGGTTTGGTTGAGGCACTGATCCTCATTGTCACATCGTAGAATATCTTCAGAAACCTCACAAAAGTTTCAGCCTTCTCCCAATCATGTGTAACCGGTGGTCCTACTCTTTTCCCTTTCCCTTTCTTCCTTGCCTGAGTTCCCTCTGCTGCATTACTTTTACTTGCATCACCAGTCAAATTCACGTCTCCCAACCCAAGCACCAAGTCTTCTTCGAATTCAAGGTCTTCATCCTCCTCAAAATAACCCCTGTACTTCGTGCCTTCTTCCCTTGCCAATCTATCAAAAGCCTTTCTGAGTTCTAATGCAGTTGATAGCATTAGATAGGTGGAGTTCCACCTTGTTAGCACATCGAGGATGCACACCTTCTTACACTCCACCTTCTCTTTCTCCATACACTTTTTGAACTGCTGAAGTCTAGCCCCACTGCTCCTCACATATCTCACGGCATTCCTAATTGAACCAACTGAATTTCCCATTATCAAAAGGCCAGCTCGGACAATGAGATTCAGAGTGTGTGCAAAGCACTTGATATGCAAATAAATCCCACCAACCAAAGGTGATATCTCCCACCCTAACATCCTCTCCCTGATGTAATCAATCGCCACTTTGTTGGCGCTAGCATTATCAACTGAAATGGTCAACACTCTATCCACTCCCCATTCTAGCAAACAATCCTCCAACAAACACCCTATGCTTTCTCCACGATGGTTAGGAATCACCTTAAAACTAAGAATCCTCTTCTGCATTTTCCAAGCTGAATCAACGAAATGGGCAGTCACCACCATGTAGTTGATGTTCTGCACCGATGTCCAAGTATCGGTGGTCAAGCCCAAGCAATGACCCTTAAGCTCTTTCGTCAGCTTCGCCTTTTCAGCAGCATACATCTTCAAAAACTGCTTGCAAATCACCCTCCTCGAAGGTACATGCCAATCAGGCACAGCATACCTGAAAAAACAACATATAAATTATAAACATGTTCAGTCCAAGCATAAAAAGTTAAAAACAATTCATACAAGCTCACACTTCATCAATGTGACAATATACCTGCAAAAATATCTAAACCCTTCTTTCTCGATGAAGCTAAACGGAAGTTCATCCATGACTATCATCTTCACGGCTGCTTCTCTACACCCTTGTTCACTCCACTTAATAGTCACCAACTCTTTAGCCCCACTACGGCCAGTAGAAGTGAGTTTTTGCTGCCCATCATTTATCTTCACTCTCCCTGGATACTTCTTGCAAACATTATCGATATGTCGCTGTAGAGAACTAGTCCCATTCCCATACGTATTGCAAGCGAAATCCGTAGCACAGTAGTTACACTTAGCTCTAACCACTTCATGAGTTTGCACCCTCTTACCATTCTTCATCTCATATACTGGCTTTTTAATCTTCTTGAAGTGCCCCCAAACCCACGATCTTCCATCAGGCTTTTCAGCAGCTTCTGGCGCTTCAGCAGGTTCACCAAGTTGTTCAACTTCTTCAAATTGTTCAGCTTCACCAATGTTCTGCAGTGCTACTGAAGAAGAACGCTTCCTTTTAATTCCAGAGCCTCCGGTTGCGGTACTATCGACTGTCAGAACATTTTTTGAAGCATCCGCACCCAAATTTGAATCCGAATCTGAATTGGAGCTTGAAAATTGTGATGCATCCATCTCTGCACAATATACAAATCACTGAATGAACAAATGGATTCAACAAATGGATTCAAAACAATCAAAATGGTTCGAATTCAATGAATTCACTGAATTCAATTCATGACTGAGACCGGAGTTTAATAAATGGAACTCACCGAATTCAATTCGAAATTTCGAATTACCTTAAAGGCTTGAATTTGAAGGCTTGAAGCCTTGAACTCGGATCCGGAGACGACCGGTCCACCACGCCTTCCCTCGGGTCGGAGAAAGCAGGCGAGTAGGCGACGCCTGGGATCGGGATGCGACGCGAAAATACGATGAACGAAAATGCGAAGCTCGGATCGGGATGCGACGCTCGGATCGGGATGCGGGATGCGACGCTCGGACCTCTGGTGTGGTGTCTGGTTGCCGCTGAACGAAAATGCGAAATGAAGTGAGGCGAGAGCGAGAGTGCGAGACACTCGAATTAGGGTTTTTTTTTATTATTATTGACCAATCATATGCTGACAAGTGGCAATACATTTTCCATTCGGGTCGGTTCGGGCTTTCGGGCCTAGAGAAATGCAAACCCGGGACCGAACCGAATTTCACCATTCGGTTCGGGTTTATTTCGGTTCGGTTTTCGGTCCGATGAGAACCGACTCGTTCGGGCTTTTTCGGTTCGGTTCGGTTCGGTTTTCGATTTTCGGTTTTTCGGGTCTGGACGCCCAGGCCTATTACAAGCTATGGGGTTAGTATTACCAGTTTAGCTCTCTAAAGATCTAGTTTAGGGAAATTTCTCCAGTGAGTATATCATATCCTCTTCGAACTTCCTAATCTTTTTTCCCGATCCCCATCTTCGCCCGGAACAAAGTGAACCTAACAACAAGAAAAATGAAATTACTCTATGTTTAACATATTGTTTTGACTAATATGAGAAATTGCTAATGCATGATAGAATTTATTCAGGATTAGGAAAAAATATTCAATGTTAAAGAGAACAATGTTCAGACATAAAAACTAAAAGCAATGTACTTACAGTCATGCCGATAAGGCAGAAGTACTGCCCTTAGATGAATGACTCCTATATAGTTCCAATTTGTTTAAAAGGGCTATCTGGCAATTGACGACATTGGTTGTAAAAAATAATAAATTTTCCGAAAGTTAGATCTGAGTGCAAACATGTCGTTCATACCAAACACCACATCATCTTCTCTGTACAAACAAAAATCAAAACATATAAGGTAAGATTGTCCAGACATAAGGTGTATTATTCAGGTAAAGGAACTGTAACATTTACGCAACAATTGTGTAAGTCATCGCCCATGCCCAGATTTTTATTTCTTCTTTCGAGAGTTGGTCATCAGTTGGGGTTATTCTATTCTTGCATGGAGACTTGGTGGCCACTCTAGGCTTCCTTAATCATTGAAGCACCTTCTCAGTAGTTTGCTTAGTTTTTAAAAGCGGTATGTTTGGAAGAACAAAAGGTTCCTCGATGTTTTTATCGTGCTTCTCGTCAACTGACAGCTTTTTGCCCTCTCCAACATCACTTCTCATCAGCTGGATTGTTTCAGCAGCAGCTAGTATTGTTTCGACTGATGCAACATGAACTAGAATCTCTTCATCAGCATCTTCTACGGTCACACCTGCCTCCTGATTGGGTTTGACTGATGCAACAGGAATTTAAATTTGTTCATCAACATATCCTACAGTTTTATGTGCCTCCTGCATGGATTCAACTAATGCAATACACTACTACAGAGCAGGCATTATGCATCGGTTCAAAAATTACAATAAGCATCGGTTCCTCTTTATGCATCGGTTTATAATGCAACCGTTGCATAATGGTCACCTTATGCATCGGTTCTATTAAAACCGATGCATATTGTTCCTTTATGCATCGGTTTTTATAAACCGTTGCATAATAGTCACCTTATGCATCGGTTCATCTAAAACCGTTGCATAATGGTAACAATTATGCATCGGTTTTAGATAAACCGATGCATAAGGTGACTATTATGCAACGGTTTATAAAAACCGATGCATAAAGTGCGATAAAACACTTAGGTTTTTTTCGAAATTGGTCAGTCCGCCGTAGCCATTCCGTCTTCGATTGGTTTCTCTCAGTCCGCCTACGCGATTCCGACTTCGATTGTTTCTCTCCGTCGCCTTCGTCTCACTGCTCGCTCCTCGGATTCGTTCGTCGCCTTCGTCTCACTGGTCGTTCCTCGCAAGTCGCCTCCTCGCCAGTCGCCTCCGCTGAATCGCTCCTCGCCTCCGTCGCCATTGCTCGTCCTCCTCCTCCACTCGCCATTGCCAGTCGACGCCGCTCATTGCCATCCTCGCCATTGCTCCTCCTCCTCCACTCGCCTCCGAATCAACAGGTAATTAGGGCTCCAGTTGTGAAATTTTAATACGTAACGGTTAGGGGTATTTTGCAGTTGTAATCCTATAACAATAAGTATGCTAATAATTAGTTGAAATTTTAGTTGTTGCTCTATCATTGTTGAATGATGTAAATACCTAATTGGATTCATGTGTATGCTGATATTTGTGTTTGAAAACATAGATTCGAGCGGCGTTACTTCCATACGGTGGGAGTTGTACCTAGTTTATCCTCCAAACATCATATCAAGTAAGGTATTCTATTGTGTTAATTGTGTATAGCTTTCGAAATTGGACATTGTTGCTCTTTCATCGTTGAATGAAGTTAATAACTAGTTGAATTTAAGTATATTAATTTAATTGATGTTCTTTTGTTTAGGGTTAACATTTGCGATCTACATCCTCTTCCCGTTAGTGGTGCTTCGCTTCTTCAATTCCTGGTATTTGATGGTTATCTATCTTTTGTATTTTAATATGAACATGGAGATTTGAATTTATTTTTCCTTGTTTACTAATTTGTTCTTGTTGTTTGTAGCTCTAGTCCGTACTTGTTGCACACCCACCATTGATATTCTTCTTCGTGAGCTTCTATTCTAAGGTAAACCGCAAGTTTATGTAACTCATTGACTACTTTTTAAATTTGTTGGAGTGCTTATAATTCACTCAAATGTAAATATTTGTTCGTGTAAATTAGTAGTAGTAACTAATAATATTTACACGTTTCATGTAGTGGATTGATAATGAATCGAGAGTGGGTGTCCGGTAATAGGTTGAGTGATGAGTACGAGAAAGGGATTATGGATTTTTGTGCGTTTGCGTCGGCATATGCGTCTAGAAACAACATTGAACGTGTCTTTTGTCCGTGTATGAGTTGTTGGAATTACAAAAAGGTCAAACCGAAGAAGTTACGTAAACACCTTTTGTTAAAGGGGATTAACCCACAGTATACGGTGTGGTATTTGCATGGGGAGGGTGAACAACAAAACTTTGAGCCTCCACCCGTAGAAAGCTTGCCGGAGGATAATGTTGATTGGGAAGAGGATAATCTGATTGAGATGGTTAACAATGTCGCTAATGACTTTGTTGATACGCCACATATTTTGGAGTCTTTGAGGAATGACTCCGAATTACCACTGTATGAAGAGTGTTCCAAATATACAAGGCTATCGGCAACGTTGAAGTTGTTCAATCTCAAAGCAAAAAATGGACGGAGCAACAAGAGTTTTACCGAATTATTGGCGCTGGTGAAAGACATGCTTCCTGAGGGGAACACCCTACCTAACCGTACTTACGAGGCTAAGAAGGTTATGTGTCCCATGGGCCTCGAGTACGAGAAAATACATGCATGTCCCAATGATTGTATCTTGTATCGAAATGCCTACAGTGATTTGAAAGAATGTCCAGTATGCAAGGCATCTCGCTACAAGTTAAACAAAGAACCGAAAGGTAAATTGATAGCGCTAAAATATATGCATTTTAGGCGACCTCTATGCTTATTGTTTCGATCGTTCCATTACGATTTCACTTGCTATTTGATGCCTTGGGCTTCATTTCAGGAAAATTACAGAGTTTAAGCTGAGAACACAAGTGAGTAGCATTTTGGAGCAAAACCAAGCATTTCGGAGCAAAAATATGGACTTTCGGTCAATACGGGACAAACCGACCTTGCCGGAGTATTTTGGACTTACAGATCGCAATTCATGTCCGATTTGGTCGATTCAAAGCTTGTTGAAAAGCTAACTCAAAGGGCTACAACTCTCTAGTTGACGCCGAGGCCAAATTCGGAGGTTAAGATTGCCAAACCGCCTTGTGCGTTCGCACAGTCGCCCCTGTGCGTTCGCACAACATAAACCAGTCGCATGGATTTTTCATGCGAGCGCATGCAAGATATTGACCTTTGCAACTTGTTTTGGACGTCCAGGGCGTGTCCGATGTCCGATTTGGCTGATCTTTAGCTTGTTGGAAAGGTAACTTAAAGGGCTACAACTCTTCAGTTGACGTCAAGACCTAACTCGGACGTTAAGACTGCGAAAAAGTCCCAGAAAGCGACCATACGTTCGCACAGTCCATTTCATGCGAACGCACAAACCAGACCAGACGCATGAAGTCGTAAAAATCAGATTTTTACTGTTGGGGTATAAAAAGAAACTTAGGGTTTCTAAACAAAGGGGGGAGCTTTTCTGGGGTTTTGGAGCAGCCGCCAGGGGATTTTAGAGAGAAGGAAGAGCTTCAACAACATCCTGAATCTCCATATTGGTTTTGAAGTTCTAAACTCCACTTTCATATGGTTGTTTGCACTTTTATTGATGTTTTTGCTTGTAAACTCACCATGAGTGAGTAGTGACCTTGGTTGGGGATCTATGAATCCCCTAGACATGTTTGTGACATTGTAAATACTATGTATGCTATTGATGAATGATTTGCACATGATTCTTCTTCATTTGAACTTAATGTTTCGGATTGCCTATAAGGTGTTTGTGAGAAGTCCTCAATAGCAATTCTGCTTGATTTCATGTTCGAAGTAGCTAACCCTGAAAAGCATGATTTCAAATGAACTAAATGAAGAAGCATTAGGGTTTTTGTGTTACATGGCGACACTCTAATCTTAATGAGAATGGCATGGATTAAACAAGAACATGATTATTTAGTCAATAGAGCGCGAGTGTGAGACTAGATAACCATATTCTATAGTACCAATAGAGCGCGAGTGTGAGGTACTATGCGAGATGTAACCTCTTCGTACTAAGTTGTAGCGCGAGTGGAACTCAGTATTAATGTTGCATGGCTAAATTCTAAGTATGTGCATGTGATTTCATCAATGGTGTCCCATTTTACTGTCACCATAACTGTCTAGGTGGGGAATTAGATCCCTAGTCATCTTTTAATTGATTGTATACCTCATTTGTTGATCACATTTCTCTTTTGGATAGTAAATCCTGCTATCATCCTTTTTAAGGAACAAATTTCCCCCCCAACCATAGACAATCTAAGTAAATCGTTAGCATTACTGGTTTAATCACCTGTCCTTTGGGTCCGACCCCGGTTCACCCGAGTCAATATAAATGTTTTGATTAGTCGTGACTAGCATAAGTATTCGATTTTTTTATTGAATATTTACACTATATTACAGCCGATCAAATGGCGCCGTTGCCGGGGATAGGTTAATTAACTAGGTGCTAATAGATAGTTTAATTTTTCTACTCTTCCCTTACTTGATAGTTATTGCTTGTTTTGTGCTTAAATTGTGTTTATTTCTCTTGCCTTTCATTGCTAAGAATTTCCTTTGTTCTTGCAGGCATTTGAATGAACACGAGTTCCAAGGGACAAAAACATATAGAGCAAGGTTCATCGTCAAGTACTTCTCACCCTTCTCACCCAACCGCTAGAGAAGAGATCCCGCTCGGGACTTCTCTTAGTATGCTTCTCGATATGTAAAGCCATCGGCTCCGTCTTAGCCAAGACGTTAAACTAGGCTTGTGAGTGTTTCTCCCCTGATCTTTAAGTATATCTATTTTGATTGGATTTCTATTTGCTTCAAGTGTGGGGTGTTGAAAATTTGTGCATGAGTGTTAATGTACGATTTGAGATTGGCTTAGAAATTCTTGACCGTAACTCTATGCGTTCGCATAGTTTCATCCATGCGTTTGCATAATTGGCTTTTTCTTCATTTCGTTGTGCTTGCATAGATTCCATGCGTTCGCACGAGAAATCCATGCTACTGCCTGCACTTGTGCGTTCGCACAAACCCAAGCATGCGTTCGCATGCTCATCTGATGTGTTCTTTTGATGAATTACGAGTTGACTTGCATGATGCTGACATGTTTACGATGATGATTTCTCTACCTTGTGTGCTTAACACTCTCATTTTTTAGTTTCTTGTCTCATAGAGGAAAAAGGGGAATCATTACTCGAATCTTTTGTGCAAGATCAGTCGCCCAAGAACTAGACGCGCGAAGCAACATCTCTTACTTTGAAATGGCTACCTCGAAACGAGAGAAGTTCTTCTTAACTCTTTCTTTGCTTTTCATTCTATTCATTGCTTAGGGACTAAGCAATTGCTAAGTGTGGGGTGTCCTATGTTTTGACATGTTTTGACTATACGAGATGGTTATGCTTGCTTGACGTGCTTTTATGTGTGGAATCCAATCAACTTGTATGTTTAAGGGAAACCACTCACACTACTGTGCAATTCATCCAAAAATTTGAAATTATTAATGAAAACAAAAAGTCTAGGCAAGGCTACATTTTCGAAAAATTTCATTCCTAATTCAACTAGTCGTGCATGATTTCACTTGATTGATCCTTTAGATGACTAATGGATTGGATTGTTGACTTTCATTCTTGAGGATCAAAGCATCTACTAGCACTTCTTTATCTTTTATTCTAAGCTTTTTCTCGTTGAGACTAAAGAGTTGATCTTTGAAAGCATAAAATCGAAATAATTCATAACTTTGAAACCCTTGCATGCCATGATTGCCTTTAGGTGACCTTAGTGACCTTGCTTATCTTGTGGATTTGTCTTGTTGGTTTGTCATGCTCCATTTTTAACGCTTAGCCTTTGTCAAAGTTCTAAGTGTGGAGTCAAAAGAGGGAGAAAAATAGGCCCCAACAAAAAATATAGATACTTCATTCTTATGGTGAATCCACATGGGAATCTCAGTAGTCAGCATAGTACATGGCCTGTGATTTTGCTTATCTACAACCTACCTCCCAAGTTAACCATGAAGCGTAGATACATGATGCTTTCTTTGTTAATATCGGGTCCTCGGCAACCTGGAAATGATATTGATGTATACTTGGCTCCTCTGATAGATGATTTGAAGCTTTTATGGGACGAAGGAGTACGCACATATGACGCATCGAGGCAAGAATATTTCAATATGCGTGCTATGTTGATGTGTACGATCAATGACTTCCCAGCTTATGGAAACTTGTCCGGATATAGTATTAAAGGGTACAAAGCTTGTCCTGTATGCGGGGAAGGGACACATGCACGCCATTTAAGCAATTGTCGAAAAATGGTTTATATGGGACATCGACGTTTCTTACCGAGACATCATCCTTACAGGCGAAAGAAAGCTGCCTTCAATGGTGAGACTGAGAACGGAATAGAACCGCAACCGGCTTCTGGCGATGAAATACTTCAAAAAATACAGAATATTACAAATCGATTCGGGAAACCATATTCGCGCACCGAAAGTGCTCCTTGGAAGAAGCGGTCGATTTTTTTTGATCTCCCTTATTGGCATTCTCTTGACATCAGACATTGTATTGATGTGATGCATGTTGAAAAGAATATATGTGAAAGTCTGCTTGGTACTTTATTAAACATTCCTGGAAAGACAAAAGATGGAGTTAAAGCAAGACTTGATATGCTGGAGATGAATATTCGTACCAAATTAGCACCTCAACCTCGAGGGCAGCGTACATATTTACCGCCGTCGTGCACCACACTCTCTAAGAGCGAGAAAACTAGTTTGTGCGGATGTCTGAAGGGAGTTAAAGTTCCATATGGGTTCTCTTCAAATATTGCCAGCTTGGTTTCAATGAAAGATCTGCGGTTGAATGGCTTAAAATCTCATGACTGTCATACATTGATGCAACAACTCCTGCCTATTGCAATCAGAGGTATAATGTCTCCCAAAGTAAGGACAGCTATACAAAGACTTTGCGTCATTTTTAGCTCTTTATGTGCTAAGGTTATTGATATATCGGAGCTTGATGGACTTCAAGAGCAGATAGTTGTTACACTTTGCCAACTAGAGATGTTTTTCCCTCCCAGCTTTTTCGATATAATGGTGCATCTTACTGTTCATTTGGTTCGTGAGGTTCGAATTCTTGGACCAGTTCATATGAGATGGATGTATCCTTTTGAGAGGTATATGAAGGTTCTTAAGGGCTATGTGAGGAATAGACAAAGTCCCGAAGGATGTATATTGCAAGGATACATAGCTGAAGAGGCTGTTGAATTTTGTACTAACTTTCTGGGAAATACAACTGCGGTTGGGATTCCAAGGCCACGTCATTTTGATCAATTCTTGGGAAAAGGCACAAGTGGACATCAAATGATGCCTAAGTCATTTGATGAGTTAACAAAAGCTCATTTCTATGTACTGCAACATATACCTGAAATAACACCTTTTATCGAGGATCACATGAACATACTGAGGAGTACATACCGAGGAAAATCTGAGCAGTGGTTGCAAAAAGAACACAGTCGATCATTTTGTGAATGGCTAAGGAGTAATGAGGTTTTAAATAATCAGACCAACTCGGAAGAAGAATCTGATGACTTGGTGAAGTGGCTTATGGCAAGCCCAAGACCTATTGTACAAACGTGGAAAGCTTATGATATTAACGGATTTTGTTTTCAAACAAAAGATCAAGATGAGCATACCGTTGTGCAAAATAGTGGTGTCACACTTGTTGCCGAAACCGCTCATGTTTCCAGCGCAAGAGATCGGAATCCAATATCTGTGCCTGTGAATTATTTTGGGTTTATCCAAGAAATATGGGAGTTGGATTACGTAAAGTTTCGAGTGCCCGTTTTTAAATGTAAATGGGTTAACAATTCGGCGGTCCATATCGATGATTTTGGAATGACATTTGTCGATTTTCGAAGAGAGGGATATAAGGATGAGCCATTCATTATGGCCGAACAAGCAAGACAAGTGTTTTACGTCAAAGACCCTTCGAGCAATAATCTGTATATTGTGATAAATGGAAAACAACAATTAATCAGTGGTACATCTGAAGAGATGAATGAGGATTGCCAACCCGTTTGTACGACAGTTCCAGTAGACAACGACGACGGCGAAGTTGATGATGAAATACAGTTGCGAGAAGATCACGGCGAAGGAATATGGATTGATAAAGAAACTTAATCTGTGGGTATAAATCTCTACTTATTTATAAAGAAACTTAATTTGTGCGTATAAATCTATACTTAATTTGTGCATCTATACTTATTTCGTTATCACACGTTATTTTATTTGTTTAATTATCGTCTTCATTTATGTATTCATATATTTAATGTGTTTAATCTGACATTTAATGTGACTCTTTTACAGAAGCATGGCTAGCAGCAGCAGCAGCAGCGGTGAGGATGATTTTTGTGTCTCTTCCTGCACACCGAGCCACAAGAAAGGCCCTGTATACATGGCGAAGTTGATTAAGCAACACACAAAGGCTGGAACCAAGCTTACGGTCAACTTCGATAGTAAGGGGAATCCCAAAGGACATAATGGAAACACTTGGAGGAGCTTCTTGGGTGTGGTGGCTCGTTCTCGAATTCCTATCACCTTTAACGATTGGAGGAGAGTTCCTGACCATTATAAGGTCACTTTGTGGAGAGATGCCACTGTAAGTTTTTCTTTAATTGACACTTATATTTGTCATCGAAGTTGATTATTTTTTTTATTAATTATAACCTGTTATATGTCACTTTAGGTAATTTTTGATGGATGCGAGCCGCATAAAAAGCATGAGATGAAGGTCGCTGGTAGCATATGGAAGAATTTCAAGTCAAGACTGGCAAAAGAGTACATCCACGGTGCCAAGGCAAATGAAGATCCTATGGGTGAGTATAAGTATCTTGACAAAGATACCTGGAGGATATTTAAGGAGCAGAGGCTCTCTGAAAATGCTATGAAGTTAAGAGAGACTAATAGAGAGCTTGTGAAGAAGAATGTGTATGCACACATACTTGGTCGAGGAGGCTACAGACAACTTGAAGAAAAATTGACAACTGAGAAGATAGCCGAGTTATTTGCGCAGGGCGCAATTGAAGAGGTGCATTCTTCTGTCACTATAGAGAGACATGAGCTGTGGAAGAGGGGACGAAAGAAGAAAAATGATGAGTACGTCACCGAAGCATCCCAGCGAGTGGCAACAAAGATCGTAAGTTATTTTTTATGTCAATTTCAATAGTTAATATGATACACTAAATTTTGGTATTTATTGATTGTTTTATATAGGATGAGTTAGTGGAGAGCTCCTCTCAAGGACAGTTCTCGTCTCGTAATCGACGACACGACATACTGACTGAGGCGATTGGGACGCCGGAGCCCAAAGGACGCACCCGAGGAGTCGGGTCACACATTCCGTGGAGGGTTGGGTTACCAATCTCCACCTCCTCGTCTGGCACGCCCAGTTCAAGTAATATTGTTCGAAGAGATGTGTCCGACCACTGCAGCCTTCATTGTCCCATTGATTCATACCCATTGAATAACATACCAGAGGTACATTTACAATTAAAGCAATTTATTATTTAAGTTGGTTAAATGTATGTAATACTTTTTGTGTTTGTTTACAAATTTTTACTTCTACTAACAGGGTGGCCTGAAGAGCCTATTATACATCGAGGGGCAACTTGAAGGTGAAAAACATCTTGTGGCTATCGGTCGAAGCATAAATGGCCGGTTTGTTAACTTTCGAGCAATACCCGAAGGTACCGTGAAGGTGAAGGTCGATAAAGCACTTTTAGGAGGTCGAGGTGCAGTATTGCCAACAGCCCATCCAAAGCTCTCGACTGTTCAAGAAGCAGTTAACCATCACGTGGCTTGGCCGAAAGACTTGGTCATTGTCGATAAAAGGGTGAGATCATCGAAGATTATAATTTCATTTGCTTCATTGTGTTACACTACAAATAAAATTAAGATATATAAGCTTCACGGAAATTTAACATGCAGGCATATGACATACACTACTACGAGTCTTTGCCACTCACTAACGATGATTTCATAGATGAAATGTCTGTGGACTGTAGACTTCTACGTGAGGTGTGGAAGACTTTGGGTAGAGCATCGGTTCAGGTAACTGCCAAAGCTGAGGTTTTCGGTGACGACTATGATATCTACCTTTTTGACGAGGAAGTCACGGACCTATTAAAGTTTCAAGCGTTGGGGAACGCAGCAGCTGAGTTATATATGTGGTAATATTTATATCTTTAAAATGATTTTTTTTGTAATTAGTCTAACTAACACAATTGTTTACTTTGTAGTCATTTACACGATCAGATGCTTCATTGGGATATCAAGTTTGGTTTTTTTATTCCGTCATTAATGACCCCAAGCATAGACAAAAATGAGAGATTGGCGACGTTCGTAGGAAGATTGAATATGCCAGACAAAGACCAACTTTTTTGCTACTTTCTCCCTTATGTTGATCACATTGAGTGAGTTCATCACTTACTTTATAAGTTGTTAACTTCTGTTCTGAACACATTTGTTTTTAAGTTAGTGGGTTTTTTTAGGTGGCATTGGATGTTATGCATCATTTTTCCGAGACAACATAAGGTTCTTTGGCTTGATTCATCTACAGAAGAGAAGGATATACGCGCTGATGCAAAAGAGTTGGTAGACATGTAAGTTTGGAAATTACTTTTATCTTATAACTTGTATTGAAAGTCACTAATAATTATATTATTGTGTTTGTTTTAGGGGATTAGATCGATACTACCAAGGATGTGTACCGAGGAGTACACGTAGAGTAGAGTGGAAGAAAGTTTTGGTATTCACAAATATCTGGACATTTTTATTAAATATTTTTTTTCATTTATAAAGTATGTTAACTGTGATTATTGGTATCGTGCAGTGTCCAAGGCAACCACCTAGCTTTTTTTGTGGTTATTATGTCCTTCATTATATTAAGGACATTATCGCATTTGTACGGGCTAATAATGGTGCGGAGGTTGAAGACATAGCCCAAGTGAGCTTTTTAGAGATATATATACATATACATGTTATTCATTTAACTGTTTATTACTTGTTGATTGTTGATTTAGTTTGCTTGTTTTCACTCTTTAATTGTTGATTTACCTTTTTAGACGTTAATCGTTGATTTAGCTTTTTAAGGCTTAATCGTTTTCACTCTTTAATTGTTGACTTAGTTCTCTTGTTTTTTTTGTAGTACTGTTTTCCTAATGGAGCAGAGGCATACGACAACGACAAGATTCTTGGAGTTCGGGATGAAATCACCAACTACCTACGTGAATATGTAACCACTCATCCTACACTACTATAGGACATTAACTTAGAAAACATTTGTTATGTGATGTTTTGTGGCGTATTTGTGCCAAAGAGACAAATATATGTGTATGAATGATATTGTATGTTGCAAATTCAGTGAAACGATTTTTAGCATGTAAATTGTATTGTATTTGAAAGTTGTAACAGCAGGTTCATTATTGATGCTTAATTTCAGGTGGATTTGAGCTTTTGAAAAGCTAAATCTGCCATTTTTTTTTGAACATTATGCATCGGTTTTTGAAGAAACCGTTGCATAATGTCTGGATGGTTTTGGTCATTATGCATCGGTTTTCCCTTAAACCGATGCATAATGTTCAGATCTTATGCAACGGTTTTCTTAAAAACCGTTGCATAATGTCCATACATTATGCATCGGTTCAAGTAAAAACCGATGCATAATGACCTGAACATTATGCAACGGTTTTTTATGAACCGATGCATAATGTATGGACATTATGCAACGCTTCATTATGCATCGGATCCAAAACCGATGCATAATGTAAAAAAAAACCGATGCATAACCCTTCATCGGATCCAAAACCGATGGATAACCCTAATGCAATATAAGCTAAAATCTCTTTAACATCATTGTCTATGCTCTCTCCAACAGCATTGTCTGTGGTCTCTTCAACAACCTCCTTAACATTTTAGACTAATTCGGCAGGACATTGCATTTGTTGATTAGCATCATTGTCTATGCATCTAAACCCGGATCAAAAAGATCGTTATCCAATGATGCATCAAGTGACCTCTTTCTGTTTGACGACTCTGGTATCTCGTCATTCAGAGGTGATTTTATCCGACTATGAATGCTGTTGACCTCGTCATCAAATTATACATTATTGTTTAGCCTAATTTACAACTTTTGAAACTCAGCCATGTCTTCTTTAACCTTTTCAGCTACCCTCCTAAAAATTACCATCATATTTTGATAGACATATAATTTAAAAATCAATAGTATTAATTGAATGGTCACATAATAATTATAATTGATCAAAATACACTATATTGGACAAGTGTGAAGAAAACTTTGAAATATAGTAACCTGTTCAACCTACTGTTCAAGGGACTGTTTGAGACAGACCTTGAACACCTTTGTGACAGTGCAGCAAGTAGAACAAAGATGGAGCACACACGATATGATACCCAGTTCGGCCTCGCCTACTCTGGGGGGGTTTCCCACACCCTAAAAGGGACACAAATCTTATTACGAGTTTAGAGCTATTCGTGGACTTACACTTACACAACGCCTTGTTTGTAATAGCCTAGCCTCTAACACTCCGTCTCTCGGATTTGCAATCTCGGTTCACCGCAGCTCACCTCGATCCCCTATGGGTAGGACGAGACTTCCCTCTCGACCTAGTCTTGCACCTCTCAGAAGCCCAGTCGCGTTCCCTCGAAGACGTGTCTAGATCACTGTGTGTGTGCGCTTGCTAGTTCTTCAAGAACAGTTTGAACAACACCCTGAACAGACTGCTTCTTCGCCGTTGATATTCCGGTGTGGAATACTTAGCCGGCCGTCGCTCCCCCTCTAATCTCACGAATGCTCTCGTGATTTCTTTCACTCAGGAAGCGATGGAGATTTGGTTGCCCTAGCATTGTATTTATATGCATAGGCGAATTTCCAAATCTGTTGCAGATAACCTCAACAAATATTTAGGAAATATTCCTAAATATTCGATGAGTATCTTTGATCCAATCTTAGGGAAGATTCGGATTTCTTCCACGTCAAGTCAGCCATCCTTCTTCAAACAGAAGAGAAGATATTCGTTTGAATATCTGTAGCTCGAAAACTTTGCTGGCAGACTTCAGTTTGAAAAGATCCTCGATCTTTAGAACCCTCCGGAACAAATCCTTGCATCTGCTCCACGCTGTGCTTGAATGTCAGAATGTGTTCGAACTCCCCATGAACTCCTGCTCGAACTGTCTAAAGGCATTTTGCCAAATTCATGCAATTTAAGGGAACATCAATCTCCCCCTTGGCATTTTGGCAAAACCTAATCTACTAGCTCTATCTAGACTTTAGACAGACTTGAGGAAACAAAAATTGGTACCTCAAAATACTCCCCCTTTTTGCCACAAACTGGCAAGGGGTCCAATCTAAGTGCAAACAGTACGAGAAATGTGCCAGAACAAGCACCAACCAAACAGATAACGAAAAGAGTTCTGAGTTCTGAGAGGTTTCAACAATGGACCTTTAAGTAGACGACATCTCATCCGAATCACCATCAGACTCCGCAGCTTCCTCTTCATCGTCGCTAGGGTAGCGCAGAGCACGGGCCAGCTGGTTGATGCGCTTGCGTTGCTCCTTGTCTGCTGTAATGATGATGTCCAGCTCCTTGATTAGCGTGCTCCTCTCATCACGACCCATCTTGGCTCCACCTCGCCTTGATGTCTCAGGGACGTCTTGTCCTCTCTGTCTCGGCTCCTTGAGATCGTTCACATGTCGGCCTTTGAACAGCTTATGATCGACAGAGATCGTTCACATGTCGACCCATCTTGGCTCCACCTCGCCTTGATGCTTCTTTGGGTTGACCTTCGTGATTCATCTCGTACGTTCTGAGTGAACTGACAGAGATGCTCGTCGTCGAAGCAAAACGTGTAAATAAATTTATAATGTCCGCTACTCGCGACTACACTACTGGGTAGTAAGTGGTAAGTAGGGGTCGAACCCAAAGGAATTAGGGGGATAAGTTGTTCTTTAAATGGTCATACAGCGGGGGAGCGTATTCTTGGTTGGTTGGTTGGTTGGTTTTAAAGCTACCAGCTAAGTGATTGATTGGTTGGTTGGTTGGTTTTAGTACTGGAAAGTAACTGATAACTATTACAATTAAAAGAAAGCGTTCGGTTTCAGGGGCCTTGTATTATATCCTGTTTATCATTGACTCTTAGTGAACCTTCTAAGTATTCAAACATGAATCGAGGCTATTCCTAGCTCAAGACTTGCAACATCGTCTAGCCTTTTTAAGGTCGTAGAGCACTTATTCTACTTCAACTAATTCCTCCTTCCGAAGTATCTTAGCTTTATGTGCATCCATTTGGTCCCTTTGGTCCAGTTTCCAAATGGTTTTTTAGATAGATCGAACTCCTCAGATAAGCTTTGCCCGTCAAAGCATCCACTTATCCGAGTATGTTCACGAATCCCAAGGAAGAGCTTTGCCCGTCAAAGCGTCCACTCAACCTTGGAAATTCTAATCTTATATATGGCACATAGAATAAGTTTTGAATACAAAGACGAGACACTAAGTTAATAGTCTACAACATTTTATAATACAAGTCCACCCCTTTTACCGAACGACTAGTTTAGCTACTATTTATCGCGCTAAACATTATAACTAAGGAATTGGAAATTAAAGACGGAAAATAAATATTGAAATACTTACAACCGTTGAAGCGCCAAGGGAGCAATCTTTTATTTCCAAAGCCAAACTTACAAACTTAGAGAGATAAGTGATTTTTGTATGAGATGTGGATGATGGTGAGATGATACAAATGAGAGGGGATGGGTATGTATTTATAGGCTAAGGGAGGAGAAATGGGTGGTGGAGATGAGGGGCAAGTGTTTTTGATCCAATGGAGGAGGAGGAGGAGCAAGGAGGAGCCGCCACATGGGGGAGGAGCAAAGCCGCCGGTCAAGGGAGGAGGAGCCGCGGGTTGCCATGGAGGGAGGAGCTCCTCCCTTGGCCACCTCCAAGCATGGTGGCCGATCACCTTGGTCCATGCTTGCATTTGATAGTTGATTTGGAATGGCCAAGTGATTCTAAGACTAATGGTGGAGCCAGTTTTTCCAAATTCCATGTTTTGGTCGAGCAACTTGGTTTTGGTGCCTATGCGCGCAGGGCCTTTACTATGGAATTGGGCCAATCTGCCAATCTGCTCGAGCGTTTTGTCTGGGAAGCGAGATTGTCCGACTTGTTGGGCATTCCAAACATCTTGGTCGAGCCAGATTTTCCAGATGCATCGGTCAGGTCGAGCGACTTGGTTTGGGTGCCTAAGCGCGCCGGGCCTTTGCCTTGGAATTGAGCTAACTGCCAATCTGCTCGAGCATTCTCCTTGGTTTTCCGACATTGTCCACTTTATTTTCCATTTGGAATATTTTGGTCGAGGCGGAATTGTCAGATGAGATGGTTTGCTCGGGCAACTTGAATTGAGTGTTTGGTCAGCTCGGCGGAGGGCCTGGAACTGCTTCAACCGGTCGGGTGGTTTCTGCGGCATTTGCCCACCCGGTCGGTTGAGTCTTCAATGCAAATTCCTCTTCGGTTTGATTTGTTTGGAGTGATTCCATGTCAGGATCCTTGAGATTTCTTCAGTCAGCGTCTGATCTTGACTTTGGAATAACTCTTAACATCTTTTCAGCGTAAAATCCTCTCCTTAGCGTGTTTTCTCTCTAAGCGCCAAAGTACCCTGTAGAAATATATCGGGACTAACAAGCAAAAGTTAAATAGACCAACAGTCTAATTTGGTGGGTTTTACGGTGTTTATGATTCGTATAATTTGGGTCCATCATATCACCCCACACTTTTAGTAGTTCGTCCCGAACAATGCTATTAAAGGGCGGCACTCTTAGTTTGGTTGTGGATTATATGAAAATTAGACTGTGGGACTCGATTTATCCTAATTCATGCATTACTTACTTATTACCAAATTGAACTGTGTAAATAAATAGAAGTAACTTGATACGTGTACCTCCGTGCCAAGATGCAAATTATTCCGGATGTTTCGGGAGATAGCCCTTTTTAGGCTCCTGGACTGCAACCTTGGGATCGTCTCTCACTATCTGGTTTCCTTGTAGCTTTCTCTAGCACGTGATTTGGTTCGGGTTTCACTGGTTTGAGTACTTTGATTTTTCTTTTGGCGAGGGACTGCTTTTGTAGTGAATCGGCCTTTGGCCTTTGATTTGACTTTTTTGAGTACTTCACTTTTTTGTTCGGTTAAAACCTTCACAATGTTGGGCCTTTGGCCTCTTGAATTGCTTCTTCGAGCTTTTCGCCTTTTTGTGGCTTTGCTAGTCCATTTTCTCAAGCCTTTTTGGGAGGTCCAATCATCGCCCGCAAGCCTATGGAAATACCTCCCCGCTCCTCTCATCGTTGTTGTTTCGCGCGGGTCAAGATGAGGGTCGCTCATCTATTTTCTCGGCTACTTTAACTAGAGAGAGGACGGTCTGATTCCCGTCCTCGCCTTTTCTTTTCTTTTTGCATAAACACTGCATGGCGGAGATGACTTCAATCTTCATTGAAACCCGGAGTGCAGCCTCCGCTGACTTTGAAAACTATATAGTTTGATCTGATCCTTTGATTGCTTGCCAAGCCTCTCTAGGGCGATTTATGTCAACTCCACATCCCTAGTTTATCTCAGCACAAAGGACAAATGAAAAGTTACGTCCTAAGTTTTTAGACAGTTGAATTTTCACAAGGTAAATGCATGAATTTCGGTCTATCTTTTTCACATTCTTAAGTTCATATTTTCAAAAAGATACTATTACTAAAAAAGAAAACAGCAAGCATGTTATTTATATACAACGGTGGTTCTCACCCCACACTTTTGAACGAAGGCGTGCCTTAGTTCAAATGTCATGCAAGCTAATATATATATGTGAGAATGACTGAGACAGAAAATTAAATGACAGAATTTAAATGACAGAAAGTAAGATAGTGTCGGGTTACCTCCCGACCAGTGCACTTGTTTAACGTCGTTGGCTCGACAGTACCTCATTGTAGATTACTGGTTTGGGTCCCATGGGTGGCTCAGGTCGTATTTTTGTGGGGCTAAGTTGACTTCGCCGTGATAATGTTTGACTCGCTGCCCATTTACCGTGAATCTCCTTTCATTGTCCATGCTTTCCAACTCAAGCATCCCCTGGTTGAATACTTTAGTCACGGTATAAGGACCGGTCCATCTTGATTTCAGTTTGCATGGCATAAACTTAAATCGTGAGGAGAAAAGTAATACTTGTTGTCCTTCCTCAAATGAGCGCCGGAGGATGAATTTGTCATGATATAATTTTGTCCGCGCTTTGTAGTCTGTTTGCTCTTCATAGGCCTCAAGTCGCAATTCTTCAAGTTCGCATAGCTTAAGCTTCCTATCTAATCCGGCAGCTTTTAAATCTGGATTGCACTGCTTGAGCGCCCAAAAGGCTTTATGTTCCAATTCCACCGGGAGATGGCATGCCTTCCCATAAACTAGTCGGAAGGGGGAGGTTCCAATTGGCGTCTTATATGCCGTTCGATACGCCCAAAGAGCTTCGTCTAGCCTCTGACTCCAATCTTTCCTGCCCGGCTTTACCATTTTTTCTAAAATTCCTTTGATTTCGCGGTTGGAGATCTCCGCTTGACCATTGGATTGGGGATGATATGCTGTGGATGTCCGGTGGTGGACATGGTAGCGTTTTAAGGTAGCGGCCATCATGCGGTTACAGAAATGAGTTCCTTGGTCGCTTATTATGGCCTTGGGTACCCCGTATCTACAAAATAGGTTAGTGCGCAAAAATTCTATGACAGTCTTTGCATCGTCGCACCTTGTGGCCTTGGCTTCTAGCCATTTTGACACATAATCTACAGCGACTAGAATGTAGGTATAACCGCATGAAACTGGAAATGGTCCCATAAAATCAAGACCCCAAACGTCAAAAACATCGTTGACTAATATAGGTACTTGAGGCATTTCACTTCTAGCGGACACATTTCCTACTCTTTGACACTTATCGCATTCTTTACACTTTTTACAGGCATCTCTAAATATACTTGGCCAGAAAAAGCCGCTATCTAAGATTTTTCTAGCGGTTCTCCTAGGCCCGAAGTGTCCTCCACATGCAAACTCATGGCAAAAGCTAATGACAGAAGCTATTTCATTATCGGGGATGCATCTCCTAAGTATTTGATCTGCTCCTATTTTCCATAAATAGGGATCATCCCATAAGTAATATCTAGCGTCATGCCTAAGTTTCATGCATTGTGCTTTAGTAAAAGAGGGAGGGAATGTACCTCCTACAAGGTAGTTGACGATTGACGCGTACCATGGCACCTTGGCAGAGACTGCATAGAGATGTTCGTCTGGGAATGACTCAGTTATGTGTCCTTCTTCTTCCCTTTGGACAATCCTACTGAGGTGGTCGGCCACAGTATTTTCGATCCCTTTTTTGTCCCTTATTTCCACATCGAACTCTTGTAGTAGTAATATCCACCGAATGAGTCTTGGCTTGGCTTCTTTTTTCTTCATCAGGTAACGGATGGCAGCATGGTCAGAGTAAACTATTACTTTTGCTCCAAGCAAATAGGGTCTGAATTTTTCTAGAGCGAATACTACTGCCAAGAGTTCCTTCTCGGTGGTGGAGTAGTTCCGTTGGGCAGGATCTAGGGTTCGTGAGGCGTAGTAGATCACACCTGCTTTCCTGTCAATCTTTTGGCCGAGAACTGCTCCTAAAGCGAAGTCACTTGCGTCGCACATGATCTCAAATGGTTTTTTCCAATCCGGAGTTTGGATGACGGGTGTGCTAGTGAGGGCCTTTTTTAGCTCATCAAAGGCTTCCTTGCATGTATTGGTAAATTCAAAAGGAACTTCTTTTTGGAGAAGAGTGGATAGAGGCAACGCCTTTTTGGAGAAGTCCTTGATGAATCGTCGGTAGAATCCCGCATGCCCAAGGAAGGATTGGATGTCTCGGACAGTGGAAGGGTATGGTAAAGTCATGATCAAGTCTATCTTAGATTTATCTACCTCTATGCCTTCTTGTGAGACGACGTGCCCTAAGACCACTCCATGAGTTACCATGAAGTGGCATTTCTCATAATTGAGCACAAGGTTCATTGAGACACATCGTGCCAGAACCGTGCTCAAATTATCTAGGCAAGCGTCGAATGTATCGCCATAGATTGTGAAGTCGTCCATGAAGACTTCAATGAATTCCCCGATCATGTCTGAAAAGATGCTGGTTACAACCCTTTGAAAAGTTCCCGGGGCATTGCATAGGCCGAACGACATTCTTCTGAAGGCGAATGTACCGAATGGGCAGGTGAATGTAGTCTTTTCTTGGTCCTCAGGTGCTATAGGGATCTGATTGTATCCTGAGAACCCGTCCAAGAAGCAGAAATATGGCTTGCCTGCCAGTCTGTCTAGCATTTGATCGATGAATGGCAGGGGGAAATGGTCTTTCCTTGTGACGGCGTTTAATTTCCTGTAGTCGATGCACATTCTCCAGCCGTTCTTGATCCTTGTTGTTACCATATTTCCTTCGGCATCTTCCTCGATTGTGATCCCACTTTTCTTTGGGACCACGTGGACAGGACTCACCCATTGGCTATCTGATATGGGATAGATAACGTCTGCATCAAGAAGCTTTTGTATTTCCTTTTGGACGATCTCCATCATGATTGGGTTGAGTCGTCTTTGATGTTCTCTTGATGGCTTTGCTCCGTCCTCAAGTGAAATAAGGTGCATGCATACAGCCGGGCTGACTCCTCTTAAGTCGGCCAGTGTCCATCCAATAGCTAACTTGTGCTGTTTTAGTACTTTTATCAACCTTTGTTCCTGGCCTGCTTCCAAACCACTCTTGATGATTACTGGGAGTGTGTCATTATCCCCGAGGAAGGTGTACTTCAGATGTCCAGGCAGGGGCTTCAATTCTATTTTGGGGGCTTGCATCACCGAGGGTAAAAAGGTATTTGATTTGAATAATTTTACCTTGTTGACTTCATATCCTGGTGTGAGAGGCTCCGAGATTGTTAAGTGAGCCACCGTTTCATGCAAGTCTTTGGTTAATTCGTATGATCCTTCGGCTCCGTTAAGTATGGCTTCTAAGGGATCTGATCATGATTCTGATTGAATTTCTTGGACCAGGTCGTCCAGAGCATCGAGAGCGTGTACTTCCTCGAATTCCACAGGGTATTTCATTGCCTGAAATATATCAAAGCTGAAGACTTCTCCTTCTACTTCCATTGATAGCATTCCACTTCCACAATCTATCTTCATTTTTGATGTTTTGAGAAATGGACGGCCGAGAAGGATGGGTGCATGATCTGTAGGTCCGCCATTCTCCATTTTTAAGACGTAGAAATCTGCTGGAAATACTAATTTGCCTACTTGAACCAGGACGTCTTCAATTTTGCCCTCTGGCTGTTTGCATGACCGATCTGCTAGTTGAATAGTGAGACCGGTGGGTTTTAGTGGCCCAATCTTAAGACATGAGTAGATAGAGAAGGGGAGGACATTGATTGATGCTCCAAGATCTAGCATGCAGTTCTCGATCCTGATGTTGCCAATTGTGCATGGAATGGTGTAAGTGCCTGGATCTCCACATTTGGGGGGCATTTTTCGTTGTATGGCGGCCGATACGTTTCTACTCATCAGCTCCTGATCGTTTCTAGTCTTCCTCCGGTTGATACAAAGTTCTTTTAAAAATTTGGCGTACCGAGGAAATTGCTTAATGGCTTCTAGGAGGGGGATGTTGATTTCGACTTTGCTGAATAATTCAAACACGTCCTTATCCATGACATGCTGTTTTTGCATGCTAGCAGGTACTGGGAATGGAAGTTTTGCGCTGCTTCTAGGGTCTTCAGTTCTAGGCACCGGGCCAGGTATGTGTTCTTTGGACGTATCCCCTTCTTCTTCGGTTACGTCCTGCTCTTCCTCATACATGCAGACGTCTTCATCGGCCGCTTCTTCTTCTAGAGCTTCGAGAGACTCGGGCCTCATTTGTTCTTTCCCGGGTAATCTTGGGTCCTTATCCTCTTGCTCCAAAGGTTTGCCGACAAGCGTTTTTCCACTCCTAAGAGTCAAGGCATTCACATCTTCCTGTATTTGAATGGTTTGTGAAAGGAGTCTGCCGGACTCATTAGTGAGTGTGGATACTGAGGCAGCGAGTTGGGAGATTTATTGGGTCAATTCTGAAATTGCCCCGTCAGTTTTTTCCTGATGTTGGTGTAGCGAAGTACCCAATTGATTTATGCTCCCTGCGAGCTCCTTTATTGTGTCATCGAGCGACTTGGTTGGTTCTTGCTGATTGTTGTTGTATCCTTGGTATCCTCCTACTGCATTCACTTCTGCCGGTTCCTCTTCTATTAATGTTGGACATGCGCCAGTTTTGTGGTCTGCAGAACCACAGAACTCGCAAGGTTTTACCGGAACTGGCTGCCTTCGTAGGATTTGAATCATCATCTCCTTTAGCTGCTTCATCTCTTCAGGCATAGAGTTTACTGGTGCATCGGCTAGTGAGACGTTTTTTGTTTGGAAGAATTTATCTTGACGAGTAGTCTCTTCTCTAAACCGAGCATTTTCAGCAACGTTGGTGATAAGATTCCTTATGCCACTTAATGATAGATTCATCATGGATCCTCCAGCTGAGGCATCCAGGAGCATTTTGTCTAAGGGTCTTAGTCCGTTAATGAGATACTCCACGGTGAGTTTCTCGGGCAGTCCAAGGGTACAGCAGCTTCTCTCCAGGCGGTTGAATTTTTCCAGGTAATCGTACATGGTTTCGTTGGGTTCCTGCCTTATGTCCTGTAATTGCCTTCTTACTTGCATTGTTTTTGTTGCTGGGCAGTATTTGTCCAGGAATTTCCTTTGCATCTGAACCCATGTTCTTATGCTTCCTGAAGGTAATGAAAGGAACCAGCCGCTTGCCGAGTCAACGAGGGAAAAATAGAACGCCTTTAACTTGAAGTCGTTTATATTCACTCGATTGGGTTTTAGATTTTGGCAAATGCCATGTAGGCGTTGGAGATGAGTTGTTGCAGATTCTTCATTAGTTCCTGAGAACCTTGGCAAATTGTTGATGTCGATGACAATGTTTTCCAGCTCAGGGCTCTGGCAAATGCACCATGGCTGCGTTTCGAATTCTGGGGCATTTAGTTCTCCCATAGTAGGTGTACGGTAGTTGTTGTTATCTCCGTAGTAGTCATTGAAAGCGGGTTCTTGTCTCGGCACTTGTCTAGGTTGTGGGGGTGATGGATATCTAGGGGGTTGTCGTACTGGACCAGCTGCATTTCGGTCCTCGGGTGGTTCTTGGTTTCTTCTGATGGCTTCCCTATCACGAGCTCGTCTGCTTCGGATGAGTTGCTCCGGATCATCCATAAATGGAAGTGGTACCTCATTGTTTCGATCGTACAGGTTTATCTCGTCGTCATCCTGGTAGTCATGATGACTTTCTTCGCGAGACATGGTTGTTTCGAGCGCGTATTGATTTAAAGAACTTATCCGATGGCTAATTCCCCGGCAACGGCGCCAATTTGACAGAGATGCTCGTCGTCGAAGCAAAACGTGCAAATAAATTTATAATGTCCGCTACTCGCGACTACACTACTGGGTAGTAAGTGGTAAGTAGGGGTCGAACCCAAAGGAATTAGGGGGATAAGTTGTTCTTTAAATGGTCATACGGCGGGGGAGCGTATTCTTGGTTGGTTGGTTGGTTGGTTGGTTGGTTGGTTTTAAAGCTACCAGCTAAGTGATTGATTGGTTGGTTGGTTGGTTTGAGTACTGGAAAGTAACTGATAACTATTATAATTAAAAGAAAGCGTTCGGTTTCAGGGGCCTTGTATTATATCCTGTTTATCATTGACTCTTAGTGAACCTTCTAAGTATTCAAACATGAATCGAGGCTATTCCTAGCTCAAGACTTGCAACATCGTCTAGCCTTTTTAAGGTCGTAGAGCACTTATTCTACTTCAACTAATTCCTCCTTCCGAAGTATCTTAGCTTTATGTGCATCCATTTGGTCCCTTTGGTCCAGTTTCCAAATGGTTTTTTAGATAGATCGAACTCCTCAGATAAGCTTTGCCCGTCAAAGCATCCACTTATCCGAGTATGTTCACGAATCCCAAGGAAGAGCTTTGCCCGTCAAAGCGTCCACTCAACCTTGGAAATTCTAATCTTATATATGGCACATAGAATAAGTTTTGAATACAAAGACGAGACACTAAGTTAATAGTCTAAAACATTTTATAATACAAGTCCACCCCTTTTACCGAACGACTAGTTTAGCTACTATTTATCGCGCTAAACATTATAACTAAGGAATTGGAAATTAAAGACGGAAAATAAATATTGAAATACTTACAACCGTTGAAGCGCCAAGGGAGCAATCTTTTATTTCCAAAGCCAAACTTACAAACTTAGAGAGATAAGTGATTTTTGTATGAGATGTGGATGATGGTGAGATGATACAAATGAGAGGGGATGGGTATGTATTTATAGGCTAAGGGAGGAGAAATGGGTGGTGGAGATGAGGGGCAAGTGTCTTTGATCCAATGGAGGAGGAGGAGGAGCAAGGAGGAGCCGCCACATGGGGGAGGAGCAAAGCCGCCGGTCAAGGGAGGAGGAGCCGCCGGTTGCCGGTTGCCATGGAGGGAGGAGCTCCTCCCTTGGCCACCTCCAAGCATGGTGGCCGGTCACCTTGGTCCATGCTTGCATTTGATAGTTGATTTGGAATGGCCAAGTGATTCTAAGACTAATGGTCGAGCCAGTTTTTCCAAATTCCATGTTTTGGTCGAGCAACTTGGTTTTGGTGCCTATGCGCGCGGGGCCTTTACTATGGAATTGGGCCAATCTGCCAATCTGCTCGAGCGTTTTGTCTGGGAAGCGAGATTGTCCGACTTGTTGGGCATTCCAAACTTCTTGGTCGAGCCAGATTTTCCAGATGCATCGGTCGGGTCGAGCGACTTGGTTTGGGTGCCTAAGCGCGCCGGGCCTTTGCCTTGGAATTGAGCTAACTGCCAATCTGCTCGAGCATTCTCCTTGGTTTTCCGACATTGTCCACTTTATTTTCCATTTGGAATATTTTGGTCGAGACGGAATTGTCAGATGAGATGGTTTGCTCGGGCAACTTGAGTTGAGTGTTTGGTCAGCTCGGCGGAGGGCCTGGAACTGCTTCAACCGGTCGGGTGGTTTCTGCGGCATTTTCCCACCCGGTCGGTTGAGTCTTCAATGCAAATTCCTCTTCGGTTTGATTTGTTTGGAGTGATTCCATGTCAGGATCCTTGAGATTTCTTCAGTCAGCGTCTGATCTTGACTTTGGAATAACTCTTAACATCTTTTCAGCGTAAAATCCTCTCCTTAGCGTGTTTTCTCTCTAAGCGCCAAAATACCCTGTAGAAATATATCGGGACTAACAAGCAAAAGTTAAATAGACCAACAGTCTAATTTGGTGGGTTTTACGGTGTTTATGATTCGTATAATTTGGGTCCATCATGAACCCATGAGCTCGTCCAATTTCAGTTTGGAGATATCATGCATCTCCTCAATGGCAGTGACTTTCATGGAAAATCTTGGAGGAAGCGATCTTAATACTTTGCTGGCCATTCATTCTCCGTCAATCGGTTTTCCCAGTGCAGCAGCCTCGATGGACAGATCTAAAACTCTCGCATTGAACTCAGGGATGGTTTCACTGTCCATCATTTTCATATCCTCGAACTTGGTTGTCACAATCTGCATTCGAAAATTGCGAACTTTGTCGGTACCTTCATACACTGTTTGAAGGATATCCCATGCTTCCTTTGCGATTTCACAGTCGATGATCAGTTTCAGTACATTCTCGTCCACGCCAGAAAAGATGGCGTTCATAGCTTTCGAATTTCCGATAGATGCTTTTTCATCTGCTTCATCCCATAGAGCTTCTAGTTTAGGGACAACTTCTCCTGTGAGACTTTCTATCATGGGTTGAGTCCATCCAACCAAGACAGCCTTTCAAGCTTTTTCATCTAGAGATTTCAAAAAAGATTTCATCTTGGGCTTCCAGCAGACATAGTTAGATCCTTCTAACAGCGGGGGTCGGGTAATGCTTTGTCCTTCTTTCAGAGTCATCTTGAACAGTGCTAGGATCCCACTCAGTGTGTCGAGTGTTTGCTCTGATACCAATTGAAATATAGTAACCTGTTCAACCTACTGTTCAAGTGACTATTTGAGACAGACCTTGAACACCTTTGTGGCAGTGCAGCAAGTAGAACAAAGATGGGGCACACACGATATGATACCCAGTTCGGCCTCGCCTACTCTGGGAGGTTTCCCACACCCTAAAAGGGACACAAATCTTATTACGAGATTAGAGCTATTCGTGGACTTACACTTACACAACGCCTTGTTTGTAATAGCCTAGCCTCTAACACTCCGTCTCTCGGATTTGCAATCTCGGTTCACCGCAGCTCACCTCGATCCCCTATGCGTTGGACGAGACTCCCCTCTCGACCTAATCTTGGACCTCTCAGAAGCCCAGTCGCCTTCTCTCGAAGACGTGTCTAGATCACTGTGTGTGTGCGCTTGGTAGTTCTTCAAGAACAGTCTGAACAGCACCCTGAATAGACTGCTTCTTCGCCGTTACAGGAATACTTAGCCGGCCGTCGCTCCGCCTCTAATCTCACGAATGCCCTCGTGTTTTCTTTCACTCAGGAAGCGATGGAGATTTGGTTGCCCTAGCATTGTATTTATATGCATAGGCGAATTTCCAAATCTGTTGCAGATAACCTCATCAAATATTTAGGAAATATTCGATGAGTATCTGATGGACCATATTTATATGATTCATTAAGACAGTTAAACCCACCAAATTGAATGCTTTATCTTGACAACTTTTGCTTGTTAGTTCCGATATTTATCTACAGGGTATTCTGAAGTCTAGAGAAAATACAGGCTAAGGAGGAGTTTTAAAGCTGAAAATGGATTACAAGACACTCGAGGCCACAATCAGATTCCGACTGTACAACTTTCATGGAACCGACTTGGAATCACTCAAACATGCTAAATCCATCGGCATTCGGACAAGAACGCAATACAAAGGCACCGAGCCCGGTAAAGGCCAAACAAGGCCAATTTCAGCCGATTTGGGATTTCGACCATGTTCCAAGCAGAATTTGGCTTAGGTTCCTTCTTGAGATCATCTTAGAATAACATTTTCATTCAGAATACACTCTCCAAAATCCAAGAAGCTCCGGTCAAATTCCGGTCAAACCGATGGCTTTTTGGAGACAAATATCTCATTCCACTCAAACTCTCCTCCTCCACCTCACATGGGCGGCTTTCCTTGTGGTGTTGACACCTTGCCCGGCTGCTTTTGAGGACATGAAGACACCTATGGCCGGCGGCTTTTGCTCTCCTCTTGTCATGTGTTGTGATCTCCTCCACATCTCCTCTCCCATTTGACAAGTGTCATGCCTCTCATCCACATCCATCTCCTCCCCTTAGCCTATAAATAGAACTTTCCTTCTCCATTGTAAATCATCCCATCCACAATCCACAAGTCTTTAGAGAGATAGAGGGCTTAACCCTCTTCTCTTCACTTTCAATACACATTTTGTTCTTCATTTTGGAGCTACTTTTCCTTGCTTGGATCTTGCTTAGGAGCTCCTCTCCTCCACTTATTGTAGGTACAAAAGCCACGGCTTGTCCTTTACTTTCCGTATATATTGTTCTTACTTTAAAGTTATTCTCCTTTTCAGTATCCTTGTTCAAAGCCATGGTTTGCTTGTATTCCTTGACATGAATACAAGTAGCTAAAAGCTTGTATTCGGTAGAGGGAGTATTTATATCATAAACCGTTCTAGACTCTATGCTTAATGCTACTTAGTGTTTCAAAACTTGTTCTATGTGCCACATATTAGGTTAGAACTTCCAAGGTTGAGTGGATGCTTTAACGGGCAAAGCTCTTCCGTGGGGTTCGTGAACATACTCGGGTAAGTGGATGCTTTAACGGGCAAAGCTTATCTGAGGAGTTCGACCTCTTTCAAAAACCATTTGGTTGATCGTAACTGAAGATCAAATGGATGCACATAAGGCTAAGATACTTCGAAAGGAGGAATTAGTCTAAATAGAACAAGTGTTCTAAATGATGTTGCAAGTCATGTGCTAGAAATAGCCTTGATTCATCTTTGAACACTTAGTATGATCATTAGAGGTCAATGATGAACGATGATATGATATGAAATCCCTAAACCGAATCCTTTCCTTACAGTCCATTATCAACTGTTGTAATTTACTTTCAGTTCTCAAGGCACACTCAAACCCAACCCCAATCGCATTAAATTTATGCATAAGCTTCATTAAAGAACAACTAATCCACCAATTCCCTTGGGTTCGACCCCTACTTACCCTTTACTACCCACTAGTAGAGTACGAGTAGCGGAGATATAAATTTATTTTGCACAGAGAACAACGCACCCTAACGACAGTGCAGTGCGCTCTGTCAGTATCTTTGATCCAATCTTAGGGAAGATTCGGATTTCTTCCATGTCAAGTCAGCCATCCTTCTTCAAACGGAAGAGAAGATATTCGTTTGAATATCTGTAGCTCGAAAACTTCGCTTGCCGACTTCAGTTCCAAAAGATCCTCGATCTTTAGAACCTTCCGGAACAAATCCTTGCGTCTGCTCCACGCTGTACTTGAATGTCAGAATGTGTTCGAACTCCCCCTGAACTCCTGCTCGAACTGTCTAAAGGCATTTTGCCAAATTCATGCCATTTAAGGGAACATCAAACTTAGAGCAATTGCTCATGCATAACAGTAAATGATTAAGCTTAAGAAAAAAATGTTCGGATTTAATGGAAAATATTCAGACTAAAGAGAAAAACTGCAGACGTAATATAACATTGATCAGACTCAAGAGCACATGTTCAGACTTAAGAGAAAAATGTTTAATGTTAATAACTACCATTCATCTATCATATAGCTTATACAGTGTAATGTAAAAATGACATTGAAGCAAATTAAACAAGTCGGAGCAAAATATTGGTCATGAATAAAGTAATTTCTCAGGTAAATAACACTACACCATTTTACATCCTATGGGACAAATTTTGAAACGTGTCGCAAAAGCTTTGCCGCATATAACAGTTTATACGACTACGCTTTGACATTTTTGTCGTAATAATACAATTATGCGACTTATGTTAATGCGACGCGAAACAGGTTGTCACATAAAGTTATTAACGCGACGTTATTTTTAGCGACACGTAATTTATGTCCCATTATATGTTTATTGCGACATTAGTTTAAGCGACATGGACATTGTGTCACGTTAAACCTATTATGTGACTTAAATGTAGCGACAACTAAAAATATGACGCATAATATTACAAATTAAAATCTCCGAAGCAGGTGCTGGCATGACAACCCTTTAATGTTTCAAATTTTCTGTGCATTAAAGATGGTGATCTACTGTTTTTGGATTAAGCGACTTTTGTATCCAAAGTAGGTTGCGTAAGCGTACAAATTAAATGCAGAACAGAACACCCAAGTACGTACACCTCTGCCTTCAATTCGATTTTAACAACTTTAATTGTTCTGAAACCCCAAAATCAAAGACCCCATTTGTCTGAAAATATATCTGCAGCACCATGGTGGGATTTTCCATAGGTTTTTTCTTAGATCTTCATGTGTAAAAGACACTTTTTTGAAGGTATATAGAAACTCTCATATACACACATTATCATACTTGTCATGTTTTGTATTTCCATTTTCTTCCATAGATTTTCCATTCTCATACTTGTCATGTTTTTTATTTCCATAGATTTGTGTTTTTTCATTGGGATGCAGGGGGAGAGACATGTTCTTGAATGTGTTATATTTCTGTTATGTATAGTTTATGTCACAAATTTAGGTAACAATGTCGCTTAATACTATTTCGTTTGGGAGGCAAAAACAATTTTCAGATTGGAGGGAAATGAAATTTTCAGTTTCAACTTTTTCGGTTACCTTTAAGCGACGCTTTCTTGACAAATAGGTCGCATAATAATAAGGCTTCGGCCCAAATTTCCAAGGCCCAAATCAGAAACCCTAATTTGATGCCTTCGTGCGTCTCTCCCCTTCTCTTTTCCATTTATCCTATGTGCCGAAAACCTAACTCTCCTCTTCGATTCCGCCCAGATCTGATCTTGAAACTCCTCCATTTTTCCTAACTCTTTCATTTCATTCACTTAAATCTCGTCAGTCATGGCAAAATCAATTTCATCATCTTCATCTGCTTTCTTGAACCAGAGCAGCCTTGGGGAAACTTCATCTTCATCTTCAATTTCAATTTCATCATCGATCTTCATCTTCATCTGCTTCATTCCATCTCTGATTAATTGAGATAAGTACTGGTGAGACTTAAGTGTTATTTTCCTTTATTGTTTTTGACGCTTTTACTACCAAGGTTTCTGGCAATGCAAACATGGGGAAACTTCAGGCAGGCGACTTGTTTCCCGAGTTCAGTTGTTTAACTAAACTTTTTCTTGATTGTAGTTGTTTAACTAAATTTCATTTTATTAAGTTTTCTAGCATATTAGTCCATTATGCAGGAATGAGGAATCTCTAACGTATTCTTCTATCTGTTGCAGATTGCTAGGAAATGGAATGCTCACATACTGAAGTACCCAGATGCCAAGGTCATTAGCCTGGGAATTGGCAACACAACACAACTGAGCCAATTCCTGAAGTGATAACCACTGCCATGGCAAACGGTGCTTGATTGAAACTTCTGCTCGAAATTTATGTAGAGAGCCTATATATTCAATATTGTATAGTTGAGTGAATCTCGTATATTCAAATTTAATCATGTATATGCGACCATACATTAATCGAAAGACCTTTTATACGAAAATGCTATATTCAATATTGGTCGGGAATTCCCTGTTATACGACACCTCTATATTCAATATTGGTCGCGAAATAAACTTTATACGACACTATCATGTTTGGATTATAAAGCGTATGAAATATGACGCTCATATATAGTAGAACTCGACTCATAAATTACAGGACTAAATATAACAATTGCCGCATAAGAGGTTAACTTAACGCGACATGTGCTTTTTCGTTTGTCGCGTATACTTTTCCCTACTCGGATTTCGCGACCGTTTTTTCGCGACATCTTGATCGTCGCATAAAATATTGGCGACCTTTTTAGCTATTTATGCGACGCGGAAAAAGTGTGCTCTAGGATGTAAATTGGTGTAGTGTAACTAGGTATTCAAAATAAACCAATACGCTTAGCAAATGTGTCAAATATTCAGTTTTAAAGTACAAATGTTCATCATTAAGGAGAAACGATCAGGTACAAAACCCAAATTACTGTAAAAAATACAAAATCATCTCAGCCTTCCAAATTAATATATGTGCGGTTGAGATTAGAAGAAAAAAATATCATTTAATTTAATTTTTCATTAGATTAAGGGCATATTTGACCATTCCTATAACCACAAGTTTTATTCTCTTTCCTCCATTCTTTTTTTTCGGCCATACAGATCCAGATCTGCATCAATGGTACCAGTATAAGCTACGATCAACTATCATGGTGGAAGTGGCTCGTATACGACTCCCTCTCCACCGCCACAGACGTCATCGTTTTCGCCAAAGGGGTCAATCGCCGTGGCCATGTCCGCTCCCCTACCTCCATGCGCTATGGCCATGTCACTGGCGGAGTTCTGGAATTCATGGGGGTGTTGTTTGCGGCCGCTGCTTTGTTTACTGCTATCTGCATTCCTCTACCTGTCCTGCTTTGTTTACACTCACGAAATTGGAAACAATCTCGAATTAAAATTAACTGGACAATTCAAAATCCCAATATGCTGGTGTTTGCATCTTCTTCTCGTTCAACCCCTAATCTTAATCACTCCAGCAGTTGTCAACGTCACATCTGATTGAATTCTTTTCCGGAGAAATCAGATTGTGTGCCAGTGTGCATTCGTATTTTGTTATTGTGTGGCTAAGTGAGTGTCGGAAGATCAACAGCAGGAGCAGAAAAACATGGACGAATTCTGACGAATTATAGTCTAATTTTGACGAATTATGTCATAGTTCGTCAAAAGTGGACTATAATTCGTCAAGAATTCTGACAAATTGTAGTACACTTAGACGAATAATGCTATAATTCGTCAAATTTAAACTAAAATTCGTCCAGAATTCGGCAGTATCATTGTATAATTAGTCATGACATTTTATAATTCTTCATAACCATTATATAGTTCGTCATGACCATTTTCGAATTATTCTTTTCGAAAACTGTCGATTATATAGTTCCATTGATGTCGAAGATGATCCTGAGTGTGAACAACTGAGTTCGACGAAGTTTTACTCCTTTAATTTGATCGATTAAGTCCGATTTCTTATTCCGATTTTAGGGAAAAGGAATCGTATTGATTTTCCCAATCGATTTCTATTGTGCGTGATTTTAGGGGAAAATGAAACCGTATTGATTTTCAAATTAGCAGATTAATATGCTGAAAAAATCGGAGCTTTCTGGAGGTTAGGGTTTCACGGGGTAGATGATGATGAACAGTAATGAGAGAGAAAAGAAAGGAAAAATCATGTCTACTTTACCCTTAATGAGCTTATTAATAGAGATTGAAATAAATTAATTTGTGTTTATCCCTAATTAATAGGGACCCTTGGATTTACCTGATCAATGGTCTGAATTACTTTGTATTTGGTACAGTATTTGGGCTTTGCAACAGATCTGGCCTCCATGATTAAGAGCAAAATATTCAAACATAACAAAAACAATGATGAGCAATCATATAACTTCTTCGTTGTGATTGTGAAACGATACTACATCAATGGATATGTGCTCGGTTGTTACTTCAACACTTTCTTTTGATGTGTGGTCTTGCGAAGTTTCAACTTGTTTTGTCATTGACTACATAAAAAAGTAACAATGAATTCGAAAATATTAATACACCGTTCCGGGGTATAATACTGGCTACTTCATTACCGTATTTGTCCAAGGTTAAGACTCTGAACATTAGGAAGTTGCTTACAAGGACTGAAGCACAGAGGCTCCGATTATAGGCAGTTCTCAGACGGTCGCTAAAGAAGTAGGCCCGTCGAGAAAGGATCCCAACTTTGTAACCATTTACAAAATCCAGTTCCATTTACAGTAAGTCCGTCACGGTCACCACTTACTACACAACTGCAAGTTCTTGTCAGTCAACAACCCACTGTCAACCCATAAAATTTAACAGGAACACTGCCCTAACGCCAACTCCGGCTTAAGCGGGACTTACACTTCCAAACGTTATGGGTACGTGACCTATGGGTCCGTGCTGAAAGACGTGGAGAATTAGTTGTGCCAGTAGGCCCGTTACAAACTTAACAAACCTTGCAGTATTGGTGATGTTGTAACTGCATTAATCCCAGACCAGTCCGTTGTTCTTAATTCCAGATCTTTACAACAATATGAATAGCCATGTTACTTACATCGATTTGACACATATCAAGGGTTTAGCCTATTAGGCTACCCATCAGAAACGAAAATAAAAATTAAAACTAAAATTAAAAATACAGATAATAAAAACTCTTACATACGTATGTGCACCAAGGGAAACTTCAAACTTAGATTTATTTCACAAACTTAGACAGAAGAAGGAGAAGAAGCTTGTTGCTTAGAAGAGAGGGGTTCTAAGTCTTGTTTGTCTCTTACACTCATTCACACATATTTATAGTGAAAAGGGAAAAAGAATAGTCCAAAACAAGTAGGACCATAAACACACTAATATGTACTATTTGGAGATTCTCCAAAATGGCAAACATTTGCCTCAACATTCAACGATGAGTGAAAGCTTCTAGAGAGGTAGGACCTTTCACCACTTGATTTTTGTCCTTAGTTGATTTCTTTTGGCTAAGTATGAAAGCCACTAGAGATATGGGACCTTTCATATTTTGTTTTTAGCCTGGTAGGATTCTCCCAAATGAACCGTCCTTTGCGCCAATCTTTTTTCGAGCTCGGCTTGGAGGTTGTCAAAAATATCATCAATATTTGGTTCAGGTTCCATATTCTGGGAATCCTGGAAAATGCTTTGTCCTGATGTGGCCATGGAGGCATCAGTTTTCTCTGAAGTATGGGACACTGTCTCATCTTCATGATCCAAGAAGTTATCCTTCATAATTTGGATGTAGGTTGAAATTAAATCTTTTTGATTAAGATTTTGAGTCTTTGACTTAATCTTCTGGGGAAAAAGATTGTAAGGAAATTTCCTTGGTCTTCCGTTGTTGTTCTTCATAGAACGCTATTTTCTTGTCAATATCGCAGACAATGTCATAGTCATTCATTTGCTTTGTGTCTGGGTCAATTCTGAACATTTTATCCCAGTTTTTGGAATACGTATCCCTTTTCAGGCAAGGGATCATGTCTTCTGTATATCCGAAAGATGGCATCCATTTCCAGATATAGGGAATACAGAATTCCGTAAAGAAAAAGAGAGAAGATACTTCTTTGAATTTCATGCCTTTGCCCTGATAATCCAAGACTCTTGGGGAGATCTTTTCCCATTGATGAAATCTTTCTTTAAAATCTTCAGGAAGAATTTCTTCCGTGGAGCCAAAGTGTTGCCCCCATAGGATAAACCAGGAGGGTATGTCGAAGTTGTAAACCACCGAACAAATCTTGATAAACCATGAATGTTTATGTCTGAAATTATCGTAAAGAAGGGCTTTATTGAAAGCATCCATGTAGTCCCAGAAATTATATCGGCAAGGGGTTTTATTTTGGCCGAAAAAGAATTCTCTTGTGCTTAGAGGAGAGATTGCCCAGTCTTGAAGGGATATTACCCTTTTGATTGTCAATTTAATGTAGTTGTAAATTTCTGGTTGTGCTTGGTGGAAGAAATGGGTGATTTCACAACCAGTTTCCTTGAGAATATTCTCATAGAAACTTCGACCTTTGTATGGCCGAGAAGGGTATGACTCTTCTCCCATGTATTTCCTCATTAAGGTCCATGGCTCATCACTCCATTGGGAGTCTCTTTCTTCGAGAAGAAGTATTACTTCTTGTTTTTGGTTTATTAAGTAAGCGGTATAACCTGCTTCATTTTCCTCTGTTGCCACTATATTGGCATAGGATGGTACGTCATTTTCTGAACCAGTAATATTCTGCTTTTTGTACTCCAGATATTTCTGGTATTCTTTATCTTGTCTCATATTGACAAGTGTCTTATTTCCAACTTGAGCCAAAATTTCTGGTTTCTTACCACGTCCTCCCTCTCCCTTGGTGGGTCATACCTGCAAAATGAAGATTAGTTGAGTAAATCTTCTGCAGCTGTTCTTTTCCTATATTGGAAGTCAGGAGATGGTTAGTAAAATGGATATTACATTTGACTGAAATCTTTCCCGAAGTATTGTTTGGGAATTTAGTCGGTATTTGAAATAATGACATTTTTAATTTTGAAATTATTGGAGTAACACCGAAAGTGTTGCTGAACATCTTTAAATGTTTTAAATGTATTTCAAGAATTTTTGAAAAGACAAAAAATGTCATCAATGATTTTTTGAAAATCATAAGAGTCATAGGTGAGACCAAATGGGAAGATATTCCATTCCAGTTGTCCAAAAGGGATATTAAAGACTGTCTTAAATTTATCAGTCTTGCAAATTTGGATTTGCCAGCGTTCTGTAGATTGAATTTTGAAAGAATGACAGAAGCATAAAGTTCATGTATTAATTCTTTTTTATTACTAAGACCTGGATGATTCATCCATATCATAGTAGATCTAATCCATTTAAGGATTTTAATAAAAGGTTCATAACTAATTATTAACCTAGAGAACCTTTATCCTGTTCATTGTTTTTTCTAACATAAAAGACAGTACATGACTAGGGAGACTTCCAAAGATCAACTAATCCTTTATGGGATAACATGTTAATATCTTCTCTGCACATTTTAATGTAAGCAGGATTTATTTGATCATGTTTATCCTTAGCTGGGGTTTGGTTTTTATCAAAACCTTCCTTTGATAGAATAGAAATAATATGTTTTCTTTTATCCCAAAAAGTGTGAGGATTATTTCTACATATTTCAAAAGAGAATTGATTCTGAAGTCTTTCATTAAGAGTGAGAACATATAATTCATGTTTTGGAAAATCAAGTTGATCTTCTTTAACAGTTATATTGTGATAAACATTATGTAAAACCTTTGTTAGAGATTCAGTTATAAACTGTAATATAATCTCTTTTTTCTCAAAGGTTCCTATTATCCCTTTACTATCAACTTTTTTCAAAGGATGGATTTTAGTGAGAAACGGTGTTCCAAGTATTACTTTGTTAGTGACATCTTTAGCTAGTAAGAAACTGGTTGGTATACATTCTTTATTAATGCATACTTGTGCTTCAGGCAATTTGTAACTAATTTGGAGATTATTTCCCCCCGCATGAGATAATGTATGCGTAGTTTTATAAAAATACCTGGTGGGGATAAGTCCTTCTTGAATTACATTCAAGTCTGCTCCACTATCCACAAGAGCAATCAAATCTTTTGAGTAATTGTTATCTATTATTAACGTGATCTTAACAAGCCATTTCTGTGTAATAAACATTTCTAAAGTAGACAAGAAATGGTCATCATTGATTTTAGGATTTGTATCTGAAGGATTCTCCTGATCAGTAATGATGATTTTATTAGAAGTCATAACTTCTTTTCCTTTCTCAATTCTAGAAATCCGTTGATCAAGACGTTTATTGTCTGTTTTAATGTTTTGAATTTCTTGTTTGAGATTATTAATCTCTATAATCAAATCATGTGTAAAGGTAGATTTTTCTATCTCTGCTTTCTGCCTAATCCGTTTATAGACTTCATCCATAAGATAAGGCTTAGGGTTAATTATTTCCCTATGAACTTCTTGTGATTTAGAAGCTTCTGATATAGTATCAGGCTGAGTATTAAGCTTTTCCATAATTTTTAATCTAGCTTCGGGATCTTTTATTTCCTCGAGAAGCTCCATCGCAGATTTAAAGCTTAACATATTAATTTCCAAATCTTGGATTTGTGACTGCATTTTATATAATGCTTCCTCATTTTCAGAATTCTGTTTAAGACAGGGTTGCCCTTGATTGCAAGGAGCACAGTCAGAATCCGAGCTTGTATTAAGGGTTTCATTTCTTAAAACTTTTAAATCTTCACTAGTTGAAGAGAAATCAGTTTGGTCTGATTCTGAAACCTCATTAAGTAGGATTTTTGATATAATATCTTTTATCCTATCAGATTCCTCAAGATTATTAATCTTTTGTTTTACCCAACAATTATTGGCAAAGTGACCCTTTTTGCCACATTTATGACAAGTCATAGACCTATTCTTCTGCCATTTATTTTCTTTCCTAGCGTATTTACGCTCTTCTTTTTCTTCTATTTTCATCCTAGAAAATCTCTTCTTTTTATAAGGCGTGTATTCCTTCTTAGGTTTTCGTTTACTAGAAAAGGGTTTGTCTATTGCAAACTGATCACAGAAATTACCTAATTGTGATTTCTCCATAAAACTTTGTCGTTTAAGCTGCTGATTCAACTTAATTTCATTACATAAGGTTATTCCTTCCTGTGTGCAAACTCCAATCAGTTTACCATAAGTATATTTTTCATAAGGAATAGAAGGGAAATTTCCTCTAAGAATATTCCTAATTCTTTCAGCAAATAGACTAGGCAAGCCATCAATAAATTTTGACTTCCAGTGAGTGCTATTACACTCAAGTAATTCCATTACCCTACTTAACAAAGTATCTTTATACCACCGAAAATCCGTTAGTGTTTTACACCTAAGATTTTGTAATAAGGTTTTAATACTTTCATCATTTGAGGAGTATTTTCCTGTGAAGTGTTCTAATATACTAACAATTAAAGTATACACCACATCTTCAACAATATTATCACCTTCTTGTTTGACATTATTGAGAATATTATTTTTCCCAACTAGAGTGAGGTAATTATCCGACCAACCTTTTAATTGGCCCGAAAATCCTGCTATAATCATGTTAGCAGCATTTTTATCACTATTACCATTAATTTTACAAACTGTGGAATACATCAACATCCTATGCATAGTATTGTGCACTTGTTGATTTGCATACCCATCTATGTTCCATTCATAGATGTGTCCACTACTATAACAGTTTTTAATAATCTCATTGGATTCTTCTATCAGCACATCTGCTGGTGTGGGTCTAGGGTAATAATATTTTCCCGTTGCTGGCTTATTGTGTAATTTGTTAATCTGATCTTGATAGACTCACTACAAAAAAATTTTAAAATTCCGTCTCCAAAAAAATGAGGGAAAGTTGACGGAATTGTGCCGAAAATGCCTTGTTTTCCGGGAAAATTCCGTCACCGACCACATTGACGGCATTTTTCCCGACGGAATTCAGTTTCCGTCAAAATTCCGTCATCCATTTTCGTCAATTTTACATCACTATTCCGTCTAAATTCCGTCACCCAAAAATCCGTCTTAAGTCCGGCCTCTTTCCGTAGTTATTCTCCGTCTAAATTCCCACAAAATTCCGTCATCTATATTTTCCGTCCTTATTCCCACAAAATTCCGTCACCCATATGTTCCATCTAAATTCCCACAAAATTTCGTCACCAATTTTTCCGTTCGTATTCCCACAATTCCGTCACCAATATTTTCCATCTCAATTCCCACCAAATTCCGTCATCAAATTTTCCGTCATTATTCCAACACAATTCCGTCACCAATATTGTCTTTACAAATATAAATATTAATTGGGGGCATTTTTAATAGTAAATGCATTTATAATTTTATTTTTTTGCATGTGAATTGCATTTTTAATTTTAAAAGACAGATTTCAAAAGTAAATGTATTAATAATAAAATACACAACGATAGTTAAAATACACAACTTAAAAAGTCTAATGTTTGCGGTTTGCATCATTTTCGCTCCTGCCCTTTGCAGATCAGGAAGAATTAATCGTCCACGAGTTTCTCAAGCTTGATGACCTTGCCAACGCAGCCGACCTCGACCTTGCCAGGAGAAGCTTCTTCATCATCATTAACCTCATCTGTCTCCAACCCTGCATTGTCGTTCTCTAGAGCATCAAGTCGAGCAAGTGCCGCCTGTAAGAAGCACATCAGATTATCTTCCAAAACAAAAATGAAACCTTTACCTTATCATTTAAATTGACAGCACTATAAAATTCTTTGTTACAAGAACAAAGAATTCAATGAATTTATAAGAATCACCTGAGCTCTATTAACACTACTTTGAAGAGAAGCAGTCATCTTGGAAGCAACCTTTCGCGTCCTACTAGACATTCTTCTAGAACCATCTTCCTCCATTGCTGCACAAACACCAATCAACAATACCATTAGAGAAAACCATACATATAAAACCCTAAATTCCAGCCAACAATCAACTCCTCAAATCAAAGCCACACTTAAAATGTGTCATAATTGTTTGAACTTTGCGGTTGCCGTAAGGCCCTAAAACTAAAGAATCAACTCAATCTCAGGGGCGCTGAAAAAACGAGACTTACTGATATGTTTGCAGAGTGAGTACCGACACTCGGATCGGCTGGACAGCCGGCAGTCTGAGTAAAAAGGAAATTGCAGGGTTTTAAGATTCCCAGCTGATTTTGGCTATGGTCTTAAGCGGTGAAATCCTATCACTGATGAATGAAATTTGGCTTAGGACTTAAGCGGTGAAATCCTTTAAAAAAACCGGTGAAATGAAAACAGTAGACTGAGTTGGGCGGGGAAATGAAAACAATCCTTTCAATTAAGTTTTTTTACTAATTTTACATAAACATCGCTTTTACTAAAAGCGCTGTCTAAAATAGACCATTAGACAGCGTTTGGTCACAAGCGCTGTCTAAAATAGAACATTAGACAGCGTTTGGTTACAAGCGCTGTCTAAGACAGACCATTAGAGAGCGCTTTTAGTAAAAGCGCTGTCTAAAACAGACCATTAGCCAGCGCTTTTAGTAAAAGCGCTGTCTAATGGTCTGTTTTAAAAAATAATTAAAAATGGTTGCGTCTGGTTTTAAAAATGATTAAAATTGGTGGCAAATTAAAAATGTTTTTTTGGAAGATGGAACATTGACGGAAATGAGACGGAAAAAATGAAATGTGGAGGGAATTGGGCTACATCATCGTCAATTAATTTCCGTCAATATTCCCTCAAATTTCCGTCAACGTCGACGGAAATGTGATGGAATATTGATGTAATTTTTTAAATATTCAATGAAAGGTAACTAAAAATAAATACTACAAATTTATGTGTCGGATGACGGAATGAAGTGGGAAAATCTGTAAATCTTCTTCTAGAAAATCTTCTAGTTCTTTCATTGGTTTTAATTTAAAATCTGTAATGATAGGAGGTGGCTGTAAACTAGGTGTAGCCATTCCTATAATTTTTGACGTAGTTATTTCTACTTGTTTTTCAACTATTACTGACTGGGTTTTTATAACCTCAATTAATTGTTCAACTCTGTCTTGTAAAGAACTCATCAGTTCTCCTAAAACACTCAAGTACAGATTAGAATAATTATTCTATTTGAACATCATATTAATTTGTTGACATGTTGCAGGAAGAGTATTATCTTCTAGTAATTTAGCAAAATTAACAAAACTATGATTGAAACCATTCTTTTCAATTTGAAAAGGTTGTTGAGGAGGATAAACCTGGGTCATGTTCGTACCCGTACCCAACTTGTAATTTCTTTCTAATGCTGAAATATATTGCTCAAAATAAGTAGAAACGAACCAAGGAACAAAGAACAAGATTCTATTCTTATGCTCACATAACTTGTAAAATTCATCACTTAAAAGTTTTTAACTCTACTGAATCATAAGATTCAAAGAACCATTTTCTAAACGGTTTCCAATTATCTGAATCAAATTCAATTTTAACAATTTGTCTTGACTGTGAACCAGGACTAAAATCTATGATTTTGTCAGACATGATCAAATATTGAAATCCATCTCAGATTCGGTTATTTCCGGATCTTTAATGCTAAAGCCTTTAACAATATTATTTTGTTCCATAATTAGCCTATCAATTCTTTCAGTTTCTCCAAATTGAGATGTTGAAGCTCTCTCAGATTCAAGAGGTTGCTTTAACTTATAATTAAGAATTTCTCTAATTTGAGAAGTTGAGGCTCTAGAGGACTCAAGGGGTCTTTCAATCTTATAGTCGAAAGGCGAGATAAAATTTCTCATTGAACTTGATTTACTAAGCCTGGAACTAGGTCTAGAAGACATAGATGGTCTGCTTATGTCATCAAATTCAAGGGTGATATTACCTTCAGGAGTCTGAATCAAATTGATTAAGCTGTCATGGCATATTGGCTGATGTGGAACTACTTCTGCCAAAGTCCATTCTGTTTGAAATTCTATTTCTTCCCACTTAATCTTTCGTCTTGTCGAGATACTCGACTTGCTAAAGTTTGATTAAATAACTATAGTTTCATTATTCTGTTTATCCATAGTCTTACACTGGGGATTAAGAGTAAACAGAGGCTTATAATAAATCCTATAACAGATAGCTATTACTTCTGTTCCAGATTTATAATTATAACCATTTGTTTTAACGTTTAACGTTAAGGAGTCTAAAATATTAATATCAGACAAGGAAAGCTGTATATTAGGATAAACATCAAAATATAATGGACCATGAACCAAGCTAGTCTGAATGATTCCTATCAAGGATTGTTTATAATTAAGGTTTCTACCATCACGAAGAGCTGCAATAAAGCTTTCTGGTAAACCTTCAAGAGTTAATGGTTTAAAAGAAATTTGCACTAAACCAATATGTATAAATTTATGCGAATGACGATATGAAAGTAAATCACTTTCTTCAAGTAATCGTCAAATCTTCAGAATTCAGCGGAATTGTTTCTTCAGTTGTTTTAACAACCTGTTTGAGACCAATTTTCTCAAAAGTACCTAGTTTATAAATTAAACTGGGTTCAATTCTAGGGATTGTCCACTTATTAAGTGCTTCTAGATTTGTCGGAAGATCATATTCTTCTTTCAATTTATTCTTAACCATTTTTTGGTTTCTGAAAATATTCATCATAAAGAAGATATGTGATAAATCTAGTACAAATACCATAACTATTCCACCGCGGCTCGGATACCAAAAGAGAAGAACCGGATACACCGTTCCGGGGTATAATACTGGCTACTTCATTACCGTATTACCATATTAATATAAATATAAAAGATTTCTTATTTCACAAAATTCAACTTTTGTTAACTGAAATGTTGTATTTTCCATTAAATCTCTTTGCGACAATGTTTCAGCGAGTTCAACCGGGGTTAGAACTAATTTCTGGATATTGCTACCAGAACGAGGTTGTGGGCAACATCAAGTAATGCAATCATCAAATAAGAATAAAAAATTAAGCCGAGGAAATTAATTTGTACAGGTATTTGGTGATGGATGTGTTTTATCACCTTTCCTAGCATTATCTTGCCTGATGGAGATACATCGAACTCTAGACCATACGTGAAATCCATATAGGCATTTGTCGTTCTAACAATTTCACCTTACTAAATTGATGCTTGTAAGTATCTGATGTTTGACAAGCCATCAAATACTCAGTAGTCATGTAACTGATGACTGGCCATTGTCTTGTGATAGGACAATTTCTATTATATAATCTATCAGCATACAACTTCAGCAAAACATGCATAGTTTATAAACGAATAAGAAAAAATTCAATAAATGTCATAGAATATGAATGTATTTAAACAAAACAAAAGCTGTTATTCAGAGATATGCTGAATGTTCAAACATAAGTGTAAATGTTCAGAGATAATAGTAAATGTTCAGAGATGGGGATAAAATGTTCAGACAAAATGGAATATGATCATATATTTCAAACCACATTTTTAAAACAGTTAAAAAATGAAACATGCATTATTAAGAATTATAAAGAACATACAGTGATAAAAAGGATTAGTCCCCTCCATTCTATCGTTGCTTCTTTTAGTATTTCAACAATGAACTCACACCATTTGAAGTGTGGTATCTCTTCCTTAGACAGTAAACAATTCAAAATGTCTGAATGACAACAAGTGGTACCACTTGGTGATATCAGAATCAAGTAGAACAGGACGAGGAAGTCCAGCTTGAACCAATTGTTAACAACATGTGTATTTTTCAATCTTAGAGCAATATCTGTGTTTTTTTGGATATGTTCCTTGGCTGGTTATCCCGAATCCTTCCAGCGATCTCTTCTTCAATGCTTTATTCTTCTTTGTCTTTAGTATGAGAGGCTCACCACCTAAATCCATCCCAAAAACACTGCACACATCATATTCATCTATTTGTATTATCTCGGAGTTAACCTTTAAACTGCATCTCTTTGGGTCAAAACAATCAATGACTTTCGATGATAGTCTTGTTGGTAACCTCTCTATCTTTAAGGCCAGGCGCAATAAGAAAACGTTCAAACATAATGAATATTATTCAAGCTTAAGTACAAATGTTCAGTTTTAGGACTTACTGTTCAAGTATAACTGCTCACACAAGCTCAAAATCGCTTAGGCATACACACAAACTGATGTAAATATACCTATATATGTTTGCTCATTATCTCATATATAAAAGTAATTGATCAAGGATAACACTTAATGTTCAGTCATAGCAGTTATCTTCAGTGAAACACACAAGTTTGGTCAGACAAACACTTAGAAATTAGTATGCTATAGTAGAAACAGAGCAACCTATATGATCGATTAACCATAATTACTTAATGTACAGACTTACAAGAAAATGTTTCGTCGTAATAATTGATGTGAGTAAAACACACAACCTTGGACAGACATAAATCAACAACTCGTATGCAGTAATAGAAACTTAGCAACATGTATCATTCTTCAATCATAAATACATAATGTTCAGACTTACAAGTAAATATTCAATCCTAATAGTTAATGTTCAGTAAAACACTTAAGTTTGGTCAAATAAAACTCAGCAACTTGTATGGTACAGTAACCCTAACTTCGAGTCTACATTTTCTGTCAATTTGCTTACATGCATTAGCATTCTTTCAAAAAAGCTTAAACCCTACAAAAAATGTACTGAAAGACGAACTGAAATCAGATGATTTCCTCTTCATGTTCGAAATGTAACCAGCTGATACAAACTTGCTATTCTGCGTTTGCTACTTAGAACAACGATGTCACTACATGATGGCACTAAAATATATGCATTTTAGGCAACCTCTATGCTTATTGTTTCGTTCGTTTTATCACGATTTCACTTGCTATTTAATGCCTTGTGGTTCATTTCAGGCGAATTACAGAGTTTAAGCTGAGAACACAAGTGGACATTGATTTTGGAGCAAAACCGAGCATTCTGGAGCGAAAACAAGCAAAATGGAAGTCGAAGCACAAACTCTCCAAGAGCGTGCCCTCGCACAGCTGCATCCGTGCGGTCGCACGACTCGAGACAGAAGTACAACAATTGTGTGCGGTCGCACGACCCAAACCAGAACAACAACAATTCTGTGCGCTCGCACAACCGTTTTGTGCGAACGCACAAGCTAGACCAGAAGCACGGAAAATCCGTGCGTACGCACAACCCGGAACCGAGAAAGCACGAAGCAAGATGTAGGCATCTGTGCGTTCGCACGAACTAGGTGTGCGACCGCACGACGGCGTAAAGGCTGCGTTTTTCTGCTGGGCAATAAATAGAACATTAGGGTTTTTGAGCCGTCGCGCGGGGATTTTCTGGGTTCGGGTGGAGCAGTTTCCTGGGAGAAGAAGCGAGAGATTTTGAAGACAACAACGAATACAAAGATTGGATCATCTTAGTACTATTGGTTCTCCATATTGGTTTTGAAGTTCTAAACTCTACTTTTCATATGGTTGTTTGCACTTTTATTGTCGATTTACCTTGTAAACTCATCATGAGTGAGTAGTGACTTTGGTTGGGGATCTATGAATCCCCTAGACATGTTTGTGACGTTGTAAATACTATGGATGCTATTGATGAATGATTTGCACATGATTCTTCTTCATTTGAACTTAGATTTTCGGATTGCCCATAAGGTGTTTGTGAGAAGTCCTCAATGGGAATTCTGCTTGATTTCATGTTTGACGTAGCTAACCCTGAAAAGCATGATTTCAAATGAACGAAATGAAGATGCATTAGAGTCTTTGTGTTACATGGCGACACCTAAATTCTAATGAGAATGGCTTGAACTTAACAAGAATGTGTTTATCTAGTCAATAGAGCGCGAGTGTGAGACTAGACATGCATGTTCTATAGGGCCAATAGAGCGCGAGTGTGAGGTCCTATGCGAGATGTAACCTCTTCGTACTAAGTTGTAGCGCGAGTGGAACTTAGTATTAATGTTGCATGGCTAAATTCTAAGTATGTGCATGTGATTTCATCATTGGCATCCCCATTTACTATCACAATAATTGTCTAGGTGGAAAATTAGATCCCTAATCATCTTTGAATTGGTTAATTACCTTTTTCGTTGATCACATTTGTCTTTTGGGGATAGTAAATCCTGCTATCATCCTTCTAAAGGAACAAATTTCCCCCCCCAAACCAATAGACTTTCCGAATTTAATCGTTAGCTCCATTAGTTTAATCACCTGTCTTTTGGGTACGACCTTGGGTTTCCCGAGTCAATATAAATTGTTTTGATTAATCGTGACTAGCAATAGTATTTGAATTCTATTCGAATATTGACGCTAAATTACAATCGATCAAATGGCGCCGTTGCCGGGGATAGGTTAATTAACTAGGTGCTATTTGATTATTTAGTTTGTCTACTCTTTCTTTACTTGATAGCTATTGCTCGTTTCGTGCTTAAACTGTGTTTAATTCTCTTGCCTTTCATTGCTAAGATCTTCCTTTGTTCTTGCAGGCATTCGAATGATCACAAGATTTAGGGGACAAAAGCACGTAGAGCTAGGTTCAACGTCTCACCCTTCTCACCCAACCGCTAAGAGAGGGAGAGGTAGACCTCGAAAGAATCCTCCGCCTCTTGCTCTTACTCCTCCTGCTTTCCAAGGCCCGAGACCTCGTCCACCTCCGCTCCTAAATCCAATTCATTATACACCACCCAGATTTAGAATGGAAGATGTGGTAGAGGATCCTCCCGCTCGACAGAACGACCTTGATAACCAGAATCCTCTACAAGATCCTCCCGCCCCTCCAAGAAACCAGAATCTTCCCGCTCCTCCAAGAAACTATAGATATGATGATGAGGAGGATGAAAGGCCCGTGGGAGACTACATGACCCCCACCCTCGAGGGAAATGGTTCAGTTATTTTGCCTCCCGAGGAAGACGCTTTCGATTTCGATGTGAAATCGTCTCTAGTGCACATGGTTACGAATGATCAGTTTCAAGGGGTCGGAAATCCATCTAGTCATCTAGCCAATTTTCAAGAATATTGTCGGACCTATAAGCCAAGGAATGTACCCGTCGAGTACGTCTATCTAAAGCTATTTCCTTCTTCGCTATATGGGGATGCCAAAGAATGGCTACAAAATCATGAACCGGGGACTTTTCGTACTTGGGACCATTTAGCTACTGCTTTTCTGAATAAGTTCTTCCCTCCATCTAGAACCAAGAAGTTTACGGACTTTATTCTGACATTCTCCCAAAGGGACAATGAGTTGTTCCACCAAGCATACGATCGGTTCAAACACTATTTGAGGGAATGCCCTCACCACAATTTTAGAAAGGCCGATCTAATGCGTTATTTCTATTTGGGGATGAGTAAGGAGGCTAAGAATCAGATGGACACGGCTAGTGGTGGCGCAATTATGGATCTACCGGCAAGCCAGGGGTTTAAAATCATTGATAAGATTGCCACTAATTCTGATAGATACCAAGGCGTCGATCACAAGAAAATGGGTAAGTCTAGAGAGGATTCTTCCAATTACGCAACTAAAGATCAGTTTAGTGATCTGGCAAAGAAAATGGAAACCATGATAAGCATGGTTAATTCTTTGGATGTGTCTAAACCGAGGACTGAAAAAGAGAGGAATCCGGTCCAACAAGCTTGCTTTCTATGTTCTAGTACGAAGCACTCTACAAAGAACTGCCCAGAAGGGAGATATGAAGATGATGATGACGGTTATGAAGAGGCACACTATGTGAATCAACAACGAAACTATGCTCAGAATTCTAACCCTACTACGAGAAACTACGAGACTCCTCAAAGAAGATTGTCTAGCAATTCCAGTTTTCCTCCTAGACCCCAAGGGCAAAATAATTACCAAGGGAATTTCCAAAGACAAGGGTATGGCTTTAACCAAAGTCAAGGGCAGAATCCTTATTCTAATCAAGGCCAAAGTTCTAATCAAAACCAGGGGCAACAGTCTCAATACTCCAATCAAGGGAACTATCAAAGGCCGTATCAAGCTAACAAGCCTCCTACAAACGATCACGGGAATTCTCATCAACAAGGGCAACCTCCTTCTAACTCTCAAGAGAATACAATGATGTCTATGATGACGCAAATGCTAGAGAACCAAAAGGGAGTCAACAAAAGAATGGAGCAGTTAGAAGCTCACAATAAAATGCTCGAAAATCAAGTGGCTCAACAAGCCGCAGCTTTGAAGCAATATGGGAAGCTTCCTTCTCAACCGGATGTGAATTCCACCGAGCATATCAATGCCATTACATTGAAGAGCGGAAAAGTTTTACCTACTCCTCAAGGAAAACCGAGTCACAATGACAAGGAGGTTGAAGCGGAAGTTGCTAACGAGAACTCTGAAGTCGAACTTCAAGCTCCTATGGAAGAAGAAAAAAAAGAGGAAGAACCAGTTTTGACAAGGAAGTATGTTCCGATGATACCTTTTCCGCAAAGGCTCAACAAAAGCAAGCTAGATGCTCACTTCCAGCGCTTTGTGGAAATGCTGAAAAAGCTGTATGTCACCCTCCCATTCCATGAGGTAATCACTCAAAATCCTACCTACGCAAAATTTTTGAAGGATATTGTGTCAAATCGTAGAGTGATTGAAGAATCTAGCATGATAGCCTTGAATGTTGAGTGTAGTGCTATTGTCCAGAGTAGAATGCCCAAAAAAATGCAAGACCATGGGTCATTTTCTATTCCTATCTCTCTAGGCAAAATGGAAATTGATAGGGCATTGTGTGATTTGGGAGCGAGCATTTCTTTGATTCCCTACTCGTTGTTTGAAAAAATTGACATGGGTGAGCTCCATCCTACTACTATTACTTTGAAATTGGCCGATAGAAGTTCTAGGATTCCTAGGGGAGTTCTTAGGGATGTGCCTATTAAGGTTGGTAAATTCTTCATTCCCGTAGACTTCTATGTGCTAGAAATGGATGATGAGCAGGAAACGCCCGTCATTCTCGGTAGACCTTTTCTTAACACCGTGGAAGCTGTCATTAGGTGTGGTGAAGGGTCTATAGAGTTGAAAATAGGGAATGAGAAGCTGAAATTTTTTCTGAAAAATGCCATGAAAGCTCCTGCTCAATCTTTTGAATGCAATCTGCTTGATATATCTTATGAAAATTTTGAGCTAACATCTTTTGAGAGTGAAGTCATGAAGTTAGATGATGCTAGTATGCTTTTTACATCCTTGATGGATATGGACGATGAGGAGATGTGCGACCTGACTTTGGTCGAAGGAGAGCAAGCCTTGGATGTTTACGAGGGTAAAGAAGACCCGGTGCCGAGAGGTAAGGAATTCGAAGGAGAGTTAAAACCTCTACCTTCGAATCTCAGGTATGAATTTCTTGGGTCTAATTCCACTTACGCCGTCATTGTTGGTGCCACTTTGAATGAACATGAAACTTCCCAACTTTTGCATGTGCTGAAAATGAATAGACAAGCTCTAGGCTATTCTGTTGATGATCTTAAGGGAATTAGCCCTTCGTTATGCATGCATAGGATTAATGTTGAAGAGAATGCAAAGCCTTCTAGGGAGTTTTTAAGGAGATTAAATCCTAAGCTTAGTGATGCTGTCTTTAAAGAAATTACCAAGTTAAGAGATGCGGGCATCATTTACTCGGTTCCGGATTCGGAATGGGTAAGCCCCATCCACGTCGTCCCTAAAAAGGGAGGACTTACGGTTGTGTAGAACGATAAGGGCGAGTTAGTCCCTACTAGAACCGTAAGTGGATGGAGGATGTGCGTCGATTATAGGAAATTGAATAAGGCAACAAAAAAGGATCATTTCCCCATTCCCTTTATCGACCAAATGCTTGAAAGACTTGCTGGACATGAGTACTTTTGTTTCCTAGATGGTTATAGTGGTTTCTATCAAATTCCCATTTTACCGAATGACCAAGGAAAAACCACATTTACATGTCCGTATGGCACTTTTGCATTTAGGCGCATGCCCTTTGGGCTATGTAATGCACCAGGAACGTTTCAGAGATGCATGATGTCCATTTTTAGCGATTATATTGAGAAATGCATGGAAGTTTTCATGGATGACTTCTCTATTCATGGATCTTCATTTGATGATTGTCTAACTAATCTTTCTCATGTTCTTGCGAGGTGCATCGAAACAGATCTGGTGCTAAATTGGGAAAAGTGCCACTTCATGGTTCAAGAGGGAATCGTGTTAGGACATTTAGTGTCTAAAAGGGGGGTCGAAGTTGATCAAGCTAAGGTGCAAATCATTGAGCAGTTGCCACCGCCGAGAGACCAAAAAGGAGTTAGAAGTTTCCTAGGACATGCGGGTTTTTACCGGAGGTTTATTAAGGACTTCTCCAAGATTGCGAAACCATTAACTCGCCTTTTATGCAATGACGTGCAATTCAGTTTTGATGAGGAATGCTTAGAGGCGTTTGGAAGGCTCAAGAAAGCACTTGTATCTGCACCGATAGTTCAACCACCGAATTGGGATCTTCCGTTCGAACTCATGTGCGATGCCAGTGACTTTGCGATTGGAGCTGTGTTGGGACAACGCGTCGACAAGAAACTCCACGTGGTCTACTATGTGAGCAAGGTGCTCGTTGATGCTCAGTTAAATTACACTACCACAGAGAAAGAGTTATTAGCTGTGGTTTATGCTTTTGAAAAGTTCCGACCTTATCTTGTGGGGTCTAAGACGATCGTCTACACTGATCACGCGGCTATTAAGTACTTGATGGAGAAGAAAGACGCCAAGCCGAGACTAATGCGTTGGATCCTTCTTTTGCAAGAGTTCGACATTGACATCAAGGACAAGAAAGGGGTTGAAAATGTTGTAGCGGATCACCTCTCGAGAATAGAGCTTTATGATTCAAAGAAGTTTTCAGCGCCTGTGGAAGACTCCTTCATCGGAGAGTATTTGCTGAGTGTCAAAGATGATGCTCCGTGGTATGCAGATTTTGTGAATTACTTAACTTGCAATATCATTCCCGAAGGCCTTAGCTACAACCAAAAGAGCAAATTTCTGCACGATGTCGCAAGATACTACTGGGATGACCCATTCCTGTACAAGCTATGCTCGGATGGGATTTACAGAACTTGCGTGCCCAAGGAGGACTTCAAGGAAATCATAGCCTGTTGCCATTCTTCCTCCTATGGTGGTCACGGGTCGGCTTCAAAGACCACTTCAAAAATCCTTCAGTCCGGGTTCTATTGGCCGAGTATGTTCAAAGATACCTACGAGTTCGTCAAAGCCTGCAATGAATGCCAACGCATGGGTAATATAGCCAGAAGAGAGGAAATGCCTCAAAAAGGCATATTGGAAGTGGAAATCTTTGACGTATGGGGCGTGGACTTCATGGGGCCCCTACCCTCGTCTCAAGGGAACTCATTCATTCTAGTAGCGGTGGACTACGTGTCCAAATGGGTTGAGGCGATAGCTTCCCCATCTTGCGACGCTAAAGTGCTAATAAAAATGTTCAAAAAGATAATATTCCCGAGGTTCGGGGTTCCTAGAGCGGTAATAAGTGATAATGGCTCTCATTTCAAGGAGAAGAGATTTGAGTCCATGCTAAAGAAGCACGGGATTTATCATAGATGTTCAACTCCCTATCACCCACAAGCTAATGGTCAAGTCGAGGTGTCTAATAGAGAAATAAAGAACATATTGACCAAGACAGTTGGGAAGTCGGGAAAAGACTGGGCATTGAAGCTTGATGATGCGCTTTGGGCGTATAGGACTGCTTTTAAGACACCAATTGGGATGTCGCCTTATAGGCTAGTATATGGCAAATCATGCCATCTTCCAGTGGAGCTCGAGTATAGAGCCATGTGGGCGGTAAAGGAGCTGAATTTTGACACGAAAGCCTCGGGAGAAAAGCGACTCCTCCAACTCAATGAGCTAGATGAAATCCGGTTGGACTCCTACGAGAGTTCAAGAATTTACAAGGAGAAAACTCGGAAATGGCATGACAAACTCATTATGAAGAAACAGTTCTCGGTTGGGGACAAGGTTTTACTTTTCAACTCAAGATACAAGTTATTTCCCGGGAAATTCAAGTCAAGGTGGTTTTGACCATATAGAATTCATAAAGTCTTCAACGATGGCCACCTAGAACTAATGGACAACCAAGACAATATCTTCAAAGCAAATGGGCAGAGGGTAAAGATCTATCATGCTGCTGATGGAGACAAGGACTTATTGGAAGCACCCTCGTGAATACTATACCGCTAGGGAAGGGATCCCGCTCGGGACTTCCCTTAGTGTGCTTCTGGTCATGAAAAGATTTGGCTCCGTCTTAGCCAAGACGTTAAACTAGGCTTGTAAGTGTCTTTCCCATATTCCTCATAGTGTTTAAGTGATTGGATTTGCATTTGCCATTCTGTTTAACCTATTCATGAGAAACAATGAAAATTTGAGCTATGATAGTGCGTGAGCGTATATTTGATGATTGATGAGAGTTTGAGTCAACCTATGGTGGTATGCTTGATGGACTGGGTATCTTAATAGGGCATAAGTGTGGGGTTTCGAAATTTCGTGGTAGAATGTTGATATACATCGTGAAACCGACTTAGATTTTTACTTCGAGAAATCTGTGCGCTCGCACAGATATGTTGTGCGTCTGTTTTCAGTTGTGCGCTCGCACAGACTTCTTTGTGCGTTCGCACAATAGCCATTCTTCCTCAAAATCAAGAACGCACAAAAGTTGTGCGCTCGCACGAATATGTTGTGCGTCTGTCCTAATCTGTGCGCTCGCACAAACCAAAATGTGCGGTCGCACAAGCCCTTTGAAAAACTTGAAGTTTCCAGCTGTGCGTTCGCACAACCTGTACCCTATAAAATACAAATCTTCATTTTTTCTCAAACCCTGATTCAAAAAACCCTAATTCTCAGCCGCCGCCACTTCTCTCCGCCACCATCCGACCACCCACAGCCTTCCGCCGGCCTCGACTTCAATTCCCTCCGATCAATTTCAACCTAAACCCACAGCATCCTCCGAAATCTCAAACCCCCCCCGTAAGATCCGAACATTCCCAATTTTCATATTCTCCACTCAAAATTCGAGATGGGTCGCACCAAGCTCACTACATCCGGTCCTAATCCCGCAGAGACATCGAAGAAGCCACGAATTAGCAAGCCTCCGGTTTCGAAAAACAAGAAAAAAACGGGGAAGGGCGTCGTTGTGTTGCTCGTTAAATCCGACAGTTCGGGTAGGCACTACGGGCGCACCTCGGAAGACCCGACAAGGTTTTATATGGCGCCCAGCTCCGTTAGCCGAGCGGACGGCGATTTAGAAAAGGATTCTCCCCCACCGTCGCCCCGAGCAGAAGACAGCATTTTCACGGAACCAAAAGGGTACGATCTTGAAGGCCCACTGAAGTATCACTCCCGGGCGGATCATACCCTGCACGTACAGCTAACTGACAAAGGTAAATGGCCAATACCCCTGCTTTATCCCGTTATTGAGGATTTGAAACATTTGAAAGTGCTAGATGATGTTAGCATTCCACTTAGGAATAGTGGGCTAGGATTTATTTTCAAAGATGATCCGGGATCATATCACGAGCTCACCATGGAATTTCTGAGTTCGTTTGATGCTGTGTGGACGTGTGAGGATGATGCGGGAGACCAACGGGTTAAATCTTGGAAATTTTTTATGGGTGAATGGCAGTGGGAAATTGATGCAAGTGTTTTATGTGACTGGTTCCGGATGCCTAGGGACGGCACTATCCCTGTGATGAACGATGCGGCGATTCGGGGTTTCTGGAAATTGATTGGTTATGGGTTTTGACCAAAGAGCTGAAGGAATGTCAGATTTTGTCCAGTTCCTCAAGGAGCAATGGGTTAGGAGGCGGGTCATTCGTGACCAAGATTGCTCAGAAGCTGAATTTCAAATTCGGGAGGGCGAAAAGCGAGAAGCTGAAACTCACACTGAAGAAGATGCTGAGCATGCGCATTCTGGGGAAAGGGTTGCAGCTCAACAATAATGATGAGGAGGTTGCGGCTGACGATGAGGACGATGTGGACCTCGACGATGAGATTGATACACACCCAGATGCGCCATCTTCCTCTCGCACCGCGCGCCGTCCTCGCACTGCCGAGCCGAGCGCAGCGATGATCATGTCCCGTTTGGATTTCCTCACCCAGCATACCCAGTGGCAAGGGAGGACTTTGCTCACCATGGCCACTCACATGGGGATCGCTTCTAGCATCGATCCACCCCCAGTGCCCCCATTCATGCCTGGATCACCTCCACCTGTCGACCCTTCCAGCCCAGCAGACATCGGGAGCGTTGACTTAGAGGGTAGTCTGTGATAGCATTTCTATATGCCTTGTACTACTTTCAGTTTCTCTATGACTATGTTTTATACATTTTGAATCGTCTGACGATAATTTCTTAATGCATTCACTATCTTTTAATCATTTCTATGATATATGCTACATTCTTGATGCATTCTTGGACATTGTATGATTATCATAGCTCGATTCGGCTCATCAAAGTCAGTTCCCCATGCCCATATGCAATTCTGTGCGCTCGCACATCCAAGTTTTTCACCTCTTTGTCAAGAACGCACAACATTTGTGCGCTCGCACAGCATTGTTGTGCGTCTGTTCTCATCTGTGCGTTCGCACAAATCCTGGCGTGCGTTCGCACACTCCCTATTGTAGCATTTTGATAAGATTTTGAGTTGACTTGTTTAACTTCGACACATTTAGATGATGATTTCTCCTTCCTCGTATGCTTAACGTTCTCATTTTCAGTTCCTCACCCCATAGACGAAAAGGGGGAGTCATACATCGAGCCTTTGAAGCAAGTTTTCCTCCACAAACAAGCGACGTCTCCAACCTGAAAGGGGCTGCCTCCAATCGAGAGAAGTTCATCTTAACTTCTTTTTCGCTTTTTACTCTATTCATTGCTTAGGGACTAAGCAATTGCTAAGTGTGGGGTGGTCTATATTTGACTTTGTCTATTCTACATGAGATGATGTGCTTGTTTGATATGCCTTCACGTTCATAATCCAATCACCATACGTTTAAAGAAAGAAACTTGCACTACCGCACAATTCATCCAAAATTTTGAAATATTAATGAAAGTAAAAAGTCTAGGCAAGGCTACATTTTCGAAATACTTCATCTCTAAATTCAACTAGTCGTGCATGATTTCACTTGATTGATCCTTTAGATGACTAATGGATTGGATTGTTGACTTTCATTCTTGAGGATCAAAGCATCTACTAGCATTTCTTTATCTTTTATTCTAAGCTTTTTCTCATTGAGACTAAAGAATTGATCTTTGAAAGCATAAAATCGAAAAATTTAATTTCAAAACCCTTGCATGCCGTGATTGCCTTTAGGTGACCTTAGTGACCTTGTTTATCTAGTGGATTTTGTCTTGTTGGTTTGTCATGCTCCATTTTTAACACTTAGCCCTTTGTCAAGTTCTAAGTGTGGAGTCAAAAGAGGGCGAAAAATGGGCCCCAACGAAAAAAATATATACTTCATTCTTATGGTCAAAAGAGGGCAAAGCCCCGACTAAAAACTTTCTCAAGTGCACGAGAAGTTTTGTGCAAAAACATACAAATGCCGGGGGTTAGGGAGGTAAGTCCCCCCTCGAAAGCATTTGTAGGCCAAAGGCCATTTGAAAGAAAAAAAAAGGGAAATGAAAATACGAAGCACTTAGGCTCGACAATCGGCTATTCCACCATCCTCTAGCATGAAAACCAATGAGGCAATTGATACTTACTAGCAAGAATTCACTAAGGGACGAGCCTCGTATTCTTTTATACTTAGGCATGATATAGTTTGCAAGTATTTACAAAAACTTTATTGTTGGAACTCCTCTTCTCTTATGACTAAGTGACCTATGCGTCCTAGGCTTGAGAATGAGTTCAAAGGTCACAAGCCAATGGACTAGCCTCCTTGCTAGCATTTGTGAGTGACCCAACAAGATTTCTTTGCGACTATTAGATTGTTTTCTTGAAGTCACTAATATAGAAAATGACTAGAATCCTTGATTAAAGATTTATTAGTCTTTGCTTTGATTTGCTTGAATGTCTTAATTCATGAATTTCCACAAGGATCTGAAGAGGTCTCATGTAGTGATTGAAATGCACGCATCTAGTTGAATACATTATGAACTTCATGAAAAACACCTTGCCTAGTACTTTGACAATTGTGAGCTTAAAATGCCTAAATTGGATGTTTGTTCTCTTTGTGGGATTTGTGAGTATTCCCGTTTCTGAAAACTCTCAGGAGACTACAACTCCTCCACTAGGGTAGCCTAGGGGTTTAAAGGCTTGGTGCATTCGCTAAATGCACTCGTGTCACCTACGAAAGTGGTTTATCATAAGTAGTATTTGTTTCTTAGTGTTGTCAGGTAGTTTTCGTGACCATATGGAAATTCTTTGAACCGATCATGAGTGAGCAAAATGCATTATTGTTGTTGATCTCTATGATTAGTTTGCTCGGGACGATCAAACGATAAGTGTGGGGTGATTTGATGGCACTAAAATATATGCATTTTAGGCAACCTCTATGCTTATTGTTTCGTTCGTTTTATCACGATTTCACTTGCTATTTAATGCCTTGTGGTTCATTTCAGGCGAATTACAGAGTTTAAGCTGAGAACACAAGTGGACATTGATTTTGGAGCAAAACCGAGCATTCTGGAGCGAAAACAAGCAAAATGGAAGTCGAAGCACAAACTCTCCAAGAGCGTGCCCTCGCACAGCTGCATCCGTGCGGTCGCACGACTCGAGACAGAAGTACAACAATTGTGTGCGGTCGCACGACCCAAACCAGAACAACAACAATTCTGTGCGCTCGCACAACCGTTTTGTGCGAACGCACAAGCTAGACCAGAAGCACGGAAAATCCGTGCGTACGCACAACCCGGAACCGAGAAAGCACGAAGCAAGATGTAGGCATCTGTGCGTTCGCACGAACTAGGTGTGCGACCGCACGACGGCGTAAAGGCTGCGTTTTTCTGCTGGGCAATAAATAGAACATTAGGGTTTTTGAGCCGTCGCGCGGGGATTTTCTGGGTTCGGGTGGAGCAGTTTCCTGGGAGAAGAAGCGAGAGATTTTGAAGACAACAACGAATACAAAGATTGGATCATCTTAGTACTATTGGTTCTCCATATTGGTTTTGAAGTTCTAAACTCTACTTTTCATATGGTTGTTTGCACTTTTATTGTCGATTTACCTTGTAAACTCATCATGAGTGAGTAGTGACTTTGGTTGGGGATCTATGAATCCCCTAGACATGTTTGTGACGTTGTAAATACTATGGATGCTATTGATGAATGATTTGCACATGATTCTTCTTCATTTGAACTTAGATTTTCGGATTGCCCATAAGGTGTTTGTGAGAAGTCCTCAATGGGAATTCTGCTTGATTTCATGTTTGACGTAGCTAACCCTGAAAAGCATGATTTCAAATGAACGAAATGAAGAAGCATTAGAGTCTTTGTGTTACATGGCGACACCTAAATTCTAATGAGAATGGCTTGAACTTAACAAGAATGTGTTTATCTAGTCAATAGAGCGCGAGTGTGAGACTAGACATGCATGTTCTATAGGGCCAATAGAGCGCGAGTGTGAGGTCCTATGCGAGATGTAACCTCTTCGTACTAAGTTGTAGCGCGAGTGGAACTTAGTATTAATGTTGCATGGCTAAATTCTAAGTATGTGCATGTGATTTCATCATTGGCATCCCCATTTACTATCACAATAATTGTCTAGGTGGAAAATTAGATCCCTAATCATCTTTGAATTGGTTAATTACCTTTTTCGTTGATCACATTTGTCTTTTGGGGATAGTAAATCCTGCTATCATCCTTCTAAAGGAACAAATTTCCCCCCCCCCCCAACCCAATAGACTTTCCGAATTTAATCGTTAGCTCCATTAGTTTAATCACCTGTCTTTTGGGTACGACCTTGGGTTTCCCGAGTCAATATAAATTGTTTTGATTAATCGTGACTAGCAATAGTATTTGAATTCTATTCGAATATTGACGCTAAATTACAATCGATCACTACACCATTTTACATTTTATGTGACTAAGTTTGCGACAGTCATATAAGCAACAGTCACATAAGTGACCCTATACGACTGAGAAATAAATGTTAGCCGGTTAAGAGAACTTATGCGACTGATACTTATGTGTCTGATCGAAGTTAGCGACATAAGTGTGCTTATGCGACTGAACCTTATGTGACTGACATAAATCCGCCGTATAAGTACACTTATGCGACTGAACCTTATATGACTGACATAAATCAACCGTATAGGTTTCCCTATATGACTGAACCTTATGTGACTGTCTCAATATCGGTCACATTAGAGTTCTTATGCGACAGTTATTGGTATGACCCTGTTAGGTAGTCGCATAAGACTTATTTAAGAAGTCTGTTGAAAATGCGATATTTAAAAAACGTTGACTATTCACCTGTTGACCAACTTTTTTTTTGCATTGAAAGCGGCGGGTGGGAAAAGTCCTACTTATGTGACTATGTATACTCAAAGTCAGTCGCACCAGCACTGTTCATTAAATGAAAAACATAAAGACTTCACCTACCTATATCATCTTCCCCACTCTTCGATCCTTCTGGTTCTCCCCACGGCGAACAGCACTTCAACGAAATTCTTCATCTCCAAGTACACCGTTTGAATAGCAAGGGCGCCGGTAAGAATTACATTGAAATGCTTTTGATGAATTTCCAAATGTTTTCTCACCATATATGTATACGTGTGTACACGTTGAGTTGTTGTTTGCAAAAATGAAACTTATTCAAACACGATCCGTGCAAGAACTCATGTGTTTATATAGCTATATATATGTTTGGCAGATTTACCGTGTACACACACATTTGCCATCACCACAAATTTGCTACATATATAGCTAATTAACTTGTTGATCTTTGTCTTGTTTAATGGTCATTTGAAGGTGAATTTCAAGTCACAAGAATGGATAAAAGTTGGATGGAGTTGGAGAGGGGTGATTCACGATACATTCAAGGGATTATGGATTTCGTTCAATTTGCAAAGGGACGACGTGGGGAAACCGTACAACATGTATGTCCTTGTAGAAAGTGTTTGTTGATCAGAGGAAGTATTAAAACGAAGGAAATGTTTGTTCATTTGATTAACAATGGCATGATGAATGGTTACTATACATGGACTTCACATGGTGAAGAGTGTAATGACCCTCCGGCACATGTTTTGAGGCAAGAATGGCTTGCGGAGCAGAGGCGGCATGGAGCAAGTAGCAGCATTAGTGGAGGACATCGTCAAGCAAACCCGACAATAGATATTCTTCGAGATGCTTTTCCTTTTCAGAATGAGATGAATATGGATGCAGATGATGATGATTTAGGGAGTAGGATGGCTTATGAAAGGTACAACAATCTTATAGCCGAAGCTCAAACTCCTTTATACAATAGTTGTGACAGCACCGTTCTTGAAACTATTTTGAAGGCAATGCAACTGAAAATCGAGAGTCGAATGTCAGATAAGAGCTTCAACAAATATATACATATCACTAAAGCAATTCTACCGTGTGATAACAATTACCCAAGTTCTTATAAAGAAGTAAAGATACTTTTGAAGAATATGGGGTTGGGTTATGAGACCATACATGCTTGCGAATATGGATGCATATTGTACTACAAAGAGAATAAAGATCTTCTTAGTTGCCCCGTATGCGGAGAGTCAAGATACGCCAAACGTGGAAGTAAAAGCAGGGTTCCGAAGAAGACAGTTAAGTACTTCCCTTTGACTCCAAGACTATAGCGCCTTTATATGTCCCCATACATATCAGCCTAAATGCGTTGGCACGCTCAAAGAAGTGTCGATGATCCAGAGTACATTAGGCACCCTGCAGATGGAGAAGCATGGAAAGCATTTGATGAAGAGTTTCCACAGTTTGCAAGTGAGATGCGAAATGTCCGACTTGGATTAGCAACTGACGGTTTTAATCCCTTTGGAGCATCGGGACTTTCTCACAGCACATGGCCTATTGTCCTCATGCCGTACAATTTGCCACCCCATATGTATATGAAGAAGGAGATGAATATATTATGCATGTTGATATCTGGACCCAAGTCCCCCGGCAAGTGCTTAAATGTTTTTATGAGACCTCTTATAGATGAGTTGAAGATGTTATGGGAAGAGGGAGTTCAGACTTATGACCGAACTGATGGTTCATCATTCATTATGAAGGCAGCGGTGATGTGGACTATTAGTGACTTCCCGGGTCTGGGCATCTTGGGCGAGATTAAGACAAAAGGGTACAAGGCTTGTCCCTTATGTCTAGATGAAATTGATGCTACGCATATAGCAGGTAGGATGTCATACCAAGGACACCGAAGATGGCTCCCTAGAGACCACGATTGGAGGTTCGCAGCAAACAGATTCAATGGGGAAATCGAGCATAGGGAACCTCCCACATCATTATCCGGTACTGAGATATTTGCCCAAATATCGTCTCATGATTATCCAACGCATAGCTTGCATCCCAAGTTTAAGCAACGAGGGGTAACAGAGAGACTTTGTTGGACACATGTGTCTGTGTTCTATTTGTTGCCATATTGGCAATCACATTGTCAACCTTACTCACTTGATGTAATGCATATAGAGAAGAATGTTTTTGATAACATAATTGGAACCATCCTGGGACTTGAAGGTAAGACCAAAGATGACATCAAGGCTAGGAAAGGTTTGGAACAACAAGGGGTGCGGAGAAAGTTATGGTACAAACCATCAGGGTCAACATCAAGGAAGGAGAAGGTGAGTAAAGCACCATACACTGTCACTCCGAATGAGAAAGTGGAGATACTTGAGTTGATAAAGGATGCTAATTATCCATCCGGATATGCAGGAAGCCTAAGGAACAAGATTAAACTAGATGAAAAAAAAGTTCATCGGGTTGAAGACACATGACTGTCATGTGATGCTACAACGTCTACTGACGGTTTTTATCCGACCTTACTTGCCGTTCAATGTAGTTAACCCTCTTGTATCATTATCCCATTGGTTTCGGAGAGTTTGTTGTCGAGAGTTCCAGAAGGAGGAGGCGCACCAAATGAAGTTGGACATAGTGAAAATCCTATGTCAGCTAGAGAGAATTTTCCCACCGGCATTCTTTACAATTATGGTGCATCTGATGATACATCTGCCTGATCAGATTTTGATGAAGGGGCCGGTACACTACAGTTGGATGTACCCCATGAAAAGGTATTTAACAAACTATTTTCGTTCCTTATATGAATATGTTAGTGTCACATATATATATATATATATAGAGGAGCGCTCAAATGAGGCAAGCAAATTAGAATGAGACTGTGAGGTACCATCTCAACCACACATCTAACCCCCCCCCCCCCCCCCCCCCGTGCTTTGTGGGCGCGCCACGTGTCTAAATAGTAAACCCACTACCAACAGTAAAAAGCAAAAAGCAAATAGTAAAATCCCACTACCACATCTTTAAATCTCAACAATTAGATCAATATCATCAATGGCCAAGATCATGCCTTACTGCCTCATTCTACCAACCATGCCTCAACCGAGTGCTCCCCTATATATATAACTAGATTTTTGTATTTATTATATATGCAGGCAACTTGGACAATACAAAAAATTTGTCCGAAACACAAGATATCCTGAAGGATGTATTGCTGAGCAATACGTAGCTCAAGAGTGTGTCACGTACTGTAAGTTGTACATGGGGGAGATTGAAGATACATCAAACAATCAGGACAATGAGGAGGAAGAATATTGGAACATATCAGTTGTCTCCAACCTCATCAAGCCTATGGGACGTTACAGTAGAAGGGAACCACGTCTTAATAATGATGACATAGATGTCATTCATTGGTCTGTTGTTGAAAATTGCGAGGAGGCAGCCGAGTATATTAAACGACACAGTGAGAAGTTTTACACGGAACATCCTGACGGTGACAATGATTCGAGGATTGAAGATTTCCAGTCCTATTTTCTTTATAAGGTAAAAGTAGTTTATACATCAGAACATGTCATATTTATTGGGTATTTCTTCAAATATATAATGTGTCACTTAAATATAGCTTTATGTGTAGATTATAGCATTGCGCAACGAAGGTTCGGATGAGTATAGAAGGGAACTTGACATATTGGCATATAAGCCACAGTTTCACGCATGTTACACACATTGTGTTGTAAATGGGTTGAAGTTCGTTGTGTTCGAGAAAGACCAACATTTGAAAACACAAAACAGTGGTGTAATGGTTAAAGCAGGTAATTATTTGTTAATATTATACCAACAAACATGTTTTGTATTGAAAATCATTTTAAAAAGTGTGTTGATTGTTTTTTTTTCAGGAGATATTAACTATTACGGGATTTTGACCAACATTATCGAACTCAAGTATGCAGAGGGTATGTCGGTTGTTATCTTTAAGTGCAACTGGTACAACACGGATCCAGAAGAGGGTGGAAACATAAAAATGGACCTTGGAATATTGTCCATTGACACATCTAACACATGGTTTGAAAATGCTCCATATTGTCTAGCAAAACACGCACACCAAGTGTTTTACTTAGAAGATCCAAAGTTCGGAGATAATTGGAGAGTTGTAAACTTGGTCACCCAAAGAGGCACTTATAGCGACTCATGTCTATCATACAATGATAAGTCGAATGTTCTTGAGGAAGCTTATCAAGAAGAAGGCACAACAAACATTCCACCTTACATGTGTAATGCACTGGATGAGGAGGATGACGAAATGGATGTGGGATTAGAGAGTCCGCTGTTTGTTCAAGTTTTTTATGATGCCTATGATTCAGAAAATGATGCTGATGCAGTGGAGAATGAAGAAGATACATCTGAATATGAGGATGACGATAAAGAGGATGATGGACTACATTATGTTAGTGATAATGAGTTAAGTGATCATAATGAAGATGAAGAGGATGATGATGATGATGATGAGTACGATGAAGAGTAGTTGCTGTGGGGTTGTGTTAGGTCCATGTTCAGTGCATTTGTCGGATATATGTGTTATTTCCATGTTCAGTGTATTTGATGTGGACTTGTAGGTTGGGATGTATGTATTTGCAAAACAGATTTGGTCCTACAAATTGTGTACTTATGTGACTAAGTATTTGTAAATGTGGCATATAAGATACTGAAACTTCAGGCGGGAAGTCCAAAAAAGACTGGGCGGGATATAGATTTTTTAGGGGAAATCCATTTTTTTCATTTCGTAATTGATTATATCTTATACGACACACTTTGGTTAGTCAGTCGCATAATAAATGAATGAACATCATATACACACGTGTCCCTAAATACACAACGTGTTTGAATGTTCAAATCCTCAGTGTGTTTTGACTTTTGACACTTAGGTTTTTTTTTTGCAATCTTTTAGTTTCTCTTCCTAAAATCGCCGCTCTCTTCCTCAGCTTCGTTCGTCGATCTCCTAACACATCATCGCTATACTCCCTCAAATCGAGTGTCTGAGCCTCCGAAGAAGACCAAATCACTGAGTGAGGTGGCAGCGGCTACCAACATCACACAAAACATGAAGCTGCGGAGTCCGAGCTCAAGGAGACCACCAGCGAAGATCCATACCCCTAAGCCGGCGGTGAAAAAGGCAGCGCCTTCTAAACAAGCAGCGAAGAAGCCACCCGGCTAAGCTGTGGTTGCAGCCAAGGATGGTAGAGATACTGGTGGTATGGTTAATAATCCTACAGAAAAAACTAGGTCAGTCCAGACTACATTACGTCGCTCCCCTAGGTGTCCGTCTAAGCTTAGAGTACAGAAACCAACTAAGTCAGTCCAAACAAGTGCTCCCCAAACCAGAGAATCCCCTACTAGTGAAGAATGTCCAGTGTTAGTCCCATTAGTCGCCCCATCCAAATACCCTACTCGTACAGTATCGTCCTCCGACAGACAAACAATCAACCGATACCCATCCCTAACACCCTCACATGCTGCCTCAAACCCTCTTCAAAAAACCACATTTCATGATCAAGAACCACACATTGATGATGATGTTCCCCATCATCATATAGATACTGATGATGAGTTCCCTGATGATGATCTGTTTCCTGAAGTGGAAAATGAGTTGCCAACTGAAAATGAGTGTCCTATTGATCCAGAGGAGTTCCCACACATTTTTGATGATGTTCTTCCCACTGCTGAAGCCTCTCAAGGAGGAGAGCAATCCGACGAAAACCTTCATCCAATTGACGAGGAGGAGGATGAAGAAGAACCACTTAGCATCAGGTGCAAGAAGAGGGATTCTTCTCCACCTCCAGGTAAAATGTTTGTTACATTTTTTTACTGGTAATTTCACTAATGTACTAATTTACCTCTTGTACTAATATATTCTTTTTACCTTAATGCAAGAAGATGCGGAGGACGCTATCCCTGATACTGAACCTGGACCTTCATAGAAGAGAAAGCGTGGTGTGGTTTGTGGCAACAAGATAGCCACTCTGGTGCACGCCCTTGGGATGAAGATCAAAGTTGAGTGCTACGTGGAGGCAAACGGGCCTGTTGTGAGGGAAGTGCGGAGTATGATCTGCCACCAAATTGGGGCATGTGTCAAACAGAAGGTCCCAATGTTACGACCGACATACGCTCAGTTAGATGAAGAGCACTGGAACATTGTGGTAAAATATTTGAGCGTAAGTTCTCTTTCTCCGTTTGTTGTTTGCATTTTGGTTATTTCATTTGTTTGTTGAACAGTTACACAACTTGACCCTTTATAATTGTTTGTAGCCTCATTTTCAATTGCCAAAAGATGACACTCTATTGTGGGAGTATATAACAAGAATTGCAAGTAAACGGTACACGGATTGGAAGTCTGACTGTCACAAGCATTATCTAAAGAATGGTAATAAGGTCCCAAAGGAGTTCACCCACCGCAGGGAGGAGTGGAGATGGCTCCTTCAGCACTTCAACGAACCAGAACAGCAGGTAATGTTTTTAAATACCTGAATTTATTGTGCTAAAATTTTATGTTACTTGCGTAAGTTATAATATGAAACTTCCCTTTTCGTATACAAGGCAAAATCTAAAAGAATGAAAGCTGCCCGAGACGCGAAGATGAACCATCACTCCGGGAAGACTCCGTTCACCATGAGAGCAATCGATCACATGGAGAAAGGTCACAAAGCCCCCCATGTCGCAACATATGCGCAAGTCTACGGCAAAGAACCTGAAAGTGGGAAAATAGTGGTAATCCTTTATGTTATTTATTTCATTTATGTCTTCATAACTAAATGAAGTTTATTTGGTCCTTCGGATTATCATTGGTGTCATGCAGCATGTTGATCATTTATGTACATGTATAATATCATGCTTTATCAATACTTGATTGATTTTCTGATTATGTGCAAGTGAACATATTATGTTATTCTCTTAAAGCATGTCAAAAGTTTGTTTGTCATCTCATAATAATTGATTCCTGAGTTGAAACAATTGTATTATTTGGATTCTGATAAAGTCTAAGCTCATCCTTAATATGGATTATGTTTGGTTTGTAGTCTTGTTGTCGCTGTGAGAATTATCTTATACGATGTTTTGTTGTATCATTTCAGTAATTAATTTATTTGTGTCTTGCCTTAGGAACAAATGAATGCAGATGTGAACCAGCTGATACAAGAGCAGCACTCCGATGACCCAAGCATCATTCAGGATCCTCTCCCCATGAGTACCCAGCTAGATATAATTAGCAGAGCGGTGGGGCCAAAAAAAGGTACTCTGGTTTCCGGAGCGGGTGGTAATCTAAGGAGGCCTCCAAAACCAAGAGGCGGGGCATCTAACCAATCTCTAAAGGAAGAGCTGATGAGGGCCAGAGAAGAGGCCGCTAAAAAAGAAGAAGAGTTCAATGATAGGCTACGGGCCATTGAAGAGATGGTGCGCGGGCGAGTAGGACCTTCAGGATATGGACATGGGCCTAATGTCTCGGATGGGGCGAGCTTTGCCCAGCCAACTCTCTGAAGACTGGTACATGTGGAACTCTTTTGATGATGGAACTTTTTGAAGTTGTCAGCATGCTGCTAACTTTTAAACTATTATGTTGTGATGTAAACGGCGAATAGTGCTGTAAACTTTTGACATGTTCTAACATGTTTTGACATGTTACAACATGAAGGACAGGGATGCATTACATTTTCGTATGCAACCGAATTTGTAATTGCAATACCTAGCTGACGTAAACAGGGATGATATATATTATCTTATGTGACTGATATCTGATGATAAAGCCACCTTACTGGACTTATGTGACAATACATAGTATCCTTGCGACACTTAAGTGACTGACAGGAAGACACAGACATCACTTATGTGACAATACATAGTATCCTTGCAACACTTATGTGACTGACCGGAATACACTGACTGACCGGAATACATTGACATCACTTATGTGACACAAGATAGCATCCTTGCAACACTTAAGTGACTGACCGAACTACACTGACATCACTTATGTGACACAAAATAGCACCCTTTGTCACTTATGCGGCGTTCGTATTTTCATTTCATATTTTCTTGTGTGACAGACATTGTACTACTTACACTTAGACGGCTAACTTATGGAATTTTTGATGATTTCTAAATTATACTTACACGACCAACCACGTACTTACGCGGCCCATTTTAGATCAGCCGCATTAGCCTTAATATGACTGAGGACAATTATTCTGTCGCACTATACTTAATGCGGCACAACTTATGTGACTGGTCCTTATGTGTCTGACCGTTGTCACATAAGACCTTATGCGGCTAAAAACGAACTTATGCGGCCCAAAGTTGTCAGTCACATAAAGTGTAAAATGGTGTAGTGTGTGGAAATCCGAACTGGAGGGTTTTGAGAGCTTCGTACTTGTGATAGAAACATATGATTTGAACTTTGAAGTGTCATTTGTTCATAAAAGAAATTAAGATTTAACGGTGTTTTAATTTTTTTTAGGACAAGTATACCCTCATGTCTATTTATATATTATCAAATAAGCCCGCTTTAAATTTCTATATTTACAAAAAGTACCCCGTGTTTTAATTGGCTGAAGGTAACACGTGTCAACATATGACAGATTTACAGTTAATATATTTGATTAAGTTTTATATTTGAACCTTTCTCCCAGAAGAAAAATATAAATTTTCTAAAGAGTCTAAAAAGAATTTAAACTTTTGACTTTTCAAAAAAAATTATTATTAAATTCCTTCTCATTTTTTCCGTTTTTAAGAAATTCAAATACAACTAATTGTGTTAACTGAGAATTAACATGTCCAATGGTGTTTGTGAAATATCTAAAGTCGTTGGACGGTGCATCTCTTTTGAAAAGTAATTTGCCTATATCCCCACCGTCTTACAAAACTTTTAAAGTTTGATCGAGATGTTAGAAAAAGACCGTAATTGAAGGCTCCGAACTACACTTTTCTCTATTTTTAGAGCGTTATAAAATTGAGACAAGTGCGTGGTACCTACACCTGGCTACATTACATCAATAATCTTACATTATATACACTTCCTCTTTATTCTATCAAAAAATATATATACACTTCCACTATGCATTTTGTTTATAGAAAATGCTGCTCAGTTTGAGAAAATGACTTGACCACGTTTATGGCTCACAAAAGTGAATCTCATGCCAAACGTTTTATCTATTCATATAACTGGGTCAACCACAGACCCACCTCACTTGATCACTCTACTCAATAGGCTAACGTGCAAGTGCAGCTCAAGAAACAACTTTTTGTATATATATAGCTAGTGCCTAGTGCGTAGTGGCATAAAACTGCCAGTTTTTTTGCCCAATGTTTCAAGTGTACTTTAGGGCAAAAGTGGTTGGGCATGCATGGTTTTGTGTAGTGTTGATACTGGTTGATAGTTGATACCAAACCCTAGCTAGCTATACTTTCATCACCCTACCCTTTTCTATTTAAGGTTTTAATTAATAGTAACATCGTACACTTTAACATGATGGATTGTCGGGACACTATCTATTCTCTATCCTCTGGGACGCCCACGTATTTTGATCACCAAATCCATCAAAAGGAATGTTATATATATGTACGTGCATCCATATTTTATCAAGTAGGTTTTTTTTTTATCGAAGAAAAAGGCAAACAAAAACCTGGAGGAAAGAAAAACAACAATAGCAAAACGGACGATCAAATAACACTGGAACAGGACATCTAACCACTAAAAGAAATCCAAGCATAGTTAAGTCATTCATCAACTCTTCAGTTATCTTCACGCTCCAAGGTCCAAAGCATGCCATCATGTAAGTTTTAATTAATGCTCCCGATGATTGTTAGATTGTAGTGCACTCATAGCTTCCAAAACTTAGGAAGCGTCCACGAGGAGCGTGAGCTAACTAGCATCGTCCGAATAAATGAGAAAAAGAGTCATCGTTAGTTTGAGTGAGACTAGCTACGTACATGAGAATTATTCAAATTACTATCTCTATCTTTGTTGTCTGGTCAAAATTTAGTGAATTGAACTAAGGGTCGGCAATGGGCAGGGTAAGATCATTTTTGTTTGACCCTATGAACAATACAGGGGCAGGGTAGAGTAATTTTTCTAAGGTCGTAGGGTACCCATAGACAGGGTAATATTAGGGTAAGTTAAGGTAGGGTAGGGTCGGGTCGGCTAGGGTAGGGTCAAGTAGGGAAAATTTAATCATACATTGAAAAACATTTCATAGTATGAATGAAATTAATGGTAGGGTAAGATAGGGTAGGACAGGGTACAAGGGCAGCGTAGAATAATAGGGTAGAAGGGTAGGGTATGATTTTTTTTTTCTATGACCCTTACCCTGCCCAAGGCTTACAGGGCAGGGTACATATAGGGTAGAACACCGGGTAGGGTAAGGGTAAGAGTAGGGTCAGGGTTACCCTAAAGGCGCATTTTGATCCTAGGGTCAAATCACTACTACAGTCGAGACATTATGCATCGGTTCACAAAATAGCATTATGCATTGGTTAGCATTTATGCAACGGTTCACAAAGAAACTAATGCATAATGTGTACCTTATGCATCGGTTCCGAAAAAATGTTGCATAATATTCACTTTATTCATCGGTTCAAAAAACCCGTTGCATAATGTGAACCTTATGCATCGGTTTAAAAAAACAGTTGCATAATGTGAACCTTATGCATCGGTTCAGGAAAAAACGATGCATAAGGTATACCTTTACGCATCGGTTTTATCTGAACCGATGCATAAGATCAATTAAAAATTAGGATTTCCCTCGCTTCGATTTCATACTCCGACTGAGTCGCTTGCTCCTCCGTCTCACTTCCCTCGAATTCGATTTCACTCCGACTTTCGTTAGACTTCGATGCCTCTCGACATCTTTGCTCGCTTCGTTAGACTCCAACGACTTCGTCGAATTCGATTTCGCTCCGACTGTTAGACTCCGTCAAATTCGATTTCGGTCGACATCTTTTCTCGCCAGTCACTGTTTAGGTATGAATCTCTGTTTAGGATTTGTGTTGCCATCATTGTTTCATATTTTGGTGTTTAAAGATGAAGCGGATGGCAGTGGACTGTCCCATTGTTATGTTGGGAAATGTTTTGGGCATATCATGGATTTAGAGCATGTTTCTTTGCATATCAGGGAATTACATAGCAGGGACTGTGCCATTATTATTTGATGTTGAAGCATGTTTCTTTGCTTATATGATTAATAAAATGTAATACGCATTTATAGTAACATGTTGTTGAATCCGTTTGTTCTTAATTTCTAACTTGTATTCGTTAACTACTTGGAGTCATTGTTAGTCGATTTGCAAGAGAAAGCTTCTCCTCTCCAACTTGAATTTGGTTAATCTTTTCGGCTACTCGGCTTGGTTAGAGGTTTGTAATCCATTATTTGTGTTTTGAGTTTAGATTTCACAATCTAGTATGTTAATTAGTTGTTGCTCTATCATCGTTGAATGATGTAAATAACTAATTGGATTCATATATGCTAATATTTTTGTTTGAAAACATAGATTCAAGCGACGACACTTCTATACGGTGGAAGTTGCATCTTCTTTATCCTCCGTACACACGTGGCTTATGGCAAGCCCAAGACCTATTGTACACACCTGGAAAGCTTATGATATTAACGGAGTTTGTTTTCACACAAAAGATCAAGATGAGCACACCGTTGTGCAAAATAGCGGTGTCACACTTGTTGCTGAAACCACTCATGTTTCTAGCGCTAGAGATCGGAATCCAATATCTGTTCCTGTCAATTATTTTGGGGTTATCGAAGAAATATGGGAGTTGGATTACGTAAAATTTTGAGTACCCGTTTTTAAATGTAAATGGGTTAACAATTCGGCAATTTGTATCGATGAATTTGGAATGACATTTGTCGATTTTTGAAGAGAGTGATATAAGGATGAGCCATTCATTATGGCCGAACAAGCAAGACATGTATTTTACGTCAAAGACCCTTCCAACAAACAATCAGTTTGTTGTCATCAGTGGTACATCCGAAGAGATGGCTGAGGATTGCCTACCTGTTTGTACGACATTTCCAGTGGACAACGACGACAGCGGAGTTGATGATGAAATAGAGTTGCGAGAAGATCACGGCGAAGGAATATGGATTGATGCACAAACTTAATTTGTGCGTATATTGTATATGTTACTTTACTACTTATTTCATTATCACACATCATTTTATTTGTTTAAGTATTCATATATTTAATGTGTTTAATCTGACATTTAATGTGGCTCCTTTACAGAATCATGACTAGTAGCAGCAGCAGCGATGAGGATGACTACTGCGTCTCTTCCCGCACATCGAGTCACAAGAAAGACCATATATACATGGCGTGGTTGATTAAGCAACCCACAGCGGCTGGTACCAAGATCACTATCACCTTCGATAGTAAGGGTAATCCCAAAGGGAAGATTGGAGACACTTGGAGGAGCTTCTTGGGTATGGTGGCTCGTTCTCGAGTTCCTATCAACTACAATGACTGGAGGAAAGTTCCTGAACATTATAAGGAAACTTTGTGGAGAGATGCAACTGTAAATTTTTCTTTAATTCCAACTTCTACTTGTTTGTGATGTTGATTATGTTTTGTATTAATTATAACTTGTTATATGTTTCTTTAGATAAATTTTTAGGGATGCGAGCCGCATAAAGAGCAGGAGTTGAAGGTCACTGGTAGCACGTGGAAGAGTTTCAAGACAAGACTAGCAAACAAATACATCCACGGTGACAAGGCAAATGAAGATCCTTTGGGTGAGTATAAGTTTCTTGGCAAAGAGAGCTGGAGGATATTTAAGGAGCAGAGGCTCTTTGAAAATGCTATGAAGTTAAGAGAGACTAACAAAGAGCTCGTTAAGAAGAATGTATATGCGCACATCCTTGGTCAAGGAGGCTATAGAAAACTTGAAGATAAAATGACAAATGAGAAAATAGCCGAGTTACTTGCGCAGGGCGCAATTGAAGAGGGGAATATCTTTATAGAGAGACATGAAATGTGGAAGAGGGGACGCACCATGAAAAATGAAGAGTTCGTCACCGAGGCATCCCAGCGTGTGGCAACAAAGATTGTAATTTGTTCCTTATGTAAATTTCAATAGTTAATATCATACACTAACTTTTGGTATTTAATGGTTGTTAATAGGATGAGTTAGTGGCAAGATCCTCTCAAGGACACTTCTCGTCTCAAGGCCGACGACATGACATACTGACAGAGGCGATTGGGACGCCCGAGCCCAAATGACGTACCCGAGGAGTCGGGTCACACATTCCGTGGAAGATTGGGTTACCGATATCCACCTCCTCGGGTGCCACACCCAGTTTAATCAATATTCGCTTAGAGGCGTCCGATCGCATCAGCCGTCACTGCCTTGTTGATTCAGACCCGTGGAAGAACATACCAGAGGTACATTTAGAATTATTAAATTTATTATTTATGTTGGTTGAATCTCTGTGATACTTTTTGTGTTGGTTTAAAATGTATTACTTATGCTGACAGGGTGGCCTTAAGAGCCTATTATACATCGAGGGGCGACTCGAAGGTGACAAACAGCTTGTGGCTATCGGTCGAGTCGTAAATGGTCGCTTTGTTACCGTGAAAGTGGAGGTCGATATAGCACTTTCTCGAGGTGCAGCATTGCCAACACCCCATCCAAAGCACTCGAATGTTCTAGATGCAGTTAAACATCACGTGGCATGGCCGAAAGACTAGGTCGTTGTCAATAAAAGGGTGAGATAATTGAAGATTATAACTTCATTTGCATCATTGTGTTATATTAGACATAAAATAAGATATTTAATCTTTACGGAAATTTAACATGCAGGCATATGACATAAACGTATACGAAAATTTGCCACTTACTGGCGAAGATGATGTACATGAAATGTCCGTGGACTGTCGACTTCGACATGAGGTGTGGAACAACCTGAGTAGATTTACGATTGTAGTACAGGCCAACGCTGAGGTGTTCGGTGACGACTACGATATCGTAGTGGGTCAAGAGGAAGTCATGGATCTATTTAAGTTAAAAGCGTTGGGGAACTCAGCATCTGAGTTATATATAAGGTAATATTTTTTTAAATCATTTTTTGCAATTAGTCTAACTAACACAAGTTTTTACTTTGTAGTTATTTATACGATCAGATGCTTGGTTCGGATATTAAGTTTGGTTTTTTTAATCCGTCTTTAATAACCCCAACCATGGAGAAAAACTAGAGATTGGCGACGTTTGTAGGAAAATTGAATATGCCAGACAAAGGCCAAATTTTTTGCTACTTCCTCCCTTATGTTGATCACTTATTGTGAGTTCATAACTTACTTATAAGTTGTTAACTTCTTTTCTGAACACATTTTGTTTTTAAGTTAGTGAGTTTTTAGGTGGCATTGGATGTTATGCATCGTCTTCCCGAGACAACTGATGGACCCAAATTATACGAATCATAAACACCGTAAAACCCCCTTAATTAGACTGTTGGTCTATTTAACTTTTGCTTGTTAGTACCGATATATTTCTACAGGGTATTTTGGCGCTTAGAGAGAAAACACGCTAAGGAGAGGATTTTACGCTGAAAAGATGTTTAGAGTTATTCCAAGGTCAAGATCAGACGCTGACTGAAGAAATCTCAAGGATCCTGACATGGAATCACTCCAAACAAATCAAGTCAAAGAGGAATTTGCATTGAAGACTCAACCGACCGGGTGAGAAAATACCGCAGAAACCACCCGACCGGTTGAGGCAGTTCCAGGCTCTCCGCCGAGCTAACCAAGCACTCAATTCAAGTCGCTCGAGCAAGCCACCTCATCTGACAATTCCACCTCGACCAAAATGTTCCCAATGGAAAATAAGGTGGAAGTTGTCGAGACTCCAAGGCAAATGCTCGAGCAGATTGGCAGTTAGCTCAATGCAAAGGCAAAGGCCCGGCGCGCATTGGCACTAAAACCAAGTCGCTCGACCCAACCGATGCATATGGAGATTCTGGCTCGACCAAGATGTTTGGAATGCCCAACAAGTCGGACAATCTCGCTTCCCGGACAAAACGCTCGAGCAGATTAGCAGATTGGCCCAATTCCAAGTAAAAGCCTCGCGCATAGGCATCAAGACCAAATTGCTCGACCAAACCATGGAATTTGGAAAATCTGGCTCGACCATTAGTCTTAGAATTACTTGGACATTCCAAATCAACTATCAAAATGCACGTTTGGACAAGATGACCGGCAACCACCCTTGAAGGTGGCCAAGGGAGGAGCTCCTCCCCATTCCACCACCTGCTACCGGCGGCTGCTCCTCCATGTGACCGGCTGCTCCTCCACCCCCCATGTGGCAGCTCCTCCTTGCTCCTCCCATCTCCACCCTTGGATGCAAATGCACATGGCCACCATCTCCACCACCCATCTCCTCCTCCCTTGGATGAACACCACATGCCACCATCTCCACCCTCCATCCTCCTCCCCTTTGGCTATAAAAGGAGCTCCTCTCCTCCTCATTTGTATCATCTCATCCTTCACTTGTACACACTTTAGAGAGAGAGAGGGCTTAACCCTCTTCTCTTCACTTTCAATAAATATTTTGTTCTTAATTGTGGAGCTACTCTCTTGCGTGGATCTTGCCTAGGAGCTCCTCTCTTCCGCTTATTGTAAGGTATAAAATTACTTTCAGTATTATTTGTTTTTACTGTAAAGTTATTTTATTATTCGGTACCCTTGTGCAAGGTATTAGTTTGCTTATATTCCTTAACATGAATACTAGTAGCTAAAAGCTTGTACTCGGTCGCAGGGGTATACTTGTATTATAAATGTTTTAGACTCTACTCTTAAGAGTATCTCTATGTTCAAAACTTGTTCTATGTGCCATATAACGAGTCAGAATTTCCAAGGTTGAGTGGACCATTTGTAACTGGACCAAAGGGACCAAATGGGCAAGCTTATCCGAGGAGTTCGGCTTATCTTAAAAACCATTTGGAAACTGGACCAAAGAATTCAAATGGATGCACATAAGGTTAAGATACTTCGAAAGGAGGAATTAGTCTAAATAGAACAAGTGTTTTAAACGATGTTGCAAGTCTTGTGCTAGGAATAGCCTCGATTCATCTTTGAACATTTAGCATGATCATTTCAAGTGTTCTACGCGATGTTGCAAGTCTTGTGCTAGGAATAGCCTCGATTCATCTTCGAACACTTGGTATGATCATTAGCGGTCGATGATAAACAAATATGATACAAGGCCCCTAAAACCGAATCCTTTCCTTACAGTCCATTATTGTAATTAACTTCCAGTTCTCAAATCACACTCAAACTCAACCCCAATCGCATTTAATTTCTGCATAAGCTTCATTAAAGAACAACTAATCCACACTGACTCCCTTGGGTTCGACCCCTACTTACCACTTGCTACCCAGTAGTATAGTCGCGAGTAGCGGACTATAAATTTATTTGTACATTTGCTTTGACGACGAGCATCTGTCAAATTGGCGCCGTTGCCGGGGAGTTGTGAATCGGGATAGTTGTTCTATTTTGTTTTCTCTTTTATCATGCAATTCACTAAGTCGTACTACTTCGGAATGGAACCTTGGAACACTGAGGAGTTTTACCCACCATCCTTTGAACTTGAAATCCGTGAGAAGATCAACAACATACAGCAATCCCGGGACGAAACATTGGATGAGTACTTATGGTACTTCGATTCCATTGTGACGAGCTGCCCGCACCATGGATTCACCAACTTCGATCTTCAAACAAAGTTTCTCTGTGGGATGTTGCCACATGAGTGGAAAGGGCTAAATGACGCAGCAGGAGGATCGTTAATGGGCTTAACCGAAGATGATCTTTGGATATTAATCAACGATTTGGCCGCAAGGTCAAGACCTAGCCAAGATCAGGCCGAGCCACTCGAGGACGGTATAACGGAGCTGGCATCTAGCATCCAGCAGTTGGACAACACGATGCAACAAATCAGGGCCAAAACTGAATTATGGGCGGCAGAAAAAGAGCTGGCAGCTAACACCCAACAATTGGCAGCAAACATGCAGCAATTGAGTGCCGCGATGCACCAATTCACGGCCGAAACCGATTCAGGGGCAATAGAAAGGGCGGCTGAACCCGAGGAGCCGACTAAGGATGAGGACCCGCTAATGACCGAAGAAGAACTGCCCAAATCAGGCCAGGTCCTCATTACCAATCTACCCGAGGAAATCACGCCAGTCCAGCACCTCATTGCCGAACCAGCCGAGTCTTGCACAGTCCTCACTGCCGAGCCAACTGAAGTCCCGGTCCTCATTAGCGAGCTGGTCGAGAAAAGCCCGGTCCTCATGGCCGAAAAACCCCAACTTGACCCTTCATGTTTTATGCAGATCATAGCCACCGAAAATCATGGAATCAATGATGATGAGGTGCAAGGGGAGTTGGAGGAAAAACAAGGGCAAGAAAAGCCAATGATGGAGCGCTCACTCACCACAACTCAACAAAGCGGCCCGGAAAACTCACTTGTTCCAAGACAACCCATCTCCGCTGCCACAAAAAAGAAGCTTGGCAGGGGCGCATGCTTGATGTCGCCTACATTTGAGGGCACAATGCTGAACTTCCAAACTTGCAAAGGTGCCAACCATTTGAACATGAAGAAGCGACAAAGACATGGCCCAAAAGAATGGAAGCCGGGATGGAGAAATACAAGGCCACGGCTCGATGGACCAGCAGATATGGTCAAAAATCCGTCACCTTCTCAGAAACAATGGAAAGAAAAACCACCAAAACCATGGAGTTCCAACCCAAACACATCATCTCGCAAGAAATCGGGAAAAGGCAAGGCAAGAAGCAACACAGGAACGGTGGAAAAATTCGACCTAAGCCACCCATGGGACCCAAACCAGTAATCCACAACGAGGTATCGTCGAGCCAACGACGTTAAACAAGTGCACTGGTCGGGAGGTAACCCGACACTATCTTACTTTCTGTCATTTAAATTCTGTCATTTAATTTTCTGTCTTAGTAATTCTCACATATATATATTAGCTTGCATGACTTTTGAACTAAGGCACGCCTTCGTTCAAAAGTGTGGGGTGAGAACCACCATTGTATATAAATAACATGCTTGCTGTTTTCTTTTTTAGTAATAGTATCTTTTTGAAAATATGAACTTAAGAATGTGAAAAAGATAGACCGAAATTCATGCATGTACCTTGTGAAAATTCAACTGTCTAAAAACTTAGGACGTAACTTTTCATTTGTCCTTTGTGCTGAGATTAACTAGAGATGTGGAGTTGACATAAATCGCCCTAGAAAGGCTTGGCAGGCAATCAAAGGATCTTATCAAACTATATGGTTTTCGAAGTCAGTGGAGGCTGCACTTCGGGTTTCAGTGAAGATTGAAGTCATCTCCGCCATGCAGTGTTTATGCAAAAAGAAAAGAAAAGGCGAGGACGGGAATCAGACCGTCCTCTCTCTAGTTAAAGTAGCCGAGAAAATAGATGAGCGACCCTCATCTTGACCCGCGCAAAACAACAACGATGAGAGGAGCGGGGAGGTATTTCCATAGGCTTGCGGGCGATGATTGGACCTCCCAAAAAAGGCTTGAGAAAATGGACTTGCAAAAGCCACAAAAAGGCGAAAAGCTCGAAGAAGCAAATCAAGAGGCCAAAGGCCCAAAATTGTGAAGGTTTTAACCGAACAAAAAAAGTGAAGTACTCAAAAAAGTCAAATCAAAGGCCAAAGGCCGATTCACTACAAAAGCAGTCCCTCGCCAAAAGAAAAATCAAAGTACTCAAACCAGTGAAACCCGAACCAAATCACGTGCTAGAGAAAGCTACAAGGAAACCATATAGTGCGAGCCGATCCCGAAGTTGCAGTCCAGGAACCAAAAAAGGGCTATCTCCCGAGACATCCGGAACAATTTGCATCTCAGCACGGAGGTACAAGTATTAAGTTTCTTCTATTTATTTATACAGTTCAATTTGGTAATAAGTAAGTAATGCATGAACTAGGATAAATCGAGTCCCACATTCTAATTTTCATATTCCAAAGCCAACTTAGAATGCCGCCCTTTAATAGCATTGTTCGGGACGAACAACTAAAAGTGTGGGGTGATATGATGGACCCAAATTATACGAATCATAAACACCGTAAAACCCCCTTAATTAGACTGTTGGTCTATTTAACTTTTGCTTGTTAGTACCGATATATTTCTACAGGGTATTTTGGCGCTTAGAGAGAAAACACGCTAAGGAGAGGATTTTACGCTGAAAAGATGTTTAGAGTTATTCCAAGGTCAAGATCAGACGCTGACTGAAGAAATCTCAAGGATCCTGACATGGAATCACTCCAAACAAATCAAGTCAAAGAGGAATTTGCATTGAAGACTCAACCGACCGGGTGAGAAAATACCGCAGAAACCACCCGACCGGTTGAGGCAGTTCCAGGCTCTCCGCCGAGCTAACCAAGCACTCAATTCAAGTCGCTCGAGCAAACCACCTCATCTGACAATTCCACCTCGACCAAAATGTTCCAAATGGAAAATAAGGTGGAAGTTGTCGAGACTCCAAGGCAAATTCCCGAGCAGATTGGCAGTTAGCTCAATGCAAAGGCAAAGGCCCGGCGCGCATTGGCACCCAAACCAAGTTGCTCGATCCAACGGATGCATCTGGAGATTCTGGCTCGACCAAGATGTTTGGAATGCCCAACAAGTCGGACAATCTCGCTTCCCGGACAAAACGCTCGAGCAGATTAGCAGATTGGCCCAATTCCAAGTAAAAGCCTCGCGCATAGGCATCAAGACCAAATTTCTCGACCAAACCATGGCATTTGGACAATCTGGCTCGACCATTAGTCTTAGAATCACTTGGACATTCCAAATCAACTATCAAAAATGCACGTTTGGACAAGATGACCGGCAACCACCCTTGAAGGTGGCCAAGGGAGGAGCTCCTCCCCATTCCACCACCTGCTACCGGCGGCTGCTCCTCCATGTGACCGGCTGCTCCTCCACCCCCCATGTGGCAGCTCCTCCTTGCTCCTCCCATCTCCACCCTTGGATGCAAATGCACATGGCCACCATCTCCACCACCCATCTCCTCCTCCCTTGGATGAACACCACATGCCACCATCTCCACCCTCCATCCTCCTCCTCTTTGGCTATAAAAGGAGGTCCTCTCCTCCTCATTTGTATCATCTCATCCTTCACTTGTACACACTTTAGAGAGAGAGAGAGGGCTTAACCCTCTTCTCTTCACTTTCAATAAATATTTTGTTCTTAATTGTGGAGCTACTCTCTTGCGTGGATCTTGCCTAGGAGCTCCTCTCCTCCGCTTATTGTAAGGTATAAAATTACTTTCAGTATTATTTGTTTTTACTGTAAAGTTATTTTATTATTCGGTACCCTTGTGCAAGGCATTAGTTTGCTTATATTCCTTAACATGAATACTAGTAGCTAAAAGCTTGTACTCGGTCGCAGGGGTATACTTGTATTATAAATGTTTTAGACTCTACTCTTAAGAGTATCTCTATGTTCAAAACTTGTTCTATGTGCCATTTAACGAGTCAGAATTTCCAAGGTTGAGTGGACCATTTGTAACTGGACCAAAGGGACCAAAGGGACCAAATGGGCAAGCTTATCCGAGGAGTTCGGCTTATCTTAAAAACCATTTGGAAACTGGACCAAAGAATTCAAATGGATGCACATAAGGTTAAGATACTTCGAAAGGAGGAATTAGTCTAAATAGAACAAGTGTTTTAAACGATGTTGCAAGTCTTGTGCTAGGAATAGCCTCGATTCATCTTTGAACATTTAGCATGATCATTTCAAGTGTTCTATGCGATGTTGCAAGTCTTGTGCTAGGAATAGCCTCGATTCATCTTCGAACACTTGGTATGATCATTAGCGGTCGATGATAAACAAATATGATACAAGGCCCCTAAAACCGAATCCTTTCCTTACAGTCCATTATTGTAATTAACTTCCAGTTCTCAAATCACACTCAAACTCAACCCCAATCGCATTTAATTTCTGCATAAGCTTCATTAAAGAACAACTAATCCACACTGACTCCCTTGGGTTCGACCCCTACTTACCACTTGCTACCCAGTAGTATAGTCGCGAGTAGCGGACTATAAATTTATTTGTACATTTGCTTTGACGACGAGCATCTGTCAACAACGTAAAGTCCATTGGTTTGATTCATCGCGAGAAAACCATGATATAAACCCTGATGCAAAAGAGTTGGTGGACACGTAAGTTTGGAAATTACTTGTCTTATAACTTGTATTAAAAGTCACTAATTACATTATGGTGTTTGTTTTAGGGGATTGTATCGATACTACCAAGGATGTGTACCGAGGAGTACACGTAAAGTAGATTGGAAGATAGTTATGGTATTCACAAATGAGACATTTTTATTAAATTTCTTTTTTCATTTATAAAGTGTGTGAACTGAGATTTTTGATCGTGCAGTGTCTGAGACAACCACCTGACCATTCATGTGTCCTTAACTATATTCGGGACATTATAGCATTTGTACGGGCTAATAATGGTGCGGAAATTGAAGACCTTAACCAAGTCAGCTTTTTAGAGATATATATATATATATATACAGGGGGGCGTTCAATTGAGGACATGTCTTATGGTGAGGGTGTAGGGACTAATCTTGGCCATTGGATGAGGTTCATCCAATGATCCACAAGCTGCCACGTGTCACATGTGGTAGTGGGTTTTACTGTTTGCTTTTTGGTAGTGGGTTTTACTATTTGCTTTATTGGATTTTGGGAACTTGGACACGTGGCGCGCCCACAAAGCACGGGGGGGTTAGATGGATGATGATCTAATGGATGAGATTTGTCCCTACGTCCTTACCAAATTTGGGTGTCCTCATTTGAACACTCTTCTATATATACATATGTTATTCATTTAACTGTTTAATCAATAAAAGTGTGTGTAGTTATAACTTTTTGATCATTTAATCGTTTTCACACTTTAATTGTTGATTTAGTTATCTTATTTTTTGTTAGTGTTTTCCTAATGGAGTCGAGTCATACGAAGACCACAAGATTCTTGAAGTGTGGGATGAAACAGCCAGCTACCTACGTGACTATTTGACCAACCATTTCGCGGTATAGGACATTAACTTAAACAGTTGTTATGTAATATTTTGTGGCATTGTCAACATTGTACCAAAGACAAATATATGTGTATGAATGACTGTATTGGAGAATCAGTGAAATGAAGTTCTGAATGTAAGCAGCATTGTATTTGAAAATTGGAACAGCAGGGTATGTTTATGCTGTTTAATTTCAGGTGGAATTGAGCTTTTGTAAAGTAAATCTGCCAGTTTTTTTTGAAAGATTATGCATCGGTTCAGGAAAAAACTTTGCATAATGTCCGAACATTATGCATCGGTTTTGTTAGAACCGATACATAATGTTCGGACATTATGGAATGATTTTTTCTGAACTGATGCATAATGTTCAAAAAACACGATGCATAATGTCCCGACTGTAGTAATGAATGATGAGCCCTAAATTGAACAACCACTCCACCCCATTGAACTTTTAATCAAATTGAGCTTAAATTTATAAGTTCACTAAAGTTAAATACAGTTCAGTACAGTTAAATAAAGTTCAGTACCGTTAAATGAAGTTAAATAAAGTTCAGTACAGTTAAATGACGAAGTTAAATAAAATTAAAATTAATTTTTTTCAATTCAATTGAGTTTTACTTTCCAAGTTCGTAGTTCAGTTTGAGCTCAACATATATTCAACACTTTTTCAGTAATGTTAAATTAGGTTAAATTAAATTTAGTGCACTTATACTAAATTCAATAAAATTAAATTAAGTTTAATAAAGTTAAACAAGTTTCAATTTAGATTTTTTCATCTCAAAAGAACACAACCAAAATTCAATTAGGGTGAGGACCTGGTACGAACCATAATAATAATGAGTGGCCCTAATAATATTCTTAGTTTTCATTACATTACTATAAGCACACATTAACTACAACATGGGCAAATATGTCGTTTAACATTATTTGAACTGAATTGCAAAACCCGGAAAAATACTATTTTTGATCCCCAAACCTAACACGATCACACGTGTTTCAGGGAAACGGTTTTGCTCATTTCGGTCAAACCGTTTTCCCGCACAACGGTCTGGCTGATTTTAAACCAAACCGTTTTGAGAGGAAACGGTTTGATGAGTAAGCGTGCCACATAAGAAACCGTTTTGGGGGAAAACGGTTTTAATTTAAAGAAAACTATTTTTCGAGAATACGGTTTTAGTCGAAATATAAATATATTTTTTCTCTTTCTCTCTTCTCGCCTGGGAAAACTATTTTAATGATTTTTAATGAAACCGTTTTCCCGAAACACGGTTTCACTTTTTTTTATTAATGAAACCGTTTTCCCCGAACCGGTTTCATACGTGGTCGAGATAATGCATATCCTTTGGTCCACGTGGGACCAAAATTTGCCACGCATACGCTTACTCATCAAACCGTTTTCTCCCAAACTGGTTTAGTTGAAAATCAACTAGACTGTTTTCCGGGAAAATGGTTGTTACCGAAAATGAGCAAAACCATTTTCTCCCAAAACGATTTCATTAAAAACAGGGGGCAAAAGTGATATTTGAGTTTGGAGCACAGTAAAAATGAAATTAAAGTTTGGAAGTAGGACAAAAAGGAACGAAACTCCAGTACATGACACATTTGGGAGAAAGGAGGAGCGCTCAAATGAGGCAAGCCAAATAAGAATGAGGCAGTGAGGCACGATCTGAGCCACACATCTAACCCCCGTGCTTTGTGGGTGCGCCACGTGTCCAAATAGTAAACCCACTACCAACAGTAAAAAGCAAAAAGCAAATAGTAAAATCTCACTACCACATCTTTAAATCTCAACCATTAGATCAATATCATCAATGGTCAAGATCATGTCTTACTGCCTCATTCTTACAACCTTGCCTCAATCGAGCGCTCCCCTGGGAGAAAGAACTCAACAATGATTGTTTTCAAAGTAAATTTATTTGCATGAACGGTGAAAGTGAAAAAATTAAATTATTTTTTCTTTGCTCTGAAAAATAATTTGAATTCTTATTGAATATGCCCCCATGATGTTATCCAAATTACTAGTCAATTTAATATATATTAGTGCTTTTAATCTTAATTATTCATTAATATTATCTTATGAATAGGTCATATTATTGGTTCTGAATTTTCTTGTTAAAATGTGATTTTCATTTGATCCGCTCTCCCAGCATTTTAAATCTGATATATTTTGTGTTGAATTGAACTTTTTTTTGATGGTTTCTTAAAATGTTGAATTGAACATTAAAGTATTACAAGTAAATTTTCAATTAATATTATAGGACGGGGATCATGTGTAAACCTCCCATTTATGTGTAAATCCCATTTTATATGTAAATCTTAAATTATTCACATATATAGTAAATTGTGCAGCTGTATGTGAAACCTTTCAAAAATGAATTATATTCAAAATAATATCAAATTATTAAGTTTTATACAAAACAATTTAAATTATTCATGATATACCAAATGCTAATTATTCAATTGTATGTAAAAATATTTGCGAACGGGGTTTTGGTCGAATGGTTTGATCATTGAAAATTAGTAAGAGGTCACGGGTTTGACTCCCCCTAGTAGCATATTTCTCCTCACTTTTGTATAGGACTGTTATATGAGATGTGAAAACCCACTATCCAAAAAAAAATTTGTATGTAAAAATATTCAGGCAGCAAATTATTTACAATAATATCAAATTATTCAGCTATATGAAACATAACAAACTATTCAGAGGAAAATCAAAGTGTTCAGGAATATAACAAATTATTGATAACACGTGGTAACTTTTCAGGAGATTTACATATGAAAGGGATTAACACTTAAAATGGGTGTACATTTAAAGCATTCCCTAATTTTATAATTTTAATTGCTCAAAATAGATCGCCCAAACTAATTTATTTATTTTTTTACTTTTATCCAAAAAATATCTTAGTAGCTACATAAGCAACGTCAAGCTAGCATGAATTCCCTAATTTAGTTAGCCAAATATCAAAAAGTTGGGAGCATGTTATACACCTTTATTCCCCCTTAGAAATTCCTTCTAGCAAATTCTCATTAACAAAAAGACCAGCTCCTAATTTTGTTAAAGTAGTGGACAATAGTGACGATATCGAATGAGTATCGTTCAACGATGCATACGCGTACTTTAATTTCGTGCCAAAACATTTCAAAGTTAGCAGCATAAAAATATTGGAAAAGAAATAAAAAATTCTGTATGTGGGCAAATGAAGAAGTAGTTAGTACACTACTAATATAGGATTCTTAGGATCATTATGACTTTGAACAAAAGAGGGCTTATGTTTGGTCATGTCATGGCTCCACAAAGTGATTCTCAAGACTTGCAGTCCAGGTACCTGCTCATCGATTTGGTATATTGACATTGGACAGTGCTGTATTGTATGACATTTTTGTTTGGAACAAAATGAAAAAAGAACGAAACTTCCTCGCACTTTTCCATATTCTCTCATTTTATTTCTAGCAATAATGCATCGAAAAAGGGTTTAATTTGGAAGAGACATATTCTCTAGATGTAAACATATATTTAAGCCCAAGGTTTTTGTTCGCTTGCTCATGCTGTAAAATAAACAATAATAATAACATGCCTCCCGTGGTTTTGAATAAACGCTCGAATAGAATTAACGTAAACTTAACTTTATCATCTGATCATTAAAACAAAATCAAGACGTACATAAAATATTTGTTTAAGGTTTTAAAGTTTTACAATTTGTTTCTACTCGAGGATCTGCGTTTTCGTCAGGCGCAAGAGTGAGGTTTAGGAGTTATATCTCCCCTAACTCCCAATGGATTCTATTTGAAAATAAACATTAAATGGATGGTTAATGCAAACTGAATATCTTTGTGTGGGAGAGTTCAAGGGGGCATCAAACATTAATGGAAGAAGTTCACCCAAATAATGAATTTTCAAACTTAGATTTGGTGTTGCGCAGCCATTTGCTATCGGTACCAAATAGATTTGTTGTTTCAAAAAAAATCATTTTGTTATATTTTCAATTTTACTTATAGCAAAACCCTATCATCTTACTTGAAACAATGTCGTTTTGATTATGATAGCAAATGACTGCGCAACCCCGATTTCGAATCTTGAATTTTCATTTTGACCATTCTGATAAAATGGTGTAAAAATAGTTAACACTTGTGTACTTGTGTGTTTACCAGAATTGTCTAAATTTTTTTTTTGTATAATAAGTTGGTTTATTTATTTTAAACCATGTCCATAAATGTATTTCTATGAGATTTAAAGCCAAATAAAACAATACTGTGAGCATTTGAAATACTGCAAAATTACTAACTCGATAATAACACAGAGCGCACCTTCACTAATGACCTCCCAGCTGACACTGCAAAAATGAAACTTCGGAAGAACTTATTCATAACGAGAGTAACGAATAGTCCACTTATTAAGTGCATCCAGATTTGTCGGAAGATCATATTCTTCTTTTAATTTGTTTTTTACCATTTTTTGGTGTCTAAAAGGGTTCAGATTCATTTCTAAACAAATTATGTGACAAATCTCAATCGTCAACCACATAAACTACCCCCACCGCGGCTCTGATACCATACAGCGAGAAGAGCGTCCTACAACTAAAGCGCCTAGTTAAATTTGTTAAACTAGACTACCCGTGGTAACTACCTATCTGTAGTACCTTAAGATAATCGTTTAGGACTATCGCCTGTCCTACGGTCGCCACTTACTACGTTCGGCATCACTTACTCGGTCGCGTACTCGTATGACTAAACCAACGAGGCCTTTAGCAGCTTTCTGCCCTAGCGCCTTCCTCGGCTTAAGCGGGACTTATCAAGCCTTTCCCCGGGACCATCATAGACATATACGAATACCTTTAAGAATAATATGAACGCCAGTAGGACCATAGATGACTCAATCTATTAACTTTGCAAGTTAACTGTCCTAGTTATCATACAGGTTTTAGCTAGAACGGGATCCATAAACAATTAATCTGGTAACCACATCGTAATTTATCCCAAATCAGTAAGGAAATTCAAGACCAGAGGTTTTAGGCAGTTATGACTGAAACTACAAACATGTAAGGGACCAAGTCCGCCATGAGGAGATCTAAGAAACGCTGGGTGCTGTACTCCAGATCTGTGAAGCTAGATCTAGTTACAGCACTTAAGCCATTCAGATCTTCCCATGGAAGGTATGGTCGCCATACAGAAGTAGGATCGTCAAGAAAGGATCTCAAACATGTCTCATATTACAGGCGGTGCACTCAGACGGTCTCTACAGAAGTAGGCCCGTTGAGGCAAGGACCCAAACCTTACATAACCAGTCATCATACGCTTGTGGTACCTGGATTTTTCATGAAGGATCTACTATTCTCATACAGGACCTTTAGGAACATCGCCAAGGGAGTCTATCGGTTCTGACATCGATTTATCACATAAAAATGGGTTTAGCCTATTAGGCTACCCATGACACAAAATAAAAATAAAAACTATACTAAGTGCAGAAAATAAAACGCTTACTCACGTTTGTGCACCAGAGGAAGAAGAAACTTGTTTATTACTTCAAAAGATTTACAGAAGGAAGAGAGAAGGGAGAGAGAAAAGCTGAGAGGAGTTCAAAGCTTGTTCCGTTCTCTTACACACGACATGCTATTAAATAGTAAAAGTAAAGAACTGGTCCAAAACACATGGGACCCAAACTATACTATTTATGAACAGTGGAGATTCTCCATGTCTGGCACTATTTGCCACAAAAATCAGCCACGCGTGAAGGCCACTAGAGAGCTGGGACCCTTCATGTTTTGTCTTTGGTTGATTTTTCTTTGGGCTTGGGATGAAAGCCATCAGAGGAATGGGGCCCTTCGTTTATGTGAAAGCCTCTAGAGAAATGGGACCTCTCACATTTTGTCCTTGGCCTGGGAAGATTCTCCCAAATCTACTTCTTTATTGAGAAGCTTGTCTTCTAGTTGGGCTTGCAGCGCATCTAGGAAGTCCTCCATTGTCGGTTCGACACCTTGGGCGTCTTGGAACATATTTTGTCCCGATGTTGCCATTGAGGCATCTGTATTGTCCGAGGTATGAGACATAGTCTTATCTTCGAAAATCAAAAAGTCTCTTTTCATATTTGAAATGTAGGCGGCAAGCAGTTCTTGTTTGCTGAGTGCTTGCGAATCGGACCTCACCTTTTGAGAAACAATTTGTAAGGAAATTTCCTTCTTCTTTCTTTTCTGGTCTTTATAGATGGCGAGCTGGTCATCTATGAGGGAGACGGTATCATGACCAATAATCTTCTTGGTTGCTGGATCAATTCTGAACATCTTGTCCCAGTGTTTTGAGAAGCTTTCCCTTTTGATACAGGGGACCATGTCTTCAGTGTGACCCATTATTGGGGTCCATTTCCATATGTAGGGGATGCAAAATTCAACAAAAAAAAACAGAGAATATAATTCTCCAATTTTTAGGTTCCTGGCTTTATAATTTGCCACGACTGGTGAAATTTCCACCCACTCAGAGAATTTCTCTTTAAAATCTTCTGGAAGAATTTCCTCCTTTGTTCCAAAATGTTGCCACCAAGTTATAAACCAGATGGGGATGTCATATTTGTAGACTTCCGAACAAATTTTTATGAACTAAGAATGTTTATGAGCCGGATTCTCATGTAAGAGGACCTTTTCAAAAGCGTTCTTGTAGTCCCAGACATTATATTTTACTGGGTTGGCATTATTCGCATAATAAAAATCTTTAGTGCTCAAAGGGGATATTCCCCAGTCTTGAAGGGATATTACCCTTTTGATGACTGCTTTGCTGTAGCTATAAACGGGAGAATTTCTCCCCTGTGGAGTGGGAAATTTCCCAGCCATTATCCATAAGGATGTGTTCATAGTACGTTCTATTCTTGTACATTGTGGCAGGGAATGATTCTTCCCCCATGTATCTTTTCATCAAAGTCCATGGTTCATTGTTCCATCTAGAGTCCCTTTCTTCCAAGAGTAGTATTACTTCTTGTTTTTTATTAGGGATGTAAGGAGTAAAATTTACCTCATTATCTTCATTAGCCAGAATATTGGCATAGGATGGGGACGAAGTGCTTCCCTCAATTTGTGGAATGGCATTATGTTTTTTCAGTACCAAGTATTCCTGGTATTCTTTGTCACGTGGCATATTAATCATTGTTTTATTTCCGAATTGAGCCATAATTTCTGGCTTCTTACCACGACCTCTTCCGCCTCTATTAGAGGAAGAATTATTGCCTCCTCTAGAAGGAGAGTTGTTCCCCTGCATTCTTGGATCTGTAGACTTACAAGGAACACAAGTGAGAACATTCAAATCATGTCTTAGAAGATAAAGTTGATTCTCTTTAACAGTCATGTTGTTATAAACATCATGTAAGACTCCTGTTAAAGGTTCAGTAATAAATTTTAAAGTTATTTTTTTTCCATTAAAGGTTCCTATAATACCTTCGTTGTCAACCTTTTTCAAAGGATAAATCTTTGTAAGAAAAGGTGTTCCAAGAATAACTTGATTAGTAATATCTTTAGCTAAAAGGAAGCTAGTTTGAATGCAATTGTTATCTATGTACACTCTAGTTTCAGGCAATTTATAATTTATCTGGAGATTATTTCCCCCCGCATGAGATAAAGTATGCGTTGTCTTATGAAAATACTTTGTAGGAATTAATCTCTCCTGAATAACATTCAAATCTGCCCCACTATCAATAAGAGCAATAAACTCATTCGAGTAATTCTTACCGATTGATAGGGTAATGTTAACAAGCCATTTTTGAGCAACAAACATTTCTAAGGTGGACAAGAAATGGTCATTATTAATTTTAATATTATGATTTGAAGGTATTTCTTCAAAAGTTTGATTAGAAGTTATTACTTCTTTTCCTTTTTCTATTCTAGAAATCCTTTGTTCTAAGTAAATATTATTTTCCCTAATACTTTGGATTTCCTTTTTCAGATTATCAATCTCTATAACTATATTATGAGTTGAAGTAGGATTTTCTACTTCTGTTTTTTGCCTAATCCGTCTATAGACTTCGTTCATCAGATAAGGTTCAGGGTTGGTTATCTCCCTATTGATATTTTTTGAACTAGAGCTAGACTGATTATTCAGTTTATCCATAATTTTTATTCTAGACTCTGGATCTTTAATATCTTCAAGTAATTCCATAGCAGATTTAAAACTAAACATATTAATCTTTAAATCTTGGAATTGAGATTGCATTTTATAGTATGCTTCTTCATTTTCAGAATCCTGTTTCAGACATGCTTGACCTTGCTTACATGGAGCACAATCTGAATCTGAATCAGTATTTAGTGTTTCATTTCTTAACACCTTCAAATTTTCACTAGTTGAAGAATGATCAGTTAATTCTGATTCAGAACTATCATTAAGAAGAATGTTTGACACAATATTTTTTATCCTATCAGATTCTTCAAGATTATTAATCTTCTGTTTAACCCAACAATATTTTGCAAAGTGGCCCCTTTTGCCACACTTATGACAAGTCATAGACTTCCTATCTTGCCATTTATTGTTTTTCCTATCGTCATTACGATCCGTGGGATCTTTTATGTCCCCCATTTTCTTATTAGAAAATTTCTTCTTTTTATGATAAGGAGTATAATCCTTTTTATGTTTCACCGGTTTACTAGAGGATGGTGTACTGATAGCAAACTGGTCACAAAAATTACCTAATTGTGATTTCTCCATAAAACTTTGTCGTTTAAGTTGCTGATTCAACTTAATTTCATTACATAAATTTATACCTTCCTGAGTACAAACTCCAATAAGTTTTCCATAGGTATAATTTTCATATGGAATAGAGGGATTATTTCCTCTAAGAACGTTCCTAATTTTTTCAGCAAATAAATTAGGCAATCCATCAATGAATTTTGATTTCCAATGAGTGCTATTACACTCTGGTAATTCCATAACTCTACTTAAGAAAGTATCCTTATACCATCTAAAATCCGTAAGTGTTTTACACCTAAGGTTTTGTAGCAAAGTTCTTATACTTTCATCATTAACAGAATATCTTCCTGTAAAGTGGTTGAGAATGCTGACAACTAAAGTGTAAACAACATCTTCCACAAAATTATTACCTTCTAATTTAACATGATTGATAATTGTATTTTTCTCTTCTAAAGTGAGATAATTATCCCACCAGCCTTTTAATTGGCCTGAAAAGCCTGCTATAATCATATTAGCAGTGTTTTTATCGTTATTGTTATTAACTTTACAGACTGTAGAAAACATCAACATTCTATGCATAGTATTGTGAATTTGTTGATTTGCGTATCCATCTATATTCCATTCATAGATGTGTCCGCTGCTATAACAGTTTCTAATAATCTCATTAGATTCTTCAATCATTACATCTACAGGTGTAGGTCTAGGATAATAATATTTTCCCGTTGTTGGCCTATCTGCCCATTTATGTAATTTATTAATTTGGTCTTGATAAACTTCCTTATAGTTTGGTTCTTCTATAAGACTATTTTTAAGATTTTTTTATCAAGAGTAGTCAATTTCATTTTGCTAAATTGTTCTCCTAGAAAGTCTTCTAGCTCTTTCATTGGTTTTAATTTAAAACCTGAAATAACAGGAGGTGGCTGTAAACTAGGTGCGGCCATTCCTATTATAGACGTAGACATTTCTACTGGTTTTTCAGTTATTACCGACTTGGATTTCATAATGTCAATTAATTGTTCTACTCTGTCCTTTAAAGAGTTTATCTGTTCTCCAAGAACACTTAAATAAATATTAGAGTAATTACTCCGTTTGATCATGATATTAATTTGTTGACAAGTTGTTGGAAGAGTGTCATCTTCTAATAATTTAACAAAAGCAACGAAATTATGATTAACTCCATTCTTTTCAATCTGAAAAGGTTGATGGGGTGGATAAACCTGAGTAATGTTTCTTCCCCCACTCAACTTATAATTTCTTTCTAATACTGAAATATATTTTTCAATATAAGTAGAAATAAACCAGGGAACAAAGTTTAATATTTTATTCTTTTGTTCACACAATTCATAGAATTCATTACCTAGAGTTTTTAACTCTACTGGATCATAAGACTCCAAGATCCATTGTCTAATTGACTTCCATTTTTCTGACTCAAATTCAATTTGAACAATTTTTCTTGCCTGTGAACCAGGACTAAAATCTATTGTTTTGTCAGACATCATTAAAAATCAAAGTCTTTTTCTGATTCGGTTATTTCCGGATCCTTAGCGTTAATTCCACTAACAATGTTATTGTGGTCAATAATAAGTCTTTCAATTCTTTCCGCATCCCTTATTTGAGATGTTGAAGCCCTAGAGGATTCAATCGGTTGTTTTAACTTATAATTAGGAGTTTCTCTAATCTGAGAAGTTGAAGCCCTAGATGGCTCAAAAGGTCTTTCAATTTTATAATCAAAAGGTGAAATATAATTTCTTATTGAACTTGACTTACTAAGTCCAGAGGACGTAGAAGGTCTGCTTAGGTTATCAAATTCAAGGGTGACATTTCCTTCGGAGGACTGGATCAAATTAACTAGATTATTTTGACTAATTGGCTGAGGTGGAACTACTTCTGCCAAAGTCCATTCAGTTGGGAACTCTATTTCCTCCCATTTGATCTTTCTCCTGTTCGAGATAGGACTTACTAAAATTTGATTCAATGAGAACCGTTTCTTTAATCTGTTTGTCCATTATCCTACACTGGGGATTAAGAGTAAACAGAGGTTTATAATAAATCCTATAACAGATGGCTATTACTTCCGTTCCAGATTTATAATTGTAACCATTGGTTTTAACATTTAATGTCAAAGCATCCAAAATGTTAATATCAGATAAAGATAACTGTATATTTGGATAAACATTAAAATAGACCGGGCCATGGGCCAAACTGGTCTGAACAATTCCCATTAAAGATTGTTTATAATTAAGGTTTCTACCGTCACGCAAAGCTGCAATAAAGCTTTCTGGTAAACCTTCAAGAGTTAATGGTTTAAAAGCAATCTGTATTAAACCAATATGTAAAAACTTGTAATTTTGCCTGTACAAAAGTAAATCACTTTCCTCAAGCAGTTTAAAGTAATAAAATTTGTAAAAAGTATATTCCATAGTTCTATTTTTTCGGTAAATGAAGTGAGCTATGAAAATTCCGATAGCCAAATAAGCATACAAATGTGAGCACTTAATACTGCAATGATGGCATGTTGCCAAACTTGAAAACAACAATTGGACGTAATTGGCACGCTCACGGACACTGTGACATGTATGGGAAGAACCCTAGAAAAGAAGAGACCGAGCACTCACTACACCATTTTACATCTTAGAGCACACTTTTGTCCCGTCGTATAAACTGCTAAAATGGTCGCATACACTTTACGCGATCGCTCGTGTGTCGAGTAAAATTGGTTACAAAAGCCGAGTAGCGAGATGTTTACGCGATAACCGAAAGTAGCACTTGTCACATTATGTTAAACGCTTATGCGGCATTTGTTTCACTTAGTCCCGTAATCAGTGAGTTGAGGTCCACTCTTAATGTGCGTATAAAAAGAAACATCGTAGTGTAAAAGACCGTTGACGACAACTATTGAACATATAGTTGTCGTATAAACAACATTTCCCGATTCATGTTGCAAAAATAGACGTCGTATAAAGCTTGTTTCGTGACTAATATAAAAGGAGCAGTTGTCGTATAAACAACATTTCGTGATACATGTTGCTAAAACAGACGTCGTATAAAGCGTGTTTCGCGACTACTATTAAATGTATATATGTCGTATAAACACATTTCCCGATTAATGCGAGTCAAATACACGTAGAATAAAGCTTATTTCGCGATTAATATTGACGTATATATGTCGTATAACGTTCGTTCGCGACAAATGTTAAGCAGTTAGATGTCGTATAATATGTTTTTCGCGACCTATGTTGGACATTTGGATGTCGTATAAAACTGATTTTGCGATTCGTATTGAATATATAATTTCGCATAAAAGAGCATTGGCGACCAAATTGTGACATATAACTGTGGCAAAAAACTGTATAGGAGGCAGACGTGGCAGCTAACATTATGGCCAAAACACAAAATAGTTTTGATTATATAACACAAAATATCATTCAGACAGCAAACAACCATTTGGCCAAAAAACTAGAATCTGAGCGAACAAAATACAACAGGGTGCACACAACAATAGTTTAGGTGTGTGTACCCAAGCCAACACATAAAAGTTTCACACAATAATAAGTTCACACCTCAGTTTTAGCATTAGGACCATAACTGGTAGCACCTTCTGAAGCATTTTGGCTTGCCAGATTTACTGAACCACCTCTCACCACCAAGTCCTCGAGCACACGTATCCTTTCATGAATTCATCATTTCTTGAAATTCATCTTTTTGCTTTTGCGGTTGTTCTTTAAGGTCGGAGTTTCTTGCACCTCCTCTAGGTAGGGGTGGTCTCTTGAAGGCTTCACTACTACAGACAAGACTTTATGCAACGGTTCAAATTTATCATTACGCAACGGCTGTCGTTTAGGCAACGGTTTGTCTACAAACCGTTGCATAAGGTTTAACGTATGCAACGGTTTGTTTTAAAACCGATGCCTACAGGTTCCCCTTATGCAACGGTTTCTTAAGAACCGATGCATAAACTCAAACCTAAAATTGAAAAAACATAAGTCTTCGGTCTTCTTCCATTCCTGCTCGAACTTTTGTCGCCCTCCTCCGCTCGCCAGTCGACCTCTGTCGCTCTTCGCCCAGTCCGTCGCCCCCCTCCGCATATTCCTCTCACCGGCTCCGCTCCTCGACCAGTCTGTCGCTCTCAGCCCAATCGACCCTCCGCGCCAGTCCGCAGCAAATCCCAATATCAGTCCGTAGCCCATCCCGCGTCTGCTTCCCAATAACAGCCATCCGCGTCCTCGCCTAGTCCGTTGCTCTCAGCCTAATCGACCCTCCGCGCGAATTCCTTAATCGGTTTGTTCCCAATATGCGCAATCGTTCATGTTTTTCAATCAGTGTACTTGTTTGCTTCAATTACTTGTTTATTGATACTTTTTATTAGTGTTTTAATCGACCCATTGTTGATAGAGATTTGGTTGATTTAACAACGTATTTTGAAATTTGTTCCGAGTCGGTGATTGTTTGTTTTTGGTTCTCTTTATGTATTCACTCAGGTAGGCAGACAGAGGACAGCATTTGTTACATTCAAAGATCCTAAAGAACTTTCTTCAAAATTTGTTTTGCTCCTATTGGTATGTTTTTTGGCATTGTGATTGTTTGGGTATATGAAGGTGTATTTATAATAACATGTTATTCAAGCGATTTGTTCTCAATTTCTTACTTGTATTCGTTCACTACTTCTAGTCCTTGTTAGTCGATTTACAAGAGGAGGTCTCTCTTCTCCAACTTGAATTCGTTAGGCGAATCTCTTTTGGCTACTCGGCCTGGTTAGAGGTTTGTGACCCTTCCAACTTATTTTGGCATTGTGTGATTGTTTGGATATATGAAGGTGTATTTATAGCAACATGTTATTGAATCGATTTCTTACCGATATTCGTTCACTACTTGTAGTCCTTGTTATTCGATTAGCAAGAGGAAGCTTCACTTCTCCGACTTAAAATCGTTAGGACAAGCTTTTTGGCAGCTCGACTTGGTTTGAGGTTTGTAACCCGTTATTTGATGCTAAATTATGTTTCTTTGCTTATATGTTATGCAATGTGCTAACGGTGCAACATTATTTTGAGCAGTCGCATCTTTTCATCCGGGCATTTAGTAATTGTAGCACCAAATCTTTTTCTTTGCGGCTTCTTCCATTTTTAAGGTATTTGATGGTTATCATTCTTACATATTTTCCTATTAACATGGAGATTAAACTTTATTTCTCTGTTTACTAAGTTGTTTTTGTTGTTTATAGATCTAGTCCGTACTTGTTGCACACCCACTATATTTTCTTCGCGAACTTCTATTTTAAGTTGAACTGCCCGATTAAACTAGTTTGCTACTTATGTTTCCATTCATATTGGATACTTGATATTTCTTCGTTTACTAACTTATTTGTTGTTATTTATAACTTTAGAGTCGACGTTGCATCCAACCTTAGAGTATTTTCTGCGAGAGATTCTACTCTCAGGTAAAATGCACTATGAAACTCATTTACAACTTTTTTAATTGTTAGACTGTGCTTTATGTAGTGGATTTATATGGTATCTTTCTACTAATAAGTATATCAACCATAATATGATATCTTTCTAACTTTAAGTATATGATGCTTTATGTAGTTATAATGAATCGAGACTGGGTGTCCGGTAGTAGGTTAAGTGTACAGTACGAAAAAGGGATTATGGATTTCTGTGCGTTTGCATCGTCGTATGCGTCCAGAAACAACGTTGAACGTGTTTATTGTCCATGTATGGGTTGCTGGAATAACAAAAAGGTCAAATCGAAGAAATTGCATAAACACCTTTTGTTAAAGGGAATTAACCCACAGTAAGGGTAATAAAATCAAAATTTTGAACCATCTTTTCATAATTTAATTTATAAGTTTTTATTTGAATTATTTTCTAACATTCGAAATTCAGGAATATACCATGCAACTATACTACCGATTGCCACTGGCTCAAACTGACGAAGTGGACCATTATTCCGCCGACTGTCGATTTCTACATGACAAGTGGTCTAACTTGGGCTGAAACATTGTTAGAGTACACATCGACGATGAAGTGTTCGGTGACGACTACACTTCCATAGTGGGCGAAGATGACGTCCGTGATATATATGCATTATAACCGCTGTCGAACTCACATTTTGATTTATATATATGGTAATTTTCTTGTATTTAGTTGTTCATCATTTGCTGCAGAAGGCCTAACTATACCCGTTTTTCATTTTGTAGTTCTTTATACAACCATAAGATTGATTCAGATGTTCGATTTGGATTCTTCAATCCCACGAGCATGAGCCCGTCCAATCACATAAATGAGAGGCTGGCGGCGTTTGTAGCAAGACTTAATATGCCAGACAAAGATCGCAATTACTGCTACTTTCTACCTTATATAAATGATGCCGAGTAAGTACATATATAAGTTACTTATAATATATTACCTGTTTTTTGAAATATGGGTTGTATAAATTTAGTTCTTTGATGTAGGTTCCACTGGATGTTATTCGTTATCTTCCCCAAACAAGGTGTAGTCCATTGGTTTAACTCCTTAAAATACGAAACCGTTATACACAGCGATGCGAAAACTTTAGTGGACTCGTAAGTTTCGAAGTTACTATTGTTTTGTAACTTGTATTGACAGTCACTAATTACGTATTGTTATTCATTTTAGGGAATTGCAACGATACTATCAAGGATGTAACCCGAGGATTACTCGTCGAATCGAGTGGAAGATAGTGACGGTATTCGTAGACGAAACATTCCTTTAATATTCTTGTACTTTTCACTAATAAAGTGTTAAATGAGATTATTTATCCTGCAGTGTCCGAAACAACCCGTGAAAAGTAATTTATGCGGTTATTATGTTCTGAGAAATATTCGGGACATAATCGAATTTGTTCGTGCTAATAACGGGGCATATGTAGAAGACTTTGACAAAGTAAGCTTGCTAGCCTCGTCCTTCTCTGTGATATCAGTGTTCTAAACGGGGATTACTCGTCGAATTTGTTCATGCTAATAACGAGGCATATGTGGAAGACTATTTTGTGTGTTCTCTTATTTTTTTGTTCTAAATCCATGTTTTAGGTTTGTTCTAAATCCATGTTCTAGGTTTGCGTTCTAAATCCATGTTCTATGTTTGTTCTAAATACATGTTCTAGGTTTGTTCTAAATCCATTTTTTGTATATATTCATGTAATCGTCTTCTTATTTGTTCTAGGTTTTTCCTAATGGGATAGAAGCATATGAGTTGGAAAAGATACAATACCTGCGAGATGAGATCGCCGCCTCCTTGTACAACTACTTATTCGAACATAGTGTTTACATGTGAATTGTTTATGTGAAGTTGTATAAATCAGTGTAAATGGTTAAGCATAATGACTTGTATGAATGAAAGTATTTTGATGTTTCGAAAAGTGTAACAGCAGGGTATTAAATTTTGTTTACAATTTGTGTTCCATTTTTCAGGTGGTTTTGAGCTAAAACAGCCAAAATATGTTCGTTTTTTTTTTCATATTTTACGCAACGGTTCACAAAAACCGTTGCATAATTTCATACCATTCCCACTGCTCAGCCCGACCCACGAACTCCCTGGGAAGTACATCGGCTCCATACTCCGTGTAGAAGGTTTTACAATCTGACTTCCAGTCACGATACCTCTTAGAGGCCTTCTTGAAAATGTAATTCCATAGCTGGTCATCGTTTTTTTCTGTAACAAAGTTTGGCTGGATACGAAACAATGGATGGTTAAAATTTTACAGACAAGTAATGAAATAAATGCAAAGATAAAATAAAAATTACTCACTTTCAAATGATCATACACATTGCGTCGATCTTGTTGCTGAAGTTTTCTGAATGACGAGGCTAACATCGGAACCTTGTCTCTCACAGCACTACCTATCTCATACACAATAAGGCTTCCCACAGCTGGCGAAGCAGGGCCAGTCCCGTTAGGTAAAAACTCTACCTGGGTAAGCTGCCCTTTATTATTGGTCTGTTTATAGGTGGCAATCGTCGAACCATTCACTACTCCACGGACCTTCCTCTTCTCTCCACTTTCATCTCCTGTCATAGAAACATCCATTATGTAGTTAACAACTACCTAACAAACAATAAGAAACACACTTATAATAAACAATAAAAATAACAAACACACAATAACAAACAAATACATTACCTGTTCGCACAAACCCAGAACTCCTGCATCTAATGCTTGGATAAGCATCCAAATTTTCATCCGCATCATCCTCATCATCCGCTGCAGTGTTATCGAACGAGTGCATTGGTTCAAACTCTGGAGCTGGTGGTTCGGGAGAAGCCACAGGCGTAGGTTGGGATATGGGATCAGGGGGTGGAGGAGGAGGGTTAGAAGGTACAAGTTCTGGAGGAGGATTAGTACGTCTACCAGCTGACTTTGCTAATCTCCTAGGGGACGTACGGGGTAGTAAGGGATTAGGTTGTGCTATAGCAGGCCTTGTAGCAGGTGCTCGTGGTGTAGGGTTTGAATTAGTAGCTGCTGGAAAGTTTATTGCTTCAACTTCCCGATGATTTAGGGCCGGAGGAGGTTGACTGCTCGTGGCGGTAGTTTTTATGTGCTTGTCAGGCATTGGGTTATCATTAGTAGTTTTTCTTTTCACAGGCAGAGGAGGATGGATGTCTTGTGGTGGTTCTATGTCGGGCAGGGCTTCTGGTGGTCGATTCTTCCTTCTCCAGGGAACTGGAAGACCATTACTGTTGTGGCTAACATGTTCTTCTTGTGGTGGTTCAGACAAGGCAGGGCTGACATGTTCGTCTATGTCGGGCAGGGCTGGTGGTTTCGGTGCTAATTTTTGGGCTTTGCGAGGAGGAGTGTTTCGAACACCATGAGCGTGGTCCATTTTCTTCTTCTTCTTCTTCACAGGAGGAGTCATAATTACATCAAGCTTCTTCACACGCCTCGAAGACTCATCCGCCATTGCATTCAGTTCAGCCCTCGATCTCTCAGTCCTCCTGACCTCGAGACACACCATAGGCACCGGATCTGGCCGTTCCGACGACGAAATCGGAGATGACAGGCTCGGGGACTCAGCGTACACCATCCCAGTTGTTGGCTTTGGCGATGGAATCTTCATAAGCTTGGTGGAAGGGCGACGAACCGACGGAGATCTCAGTTTCATGCTCGGCTTGCGGCTAGTTACCTCCGCATCGTCCGGACGTCTAATGGCTTTGTTCTTCGATTTCGCCATGCATGGAGTTGAACGGAGGAGCTGTAGTTAGTGTGAAGAGGTGCGGCGTCTTCGAAACGAAATGAAAATGGAGGGTTGAGGACGAAATCAAATGGGGTGCGACTGATAGGAAACGATGGAGGAGTAATTAGGGTTTCTGGGGAGATAGACGAAAGAATGAGGTGAAGTGGGGATTTTTGGGTTTCATCAATTTGGCCTTGTATATTTGGGCCAATACTTATATTTATGTGACATTTGTATTACAACATAGTCGCATAAAGTTTTACGAAATTTGGGATTTCACGAAAATTTCATCTTCCCTCCAACGATATGTACTTTTCCCCCAAAAATTGAAATTGTCTTTAGCGACCTTTTCATCTATATTTGTGCCTTAATCTAAACAGAACTAAATCAATAAGATGAAGCTCCCCTGTTTTTCATTAACAAACAAAAAACAACATTTTGCCCCTGTTTTTCATTACCAAACACAAAACAACATTCAGCAAATCAATACTCAACACTTAATCATCATCGGTTGTGTCTTCCATTGCATAATTGTCTTGCATTGAATCATCACTTTCAACCACATCATCATCTTCTTCTTCAAACGACATTTCATCGTCTTCGTCACATGTACCATCATCATCATCATTATCATCCTCCTCTTCGCACATATCGGTTTCTTCATCCAAATACAATTGTCTCCTTACTCTTGGAATATCATGATCAATATGTTCCTCACTAGAATAGTGTTGAGGACCCAAATCAGTGGGCATTTGCTCTTCATAAGGATCATCATCTTCAACCGATAGGAAGGTTGTTGAGCACATTTCATTTTCATCTTCTCTTGCTAGGGAACTATCACTAAATAGCCCTCTATGTGATACAACATTTACAACCTTCCAATTGTCATTCGCTTTTAGATCATCCAAGTAAAAAACTTGTCTTGCCGTAGTGGTAAGACAATACGACGGCAAGACAATACGGCCAATCTTCATACCAAGTTGTGGAAGTGTCAATGGAAAGAAGTCCATAATCCCTCTTAGTGCTACCCCTCTCTTTGGGATTAGTGTGAAACCATGTGCAATCAAAAACGACTACTGGCATTCCATTTGAGTATTGTAGCTCAATAATGTTCCGGATAATCCCATAATAAGTTAACTCACCGTCTTCGATCATCAGACAAGAATTTTGAGTCCTCTTCTTTCGATCCCGATCCCAAACAAAAAACTTCACACCATTAACATAACACTGAGAGTAGCATGCATATGATTGAGGCATTCGTGCTAAACTATGCAATTCAGTAGACTATGCCTCGGTACTCTCTCTTTCCAACATGTCCATCTGCGATATGAAAACAATGTTCATTAATTAGAGATAATTATAAAAGTGAATGACAAGTTTAATATAGTAAATACACAAATTATAGGTAAATCATACACATCCACGAAAATATTTTATAAAATGCTTCACACGTTCTTTCTTTGATCTGTTTGGGCATTCTAGATCGAACTTATCTTTATGCCTTTCAATAAAACATTTTTCTTGTATGCAGTGCTCCACAACACACCAGTGAGCCATGTCAAGTTGTTTCTTACTCAACTTGATTCTGGGACAATGACCACTAACTCTTATAAGAGGAGAGTACACATTGAGGACATATGATCGAGCTTCGTTTGATACGTCCACCTCGGTTGAATCATTCATGTATAATTTACAATACATTACACACTCATGTGTAATGTATTGCTCATCAATACATCCCTCCGGATATCTGGTATTCCGAACCGATCTCTTATACTGAGCTAATTGTCTGCATAATGTGAATAAGTCATAGTTAGTTTACAAATATATATATATATATATGCATTATGTGATAAAAGGGAAAATTATATACCTCTCAATAGGATACATCCAACTATAGTGTACTGGTCCCTTAAGCAACACTTGATCCGGAAGATGGATCAATAGATGCAACATGATGGTGAAGAAAGCAGGAGGAAAAACAATCTCCAATCTGCATAGGATGATGACTGTATCATCTTTCATTTGAATTGCGTCACTGACTGTCAACTCCTTACAACATAACTTCTGAAACCATCGTGATAATGATATAAGTGGCTCAATAACATAATGTGGCAAGTATGGTCGAATGAACATCGGAAGTAGACGTTGCAACATGACATGGCAATCGTGAGTTTTTAACCCATTAAATTTTGTCTTCCACGTTGATTTTATTCTTCAAACTACCGGCATAACCATAAGGATACTTAGCATCCTTAATGAATTCAAATATCTCTGCCCTTTGTTCGGGTAAAACGGTATAAGGTGCTTGTGAAACCTTATCTCTTCGGGAAGATGACCCTATCTTCTTCCACCACAATTCCTTACGAATCCCTTGTTGCTCCAAACCTTCTCGAGCTTTAATATCATCTTTTGTCTTTCCTTGAAGATCGAGAATAGTACCAATTATGTTATCAAACACATTCTTCTCTATGTGCATTAGATCTAACGAATATGGTTGTTTCAATGTGCTCCAATAAGGCAATTCGTAGAAAATGCTCATATGAGTCCAACACAACTTCTACTTATTCACCCCTCTAGATTTGAAATCTGAATGCAAGCTATGTACGGTGTATTCGTGGCTAAGTACCAAAGACAAGATCACTTCACCTGTTAATGAAGGTGGGGCATCTCGAAATTCCACATCTCCGTTGAATTTAGTCGTTTGATGCCTCCACGAATGATCCCTATCAAGCCACCTGCGGTGACCTTGGTAAGACATTCTCCCCGCTAAATGTTTAGCATCAATATCATCTAAACACAAAGGACAAGCTTTGTATCCTTTGCACTTTAGACCTCCTAACATTCCCAAACCAGGAAAGTCACTAATTGTCCATATAACCGCAACTTTCATGTTGAATGTTGATCTTTCATGCCGATCATATGTGAATACTCCTGTGTCCCACAAAATATTCAATTCATCTATCAGGGGTTGCATGAACACATTCAAGCACTTGCCAGGAGATTTTAGACCCGAGATCAACAAAGCAAGAATATTAAATTCTTTCCTCATGCATATTGAAGAGCTGCTGCTCCAAAGGGATTGAAGCCATCTGTGCTTAATCCAAGACGTACATTTCTAGGGTCTCGTGCAAAGTCGGGATGTGTTTTATCAAACTCTTTCCATGCTTTGCCATCTGCAGGATGTCTAATATGACCATTTTTACTTTTCTCTCTCGATGCCACCGCATCTCCTTAGCTATATGCGGTGACATATAAAGACGTTGTAATCTTGGAGTTAACAGAAAGTAGCGTACCACTTTTCTCGGAATCCTTCTCTCACCATCACCACCTGAGTATCTCGACTCATCACACACCGGACAATGTTCAAGGTCCTTGTATTCTTTATAAAACAGAACACAACCATATTCACATGCGTGAATAATCTCATATCCCATCCCCATATTCTTCAAAAGTCTCTTAACCTCACTATATGAATCGGGATAATTATTTGGCCTCAGAAGGAGATCTTGTGTGATTCTCAAATGATCGTTAAAGCTCTTATCGGACCATTCATTGTCGACTTTCACTTTCATCGCACTTCAAATGGTACCTGACGGAGCCCACTGCACTGTTGTTAAGGTGCAATGTTCTCTGTGCAAAATAAATTTATATTTTCCGCTACTCGCGACTACACTACTGGGTAATAAGTGGTAAGTAGGGGTCGAACCCAAGGGAATTAGGGGGATAATTGTTCTTTGAGGGGATTATTCAGCGGGAGGGCGTGTTTTAGGTTGGTTGGTTGGTTTTAAAGCTACCAGCTAAGTGATTGATTGGTTGGTTGGTTGGTTTTAGTACTGGTAAGTAACTGATAATTATTACAATTAAAAGAAAGCGTTCGGTTTCAGGGGCCTTGTATTATATCCTGTTTATCATTGACCCTTAGTGAATCTTCTAAGTATTCAAACGTGTATCAAGGCCTTTTCCGGCGCTCGATTTGCCACACTGTCTAGTCTTTCGCAAAAGTGTTCGAAAGTGAATCAAGGCCATTTCAAGCACTCGACTTGCAACACTGTCTAATCTTTTGCAAAAAACGTAAAGCCCTTGTTCTACTTAGACTAGCACCCCATTTCAAGGTATACTAGCCTGTGTGCATCCATTTTGGGTTGTCTTTTCCGATTTACCCAAAATGGTGTTTGAGAGAGATCAAACTCCTCAGATAAGCTTTGCCATTTCAAGCATCCACTTACCCGAGTATGTTTGCGAACTTCCACAGAAGAGCTTTGCCATTTCAAGCATCCACTCAACCTTGGAAGTTCTGATCTAATATATGGCACATAGAACAAGTTTTGAATACAAAGACGAGACACTAAATTAATAGTCTAAAACATTTTATAATACAAGTCCACCCCTTCTACCGAACGACTAGTTTAGCTACTATTTATCGCGCTAAACATTATAACTAAGGAATTGGAAATTAAAGACGGTAAATAAATATTAAAATACTTACTACCGTTGAAGCGCCAAGGGAGCAATCTTTTATTTCCAAAGCCAAACTTACAAAACTTAGAGAGATAAGTGATTTATGATTTTTGGATGATACAAATGAGAGGAGAATGACTTGTATTTATAGCCAAAGGGAGGAGAAATGGAGGGTGGAGATGGCTTCCATGTGTTTTTGATCCAAGGGAGGAGGAGGAGGAGGTGAAGATGTGGTGGAGGAGCCACCACATGGCAAGCTTTCCATGGAGGAGCAAAAGCCGCCGGTCACCATGAGGGGAGGAGCCGCCGGTGGCCGGTCACCATGAGGGGAGGAGCTCCTCCCTTGGCCACCTCCAAGCAAGGTGGCCGGTCACCTTGGTCCATGAGTGTATTTTGACAGTTTTGTGCAGTCTTTTCACAAAACTATCAGTCCAATTTCGCTCCGTCTGACTTTGATTCCTCTTCTGCTTAATTTGTTATGAGTGATTCAACGTCAGGATCCTTGATATTTCTTCAGTCGGCATATGATCTTGACCTTGGAATGACTCGTAACATCTTTTATGCTTTAAAAGCTCCTCTTTAGCATGTATTCTCTCTAAGCTCTGAAATACCCTGTAGAAATATATCGGAACTAACAAGCAAAAGTTAAATAGACCAACAGTCTAATTTAGTGGGTTTTACTGTGTTTTTTATTCGTATAATTATGGTCCATCAGTACCCAAAACAGTTTTATCACTCCCCGCATATATAGGAGTGTGTGCTTCCGCGAGAAGTCTTTGATACCTATCATATGCCTCGTTGCCCATATTATCATTTTGAAAGTCCTCCTCCGGTGGTTCCGCAAAAGGGAAAGCATCGTTAAGCATCTCTAACGTCGGATCCATGTAATAAGCACCACTTGTTTCAACCGTGCCACAACTCTTTTCCATAACATATTGTTGTCGTTGTGTGTATAATGAAGATGAAGCATCGGCATCTACTTCCCCATAAAAAGTCCAAGTCGTGTACTCTTGCATTATACCATAGCGAAACAAATGTGTTTGTATTTCATCCAATGACATCATCGCATGGTGCAACCTACAATGCCTACATGGACATTTTCGCGTAGTTCTCCGGGGTTTGTGTTGTTTGACAAACTTTATGAAAGCCGTAATCCCCTCTGCAAATCGCGGATCACATTTGTCCGACAAATTCATCCAACTCTTGTCCATGATTAACCTATATGTATTACCAAATATGAGTCAAACCAAATAGCAGGGGAAGGAAATATTAAATCATCTCCTAATAGATAGGCAAGGGACATCAAATTGCAGAAAAATGGCCATGTATAAGCAGGCGCTGTTTTTGACACAATACTGCAGAAGAATGGCCATGTATATATAGCAAAGGGACATCAAAATGTAGAAGAATATGACCATGTATCAAAAATGCCCAAAAATCCCCACCCTTTTTGCTGCTTTTATTTTTAGCTCATACAACCAGCTCCCCCAAACACTACGACAGATAATTAAGGTTGAACAAAACTCTAGAAATTTTAGGGATGAAAAAATGAGAAGTACATCATGAGTATGTAGTATATACCTTCAAAAAGTGAGCGCCCTTTCATATGAAGATCTTCCCAAAACCTATAAACAAATGTTTCCTATAGCTGCCAGAGGATGTTCTCGACATATGGAGTTTTTTGCAGTTCAATTTCAGAGGTTTAAGGTAGGTAGAACTCGAAGGCAGAGTTTATTTGGAGTTATGTTGTTCTGCATTTAATGCGTACGTTTACGCGATAAATGTTGAACAAATCAGCCGCGTAATCCATAAACGGTAGGTCGCCCTCTTCAATGCCGAGTCAATTTCAAACTCAAATGGGTTCTTCAAATGTCAGCACCTGCTTTGCCGTTCTAATTTTAACTATTACGTGACATTCTTTGTACACAAACGTCGCTTAATCCACGAATGGTAGGTCGTCCTATTTAATGCCGAGTCAATTTCACACTGCAAGAGGATGGTCAATGCCAGCACCTGCTTTGACCATCTAATTTTAACTATTATGTGACGTACTTTCAATTGTCGCTAAATTTAAGTCGCATGAAATATTTAACGTGACTTATAATTCGTGTCGCTTAAAACTGTGTCGCAAAAATATGATAACGGGACATAAATGTTGTGTCGCTTAATAATATGTCGCGTGAATTTGTTTACGTGACAACTTGTTTTGTGTCGCATTAAATTTTGTCGCATATTTTGGATATGGCGACAAACAAGTCAAAGCGTAGTCGTATTTAGCGTTTTATGCGATGAAAATTTTGCGACGAGATTCAAACTTTATCCTGTAGGATGTAAAATGACTACCGGAGAAACCAAGTGATGGATGAACATAAATTCTTGAAAATGACTTTCTGCGCCTTTTCCAGGCAAAGTCTTTGTCCATTCACCGCATAAATTAAAGTTATATTTGGATGATGTTGCACTAGCTAGATACCTATAATTTTGTTAAAGATTTTCTTGTAAAAATGTTCATCAAAGTGTCGTTCGGTGGTAAAATGAGTGGTAATAAGAACCAAATTAAATACCAATACAAGTTAGGTTTGATTTCGGATGAGGCTTTGATAGGGTAATTTTTCTTTTTAACCTCCTCAAGGTTTCGAATTTAACACCCTCGTAACTCGGAGAATTTATGCCCTACCTGTGACCACACGATTCGGCCCCTGATGGGGGTAATTAGGGCGGGTGGAATAGAAGAAAAAAAAAAGGATAGTTTATTAGAAATGATAGAAGAAAAAAAAAACAAAAAGATAGCGGTCTAGTAAACTTTATGTACGATAAATATTGTGTATGAATTGCAATTAAAATTTTATATTTGATCGTATGAGAGGATAGTAATACTTTTTTTCTGTTGAAATTCATAATTTTTTTTTTGTGATTATGATAATTCTTCTTGTACCGATCAGTATGAACTAGTTAAAAATTAAAGAACCATCTGCTTTTCTTAAAAAAATCATATCAGAAAAAGATAGAATCATATGTCAAAATGTCAGAAAACTCAAATGAAGAACTGAAAAAGTTAATTAGTGGAGTGTATGTGTATAAATACACCTTCCTGTGAGCCAGAGCTTTTCAAGTAACTTGTCAATATCACTATCATTCTCATCATAAGCTGGCCCTTTTTCATTAACTTCCATCTCTTTCCCCAAAATGGTATAAATACCTTTCATATTCTCAGACACAACTCATTGTCATACAGCTAGCTAGCAGCAGCAGCAGCTCCATTCTTCCCTTATATAGACAACCACACTTCATATTCTGTCCTCCAAGATTTTTCCTAAACCTTAATCTACCACCACCTCCGATCCTTTTATTCTCCAGCCCTCTTCAACTGGTGGGAGTGTGTTCTAGAGCAGAGCACCCTTTTCGCCGCATATTTCATTTTAAGGTAAGCCATCACTAGAATGTTTGATTAAGCTTTCGTTTTAATCTATGTAACTCGAATGGAAAATGATCAGATGTAAACGTGTAAACTATAAACTGACGAATTATGGCCACTTCCTACGAACTATATATGTTATAGTTCGTGAAAGTGGCCTATAATTCGTTTGGATAAAACCATGACATAGTTCGTAAGAAGAGTACCATGCTTCGTCGGTTTGTATTTTGCACCGGATCTTGACTCGATTCAGATTTCAAGTTGTAATTAAGGTGCTGGCTTTGAACTTGTTCGGTAAGGCTTTTAATTATTCTGTTTTCAGATTGCAACGTTGCAGGGCGAGTATGAGGCTTTCTATGTCTCCTTGCAAACCTTCCTTTGTCAATATCGAATCGATGGATTGTGGCTTGAATTTGACATCTTTAAAGCCAACATGGGGCCAGAGGGACAAAGCAGTGATTGTATTAGGTGCAACTGGCACCGGAAAGTCACGTCTAGCAATCGACTTAGCAACCCGATTCCCGGCTGAAGTCATCAACTCTGACAAAATGCAGGTCTACAAAGGCTTAGACATAGTCACCAATAAGGTGACAGAGGAAGAATGTCAAGGCGTCCCGCACCACCTTCTCAGCACGATGGACCCAAACTCCGACTTCACATCATCCGACTTTTGCTACTCGGCTTGTGACTTAGCTGATGGAATCACTAGCCGTGGCAGGCTCCCCATCATAGCCGGCGGGTCTAATTCCTACGTTGATGCTCTGGTCAATGACCACGTTGACTTTTGGTCAAGGTACGACTGTTGTTTCATATGGGTCCAGGTGGCGTTGCCGGTTCTTCATTCGTTTGTGTCAGAACGAGTTGATAGAATGATCGGGTCAGGGTTGGTCAACGAGGTCAGAGGAATATTTGACCCGTACGAGACCGACTATTCCCGGGGCATCCGCCGAGCTATTGGTGTTCCAGAAATGGATCACTTTCTTCAATCCGAAACGACTCTGCAGCAGGGTCGGTTCAATCGAATGAAGCTGCTGAGAGAAGCCATTGACGAGATCAAACGCAACACTTGCGACTTGTCTTGCCGGCAGCTGCGAAAAATAAAGCGCCTTCCTGTCAGGAACTTGCACTTGTTGGACTCGACTGATGCTGTGCTGGGAGATGAGTCATGGGAAAAGACTGTGGCTCTGCCAGCAGCTAAGATCTTGTCCAAGTTTCTCAATAACGATTATGCACATCCGCGGCTAGAGTTTGTACCAGTTCCGATCCGATTACCGGCTGTAGCAGGGTCTACAAATTGAGCACCATCTCACTGACCTTTGGGCAGCATATAAATATGTTTCATAGCACTTGTTACGCTTGGTCCGTCATATCCGCGGTTGGAAAAGAACAGCAAAAGGACAAAGAAAACTGCCTCAGTGGTACGGTATTTGTTTTGTTAAACATGTGACACACTCGTGTCAATAAATCAATTGACCTTGCTAGGCGGCGGGTTTCTGCATTTATGTTGCGGTATATGAGTCCAAATCACGAACTTGATTTTTAGTGCAAATTAAAATTCGACGAATTATGATAAACTTCTTACGAATTATGTAATGATTTTATCCACACGATTTGTAGGCTACTTTCCCGAACTATGAAATAAGTCATCAAGTATATCATAATTCGTCGATTTGTAGTTTGGACCTAATATTTTTCCTTCATAATCAATAAAGAAGTTAAAAAGAAAAAAAACAGTGGAAAAGTATAGAAAGGTTTAGATCTTCTATGTACCTTGATACGGGGGGACTCTGGGCCTTGCCCGCTCTCTGAGGACTCTGGGCCTTTGCCCGCTCCCGCTCCGGTCACCGTATCACAAGGTCTTTGTTAAAGGGTGTCTGGGGTCGATTCCCACCACCAACATCCATTCTACTAAAATGGTTGGGGTGTGCGGCCTGCAGGCCTGATACGGTGACCGGAGCGGGGGCGGGCAAAGACCCAGAGTGGAAAAGTATAGAGAGGTTAGATCTTTTACGTACCTTTTGGCTGGGTGGAGAAAAATATGTTAAATAAATAGTATAATGATGTCTATTAGGAGTATTAGAGATGTCCACTATGTAGTTGAATGTAACACTTTGCTGGCATACCAAACTCAAAATGGTTGCTTTATGAGTTGTTAAGGTAAATGTTTGCTTTGATTTGACCTTCATAGTTGTTTTTTTTGTTGATGAAACTCGTTTGAGTTATGTTAGTATCTGTTAGGTGTTAATTGTTAGAAAGTTAGGGGGTTAATGAGGACTTGAACCCTGGGTCTCAGAGACACGCAGGGGGGAGCGTCCCACTGGGCTACTCCTCTTGACCTCGACCTTCATAGTTGTTAATTTGTGGCATGTGTCGTTATACATGCTATTTAATTATTATTCCCAACCACACATAAGTATTAGTGATAAGCAAGGTTTAAAAAAAACGCTAGATGTTAGTCGAGCGGATAGGGTTCTCGTGGATTAATCGGATTTTTATTTTTACTCTCTTTTTATATTTTAATTGCAAAATAATTATATAAATATCTATAAATACTATTTATAGATGCATTAGTTGAGCTGTAATAAAAAGAATACATGGTGCATGCCAAAAGTCTCAGGGACGGAAAACAGTTTGTAATGGGGTGATACTTGTCACTCCCAAGTTTTTTTTCAAAATGTTTTTTGCAATATAATATAGTTAATTCATATGTGTATAATTAGTTTAATTTATTATTTATATAATTAATTTTCATTGATTTTTATTATTACAAGTGTACAAATCGCTCATCTTCAAATTAGAAGTTTGTATCAAAATTGTATGCTGAAAAGTATTTATTTGGAGCGAGTTATATGGTTTTACTATTTGAATAATTATCCAAATTTCATAGCAAGACAATCATTTACATAGTGAATAATATCACGCTCCAAAATGACAAAGGCTCCAAACTTACAAACGCAACAAGTGGTCGATGAATTTTTATGAGATTGCTTGGTTGTCAATTTTGACATAGAATTAACTGAAATATTAAATACATATTCAATAGATAACTTTTGTGCTATACAAAAATAACGTATATTTTTTAATATAGTTGAACTCACCACCCTCTATCTCAATTCCTGGGACCGTCCCTGAAACTACTCTTAGTGCGCACTAAACATGCTGAAATATTGCTAGCAAGAGATGGTCTTAACCTTAGTACTCTTATGATTGTCTCAAGTCCATCTACCAATTTACATAGACATTGATGCAGGGCGGCTGTCGTCGCGTATCGAGGACCGAATCGACTGATTAAAGGGTTCTATCGGTTTAATGCAGACTTGGCGTTCGGTGCCGATTGACTATTAAGACACCTTTTCTGGAATGGAAACGGGCCGACGAGTGCAACACACGGCTTACACCGTGATGTATGGGCTTTTTGGGCCATTCGGGATCGTTTAGCAGGCCAAATCAGCACTTTATTATTTTTCGATTTTATTTCCTATTTTCGTTTTGTCGTTTTTCTATTTAAGTATCGTTAGGGCTTGTCAAACTCATCTAATGTTTTCAATATAAACCCTAGTTATTATTTTCTTGGTGGATTCCAATGCCGTTTCGAGTTCATTATTTGTGAGCTCATGTTATCCGATAGTCTCGCTGCGTCAGACATTCAGCATCAGCCTCCTTGAAAATTGCAGTACACAGTGAAATCAAACTAATAAACAGCTCGACAAGTCTACAAAAGTATCAATTAAAAACATTCAGCAGCCAAAGAACCTATTATGAACTAGCATCAATTAAAATTTTTAAATATATGCTTGGGAAACTAAAACAACAGCATAAACAAAGTGAAATGAAACTGATAAATAGCACTACAACATCGTAAACAAAATCCTCTGATGTATGATATAGATACAAGCATAAACAGCAAGCAATCACTGATGTATAAAGTCCCCAAGTTTAATCTTTAATATTTAGGTGCCCAACCGATTAATCGCCGCCTAGACCGTTCATCGCCGCCCAGACCGATTAATCATCGCCGCCCAGACCGATTAATCACCACCTTGATCGATCAATCGCCGCATATGCGCCGTTTAATCGCTTCAACAATTTGTTCATTCGATTTGGGTAAAATCGGATCGGATTCAAGAAAAAGGTCCAGACGGTCGATTTCTTGAACACTGGTGATAAGTCGCGGTTGATTCTATGAGAATCTAATTCCGACATAGATATTGTAACAATGTGATACAAAAGCTAATCAAAAAGTGGGAAAGGGGTAATAGTTTCTGGTTGAGCTTTTGACTTCAAGTAACACTACTAATTTTCTGAAAAATTCAGTCATTTCAAAAATGATGGAACAGTGACGGAATTTTGCCGGAAAATACAGAAATTCCGGTAACATTCCGTCAACAACCCATGTGACGGCATTTTTCCTGGCGGAAACTTGATTCCAGCATTTTTCCGTCATCGTTTTCCGTCACATTTTCGTATACAGTCCGTTTACATTCCGTCATCCAAAACTCCGTCACACGTTCGTTACTTTTCCGACGTAAATTTCCGTGATTTTACCCACAAAAGTCCTGCATACTTCCTTCAAGAAATATTTCCTTCATTTTTCCAACACATTTCCGTCATAAATAAAATGCGTCATTATTCCTAGAACAGTCAGTCACCAAAGTACTTCCATCACTTATCCGGCAAAACTCCAGTATCTTTAATTTCCGTCAATACGGCGGCAAAATCCCGTCAGCTATAAGATTGCGCTTTCAATTTAAGCGCTGTTTTAATTGAACTATACGACAGCGCTGTTTTGTGAAGCGCTGCCAAACCGTCAGCTATAAGATTGCGCTTTCAATTTAAGCGCTGTTTTAATTGAACTATACGACAGCGCTGTTTTGTGAAGCGCTGCCAATACTGCCCATCTATTCCGACATAAAGCCTACACATAACCGTCACCAGATACCATTTTAAATTTAATTTTTTTTTGATACAACATTTGCAATTGAATTGAAAATCATTTATTGCATTTTGAAAAACAATTTAATTGCATTTTGAAAATTATTATTCGTAAACAAACAGAATATTGTTTCGAAATTGATTAGTAATTTAGCATGTTTAGTGCTAAATTACCCTAACTAACGACGTCCTCTCTCTTCATTGGATCTCTGAGTAGGTTGACTTCGGTTGTTTACGTGCGGACTTTGACTTGGAGACGGATGATATGCAGGAGTTAACATCCTAAGCATGTCAGATTGCATTTGCATCATTTGCATCAATCGCTCTATGTTTCCCTTCATATCTCTGATTTCATCCTCTTGTCGCGTCTGAGAGCTATAAAGCTCGTCCATGCGCTCCAATCGCGGCCTCATCTCCTGGGATATCCACTCGTCCGATTCTTGGGACCTTGATACGTGTGAGCTCGCGCTTGAATGATTGCTGTTTGAGGAGAACTTGTCCGATATTAATGTCGCTGATGGCCCGTACAAATACGGTATCCCAGATCTGGGTTTAACACCCATAACAGTTGCAGCGGCCTCCAGTAGCTCCTCCTCTGGTACCCTTTTCCCTTTCTCATATTTCCCTATGACCACAGCTTCAGCATCCTCGAGCTCTTTCTGTACATTATCCAATAAACATAAAAATATTTTGTTACGAAATAAATCAAATCTTTAAGATATTCAACCCTAACATATATAAACATGTATTCACACATCACATTTTGATTGACAGTATATTCATAGTCAAAGTAGTGATGCGTATACATAAAATTAGGTCATCACACACCCTTTTCGTTTCCGCGTCGGGGATCAAATATGTCCCATCCTTCCGCTTGAATTTCCGATCAAACATATCAGTAGGCAACACTTGTCGTTGATTACTTTTTCTCTGAACATATAACAAATGTTGTTAGTGTATTATTTGATAATTTAAATAAAAGTCTTTTCAATATTTATATTACCATATTCGCATGGTGAAAATGTGCTGGTCTCGACCCAAAGGCGTGCAACAACGGTCCGTTTATAGCATGCCGGGCTAAATATGTTTCCTTTTTCTTTTCACTCCGGGCCTTGAATACTGGATCTGTGTCGAACCGCACTTTTGCTGCAAGTCGGTGATCATTTGTCAACCACTTCGGTCCTTTAGTCGTCCCCTTTCGCATGCCTTTCCAAGCATCTTGGAGTATCTTCCCAGCCTTCTTTCTGAAATTTGCCTCAATTTGATCGCTGTGCCTTGGATCCCAACGGTACAAGCTCTGCATATTTGCGTTACGAAAGTTGCAATGTTATCTTAATTTGTATCCCAATACGAAATGACTCACTGCCGGAACAAAAAAAACAACCAACTGTCGAATACACAAATTTAATATCATTTACCTTAAAATGTCGAAACCATTTAACCGGGGCATCTGGATCACACGTGCCAATTGTCGTCCAGCCAACCTTAAAACCAGGGGCGATACACTGCAACCCGATTTTTTTAACAGCCGATGGTGGGTCAAAGCTGAAAAAATCAGAAGCAGATAATGTACAATATTGTTTGTAATGCAATGTCAAGTAGTATATGCAAAAAAATAAATTCCTTACTTGTCATCGCCCGCTGGAACAATCCACGGTCGACCATCATCTGACACCAGATCTATCCCTGTCATATCCTCTACTCCGTCACTGCCCGATGTCACTCCTATGTTAAATGCCATCCCCGGTGTGCCATCTCCATCGTCATCATTCCCCGAATGCTCATGGGCTCCCTCATTATCACACAGGTCGTTTCCTTGTCCATCCTGGAAAACAGCTTCATTGTAATTCATAAGTTCGTCCAATTCGTATTCATTAGTATGTGGGAATGTTCTCTCCTCATCCATTTGAACAGGTATTGGATTCTCTGGTACAGGCATAGTTGGTCTGTACACTTCCGGCCCCTGACGTGCGTCGCCGGCTGATGCTGTTTCATGCTGTCTTTCCATGATCAGTGTCCTCGGTTGCCGCAACTCAGTTAGCCTGGTTTGTGATAAACCGGGCGGCCTTCTGGCAGTGGGCATATTCCTTTTACCACATCCGGTACGCTTCAGTGGTGCCATATATATATATACTGTACAACAACCCACACGCCATTTTCACACAGTTAATCAACTCTGAGTAAATAATGAAAACGAAATCATAAGTTCACTGGATAATATTGACATTCACATAACCCGAATCAAACGGTATGGAATGAAAACACATATATTTTGGGTGAAGAGTAAATAACATAATACAGTGTGTTGCCTCACAATTCAACATGAATGTAAGACGATTTTGGTATGACCTTACCTGGGTTAGTAAACAGGCGTGTTCTAATCACGCAGTAAGTCAAAATGTGGACGGCAGATAACGGTCGACCTTATTCGACGAGAGCCGAGTTTAGGAGAAAGATGATGTTTTTCAGTATAGTAGATCTGGGATTCTGTCATTCTTAAGGTGTTACATTGACAGCGCTTCCACAAAAAGCGCCACATAAAATAACCAAATATAAAGCGCTTCCAATATAAGCGCTGTCAAATATTTTGTATGACAGCGCTTCGTCGTAAAACGCTTTTCTTAATAGAACATAAGATGGCGCTTTTGAAATAAGCGATGTCTTGTTTAATATATATCACAGCGCTTTAATTTTAATCGCTGTTGTATATGTCACGTAATATGGCGTTTATAAGGAGAGCGCTGTTAAATATATATTTAACCACCGGCGCTCTGTGTTGAAGCGCTGTCGTTTTTGTTAGTAGCATCATTAAAAATTGTGACAAGGCGCCTTTTATTTCATTTTCGTTTCTACGCGCCTTTTCTTTCCATTTTATTTACATCTGAAATGTTTAATTTAAAAACGAGTCAACGTTAATTTTATCTTATTACCTTACTTTAATGCAGTGTCACATTAAGTTTTCCGTTCAGTTAGACGACCACATATTTATACTGTTGTGATTCAAGACTATAATATTAGTCCAATTCCTCAGTCATGAATTGAATTCAGTGAATTCAATTCAATTCGAACCATTTTGATTGTTTTGAATCCATTCGAACCATTGAGTTTGTGTTTCATATTGTAGTATGGACTGTAGCAGGTAAAAAAAGGTAGACAAAAATCACAGAATACAAAATATATGTGTTGATCGGTTGTAAATATAGTGATTTAAATGCAAGTAACTTGAGTCGGGTAGCCGATCGGATGCACTAGGTTTTCGGGTAGCCGATCGGGTAGCCGAGCGGGTACGATTTAGGTCGGGTAGCCGATCGGGTATATTACACCGTATACTCATGTATATTTTAGAAATGTATGATTTCACGATGATTCGTCGGATTCGTCAGACTCATATTGGATATCTGCAATATCATCAGTTAAGTTATCTTCGTTGACTTCTTCTTCGGTGTACTCGTAAACTTCATCATCAGCGAGGTTCCCATATGAACCAACTTCGTTATTTACAGACATCTCAGCTCCTAATTGACCGTCATCCTGGAATGGAACATTAGCAACTTCCATGTCTATTGCGTTCGTTGGTTTTACAGGACAAACTGCTACCCATCCCTGATTATTTTGTCCTCCTAGTCCCGGAAATGTAACATAGTATACTTGAACTGCTTGCTGGGCGAGAATGTATGGGTCGTAATGCATGTACGGCCTATGAGTGTTGACGATGACAATCCCATTAGCCGGGTACGCCTTAACATACTGAGGATCATACCAACGACACTTGAACAAGACAACCCTTAGCCCAGGATGGGTCCTGCATCTAATGTGAAGTATTTCTTCAATGACACCGTAGTAGTGTAATCCCTCTGTCCCTTTCACGTTAACATTACTGTTCACTGTATTCCTCCCTTCGTCGTGGCTCTCGATGTGAAATTTGTAGTTATTAACTTTGTATGTTGCCGAACATGTTATGTCAGAGTGGAATCCAGATGACAAGTAGTGAATCCATTGTGGTAGTGCTACAGTTTCTCCAAGCTCCCAAATCTGGACAAAATAAGATACAATGTTACTGTATATGTTTGAAAATGGAATTAATTAAATATATGTGTCTAAAATCTATAATACTTACATGCGAATGGAGCCACCCAGGAAATTCCTTTAATATAGTTTCGTATAGTTGTCGGTCATTGCGCCTGGGATGTGGTTGTCTTACGCGGCTCTCAAATAATGCCAAATATGGTTCAATCTCAGGTGTGTTGCTGAAGATGTAATGCGTCGCTTTAGCAAATTCATTGCTATCCAGAACCCTACGCTTTACGATGCTCCCAGCGGCTCCTGGGTAATTAAAAATAGAAATCTGAGGGTCGTTGCAATCTTCTGCCAGAACTTCATTTCTTTTTAAACTTGTGAAGTTTGTTGTTAGCTCAGCATCTAGGTAATCCAATCCCAAATATGAAGTCTCCAACTGTATATAAGCGTTAACAATACTTGCTTCAACCTCAGCTCTATTTCCTTTTTGGCCCAACTGTTTAAGACGGTATATGAAACGTTCAAATGGATACATCCAACGATAATGGACTGGACCGCCAAGCAGCACCTCATCAGCCAAATGAATAGGGAGGTGTTCCATTGAATCAAAAAATGACGGGGGGAATATTGTCTCTAGCTTACACAGTGTCGAAGCAATGTTCCTCTGCCAATGTTCCATTAGCTCAATGTGAAGTGAAGATGCACATATGTCTCGGAAAAATGTACACAACTCTGATACAGCTTCCCATATCTGTTTTGGTAAAAAACCCTTGAATGCAATGGGCATTAGACGCTCGATGAATACATGTGCATCGTGTGACTTGTACCCCACTAGCTTTAGGGTACTCAAATCAACCTTATTCCCCAAGTTCGAAGAAAACCCATCAGGAAACTGCAAATTCTTGAGCCAAACAAGTACAAGTTTTTGTTGTTCTCGTGTAAGCTGATACTTACCCTTGTTAGCCACCACACGATTTCAAATAGTTTTCAGTTCTAGTTCTGGTCTCCGACAATATAACCCGATATCTTTTCTGCACTTTACACCGTCGTCCTTTGTTTTCCCTTTCACATCCATGACAGTGTTGAATAAATTTTCAAAAAAATTCTTCTCAATGTGCATAACGTCAAGGTTATGCCTAAGCTTGATGTCAACCCAGTATGGAAGTTCCCAGAAAATTGATTTCTTCGTCCAATTGTGCCACACCCCGTGGCCTTCCAACACCTCGTTCATACCTTGCTCCCATATATATTTTAAGTTACGAACTCTTTCAAACACTTCGTGACCAGAGCGAAATGGGACTGGACTGTCGAAGTCTGTTCGATCTCTATAGAAATTCCTAGAATTCAACCGATACGGATGATTCTGCGATAAAAATCGTCTATGACAACCAAAATAAGACACTTTTCTTCCATTCTTCAACACAAATGTCTTAGTGTCATCCATACAGCACGGGCATCCGAGTTTTCCCTGGGTTGACCACCCCGAAAGCATTGCATACGCAGGGAAATCGGATACAGTCCACATCAAAGCTGCCCGCAAGGTAAAACATTCTTCCCGACTAGCATCATATGCTTCGACGCCAACACTCCAAAGATGTACCAAGTCATCAATAAGAGGCCTCAAATATATGTCCAAACGTTTCTTTGGATTTGATGGCCCAGGTATTAGTATAGTTAACCAAATGAATCGCGTCTTCATACTCAACCATGGGGGTAAGTTGTAGGGTGTCACCATTACGGGCCAAATAGAGTATTGTTTGGTTGACATGCCCCATGGATTAAATCCATCGGTGCATAAGCCTAACCTTACATTACGCGGCTCGGAAGCAAAGTGTGGATGGCAACGATCGAAATGCTTCCAAGACTGTCCATCTGAGGGGTGAACCATGCGAGACCCTTCCTCCCTTGGCCTTGTGTGCCATGACATATCTGCTGCTATAGCTTCTGATAAAAATAGTCTTTGTATTCTCGGTATAATCGGTAAGTAAAACATCTCACATCTCGCCCGCCGTTGGTACGATGAAGAACTCTCAGCGCGTCTTGGACGATGATATCTTCGTTCCTTGCAGAAACGACAGTTTGTCAAAATTTCATCTTCACCATAGTAAATCATACACCCTGCAACACATACGTCAATCCGTTTGTACTCCATTGCGAGATCGGATACCAATTTCTTTGCTTGTTTGAAAGAACCAGGGATATTGTTATCTCCACCAATCATGTTTTTCATTGTTCCACAAATGGTATTAAATGCCCCTTCAGAAAAGCCATAGTTAGCTTTTGCTGCAAGCATTTTCATGTTAATCGATAGTTGTGTCTCAGTCGTGCAACCTTCGTATGCTGGCTCTGAACATGAATTTAAGAGGTTGAAGAATTTACTCGCTTCGGGATTCTCATATTGCTGCCAATTCAGACCCGTCGAATCTGGAATACAATCAATGTGATGTGTATCTTGATCGTCATCTTCATTGTTATCATTTCCAACATCGTGGGTATTACCAAACATGTGATGTGTGCTCGGCCCAGGTATGTTTGTGCACGGATCTCCGTAAGTGAATAGATCTTCGCCGTGCAACGTCCAATTATAGTAATTTGGTGTGAACCCGTACTTGTACAAATGCTCCTCCATCATTCTAATATTAATAAATCGACGATTCTTACATTTCGTACAAGGGCACCGGATTTTGTTGTCGGATGAAAGATGCCCGTTAGCCACAGCGGTTTCCACAAATTGATTTACTCCGGCGATGAAAACATCATTACAGTACGACGCACCATCACCAGCAGCCTCGTACATCCATCTCCTTACCTCAATTAAAAATTCCATGCCACAAATTCAACAATTTGATACGGAATGAAATTAGGATCTGTAGTTCAACAAGGGCTGTATTACCTTCCCCATCACCAGCCGCCTCGTCTTATAAGGGCTGTATTATCCTATATATTCAACAACGCTTTCTTCATAAGCGCTGTAATAGCTGATAATTTGCACAGCCCTTTCGACGTAAGCGCTGTTTTTACAATTATATAACATCATTATATTTTAAGTGTTGGATAAGAACATCAATAAAAAATTTTTGAAGAAAAAAAATAAGTACAAATATGATTCACATACAAGCAATTAAAAAATTTTTTAAAAAAATTAAAACATATGAAATTCATTAAATTATTAATATATACATCACAACAGCCAAAAATGTTACTCGAAAGAAATATTTGGAAATTACTGCATATACGCAAAGTGCTGAACAATGAAGTCAGAACCACATGGGAAATAGAAACTAAAGCTGAAATTCGACAGGATTGCGAGCCAATTTCAACGTCAAATAGTACATAAAGCTGAACACGAGTGCGAGTTATTTTCAACGTGAAATAGTACATAAAGCTGGAGTGTACAGGAGGCCACGATGTCCTCAACGTAAACAAGGGAATCTTCGCTCCAGTAATATTAAAGGTAGACCATATTGAGGATCCCACCACACCGAAACCTGTTATTGGAAAGATAGCCTTAATTGAGTATCCAACCACTTAGGAACATAGCCGTATATTACCATAATAAATATGGTCAAATATTATTTGCAGATATATAATATTAGAATTCATTGTTCAGACAATGTAATAATTATAAAGACAATACGAATTACGAATTAAAGCTAATCCGGGGGTATACATTTACCTGAATTCAACCACTTGGCGGTGACTTAGTTGTAGGAGACCCATGAGGTGGAGGTTTGTCAACTTCTTCATCACCATGAGGTGAGGCTGCATTCCAATACGGTCCTTCTACACTGGAATCTTCGTCGTCTATGTATTTTTCCGCATCGTGTCGGTATTTTTCCGCACTATAGCTGTGAACTCCGTTACACGCAGAGCCGTTGTCACATGAGTATATACCACCCTGTTGTGAGCAAATATACACTTCGGTACCGCCGGATTCATCTCCGGAGCTCGAACCAAATATACGGTCAGCTTCCGAATTGGAACACATTATGATGAACTGGTATTTAAGTTTGGTCTGGATGATTGAGTATCCAAAACCATGTATATGTGTACTTATAAAGGGAATGAGATTTCCATTGATATTACGTGTCACCTTATACGATGTCGTACATACACGAAACACAGCGTAGTTATTTAGTGTACGTGTAGGTGTAGTAAACAGGCAGCCATTTCAACAGCGCTTATACTATAAACGCAGTACTTGATTACTATAAGATGGCGCCTTTAATAGAAACGCATTTGTTGGGTTTAACAATGACAGCGCTTATAATGGAAACGCTGTTTTTTAGTCTCATACATATGTAATTAGGCAGCCATTTCAACAGCGCTTATACTGTAAACGCAGTACTTGATTACTCTAAGACGGCGCCTTTAATAGAAACGCTGTTGTTGGATTTAACAATGACAGCGCTTTTAATGGAAACGCTGTTTTTTCGTCTCATACATATCACTTGTCTGAAAACCCTATCTTATTTTCATTCTGTTTCTATTTGCTGGTCCCGGTATCTGAAAATTTCACTGCCGTCTTCGGGCCCCATCGGATCTAACTGACTGCCTGGTAAAAGGTAAGTTCGTTTTGGATGTTCATTGTATTGAATTCTCTTCGTCTCCGATTATACGTATATATGGTCAACTCGCCGTCCGCCGTCGCCATCGTTTTGTAACTGATTTCAATCCCGATTTGTGTACTTTAGTTAGGAGTCAGTGTAAACCATAGAAGGCGTCCTGGTATGTAACTGATTTCAATACATATGTTGTTTAATTGACAGACGATGGTTGACTCACAAACTGATAATGCGGGAAGTTCTTCTAGGCGTAAGCAAAGAGGCCGAAGCACTCTGAAAAGCTTAATCCAGCGGCATAGGGAAACAGGCACCAAGGAGCCGGTTACGTTAGAGGGAGATGGAACTATTGCCGGTGAAGTATCCACTTCATTCACAACCTACCTTGGTAATGACGTTATATCTTAATTGAGGTGCATATACCCTGCGATTAACGAATATTTTCAGATATCAGTTGCAATCAATATGATATATACATGCAGGCATTGTTGTAAGATCACGAGTTCCAATTACATATGGAACTTGGAAGTCTGTACCAGTTGAGCAGAGGGATATGGTGTGGCATGATATGATGGTGTGTATAGTATTGTAACACAGTCTGTTTTTCAACAGTAATGCAATTATTAACATTGGGGATTTTTGTAGGCATTGTTTGATGTGCCACAGACTGAGCTAACCTGTAAGTTTAAATCGAGGGAGATGCGGGCTGCGGCTAGAATGTGGAGAAACTTCAAGAGTGAGATAGCGAACCAGTATATATTTGGCCCGAAACAAGGAGAGGATCCGAATATCAAGTACCCTTTCATTGGTACAGAAGCCTGGAATTCGTTTGTCGAACAACGGTCGACTCCCGAGGCACAAGAAATGAGGGCGAAGAACATTGATCGAGCGAAATCTAACCAGTACCAGCACACATTGTCTCGTGGCGGCTACAAGAAGGCAAAGGGGGAGCTTGTTATGGAAAAGAAAGCGCAGATGATTGAGCAAGGTTTGATATCGACAGGGGAAGAGCCTGTCGTCCACATTGAGAGGCATGAAGTATGGAAGAAGGGTCACCAAAGGAAGAATAAGGAGTACGTTAATGACTCGATGAGGATGGTGGCTGAGAAAATTGTAAGTTACTATTTTAATTTATAGCACGTCAACTGCTGTGGGTATGCTGAAATAAATATATCATATTTACAGGATGAATTGCAAGTCTTGTCTAGTCAAGGACGATTTACGTCACGGGGACGGAAAGACATACTGACGGAGGCGACGGGGAAGGACGAGTACCCCGGCCGCACACGGGGGGTAGGGAGTTTGGTAGGTTGGACTGATGTATTTGGTAGGCAGTCTCCTACGTGCAGCACATGCTCCGCTGTTACTTCGCACGCGCCTACCCTGCTTAGCCATCATAGTGGGTCGAATACATGCCCGTTTACGGATATACCCGAGGTTTTATGAATTCATTTCATATTCTGTCCATAAATGACAATGCATTTCATTCAATTTGATCTAATAATGTTGTTTCATCATCACAACAGATTGGGAAAAAATGCATACTCCACGTTTCTGGAGGTTTGGAGACTGGCAAAGAAATCGTCGCAATTGGCAAAGTGATGCCAGGACGAATCGTCCAATATCAAGAGTTGGACGATGACATGGTCAAGGTGATTATAGACGATGCGATCGTACTAACTGCTGAGTTGCCACAGAAGTTCGGTTACATGGAGACAGTAAAGGATGCATTGCATGCCTTTGTGGGATGGCCGAAATGTCTAGTAGACGTTGATGAAGAGGTACCTCACACAATTTGTTTTTATCACGATACACAAACATGGGATTTTTTTAATCATGTGATATACATTTTGTTTTCTCAGCGATATGACGAGACCCGCTTCTTTAAACTCCAATGCTCGAGTTTCGACAACGAAGATATCAGCAGAATGAGTATGGCATGCCGATTTCTTTACGAGCACGCTTGCGGGATGGCCAAGTCAACTCTATACTCGGTGTACATCAATAGTGAAGTGTTTGGTAACGATTGCTATGTGGAATTGAACAATGAGTGCATTAAGGAGTTCACCACCTTCCAAGCTATCGGTGCAGCAGCAGTCGAAGTGTACATAAGGTAATTCGTAGGGATATGGTTACAAGATTAAAACAAATGTCACTAACTTTATCATATGGCTACAGGTTTATCCACGATAAGCTGCGACCGGGCGTTCGTTTTGGATTCTTCAGACCGAGCTATGTGACGCCATCAGAGGACTTCGATAATAGGGTCGAGTTCTTCCAGAGGAGATTGAAAATGCGGACTACGAGCGTAAATTATGCTACTTCCTTCCATACATCGATGTCAAAGCGTAAGTGGATTTTATAATTTACGTTCTGTATTTTTCATTAAATGGCTATGAACATATTATACATTGTTTGAAACGTTTGTTAGGTTTCATTGGATGCTGATTGTAATCTTTCCTAAAAAACGAGTGGTCCTTTGGCTTGATCCTATGGCGAAGGCGCCCTCCACTGATGCGGTTAACTTTGTTAACACGTAATGAATTATTTTACTCCACGTTTCTATTCACCGTACAACAGTAGCTACAAACTGCTGATAGTACTAACGTTTGTATTGCAGTAGCATGTGCATGTGCTTAAACATCCCGTCGGCAAATAACATAATGTGGAAGACAGTCACGGTATTCACATAACAAATATAGAATAATTAATATTGCAGCCACTAGTGTGAAATGTTTAGCATTTTTTCATTGGAATGTGTATTTTTTTCAGTGCCCGAGCCAGCCTATACCGTCGGATTTATGTGGTTACTATATCGTGCAATATATTTACGACATTATCAAATTTGTTCAAGATACAAACGCATCGCTCGAGGACGACATCAGACAAGTAAGTATATACAAAGATAAAATTTATTATTCATGAATTCAGACTTGTCCTTAAAATTGGTAACACTAAATTTGTTTAATTTTACAGTGTTTCCCCTTTGGAGTACAATCATATAATAACAATGTGCTTGACGGTATTCGAGATGAGTTTGCAAATGGTTTGATTACGTACTTGCGACAAGTGTATCATATTTTATAAATATCCCTTATTTCGTATAAATTGTTATTAGATCGCTATGTAAATAACGAGTCAATGTATGTAAATTTCGTTTTTTGGAGTGAATTAGAAAGAGTAGAAAGAGGGTAAGAGTTTGAAGTGAATCTGAATTAGAAATGTTCTTTCAAAACATAAGTGGTATATAGTTAAATTGACTAGTGCCGTTGTACATCAATAAGTTACGTTATGCACCGAATACAGAGATGTTACTTTTGTTGACTAAAAACATCACGTCAAATAATTTACGGATGAGGCGACTGTGGGGAACGTGAAATCCTTCCTCTCCTTAGCGAATACAGCATGTTATTGACGATCACTTTACATCTCCTCATAAAATTACGCCGAACGCGACTCTCTTGATGAGCATCCCAGGTAGCTATATTCTGCAATCAAAAAAATTTAAATACCAACTATATCATTGAACACAATATTTCATTGTTTACATTTATTGAGTTAACGCTTAGTACCTGAAATTCCTCATACCAAATTTCCTTAGCATTTCGTGGGATCAAGCTCCATGATCTCCACGATGAATCCCAGCATGTTGATATGCATTCTCGTGCAACCCTTTGATGAACATCGAACGGAAAGAAACTTACAAAGTTTAGATCAGAAAATTAGTAAATTTATCAAATCCAACAAACTGAGCTTTACAGTAAGTTCTCACCAGTTTCCTCCAACAGGTATAACATGCTGTCTAGGATTGACATAACGTCCACGGTAACCGACACGATCAAACGAAGGAGACATGTTTATGCAATTTCTGAATTCCAAGGAACCACGTTCTGACCAGATTTTTGTTGTTTAAGTGTCGTAAAAGGTGTGGCATATATATATAGTGCAAATATACTCTGAACATTTTTAAATAATCAACGGTCATAACTAATAACGGTAATATAAATGCAACGGCTAATTGACCTGACTCAGAAGAAACAAATTGAAAATATGTTGGACATAAGACAGCGCTTCATATTTAGACGCTGTCTGATTTGCCCTTTTCCACAGCGCCTATTAGTTTAAGCGCTGTCTTATTTTCCGTTTCATACAGCGCCTTCCAGTTAAGCGCTGTTAAGAATTTTTAAAACAGCACTTTTATGAAAAGCGCTGTTTTATACTTAACAGTTTCACAGCGCTTAACTCAAACAAGCTGTTATATATCAACATTACACAGCGCTTTCTCTGTAAGCGCTGTCGATTTGAACGAATCATTTTTAAAAAAAATGTATGGTCGGAACCAAATTTCGTTGATGACGGAATATAAGGGGACAACTAACGGTAATAAAATGCCGGAAAGTTCACGAAATTAACACTCCCAAAATTTCCCCGAATTTTACCTCAATATTCCGTCTAATGAATTCCGGCAACTTTCCTTCTCATGTGTGCAGACGGAAGTTCTTTTCACGAACATTTGACGGAAATATAACGAATATTATTTGGATAACGGAAATTTGCCGGAAATATAACGGATTACTTTCCATCAGCACTTTATGTGACGTTGTAGTGACGGAATTTGGAGGCGGTAAAATCCCAAAAATTTGTAGTGTAAAGAGGTTAAGGGTAAGGAAAATGTTCGTTATCAGGGTAGTTTATGTTGTATTTAAATCAATGTTCTAGAAATCGGCTACCTAGGAAATTTTTTTCTTGATGCCGATTAGATTTTACTTTAATCGGTTAGCAAATCGGGGGAGCGATTATACACCGATTAAGCGACGCTTGGATGGTCAAGGCGGCGTCTAGGCGGCTGCGCGAGCATTAGGCGGTTCGGCGACTTGCGAATCGGGATGTAAGAAGATATCAATATCTGTGTTTCAGAAAACCCTAATTATTCGAGGCGGAAGCGGAATTCATCTGTAGCTATATTCATGTGCTATAATCAGTGTTCAGAAATCGGTCGCCCAGGCCACTAATTTCTGTAATCAGATATGATTACCCAAATCGGACTAACAATGGGTGATTGAGTGGCATCTGGGCGAATGCGCTATGCCCAAAAAAATCATGGAAATCGGAATTCCGCGTTTGCAGAAAAATCCTAAAAAATGGGCGAGACAATGTTGATGAGATAAAATATTAAAATCTATGACTGGACTTTCATAGTTAAATTATTGTGCTGGCCCAAAATGTTTTGTTTTTAGGGATTTTTAGCATTTCCTTATCATTATAGATTGAAAAAACAAGTTAATTAAACGTGTACAAATTACAAATTAGTAGTTTTAATGTTATAAGAGCAGGGATTTTGATAAAGTATTTTTATAAGTATAAATTCAATGCCACAACGGGTTGCGATCCGGTGAGAAGTGGCTTTTTGGTGAGAAATAAGAATCAATTTGGGTCTTCATTTTTCTAAATCAACAGCCAAGATTACATACCATAATTTTCAAAATAAACCCCTAATCTACGTTTGTGGGGTAATTTAGTCCGAAAGAAAATTCTTGCAAAACCTAAATTCTGCATCACCTGCGTTCAAAGGCCATTCACCATCCGAATCGATAAATAAAAATCGTTGTCGTTCAAGGGCGTTCAACATCAGAGTCACCGTCGTCCAAGGCCGATTCAAGGGCGTTGATAGATATTGAATCGCCGTCGTCTATCAGACGCGAGGCGGTGACGAAGCGCGCGAGAAAGAAATCGGAGCTGTGTACTTATCTTGTCATTGCTGTAATCCTCCCCTCTCTCTCCTCTTCGATCGATCGATGTCATCCCCAACGCGTAGTCATCTGCGTCGGTTCTAGGGTTTAAAGCGATGGAGAAGACGGCGACGAGATTAGAAGTAGTAGCCTGGGAAGTTTTTGTGCTCGCTGCTATTTGTGGACGTTTATATCACAAAGTACTGCAATTTGGTTTCTTGATTTTTTTGGAGCAATGTTGTAACGTATATCATCCGACATTTCAAACTAAAATTCGTAGCAATTACAAACAAAACTAGTAACAGTCACTATGACAGGTACGAATTTTAAACAGAATGCTATGCATTTTAACTAAAAAGCCACGCATTATAAAATAGAGTTAACCGAGAAAAAATAAGACCAAGAAAATAGGATCTGAAGCTACGCATTTTAACTAGAAAGCTACGAATTTTGCGCACGACTGATCGTTCTTTTCGAGAATCGAGAAAAAATAGGATCCGAAGCTTAACACAATTACTGGTATACCCTTTAACCGTATTTAAAACATAATTATGTGCAAATAATCTTATTAATTAATAGCCATTAGATCTTTAATCCAACGGTGATTAAAACTTCTCATTTCTCATGAATTATGCCACTTCTCATATGTAAAAAGCGTAAGGGTAAGTACGAGACATCAATATATAGTGGAAACCCAAATACTCGATGCAAGTATCTGGGAAAAACCACTACCTTCTAGTTTCCTAAAAGGATTTCGGAACAATCACTTGTATTGATGAAGTTCGATTACAAGGATTATACTCTTACCCAAACCACACTCAGTGGTGTTCCGTCCTTCTCTCAGACCGACTTAGTGAAGGTGTAATCCGGTTGTAATCGCACCGCAAGTGATCTTCCACTTCTGGCTCCGATCGATCACTGGCTCCCTCCGAAGTGCGCTCTTGATCTTCCGACTCAAAGCTTCTTCGAAACAGCAATCTCTGGTCGTTCTTACTTCCATAATTACGCAGCCAAGGATTCCCGTTCAAGCACACATGAAGGGCAGCCGTAGCATCCTTTATATAGTAGCACATCAAACCGGGTAGCCCTAGATTTCCTTGGAGAAAATCTCTCTACCTTGCACGACAAGTTCGAACAAGATCTTCCAGTTGAATCGTCCATCCCATAATGTCTTCATCATCCTTCCAATTTGATCGTCCCATTCCGATCTAATTGGATATGCTATTGAGATAAAGTTTCCTAAAATCTCTCACGCAATATTCCCAAATCAAACCAATTCCAAATCTTGTTACTAGCATCTCAAACTGATCTTGGAAATATACCAGCATATATGTATGCTATAACCGACCTTGGGAGCAAAGATCCACCGAGAATATTTATGGAAATATTCTCGTCCTCAAACCGAGGTACTGCTACTTCTCAGAGATCAGCGCAATGTCTTGCACACTCAAGTAGCCGTTACTTCCAGAGTACCTGTACTTAAACCTGCGCACTCAAGTAACACATCAGCAGGATGTTTGTCCATCAAAACACACTGGAGTATACGTCCTCCAGACGTATGCCTACTCCAGGGGTATCGTACTCCAACAATTTCCCACTTTTTGATGATGACAAACATCCTCTTCACAAGAGATAATAATAGCATGAAACATATGTGTATATTAACCTCTACACAGTTATTAAGCTAACAAATCTTTGATGAGGGAGATTTCAAACTCCCAACCTAGTCCAACAAAGCAACACATTTCCAGTTTACGTTATATCAACATTTTAAGTTAATGAATCTTTGAGGAGGGAGATTTCAAACTCCCTGGTTATCTTTAGCGTATGCAGTTCCCCCTCACACGTAGCCTATTCCTGTGCATACAACAGAGATCACATTTCATTGAATATTCATTCGACACTTGTCAGTTTACCTTTTTAGTCAGTCACGTGATGGACATGGATCACATTCCCCCTCAGAGTACGCTTCCTCTTATCTTCCCCCTTTTGGCATTATCAAAAATCTCAAGTAGTATTGTTAGAGCAATAATGAGTAAGTCCATAGTGCAATTCAATCATCACACCATTAGAGTATGCACGAGTTCAAAGACCCCCTTTGATTAATTGAAATCATAACAGAACGAGTAGAGAACACGATGATATAATGTACCCGGGAGGCGATACTGGTGCCTTTCTTGGCAGGAGTGGTGGCCTCGGTGGAGCTAACCTCCATCGGCTTTGCTGCTGCTGCCGGAGCGGGTGTGTTAACTTCGTCAAAGAGGACTATGGCGGCGGGGGAGATGTCTGCCGGCTCATCGAAGATGGAATCGTCGGAGTAGGCAGCAGCACGGGTGTTGGTGGAGGATGCCATTGAACTGATTTCAGAGATTTGCTTGAGAGGAATTTGGGGCTTTTAGGGTTTGAAAAATGTGAGTTGCCCTGTACTCTCCTCCTCCTTATTTATAGCAGCCTCCACTCATGTACCAAAATTCGAATTTCCAAAGTAAGACGCTTCAGATACTCGGTGCTGATTATTCGGACCAGTATTGCTAAAATTTGAATTCCAATATTTGATCATCATTGTAGATACACAACATCATTATTCCTGATTTTTTGCTCGAAATATCAACCATCACACATACAGTGTCGGCAGGGAGTACCAGTCAGCAGTCTTTTCACTTTCTCTCTCTTCATAAGTGTTGCGTCTTCCAATCCAACTAACTCAATCATTTCCCTCCCAGTACCGTTCCCTTAAAAAACTCCCGCCGCTTGTCAAAGAAGGGATGTGATGTGGTGGGGTTACCCGAGTGGTATGGAATACATCACACAGAACAAAACAAAAATATGCAGAACAAACATGAGCCAGTAGTGTATGTAGAGAGAACATGGTACCTCATAGGGATAACTTCCCGTATAGTGTAAAGCAAAGGGATCATAGGAGTGAAACCCTTATGAGGAAGCTTAGGGACGGCCGTAGAAACCTTCCATCACTTGGGCTTGTAGTGAGGGATCAAAACATCAGGAAGGTTCTTTTTTGTCAGAAGGAAACTTTCTCATTCCTCTTGTTCAAGCAGCTCATAAGTTATATAATCAATTAACTAGAGGGTTGCGGAGTCACGATTATACTCATAGGTGAGAATGGAAGGAATAACACAAATAGATCACACCAATATGCTCGGAATACGTTTAAGGTTTTCTCACCAATCATCGGGGGCATGACGAGGATGCGGTTTCAGTTGAGGGAAATCATCCCCAGCTCCAAACGAAGCTTTTCGAATGGCTCCCTGTTTAGTGCCTTTGTGAATATATCAGCAATCTGATCTTCTGTCCTGCAAAATTCCATGCACACCATACCCTTTTCTACACAGTCTCTTACGAAGTAATGTTTAATTTCTATATGCTTTGTCCTAATGTTTTGTACTGGGTTTTTAGAAATATTTAAGGCACTAGTATTATCACCGAGTAAGGGTACATAATCAAAAGTAATACCAAAATCACTTAGCTGTTGTTTGAGCCACAGTAGCTGCGAGCAGCAGGCTGCATCTGCAATGTACTCTGCCTCAGCCGTGGATAGCGCCACTGAGTTTTGTTTCTTTGTGGCCCATGACACCAGACACGATCCCATGAACTGTGCCATTCCTGATGTGGATTTCCTATCCGTTCTGTCCCCTGTAAAGTCAGCATCGGTGTATCCGACTAGACGAAGGTCAGCATTTTGAGGGTACCATAGGCACAGGGTATCAGTACATTTGAGGTACCGCAGAATCCGTTTCACTGCTTTGAGGTGAATCTCCCTGGGATCAGCCAGAAAACGGGCACACAGACACACACTGTACATAATATCAGGTCTACTAGCGGTAAGATAAAGAAGTGAACCTATCATTCCTCTGTATAGTGTTTGATCTACTTTTGGTGAGCTCTCATCCTTTCCGAGAGAGTCATTTGGGGAGATCGGTGTGACCATGGTACTTGAATCCTTCGTTCCGAATTTCGCTAGCATCTTTTGGAGATACTTTTGTTGGTGGATTCTGGTACCATCCTTCACTTGTGCCACTTGAAGTCCTATAAAGAACTTAAGTTCCCCCACCATGCTCATCTCAAATTCACTTTCCATGAGTTTAGTGAATTTCCTTACAAGAGAGTAGTTAGTAGAACCAAATATGATATCATCGACGTATACCTGTACCACGAGCGTGTCCTTTCCTTCCTTGAGTAGAAATAGAGTCTTGTCTACTTGTCCTCGTATATACCCATGAGTTAAGAAGAATTATGATAGCATATCATACCAGGCTCGGGGAGCCTGCTTTAGCCCATAGAGTGCCTTGTCCAGGATATATACGTGGTCAGGATGTGTTGAGTCCACAAAGTCAGGGGTCTGGGCGACGTACACTTCCTCCTTGAGTACCCCGTTCAGAAACGCTATTTTTACATCCATCTGCTGTAGTTTGAATCCATGGTACGCTGAGTATGCAATTAACAGCCCGATCGCCTCCAACCTTGCTACAGGGGCGAATGTTTCATCGTAATCTATCCCTTCTTGTTGATTGTATCCCTTTACTACCAGTCGAGCTTTATTCCTTATTACATCCCCTTTATCGTCCAGCTTATTTTTGAAAACCTACTTGGTTCCAATAATTGTTCTTCCGGTTGGACGTGGAACTAGTCTCCATACTTTGTTCCTTTCGAATTTGTGTAGTTCTTCATGCATGGCCTTCACCCAGTCTTGTTCTCTCAAGGCTTCTTCAACGTTCCTGGGCTCAAGCAGACAAACAAAAGCAGTGTGAGCATGACTATTAACAAAAGAAGTATTGATAGCCTCACCCCAGAAGCTTCCCGGAAGACCACTAGCTAGTAACAGCGTCCTTTTCATATCTTCCAGGGTTCTGTTCTTCCTTTCTACGACCCCGTTCTGTTGAGGTGTTCTAGGTGCGGAGAAGTTGTGATTGATTCCCTTGGACCTGCACAAGCATAGGAATTGTGAGTTATCAAATTTTGTTCCATGATCAGTACGCATACTTGACAAGGATAAGTTTAATTTTCTCTCCACATCCGTCATCCAAATCTCAAATTCTGCAAACACTTCATCTTTGGAGGTAATAAAGATAGTCCATGTATATCTAGAGTAATCATCAACAATTACGAAAATATAGCGATTACCTCCGAGGGATCTGGTCCACATAGGTCCATATGAATTAACTGAAGAGGTCGGGTTGAACTTACCTCAGTTTTGGACTTGAAAGATGATCTAACCTGCTTACCTTTTACACATGCATCACACATATTCTCCAGTTCACTTTCAACATGTGGGAGTCCACTTACCAACTCCATTTGATGTAGCTTTGAAAGGAGACGTACGCTTGCATGTCCGAACCTTTTGTGCCACAGCCCTGTATCTTCTGTTTTTAATGTGAGGCACAGTTTCGTCTCAGGGATAAAGGATGAATCAACTATGTAAATTTTTCCGGCATGCTTTCCTTTCAAAAGTGTCCTCCCTGTACTAATGCACTCAACATAGCACTCATTAGCAGTAAACAGTACTCGATTCTTTCCGTTCTGGCATAATTGGGAAACACTGAGCAAATCATAACTAATACCCTCTACCAGACTCACATCATTAATACGAATTTTGTCATTGAGTTTTACCTTTCCTATCCCAACGATCTCACCTCTACTTTTGTTTTCGAAAGTAACTGGTCCTCCTGAGTGAGGTCGAAGAGAGGTATACCATCCTGCATTCCCTGTCATGTGAATGGATCATGCACTGTCTATGTACCAGGGACCGCTCCTCCTTCCACCCTACAAGCAAAAATATGTCAGTTTTTACGTACCCAAACTAAGTTAAGCTTATTTGGTTTGTGTCCTGCTCGTTGATCCTTGGATTTCTTGTTCTCAGTTCTTTTCATGGCATCATGACAGTTGTAATTTTCGTATAGTCAAAAACAATTTATAGTGATGACCGGTAAGACAGGTGTCGAACCCAAGGGAGCAATTCGTTATGCGCTAGGAGAATCAAGTTTTCTACTTAGCTATTCCTTCAAATCAATTATGAGATGGTTTCAAATTTTAAACTAACAACGAAATGGTTTCAAGGGGGTTTTTGTTCAATTTAAAGAGAGTTTCGAGGGGTTACTCCCCTCCTTGGAATTTCCCAATGATCATGTACACAAGAGTTAAGTCATTCATAGGTGTCAATTGGTTTAAAACCTAGCTTAGACTAAGGTAGACAAATTCTCATTTGAATCTAGTCCTAGTCAAGCTATCCTAGTTAGAACCTCACTTTCTCAAGTTATTGATTCACTCTATAGCACTATTATCCTTGGAATCTCTTCCTAAGGTAATAAATGCTATAGGCTTTAAGTTCTAGTTAACCTCACATTCATGCGTTAACTCTCATAAACACTAGATATGATCATTTCCACCATATCCAAATCATCACTAAGCTCTCTCGATACTTAGATCAAATTCTAAGACCAACTTAGATCAAATTCTAAGACCAACATGTCACTTAGGCATTTTATCAAACACTTGGTAACATATCATTGGATGAGCATTTAGTGAAAGTGAAATCAATACCATAGATGGTATGTTCAATGTGTATACATGATCAAAGAGTACCAAGGAGGGTTGTAAAACCCTCAAAACACAAGGGGACTACTCACACATCATGTAAGACACCATGGTGTGAGTAGGGTTTATAGCAACAACAAAGAGAATAGAAGAAGGATGATTAATCCTAATGTCTCCCTTTGATCTTCACTCCTCCTTGGTTGGATGATAATTGAAGACCTTGATTTGATCTCTTCTTTTGGAAATTTTCCCCCAAGATGCCAGCTCCCTAGGTCAAACATGCCACTTTCTATTTATAGCCTCGGGTAAAAATTTCTGCTTTAACAAGTCCAGCCGGTCGGCTTGTCCTGGCGTCCAAATCCCAGCCGATCGGCTGCTGCAGGGCAAATTCAGTCTCTTCTGAGAACTTAGTCAGCCGACCGGTTGGAGATGTTCTTGATGCAGGGCTATCTAGACGCTTTAGTCAGCCGGTCGGCTGGTGAGTCTACCCGACCGGTTGCGAAAATCTCTTGTTACAGGCCACCTGTTGTTCCCCTTCAGCCGACCGGGTGAGCTTCTCACCTGACCGGTGGAGATGTTCTTGATGCAGGGCTATCTCGAAGCTTTATTCAGCCGGTCGGCTGGTGAGTCCACCCGACCGGTTGCGGAAATCTCTTGTTGCAGGCCATCTGTTGTTCCACTTCAGCCGACCGGTTGGGCTTGGGCGATTGCTGAGGCTCCTGATACCTTTAGTCAGCCGACCGGCTGGTTCAGGGGAGATCCTGAGCCGGTCGGCTGAGATCCTTATCTACCCATATTTTGCTCCAAATCTCTAGTTTTTCCCTAGTTTTCGTATTTTGGCGTCGACACTAAGAATATCTTGTTTGTACCCGAGACGTACGAAAAGGGATTAAATGACATCAAAATATCGTCGGAAATGAGCCAAAGCTATAGTGAAATATGGTCATTAATCAATCGAAAACTTGACTGATCAACACTCCACACTTAAGCTTTGTTCGTCCCGAACAAAGTATGAAAATATGTCAAGGTCATGCAAATGGCGAAATGCTAGTGGTGCTATGTTTTTCGTCTATTTGCCTCACTAACTTTCACAAGGTCTCGATCATTATTCCTAAACATATTATTGAAAGAAAAACAAAAATATGTAAAATCTAACTAGCTCCTTTTCGTAGGCGTTACGAATGCATTTAATATATGCATTAAGCCTTTAAACCCCTAGGCTACCCTAGTGGACGAGTTATTGTCTCGTGAGAATTTTCAGAAATGGGAATACTCACAAATCCCAAATGCACCTATCCCATGAGAATGAATTCAAGAGTGCTTAACCGAGGCGAGGATTTCTCAAAACAAATCCCTCACCCCAAGCTAGAACTACCATCACAATATCATTAAAAGAACTTTTGAACCATTTGAGTACCAACGAGGTTGTGCATTCAAGATCATCAATACTAGAGCTATCAAATGTCTCATCCAAAGTTCCACTCATTTTCAAGGCAATACAATAGAAGAAAGTTACTAGTTTTGCACAAAAGAGTGTCAACCGCTCACCTATGCTAGCTTGGGCTAGTCCATGGGCTCGCCACACGAAACTCATTCCCAAGTTTTAGGCGCTTAAGCCATAATCCATAAGGGAAGAGGAGTTCGACACTAGAGTTCTTATAAAACAAGCAAAGACCAAATGATAGTTCCCGTGCAAGCACAAGGGTCGTCCAAGAGTTAATCCAACTAGCACACAATGCAAATGATGAATCCCGCAGAAATGAAGAATGGAGGAAAACATAGAGTCAAGTTTTAAGTGCTTCTTATTTTCTTTTTAAAATGGCCTTCGGCCTACAAATGCTTTCGAGGGGGAACTTTTCTTCCTAACCCCCGGCATTTGTATCGTTTTTTGAAGCAAAACTTCTCTAGTACTTGAGAAAGTTTTTAGTCGGGGTTTTGCCCTCTTTGACCACAATTTTTTTTTGTTGGGGCCTATTTTTTGCCCTCTTTTGACTCCACACTTAAAACTTGACAATATGCTCAAAAATGTATGGAATGTGCGGGAACAAACATGAACAAGGCACCATGTTAGAGAAACTCAACTCACCAAGGAGCATTCAAAGGGTCTAAGTTTTTCGTGAAAGTTTTAAAACTGCTTGCTAAAACTCAATCCAAGGTATTTCAAGGAAAATACTTAGAGAATTAGATAGACAAGGGATAGCAACGACATTGATTCACAAGAATGCACATTCAAGGGACTAGGTCAGTTCTAAGTCCAAGATCCAATAAATGTGACAAATAGGCTAGATGTGATTTATAGGGATTTAGATTTGATAGTCACAAGCCTATGTGGTTAAAAACACTCTCATGTTAGGGATAAGGTGCATAAGATGCAAGTGTCCATCTAAGAATGATATGTATGGCATGAAAGCCTGTGAACTATGTGCAGTAACCCACTCCACACTTAATTCAAGCTTAGTCCCTAAGCGCAAAGAATGATAAAAATAAGACAAAGGCGCATAGGAACTCCCCTCGTTTGAAGAACGGGTCAAAAATCCAATGATATAACTCTTGGGAAATGAGAAGTGTTCATTTGGTTGCAAATGTAGACAAAGAAGGTGAATTTTAGACATGAGAAGAATGTGTAGATATGTATCCTGTAGAGCGAACAACATAAATTGTAAACACCTTCAATATCATAGGAATGTAGCATATAACCAAAGACAAGTCAAGAGTAAATCACCAAAATGGCATACATCATCCAAAATTGCGCCAAAATGCGACTTAACATCCAAAAACATCATCCAATGCAATAAGTCAACAAAGTGATATACATGAGAAAACAAAATGAAGCATGGACTCATGATGTAGCATCATCGCCTCCCCGAGTGGGATCTCTAGTAGTAACTCTATCGACCTCCTCCATGGTATCAATAAGTGGCGTGCCCGCCTCCTCGGGTCTAGTAGATGGCGTGGTAGGTAAGGGAGAGGTGGCACGAGGGACAGAAGGCCCTGGATCAACCGGAGGAGCATCAACTGGAGCACTAGAGCCTCTGATCATAGACAGTAGTGTAGCACGGAGCCACTCCGACTCCTGGCGGGCTCTCATAGCTTCCTCTCTAGCTCTCATAGCCTCCTCTCTAGCAAACTCCTCAAGTCTAGCTAAGCTACTCCTCAAGTCAGCAATGTCGGATGAGACCTTCTGTCGCCACTCGGCCAAATCATCTGTAGCACGTGGGGCACTCTCAACCACCGGTTCTTCCGCGGGTAACTCCTCAGCAATGGGAGCTTCGGGCTCGGAGGCCGCCGGTGAGGGAATATGAGAGGAAGGAGGGGATGGTGTAAGGTTGGCTAGGTAGTAGAGATGGTTGAGTTCCTTGAACAGCTTCCTCCGATACACCGAATAATCCCGAAGCTCCTTCTTATGAGGCTTCTTGTCTTCCGCCCAAGTCTTTCCATCTGCATTGAGAAGGCGCATATGTTTCATGGTGGGCACATCAAGGATTTTCTTAGATGGCTTGGGGCAACCCTCATGGCCAAAGGTGAAGTTACACCTTAAGGCAATCAATGTGATCAAGGAGCCTCCTCCCAAAGCAAGATTCCGCGATTTCTTCGTAACAATGCTCTCGAATCGGGAGGCAAAGATGGCAAGCCAATCGATGACATCTCCATGATCAATGGCCATCATTATCTACATATCGGGGATTGATAGCGACCTAGCCTCCTCCTTCCTAGTGTTCAACCCAATGGCTATAAGGTGGTCAATAACTTTCCAAACCGGGTCGGTGATGGCCGTAGAGTTGTATGATGCTACAAACCATTCTTGCCTCCCCTAGATCCTCTTCCAAAATCGACTCCGCTCATGATCACTGAATTTCCGCACCTCTATACCATTGGGAGGAAACTCAACCATTCTTGGACCACACTTTCGTTTATCTTGAATTTCCTCCCTCCCAATACAAACTTCCGGAAGAATTGCCCCTCTTCATCCTTAAACCATTCAAATGAGCACAGAAACTCCTCTACTACCATTTGGTAGGACCCCGGATCATCCAAAAATATGAAATTAAGCCCACTATAATGAAGTCTAGCATGTACCTCATCGGCGACTCCAAGGTCTCGAAGGAGTGTCATGTTGGGGTAGAGAGTTGCAACGGCCTTCTTCCCCTTCTCCTTGATGGTAGCATAATGCTGTTGGTGCCTTCCATCCTCGAACACGAGAGGCTCGGAGAAGGGGTAAGGGGTGGAGAGAGGCAAAGGGCCCTCCAATGGACATTCACTCGGCACTACTGGAACGAGTGCATCAGTGGTAGGGGCAGTAGGCACGGGTGAGGGCACTCTCGGAATGGGAGGCGCAGGGGCCTTCTTCTTCGGTTTCTTTGGTGCGGAGGAGGCTCCCTGTGAAGACTTGCTCTTCTTCTTAGGTGGTGGGCTAGGAGAAGGTGGTGCAGAGTTCATTTCCTCGCCCGAGCTGAGCTCTCTCATTGAAGCTCTTAATTGTTTCCTATTGCGAGTGGCAAGGGGTAAGTCATCCTCATCGATTTCGCTCGGTTCCTCAATGGGAATGTCTCTTGAAGGTTCTTGGGCTATTTCCTTGCCCTTAGACGTCGATTTGGAGGAGGAGGCCATTTTAGGCATGGTTGAATGGAGTGGTTTGAGAAACTGAGATTTTGCACTGAGACAGGGGATCAGCCGGTCGGCTGGGGATTGGGCAATTGGTCAGCCGGTCGGCTGGCGGGCGATTTCTATGTCGAAGTTAGGATTTTTCCGAGAGGCTTTGGCGACTGAAATTGATGCTTGGGGGTTGCAATAGGGTGGATATGGAGTGGATTGGGCGGTCGGACAGTCGTGTTTGGTGGAGGACGGAGTAGATCGGTGACGCGCGTCGTTTGACGCGTTAAATTTAATATTTATAATTCTCCTGCGTGAAACTAGCTAGTGGCAAGCAGGGTCGAACCCAAGGGAGCTGGTGTTGCTGAAGTTGTTACTGAAAACAATTAAAAAGGGGGATTTGTGAGCAATAATGAGTGCAAAAGAGAAAATAGCAAAAGATTCGAATCAGAGAGAGTGTTCAGCTTAGGGTTTCTATTGTGACATGTTTATCATCGACTGCTAAATATCTAATTTCATGTTTCTAAGTGTGGTCATTCCGACAAAGGTAACAAACCTAAGTATCCAGACAAAGGTGATACACCACAATCTAACCCGACAAAGGTGTTAGACTTCTAGTTCTTTCCTAAACTTAATAATCCGACAAAGGTATTATTTAGCCTAGGTGTTACGATCTTCCTTTACGACAAAGTTTCCAGTAGATATTAACGGTAAGAATTAATTGTTCAATTGAGCTTTGCGACAAAGCTTCCACTTAATCTAACAAGTTAATTCATGTGATGAAGCAAGAACTAGTAAAACATAAAATAGCATTAAGAACGAAGTCTCAAAACATGTGTCACAATGAACGAGACCCTAAACTGAATTAAAGGTTTAGCTACACATAATTATGGAAAAATGCATAATGAAAGTAGGGAAATCTTCTCTCTCGTCGAAAGCTTGCGTCTTCTCCAGAGCTGTCTTGGTCTTCGTGGAATAAGATATGATTGAAACCCTAACCCAAAACCTTAATATATAGCAAAGCTGTGTTACCAAATCTGGTTTTGTGTTGAATTATCAAATTGGGTTTTTAAATCCGTTTTTGGGTTTGATTTCCAAGTTTCGGGCTTGCTGACGTCATCAAAACGCGTGCTGACAGTAGCGACCGCGTGTCGCCTTAACGTTATCGCCGCGTTTCCTTTAGACATTAGCGTCGAGATAATGTCTCTACGAAACGCGGTCCCCACTGAGTCCCGACTTCGGCTCTTGATTTGACCATCTAAACGACCTCGGATGCTCTCGGTGTGAACTAGAGAGTTGTAGGAAATTGAGTTAGCTACGCAACGGCATGTGGCTCGTATTTTTCTGATCAGCGGTCCATTCCCAGCGCTCCGTTTAACGTCCAAAGGTCTAATCTGCCATTGTGATGTTTTTGGCATGAAATGCCGTCTTTTATGCGCGTTTCCTCCTAGAGCTTCCAAAACACCTGAGATGCAAAATCATACTAAAAAGTAATTGTTCGCATAATAAAGTGTCGAAATAAATGGGATTAATTGATTCGACGAGTCGTATAAATACGACTCATCAATCGGGCTTGGTGAAGTTCCGCCGGCTTCGTGTGGAGATGCGACTGGGTGAAGAGGGGGTCGGATGGGACGACTGTCGATGGAGAGATGCTGACGAGGTGATGGCGAGGCGGCCGGACGGTGGTGGAGCGGCAGGGGGTCGAGGTCGGGTGTTGGAGATTGAGTAGCCGGTCGGGTGAAATGAGTTTGAAAAATGAGATTGTGTTCCCAGCCGGTCGGCTGTGGATGTGTGAAAAGAACGCCTGCTGAAACTCAATCGAGCCGGGCGGCTGGGATGGCCAACCTGTCGGCTGTGGATGTGTGAAAAGAAGGCTTGCTGGAGCTCAATCGAGCCGGTCGGCTGACATTTGGCTGCAATCCCACCCGATCGGCTGGAGGCAATCTGACACATTTTTCCAAGCATTCGACTCCAACGATATTTCGATTCTGCCTTGGTCCCAACTCCACACTTAGAAATTTTTACTCAAAGTGAAGAACGAGCACAACACAAGATTCAGACAGAACTCAATACCAACACAAGACATGCATTACCAAGAAATCACTAGCATACAAATGATTTTCAGCAAAAAGCGCGCTAGGATCATGCACTCCACACTTAATTCATCACCATATCCAGAAAATTTCATGCAAGCACCATTCCACACCAAGCATACCTAATCGTGCAATAAGATCAACTAGCACCAAGTTCACATTCAAAGTTCAAAACATGCATGCCAAACATATATGAAATTACTTGTGCATAGATGGACAACTCACAAACCGGGCTACCTCCTGTGAGGGCCTAGTTTAATGTCTTGGCAAAGACCGAGCGGAATCTCTTCTCAAGAAACACAATTGAGGAGTCCTTTGCTAGGATCCCTCCTCAAGTGGATTTGTAGCCTTTTCACGGGTTGGTCAAAGAATACTTTGCATGACTCTCATCTCTAGTTTCCCTGTAGTAGTGTTTGAGCCTTTGTCCATTCACAATGAAGAATGTTCCATCTTCGTTGTAGAGTTTTACGTGCCCGTCTTTATAGGGTTTGTAGACAACGAATGGACCACTCCATCGGCTTTTTAGCTTGCCCGGGAAGAGTTTGAGTCTAGAGTTGAATAGCAACACCTTATCTCCTTCCTTGAACTCACGACGAAAGATTCTCTTGTCATGCCATTTCTTTGTCTTTTCCTTGTAAATTCTAGCGCTTTCATACGCTTCATTTCTTATCTCTTCTAGCTCGTGAAGTTGAAGGACTCTATTTTCTTCCGTCGTTTGTAAGTCCATATTCAAGAATTTAATTGCCCGCATTGCCTTATATTCCAATTCAACCGGCAAATGGCATGGTTTCCCATATATGAGGTGATATGGAGACATCCCAATGGGGGTTTTGTAGGCGGTTCGATAGGCCCACAATGCATCATCTAGCTTCGATGACCAATCTTTCCTTGAGCTTCCCACCGTCTTTTCTAAGATTGCCTTAATTTCCCGATTTGAGATCTCCACTTGCCCACTTGTTTGTGGATGATATGGCATTGCCACCTTGTGACTCACCCCATACTTACGAAGCAAAGCCTCAAAGTGTTTTTCCTTGAAGTGTGAACCACCATCACTAATGATGGTTCTTGGAACTCCAAACCTTGGGAAAATTATCCTCTTGAAAAGCTTGGTGACAACCTTGGCATCGCAAGTAGGGGAAGCGATGGCCTCTACCTATTTAGAGACATAGTCAACCGCGACCAATATATATGGATTTCCATATGAAGACGGGAAAGGACCCATGTAGTCTATACCCCAAACATCGAATATTTCCACCGGTAGGATGCTTTGTTGGGGCATTTCATGCCTCTTAGAAATATTTCCCGACCTTTGGCATTGGTCATAAGCCTTGACGAATTCGTAAGCATCTCTAAAGAGGGTAGGCCAATAGAATCCACTTTGTAGGACTTTTGATGTCGTTTTTACCCCACTACCATGTCCTCCATATTGGGATGAATGACAATGGTATAGGATATTCCTCATTTCTTCTTCGGCGACACAAGTCCTATATATCCCGTCCGCGCAAAGCCTATACAAGAATGGTTCAACCCAATAATACCTCTTCATCTCGGATAAGAACTTCTTCTTTTGATGGTGATTCATGTCATGAGGTACGATCCCATGTACTACGAAGTTTACCATGTCCGCATACCAAGGGAGGGCTTCCGCTTCTACTCTCATAAGTTGCTCCCCAACGAAAGAGTCGTCTACATGGGTAGTTTCTTCTTTGAGTTCCTCATTTCCTTCAAGCCTAGATAAATGATCGGCGACGAGATTTTCTACTCCTTTCTTATCTTTGATCTCAATATCAAATTCTTGGAGCAAGAGGATCCACCTTATTAGCCTTGGCTTGGAGTCCTTCTTTGACAAGAGATATTTGATCGCCGCATGGTCGGTGAAGACTATGGTCTTTGATCCTACAAGATATGGACGAAACTTGTCGAAGGCATACACAATGGCAAGGAGTTCCTTTTCGGTTGTAGAATAATTCATTTGAGCTCCATTTAGGACCTTGCTAGTGTAGTGAATGGCGTGAAGTTTCTTGTCCACTCTTTGTCCGAGAACCGCTCCAATAGCATAATCACTTGCATCACACATGAGCTCAAAGGGCAAATCCCAATTCGGAGGTTGAATAATGGGAGCCGAGACCAATGGCTTCTTTAACTTCTCAAAGGCCATTAAGCATTCTTCATCGAATTGGAATTTGGTGTCATTGCATAATAAGTTTGTCCATGGCCTTGCAATTTTTGAGAAGTTCTTAATGAATCTTCTATAGAAGCCGGCATGGCCTAGAAAGCTTCTTATGCCGCTAACATCCCTTTGAGGTGGCAATTTTTCAATAACTTCTACTTTAGCCTTATCCACCTCGATTCCTCTTTTTGAGACCAAGTGTCCAAGCACTATGCCTTCCTGCACCATAAAATGACATTTTTCCCAATTTAACACAAGATTCGTCTCAATACATCTTTTCAAGACTTTTGCCAAATTGGCCAAACAATCATCAAACGAGGAACCATAGACAGAAAAATCATCCATAAACACTTCCATAATTTCCTCAATAAATTCTGAAAATATAGCCATCATGCATCTTTGAAATGTCCCCGGTGCATTACAAAGCCCAAAGGGCATTCGCCGATAGGCAAATGTTCCATAGGGACAAGTAAAAGTAGTTTTTTCTTGATCTTGTGGATGAATGGGGATTTGGAAAAATCCACTATATCCATCAAGATAGCAAAAGTAATCATGCTTGGCTAATCTCTCTAACATTTGATCAATGAAAGGAAGTGGAAAATGATCCTTCTTAGTGGCCTTGTTAAGTTTTCGAAAATCTATGCACATACGCCAACCGGTGACGGTTCTAGTTGGTATTAACTCATTTTTGTCATTTTTCACAACCGTCATGCCCCCCTTTTTGGGTACCACATGTATGGGACTCACCCAATTAGAGTCCGCATGGAAAATGATTCCCGCATCAAGCATTTTCAAAATTTCCTTTTTAACCACTTCACCAACAATGGGATTAAGTCTCCTAGCATGTTCCCTAGATGGTAAACTATCATCCTCCAAATTAATTCTATGCATGCACAAACTAGGACTTAGCCCCTTTAAATCATCAGTAGAATAACCAATGGCACCTTTGTGCTCTCTAATCACATCAAGCAATCTCAAAGTTTCATTCTCATTCAAGGAGGCATTCACAATGATGGGCAAAGTAGAATTGGGGCCTAGGAACTCATACCTTAGGCTTGTTGGTAGAGCTTTTAACTCTACCGAACAAGACTCCTTACCTTTGTCGCTTTGAGTTTCCCCTTTAACCTCGTCGTTCAAGATAGCCCAACAATCAACATGCTCGGGTAGCTCATTATCAAAGTCAATATCATGTGTAGGAAAAATAGGAATATCAAGTAATTCAAAGCCATCAACAAAGTCAATGTAATTGCAACTCATGGTAGAACTAGGACTTTTTTGTGCTCTATCTGAATTAAACTCGATTTCTTCATCACCTACTCTCATTGTAATTGAACCCTTAGTCATGTCAAATATAGCTCCCACCGTATAGAGGAAGGGTCTCCCTAAAAGAATAGGGATCTCCGTGTCCTCCTCCATTTCTAGCACCACAAAGTCTCCGGGAATGTGAAAGTTCCCTACTTTGACCGGGACATCCTTAAGGATCCCTCTAGGAAATCTTGAGGAGCGGTCCGCGAGTCTCAAGGTCATTTGTGTGGGCATAGGTTCACCAATGTTCAATTTCTTGCATAATGAATAAGGCATCAAAGATATTCTAGCTCCTAAGTCACACATAGCTAGCTCAATTTTAACTCCACCAATGTAGCATGAAATAGAAAAACTACCCGGGTCTCCAAGCTTAGGTGGCATGTTAGGATGGAAAATGGCGCTACACTCTTCGTTGAGGGATATTGAGTCAACCTCTTCAATTGTCCTCCTGCAAGTAACAATGTCTTTTAGAAATCGAGCATAAGATGGGGCTTGAGTAATTACCTCGGTGAAAGGCAATGTCACATTGAGCTTCCTCATCATATCGGCGAACTTAGAGAATTGCTTGTCATTGTTCTTCTTCTTAAGCCTTTGTGGGAAGGGTATAGGAGGGGTGTATGGTTTAAGCTCATCTTTCTCTTTTTCCACTTCGTTTTCCTTTTGGGTTTGAGGATTGGGAACCTCTTCATCTAAGTCTTCAATTTCGGCGCTAGCTTGGCCTCCAAGATCAAAAGAGACCTATTATTCTTTGGTCTCTCATCTTCTAGTTCTTTGCCACTCCTTAATGTAACTGCATTACAATGCTCTCTTTGCCCTTGCTCGGGTCGAGCCGGCAATTTCCCTTGTGCCCTTGTAGACGATTCGGCTTGTTGAGCTATTTGGTTCTCAAGCATCTTGTTGTGAGTTTATATCCTTTCTATTTGGGCTTGCATCTTATCTTGGTTAGCAAGGAGTTTGGCAAACATTGCTTCAACACCAGAGAGTTCATTTGAAGTTTGTGGAGGAGGGTCGACTTGTTGATAGGGCTTTTGAGCTTGAGTTTGATATTGTTGCCTTGGTTTTGGTTCCTTTGAAGCAAAGTTGGTCTTTGGCCTTGATATTGGTTCCTAGGTTGGAATTGATTCTTTGGTGGGAAGGTTTGATTGGTTGAAGTAGGCTTAGGACCAAATCTGGGAGGTGTAGTTCCAAAGTCGGGATGAGTAGGATTCCTAGTCTTGTTGGAGAAATTAGGGTGACTCCTCCATCCCGAGGAAAACCTTGGCGTAGTATAATTAGATTGAGAATTAGGGCCTTGAAAACCTTGGTTTCCACCAACAAAGTTTGCTTCTTCATACCCATATCTATTACCATCCCTTTGAACCAAGGGGCAAGAGTCGGTTTCATGCTCATAGACCTCACAAATGTCGCAACCTTGGCTCGTTGAGTGGTCTTTCTCCGGGTGTTTCAATTTTAATACTTCATCCGAGAGGTTCTCAAAATCTTTCATTAGGGCATCATAGTCACGTGTGCTCACGGCCTTCATCTCGTGCCTTTCTCCTTTCCTTCTTGGGTTTCCTCTTTCACTTCCCCACATGAAGTAGTTATTCGTGATCTTTTCGATTACCGCATATCCTTCATGAGGTTCAAGCTCCATGATAGCTCCTCCCGTGGCGGTATCAAGTGCAAGCTTCGAGGGACCATCAACGCCGTGATAGAAAGTATGGAACACGAGGAGGTTATCTAGGTTGTGGTGCGGGCAAAGCCTTTGATACTCTTTATATCTCTCCCAAGCTTCATAGAGTGTTTCCCCGTCCATTTGTGCAAAGTTTGTGATTTGACTCCTATAGTAGGCCGTCTTGGAAGGAGGGAAATACTTATTGAGAAATGCAACGGCGAGCTCCTCCCAAGTGGTGAAACTATCCGGCGTTTGGCTTCTTAACCAATCCCTTGCTCTTCCCGTGAGGGAGATGGGGAATAACCTCAAGAGTTTAGCATCTTCGGAGAACCCATTGATCTTGAAAGTGGCACACACTTCAAGGAATGTAGTCAAATGAGAGTTCGGGTCTTCGTGGTCTCTCTCCGAAAATTGATTTGATTGGACCATTTGGATTGTTGAGGTCTTCAAGTTGAAGTCTCGGTTATCAACCGCCGGGACAAGGATTGGGGAACGATATCCATAAGTATTAGGAGCGGCGTAGTCTTTAAGGACCCTTCTAGCTCGAGGGCCTTGTGGTAGTTAATGAGGAGGAGGGGGAGGAGGAAGTCTATCTCCCATGTCTTGAGTGGTGGTTTCTTGAGCATTCGATGTGGTTCCTTTAGCCTTGATTGTCTTACTCCTTGTGAGGTGGGGATCAACAATATCTCTTATCGGTTGATTCAAGTCTCTATCCACAATTTGAGTAAGCTTCTTTGTCCTTGGTGGCATAAAAGAAATGCACCTACAAAGGGAAAACAAAACAAGACAAGTGAGGATAATGGAATGAACTCAAGAATCACAAGTAGCAAAACAATAAAAGAAAAACATGGAATAGTCGAAGTACTAAATGATTCGTCCTAGTGAAAATCTAGCTATTGCTCCCCGGAAACGGTGCCATTTTGACAGTTGTAATTTTCGTATAGTCAAAAACAATTTATAGTGATGACCGGTACGACCGGTGTCGAACCCAAGGGAGCAATTCGATTATGCGCTAGGAGAATCAGGTTTTCTACTTAGCTATTCCTTCAAATCAATTATGAGATGGTTTTAAATTTTAAACTCACAAAGAAATGGTTTCAAGGGGGTTTTTGTTCAATTTAAAGAGAGTTTCGAGGGGTTACTCCCCTCCTTGGCATTTCCCAATGATCATGTACACAAGAGTTAAGTCATTCATATGTGTCAATTTGTTTAAAACCTAGCTTAGACTAAGGTAGACAAATTCTCATTTGAATCTAGTCCTAGTCAAGCTATCCTAGTTAGAACCTCGCTTTCTCAAGTTATTGATTCACTCTATAGCACTATTATCCTTGGAATCTCTCCCTAAGGTAATAAATGCTATAGGCTTTAAGTTCTAGTTAACCTCACATCGATGCATTTACTCACATAAACACTAGATATGATCATTTCCACCCTATCCAAATCATCACTAAGCTCTCTCGATACTTAGATCAAATTCTAAGACCAACATGTCACTTAGGCATTTTATCAAACACTTGGTAACATATCATAGGATGAGCATTTAGTGAAAGTGAAATCAACACCATTGATGGTATGTTCAATGTGTATACATGATCAAAGAGTGCCAAGGAGGGTTGTAAAACCCTCAAAACACAAGGGGACTACTCACACATCATGTAAGACAACATGGTGTGAGTAGGGTTTATAGCAACAACAAAGAGAATAGAAGAAGGATGATTAATCCTAATGTCTCCCTTTGATCTGCACTCCTCCTTGGTTAGATGATAATTGAAGACCTTGATTTGATCTCTTCTTTTGGAAATTTTCCCCAAAGATGCCAGCTCCCTAGGTCAAACATGCCACTTTCTATTTATAGCCTCGGGTAAAAATTTCTGCTTTAACAAGTCCAGCCGGTCGGCTGGTGCAGGGCAAATTCAGTCTCTTCTGAGAACTTAGTCAGTCGACCAGTTGGAGATGTTCTTGATGCAGGGCTATCTGGAAGCTTTAGTCAGCCGGTCGGCTAGTGAGTCCACCCGACCGGTTGCGGAAATCTTTTGTTGCAGGCCATCTGTTTTTCCCCTTCAGCCGACCGGGTGAGCTTCTCAGCCGACCGGTTGGAGATGTTCTTGATGCATGGCTATCTGGAAGCTTTGGTCAGCCGGTCAGTTGGTGAGTCGACCCGACCGGTTGCCGAAATCTCTTGTTGCAGGCCATCTGTTGTTCCACTTCCGCAGACCGGGTGAGCTTCTCTGCCGACCGGTTCGGCTTGGGCGATTGCCGAGGCTCCTGATACCTTTAGTCAGCCGACCGGATGGTTCAGGGGAGATCCTGAGCCGGTCGGCTGAGATCCTTATATGCCCATATTTTGCTCCAAGTCTCCAGTTTTTCCCTAGTTTTTCATATTTTGGCGTCGACACTAAGAATATCTTGTTTCTACCTAAGACGTACGAAAAGGGATCAAATGACATCAAAATATCGTCGGAAACGACCCAAAGCTAAAGTGAAATATGGCCATTAATCAGTCGAAAACTCGACTGATCACATCATCTTTTACCACTCCATCCTTTGTGTGAGCATCACCTTTGTGCTTCTTTTGGTTTGGACAGTACTTTATGGGGTGACCTTCCTGTTTGCAGTTCCAGCATGTGAGTTTTGTTGAACCATACTTTGCTTGATTCCTCTTATTGTCATCCCTTCTTCGTGGACATTCTCTGTAGAGATGTCCACCTTGTCCGTAGTGCCAGCACACCATGTGATGCTTCAGATCCACGTATTTGCTCCGTCCAGGTGGAGGAACAGTGTTCTTCACTTTTCTGGAGTTGAAGTCAATGTGAGCCGGCTTTGTACTCTTGACATGCTTGAGCCATATTGTGTATGCCTTCTGTCTGTTGAAGGGCACAGTTGTTTCGATGTTGAGATGTCCCTTCTTTCCACATTGGCACTTACACTTAGCTAGATCAATTACTTTCTCAGTTATATCTTTCTTTGCTGGGGTAGTTTCAGTACTCCCCGATTCGTATCCTACCCCTTGTTTAGCCACAAACCTTTTCGAGAAGTCTTCCTTGATGTCCTTGAGTTTCTCCTCCCTGATTTCCTTTAGCATGGCTTCTTTGTCTCCTTGCTTGGTGGCCTTATCCGCTTCCAGCTCATACCGCAGTTTGGAATTTTCGGACTTTAGAGTTTCGATCTCTTCTTCTGCTTCTGTGAGCCTCTCCGTGCTAGGGATAGCTTCCTCTGTCTGTAGCTTAGACAGTTGTTCTTCTAAGGAGCGAATTCGTTTCTTTAATTTGTACTCGGTTTTGCATAGCTCTTCTTCTAGCTTTATTGCTTTCTCAGACCACTGGTTTCCATGTTCCTCAAGACCACCAATTTGCTCTTCCTGTTCTACTGTGTGTTCATTCGTCGTTCCTTTCGGTCAGCTTCTTCAGTAGGGATAGTACCTGTTTACTGGAGAGGTCAGCCAAACTAGTAACATTACTTAGACTCATTACCTCTTCATTTGCCATTATGCACAATGTGTCACTTGCTTCTTCTCCTTCGCTTTCTCCTTCCGATTCTCCCCAGGTTGCAAGCATGGCTTTGGTGCTCTTTTGGGCTACAGGCTGTCCTGCTCTGTTGCTGAAGCAGTCTTTAGCTATGTGTCCCTTTTTCTGACAGTGGTAGCAGATCACCTCCTTTGGTGACTTTTTCCCTTTGAAGGATCACATCCCTCCAATACCTGCCATTCTGAGAGCTCTAGTTACTAGTGCAGTGTCCTCATCCACTATCTCATCAGTTTCATCAGTCTGGGCGAGCTCGAATGCCTTCTCAACCTTAAGGGTCAGGGACTGATCCCTCTCAGGATCACGTCTGGCAGCTTTCCTTTGTTGGATACTGTCATTACTCTGAAGTCTAGCAACAAGCTCTTCGAGACTTATGTCTTTGATATCCTTTTGGGCTTGGAGTGCTAAGGTCACGGCATCCCACTTTTGGTTCAGTGATTGAAGAAAGTGATGAGTAACTTTCCATTCGTCAATCTCTTCACCGAGAAACTCTAGCTGACCGACATAACTTTGGAATCGTGAGTGGAAGTCTTCCAAAGTCTCTTTCTTCCCTTGCATGGCATTATCATAATCCTTCATTGCAGCCAAGATTTGGTTCTTCTTTACGTCTTCACTTCCGGAGTACAATCTCTTCAGTGCGTCCCATATATCCATAACAGTCTTGTAGCGGAGCATTTTTTTTATGTCCCCTGGACCAAGTGCAGAGTGCAAGACCTTTTTTGCTCTGCTATTCTTTTCTAGCACTTTGTAATCATTGTCATCATAATCGTCCTGCTTCTTCTCTAACATCATGGGATCCAGGATAGGTATCGGTCCCTGCTTGATTACCTTCCATAGTTGTCCATCCAGGGAGCATATGTGTGACTCGAACTGCTCCGCCCACCGGGCTTTAGCAGCGGAGGCTTCCAGAAGGAATCATTGATTGTTGCCATCTTTCCTGCAAAGCTAACTAAGAATCTAGAGACCGGGCTCTGATACCAATTGTTAGGATCGTTAGTTAGATGTACTTGCAAAGTACTGACACGCGTCAAGTATGTTTGCAGCGGATATTAGTAAAAAGCGTAAGGGTAAGTACGAGACATCAATATATAGTGGAAACCCAGATACTCAATGCAAGTATCTGGGAAAAACCACTACCTTCTAGTTTCCCAGAAGGATTTCGGAACAATCACTTGTATAGATGTAGTTCGATTACACGGATTATACTCTCACCCAAACCACACTCAGTGGTGTTCCGTCCTTCTCTCAGACCGACTTAGTGAAGGTGTAATCCGGTTGTAATCGCACCGCAAGTGATCTTCCACTTCTGGCTCCGATCGATCACTGGCTCCCTTCGAAGTGCGCTCTTGATCTTTCGAATCAAAGCTTCTTCAAAATAACGATCTCTGGTCGTTCTTACTTGCGTAATTACGCAGCCAAGGATTCCCGTTCAAGCACACATGAAAGGCAGCCGTAGCATCCTTTATATAGTAGCACATCAAACCGGGTAGCCCTAGATTTCCTTTGAGAAAATCACTCTATCTTGCACGACAAGTTGGAACAAGATCTACCAGCTGAATTGTCCATCCCATAATGTCTTCATCAGCCTTCCAATTTGATCGTCCCATTCCGATCTAATTGGATATGCGATTGAGATAAAGTTTCCTAAAATCTCTCACGCAATATTCCCAAAGCAAACCAATTCCAAATCTTGTTACAAGCATCTCGAACTGATCTTGGAAATGTACCAGCATATATATGTGCTATAACCGATCTTGGGAGCAAAGATCCACCGAGAATTTTTATGGAAATATTCTCGTCCTCAAACCGAGGTATTGCTACTTCTCAGAGATCAGCGCAATGTCTTGCACACTCAAGTAGCCGTTACTTTCAGAGTACCTGTACTTAAACCTACGCACTCAAGTAACACATCAGCAAGATGTTTGTCCATCAAAACACACTGGAGTATACGTCCTCCAGACGTATGCCTACTCCAGGGGTATCGTATTCCAACATGTACCCATATATAAATGGATCATTTGTGAAGATCAACATCAATAAGAATTCATCTTTCTCTCCTACATTTCTACTCTCTTCATATGTTCTTATCACTTTTTGATTTTCTCCTCCAATATCCATACTTTTCACAACACGTTATCAGCACGAGTTGCACAAGGTAGGGGATACAAACATCTTCTTCTTTTTTGTTCTCATTGTGATGCAATGATAGCAACATTGAGTCCTTTTCGAAGAAATCTCAAAACCGCCTAGCATTTGGAAAAATCAATTCCTTTTCTTGTTCTGTTTATAACATGTATATTATATCTAATAGTGTTCTTTTAAATCATTCACATGCCTGATTTTATATTTTAAAAAATGACTTTATCTTATGTTTATAACGTGTTTATTTTCATGTTCTATGTCATGTTTAATTTTACATGAGGCTAATATTATATAATTTCATTGTTTCATTTCATTACTTGAAATCAATTCATAATATATTTTTCATATAATATTATGCAATGCCAATCGTATGAAGATCGAGTTCAATACACTTGAGCGTGACTATGATTATTTGGGTTGATTCTTGATATGGAAATCCGCTTTAGTGTCATATATCTTTAAGATACCACAAAAGAAGGAAATAAAGCACATGTTCAAAAATGATGATTAATGCCATGACATCCTTCGGCATCATCTCCATGAGAGATTGTATATGAAAATTTGAGAATCAATGATCCCTCTCTCATTTGAAAGGATTTGAAGAGATGTACGATCACCAAAAGGTAACGATATAAAACTCGTTTTGATTATATACAATTGCGATTGCAAAATTATAAAAAGTATACACGAGTATAATTTCGCAATGTTATGAATCACTTCACAAGTGAAGTTATGAGATGAAAATATCATCATTAAAATGATGAAAAAAATATCATTGGGGTTGTACTTCCGAACACCTTGATTTTTATCAAGCCTCTTTGAAAGCAAAAGGTGTTAAAATAAATTTTACTGAATAAAGTGGTGATCCTAATGATATCACCCATTTAGACCCATATGAGTCTCACCCGTTTGGATGTTGGAGACTATTTTTTGAGAGACCAATGAAGAGTTTTACAAACTAATCAGTGATGGAAGACGACATAAGAGATGGTGTCATACTTATCAATATCTAATTCAAAGTATTTGAATTTCCATATTTTATGCTTTATTTCTTGTCCGAATAAAAGTATTTTTACTTTTATGTATTTTTCTTTTGAAGAGATATGGATAATCGTCCCTCAACTAAGATGAAAGATGTTGGTCTACCGCTATGTTTAGCGAATAGTGCAACAACATATACATTTGTGAGAGACAAAACATATTTTTCGCATCTTAAATTAGTTAAAGCTAATGTTAACACAATATCTGATGCGTCACATCTTATTGAATGCTTTGGAAGAGCCAAATAGTGTTACCTAATGGTACAAAATTTTCATAAATGATGCAATGTTCTCAACAAGATCAAAAAGAAAATTGTTAAGTTTCAATGATATACGCCGAAATGGCTATCATGTTGAGACAACAAATGAAAATGATGTTGAATTTTTATATATCACGTCTATGGTCTCAGGAAAGAAAAAATTGAGGGAAAAACTTTCATCATACAATTTTGGACTATATTATACTTTTATAAATTCAGTTGAATCATTTTTGGTAATAAACCAAAATTCTATAGACCCGAAATTTTTCTTGTATGACATGATTGATTAGGCTATCCAGGGTCAATAATGATGCGAAGAATCGTTAAAAATTCATATGGACATTCATTAAAGATTAAAAATATTGTCTTGTCCAAAGATCTCTCATGCGTTGCTTGTTTTCAAGGAAAACTGATTACAAGACCATCTCCAATGAAAGTTGAAACTGAATGTCTAACATTTTTCGAATTGATTCAAATAGATATATGTGGACCTATTTCCCTATCAAGTTGAAACTAGATGCGTCGACCCGTTGGTTGCATGTTTGTTTATTGTCCACTCGTATATGACATTTTCAAGGTTGCTTGCTCAAAGTATTCGATTACGAGCATAATTTTCAGATCATACAATTAAGAAAATCTGTATGGATAATGCAATAGAATTTACATCTCAGTCTTGTAATGACTAATGTATGTCAACTGGAATTACAGTTGAACATCCGGTTGCTCATATTCATACTCAAAATGGTCGAGCAGAATCTGTTATCAAGAGACTAAATTTGATACCTAGACCATTACTTATGCGATCAAATTTGCCAAGTTCTGCTTGGGGATATGCAATTCGCATGCGTCATCACTAATTCGTATAAGGCCAAGTGCAAATAATAAACATTTTCCTTTGCAACTTGTTAGTGACAAAGAACCATATATCTCTCATTTAAGAGTTTTTGGGTGTGCATTTTATGTTCCGATATCTCCGCCCTAACGTACTAAAATGGGACCCCAACAAAAGATAGAGGATTTACGTCGGATTTGAATCTCGATCAATTATTAAATTTTTGGAACATAGGACAGCGGCATATTTAAGGCACGATTTGCCAACTGTCAGTTTGATAAGAAAAATTTCCCTGCATCAGGGGGAGATAAAATAAAGTCTGAAAAAGACAAAAGATATCTTCGAATGCATAATAATTGTCTCATTTTGATCCTCGTACAAATAAATGTGACCTATAAGCTACAGTTCGTTTTTAAGTCTGGTCATTCTCTCCTTAAGTCTGGTCATTCTTAATTTTAAGTCTGATTTATTATCAATTCTTAAGTCTGGTCATTCTCTCCTTAAGTCTGGCCATTCTTAATTTTAAGTCTGATTTATTACCAATTCTTAAGTCTGGTCATTCTCTCCTTAAGTCTGGTGATTCTTAATTTTAAGTCTGATTTAATACCAATTCTTAAGTCTGGTCATTCTCTCCTTAAGTCTGGTGATTCTTAATTTTAAGTCTAATTTATTACCAATTCTTAAGTCTGGTCATTCTCTCCTTAATTCTGGTCATTCTTAACTTTAAGTCTGATTATTACCAATTTTTAAGTCTGGTCATTCTCTCCTTAAGTCTGGTCATTCTTAATTTTAAGTCTGATTTATTACCAATTCTTAAGTCTGGTCATTCTCTCCTTAAGTCTGGTCATTCTTAATTTTAAGTCTGATTATTACCAATTCTTAAGTCTGGTCATTCTCTCCTTAAGTCTGGTCTTTCTTAATTTTAAGTCTGATTTATTACAAATTGTTAAGTCTGGTCATTCTCTCCTTAAGTTTGGTCATTCTTAATTTTAAGTCTGATTATTACCAATTTTTAAGTCTGGTCATTCTCTCCTTAAGTCTGGTCATTCTTAATTTTAAGTCTGATTATTACCAATTTTTAAGTCTGGTCATTCTCTCCTTAAGCCTGGTCATTCTTAATTTTAAGTCTCATTTATTACCAATTCTTAAGTCTGATTTATTACCAATTCTTAAGTCTGGTCATTCTCTCCTTAAGTCTGGTCATTCTTAATTTTAAGTCTGATTTATTACCAATACTTAAGTATGGTCATTCTTAATTTTACGTCCGATTATTACCAATTCTTAAGTCTGGTCATTCTTAATTTTAAATCTGATTGATTACCAATTCTTAAGTCTGGTCATTCTTAATTTTAAGTCTGATTTATTACCAATTCTTAAGTTTGGCCATTCTCTCTTTAAGTCTGGTCATTCTTAATTTTAAGTCTGATTTATTACCAATTCTTAAGTCTGGTCATTCTCTCCTTAAGTCTGGTCATTCTTAATTTTAAGTCTGATTATTACCAATTCTTAAGTCTGGTCATTCTTAATTTTAAGTCTGATTTATTACCAATTCTTAAGTCTGGTCATTCTCTCCTTAAGTCTGGTCATTCTTAATTTTAAGTCTGATTATTACCAATTTTTAAGTCTGGTCATTCTCTCCTTAAGTCTGGTCATTCTTAATTTTAAGTCCGATTATTACCCATTCTTAAGTCTGGTCATTCTCTCCTTAAAACTGGTCATTCTTAACTTGAGGACTAAATTGAAAATAACATTTATTATTTTTTATACCCTTTAGTGTGGAATGACTATAATACCCCTCCGTGTGCTGTTCGGGATTTCGACTAAATTGGACACAGATCAGCTCAAAATTCGGTTTGTAGTTTTTATTTATAAATCGGTTTGTACCCGAACCGCACTCATTAATTGTTAGTCTTTTCATGTGTCCATGTACCCCTATATAAAATGATCATTTGTAAAGATCAACATCAATAAGAATTAATCCTTCTCCCTACATTTTTCTTCTCTCCATATGTTCTTATCACTTTGATTTTCTCCTCCAGCGTCAATACTTTTCATAACAAAATAAACTAGTACAAATTATAAGTGTGTTGTTTTAATGTAATCAGACTAGAGATTCTGTAAATAGCATTTTATAATTAATTGTCCTCTATTTTTGTAGCTTATATAATATATTTAAATATAATTTATATAATTATTTTTCATTAATAAATAAGTAAATAATATAGAAATAAATTTCCGATTAATCTCCTACTAATCTCTGATTAATCCTCGTAGACCTTTTCCGCCCGACTAGCGCCTAACGTATTTTTATAACCTTGATTAAATTGTATTTGTTAAAAATGTCGTTAAATGAAACATATTATTTTGTTGGAAAGCCTTAGGTTATAGTGGCGTATCTTTTCCAAAAGCGTTTATTTTCATACTATTTTCGCTACAATAGAGGACTACGAAACCTTGGCCTTGAGCAAAGACTGCAACGCAGTTAGGGGCGTGGGATTGGACCAGTTCAAGGGCTCACTATCCATGGAGAGCCCATTTTTTCCAAAATCTTCAAATATAATATGTTCCTTTGAATAAATGAGCCTTATATTCTAGGCAAAAAAGCTGAATTTAATAATTTGGTTATGTGCCGAAAAGAGAAGCCTAAATTGCATTATAACATAAAAAAATGTGAACATTAAAAAATTTCACTATAAACATTTTTCTATTTTAACAAAGTCAAAAAGAATATCGTCCAAGGATCCATAAAATGTCAGGAACGACCTGAGCCCAGTCATCAAAAATATACTTTTTATTTTGTAGGAAAAAGGTAAGGAAAACAACTCCCTTGCCGCTCCCGAGCATCTGAGCCTCTTCTCTGATGGTTTCTCGTTGACCATTCTTTTAGTTTTATGGCATGTAGTTTGGCAAAACTTAGAATAGTTGTTCAAGCTGTTGTTCTAGTCTAGCAGAGACAACTGTCCTGGAACAAGTGGAAGCCGATGGAATGTTTCCAAATTCAGATTTGGAAACACAGTCGACCGTTGGAGATCAAGGCGGTTGCAGGTGCATGGACAGAAGTTGGAAGTTTCCTAATTCAGATTTGGAAACTTGTTCCAGCCGACGTAGCACAACTTCGCCTGAGGATATTTCCGAGATCTGTTTAGGCAAGTCGGTGCATATGCATATCAAAGACATCATGAAGTCGGTTAGGAGTTTGCTTGCGCATAAAGCTATCTCAGCTATGAAGATAATCGAAGGTTGCCTAATCAAGATTGAAGATATTCATTGGAGGATTATCTACAAGAGATTCGCGCAAAAGATTAGGAAAGATTTCCTAATAGTTATAGGCGGCTTATCTTAGAAATCCTATTCGTTCTAGGGTTTCTACCGCTCTATATAAGGAGGACTAATGCTAAGGTATTAGTTAGCACTTACGGAGATATTAATCACGCTCATACTCATTGAAGGGAGGAGGAGGCTAACGGCGGTGAACTAATCGTAACTGGTTATTCACTAAGCTCGTAATCGGCCGGAGAGTTAATCGTCACTGGTTAGTCAAAGGCGCTCGGATTCAATCTGTGCTGGTGCTCAGCAGATTGATCGAAGGACAACACTGAAAGTTCACGCACTGAAGTTCTGAACTGCGCATTCGGGAGAAGGCGCTGATTCTCACGGAGGATCATCTTGGTGGATACGGAGCGGGAGCAAAGATCTAGGGGGAGACCTAGATTGCAATTACTAGAGTGTCCGAGGGTCAGGTAGTTTAAGAGGGATTCTGTAAACGGTAATTCCTGTACTCGCAATACTCAATAATAGTGAATTGCTGTCCACCGGGCTAGAGAACGCCCCCCAGAGTAGGCTCGTTAACTCCGAACTGGGTAACAACTTTGCGTGTCAGTTTTATTTCCGCACTACTTATTTTAGCGCATATGTTGTTTTAGTATTTGTTCTGGACATCGACCAGAACAACATCTCATCTACCAGGGGAAGATTTCAATTGGTATCAGAGCAAATACTCGACATACAGAGTAAGATCCAGAAGTCGGTGAGATGGATTTGAGAGAAGGGCAGAACATCACGCGACCTCCTCTGCTTGAAGGAAATAAATATGGCTATTGGAGAGTTCGAATGAAGGCGTTTCTGAAGTCTCAAGATGAATCAGTTTGGGATGCAGTTGAACAAGGATGGACACACCCAGTGACTATCGACAAAGAAAGTAAAGTTTGCCTCATTACTAAAGACACGTGGAATGAGGATCATAAGCATGCTGAAGCGGCAAACTCTAAAGCAATGAATGCCATATTCTCGGGAGTTGATGGAAAGAATTTCTAGATGATTTCTACCTGTGAAATAGCAAAGAAGGATTGGGACATTCTCCAAACTGATCATGAAGGTACAACCAAAGTTAAAGTATCCAGAATGGAGACGGTCACATCAAAATTCGAAAATTTAAGAATGCATTAGGATGAGACCATTGCTGACTTCAATACTCGGATTCTCGATATATCTAACGAAGCATTCGCCTTAGGAGAACCAATGACCGAAGAAACGCTGGTAAGAAAGGTGCTGAGATCTCTTACAAAACGGTTTGCCATGAAAGCTCTTGCCGTTAAGGAAGCCAATGATGTGAAAACCATGAGACTGGATGAACTGATGGGTTCCCTGCAGACCCATGAGATGGACATGAATGAAGAAGACCGACTTACAAAAGTCACCAGCATCGGTCTGAAGGCTGAAGTTGTTAAAGACAAGACTGAGGAAGCGTCCGAACAACAGTATGCCATGTTCGCCAAAAACTTTGGTAAGTTTATGAGGAGGCGGTACGGTAAAGGGACTGAGTCCGGTCAGCCATCTAACTCAAGATTCCAGAAGAATGATAGAGCTTATAAGAGGAATCAATCTGGAGACTCCGATCTTGACAAAAAAAGCAAAGGAATTCAATGCAGAGAGTGTGAAGGGTATGGACATATTCGAGCAGAATGTATCAACACTCAGAAGAAGAAGAATGCCTATGCCGTCAGCTGGAGTGACAGTGAATCTGATCAGGAGGGTGAGACTAATAACTTTGTCGCCCTAGCTTCCTATGTTAAAGGAGAAATAAGCAACGAAGTACGGTCAGAGTCATCCCCGGAGAATCCCACAAAATACTCAAGCTGCAGTAATAATGAAGAAATCACTAATGAAGATGTTGCCAGCAAAAACAAAGAATTGTTCCAGGAATGGGTGAAAGAAGTTGAGCAGAACAAGTTACATCACAGCATTCTGGCAGATATGAGAAAAGAAAAAGAAGAGCTATGGGAAGAAGTTGCTATACTTGTCACTCAGAACGTAGAACTTCAACAGACGATCACTGATCTTCAAGTCCAGCTGGTTAAAACAAAAGGTGAACGAGCTGAACTTATTATTCAAAAGGCTGAGCTATTAGCAGTTGTGTCATCTCTGAAGGTTCAGATTGAGAAAAGTCAAGGCATACATCCAGGGGATGTAGATGATCTAAAAAGAAAGAATGCGGCTCTAAGACGAGGAGAGGTAATCCTTCTCAATACTGTGGATGCCTTGAGATGTGAACTGGAAACAGATAAGCTTGTTCAGACGGATACTCTTGAAGAACTAAACACCCTGAAGAATTCCGTGATGCTGCAAAATTCGGGAACTAAAGATCTCGATAATCTTCTGGAGGTTCAAAGAACATCTGGCGGAAGCAAGGGGAAGACAGTGTTTGTAAAAGCTGAGTCACGATCTCATGTTGTTTCAGCTAAATAGCCCTCACCAAGAATCGTTTCCCAGTACCCGCCAAGAAACCAAGATAGACGAAGGTGCTTTTACTGCAACCATACAGGTCACATCCAGTCAAGATGTTCTGAGTTCCACAAGTTCCTCAGAAAGATGAATCAAGTAAGGACATCTCTCAAGAAGCAAGTCTGGAAATCCAAACAAAGAGGCGAGACATGTCACGTTGCATTAAGTTCCACGAGCCTTCCGGAGAAGCAAAGATGATATTTTGACAGTGGATGTTCTAGACACATGACAGGAAATCCTGAGTTCCTAACTAAAGTGGAAAGGTTCAAAGGCAAATCTGTGACTTTTGGAGGTGGAGTAGAAGGCAGAGTTCTTGGAAGAGGAACATTGAAGGTTCCAGGCCTACCTAGATTAAAGGAGGTGCTTCTCGTCGAAGGCTTACATGCAAATCTGATCAGCATAAGCCAGTTGTGCGATGGGGCGAATCATGTTCAGTTCACACAGGACAAGTGTGTTGTGCAGAACTACCAAAATGAAACTATTCTCACTGGAAGGAGAGCCTCAAACAACTGTTATCTGGTAGATCTTGTTTTACCCACTGCTACGACTACTTGTCTTCCAAGGAGCTGTTATCATCGTGTGAAGACGCCCACAACATGGGTTGATTATCTCAACCATGGCTATGTTCGAAGGGGAGTTAACACGAAGAGAGGCTGCGTCAAATTTGTAAGATTCAAGTTTGAGAGCTGTTACACCAAGATGCTGTGGAAGAAGTCGATACTGAAAGAACTCGATATTGAGAATTGTTACACCAAGAAGCTGTGGAACAAGTCTATTCTGGAAGAATGCAGGGTGGAACAAGAAATGATAAAGCAGCAATCAGATTTCTTCGTCAGAGGCTTCAACAACATGCGGGTTCGGACACCTAGATCCCTACTGGATCTGTGTGTCACCAACAACTAAGTTGCTCCAGCACAAGTCCGTCAGCCTGAGCCTCAAGGAGATATGTTTTAGGGCTGACGTGGATGGCAGGGTGTGGTGCAAGAAGAAACGGTTGGTCTACCAAAGATATTCAAATTTTTTTAAAGACAGTGGAAAGTGTCACGTGGCAGCATGGGGAGTTTTCGAGAAGATATTTATGGCTTGGCAAAATAAGATAGTGTTTCTAAAATCAAAATTTTGCTCAAATCAACTGTTCGTATATCGCTTTTCTCTCTCGACGAAACCCTAAGGCAAAGTTTGTCGAATTTCATCAATGGTGAACACAAGGAAGAACAAGGTACCCAAAGCAGCAACTGTTGACCTTTCACTGCAGTCCGTTGTCGTACCACAGATTATCAAAGAAAACCCTAAAACGGCGAGCGACAAAGTACCGACAGGAAAATCAACATCGGATGCCGTAGAGAAGACGACTGTTCTGAAGAATCCTAAAGCCTTAGTTCCTGAGAAGAAGTTGTTGGACAAATCGGTGAAGGAGATGGAAACCGTTGTCCAGATGAAAGAAAAGGAGATTCCTAAATCTATTCCGGAACAAATTCCCAAAAAGGCGTCTGCTTTAAAGCCTTCTTCAGGTAAAGAACCAGCAAAGAAGTCGACTCAAGAGGTAATTTCTAAAATCTCCAAATCTCTTGATTCAAGGAGTCCTAGTATGACTGGTGTGTCGTTGGAAGGGTCGAAAAGTATTGTAGAAAAGCCAAAGGTTGTGGCCTCGGTGCAGGGGGAGAAAACCCTGTTGGTAAAGGGTGTTAGGAGAAAGGCTATTGCAACTAAGAAATCTCCAGAAAAAGATAAGTTTAAAGTTGTGAAACGTAGGGTAGTCGTTTCTGAGTCAGATGATGAAGAATCTGAAGAAAGAGAGGAGGTAGGTGATGCTGTTGAGAAAGTGAATTCTAATGTGCCTGTTGAAAAGTCCAGTAATGCTGAAGAAGAGGAAGAGAAGCTAAGTGAAACTTCGGTTGAGATTTCTGAAGGAGATGGTGAAGAAGAGCAGATGGATGCTGTTTTTACAAAAGATGTTGTTGAGGAACCGCTCGCTGAAGATGAAGCAAACTCACAGCATGTTTCAGATGAAGTGGACGAGTCTTTGCAAGAGTTGTTTGATGATGTTGAAGACTATGTTGAAGAAGCGTTTGCATCTAAAACCGCTGATGAGGAGATGGAGGCCCTGAGTGAAGATTCAGTTGATGAATCTGTCAAGCTGTCTGACTTGGTCAAAGATTCTCAGGAAGATGTTCATGTAAGTAAGGAACATGTAACCAAGTCAAAGCAAGCCACTAAGACTTAGAAGGGAGTTCTTCGTCAAGATGCTGAGGTAATTGTTCCCGCAGTTACAGAGAAGAAAGCTTCAAAGAAAAGGAAGGCTTCTGCTCCTACTCCGGCAGAGAAGTCAGTTGAGACTATAGCTTCTGGTCAAGAGAAGTCTGTCTCTCCAGCAGCAAAGAAAATTAAGACGTGTTCTCCTACATGCAAGGTTAAAGAAAAGGGAAAGAAAGTCCAGTTTGAGTCTGGAGTTGTTGTGAACGGTGTTTGGTTTGTCTCAAACGTTCATACTGAAAAGTGGAAATTTGTTCAGAAAAGAAAGATAGTGGCTGAGAGGGTGCTGGAGGCTGACAAGTATGCAGCCAGGGAGATTGTGAGCCTGATAAAGGGACTAGACTTGTGGCCATCTGTGTCTATGGCAAAGCCTTTTTCTGCAAATCTGGTTAGAGAAGTAATTGTGAATCTACCAGAAGGGTTTGCTGATATTGAAAGTGCTTTGTTCGGAATGGCGAGTGTAAGAGGTAAGGAAGTTGTCATCACTCCAGATGGGATAAATGACTATTTCGGAATAGAAGGAGGTGCCTTGAATATTGGAGAGAACCCCAACTGGCATAAATTTGTTAGCACTCTCACAGGTGGTGTTCGTTCGAAGTGGTACTCAATGACCTTTCCAGTGAAGGACCTATCTACAAAGCACTCCTTGCTCCACAGCATTGCAGTTCATAACTGGCTGCCAAATAATCACCATACTACTCTGGGCCATACGATGGGTGCTTTTCTGAAGACTATTGGAGCTGGGAAGAAGATTGATCTTGGACGGCTTATATTCGATCAAATTGCTCGCCATGCAACTTCTATCAAAGTCAATCATCCGATTGGATTCCCGTCGCTGATTCACCAACTTGTGGTGGGACAACATCCAGATATCTTAACAAGTCAGGACGTGTTGACTGGGATTCCCAAGGTTTTTTCTTGCAGATCATAAACACTTCTCTGGGAAACATATTGTAGATCTGGACCTGGAGGCTCCTATTAAGCCAAAGAAGAAGTTGTCTGAGACAACCCTAGAAGAGTTGAGTGCTCATATTCCTTCTGCCTCTCGAAGAAAGATTATCTCTCACCTTGAAGAGGAGCTCGCTGATGCAAATGAAAGGATTGTGCAGTACATGGCAAGGAAGAAAAAGATCACCAAGCTTTTGGTGGGTCTTCGTTATCCTGAAGAAGAAGATGAAATTGTCTCGGGTGATGATGTAGCAAGTGCTGAGTCTGACTACTAGTTCCTGGTGATATATTCTGCTGTCTTTCATAAACAATTCTATATTTTGTTAGGCTCGTGTTATCATTTTTTTTGAACTGGTTGTTCTTTTGAAACCCTTGTCTTTTTGTGGCAAAAAGGGGGAGTAGTTTTGGAGTTTGAAAGCTCCTTAAAAGATTCAGTTGTGCTAGTTGATAGACATGCTTTTAGAGTTTGAAATCTCTTTAAAAGATTCGTCGAGTGCTTATATTTTTCGGAGTTTGAAATCTCCTCAAAGATTCGCTTGGTAGCCAGTAGTTAGTAGCACAGCTTGAGAGTTTGAAACCTCCTACAAAGATTCAACTGTAATAGTGGTACAGGTAGATTACAGGTAGTAGTTTTGCCAAAAATGCCAAGGGGGAGATTGTTAGTTTTATGGCATGTAGTTTGGCAAAACTTAGAATAGTTGTTCAAGCTGTTGTTCGAGTCTAGCAGAGACAACTGTCCTGGAACAAGTGGAAGCCGATGGAATGTTTCCAAATTCAGATTTGGAAACACAGTCGACCGTTGGAGATCAAGGCGGTTGCAGGTGCATGGACAGAAGTTGGAAGTTTCCTAATTCAGATTTGGAAACTTGTTCCAGCCGACGTAGCACAACTTCGCCTGAGGATATTTCCGAGATCTGTTTAGGCAAGTCGGTGCATATGCATATCAAAGACATCATGAAGTCGGTTAGGAGTTTGCTTGCGCATAAAGCTATCTCAGCTATGAAGATAATCGAAGGTTGCCTAATCAAGATTGAAGATATTCATTGGAGGATTATCTACAAGAGATTCGCGCAAAAGATTAGGAAAGATTTCCTAATAGTTATAGGCGGCTTATCATAGAAATCCTATTCGTTCTAGGGTTTCTACCGCTCTATATAAGGAGGACTAATGCTAAGGTATTAGTTAGCACTTACGGAGATATTAATCACGCTCATACTCATTGAAGGGAGGAGGAGGCTAACGGCGGTGAACTAATCGTAACTGGTTATTCACTAAGCTCGTAATCGGCCGGAGAGTTAATCGTCACTGGTTACTCAAAGGCGCTCGGATTCAATCTATGCTGGTGCTCAGCAGATTGATCGAAAGACAACACTGAAAGTTCACGCACTGAAGTTCTGAACTGCGCATTCGGGAGAAGGCGCTGATTCTCACGGAGGATCATCTTGGTGGATACGGAGCGGGAGCAAAGATCTAGGGGGAGACCTAGATTGCAATTACTAGAGTGTCCGAGGCTCAGGTAGTTTAAGAGGGATTCTGTAAACGGTAATTCCTGTACTCGCAATACTCAATAATAGTGAATTGCTGTCCACCGGGCTAGAGAACGCCCCCCAGAGTAGGCTCGTTAACGCCGAACTGGGTAACAACTTTGCGTGTCAGTTTTATTTCCGCTCTACTTATTTTAGCGCATAAGTTGTTTTAGTATTTGTTCTGGACATCGACCAGAACAACATCTCATCTACCTGGGGAAGATTTCACATTCATCCCTCGTGGATGTATGATTGTATGTTGTGTCTTGCTACTAGATTTATGCCATGCTAGGCTTAGATAGTAATCCTTAGGGGAGCACTCGGTTGGGACATGATTGGTAGAATGAGGCACGAGAGGCACATTGTGAGCCACTCATTTAGATGATGTGGCAGGGAATAGTTGTTTGCTGTTTGCTTTATGCTTTTACTTTTTGATGGATTTTGGTACTGGGACACGTGGCGCGCCCACAAAGCACGGGAGAGTTAGAAGTGTGGCTCAGATCGTGCCTCACTGCCTCATTCTAATTTTGATGCCTCATTTGAACGCTGCTCGTAATCCTTATCTATAGGATTGGGCTAACAAACTATTTTGGCAGTATCTTCAAGCTAGATTCTAGGTGTTGGCCTGCATGTCTTTTAGGAAATTTGCTTATTCTCTGGCTCCTCCTGTGAGCTGTCAGTTGCCGTCTCAATTTGTTTGCTATCACCTGCAGTCCATTGTGTGCTTCGCGCGCCTCATTTTGTATGCGTTGAATACCCGTGTGTAACAGTTATAGCCAGAGACAAGGGACTTCATCGTCAGCCCATGATCATTGTACTTCATACAACAGTTGAAGAAACTGAAAGAAACACAATAATGAGATACGGATTCATATCCCGGGCCCGGGCAGATAAGCAAAAAAAACAGTGATTTTAAAATGATGTAATTTAGATAAAATAATATCAAAACTGTCTTTTCATTAATATAACCCTTAAGTTGAAAACTGAACCCTTTTCAAAACTACACAGTATTATTTTAAAACCTACAAAACTACTTCGTTTTTGTTGCTGCTTGGGATTTTATTCCAATGAGATACAAATTAAACTTTTTGAAGTTTCTATTTAAATACTAATTTGGTTCCCCTCACAGCGACAAAGAAACAATGTAAAGAAGCTGTCCAAATTTTATAAGTTCCCACCGTCAGAATCAGTAAACCTCTACAAACTGTATGAAGGGCGCATACAAGATTAATGACAATTTCAATGAAAATGTCTAATGTTGAAAGCCACAAAATTGGTGCACAAGAGTGTTGTTTAACGATGATGATGTGTAAATCTAAGTGTGAAACATAGAGCAAAAGAAATACTTAGCGAAGCAAATGCAAGGATTAGTCATGAAACAGTTTTCCTTTCCCTTAACGAAACCACTGTTTTCGTTACGTTTACCTTTTGAAACAGAATCTCCTCCCATCTCTAGTCGGAGTAGCTGGGAATGGGTGGGTAACCCCTACCTTGCCTCATGCAGAAAGGACGATGATGAGAAAAGAGCGGGACGCACTCCTATGCTGTTATCCGGAGGCTATGATTGGAGTGGTTCAAGGGCGCAAACGATTATGGGGACAAGAAACAAATTCAAAAGCCGAAGGCAAACCATCAAGTAAGAAGAAAATCAAAATCTGATTGATTCAAGCAAGATGTGTCGTTTATCAAAGTCCATACAACTTAAGGAATTCAAGACTCAACGGTATGAAAGCGGTGAATTAATCATGTGTCAGAGAAAGCCGCTGACTCAATCAAAAGACCAGAACTCAGAAAAGAATGCAATGTCCCTGGTACCTATAGGGGACTATCTCCCAATCATCCAAGGTCATTTGGATTTCAGCTCGCGAGGTAACAAGTATCGAAAATCTATCTATACTCGCATTGTTAGAATCATAGGCATGATAAGATTATAGGCTGGATTTGGGATTGAGATGTAAGGATTGACATGACTAGTACGTTGTTAATTCTTTCTATGGCCTTGTGTTCTTGTTCGGGACGAACAAGTTCAAGTGTGGGGTAGTTTGATAAGTCGTAGTTGTACGACTATTTTCTGTGTTAAAACCCCGCCTCTTAGTGTTTGCATGTATGTTATTTCACTACCTGTGTGTAGTTTTCATTCTCAGGTGCATTCGGAGACCATGGAAGGAATATCGGCTAAAGGGAGCCTATTAAAAGATGTTTTGCGCCGAAGAAATGAAGTCCGAAGAGATGGAAGTTTGAGTCAGTGCAGTTCGCTTAGGCCTGAAGGATTACAGTCGCTTAGGCCTGAAGAATTTCCATAATTGTTAAGACCTCCGCGGACGTTAAATCAAGAGACGTCCGCGGAGACAGCTGGCAGTCGAATTTCATTATTTCGAAGTTGCAATCTCGGGAGAAGAAAATACAGATCTCGAAGAGACAGAGGAGAGGCAGCTGGCTCTCGACTTAAGCAAGAAAAAGCAGAAAAGTTTAGGGTTCGAGTTCGAAGTTTGATTTGGAGAAGAGAGCTCTTGGAGTAGGATTCCAATTGAAGAAGCTTGAGCGTGGATTCGTTGCTGGATTCAAGTACTGGAGTGGAGCTGCAGCTCAGTGGAGAATTCATCATTAGTAACTTCGTTCCATTCTATTCAAAACTTGCTGATGTATTCTCTTACGATGAGTAGCTAAACTCATATGTGTAGGCTAGAACTCGACATTGTGATGTTTTGACTTGAGACCTATATTGATTTCTGTGTTTTGTGTCATAGTACTATGCGTTGTTTAAGGAATTGACTTTGTTAACACGAGTGAAACCCTAGCGGGGGAGCTTTGGTTTGTTAGTTGATTCCGATTGTCAAGTTTACTAGCAACCTAGCGGGGATAGCAAACTAGGACACGAGTAATATACCACTAGGATTAAACACCTTAGGACAACTTGTTTAAATCTTCATGCAACTCTAGCGAGTTAGGGTCTTGATTATCGCTAGCGCGAGATTAAGTACTAGAACTAGAACGGTGAGTATAACCTTAGCGGGGGAGCTCTAAGTTGTAGAACATTAGAAATCAAAACGGATTTGTCAATGATTTGGTCTTGCATCACAGTCGAAAGTTCTAGATTGCACTTCTCTTTGATATTATATATTTGAATTTGTGTGACGATTGCTCTCTTGATAAGTGATCATTGTTGCTTGTGCTTTTGTTTTATTTATTTAATTGAATTTCCCATTGTCACTTTCATACTTAGTGAACAGATTCTCATATCAATCTCTGTGGATACGACCCGACTTACCACTTGCTAGTCGGAATAAGAAATATTATTTTTGACTGGTACAACGACACCTGTCACTTGTGTCTATTGGATTAATAGGGTTGGTGAAGATGTGAGAAAGTGGAATCATCCGATACTCATAGCTCTGGTTGTGGTCGATGGCCATTTTTCCCCTTTTCGATTCTCTGGCCATTTGCTTCAAGTCAAACTTTCGTTTCCTCCGTTCTTCATTGACTGCTGATGGCGGAATAATAAATGTGGGCCTTGTGGTGCGCATGTTCAGATCCTGCTGTTGGATAATGAAAGGAATAATATCGAAATCAGATGATGATACTCCATTTGGGCTCTCCATATCTATTGGATCCGGCCCATCAATGAGGAAATCATCGTACTCATTATCCTCGTCTTCGTCATAAAGAGCTGCTATCATTTGTGGTGAAACCCTGGACTTACACTTGTCCAACACGCAGGTGTACATAATGCCCTTGCCTTTGTCTCTCGCATGCCTGATTTGTTCACTTACATCTTCTGCTATGACCTCCGTATCATCGTTGTTCTGGAGGCCATCATTAACTTCAGAACGTGTCAGAGCAGTACTAACGTGTGCCTCTTGCATTCCTTCAGTCGGTTTCAGGAGTTTCTGCTGTGCCAGTACAGGTACCGACGCCATTCGCTCCGCCGTTGCTCCCATGTTTACCGACAGCTCTCTTTGAATCAATTTCTCCGGCTCATCATCAATGAGCCCAGACTCTTCCTTCAAACTACATTTGAAGTAAATTGGGTCCGTTGGTCTTCTTTCTTTAGGGCATGACTTCTTCCTGTGAGTTAAAACTCCACAATAAGGGCAGAAATTCGGTAGCTTCTCATACCTAAAAGTGATCCAAATTGGAGCCTTATTATAATGCCTGAATAAGTACGTGCCCTTGAGCAGAGGCTGATCGACTTGCATTCTCACTTTTGCCCGCACGTACTTGCGTTTGGCTCCATTAATAATTGTAAATAACTTCTGATCTGGTGCTTCCAGAACTTCACCAATGTTTTTAGCCGCCTGCGTTGCTGCTTTTCCGGTGAGAAAACCATGAGGTAGATTAAAAACCTCCACCCAAATGTTAATAGCTTTGGGGTTATATTCTTCCGGCGGTGTTCCTGCTCGCCAAGGCTCCATAACAATAGCCATTTTCTTGTAAGTCCAAGGACCCCCGTTGACAACTTCAGCTTTCAGTTTCTCATCTTTGAATTGAACAACCACCGTATTGGGGGATATATCATCAAAGTCGACCTTATCTTTATCCTCCTTGACGTTCCAAGCCTTTCGCAGAGATTTGGACATCACAGTCACCTTGATACGCTCTCCTGTACTCACTTTAAAAATCCAAGCATCCGCATACTTGGAAGTCGCCATATCCCACTGATCCTGCGAGACAGTGAACCATGAGTACTCGCTCATCATCCTCGTAATGTTCTCCGCTTCTGGCTCTCCATCAGTAACCATTGTTTAACAATAGAAGTCTTCTTCTACCAAAAGGACTTTGGAGCAACACAACTCAGAGAGATCTTCCTACTTATAAGACTTGAATCAAAGACAATATTGACTAAGCCTTCGTATGAAAATCTTGACGATAAGGCAATGATTTTAACTAGGAAATTGAAGTGCATTAAAGTGCTATATTTTGCAACTTATAAGACTTGATTCAAAGAGAATCTTTACTACATCTCGTGATAAAATTGTTGACAACAAGGCGATGATTTTAACTAGGGTTTAAAGTGTATTAAGGTGCCCTATTTTGCTGCTTAAAAGACTTGAATCAAAGAGAATCTTTACTACATCTCGTTACGAAATTTTTGACAGTAAGGCCATGATTTTATAAACGCATTAAAATACATTAAACTGCCCAATTTTGCGCTATTTATATGACTTGAATCAAAGATAATCTTCACAACATCTCGTGATGAAATTCTTTACAACATGACAATGATTTTAACTAGGGCATTAAAATGCATTAAAGTGGCCTATTTTGCTACTACGAAGACTTGATTCAAAGAGAATCTTTACTACATCTCGTGATGAAATTGTTGACAACAATGCGATGATTTTAACTAGGGTATTAACGTGCCCTGTTTTAGTATTGATAACACTTGAATCAAAGAATATCTTGACTACATCTCGTGATGAAATTATTAACAACAGGACAATGATTTTAACCAAGGCATTAAAGTGTATTAAAGTGACATATTTTGCTACTGATAAGACTTGAATCAAAGAGAATCTTTAGTACATCGTCTCGTTACGAAATTCTTGACAGTAAGGGCATGATATTATTAAGGGCATTAAAATGCCCTATTTTGCTATTGACATGACTTAAATGAAAGAAAATCTTCACAAAACCTCGTGATTAAATTATTGACAGCAATGTAATGATTTTAAATAGGGCATTGAAGTGCATTAAAGTGCCCTATTTTGCTAGTGATAAGACTTGAATAAAAGATAATATTGACAAAACCCCGTAACTAAATTTTTGACAAAAAGATAATTATTTTTAACTAGGGCATTATAGTCTATTAAAGTTCCCTATCCTGCTGCTTATAAGAGTTCAATCAAAGAGAATGTTGACTAAATCTCGTGATGAAATTATTGACAGTAAGGTAATGATTTTAACTAAGGCATTAAAATACCCTATTTTGCTACTGATAAGACTTGAATCAAAGAGAATCTTTACTACATCTCATTACGAAATTATTGACAGTAAGGCCATGATTTTATCAAGGGCATTATAAAATACTTTAAACTGCCCAAATTTGCTATATGACTTAATTCAAAGAGAATCTTCACAACATCTCGTATGAAATTCTTTACAACAAGGAAATGATTTTAACTAGGGCAATAAAGTGCAATAAAGTGGCCTATTTTGCTACTACAAAGACTTGATTCAAAGAGAATCTTTACTATATCTCGTGATAAAATTGTTGACAACAAGGCGATGATTTTAACTAGGGGTTTAAAGTGTATTAAAGTGCCCTATTTTGCTGCTTATAAGACTTGAATCAAAGAGAATCTTTACTACATCTCGTTACGAAATTTTTGACAGTAAGGCCATGATTTTATAAAGGCATTAAAATACATTAAACTGCCCAATTTTGCGCTATTTATATGACTTGAATCAAAGATAATCTTCACAACATCTCGCGATGAAATTCTTTACAACATGACAATAATTTTAACTAGGGCCTTAAAATGCATTAAAGTGGCCTATTTTGCTACTACGAAGACTTGATTCAAAGAGAATCTTTACTACATCTCGTGATGAAATTGTTGACAACAATGCGATGATTTTAACTAGGGTATTAACGTGCCCTGTTTCAGTATTGATAACACTTGAATCAAAGAATATCTTGACTACATCTCGTGATGAAATTATTAACAACAGGACAATGATTTTAACCAAGGCATTAAAGTGTATTAAAGTGACATATTTTGCTACTGAAAAGACTTGAATCAAAGAGAATCTTTAGTACATCTCGTTACGAAATTCTTGACAGTAAGGCCATGATATTATCAAGGGCATTAAAATGCCCTATTTTGCTATTGACATGACTTAAATAAAAGAGAATCTTCACAAAACCTCGTGATTAAATTATTGACAGCAATGTAATGATTTTAAATAGGGCATTGAAGTGCATTAAAGTGCCCTATTTTGCTAGTGATAAGACTTGAATAAAAGATAATATTGACAAAACCTCGTGACTAAATTTTTGACAAAAAGATAATGATTTTACCTAGGGCATTATAGTCTATTAAAGTTCCCTATCCTGGTGCTTATAAGAGTTCAATCAAAGAGAATGTTGACTAAATCTCGTGATGAAATTATAATCAGTAAGGTAATGATTTTAACTAAGGCATTAAAATACCCTATTTTGCTACTGATAAGACTTGAATCAAAGAGAATCTTTACTACATCTCATTACGAAATTATTGACAGTAAGGCCATGATTTTATCAAGGGCATTGTAAAATACATTAAACTGCCCAAATTTGCTATATGACTTAATTCAAAGAGAATCTTCACAACATCTCGTATGAAATTCTTTACAACAAGGAAATGATTTTAACTAGGGCATTAAAGTGCAATAAAGTGGCCTATTTTGCTACTACAAAGACTTGATTCAAAGAGAATCTTTACTACATCTCGTGATAAAATTGTTGACAACAAGGCGATGATTTTAACTAGGGGTTTAAAGTGTATTAAAGTGCCCTATTTTGCTGCTTATAAGACTTGAATCAAAGAGAATCTTTACTACATCTCGTTACGAAATTTTTGACAGTAAGGCCATGATTTTATAAAGGCATTAAAATACATTAAACTGCCCAATTTTGCGCTATTTATATGACTTGAATCAAAGATAATCTTCACAACATCTCGCGATGAAATTCTTTACAACATGAAAATGATTTTAACTAGGGCCTTAAAATGCATTAAAGTGGCCTATTTTGCTACTACGAAGACTTGATTCAAAGAGAATCTTTACTACATCTCGTGATGAAATTGTTTACAACAATGCGATGATTTTAACTAGGGTATTAACGTGCCCTGTTTTAGTATTGATAACACTTGAATCAAGGAATAACTTGACTACATCTCGTGATGAAATTATTAACAACAGGACAATGATTTTAACCAAGGCATTAAAGTTTATTAAAGTGACATATTTTGCTACTGATAAGACTTGAATCAAAGAGAATCTTTAGTACATCTCGTTACGAAATTCTTGACAGTAAGGCCATGATATTATCAAGGGCATTAAAATGCCCTATTTTGCTATTGACATGACTTAAATAAAAGAGAATCTTCAAAAAACCTCGTGATTAAATTATTGACAGCAATGTAATGATTTTAAATAGGGCATTGAAGTGCATTAAAGTGCCCTATTTTGCTAGTGATAAGACTTGAATAAAAGATAATATTGACAAAACCTCGTAACTAAATTCTTGATAAAAAGATAATGATTTTAACTAGGGCATTATAGTCTATTAAAGTTCCCTATCCTGCTGCTTATAAGAGTTCAATCAAAGAGAATGTTGACTAAATCTCGTGATGAAATTATTGACAGTAAGGTAATGATTTTAACTAAGGCATTAAAATACCCTATTTTGCTAATGATAAGACTTGAATCAAAGAGAATCTTTACTACATCTCATTACGAAATTCTTGACAGTAAGGCCATGATTTTATCAAGGGCATTATAAAATACATTAAACTGCCCAAATTTGCTATATGACTTAATTCAAAGAGAATCTTCACAACATCTCGTATGAAATTCTTTACAACAAGGAAATGATTTTAACAAGGGCATTAAAGTGCAATAAAGTGGCCTATTTTGCTACTACAAAGACTTGATTCAAAGAGAATCTTTACTACATCTCGTGATAAAATTGTTGACAACAAGGCGATGATTTTAACTAGGGGTTTAAAGTGTATTAAAGTGCCCTATTTTGCTGCTTATAAGACTTGAATCAAAGAGAATCATCTCGTTACGAAATTTTTGACAGTAAGGCCATGATTTTATAAAGGCATTAAAATACATTAAACTGCCCAATTTTTCGCTATTTGTATGACTTGAATCAAAGATAATCTTCACAACATCTCGTGATGAAATTCTTTACAACATGACAATGATTTTAACTAGGGCATTAAAATGCATTAAAGTGGCCTATTTTGTTACTACGAAGACTTGATTCAAAGAGAATCTTTACTACATCTCGTGATGAAATTGTTGACAACAATGCGATGATTTTAACTAGGGTATTAACGTGCCCTGTTTTAGTATTGATAACACTTGAATCAAAGAATATCTTGACTACATCTCGTGATGAAATTATTAACAACAGGACAATGATTTTAACCAAGGCATTAAAGTGACATATTTTGCTACTGAAAAGACTTGAATCAAAGAGAATCTTTAGTACATCTCGTTACGAAATTCTTGACTGTAAGGCCATGATATTATCAAGGGCATTAAAATGCCCTATTTTGCTATTGACATGACTTAAATAAAAGAGAATCTTCACAAAACCTCGTGATTAAATTATTGACAGCAATGTAATGATTTTAAATAGGGCATTGAAGTGCATTAAAGTGCCCTATTTTGCTAGTGATAAGACTTGAATAAAAGATAATATTGACAAAACCTCGTGACTAAATTTTTGACAAAAAGATAATGATTTTAACTAGGGCATTATAGTCTATTAAAGTTCCCTATCCTGCTGCTTAAAAGAGTTCAATCAACGAAAATGTTGACTAAATCTCGTGATGAAATTATTGACAGTAAGGTAATGATTTTAACTAAGGCATTAAAATACCCTATTTTGCTACTGATAAGACTTGAATCACAGAGAATCTTTACTACATCTCATTACGAAATTCTTGACAGTAAGGCCATGATTTTATCAAGGGCATTATAAAATACATTAAACTGCCCAAATTTGCTATATGACTTAATTCAAAGAGAATCTTCACAACATCTCGTATGAAATTCTTTACAACAAGGAAATGATTTTAACTAGGGCAATAAAGTGCAATAAAGTGGCCTATTTTGCTACTACAAAGACTTGATTCAAAGAGAATCTTTACTACATCTCGTGATAAAATTGTTGACAACAAGGCGATGATTTTAACTAGGGGTTTAAAGTGTATTAAAGTGCCCTATTTTGCTGCTTATAAGACTTGAATCAAAGAGAATCTTTACTACATCTCGTTACGAAATTTTTGACAGTAAGGCCATGATTTTATAAAGGCATTAAAATACATTAAACTGCCCAATTTTGCGCTATTTATATGACTTGAATCAAAGATAATCTTCACAACATCTCGTGATGAAATTCTTTACAACATGACAATGATTTTAACTAGGGCATTAAAATGCATTAAAGTGGCCTATTTTGCTACTACGAAGACTTGATTCAAAGAGAATCTTTACTACATCTCGTGATGAAATTGTTGACAACAATGCGATGATTTTAACTAGGGTATTAACGTGCCCTGTTTTAGTATTGATAACACTTGAATCAAAGAATATCTTGACTACATCTCGTGATGAAACTATTAACAACAGGACAATGATTTTTACCAAGGCATTAAAGTTTATTAAAGTGACATATTTTGCTACTGAAAAGACTTGAATCAAAGAGAATCTTTAGTACATCTCGTTACGAAATTCTTGACAGTAAGGCCATGATATTATCAAGGGCATTAAAATGCCCTATTTTGCTAGTGATAAGACTTGAATAAAAGATAATATTGACAAAACCTCGTGACTAAATTTTTGACAAAAAGATAATGATTTTAACTAGGGCATTATAGTCTATTAAAGTTCTCTATCCTGCTGCTTATAAGAGTTCAATCAAAGAGAATGTTGACTAAATCTCGTGATGAAATTATTGACAATAAGGTAATGATTTTAACTAAGGCATTAAAATACCCTATTTTGCTACTGATAAGACTTGAATCAAAGAGAATCTTTACTACATCTCATTACGAAATTCTTGACAGTAAGGCCATGATTTTATCAAGGGCATTATAAAATACATTAAACTGCCTAAATTTGGTATATGACTTAATTCAAAGAGAATCTTCACAACATCTCGTATGAAATTCTTTACAACAAGGAAATGATTTTAACTAGGGCATTAAAGTGCAATAAAGTGGCCTATTTTGCTACTACAAAGACTTGATTCAAAGAGAATCTTTACTACATCTCGTGATAAAATTGTTGGCAACAAGGCGATGATTTTAACTAGGGGTTTAAAGTTTATTAAAGTGCCCTATTTTGCTGCTTATAAGACTTGAATCAAAGAGAATCTTTACTACATCTCGTTACGAAATTTTTGACAGTAAGGCCATGATTTTATAAAGGCATTAAAATACATTAAACTGCCCAATTTTGCGCTATTTATATGACTTGAATCAAAGATAATCTTCACAACATCTCGTGATGAAATTCTTTACAACATGACAATGATTTTAACTAGGGCATTAAAATGCATTAAAGTGGCCTATTTTGCTACTACGAAGACTTGATTCAAAGAGAATCTTTACTACATCTCGTGATGAAATTGTTGACAACAATGCGATGATTTTAACTAGGGTATTAACGTGCCCTGTTTTAGTATTGATAACACTTGAATCAAAGAATATCTTGACTACATCTCGTGATGAAATTAATAACAACATGACAATGATTTTAACCAAGGCATTAAAGTGTATTAAAGTGACATATTTTGCTACTGATAATACTTGAATCAAAGAGAATCTTTAGTACATCTCGTTACAAAATTCTTGACAGTAAGGCCATGATATTATCAAGGGCATTAAAATGCCCTATTTTGCTATTGACATGACTTAAATAAAAGAGAATCTTCACAAAACCTCGTGATTAAATTATTGACAGCAATGTAATGATTTTAAATAGGGCATTGAAGTGCATTAAAGTGCCCTATTTTGCTAGTGATAAGACTTTAATAAAAGATAATATTGACAAAACCTCGTGACTACATTTTTGACAAAAAGATAATGATTTTAACTAGGGCATTATAGTCTATTAAAGTTCCATATCCTGCTGCTTATAAGAGTTCAATCAAAGAGAATGTTGACTAAATCTCGTGATGAAATTATTGACAGTAAGGTAGTGATTTTAACTAAGGCATTAAAATACCCTATTTTGCTACTGATAAGACTTGAATCAAAGAGAATCTTTACTACATCTCATTACGAAATTCTTGACAGTAAGGCCATGATTATTTCAAGGGCATTATAAAATACATTAAACTGCCCAAATTTGCTACATGACTTAATTCAAAGAGAATCTTCACAACATCTCGTATGAAATTCTTTACAACAAGGAAATGATATTAACTAGGGCATTAAAGTGCAATAAAGTGGCCTATTTTTCAACTACAAAGACTTGATTCAAAGAGAATCTTTACTACATCTCGTGATGAAATTGTTGACAACAAGGCGGTGATTTTAACTAGGGCATTAAAGTGCCCTAGTAATAAGACTTGAATAAAAGAGAATCTTGACTACATCTCTTGGTGAAATTAACAATTATGGATGATTGCACTGAAATATATGCATTTTAGGCGACCTTTACGCTTATGGTTTCGATCGTTCTATTACGATTTCACTTGCTATTTGATGCTCTGTGTTTCTTTTCAGGCAAATTACAGAGTTTAAGCTGAGAACACAAGTGAGCAGTGATTTTGGAGCAAAACCGAGCATGCTGGAGCGAGAAAGCTAGGTTTTGGAGCAAAAGCAGTGATTTTGGAGCAAACTCCTCAAAGCCATGCGTTCGCACAACCCAATTCGTGCGTTCGCATGGATGAGACCAGACGCACGCAAAACTCATGCAGTCGCACAGATGGCCATGCGTGATCGCACTAGACCGAATTTCACAGAAAATAGGAGTTCGTGCGTTCGCACAATGCATTTCTGCGATCGCACAGCCCGGACCAGACGCATGGTATTATCGTGCGTTCGCACGTAAGGCTTCGCGCGCTCGCACTCGACCAGACTTCCCAGCTTGCAGGATACCATGCGAACGCATGCGGTTGCGGAAAGAAAAAAATATGTTTGATGATATAGGGAATCTGGATGGTTTTGGTGGAGGATCGAGTTTTGTGGGGGAAAAACAGAGAGAACGTGTGTGTGAACAACCAGAGAGACGACCAGAATCAAGCTTGGGAGATTTCAACACCAAAGATCGAAGATCGGATCATCTATTGCTTTTAGTTCTCCATATTGGTTCTAGATTTTAAAACTCAACTTTCAATACGTTTTTCTGCACTTTGATGTTTGTTTATGCTTGTAAACTCACCATGAGTGAGTAGTGACCTTGGTTGGGGATCTATGAATCCCCTAGACATGTTTGTGACATTGTAAATACCATGGATGCTATTGATGAATGATTTGTACATGATTCTTCTTCATTTGAACTTAATGTTTCGGATTGCCTATAAGGTGTTTGAGAGAAGTCCTCAATAGCAATTCTGCTTGATTTCATGTTTGAAGTAGCTAACCCTGAAAAGCATGATTTCAAATGAACTAGATGAAGAAGCATTAGAGTTTTTGTGTTACATGGCGACACTCTAATCTTAATGAGAATGGCATGGATTAAACAAGAACATGATTATTTAGTCAATAGAGCGCGAGTGTGAGGCTAGAGAATCATGTTCTATAGTACCAATAGAGCGCGAGTGTGAGGTACTATGCGAGATGTAACCTCTTCGTACTAAGTTGTAGCGCGAGTGGAACTTAGTATAAATGTTGCATGGCTAAATTCTAAGTATGTGCGTGTGATTTCATCAATAGTGTCCTATTTTACCGTCACAATAATTGTCTAGGTGAAGAAATAGATCCCTAGTCATCTTTGAATTGATTATTTACTCTTTTAGTTGATAAAATCTCTCATTTAGATAGTAAAAATCTGCTATCACCCTTTTAAAGGAACAAACCCCCCCCCCCCCAACCATAGACAATCTAAGTAAATCGTTAGCATTATTGGTTTCATCACCTGTCCTTTGGGTACGACCTCGGTTCACCCGAGTCTTTACAAATGTTTTGATCACAGTGACTAGCATAAGTGTTTGATTCTTATTGAATATTTCTGCTATATTTCGCATCGATCAAATGGCGCCGTTGTCGGAGATAGGTTAATCAACCTAGGTGCTAATAGATAGTTTAGTTTGACTACTTTTTCCTTACTTGATAAGTATTGCTTGTTTCGTGCTTAAACTGTGTTTAATTCTCTTGCCTTTCATTGCTAAGGTCTTCCTTTGTTCTTGCAGGCATTCGAATGATCCTAAGATCCAAGGGTCAAAAACACATAGAGCAACCAACGTCAAGTACTTCTCACCCAACTGCTAAGAGAGGGAGAGGTAGACCTCGAAAGAATCCTCCGCCTTTTGCTCTTACTCCTCCTGCTTTCCAAGGTCCGAGACCTCGTCCACCTCCACTCCTAAATCCAATTCATTATACACCGCCCGGATTTAGAATGGACGATGAGGTAGAGAATCCCGTTCGACGGAACGACCCTGATAACCATAATCCTCTACAAGATCCTCCCGCTCCTCGAAGGAACCGGAATGACCGAAACTATAGATACGATGATGAGGATGATGAGAGGCCTGTCGGGGATTACATGACCCCCACTCTTGAAGGGAATGGTTCCGCTATAGTACCTCCCGAAGAGGATGCGTTTGATTTCGATGTGAAGTCCTCCCTAGTCCATATGGTAACCAACGATCAATACCACGGAAGTGGAAATCCTTCAACCCATTTGGCTAACTTCCAAGAATATTGCCGCACTTATAAGCCAAGAAATGTGCCAGTGGAACACGTCTATTTGAAGCTTTTTCCTTCTTCTCTACACGGAGACGCAAAGGAATGGTTGCAAAACCAAGAGCCGGGAACTTTTAGAACTTGGGATCATCTGGAAAATGCCTTTCTGACTAAATTCTTTCCGCCGTCAAGAACTAAGAAATTCACTGATTTCATATTGACCTTCTCTCAAAGGGACAATGAGCTATTCCATCAGCCTATGATCGGTTTAAGCATTATTTGAGGGAATGCCCTCACCACAACTTTCGAAGAGCTGATCTTATGAGATACTTCTATCTAGGCATGAGCAAAGAAGCCAAGAACCAAATGGACACGGCTAGTGGCGGCGCAATTATGGATCTACCGGCAAGCCAAGGGTTTAAAATCATCGATAAGATTGCCACAAATTCTGATAGATACCAAGGGGTCGATCACAAGAAAATGGCTAAGTCTAGAGAGGATTCTTCCAATTATGTCTCTAAAGATCAATTTAGTGATTTGGCAAAGAAAATGGAAACCATGATAAGTATGGTTAATTTTTTGGAGGTGTCTAAACCGAAGACTGAAAGAGAGAAGAATCCGGTCCAAAAATCATGCTTTTTATGTTCTAGTACGAAGCACTCTACAAAGAATTTCCCCGAAGGGAGATATGAAGATGATGATGACGGTTATGAAGAGGCACACTATGTGAATCAACAAAGGAATTATGCTCAGAATTCTAGCCCTATTGCAAGAAATTATGAGCCTCCTCAAAGAAGAATGTCCAGCAATTCCAGTTTTCCTCCTAGACCCCAAAGGCAAAATAATTATCAAGGGAGTTACCAAAGACAAGGGTATGGCGCTAACCAAAGTCAAGGGCAGAATCCGTATTCTAATCAAGGCCAAAGTTCTAATCAAAATCAGGGGCAACATTCTCAATACTCCAACCAAGGGAGCTATCAAAGGCCATATCAAGCTAATAAGCCTCCTACAAATGATCAAGGGATTTCTCATCAACAAGGGCAATCTTCTTCTAACTCTCAAGAGAATACAATGATGTCTATGATGGCGCAAATGCTAGAGAACCAAAAGGAAGTCAACAAGAGAATGGAGCAATTAGAAGCTCACAATAAAATGCTCGACAATCAAATGGCTCAACAAGCCGCAGCTTGGAAGCAATATGGGAAACTTCCTTCTCAACCGGATGTGAATTCCACCGAGCATATAAATGCCATTACATTGAAGAGCGGAAGAGTTTTGCCCACTCCTCAAGGAAAACCGAGTCCCAATGACAAGGAAATGGAAGCGGAAGTGGCCAACGAGAATTCTGAAGTTGAACTTCAAGCTCCTACGGAAGAAGAGAAAAAAGGAAGAACCAATTTTGACAAGGAAGTATGTGCCAATGATACCTTTTCCGCAAAGGCTCAACAAAAGCAAGCTAGATGCTCACTTCCAGCGATTTGTGGAGATGTTGAAAAAGTTGTATGTCACCCTCCCATTCCATGAGGTAATCACTCAAAATCCTACATATGCAAAATTCTTGAAAGATATTGTGTCAAATCGTAGAGTGATTGAAGAATCAAGCATGATAGCCTTGAATGTTGAGTATAGTGCTATTATCCAAAGTAGAATGCCTAAAAAGATGCAAGATCATGGGTCATTTTCTATCCCTATCTCTTTAGGAAAAATTGAAATTGATAGAGCATTGTGTGATTTGGGAGCTAGTATTTCTTTGATTCCCTATTCTTTGTTTGAAAAGATTGATATGGGTGAGCTCCATCCCACTACTATTTCTTTGAAATTAGCCGATAGAAGTTCTAGGATTCCTAGGGGAGTCCTTAGGGATGTGCCCATTAAGGTTGGTAAATTCTTTATTCACGTAGACTTCTATGTGCTAGAAATGGATGATGAGCAGGAAACGCCTGTCATTCTCGGTAGACCTTTTCTTAACACCATGGAAGCTGTCATTAGATGTGGTGAAGGGTCTATAGAGTGGAAAATAGGAAATGAGAAGCTGAAATTTTTTCTGAAAAATGCCATGAAAGCTCCTGCTTCATCTTTTGAATGCAATATGCTTGATATTTCTTATGAAAATCTTGAGCTAACATCTTTTGAGAGTGAAGTCATGAAGTTAGATGATGCTAGTATGCTTTTTACATCCTTGATGGATATGGACGATGAGGAGATGTGCGACCTGACTTTGGTCGAAGGGGAGCAAGCATTGGATGCGTACGATGGTAAAGAAGACCCGGTGCCGAGAGGTAAGGAATTCGAAGGAGAGTTAAAACCTCTACCTTCGAATCTCAGGTATGAGTTTCTTGGGTCTAATTCCACTTACCCCGTTATTGTTGGTGCAACTTTGAATGAACATGAAACTTCCAAACTTTTGCATGTGCTGAAAACGAATAGAAAAGCTCTAGGCTATTCCGTTGATGATCTTAAGGGAATTAGCCCTTCATTATGCATGCATAGGATAAATCTTGAAGAGAATTCAAAACCTTCTAGGGAGTTTTTAAGGAGATTGAACCCTAAGCTTAGTGATGCTGTCTTTAAAGAAATTACCAAGTTAAGAGATGCAGGCATCATTTACTCGGTTCCGGATTCGGAATGGGTAAGCCCCATCCACGTCGTCCCCAAAAAAGGAGGACTTACGGTTGTGCAGAACGATAAGGGAGAGTTAGTCCCTACTAGAACCGTTAGTGGATGGAGGATGTGCGTCGATTACAGAAAATTGAATAAGGCAACTAAAAAAGATCATTTCCCCATTCCCTTTATTGACCAAATGCTTGAAAGACTTGCTGGACATGAGTACTTTTTTTTCCTAGATGGTTATAGCGGGTTCTATCAAATTCCCATTTTACCGAATGACCAAGAAAAAACCACATTTACATGTCCGTATGGAACTTTTGCATTTAGGCGCATGCCCTTTGGGTTATGTAATGCACCGGGAACGTTTCAGAGATGCATGATGTCCATCTTTAGCGATTACATTGAGAAATGCATGGAAGTTTTCATGGATGACTTCTCTATTCATGGAACTTCATTTGATGATTGTCTAACTAATCTTTCTCATATTCTTGCTAGGTGCATCGAAACAGATATGGTGCTAAATTGGGAAAAGTGCCACTTCATGGTTCGAGAAGGGATCGTGTTAGGACATTTGGTGTCAAAAAGGGGGGTTGAAGTTGATCAAGCAAAGGTGCAAATCATTGAGCAGTTACCACCGCCGAAAGACCAAAAAGGAGTTAGAAGTTTCCTAAGACATGCGGGTTTTTACCGGAGATTTATTAAAGACTTCTCCAAGATTGCGAAGCCATTAACTCACCTATTACGCAATGACGTGCAATTCAGTTTTGATGAAGAATGTTTAGAGGCATTTGAAAGGCTCAAGAAAGCACTTGTGTCGGCACCGATAGTGCAACCACCGAATTGGGATCTTCCGTTCGAACTTATGTGCGATGCGAGTGACATTGCTGTGGGAGCTGTGTTGGGACAACGGGTTGATAAGAAACTCCATGTGGTCTACTATGTGAGCAAGGTGCTTGATAATGCTCAGCTGAACTACACGACCACGGAGAAAGAGTTACTAGCGCTGGTTTATGCTTTTGAAAAGTTCCGACCTTATCTTGTGGGGTCCAAGACGGTTGTCTACACTGATCACGCAGCTATCAAGTACTTGATGGAGAAGAAAGATTCCAAGCCGAGACTTATTCATTGGATCCTTCTTTTGCAAGAGTTCGACATTGACATCAAGGACAAGAAAGGGGTCGAAAATGTAGTAGCGGATCATCTCTCGAGAATTGAGCTTTATGATTCAAAGAAGTTTTCAACGCCTGTGGAGGACTCCTTCATCGGAGAGTATTTGCTAAGTGTCAAAGATGATGCCCCATGGTACGCAGATTATGTGAATAACTTGACTTGCCAAATTCTTCCGAATGACTTGGATCATAATCAAAGGAGGAAGTTCCTGCACGATATTTCGAGGTATTTTTGGGATGATCCTTTTCTGTACAAGCTATGCGCGGATGGACTTTATAGAACATGTGTGCCCGAAGGGGACACGAAGAAAATAATAGCTTGTTGCCATTCTTCTTCCTATGGTGATCACGGTTCAGCTTCGAAGACCACAGCGAAGATCCTTCAATCGGGATTTTATTGGCCCAGTATGTTCAAGGATACATATGAATTCGTTAAATCTTGTAACGAATGTCAAAGAATTGGGAATATCGCTAGACGGGATGAAATGCCTAAGAAAGGCATCTTAGAAGTTGAAGTATTCGATGTATGGGGCGTGGATTTTATGGGACCTCTACCGTCTTCGCAAGGTAACAACTTTATTCTAGTGGCGGTAGACTACGTTTCTAAATGGGTTGAGGCCATAGCTTCCCCGTCTTGTGATGCTAAAGTGGTGATCAAAATGTTCAACAAGATTATCTTCCCAAGGTTCGGGGTCCTGAGAGCGGTAATTAGTGATAATGGTTCTCATTTCAAGGAGAGGAGATTTGAGTCTCTTCTCAAGAAGCACGGGATATTCCATAGATGTTCTACTCCATATCACCCCCAAGTGAATGGACAAGTCGAAGTATCAAACCGAGAAATTTTAAGAACATCTTGACAAAAACGGTGGGCAAGTCAAAGAAAGACTGGGCGTTGAAGCTTGATGATGCCTTATGGGCATATAGAAAGGCTTTCAACATGCCAATTGGAATGTCTCCATACCGGTTAGTGTATGGCAAACCTTGCCATCTCCCGGTAGAGCTGGAGTACAGAGCCGCCAGGGCCATCAAAGAACTGAATTTCGACATGAAAGCTTCGGGAGAGAAGAGAATCCTTCAGCTGCATGAGTTGGATGAAATCAGGTTGGACGCCTACGAGAGTTCAAAAATTTACAAAGAGAAAACTCGGAGATGGCATGACAAGTTGATCCTGAAGAAAGAGTTCTCAGTAGGGGATAAGGTCTTACTTTTCAACTCCAGATACAAGTTGTTTCCCGAGAAGTTCAAGTCTAGGTGGTTCGGACCGTATAGAATCCACAAAGTTTTCGATGATGGCCACCTGGAGCTAGTTGATAACCAAGGGAATGTGTTCAGGGCAAATGGGCAAAGAGTTAAGGTCTACCACGCTGCTGATGGAGATCAGAACACGTTGGAAGCACCCTCGTAGATGCTATATGATATACCGCTAGAGAAGGGATCCCGCTCGGGACTTCTCTTAGTGTGCTTCTGGATATGAAAAGCATCGGCTCCGTCTTAGCCGAGACGTTAAACTAGGCTTGTAAGTGTTCCTTCCCTGATCTCCAAGTTTATCTATCTTGATTGGATTTCTGTTTGCTTTGTGCAAGAAATTGAGAATGTGAACTATGCATGTGTAAACGCTTCATATTTGATGATTGTTGTGCGATTGGAATGTTTTTAGCATGATGTATTCGTAACATATGCTTGGTGATCGTTATCTTCGTTGGATACGAGTGTGGGGTTTGGATTTTTTGTGCATGAGTGTCGATGTTCGATTTGAGTTTGGCTTAAGTTTTTTTGTCCGCAATTCCATGCGTTCGCACAGTTCACCCGTGCGTTCGCATACTTAGCCTTTTCTTCATTTCGTTGAGCTCGCACAGTTCCGTGCGTTCTGATGAGCCGTATTTATACGACTCATCGAGTCATCAAATCCCACCATTTCCGACACTTTATTATGCGAACAAGTTACTTTTGGTGTTGTTTTGCATTTCAGGTGCTTCGGAAGCTCTAGAAGGAAACGCGCTTAAAAGATGGCTTTCTGAGCTAAAAACATCACAAGGAGTCGAGCTGCCCAACACTAAACTCAAGTTGCTCGGGCAAACGAGCTGATCTGACGAATCCACTTCGAGCAAAGTGATCAGAATAGCAAATAAGGTGGACAATGTCGGAGAACCAAGGAAAACACCCGAGCAGATTGGCAGTTGGCTCAATTCCAAAGGTCTTGTGTGCGCTGATAGGCACCGAAATCAAGTCGCTCGACCAGACGGAATCCGATGACAAATCTGACTCGACCAAGTTGCTCAAAATGGAAAACAAGTCGGACAATGTCACCAAGCAAAGGAGAACGCACGGATGGAATGGTCCAGGAGCAGCCGAGCAGAGTTCCAGGCCGCGCCCGAAGGCCCTGTCGAGCAGACAAGTGCTGAATCCAAGTTGCTCGACCAAACGAATGAATCTTGCAATTCTGGCTCGACCAAAGTGATCGAAATGCTAAATTACTTGGACGATATCACTAGCCAAGCAAAACGCACGAGCGGGATTGGCCGAGATGAGCAAAACGACGATTGAAGGCCCCGCGCGCTGGGCCAAGTCAGTGGGCTCAAGTGAGGCGGTTTAGAGGCTTCCATGAAGTTCCTAGCAGGTTCTGGAAGGCCCTAGAAGACGCTGGAAGACTTGCACAAGAAGTTAACTTGAAGATCAAGCAAAGTCGGTTTTAGGACATGTTTCCTAAAACCGTTTATGGGCCAACCTCAATTTGGAAACTTCGAAGCCCTATTCTACGCTATAAATACAGCCTCTCCTCAACCTTTCAAAGCATCCCATCATCCCAAATTCGAGCTCTCCACTCCTCTCACTCGGCGCCTCTTTCTCCTTCGTTCGGCAATAGAGAAGACATTCTTTCTTCCTTTACTTTTGTATTCTGTTTTCATGGCCATGTGTAGCTAAGCCCCTTATTCGGGCTAGGGTTTCATACATTGTGACTATTGTTTGAGACTTTGTCCTTAATGCTATTTCATGTTTTACTAATTCTCGTGCATATATTCCATGAATTATTGCTAGACTAGGTGGATGCTTTGTCGCAAAGCTTAGTTGATCAATATTTCTATCTTTATTATTTGCCTAATACTTTGTCGTTTGGGTGAATAGCACATCTAGGTTGAATAACACCTTTGTCGGGTTGTTTAATTTAGGAGAGAATTAGAAGCCTTTCACCTTTGTCGGGTTAGGTTGTGGCATAACACCTTTGTCGAGTTACTTGGGAAGTCACCTTTGTCGGGACGACCACACTTAGAAACATTGAATTAGATTGTTAGTAGTCGATGATAACAAGTCACAATAGAAACCCTAGACCGAATATTCTCTCTGATTGAAAACCTACACGTTTATTTCGCTTGTTTCCTATTTGCACTTGTTTCCTAAATTGCTCAAAACCCAATTGTTTCCTTTTTACAGAACACCAAGTAACCATCTAGCTCCCTAGGGTTCGACCCTTGCTTGCCGCTGTACTAACCCATAGCCAAGAGTAAGGAAATTATAAATTCAAATTTGCAGGTACCGACGACGCCTGTCAAATTTTGGCGCCCTTGCCGGGGCGCTACGCACGGTGAAATTGTTCTTTTCCTTTTTCAGTTGTGTTTTTAGTTTTTTTATTTTTCGGTATTACAACAAAACTGTAGGATTCAAGCTACTAGTGACCGAGTTCAGCCCATAACAACGAGGAGATCACAAATCACCAGCGTCGCTCGTGACACGCAGCGTTCTTCGTCCATTCGAGAATTTTGCGTAGGACTGCTATCCATCGGGGGTAGTTTCACATCTTGAATACATTGTGTCGAGAAAAATAAGCTTTCGAGAATTTTGCGTAGGACTGCTAAGGAGATTGGTTTTTAAGTGAGACCGTTTGTGACTCCACCAATTTCCTGGGAATCCTTCATTGTCTTAATTTCTTTGACATAATCCTTTCATTTTGTGACGAACTCACGTTGCGATATAAGTTTCTGCCAAAAGACGGCAGGCGCGGTTGCACGGTTACCATGTCTCATGCAGGTAGCCACGTAGGCGACAACATCAACGAAGAAGTGGAGCAGGGCATCCGGAACATGGAAGGGGCGCTCCCACAACACGACGAGCAAGGCCCGATAAGACAGAATGGAGAGATCAGGGGGGCTGCCCCGGGACAACTGCAACACCAACCGCTCCAACCACCATTCCAACCTCAACCGTACCAGCCCTATCCACAATATCAACCGCAACCATATCAGCAGTACCCGCCACCACCATATCAGCCATACCCGCAACCACCGTATCAACAATATCCACAACTTCCATACATCCCACACCAGCAATACCCACCACCCCCACGGCCATTACAACAGCCGGCCGTCAGAGAGGATGATCACGAGGAGGACGATGATCCAGAGCCAACCATGGGAGAGCTCTCGGCCCCCAACTTCAGAGACCAAGCTTGGTGCATCTACGAAGGGCCAGACCTCGAAGCCATCACCATCAACACCTCAGTCGTCCATCACCTGCCCAAGTTCTCAGGAATGAAAGGAGAGTCAGCCACAGGACATCTGCAACGCTACCATGGCAGTTGCCAGAACCTCAAACCATACGGAGTCGGAGTGGACGATTTCAAATTGAAAGCATTCTATTTTTCACTTACAGACTCGGCAACTGACTGGTTTCTATCTTTGCCTTCAGGTAGTATCTACACATGGGACGAGATGCAGAGGAAGTTCCTCAACAAGTACTACCCAGCAGGCAGAGCGATGCAAGTCCGAAGGCAGTTGCAAGAGCTCAGGCAAGGACCCAACGAGACCATGTACGAGTACGTGGAGAAATTCAACGCCCTGGAGAAGAGCTGCTGCAATCTTGGACTCCTAGAGAAGCTGCTGGTAGAGTATATGCTAGACGGACTGAGACGACTGGACAGGAAGCTACTAGATGCCTCGGCTGGGGGCAACCTTATGAACTTGTCCCCAGCAGGTGTGAGACCCAAGATCATGGCAGTGGCAGAAAGTGAACGGTTCCAGGAACGTGTCGAAGGTTGAGCCCCCTGATGGACCATAATTATACGAATCAAAAACACAGTTAAGCCCACTAAATTAGACTGTTTGTCTATTTAACTTTTGCTTGTTAGTTCCGATATATTTCTACAGGGTATTTTGGAGCTTAGAGAGAATACACGCTAAGGAGAGGATTTTACGCAGAAAAGATGTTACGAGTCATTCCAAGGTCACGATCAGACGCTGACTGAAGAAATATAAAGATCCTGACATGGAATCATTCAAAACAAATCCAACCAAGGAACAATCAAAGTCAGACGGAGCGAAATTGGACTGATAGTTTTGTGAAAAAGACTGCACAAAACTGTCAAAATGCACTCATGGACCAAGGTGACCGGCCACCTTTCTTGGAGGTGGCCAAAGCCACCCTTCTCCTCCCCTTGCAACCGGCGACCGGCGGCTCAACCTCCCCCAACCGGCGGCTTTTGGCTCCCCCCATGTGTCATCTCCTCCTTGCTCCTCCCTTCTCCTCCCTTGGATCAAAAACACATGCCCCCCATCTCCACCCTCCATTTCTCTCAAGTTTGGCTATAAATACCAAGCCAAACCTCATTTGTAATCATCCCATTCACAACACAAAATCACTTATCTCTCTAAGTTTGGCAATTTGTAAGTTTGGTTTTGAAATAATACTCTTGTTGGTTCTTGAGTATTATAACGGTTTTAGAGAATACTCCTGTTGGTTCTTGAGTATTCAAGTAGAAATTGGGAATACTCCTGTTGGTTCTTGAGTATTCCCCTTTACTTACTGTCTTTCAAAAACCCCCGAGTATTTAGCTATGGTATCCACCTCTATGGATATTCGTAGCTAAACTCTTCATTCGGTTGAAGGGGTGTACTTGTATCATAAAATATTTTAGACTTTGCTTTAGTGTTTTTTCTCTGTATTCAAAACTTGTTCTATGTGCCATATATTAGGCCAGAACTTTCAAGGTTGAGTGGATGCTTGGAATGGCAAAGCTCTTCCGTGGAAGTTCGTAAACATACTCGGATAAGTGGATGCTTGGAATGGCAAAGCTTATCTGAGGAGTTTGACCTCTCTCAAACACCATTTGATTGCTCGAGAATGACTGATCAAATGGATGCACACAGGCTAATATACCTTGGAATGGGGTATTAGTTTAAGTAGAACAAGGGCTCTATGTATTTTGCAAAAGTCTAGACAGTGTGTGCAAATCGAGTGCTTGGAATGGCCTTGATACACTTTCGAACATTTTTGCAAAAGACTAGACAGTGTGGCAAATCGAGTGCTTGGAATGGCCTTGATGCACGTTTGAATACTTAGAAGGATCACTAAAGGTCAATGATAAACAGGCTATGATACAAAGCCCCCGAAACTGAATGTTTTCCTTGAAATCAAACACCACCTGTATTTACTTTCTTAGTATAACTACCTTAATCAACTGCACTCATCAACCGGAGGACTTGCCAATCACGCATCACCCGCTGTAAGTCTTCTTTGTATTTTAAGTATTTAATTTTCTGTCATTTACTTTTCCGCACAAAAAAACCAAAACCAATCAAAAAGTCACATAGTTGTTAGCGCTAAAACCTCAATCAACCTAAAAACACGCTCCTTCGCTGTACAAATCACCTCAAAGAGCAACTATCCCCCTAATTCCCTTGGGTTCGACCCCTACTTACCACTTGCTACCCAGTAGTGAAGTCGCGAGTAGCGGACTTATAAATATTATTTGTACATTTGCTCTGACGACAAGCATCTGTCAAATTGGCGCCGTTGCCGGGGAATTAGCCGTCGGATAGTTGTTCTTTTTCATTTCCCTATGACACTACCCACTACGCATGCATGGACAACGCGATATCTGCCCCTGTTCAGAGGAACGGAGGGAGAAGACCCGGTACAGCACTGCCGAAACTTCCACCACGTCTGCCACCACACCAAACCTGAAAATGAAGTGTTAGAGGAATTTAAGCTTAAATGCTTTAAATTCTCTCTGACTTTGCCACGATATGGTACTACACATCCACCGCTTGCCGTGCAGAACGTTACGTAGACCTCTGCGTTCCATTCCTGAAGGAATTCTCCCCCCATCCTTACGCCAAAAAACCCGTGAGAAGATCATGTGCCTTCAACAATCCCGGGATGAGACCTTGGACGAATACTACACGAACTATGATGCCATCGTCTCAAGCTGCCCGCACCATGGATTCACGAATAAAGTTCTTCTCCAAAAATTTCTTCGTGGGATGAGGTCCGAAGAGCTGGGAAGGATTAACGAAGCAATGAAAAGATCAGCCAGGAACTTATCCATAGAAGACATGTGGTACCTCATAAATAACCTGGCCGCAGCCACAAAATGAATACCCCAAACTGACGGAGGAATGCAAATAGACGAAGCTGGTCCTGAGGCAAATGAAGAAACTCCCGAGCCATCAGAAGAGACTCCTGAACCATCAGAAGAATCAGATATGGAGAGCACCGGAAGCAACGAGGTTGGAGTCCAGAATACCACTGACGAACTGCCCAATTCATACCCGACTATCATTACCCGGGCAGCCGAGACTATCTACGACCAGTTCCTCACTGACAATCATAACAAGGCAGAACCAAGCCTTTTGAGGCTTTCCCGACTTTTCCCCTTGATCAATGAGCAAGTTGCAGAAAACTATAGGATCAATGAAGAAACTCAAAAGAGGATGGGAAAAGGGCCTCTGCAGAATGACTCCTCGATGGAGCAGTGTTACGTCGTAACTGGACTAGGCAGTCCCAAATACAAGAACTTCAAAAGGCTGGTAGTGAAAGGTCCCTCACCCCCTCCGGGGTATTGGAAAGAAAAGATCCCAAAACAAAGGAGTCCTGACCCGAGTACAACATCCGGCAAGAAGTCAGGAAGAGCCAAGGCAAGAAACAACACAGGAACAGTGGCGAAATTTGACCTGAGCCACCCATGGGAGCCAAACCAGTAATCCACAACGAGGTACTGTCGAGCCAACGACGTTAAACAAGTGCACTGGTCGGGAGGTAACCCGACACTATCTTACTTTCTGTCATTTAAATTCTGTCATTTAATTTTCTGTCTTAGTCATTCTCACATATATATATTAGCTTGCAAGACTTTTGAACTAAGGCACGCCTTCGTTCAAAAGTGTGGGGTGAGAACCACCGTTGTATATAAATAACATGCTTGCTGTTTTCTTTTTTAATAGTATCTTTTTGAAAATATGAACTTAAGAATGTGAAAAAGATAGATCATAATTCATGCATCAACCTTGTGAAAATTCAACTGTTTAAAAACTTAGAATGTAACTTCTCATTTGTCCTTTGTGCTGAGATAAACTAGGGATGTGGAGTTGATAGAAATGCCCTAGAGGGGCTTGGCAAGCAATCAAAGGATCGAATCAAACTATATGGTTTTCGAAGTCAGTGGAGGCTGCACTTCGGGTTTCAGTGAAGATTGAAGTCATCTCCGCCATGCAGTGTTTATGCAAAAAGAAAAGAAAAGGCGAGGACGGGAATCAGACCGTCCTCTCTCTAGTCAAAGTAGCCGAGAAAATAGATGAGCGACCCTCATCTTGACCCGCGCGAAACGACAACGATGAGAGGAGCGGGGAGGTATTTCCATATGCTCGCGGGCGATGATTGGACCTCCCAAAAAGGCTTGAGAAAATGGACTAGCAAGTCACAAAGAAGCAAAAGCTCGAGGAAGCAAATCAAGAGGCCAAAGGCCCAAAATTGTGAAGGTTTTAACCGAACAAAACTGAAGTACTCAAAAAGTCAAATCAAAGGCCAAAGGCCGATTCACTACAAAAAAGCTGTCCCTCGCCAAAAAGAAAGAAAATCAAAGACCAAACCATTGAAACCCGAACCGAATCACGTGCTAGAGAAAGCTACAAGAAAACCATATAGTACGAGATGGTCCCAAGATTGCAGTCCAGGAGCCTAAAAAGGGCTATCTCCCGAAACATCCAATATAATCTGCATCTCAGCACGGAGGTACAAGTATTAAGTTTCTTCTATTTATTTACGCAGTTTAATTTGGTAATAAGTAGTAATGCATGAATTAGGATAGATCAAGTACCACAGTCTAAATTTCATATTCCAAAACCAACTTAGAGTGCCGCCCTTTAATAGCATTGTTCGGGACGAACAACTAAAAGTGTGGGGTGATCTGATGGACCATAATTATACGAATCAAAAACACAGTTAAGCCCACTAAATTAGACTGTTTGTCTATTTAACTTTTGCTTGTTAGTTCCGATATATTTCTACAGGGTATTTTGGAGCTTAGAGAAAATACACGCTAAGGAGAGGATTTTACGCAGAAAAGATGTTACGAGTCATTCCAAGGTCACGATCAGACGCTGACTGAAGAAATCTAAAGATCCTGACATGGAATCATTCAAAACAAATCCAACCAAGGAACAATCAAAGTCAGACGGAGCGAAATTGGACTGATAGTTTTGTGAAAAAGACTGCACAAAACTGTCAAAATGCACTCATGGACCAAGGTTTGGAGGTGGCCAAAGCCACCCTTCTCCTCCCCTTGCAACCGGTAACCGGCGGCTCAACCTCCCCCAACCGGCGGCTTTTGGCTCCCCCCATGTGTCATCTCCTCCTTGCTCCTCCCTTGGATCAAAAACACATGCCCCCCATCTCCACCCTCCATTTCTCTCAAGTTTGGCTATAAATACCAAGCCAAACCTCATTTGTAATCATCCCATTCACAACACAAAATCACTTATCTCTCTAAGTTTGGCAATTTGTAAGTTTGGTTTTGAAATAATACTCTTGTTGGTTCTTGAGTATTATAACGGTTTTAGAGAATACTCCTGTTGGTTCTTGAGTATTCAAGTAGAAATTGGGAATACTCCTGTTGGTTCTTGAGTATTCCCCTTTACTTACTGTCTTTCAAAAACCCCCGAGTATTTAGCTATGGTATCCACCTCTATGGATATTCGTAGCTAAACTCTTCATTCGGTTGAAGGGGTGTACTTGTATCATAAAATATTTTAGACTTTGCTTTAGTGTTTTTTCTCTGTATTCAAAACTTGTTCTATGTGCCATATATTAGGCCAGAACTTTCAAGGTTGAGTGGATGCTTGGAATGGCAAAGCTCTTCCGTGGAAGTTCGTAAACATACTCGGATAAGTGGATGCTTGGAATGGCAAAGCTTATCTGAGGAGTTTGACCTCTCTCAAACACCATTTGATTGCTCGAGAATGACTGATCAAATGGATGCACACAGGCTAATATACCTTGGAATGGGGTATTAGTCTAAGTAGAACAAGGGCTCTATGTATTTTGCAAAAGTCTAGACAGTGTGTGCAAATCGAGTGCTTGGAATGGCCTTGATACACTTTCGAACATTTTTGCAAAAGACTAGACAGTGTGGCAAATCGAGTGCTTGGAATGGCCTTGATGCACGTTTGAATACTTAGAAGGATCACTAAAGGTCAATGATAAACAGGCTATGATACAAAGCCCCCGAAACTGAATGTTTTCCTTGAAATCAAACACCACCTGTATTTACTTTCTTAGTATAACTACCTTAATCAACTGCACTCATCAACCGGAGGACTTGCCAATCACGCATCACCCGCTGTAAGTCTTCTTTGTATTTTAAGTATTTAATTTTCTGTCATTTACTTTTCCGCACAAAAAAACCAAAACCAATCAAAAAGTCACATAGTTGTTAGCGCTAAAACCTCAATCAACCTAAAAACACGCTCCTTCGCTGTACAAATCACCTCAAAGAGCAACTATCCCCCTAATTCCCTTGGGTTCGACCCCTACTTACCACTTGCTACCCAGTAGTGAAGTCGCGAGTAGCGGACTTATAAATATTATTTGTACATTTGCTCTGACGACAAGCATCTGTCAAATTGGCGCCGTTGCCGGGGAATTAGCCGTCGGATAGTTGTTCTTTTTCATTTCCCTATGACACTACCCACTACGCATGCATGGACAACGCGATATCTGCCCCTGTTCGGAGGAACGGAGGGAGAAGACCCGGTACAGCACTGCCGAAACTTCCACCACGTCTGCCACCACACCAAACCTGAAAATGAAGTGTTAGAGGAATTTAAGCTTAAATGCTTTAAATTCTCTCTAACTGACTTTGCCACGATATGGTACTACACATCCACCGCTTGCCGTGCAGAACGTTACGTAGACCTCTGCGTTCCATTCCTGAAGGAATTCTCCCCCCATCCTTACGCCAAAAAACCCGTGAGAAGATCATGTGCCTTCAACAATCCCGGGATGAGACCTTGGACGAATATTACACGAACTATGATGCCATCGTCTCAAGCTGCCCGCACCATGGATTCACGAAGAAAGTTCTTCTCCAAAAATTTCTTCGTGGGATGAGGTCCGAAGAGCTGGGAAGGATTAACGAAGCAATGAAAAGATCAGCCAGGAACTTATCCATAGCAGACATGTGGTACCTCATAAATAACCTGGCCGCAGCCACAAAATGAATACCCCAAACTGACGGAGGAATGCAAATAGACGAAGCTGGTCCTGAGGCAAATGAAGAAACTCCCGAGCCATCAGAAGAGACTCCTGAACCATCAGAAGAATCAGATATGGAGAGCACCGGAAGCAACGAGGTTGGAGTCCAGAATACCACTGACGAACTGCCCAATTCATACCCGACTATCATTACCCGGGCAGCCGAGACTATCTACGACCAGTTCCTCACTGACAATCATAACAAGGCAGAACCAAGCCTTTTGAGGCTTTCCCGACTTTTCCCCTTGATCAATGAGCAAGTTGCAGAAAACTATAGGATCAATGAAGAAACTCAAAAGAGGATGGGAAAAGGGCCTCTGCAGAATGACTCCTCGATGGAGCAGTGTTACGTCGTAACTGGACTAGGCAGTCCCAAATACAAGAACTTCAAAAGGCTGGTAGTGAAAGGTCCCTCACCCCCTCCGGGGTATTGGAAAGAAAAGATCCCAAAACAAAGGAGTCCTGACCCGAGTACAACATCCGGCAAGAAGTCAGGAAGAGCCAAGGCAAGAAACAACACAGGAACAGTGGCGAAATTTGACCTGAGCCACCCATGGGAGCCAAACCAGTAATCCACAACGAGGTACTGTCGAGCCAACGACGTTAAACAAGTGCACTGGTCGGGAGGTAACCCGACACTATCTTACTTTCTGTCATTTAAATTCTGTCATTTAATTTTCTGTCTTAGTCATTCTCACATATATATATTAGCTTGCATGACTTTTGAACTAAGGCACGCCTTCGTTCAAAAGTGTGGGGTGAGAACCACCGTTGTATATAAATAACATGCTTGCTGTTTTCTTTTTTAATAGTATCTTTTTGAAAATATGAACTTAAGAATGTGAAAAAGATAGATCATAATTCATGCATCAACCTTGTGAAAATTCAACTGTTTAAAAACTTAGAATGTAACTTCTCATTTGTCCTTTGTGCTGAGATAAACTAGGGATGTGGAGTTGATAGAAATGCCCTAGAGGGGCTTGGCAAGCAATCAAAGGATCGAATCAAACTATATGGTTTTCGAAGTCAGTGGAGGCTGCACTTCGGGTTTCAGTGAAGATTGAAGTCATCTCCGCCATGCAGTGTTTATGCAAAAAGAAAAGAAAAGGCGAGGACGGGAATCAGACCGTCCTCTCTCTAGTCAAAGTAGCCGAGAAAATAGATGAGCGACCCTCATCTTGACCCGCGCGAAACGACAACGATGAGAGGAGCGGGGAGGTATTTCCATATGCTCGCGGGCGATGATTGGACCTCCCAAAAAGGCTTGAGAAAATGGACTAGCAAGTCACAAAGAAGCAAAAGCTCGAGGAAGCAAATCAAGAGGCCAAAGGCCCAAAATTGTGAAGGTTTTAACCGAACAAAACTGAAGTACTCAAAAAGTCAAATCAAAGGCCAAAGGCCGATTCACTACAAAAAAGCTGTCCCTCGCCAAAAAGAAAGAAAATCAAAGACCAAACCATTGAAACCCGAACCGAATCACGTGCTAGAGAAAGCTACAAGAAAACCATATAGTACGAGATGGTCCCAAGATTGCAGTCCAGGAGCCTAAAAAGGGCTATCTCCCGAAACATCCAATATAATCTGCATCTCAGCACGGAGGTACAAGTATTAAGTTTCTTCTATTTATTTACGCAGTTTAATTTGGTAATAAGTAGTAATGCATGAATTAGGATAGATCAAGTACCACAGTCTAAATTTCATATTCCAAAACCAACTTAGAGTGCCGCCCTTTAATAGCATTGTTCGGGACGAACAACTAAAAGTGTGGGGTGATCTGATGGACCATAATTATACGAATCAAAAACACAGTTAAGCCCACTAAATTAGACTGTTTGTCTATTTAACTTTTGCTTGTTAGTTCCGATATATTTCTACAGGGTATTTTGGAGCTTAGAGAAAATACACGCTAAGGAGAGGATTTTACGCAGAAAAGATGTTACGAGTCATTCCAAGGTCACGATCAGACGCTGACTGAAGAAATCTAAAGATCCTGACATGGAATCATTCAAAACAAATCCAACCAAGGAACAATCAAAGTCAGACGGAGCGAAATTGGACTGATAGTTTTGTGAAAAAGACTGCACAAAACTGTCAAAATGCACTCATGGACCAAGGTTTGGAGGTGGCCAAAGCCACCCTTCTCCTCCCCTTGCAACCGGTAACCGGCGGCTCAACCTCCCCCAACCGGCGGCTTTTGGCTCCCCCCATGTGTCATCTCCTCCTTGCTCCTCCCTTGGATCAAAAACACATGCCCCCCATCTCCACCCTCCATTTCTCTCAAGTTTGGCTATAAATACCAAGCCAAACCTCATTTGTAATCATCCCATTCACAACACAAAATCACTTATCTCTCTAAGTTTGGCAATTTGTAAGTTTGGTTTTGAAATAATACTCTTGTTGGTTCTTGAGTATTATAACGGTTTTAGAGAATACTCCTGTTGGTTCTTGAGTATTCAAGTAGAAATTGGGAATACTCCTGTTGGTTCTTGAGTATTCCCCTTTACTTACTGTCTTTCAAAAACCCCCGAGTATTTAGCTATGGTATCCACCTCTATGGATATTCGTAGCTAAACTCTTCATTCGGTTGAAGGGGTGTACTTGTATCATAAAATATTTTAGACTTTGCTTTAGTGTTTTTTCTCTGTATTCAAAACTTGTTCTATGTGCCATATATTAGGCCAGAACTTTCAAGGTTGAGTGGATGCTTGGAATGGCAAAGCTCTTCCGTGGAAGTTCGTAAACATACTCGGATAAGTGGATGCTTGGAATGGCAAAGCTTATCTGAGGAGTTTGACCTCTCTCAAACACCATTTGATTGCTCGAGAATGACTGATCAAATGGATGCACACAGGCTAATATACCTTGGAATGGGGTATTAGTCTAAGTAGAACAAGGGCTCTATGTATTTTGCAAAAGTCTAGACAGTGTGTGCAAATCGAGTGCTTGGAATGGCCTTGATACACTTTCGAACATTTTTGCAAAAGACTAGACAGTGTGGCAAATCGAGTGCTTGGAATGGCCTTGATGCACGTTTGAATACTTAGAAGGATCACTAAAGGTCAATGATAAACAGGCTATGATACAAAGCCCCCGAAACTGAATGTTTTCCTTGAAATCAAACACCACCTGTATTTACTTTCTTAGTATAACTACCTTAATCAACTGCACTCATCAACCGGAGGACTTGCCAATCACGCATCACCCGCTGTAAGTCTTCTTTGTATTTTAAGTATTTAATTTTCTGTCATTTACTTTTCCGCACAAAAAAACCAAAACCAATCAAAAAGTCACATAGTTGTTAGCGCTAAAACCTCAATCAACCTAAAAACACGCTCCTTCGCTGTACAAATCACCTCAAAGAGCAACTATCCCCCTAATTCCCTTGGGTTCGACCCCTACTTACCACTTGCTACCCAGTAGTGAAGTCGCGAGTAGCGGACTTATAAATATTATTTGTACATTTGCTCTGACGACAAGCATCTGTCAAATTGGCGCCGTTGCCGGGGAATTAGCCGTCGGATAGTTGTTCTTTTTCATTTCCCTATGACACTACCCACTACGCATGCATGGACAACGCGATATCTGCCCCTGTTCGGAGGAACGGAGGGAGAAGACCCGGTACAGCACTGCCGAAACTTCCACCACGTCTGCCACCACACCAAACCTGAAAATGAAGTGTTAGAGGAATTTAAGCTTAAATGCTTTAAATTCTCTCTAACTGACTTTGCCACGATATGGTACTACACATCCACCGCTTGCCGTGCAGAACGTTACGTAGACCTCTGCGTTCCATTCCTGAAGGAATTCTCCCCCCATCCTTACGCCAAAAAACCCGTGAGAAGATCATGTGCCTTCAACAATCCCGGGATGAGACCTTGGACGAATATTACACGAACTATGATGCCATCGTCTCAAGCTGCCCGCACCATGGATTCACGAAGAAAGTTCTTCTCCAAAAATTTCTTCGTGGGATGAGGTCCGAAGAGCTGGGAAGGATTAACGAAGCAATGAAAAGATCAGCCAGGAACTTATCCATAGCAGACATGTGGTACCTCATAAATAACCTGGCCGCAGCCACAAAATGAATACCCCAAACTGACGGAGGAATGCAAATAGACGAAGCTGGTCCTGAGGCAAATGAAGAAACTCCCGAGCCATCAGAAGAGACTCCTGAACCATCAGAAGAATCAGATATGGAGAGCACCGGAAGCAACGAGGTTGGAGTCCAGAATACCACTGACGAACTGCCCAATTCATACCCGACTATCATTACCCGGGCAGCCGAGACTATCTACGACCAGTTCCTCACTGACAATCATAACAAGGCAGAACCAAGCCTTTTGAGGCTTTCCCGACTTTTCCCCTTGATCAATGAGCAAGTTGCAGAAAACTATAGGATCAATGAAGAAACTCAAAAGAGGATGGGAAAAGGGCCTCTGCAGAATGACTCCTCGATGGAGCAGTGTTACGTCGTAACTGGACTAGGCAGTCCCAAATACAAGAACTTCAAAAGGCTGGTAGTGAAAGGTCCCTCACCCCCTCCGGGGTATTGGAAAGAAAAGATCCCAAAACAAAGGAGTCCTGACCCGAGTACAACATCCGGCAAGAAGTCAGGAAGAGCCAAGGCAAGAAACAACACAGGAACAGTGGCGAAATTTGACCTGAGCTACCCATGGGAGCCAAACCAGTAATCCACAACGAGGTACTGTCGAGCCAACGACGTTAAACAAGTGCACTGGTCGGGAGGTAACCCGACACTATCTTACTTTCTGTCATTTAAATTCTGTCATTTAATTTTCTGTCTTAGTCATTCTCACATATATATATTAGCTTGCATGACTTTTGAACTAAGGCACGCCTTCGTTCAAAAGTGTGGGGTGAGAACCACCGTTGTATATAAATAACATGCTTGCTGTTTTCTTTTTTAATAGTATCTTTTTGAAAATATGAACTTAAGAATGTGAAAAAGATAGATCATAATTCATGCATCAACCTTGTGAAAATTCAACTGTTTAAAAACTTAGAATGTAACTTCTCATTTGTCCTTTGTGCTGAGATAAACTAGGGATGTGGAGTTGATAGAAATGCCCTAGAGGGGCTTGGCAAGCAATCAAAGGATCGAATCAAACTATATGGTTTTCGAAGTCAGTGGAGGCTGCACTTCGGGTTTCAGTGAAGATTGAAGTCATCTCCGCCATGCAGTGTTTATGCAAAAAGAAAAGAAAAGGCGAGGACGGGAATCAGACCGTCCTCTCTCTAGTCAAAGTAGCCGAGAAAATAGATGAGCGACCCTCATCTTGACCCGCGCGAAACGACAACGATGAGAGGAGCGGGGAGGTATTTCCATATGCTCGCGGGCGATGATTGGACCTCCCAAAAAGGCTTGAGAAAATGGACTAGCAAGTCACAAAGAAGCAAAAGCTCGAGGAAGCAAATCAAGAGGCCAAAGGCCCAAAATTGTGAAGGTTTTAACCGAACAAAACTGAAGTACTCAAAAAGTCAAATCAAAGGCCAAAGGCCGATTCACTACAAAAAAGCTGTCCCTCGCCAAAAAGAAAGAAAATCAAAGACCAAACCATTGAAACCCGAACCGAATCACGTGCTAGAGAAAGCTACAAGAAAACCATATAGTACGAGATGGTCCCAAGATTGCAGTCCAGGAGCCTAAAAAGGGCTATCTCCCGAAACATCCAATATAATCTGCATCTCAGCACGGAGGTACAAGTATTAAGTTTCTTCTATTTATTTACGCAGTTTAATTTGGTAATAAGTAGTAATGCATGAATTAGGATAGATCAAGTACCACAGTCTAAATTTCATATTCCAAAACCAACTTAGAGTGCCGCCCTTTAATAGCATTGTTCGGGACGAACAACTAAAAGTGTGGGGTGATCTGATGGACCATAATTATACGAATCAAAAACACAGTTAAGCCCACTAAATTAGACTGTTTGTCTATTTAACTTTTGCTTGTTAGTTCCGATATATTTCTACAGGGTATTTTGGAGCTTAGAGAAAATACACGCTAAGGAGAGGATTTTACGCAGAAAAGATGTTACGAGTCATTCCAAGGTCACGATCAGACGCTGACTGAAGAAATCTAAAGATCCTGACATGGAATCATTCAAAACAAATCCAACCAAGGAACAATCAAAGTCAGACGGAGCGAAATTGGACTGATAGTTTTGTGAAAAAGACTGCACAAAACTGTCAAAATGCACTCATGGACCAAGGTTTGGAGGTGGCCAAAGCCACCCTTCTCCTCCCCTTGCAACCGGTAACCGGCGGCTCAACCTCCCCCAACCGGCGGCTTTTGGCTCCCCCCATGTGTCATCTCCTCCTTGCTCCTCCCTTGGATCAAAAACACATGCCCCCCATCTCCACCCTCCATTTCTCTCAAGTTTGGCTATAAATACCAAGCCAAACCTCATTTGTAATCATCCCATTCACAACACAAAATCACTTATCTCTCTAAGTTTGGCAATTTGTAAGTTTGGTTTTGAAATAATACTCTTGTTGGTTCTTGAGTATTATAACTGTTTTAGAGAATACTCCTGTTGGTTCTTGAGTATTCAAGTAGAAATTGGGAATACTCCTGTTGGTTCTTGAGTATTCCCCTTTACTTACTGTCTTTCAAAAACCCCCGAGTATTTAGCTATGGTATCCACCTCTATGGATATTCGTAGCTAAACTCTTCATTCGGTTGAAGGGGTGTACTTGTATCATAAAATGTTTTAGACTTTGCTTTAGTGTTTTTTCTCTGTATTCAAACCTTGTTCTATGTGCCATATATTAGGCCAGAACTTTCAAGGTTGAGTGGATGCTTGGAATGGCAAAGCTCTTCCGTGGAAGTTCGTAAACATACTCAGATAAGTGGATGCTTGGAATGGCAAAGCTTATCTGAGGAGTTTGACCTCTCTCAAACACCATTTGATTGCTCGGGAATGACTTATCAAATGGATGCACACAGGCTAATATACCTTGGAATGGGGTATTAGTCTAAGTAGAACAAGGGCTCTATGTATTTTGCAAAAGTCTAGACAGTGTGTGCAAATCGAGTGCTTGGAATGGCCTTGATACACTTTCGAACATTTTTGCAAAAGACTAGACAGTGTGGCAAATCGAGTGCTTGGAATGGCCTTGATGCACGTTTGAATACTTAGAAGGATCACTAAAGGTCAATGATAAACAGGCTATGATACAAAGCCCCCGAAACTGAATGTTTTCCTTGAAATCAAACACCACCTGTATTTACTTTCTTAGTATAACTGCCTTAATCAACTGCACTCATCAACCGGAGGACTTGCCAATCACGCATCACCCGCTGTAAGTCTTCTTTGTATTTTAAGTATTTAATTTTCTGTCATTTACTTTTCCGCACAAAAAAACCAAAACCAATCAAAAAGTCACATAGTTGTTAGCGCTAAAACCTCAATCAACCTAAAAACACGCTCCTTCGCTGTACAAATCACCTCAAAGAGCAACTATCCCCCTAATTCCCTTGGGTTCGACCCCTACTTACCACTTGCTACCCAGTAGTGAAGTCGCGAGTAGCGGACTTATAAATATTATTTGTACATTTGCTCTGACGACAAGCATCTGTCAAATTGGCGCCGTTGCCGGGGAATTAGCCGTCGGATAGTTGTTCTTTTTCATTTCCCTATGACACTACCCACTACGCATGCATGGACAACGCGATATCTGCCCCTGTTCGGAGGAACGGAGGGAGAAGACCCGGTACAGCACTGCCGAAACTTCCACCACGTCTGCCACCACACCAAACCTGAAAATGAAGTGTTAGAGGAATTTAAGCTTAAATGCTTTAAATTCTCTCTAACTGACTTTGCCACGATATGGTACTACACATCCACCGCTTGCCGTGCAGAACGTTACGTAGACCTCTGCGTTCCATTCCTGAAGGAATTCTCCCCCCATCCTTACGCCAAAAAACCCGTGAGAAGATCATGTGCCTTCAACAATCCCGGGATGAGACCTTGGACGAATATTACACGAACTATGATGCCATCGTCTCAAGCTGCCCGCACCATGGATTCACGAAGAAAGTTCTTCTCCAAAAATTTCTTCGTGGGATGAGGTCCGAAGAGCTGGGAAGGATTAACGAAGCAATGAAAAGATCAGCCAGGAACTTATCCATAGCAGACATGTGGTACCTCATAAATAACCTGGCCGCAGCCACAAAATGAATACCCCAAACTGACGGAGGAATGCAAATAGACGAAGCTGGTCCTGAGGCAAATGAAGAAACTCCCGAGCCATCAGAAGAGACTCCTGAACCATCAGAAGAATCAGATATGGAGAGCACCGGAAGCAACGAGGTTGGAGTCCAGAATACCACTGACGAACTGCCCAATTCATACCCGACTATCATTACCCGGGCAGCCGAGACTATCTACGACCAGTTCCTCACTGACAATCATAACAAGGCAGAACCAAGCCTTTTGAGGCTTTCCCGACTTTTCCCCTTGATCAATGAGCAAGTTGCAGAAAACTATAGGATCAATGAAGAAACTCAAAAGAGGATGGGAAAAGGGCCTCTGCAGAATGACTCCTCGATGGAGCAGTGTTACGTCGTAACTGGACTAGGCAGTCCCAAATACAAGAACTTCAAAAGGCTGGTAGTGAAAGGTCCCTCACCCCCTCCGGGGTATTGGAAAGAAAAGATCCCAAAACAAAGGAGTCCTGACCCGAGTACAACATCCGGCAAGAAGTCAGGAAGAGCCAAGGCAAGAAACAACACAGGAACAGTGGCGAAATTTGACCTGAGCTACCCATGGGAGCCAAACCAGTAATCCACAACGAGGTACTGTCGAGCCAACGACGTTAAACAAGTGCACTGGTCGGGAGGTAACCCGACACTATCTTACTTTCTGTCATTTAAATTCTGTCATTTAATTTTCTGTCTTAGTCATTCTCACATATATATATTAGCTTGCATGACTTTTGAACTAAGGCACGCCTTCGTTCAAAAGTGTGGGGTGAGAACCACCGATGTATATAAATAACATGCTTGCTGTTTTCTTTTTTAATAGTATCTTTTTGAAAATATGAACTTAAGAATGTGAAAAAGATAGATCATAATTCATGCATCAACCTTGTGAAAATTCAACTGTTTAAAAACTTAGAATGTAACTTCTCATTTGTCCTTTGTGCTGAGATAAACTAGGGATGTGGAGTTGATAGAAATGCCCTAGAGGGGCTTGGCAAGCAATCAAAGGATCGAATCAAACTATATGGTTTTCGAAGTCAGTGGAGGCTGCACTTCGGGTTTCAGTGAAGATTGAAGTCATCTCCGCCATGCAGTGTTTATGCAAAAAGAAAAGAAAAGGCGAGGACGGGAATCAGACCGTCCTCTCTCTAGTCAAAGTAGCCGAGAAAATAGATGAGCGACCCTCATCTTGACCCGCGCGAAACGACAACGATGAGAGGAGCGGGGAGGTATTTCCATATGCTCGCGGGCGATGATTGGACCTCCCAAAAAGGCTTGAGAAAATGGACTAGCAAGTCACAAAGAAGCAAAAGCTCGAGGAAGCAAATCAAGAGGCCAAAGGCCCAAAATTGTGAAGGTTTTAACCGAACAAAACTGAAGTACTCAAAAAGTCAAATCAAAGGCCAAAGGCCGATTCACTACAAAAAAGCTGTCCCTCGCCAAAAAGAAAGAAAATCAAAGACCAAACCATTGAAACCCGAACCGAATCACGTGCTAGAGAAAGCTACAAGAAAACCATATAGTACGAGATGGTCCCAAGATTGCAGTCCAGGAGCCTAAAAAGGGCTATCTCCCGAAACATCCAATATAATCTGCATCTCAGCACGGAGGTACAAGTATTAAGTTTCTTCTATTTATTTACGCAGTTTAATTTGGTAATAAGTAGTAATGCATGAATTAGGATAGATCAAGTACCACAGTCTAAATTTCATATTCCAAAACCAACTTAGAGTGCCGCCCTTTAATAGCATTGTTCGGGACGAACAACTAAAAGTGTGGGGTGATCTGATGGACCATAATTATACGAATCAAAAACACAGTTAAGCCCACTAAATTAGACTGTTTGTCTATTTAACTTTTGCTTGTTAGTTCCGATATATTTCTACAGGGTATTTTGGAGCTTAGAGAAAATACACGCTAAGGAGAGGATTTTACGCAGAAAAGATGTTACGAGTTATTCCAAGGTCACGATCAGACGCTGACTGAAGAAATCTAAAGATCCTGACATGGAATCATTCAAAACAAATCCAACCAAGGAACAATCAAAGTCAGACGGAGCGAAATTGGACTGATAGTTTTGTGAAAAAGACTGCACAAAACTGTCAAAATGCACTCATGGACCAAGGTTTGGAGGTGGCCAAAGCCACCCTTCTCCTCCCCTTGCAACCGGTAACCGGCGGCTCAACCTCCCCCAACCGGCGGCTTTTGGCTCCCCCCATGTGTCATCTCCTCCTTGCTCCTCCCTTGGATCAAAAACACATGCCCCCCATCTCCACCCTCCATTTCTCTCAAGTTTGGCTATAAATACCAAGCCAAACCTCATTTGTAATCATCCCATTCACAACACAAAATCACTTATCTCTCTAAGTTTGGCAATTTGTAAGTTTGGTTTTGAAATAATACTCTTGTTGGTTCTTGAGTATTATAACGGTTTTAGAGAATACTCCTGTTGGTTCTTGAGTATTCAAGTAGAAATTGGGAATACTCCTGTTGGTTCTTGAGTATTCCCCTTTACTTACTGTCTTTCAAAAACCCCCGAGTATTTAGCTATGGTATCCACCTCTATGGATATTCGTAGCTAAACTCTTCATTCGGTTGAAGGGGTGTACTTGTATCATAAAATGTTTTAGACTTTGCTTTAGTGTTTTTTCTCTGTATTCAAACCTTGTTCTATGTGCCATATATTAGGCCAGAACTTTCAAGGTTGAGTGGATGCTTGGAATGGCAAAGCTCTTCCGTGGAAGTTCGTAAACATACTCAGATAAGTGGATGCTTGGAATGGCAAAGCTTATCTGAGGAGTTTGACCTCTCTCAAACACCATTTGATTGCTCGGGAATGACTTATCAAATGGATGCACACAGGCTAATATACCTTGGAATGGGGTATTAGTCTAAGTAGAACAAGGGCTCTATGTATTTTGCAAAAGTCTAGACAGTGTGTGCAAATCGAGTGCTTGGAATGGCCTTGATACACTTTCGAACATTTTTGCAAAAGACTAGACAGTGTGGCAAATCGAGTGCTTGGAATGGCCTTGATGCACGTTTGAATACTTAGAAGGATCACTAAAGGTCAATGATAAACAGGCTATGATACAAAGCCCCCGAAACTGAATGTTTTCCTTGAAATCAAACACCGCCTGTATTTACTTTCTTAGTATAACTGCCTTAATCAACTGCACTCATCAACCGGAGGACTTGCCAATCACGCATCACCCGCTGTAAGTCTTCTTTGTATTTTCAGTATTTAATTTTCTGTCATTTACTTTTCCGCACAAAAAAACCAAAACCAATCAAAAAGTCACGTAGTTGTTAGCGCTAAAACCTCAATCAACCTATTAACACGCTCCTTCGCTGTACAAATCACCTCAAAGAGCAACTATCCCCCTAATTCCCTTGGGTTCGACCCCTACTTACCACTTGCTACCCAGTAGTGAAGTCGCGAGTAGCGGACTTATAAATATTATTTGTACATTTGCTCTGACGACAAGCATCTGTCACCCCCATCCAATGCAATGGCCGAAGAGATCAGGCAGCTCAAGGAGATGATGCAGCAAGTGATCAGAAGGCAACCAGTCCAGGTCAAGCCGTGCGGTTTCTGTGCTGCCACGGACCACAAAACAGACGAGTGCCCAACCATAGTGGAGGATGACCAGGCCGAAGTCAACGCAGTAGGCGATTACCAGGGCCATAGCAACCAGACAAGGCCAGTCCGACAGTATGGACCGACCGGGAACGAGCAAGGAGCGAACGGGCCGCACTGGAGGAACAACAATCAGAATAACCACTTCCAGAGGGAGCCAGCACAGCAGCCCGTACCTCACCAGGCCCAACCGTACTACAAGCCTCCGTTTCGCCAGCAGCAGGGACAGAATGGGCCGAGTCTGTATCAGCAGAACCGCAATCAGTCAGGCCCGCACCAGCACAGCTCGAGCAAGTCCTTAGAAGATGTTGTGAAGGACTTGGCCGCATCAGTTCACCAGTTCCAGGCCAAAACCGATGGGACTTAGAAGAGCTGGGTAAACAGATGTCCAACCTAGCCCAGACAGTTTCTGAGCTGAAGGGAGATTCAGGAAGACTCCCATCACAGACAGTGCAGAATCCAAGAGGGAATGTCAGCATGGTGGAAGTAGTGGACGTGGACGCAGCCTTAAAGGAGTCTGCTTATTGGGTGAACAAGATGCTCAACACGGAGGCAAGGGATAGCGAGGACGAGCCTAGCTCAGATTACACCAGGCCTACAGAAGACTTCGGCCTGCTAGCATCCGAAGAAGAACCGGCTGAAACACTCAGCCAAGACACGCTCAAGGCATCCGAGCCAGGCCCGGTCCTTGTGGCCGAGAAGTCCGAAACTCACGGTTCTTCATGTGCCATGCAGGTAGCTGCTCCCGAAGGCTGTATGACCGACAAGGACGAGCTGGAAGGTAGGTTGGAGACGAGGCCTAAGCAGAACGGCCCCATAATGGAGCACCCACTCACTACGAGCCATGAGGCACCGCCAGGAAAGAGTAAGGACCCAGGTGCCTTCACGGTCACCTGTGGTATTGGTGAGGCTCAGATACATCACTGCTTAATTAATTTGGGTGCTGCTGTTAATGTCATGCCTTATTCCTTATATTGCTCGTTAAAACTAGGCCCATTGAAACCGCCTAAACTGTTAATAGAACTGGGGGATAAGTCATGTACTCGGCCTAATGGTTTGCTTGAAAACTTAACCCTCCGAGTAGGAGACCTTTTTGTACCTGCAGATTTCTATGTCTTGCAGATGGGCGATGCTAGAGACGACAAACCGCCAACACTGATTTTGGGGCGACCATTCCTTCACACCACCAAGACCAAGATTGACATAGGCAAAGGCTTACTGTCACTAGCATTCAGTGGAAAGACATCAGATTTCTATGTCTATGAGGATGCTGACCGTCCATGCACGAGGAAACCGCCAGACATTGTGCACACATCAGATTTCGGTGCCCTATTTCCGGACCTACCAGAGCAGACCGTACATACGATTGGGCCAGCAGCTATGGCCAAGATGTCCTCACCATCTCGGGAATATGTGAAGGCTAAGCCGCCCGATCAATGGAGAGCAAACCCGAGCACGTCGTTTCATGAGGATTTCGGGCAAATTGAAGGAGTCGCTGGAGCAAAGTATGACCTCACACGTCCATGGGATCCTAACTTGTGATCCCTAAAGTGGTAACGTCGAGCCAACGACGTAAAACAAAGGCGCTCGCAGGGAGGCAGCCCGGCACTTTTATCGTTTTTTTCCAGCTTATTCTCTTATTTTGTTTTCTGTTTATTTGAGTCTTGAGTCATATTCATCACATTGTACTTGGGAAAGAAGATGATTTTCATGCAGGGGACAGAGCGCACACGGCTGGGAATCCAACCGCATGCCATTTGAGGTATTTGCGTAAGACTGTTATCCAACGTGAGTAGTTTCACACCTTAAATAAATTGTGTCGAGAAACATAAGCTTTTAAGGATTCTGTCACCAAGACTTACGAATCTAAGGAGATTGGTTTTTAAGTGAGACCGTTTGTGACTCCTCCAATCTCCCGGGAATCCTTAATTTGTCTTAATTTCTTGACATAGCCCTTTCATTTTGTGACAAGCTCACGTTGCGATACAAGTCTCAATGGTGCTCTTCGAGGACTCAAAGGAGAATAATCAGTTGTTTCCGAGCATCACGCATCGCACGAGGGAAGTGTCTGTCCAACCTTACTTTCTTCTTATTTCCCTTTTGTTTGTTTGTCATGCATAGTCGTGTCTAGAGCTTAAGTCGTGCCGTGAGGACACGGCTTATTTCAAAAGTGTGGGGTGGGAGAGTCAGTCATCGAGTCAGCACGTTTATTTTCTTGCACCCTGCACAGAGTCAGCACAGTTCCCATAATTTTTAAAATTTTTGTACATGTTTCTTCACTATTCCCTAGACTTGCGGTATTGGATAATGATAAGGTGAAATGGATAGAGGTGATTATATGCATGTCTTTAGTGAAATCAGACTTGGGCGATTACATGTGATCTTAAAATATTGTGTGCCTTTGTTAGTTGAGATAAACAGGGATGTGGAGTTGATGGAAACGCCCTAGAGAGACTTGACAGATCGTTCAAAGGCCGAACTCAAGATATATGGTTATGTGGATCTCGTGGAGGCTAGCACTTCGAAGCAACATAGTACGAGTCTGCTCCACCACTGCGGTATCCTTTGCGGTTGGTCGGGACGGGAATACTTCACACCGTCCAAGCTCTAGTCCAAGTAGCCGAGAAAATAGACAAGCGACCCTTGGCTTGACCCGAGTCAAAAGGACGATGATGAGTGAGAGCAAGTAGGTTCGAGCAAGTCACAATCCGCACCACAAAGTAACAAATCCATCATCATTGTGAAAGTTTACACCGAAATCAAGTGAAGAGCTCAATTGATACATCAACCCGAGACACTATAGCTGGCCGAAAAGCACTCAACACTTTGAAGCTCGAATCAATCACGTGCAAGAAAAAGCGACGAAGCATAACCATATAGCAAGAGTTCGAGTCCGAGAATGCGGTTCATGGGTCTAAAAAGGGCTATCTCACGAGACATCCGAATTGATTTGCATCTCGGCCCAAAGGTAACACGTGTCATTAACCCATGTTTTCGCACAAGGCTATTAGTAACGAGCATGCATAGAAAGCGAAATCTAGATTAACCGAATCATGTTCATGTAGCATGTCTAGGATGCCGAAGCATTGTGGTGTTTACAGTTTTCGTTCCTCTTATGACCTAGTCCTTGTTCGGGACGAACAAGTTTAAGTGTGGGGTGGTTTGATGAGCCGTATTTATACGACTCATCGAGTCAACAAATCCCACCATTTCCGACACTTTATTATGCGAACAAGTTACTTTTGGTGTTGTTTTGCATTTCAGGTGCTTCGGAAGCTCTAGGAGGAAACGCGCTTAAAAGATGGCTTTCTGAGCTAAAAACATCACAAGGAGTCGAGCTGCCCAACACTAAACTCAAGTTGCTCGGGCAAACGAGCTGATCTGACGAATCCACTTCGAGCAAAGTGATCAGAATAGCAAATAAGGTGGACAATGCCGGAGAACCAAGGAAAGCGCCCGAGCAGATTGGCAGTTGGCTCAATTCCAAAGGTCTTGTGTGCGCTGATAGGCACCAAAATCAAGTCGCTCGACCAGACGGACTCCGATGACAAATCTGACTCGACCAAGTTGCTCAAAATGGAAAACAAGTCCGACAATGTCACCAAGCAAAGGAGAACGCACGGATGGAATGGTCCAGGAGCAGCCGAGCAGAGTTCCAGGCCGCGCCCGAAGGTCCTGTCGAGCAGACAAGTGCTGAATCCAAGTTGCTCAACCAGATGAATGAATCTTGCAATTCTGGCTCGACCAAAGTGATCGAAATGCTAAATTACTTGGACGATATCACTAGCCAAGCAAAACGCACGAGCGGGATTGGCCGAGATGAGCAAAACGACGATTGAAGGCCCCGCGCGCTGGGCCAAGTCAGTGGGCTCAAGTGAGGCGGTTTAGAGGCTTCCATGAAGTTCCTAGCAGGTTCTGGAAGGCCCTAGACGACGCTGGAAGACTTGCACAAGAAGTTAACTTGAAGATCAAGCAAAGTCGGTTTTAGGACATGTTTCCTAAAACCGTTTATGGGCCAACCTCAATTTGGAAACTTCGAAGCCCTATTCTACGCTATAAATACAGCCTCTCCTCAACCTTTCAAAGCATCCCATCATCCCAAATTCGAGCTCTTCACTCCTCTCACTCGGCGCCTCTTTCTCCTTCGTTCGGCAATAGAGAAGACATTCTTTCTTCCTTTACTTTTGTATTCTGTTTTCATGGCCATGTGTAGCTAAGCCCCTTATTCGGGCTAGGGTTTCATACATTGTGACTATTGTTTGAGACTTTGTCCTTAATGCTATTTCATGTTTTACTAATTCTCGTGCATATATTCCATGAATTATTGCTAGACTAGGTGGATGCTTTGTCGCAAAGCTTAGTTGATCAATATTTCTATCTTTATTATTTGCCTAATACTTTGTCGTTTGGGTGAATAGCACATCTAGGTTGAATAACACCTTTGTCGGGTTGTTTGATTTAGGAGAGAATTAGAAGCCTTTCACCTTTGTCGGGTTAGGTTGTGGCATAACACCTTTGTCGGGTTATTTGGGAAGTCACCTTTGTCGGGACGACCACACTTAGAAACATTGAATTAGATTGTTAGTAGTCGATGATAACAAGTCACAATAGAAACCCTAGACCGAATATTCTCTCTGATTGAAAACCTACACGTTTATTTCGCTTGTTTCCTATTTGCACTTGTTTCCTAAATTGCTCAAAACCCAATTGTTTCCTTTTTACAGAACAACAAGTAACCATCTAGCTCCCTAGGGTTCGACCCTTGCTTGCCGCTGTACTAACCCATAGCCAAGAGTAAGGAAATTATAAATTCAAATTTGCAGGTACCGACGACGCCTGTCACGTTCGCACATAAAATCGATGCCACTGGTCGGTTTCATGCGTTCGCATAGTTTCATTCGTGCGTTCGCATGCCACGCCTTCGTTCCAATTTTGCCAAGCTCGCACAGTTCCGTGCGTTCGCACATAAAATCGATGCCACTGGTCGGTTTCATGCGTTCGAATAGTGTCATTCGTGCGTTCGCATGCCACGCCTTCTTTCCAATTTTGCCAAGCTCGCACAGTTCCGTGCGTTCGCACATAAAATCGATGCTACTGGTCCGTTTCATGCGTTCGCACATTCCTTCCCATGCGCGCGCATTCCCTTTGAAAACTCAGCAATCTTTATTTTCCGCAAGCTTGTGCGTTCGCACAACCCTTTTGTGCGTTCGCATGCGTCGATTCGCAGACATGTCTAAATCCCGATTTCAGCCCTAAAACCCTAAATCAATTCTGATTTTCCAAAATCCTCCGCCTTCTCTCCTCGTCCAGCCGTCGTCCAGCCATCTCCGACCAATACCCCAGCCGTCCGTGCCGTTGTTCCTCCGTCCGTTGCGTCCGCCAGCATGCGTTCCGCCTGCAATCCGCCCGCTCATCCTTTGTGCGTTCGCACGAAATCCAGATCGCAGCTGCTCTTCGCATCGACCCATGGCTAGGCTTAAGGTGAGTGCGCCCTCTAAAAAGCCTTCCAAGCGTTCCTCGACGAGCCTGGGAGTCTCCAAACCACCGGGTTCCAAGAGGCAAAAGGGAAAAAAGGGAAAGGAAGTCAAAGTTCTGTTTGTGAAGGCTGACTCTTCAGGAAGGCATTGTGGCCGGACTTCCGCTGATTCTACACGGTATATTATGGCTCCTGCCTCTGTGAGTCGAGCTGATGGAGATTTGGAAAGGGATACACCTCCGGCGTCACCTCAAACCGATGATTCAAACACGTTTACTATGCCAAAGCCTTATGACTTCTCCGGACCAATTCGATACAATCATGCCAAGGATCACGACCTGCATATTGCATTGATGAACAAAGTTAAATGGCCAATCCCTCTCCTTTTTCCCGAAATTGATGATTTGAGGACATTAGGAGTTTATGAGGATGTTAGATCAATGCTTGGGAATTGTGGTTTGAGCTTTATTTTTAGAGACGATTCTGGTTCATATCATGAGATTACTATGGAATTTCTTAGCTCCTTTAGTTCGGTGAATAAACTTGTTGAGAAAGATGAGGAGAAGGTTAAGTGCTGGAAATTTACTATGGGTGCTTACCAATGGGAAGTCGATGCCGAAGTGTTATGTGATTGGTTTAGACTGCCTAGGGATGCCCTTTTTCCTGAGGTGAATGATGATGATGTTTATGGGTTTTGGAGACGAATTTCGGGGCAAGAGTATACCCAAGAGGAGCAGCACAAGTCTACTAGCATTCGTATACCCATATGGGAGATTATTCATAAATTCTTAGCGGGTATAATATTTGTTCGTACTAGCTATGGTAGGCTTGTCACTAAACTTGAGATGATGCTCATGCTTATGATCGAGCGAGGACACAAAATTGACTGGCTGTGGTGCATTACCAAGGGCATTAAGGAATATCAGCTTGTTGCCTCAAGGAATCGAGGATTGGGAGGTGGTTCATTTGTGACGTGGATTGCCCGGAAATTGAATTTTACATTTGGGGATATGGAGGGCGAGAAGCTGAGGCTTACTTTGAAGAAAATGCGGTCGAGACACATTTTGGGTAAGGGGCTAAAATGGAAGAACTATGAGGAAGTAAGTGGAGATGAGGAAGATGTTAAACTTGATGATGAGCTGGACAGGGGCGCTGATGCGGATATGCCCTCTTCCTCGCATGCTATGCCTCCGCCTTCCTCTGCTGACGTGAAAATGGATCAGATTCTAGCACGCTTGGATGCTATTGCCACAGTTCAAGATAAGTTGGTGCGGAATCAGCATTTCCTTGCCTCGTATGTCTCGGAGCACAACAAGTGGACAGAGAAGACTTTGCTTGCCATTACCGCCCACTTGGATATTCCCTCCGGTGCTGACTTGCCTCCCAGATCCCCATTCCTTCCTAGGTCACCTTCGCCTCCATCTCCACCCTTGTTTCCCACTGCTAAAGGTAAAGAAAAAGTGGGAGAGCCTTCCATGCTAGCGAAGGAAAGTGTTGAGGCAACCTTGATGACGGTAATGGATTCGGTGCGCGCCAATGTACAGAGAAGTGGAGAAGCAAGCAGAGTTGGATCTGAGTGTGATGATAGTACCGCTGATCAGTTTATTATTGCGCCTCGTGGTGCTCATGGAGTTACTCCGGAGGTTGACCTTGGTGCTACCATTGACGAAATCGACCGAGCCGGTGAAATGAGAGTCGATGATCCCTCCACCGCTGCCACTACCCCGGATGAAGACATTTCTACGTCAGTTGAGTTTGACTTGGGAGATGATAACCTTTGATTAGCATTTCCATATGATTTCGTGCTATGTTTTTGTTTATGAACTTTTGGATGATGGGATGACTTTTGGATGATTATCTTTTGGGCTGTAAACATTATTAGTCACTCTTATGACATGTGTTACATTCTTGTCATGTGTTGAAACATGTAAGGTCCTCTTCGTGCGTGTGTTTCACAGGGTTAAACAGGGTTGTAAGTTCATTTTCTTTGCCGCCCAGAACTGTGCGCTCGCATGCCCTGTTATTTTCTCTTTGTGCTATGATCGCATGGCCTCATGCGCTCGCATGACAATTCTGTGCCACTGCCTTTATTTGTGCGTTCGCACAAGCCCAGCATGCGTTCGCACGCCCCTCTGATGCGGTCTTTTGAAAAATTTATGAGTTGACTTGCACGATATTGACATGTTTACGATGATGATTTCTCTATATTGTGTGATTACCACTCTCATTTTTAGTTTCGTGTCTTATAGAAGAAAAGGGGGAATCATTACTCGAATCTTTTGTGCAAGATCAGTCGCCCAAGAACTAGACGCGCATAGCAACATCTCTTACTTTGAAATGGCTACCTCCAAACGAGAGAAGTTTTTCTTGACCTCCTCTTTGCTTTTCATTCTATTCATTGCTTAGGGACTAAGCAATTGCTAAGTGTGGGGTGGCCCATGTTTTGACATGTTTTGACTATACGAGATGTTTGTGCTTGCTTGACGTGCTTTCATGTGTGGAGTCCAATCAATTTGTATGTTTAAGGGAAAACACTCACACTACTGTGCAATTCATCCAAAAATTTCAAATTTTTAATGAAAACAAAAAGTCTGGGCAAGGCTACATTTTCGAAAAATTTCATTCCTAATTCAACTAGTCGTGCATGATTTCACTTGATTGATCCTTTAGATGACTAATGGATTGGATTGTTGACTTTCATTCTTGAGGATCAAAGCATCTACTAGCATTTCTTTATCTTTTATTCTAAGCTTTTTCTTGTTGAGACTAGAGAGTTGATCTTTGAAAGCATGAAATGAAAAAAAAATATCTAAAAAAAAAACCTTGCATGCCATGATTGCCTTTAGGTGACCTTAGTGACCTTGCTTATCTTGTGGATTTGTCTTGTTGGTTTGTCATGCTCCATTTTTAACACTTAGCCCTTTGTCAAAGTTCTAAGTGTGGGGTCAAAAGAGGGCAAGAAAAGAAAAAAAAGCAAAAAAAAGCAAAAAGAAAAAATATGCAATAAGCCCCAAGTTCCTTCCTTATGGTCGAGCACCATTAAGAAGTGAGTTTAAAGCACTATGTGCTAAGCGCCGAGGGTTAGGAAGGTAAGTTCCCCCTCGAAAGTGCTTAGTACGGCCAAAGGCCATGCTACCCCTTAAAGTTGCACTTAGACTTGACAATCGGTTATTTCACCATTCTCTAGCATGAAAACCAATGAGACAATTGATACTTCCTAGCAAGAATTCACTAAGGGACGAACCTCGTATTCTTTTATACTTAGGCATGATATGACTCGCAAGTATATACAAAAACTGTAATGTTGGAACTCTTCTTCTCTTATGACTAAGTGACCCTTGCGTCCTAGGCTTGAGAATGAGTTCAAGGCTCACAAACCAATGTACTAGCCTCCTTGCTAGCATTGGTGAGTGATCCAACAATATTTCTTTGCGACTATTAGATTGTTTTCTTGAAGTCACTAATATAGAAAATGACTAGAATCCTTGATTAAAGATTTATTAGTCTTTGCTTTGATTTGCTTGAATGTCCTAATTCATGAATTTCCACAAGGATTTGAAGAGGACTCATGTAGTGATTGAAATGCACATATCTAGTTGAATACATTATGAACTTCATGAAAAACACCTTGCCTAGTACTTTGCCAATTGTAAACTTAAAATGCTAATCGGATGGTTGTTCTTTTTGTGGGATTTGTGAGTATTCCCATGTCTGAAAACTCTCAGGAGACTACAACTCCTCCACTAGGGTAGCCTAGGGGTTTAAAGGCTTGGTTCATTCGCTAAATGCACTCGTGTTACCTACGAAAGTGGTTAGTTAGAAGTAGATTTGTTTCTTAGTATTTTTAGTTAGTTTTCGTGACCATATGGAGTTTTCCTTCGAACCGATCCTGAGTAAGTGAAATGCGATATTGTTGATGATCTCTATGATTAGTTTGCTCGGGACGATCAAACGTTAAGTGTGGGGTGATTTGATAGCACTGAAATATATGCATTTTAGGCGACCTTTACGCTTACGGTTTCGATCGTTCTATTACGATTTCACTTGATATTTGATGCTCTGTGTTTCTTTTCAGGCAAATTACAGAGTTTAAGCTGAGAACACAAGTGAGCAGTGATTTTGGAGCAAAACCGAGCATGCTGGAGCGAGAAAGCACAAATTAGAAGTCGGAGCGCAAACTCCTCAAAGCCATGCGTTCGCACAACCCAATTCGTGCGTTCGCATGGATGAGACCAGACGCACGCAAAACTCATGCGGTCGCACAGATGGCCATGCGTGATCGCACTAGACCGAATTTCACAGAAAATAGGAGTTCGTGCGTTCGCACAATGCATTTCTGCGATCGCACAGCCCAGACCAGACACATGGAATTATCGTGCGTTCGCATGTAAGGCTTCGCGCGCTCGCACTCGACCAGACTTCCCAGCTTGCAGGATACCATGCGAACGCATGCGGTTGCGGAAAGAAAAAAATATGTTTGATGATATAGGGAATCTGGATGGTTTTGGTGGAGGATCGAGTTTTGTGGGGGAAAAGCAGAGAGAACGTGTGTGTGAACAACCAGAGAGACGACCAGAATCAAGCTTGGGAGATTTCAACACCAAAGATCGAAGATCGGATCATCTATTGCTTTTAGTTCTCCATATTGGTTCTAGATTCCAAAACTCAACTTTCAATACGTTTTTCTGCACTTTGATGTTTGTTTATGCTTGTAAACTCACCATGAGTGAGTAGTGACCTTGGTTGGGGATCTATGAATCCCCTAGACATATTTGTGACATTGTAAATACCATGGAAACTATTGATGAATGATTTGTACATGATTCTTCTTCATTTGAACTTAATGTTTCGGATTGCCTATAAGATGTTTGTGAGAAGTCCTCAATAGCAATTCTGCTTGATTTCATGTTTGAAGTAGCTAACCCTGAAAAGCATGATTTCAAATGAACTAGATGAAGAAGCATTAGAGTTTTTGTGTTACATGGCGACACTCTAATCTTAATGAGAATGGCATGGATTAAACAAGAACATGATTATTTAGTCAATAGAGCGCGAGTGTGAGGCTAGAGAATCATGTTCTATAGTACCAATAGAGCGCGAGTGTGAGGTACTATGCGAGATGTAACCTCTTCGTACTAAGTTGTAGCGCGAGTGGAACTTAGTATAAATGTTGCATGGCTAAATTCTAAGTATGTGCGTGTGATTTCATCAATAGTGTCCTATTTTACCGTCACAATAATTGTCTAGGTGAAGAAATAGATCCCTAGTCATCTTTGAATTGATTATTTACTCTTTTAGTTGATAAAATCTCTCATTTGGATAGTAAAAATCTGCTATCACCCTTTTAAAGGAACAAACCCCCCCAACCATAGACAATCTAAGTAAATCGTTAGCATTATTGGTTTCATCACCTGTGAAATTCTATCCCCTGTTCAAACACGTGTTCCAGGTGTAGTTCAACCAGACCTTGAACACTCCACCCAACAGTTCAATATAACAGAACAAATAAAACAGGAGCACGCACAGATTGATAACCCAGTTCGGCCAGGCCTACTCTGGGGGGTTTCCCACACCCGGAAAAGGGACAACAAATCTTTATTACGAGTTTAGGGTTTTCCACAGGGACTTACTCTTACACCATGTAATAGCCTCACCACTAACACTCCGTCTCTCAGATTTGCAACCGAGGTTTGTCGCAACTCTCCTCGATCCCCTTCGTCCAGATCTACTATCTGAACGTACTCGACCTTAACTTGAAGCTCGGATGCTTTCTCTCGAAAGCTTGTTTTCCTTTGTTTGTGCACTTGAACGTGATCAACTCCAGTCAGTCTGAATGGCACGGATCAGACTGAACACACCTCAATGTATTTCCAGTAGGGAGAATACAATCGGCTGCCGCTCCTTCTCCAATCGGTAGGGAATTTCCTTGTGTTTATTTTCTCTGCTGGAGCGACGAGCACTTCGGGCTGCCCTTGCATTGTATTTATATGCTCGGACCAAACCCTAATTCGCACACGATAATCCCATCAAATATTTCGGAATATATTCCTAGATATTTGATGTATATCTTATCCAATCGGATGGAAGGAATATTCGAGCTATCTTCCTCAGTAAGTAAGCCACGTCGACTTCACAAGATGTTCGGATTTTTGACGCTCGAAGAACACGCTGGCTAATATCAGTTCGAATCTAAAGATCCTCGATCTTTAGAACCTTCCAGAGGACAAACGGAATAGGCAATCTTTGCAGACTTCCTCGCCAAGTCAGCCACGCAGTTTTGATGAAGATATTCATTCTAATATCTGGAGATCGAATGCTTCGCTAGCCGACATTCAAGCGAGAAGATATTAGATCCAGATCCTTCCGGAAAATATCTTCTGCGTCTGTTCAACGCTGTTCAGTAGTTCCAGAATGTGTTCGTACTCCCCCTGAACATTTGCTCGAACAGTTCTAAAGCCGTTTTGCCAAACAGTATGCCATTCATGGGAACATCAATCTCCCCCTTGGCATTTTTGGCAAAAACAAATCTGGAGATCTGTCTAGGCTTTAGACACACTAGCCAGAGGCTTCCAAACTTCTCCCCCTTTTTGCCACAAACTGGCAAGGGGTCAAATCCTCCAAAAATTCTGATTATCCCTTCGATCAACTGATGATTTGCTTCTTCAGAAAAAAAACTTTTTGGAACTCCAATCCGTGTAGTCAACGCACCTATATCTTCCACTTAGTCATCCACTTTCGTGCGGTATCCTTGAGAGCAAACCAAAGGACTTTCTTTATGGAGACGACTGAGGGATCTTCAACAAGAGTAGACAGGACCTTATGTTTTCTTTTCCTGGCATGGTCGACTCCCCCTGCAGACTTGCTCTCCAGAGAGCCCCCCCCACACCGTTCGTCATAACAGCGCTTGCAACACTAGATTGGTTCAACAAGAAGGGCAGCTTCCATCTTAAGATGACAAGGGTCTGGAATACAATGTGTATCCTTTACGCGGTCATCATGAAATCCCTCTTGTACAACATCTGGTGCATCAGCCAAGATAGCATCAACTGTTCCATCTGTTCACTCTTTAACCCCTACGATCTGGGACACTCAACTCTTGTCTTTGTACAGATCTTCCATCCCGAAGGCATACTTAACTGAGTCTGATTTTTACTCATAGTATCAGTTCGCTGCTCGTCAGCATCCCAATCATACCCCAACTGGATTTACCTGAACTCATAGACGAGTCAATCCCAATTTCCCAGAGCCGTTCTTCCATTGAAGCACCAAAGGCAGAATTTCTTTCCTTATTATCCCAGCAAATATTCGAATTGGATCGGGATATTCCTTCAAATCGCACACATACTACTTGTTCCAGCTCCTTGCATGAGTGATCAGTCCAACGGTTTTAGCTGGAGTTTCGCATCTGACTGACCACTGGCTGGAACACTTAGTCCTTGACAACACACAGACCCAAGGAGGATCTGAGTGTTTCAAACTGAGCAGCATCAAGCGGTTTGGTGAAGATATCAGCTAATTGCTTGTCCGTTGTGACATGCTGTAGAGTGACAACCTTCTGTTCAACCAGTTCTCTGATGAAGTGATGCCTGATGTCGATGTGCTTCGTCCTGGAGTGCTGTACCGGGTTTTTGGATATGCTGATTGCGCTCATATTATCACAGTACAGTGTCATCTCTTTCTGCTCAACTCCGTATTCAGATAGCATCTGTTTCATCCATAGAAGCTGAGTGCAGCAACTTCCTGCAGCGATGTATTCTGCTTCGGCCGTGGATAGCGAGATGCTGTTTTGTTTTTTGCTAAACCATGAAACCAGGTTGTTTCCCAAGAAGAAACATCCTCCAGACGTGCTCTTCCGATCTTCAGCGTTTCCTGCCCAGTCAGCGTCACAGAAACCGACCAGGTGTGGATTGGTGTCTTTGGTGTACCAGATCCCAAAATCAACAGTTCCGCACACATACTTGATAATTCTTTTTACTTGCAGAAGGTGACTTCCCTTTGGTTCAGACTGGTACCTTGCACAGACTCCGACTGCATATGAAATATCCGGTCTGCTGGCGGTTAAGTACAGGAGACTTCCAATCATGCTTCTGTATAGAGTCTGGTCAACGTTGACACCAGCATCATCTTTAGTGATCTTTAAATGAGTCGCAGCCGGTGTTCGTTTGTGACTTGCCTTTTCAAGATCAAATTTCTTTATCAGGGTCTTGGCATACTTACTTTGTGAGATGAATATCCCATCCTCTTTCTGTGTCACCTGCAATCCCAGAAAGTAGCTCATCTCTCCTACCATGCTCATTTTGAACTCTTTCTTCATCTGTTCCACGAACTGATCTACCAGTGTCTGGGTGTTTGATCCAAACACAATATCATCAACGTAGATTTGTGCGATAATAAAATCTGACCTTGTGTGTTTGACGAACAAAGTCTTGTCCACTCCCCCTCGCACATATCCATGGTTGATGAGAAACACAGTGAGTCGCTCATACCAGGCTCTGGGCGCCTGCTTGAGTCCGTATAGGGCCTTCTTCAGGCGATACACATGAGCAGGGTGATGCGGATCCTCAAATCCTTTCGGCTGAGACACAAAAACTTCTTCATTCAGAAGCCCATTCAGGAACGCACTTTTAACATCCATCTGAAACAGCCGAAACTTCAGGTGACAGGCAAGAGCAAGTAGCAGGCGAATGGCTTCAAGTCGTACGACAGGGGTGAAGGTTTCATCAAAATCGATCCCCTCTATCTGGGAATATCCCTGAGCCACAAGCCGAGCTTTATTTCTAGTGATATTGCCTGATGTATCAGACTTGTTCTTAAAGATCCATTTTGTGCCGATGACGTTGACACCATCAGGTTTTGGGACTAAGTCCCACACGTCATTGCGGACAAATTCCTCGAGTTCTTCTTGCATGGCGAGGACCCAATACTCATCAACGAGTGCTTCCTTTATGTTCTTTGGCTCAATTGAAGACAGAAAGCATGAGCAGGCAGCAAGACCTCTGTAATTGATCCTTTTTCCACGAGTTTGTATCCCATCACTAGGTGCACCAATGATCTCAGAGATTGGGTGGTCTCTGGAGATACGACGAGAGGGTTGTAGAGAAGCACGATCCTCTTGAGTGCTGACCTCTTCAACCTCATCAGAGGAAGAGTTCTCAATGAGATTTTCAATAATTTGGTCACCTCCTGTTGAGTCAGACACAGTCGAATTCGGCAATGTCTCAGTTTCAGGTGCTGTTCCAACTGGTTCGATAGCTGTAGCGGCACCCCCTGTCGGGTCAGTCTTAGTAAAAAGTGGAGGTGAAGCAGTTCCAGATGTTGTTCCAGCTGCTTCATCAGCATCATCTGGGGCAGTAAGATCTACAACGTCATCCTTAATTTTGACATTGATAGACTCCATGACTGTTCCCGTGCGTTTGTTGAACACCCTGTATGCTCGACTGTTCGAGGAGTAGCCTAGGAAGAATCCTTCATCACTCTTTGGATCAAGCTTCTGTCGGTACTCACGGTCATTCAAAATGTAGCACTCACTCCCAAAGATGTGAAAGTACTTAACCGTGGGCTTCTTCCCTTTCCAGAGTTCGTAGCAGGTCATTTCCGTGCCTGTGCGTATTGTCGCGCGGTTTATAATGTGGCACGCCGTGTTCATAGCTTCTGACCAGAACTTCAGAGGAATCTTCCTGGCATGAATCATTACGCGTGCCATCTCCTGAATTGTGCGATTTTTCCTTTCAACAACGCCATTTTGCTGAGGAGTGATTGCAGAAGAATACTGATGGGCAATCCCGTGTTTGCTACAGTAAGAGGTCATGGTGGCATTCTTGAACTCCGTGCTGTTATCACTCCTGATACACACCAGTCGTTCTCCGTTGGCTTCTCTCTCTCTCTGGAGAAGTGTTGCAAGTTCAATGAACTGAGAAGCAGCTGCAGACTTGTCTCGAAGGAATCGGGTCCATGTAAACCTGGTAAAGTCGTCCACACATACCAGGACATACTTGCTGCCTCCGTAGCTCTCAACCTGCATTGGCCCCATAAGATCCATATGGATCAGTTCGAGTGGTCTGCTGGTACTGATCAGGGTGGTGTTCGAATGTGATGCTTTAGTCTGTTTACCGATCTGGCATTCTCCACATAGGACATCTATGTCACCTTTAACATTGGGCATCCCTCGGATGAGACCAGACGAGCTGAGCTTCTTCAGTGTTTTGAGATTCAGATGACCCAATCTCCTGTGCCAGAGTGACTTCTCACCTGCTTGACTTGAAAGGCATGTAACTGTTCTGGCGGACCCAATGAGGTAACAATTGTTGTCTGCTCTACATCCTTTCATCAGTGTCCCTCCTTCCTTGTTCAGAACTTGGCAGGAGTCATGGGTGAATTGTACATGAAATCCTCCATCACAAAGTTGACTGATACTGATGAGATTCACTTTTAGTCCTTCAACAAGAAGTACGTCTTTGAGAACAGGAAGATCCGGAACCTTCAATGTCCCACAGCCGATCACCTGACCCTTCCCTCCATCGCCGAAAGTAACAAACTGCTTCTTTGTGACAGGTCGAATATGCGTGATAAACTTGGAGTTACCTGTCATATGCGCAGAGCATCCGCTGTCGAAGTACCAGCTGAAGGCAACTGTGTAAACGATTTCATTTCTGCAGATCTTCGTGTCTGACTCCCAGATGTGAAGCATGCTTGACTGGGGAATGTCTTGCTCAGGTCTGCGTTTATCGAGCTTTCGGGCCATTCTGTCAAACCTTCGAGCCAACATATTTAGTTGAAAGCGAGTGCTGTCAGTCTTAGTCAATACCTCAGTCAATGCCTCAGACACCTCTATTCTACGTGAACAATTTTTGTCATCTTCGATTGTGTTTTGACCTCCCGTTGTAGTCATCTTGAACAGTTCAAGGATCCCACTCAGTGTGTCGAGTGTTTGCACTGATACCAATTGAAATTCTATCCCCTGTTCAAACACGTGTTCCAGGTGTAGTTCAACCAGACCTTGAACACTCCACCCAACAGTTCAATATAATAGAACAAATAAAACAGGAGCACGCACAGATTGATAACCCAGTTCGGCCATGCCTACTCTGGGGGGTTTCCCACACCCGGAAAAGGGACAACAAATCTTTATTACGAGTTTAGGGTTTTCCACAGGGACTTACTCTTACACCATGTAATAGCCTCACCACTAACACTCCGTCTCTCAGATTTGCAACCGAGGTTTGTCGCAACTCTCCTCAATCCCCTTCGTCCAGATCTACTATCCGAACGTACTCGACCTTCACTTGAAGCTCGGATGCTTTCTCTCGAAAGCTTGTTTTCCTTTGTTTGTGCACCTGAACGTGATCAACTCCAGTCAGTCTGAATGGCACGGATCAGACTGAACACACCTCAATGAATTTCCAGTAGGGAGAATACAATCGGCTGCCGCTCCTTCTCCAATCGGTAGGGAATTTCCTTGTGTTTATTTTCTCTGCTGGAGCGACGAGCACTTAGGGCTGCCCTTGCATTGTATTTATATGCTCGGACCAAACCCTAATTCGCACACGATAATCCCATCAAATATTTCGGAATATATTCCTAGATATTTGATGTATATCTTATCCAATTGGATGGAAGGAATATTCGAGCTATCTTCCTCAGTAAGTAAGCCACGTCGACTTCACAAGATGTTCGGATTTTTGACGCTCGAAGAACACGCTGGCTAATATCAGTTCGAATCTAAATATCCTCGATCTTTAGAAACTTCCAGAGGACAAACGGAATAGGCAATCTTTGCAGACTTCCTCGCCAAGTCAGCCACGCAGTTTTGATGAAGATATTCATTCTAATATCTGGAGATCGAATGCTTCGCTGGCCGACATTCAAGCGAGAAGATATTAGATCCAGATCCTTCCGGAAAATATCTTCTGCGTCTGTTCAACGCTGTTCAGTAGTTCCAGAATGTGTTCGTACTCCCCCTGAACATTTGCTCGAACAGTTCTAAAGCCGTTTTGCCAAACAGTATGCCATTCATGGGAACATCAACCTGTCCTTTGGGTACGACCTCGATTCACCCGAGTCTTTACAAATGTTTTGATCACAGTGACTAGCATAAGTGTTTGATTCTTATTGAATATTTCTGCTATATTTCGCATCGATCAATGGACAACAAGGCAATAATTTTAATTGAGCTATTAAACTATATTAAAGAGGCCTATTTTTCTACCGATAAAACTTGAATCAGAGTAAATCTTTACTACATTTCGTAATAAATATCTAGACAACAAGGCTATTTTAACTAGGGCAATAAAGTGCATTAAACTGCCTTATTTTGCTGCTAATATGACTTGAATCAAAGAGAGTCTTGACTACATCTCGTGATGAAATTCTTAACAACAAGGCAATTGTTTTTACTAGGGCATTAAAGAGCATTAAAGTACCGTATTCTGCCACTTATAAGACCCGAATCTCGTGATGAAAATCTTGTCTGCAAGACAATTATTTTAACTAGGGCATCTACTTGCATTAAAGTGTCATATTTTTCTATTGACATTAGTTGAATAAAAAAGAATCTTCACTACATCGTATGATTCTGTTCTTAACAGCAAGACAATGATTTTAACTAGGGCATTAAATTTTCTTATTTTGTTGCATATAAGACTTCAATCAAAGAGAATCTTGACTGCATCTCGTGATGAAATTATTGAGAACAAGCCATTGATTTTAACTAAGGCCTTAAAGTGCCCTTTTTTTGCTATTGATGAGACTTGAATCAAATAATATAGTCACTACACCTAGGGATGAAATTATTGACAACAACGCAATGATTTTAACAAAGGCATTAAAATGTATTAAAGTGCCATATTTTGCTACAGATAAGACTTGAATAAAAGACAATCTTTACTACATCACCTGATGAAATTCTGGACAATGGACTTAATGCTCTTTAATACCCGAGCACCTTCGAGGAGAGCTTCGCGCGCCTGGAGACCACCCAGATGCGACTTTTCGCGCAGCAGCACCAGATGATTGAGATGCAGAATGAAATCTTAGCATTCAAGTGCCAGATAATGGCGCATCAGATGCCGATAGTCAGATCGCAGAGTCAGCTTGTCCAGGGACATGCCCAGCTCACCGCCGATTTTCTAGATTTTCGTTATCAGGCCAGCAAGGCGCAGCAGTGGGCCCAGGGTGCTTTGACGACATTACTTCAGGGGCAGGGCCACTCCGATTATCCTCCTCCACCATCCCACATGCCTCCTACCCGCAATGACCATGAGGCCCGCCCTTCTTGCCCCGCTGGTCCTGGGGACTCCGACGACATCGAGGACCTTTTTGGTGCTAATGATGATGAGGACAATAGCGCTGTTTAGCTCCTCGTCCATTTCTTTTCATGATTGTTTGTCACTTTTGTCAGCTGTTGCGCATTTCATTACCACTATTGTATGCTGACACTTTTTGCCATGACTTTTCATTCTACATGCTACTTGATGTTTGAGACATGTTTTATATGATCTACGTCTTGCTCGCATCATTTATCATGCCTTCTATTTGGCACTTCTTGCTTTTGCCTACCCACCATTACCGATGTAATCTATCACTTGTGCAGCTCTTTGTTTTTCTTTACATATCTACCAGCTCATGAGTCGCTTTTCACTCCCCGGGCATCGCTTAATCGCTACAAATATCATACCATCACACACGAGGGAAGTTCCTATGCGCCTTTTCTTTTCTTTTATTACTTTGCTTAGTGATTGCGCTCAATTTTAAGTGTGGAGTGAGTAGCGCATAATCACACACATCGCATATAACATTCACTCTTGCATATGCTCAACTGTCTATGTATTGCGATTGAAATCCTCGTTTTCTACGATACTCCTTGACTGATTGTCTTTCTTTTGGATTCGAAGTCTAGGACTTGAAATAGTTTTATTCGTGTGTGTTTTCTCTTGTATCATGCTAGCCTTTGCCTATCATGTGTTTTATGTATTTCTTGAAGCATGTTTGAGACTTGATATTAGTAGGCACCGGTACAAAATGTCAGAAAACTTAAATTGCATCTCTTTTTCCAGGTGACCTTAGTACTAGTATGTGCTTCTCTATACTTGTTGTGATCTGCATGCACCCGCCTTTATTCATACACTATGTCAAGCTTTAAGTGTGGAGTTAGAAGAAAAAATGGTTTTCAATCAAGAACAAAGTTCTGAATTTTCAAAAGAGAATTTTTTTTTGTCCCCAACCATAGTTGTTTTTTAAAGCAAAAAAAAAAGAAAAAAAATACCAAGGGCAAAGTGAGAAAAGTCACCCCTTGTGTATGAAAAAGAAAGAAAAAACAGAAAAATAATACCAAGGGCAAAGTGAGAAAAGTCACACCTTGTGTATGAAAAAAAAAATCAAAATCAAAATTTCTGCCCCCTTTTGCTTGATGTAGTGTAATTACATCTTCTCATTGCGTGCAAATCATGACTTGTCTTGCGATTTCATGTACTAGAAACTAAGGGACGATCATCGTGCTTGCACAAAAATTTTGATATGATTTTCATACTATTTTTCAGAAAAATCCTTAAGCCAGGCTCCTCTTCTCTTACGGGTCATTGCCTAGTCCTTGGCACTTGAGAATGAGCTTTGCGCCAAGAGCCCGTGGACTATCCCTAGATAGCATAGGTGAACGGCGAGCTTGTTTGGTGTAAATATTCATGTTCTTATTGCGTTGCTATAAAACTATTTAGAACATGTGATTAGTCGCTTGCTAGCCGTGTGTACTGACCATTTGAAAGCATGACTCGTTTAATCTATGATTGTCTGACAACTATGATGAAGATGTTTGACTTGAAGTCGAGGTAACACAATGAATATGAGGTATGACATGACTTTACTGTGACTCGTTGAGCATCATCTCATGCATACACGTTAGTTAGTTAGTTAGTTAGTTAGTTAGTTAGTTAGTTGTACAGGGGATTTGTAGGTAGTCCCATTCCTGAAAACCTTCACAAGACTATACTCGTCCTACTAGGGCAGCCTAGAGGTTCAAAGGCTTAATGCATATGCTAAATGCATTCGTGTCCTCTACGATAGTGAGTTATGTTTTCATTATTTTTGTTTTTATTTTAGTTAGAATTGATCACATGATACTTGAGTGTGTAACTATTCTGCGATTTATTGACTTGTGCTTAATGTTTGTTCGGGACGAACAAATCCTAAGTGTGGAGTGTTTTTATCGGTCGAATTCTTGACCTATTATTCACTTCATTCGATGATGGATTAGGTTTGTTTTCCGGATAGTTGTTATCATTTGATATATTTTCTAGTGTTTCAGGTCAAATACAACATACTTAAGACTTTTGGATTGATCTGAAGCAAAACAAGCATTTAGTAGAGATTTGAGTAAAAACAGGGCAGATTGACATTTCAGACTTATTTTGCACGCAAAGATCGCATATGGTGTCCAAATTGGTGGATTCAACGCTTTTTGGAAAGCTAACTCAAAGGACTCCAACTTTGTAGTTTACGCCAAGATCCAATTCGGAGGTTAAGACCATGCAAAATACATCCGAAGTGTCTACCATTTTTCCTGGCCGTGACAGCCGTGACAAAACAGAACGTCATGGGTGTCACGGCATCCTTACAACACAGACGGAAGCAGCCTTGTGGAGCACTTGATCCAGCCGACCGGCTTAGATTGCCTTGCCCGGCCAGCCGACCGGCTGGCCGTCGGGACAGATTTTTGTACTTATTTCCTAATTTTGTTTTTTCGGCTTTTTGGCTTTTTGGAAAGCTATAAAGAGGGCAAGCGGCTGATTTAATCGGTGCGGATGATTGGCGAGAGTGTGTGACATTGACGGGTGCTTGATTTGAGATTGAAGAACCCTAACTTGGGAGAGAAGACGGAGATCATCGCCAGAGATTGAGGATTTAACGAGCTACATCGTCACTACGGTTATCTCGTCCTTAATTTCTATTATTATACTATTCGTGGTTAACTTACCATGAGTAGTGAGTAGTCTTCTTAATTCTGGGATCCTACGGATCCCGTGCTATGTACCCAACTCTTCATGTGATCAATTGAACGTTTTTCATTAATGCAATTCGAATATTCAATTTCATCGTGCTTAATTGTATCAATCTTGCAAGTTTTACATTGAATGGGATGTTTGCATGCCAGAACGTGTTTGGGTTGTTTACCAAAAGATGGATGGGTCATAGGTATTAATCGGATTGCATGAAATTGATATTAGGTCATGGTAGTACATGAATTAATTGGAGAGTTGACTTTCATCTGAAAAACCCTTAGTTTAACAATCGAGATCGTTGATAATCCGTGGATGGGCGGCGTTCAACGATTGAGGTTAATCTAGACATTGATCCGTGGATGGGCGGCTTGTCTAGTGTTATTTTAGTTTATTTCCATATTCGATAGCATAATGAATTTACGTGATATGATTGCATGATTAGTGGGGTTGGCACGGGTGAAGTTTGATCCTGGGATTCTTTCTCTGATCAAGCAAAACCTTTTTTTTTGCATTTAATTTTTGCGTTTTTGTTCACATCAAAACCTCTTGTTAATCGGAATAGCTAAATAGGTCGCCTGTTAACTAATATTCACACACGTTGTTCCTTGGATCGACCCTTAGCTTACCAAGGTTGTAAATTTTGTTTGACTGCAACTAGACCCCTAAAACTCATAACTTGACGACTATAAAGGGTAAAAATGCGCTTGTCACGGATCAACTGTACCAGACGAGGTTCCAGAATCCTCATCACGCATTGTAGGTACACCTTCTACTCTCAGGCAATGCGAGCAAGGATCATCTTTTACTGAAAGCCGAAATCCAATTCCTCAACTCTAAAGTGAAGAAAGGAGGATGCATTTCATGTCCTTGCTGACTGCTCTAAGGTACCCAGTTTCTGTTGCCATACACCTAGATGCTTGTGAACTTGCTCCTTGTCAGTTTCTGGAAAAAGGGGGAGAACTCTACAAGTCCACTATGTGTTTTGTCAAAAATGACAAGGGGGAGATTGTTACTTCCTGTGTGGCATGGAGTTTGGCAAAGGGACCTCAGAGTGTTCAAGTAAGATGTCAATGAGCTGTTCAAGAGAAGGTAGCTGCACAGAACTGACGTAGAAAGTTTCTAAATATCAAAGTTTCGAAATATCAAAGTTTCTAAGATTCAAGTCAGTCATAAAGATCCAAGGCGGTTAGAGTATATCGAAGAATATTGAAGTATATTGAAGGTACTCGAAGATATAATGAAGAAGATACTCGCATGATTATCTTGAAAGAAGATTTGGAAGTTAAAGAATATTTCGGAAATATTCTTAAATATTTGGAGATAGAGTATCATAGTGGTTAAGATATTCTTAACCGAATTAGAAACTAGCAAAGTATCTTATAAATTCAAGGCTAGGGTTTCTCCTTCGAGATGGTTTTTGTAGAAACAAATCACGCCCTATATTCTCTAGAGGAGGAGGAGAACGATCGGCCGGAAAGCTTTTCACATCACAAAGTTTACGGCACAGAGATAGACTTTTCAGTTTGCTGATCAGAGCTATCCATGGGACACACACTGATGCATACACATGCACTATTCCTATTATGCATTCGGGATAAGGCGGCTATGTTCGGAAGAAGACTCTGAGCTTCGGGAGAAGTCTCTGATCTTCGGGAGAAGATATTTTGCTGGAAGTCGAGAGAGAATCTCAGGTCTAGGGGGAGCCTAGATCGCAAGTCCTGAAGAGTGCTGGAGGTTTGGCGGTTTAAAGAGGGAGTCTAGTAAACATAAGTCCATTGTAATTGTAAACTCAAAGTAAAGAATTGCATTCCTTTAGGGCTTGCGAAGCTCCCTAGAGTAGGCTAGTTGCCGAACTTGGTATTTCATAATGTGTGCCAGTTTTTACTTTTCGTTAGTTTCTGCGAAGCTGTCCCAGTGACTATCGGAACACCAACTGGTTATCATCTTGCTACAGTAGACAGAAATTCAAAGTGCGTTAAAGTGCCATATTTTTCTATTGACAATAGTTGAATAAAAAAGAATGTTCACTACACCTCGTGATTCTGTTCTTAACAGCAATGCAATCATTTTAACTAGGGCAATAAAGTGCATTAAAGTTGCTTATTTAGCTACAACGAAGAGTTGAATCAAATAGAATGCTGACTAAATCTGTGATGAATTTGTTGAGAACAAGGCATTGATTTTAACTAAGGCATTAGAGTGCCCTATTTAGCTACGGATAAAAGCTGAATCAAGAAATATCTACACTACAACTCGTGATGAAATTATTGACAAAAAGACAATGATTTAAATTAAGACATTAAAATGTATTAAAGTGCCCAGTTTTGCTACTAATAAGACTTGAATCAAAGAGAATCTTTACTACGTCACCTGATAAAATTCTTGACAACAACGCTACGATTTACTTAGGGCATTAAAAAGAATTAAACTGACCCATTTTCCTACAGATATGACTTGAATCAAAGACAATCTTGACAACATCTTGTGATGAAATTCTTTACAACAAGGCAAAGATTTTAACTAGCGCATTAGAGTGGCCTATTTTTCTACTTAATTCAAAGAGAATCTTGACTACATCTCGTGATGAAATCGTTGACAACAAGGCAATGATTTTAACTACGGCATTAAAGTTCCCAATTTTACTACTTATAAGACTTGAATCAAAGAATATATTGACTACATCATGTGATGAATTTATTGACAACAATGCAATGATTTTAACCAAGGCAATTAAGTGTATTAAAGTGCCCGATTTTGAAACTGATAAGAGTTTAATCAAAGAGAATCTTTACTACATCTCGTGATGAAATTCTTGACAACAAGGCTATGATTTTATCTAGGGCATCAAAGTGCATTAAAATGCATTAACGTGCCTTATTTTACGACTGATATAACTTGAAAAAAAAAGAATCTCGACAAGACCTCGTGATTGAATTCTTGGCAGCAAGGAAATGATATTAACTCTGACATTAAAGTGCATTAAAGTGCCCTATTATGCTGCTTGTAAGACTTCAATAAAAGAGAATCTTGACAACATCTCGTGATGAAATTGTTAAAAACAAGGCGATGATTTTAACTAGGGCATTAAAGTACATTAAAATGCACTATTTTGATAATGATATGACTTGAATCAAAGAGAATCTTGACAACATCTCGTGATGAAATTCTTTACAACAAGGCGATGATTTTAGCCACGGCATTAAGTGCATTAAAGTGGCCTATTTTGCTAGTGTAAAGTCTTGATTCAAAGAGAATCTTGACTACATCTCGTGATGAAATTGTTGACAAAAAGGCAATTATTTTAACTACGGCATTACAGTGCCCTATTTTACTATTGATAAGAGTCGAATAAAAAAATATCTTGACTACATCTTGTAATGGAATTAATGACAACAAGGCAATGATTTTCACTAAGGCTTTAAAGTGTATTAATGTGCCCTATTTTGCTACTGATAAGACTTTTATCAAATAGAATCTTTACTACATATCGTGATGAAATTCTTGACAACAAAGTTATTTTATTTAGGGCATTAAAGTGCATTAAAGTGCCTTGTTTTCTTACAGATATGACTTGAATCAAAGAGAATCTTGACTACATCTCATGATGAACTTATTGACAACAAGGCAATGATTTTGACTAATGCATTAAAGTGTATTGAAGAGCCCCATTTTTCTACCGATAAGACTTGAATAAAAATTAATCTTGACTACATCTCGTGATAAATTTCTTGACAACAAGGCTATTTAACTAGGGCATTAAAGTGCATTAAACTGCCCTATTTTGCTACTGATATGACTTGATTCAAAGAGAATCTTGACAACATCTTGCGATGAAATTGTTGACAACAAGGCAATCATTTTAACTAGGGCATTAAAGTGCCCTATTTTGCTATTGATAATTCTTGAATAAAAGAATATCTTGACTACATCTCATGATGAAATTATTGATAACAAGGCAATAATTTTAACAAAGGCATTACAGTGAATTAGGGTGCGTCCACTTTGACTGAAAGTTAACTGATCTTAACTGATAGTGACTGATATTAACTTATCTTAACTGATATTAACTTATATTAACTTAACTGAAACTTATATTGACTGATGAATAGTATTATTTTATGATGATGATGATGAATAGTAATATTATGATGATGATGGTTGTGATGATGATGATGAATAGTAATATTATGATGATGAATAGTATTATGATGATGATGAATAGTAATAATATGATGATGATGAATAGTAATATACTGATGATGATGATGGGGGTGATGATGGCGATGAATAGTAATTTTATGATGATGAATAGTAATATTATGATGATGATGATGATGGTATGATGGAATGATGAATAGTATGATGGTATGATGAATAGTATGAGGGTATGATGATGATGGTGATGGTATGATGAATAGTATGATGATGGTGATGGTATGATGATGATGATGATGGTATGATGAATAGTGTGATGGTATGATGGAATGATGAATAGTATGATGATGATGATAGTATGATGAATATGATGATGGTATGATGATGATGAATAGTATGATGGTATGATGATGAATAGTATGATGATAATGATGGTATGATGATAATGATGGTATGATGAATAGTATGATGGTATGATGATGATGGTATAATGATGATGATGGTATGATGATGAATAGTGTGATGGTATGATGATGATGGTATGATGATGATGAATAGTATGACGATGATGATGATGGTATGATGAATAGTATGATGATGATGGTATGATGATGATGAATAGTATGATGATGATGATGATGGTATGATAAATAGTATGATGATGATGGTATGATGAATAGTATGATGGTATGATGATGATGATGGTATGTTAAAAGTAACTTATCTTAACTTAACTGAAACTTAACTTATAGTGACTGAAAGTAACTTATCTTAACTGATCTTAACTTATCTTAACTGATCTTAACTGATATTAACTTATCTTAACTTACAAGTCAAAAAATAAAGTCAAAGTGGACAGGGCCTTACAGTGCCCTATTTTGCAACTGATTAGACTTTTATTAAAGAGAATCCTGACAATACATTGTGATTAAATTCTTGATAGCAAGGAAATGATTTTAATTAGGACATAATATTCGTTATTGTGCCCTATTCTACTACCTATAAGACTTCTGTCAAAGAGAATCTTGACAACGTCTCTTGATGAAATTCTGGACAACAAGGCAATGGATTTAACTAAGGCATTATATTTTGCTAGTGATACGACTTGAATAGAAGAGAATCTTGACAAAACCTCGTGATTAAACTCTTAACAACAAGGAAATGATTTTAACTAGGGCATTAAAGTGCATTAAAGTTACCTATTCTGCTGTTTATAAGACTTCAATCAAAGAGAATCTTGATTACATCTCGTGATGAAATTCTTGACAACAAGGTAATGATTTTTACTAAGGCAATAAAGTGCCCTATTTTGCTATTAATAAGACTTGACTTTAAGATTATCTTGACTACATCTCGTGATGAAAGTATAAACAGCAAGGCAATGTTTTTAATTAAGGCTTGAAAGTGTTTTAAAGTGCCCTATTTTGCTACTGATATGACTTGAATCAAAGAGAATCTTGTCTACATCTAGTGTTTAAATTCTTGACAACAAGGCTATGTTTTAAATAGGGCATTAAACTCCATTATTTTGCTACGTATATGATTTGAATCAAAGTGAATATTCACTACATTTAGTGATGAAATTATTGACAACAAGGCAATAATTTTGACTTAGCATTAAAGTGTACTAAAGAGCCATATTTTTCTATTGATAACACTCGAATCAAAGAGAATCTTGACTACATCTAGTGTTTAAATTATTGACAACAAGCTATGTTTAACTAGGGCATTAAGGCGCATTAAACTTCCCTATTTTGTTATTTATATGACTTCAATCAAATAGAGTCATGACTACTGATGAGTCGAATTCTCGACTATGATTCCTCTACTTTTATTAGATGTTTTGATCCGTTCCGAGTCTCTTTTGATGCCATTTGACCCTCTTGGTTTCCATTTCAGGTTAGAAACCGACCTTACAGTCCCCGGGCTCAAAAAGATCAATTCTCGAAGAAAATCGAAGCTTCGGAGCAAAATATGAAGTTTCGGGCAAAATAGGACAGAACGACCTTTGCGGCGTATTTTGCATGCCAAGATTCCATACGGTGTCCGAATGGGTTGATTCAAAGCTTGTTGGAAAACTACCTTAAAGGGCTATAACTCTTCAGTTTAAGCCAATACCTAATGCGGACGTTAAGACCTTGCAAAAGCCCCCAGAAGTCAGACCTGTTAGCAGAACTCTGGTACAAGCTCCCATTGCTCTCTGATGCTTTGAACAGCCCGGTTCGAGTCATTCACAAAAGTGAACCGGCCGGTTAGGGACCGCAGAGTCTCTTAACATGTCCCAACCGCCCGGTTGAGTGTTGTTGGCTTCATTTCCTAACCACCCGCTAGCCATGCTTCAAACTTACCAAGCTAAGGTTGCCCAAGACAATCTGGAAAGGCTACAAGGTTTCCAAGCTTTAAACCAGTATTTAGATGAATTTGCTGTCCGAAACCAAGTGTTAGAAAGCATATTGGTGCAACAAGCAATTAAAAATGGGATCTTGGATGATGAAGAAGAGGTTTCCAAAAAAGAAGTCCTTGAATTTAGGGACGAAGAATTATCAAATGACTCTTTTGAACTTGTGGAGTCCCTACTATGATATATGTTGTACTTGTGACATGTCTTGATAATTTCTATGTAGTGGTCACTTGCTTGTTTTACACATTTGAATGTCATATGTGGGAAAGGAATGAGCAATCTATGGTTCAAACTCCTTGTGCTACATTTTCAAGGAAGTCCCTTGCACTACACTTTTATTTTCATATATTTATCTCTTAGGGACTAAACTTCATCTTAAGTGTGGAGTGTGTGTAATGCATTCTATTGAAATTATACATGTCTAGGCACTTGCACATTTTATGCGCTAGCTTACATTTGAGTACTCGAATTTTGAAGGCACTTGCATAACCCCATTACTCAGCTATTTAGTTTCAATTACTTTCGACTTGATTTTGAATCTAGGATTACCGCAACTTTTATGAGTGCATAATTCTTAACTTCAATGTTGTTGTTATCTTTTGTCTATCTAATGATTTAGGCAACCTTTTCTTTGCATCACTTGAGCATAGAATTAGCATGCATGAAAATACTTTTCTTCTCTTAAAAAACTTAGTCATTACTCTTATGTGATCACTATTCTTTCTTATTGTTCACACACATCATTTATATCCTTAGTACATTGCCAATTCTTAAGTGTGAAGTCAATGTGAGTGAAAAATTGACGCAAAAAAATATATATTGTATATACAAGCACTCGCCAAAATAAGGCAAGATATAATAAAAAAAAGTAAAAATTTTTGCAAGCACAAGCCAAAATAAAGCAAGTTATGAAATTAAAAGTATTCGTGAAGCATATCGTGGGCAAAATACCTTTAAAAAGAAAGAAAAAAATGAAGCGCACACGTGCAGACTTACGTACTAATGTTCAAACTTATTGTTCGGACTTAAGACTAGTGCTCGGACTTAAGATTTAGAGTAAAGTACTAATATTCAGACTTATTGAATACGACTGTCTTAAGGAACACAAGTGCATTTAGCATATGCATCAATCCTTTAAAATTCTAAGCTACCTTACAAGACGAATTGTAGTCTCGTGAGCGTTTTCAGAAAATGGAATATTCACAAATTTCATATGCGAATATCTAATATGCATAAACATGATAGTTCCTCATTTATCTAGGAAATGCGCAACAAATTCTCCATACACAACAACTAAAATAGTAATCAAAGACAAGATTTTTCAAAAGAAATTCAAACCACCAATGTCTCTACAAAGATGCACATTCAAAGACAATCAATATTAGAGTTAACAAGTGACTAACCTAACAATTCATTCAACCTTTTCACAAGATACTCAAAACATGAACCTTAGACACACAAAAAGCGTGCCAATCGCGCGCCTATGCTATCAAAAAGGATAGTTCATGGGCAAACGATACAAAACTCATTTCCAAGTCTAAGGAGCTAAGTCCAATTATCTAAGGAAATAGGAGTTTAACACTTTATTTTCAAAACTATCTCAAACAAAGTCATGCTCACATGTTAGTACAAGAGTGATCCCTTTACTCAAATCACAATGCATACACACCAAGAGAAATTATGAAAGTACATTGACAAAATTGTCTCGAGTATTATATCTCTAATGATCTTTTTGGTTTTGGACTTTCTGGCTAGGCCCATTTACACTGTACAAACTTTTAAACTCATAATAACAATGAAAATAAAAGTTTTATATCTCTAATGAATCATAATGATACATACAATCCTCCGACTCAACTAAGTTTGTCCTATCTGGACAGTTGAGTTGTAGTTTACCAGATACCCTGAATGCCTTCCAGGGCTCAGACATGACCATATTCCCCTACAAGTAGTTCAAGCATGTCTTTCGGTGTTAGGAGGGTCGTCCCTCCAATGATCATCTCTGCATCAGGTCGTGCGCACTCAGCTAAAGCCTCTTGCGCCTCACGTACCTGAAACAAGTGATGCAGATGAGTCAGATAATTGTGGAGTACGGTAACACTGCAACAAACTCAACTCAGCTTAGATACAAAGCGTGTTAAAGACACCGGGTCACATAGGACAAGATCAACCATCAACAGCTATTGCCTAAATTACACTTAGCTTAGACGGACGACTATGATATACAGACCTCAACACTGTTTATGCCCCCAATAACGAATACCAGAATAATGTTTTGATCAGCGAGACCGGGTTTTGCCTGTGTAAGCCAAAAACAAGCCAACAATTATTTGTGGTTCAAACTTCATAGTGACATAGAATAGATGGTGGAAACAAAATTCAGGGTCCTGAAACTAACCTGTCCAAGTCCAAATCGCCCAAAACCACTTTTGAATAGTCGTCCAACCGTACTGGAATGATATTCCAAACCAGACACATCATGTTTCCCCAAAATCCTTGTTAGGAGTTTGTAAAGTAGTCCTTTACTAGAGTTGGGATCATCACTAAAATTACTTTCAAATCCCAGTGCCGCTTCTCTAATTGGTATATTTTTCCTCCTTAAACTTGATAACTTGTGAAAGAATTTAAATAAGTTATCAACCCTATCACGCAGCTCCAACTTCAACTGCATGTCGTCATAAGCTTGGTGTTTGATATCACTAATATCTTCATCTTCGTCACCCCATTTACCCCACCCATCATCATCCAAATCATCAAGTTGTAACTCTCTAGGAGATTCTACCTTGGTTTCATCGTTTTTCATATTTCCAAAGTTTGTTTCGAGCTCTTCAGCAAGACCTTGAAGAAAATTTAGTCTCGCAACAGATGGGTTCTCTAGAACAGCTTCCACTATGGCTTCTTTGAGGAAGTTCTCTTCTTGCCACGAAAATGGGCCATCCGAACTTGCTGTTGGGAAATTCTCACCAGCTAAAATGTATCCGGTTATAGTGAGCAATAAAGCATCTTCGAACAAGAGTAAACCTTGAGGATGCTCCACTTTTCCATCCTTGTGTCTACTGGATCCAACCAAACTACTCTTATTAATAATATCAACCATTTGGGCAGCAAGACTTTGACTTGTGTCACCTGCACTTACTCTCAACATCTTTTCAGCACTGATGAATGCATCCCATCGGGAACCATGACTGTCATCAAGGGCAAACAGAAGGGCAGCAGCCAACTGTATAATTCCTTTATTTTTCAACAGAGAAGTCTGATTACTGGCCAGCGCTTTTACTAGAGGAAGCAGCTCTGATATCTTCACAACACCAGGGCAAACTTCAACATTTACAGTTATGTTTTCTTGGCGCAAAGTCTCTTGGATCCACTTCTTCACCAGTATGGCACCATCTTTTGTCCTCCTATCAAGTAGTGCTTCTAGATATGGTGTCCCACGAAAATTCTCAGTAGAGACAAATGATCCAGTAAATAACTCTTTCTCAGAAAGCAGAGCTTTTCTTTCTTGGATTTTCATACTCAACTCTGTTAAATCCACATTTTTCTCCCCTGTGTTAGGGGGGTCCCATCCGCAAAGAAAAGCCTCAATGCTTTCTAGAAGGCGATGAATATCTGTGGTGGCATTCTCGTTAAGAACTTCTGCTACTGGTATTTGTACATCCAGTGGCGCACGTTTCAGGCAAGAGGGGTGGTATGTTTGGGTTTGTGAAACCTTTAAGTGGCCATATGATGTGTTTCTGTCCCTTCGAGGCAACGACGAAAATATGCGATCCACAAGTGAGTCACCATGACAACAAGGAGTAAGAAGGTCAAGGGTGCGGTCAACCAGCAATAATCCAGCAGACCGTTTGCGTCGACCTACATCATAAAGACTAGACATGTCGGTCAACATCTTCCCGATGACTTTAGATTGATCGCCTAGGGAATATATTTCCAATTTCAAATCCATCTACATATTAAAAGAAAACAAACAGTAGGTTATACAGCACTGGGGGATAGATGAAAGTAACTACACTAAAATGTGAGAAGAAAGAAAGACCAACCGTGATCAAACACATGTTTAAACTGGGGGAGACATGCGACAATACACAAACTGGACATTCACATAGATTTCCATAGTACACTAATCGTTTTAGTAGTCACAGTTGCTGAATGAACCATGATTATGAAAGAAAGGAAAATGTTATTTTCACAATGCTCGTAAAGCACCAACAGTTATCAGATCCCTGTCATATTACTTATATGAAATAAAAAAACATGAAATTAAACAATATCGGGAGCTGCTCTTAGCAAAAATCAAAAGATTTGAAATCGTTGCGAAATTCAGATGCAACTGAAAGATTTGCATGTGTTATAAATAATATCATTCAAGCACCGTACCTTGGCAGCTAGGTGATAAAGGAAATGAGCTGTAAGGTTCAGTCCAGGAGGAACATCATCAACATCAAATGCTGATCCTGTACTCAGAGGAGGCAAACCCAAACTTAAAGAATCTTCATGCTTGACCGACAAATAAGATTCAGCCACTAACCCCTCTGAAGGCAGCACAAAGAATCTTGATGAAAATGGACAGAAAATCAAAGGGAAGTGATGCACGGATACAGTCAATTCTCGACCCAGTTTTCGTGTGCGGTAACTAGGACTATCATCGTACGATTCTCTTATATTGGAATGAGTTTCAAATAGATGGACATCTTCTTCATTGGAAGACAGTTTTGACCACCGTACATCACCCAAACTGGAATGTCCTGGGCTGGCTACTGATTGACTAGATGCTGTTTCAGACTTCTTTACAAGTTCCTCATAATCTTGGACAAGTAAGGATTCATACTCATGATAAGCATCTGGCCCCAAAGGTGAATCGGGATATGTAGAGTGAGCCATCTGCAGTAGGTGGACTCTTGGTATAAATTGTCTGATTGCAGAACTTTAACATATATAACATTTTAGATGTGTACAATTACCTCTACCGGTAGACAAAGAAATTAGGTTATTTTAAATAACTTCTATTCACTTTATGTGTATCAAAACCAGCATATTGTTGCATTGTTGACAATTCATAAGATTGACCTAAATCCATTTAGTACCTAGCAAATAGATTTCACTGCATACCTTTTTACATTTAATTCAGAAGAATCTAGGCCTCATAATTATGAGAGATATGATGAAAATAAAAGGTACCTCAGATACTGATGTGAATATAATGCATTTGGAATCTCCATGGTGCGCATTAAGACAGCGCAAAACGTAGCGATGAACATCGCTTAACAAGCGTGATGTAATCACCACAGTTTTTCTCACAGGATTCAACACAGTTACCTGTAACATAAAGAAAAAGTTCATAAGAACATTATCAAACAGTAATGCTAAGTAACATAAAACTGATAAGTAACTCGTATAAAAAAAAATCAACAAACCGCTTTACCTTGAAACACAATTTATAGGTGCACAAAAGTATATAATGTCTACATAAATTATAATATTTGCTTAGGACCAATCACCAATCATAGTTTTGACGAGATTATGAAATGATTTCAAATAAAAGTCCAACTCTCAATGTGAAAAAGGAACCCACCTGGGGGAGACTTATGAAAAGGCATATTCGAATTCCAATTAGCATACAAGAGAATATTTACCGTATCAAGATTGCCAGGGTTTTCCAAGCTGCACACAGATACTGCTCCAAGTTCCAGTAATAAAGAAAATGCCCCCAAAAACTGAAAACTTTCGGTACATCCAGCATCTAGGTAAACAACAGCCCCATCAATATGCTCAGATATCTATACAATTTGAGAAAAGAAGCGTCATAAAAGGGATACCATTTCAAAAAGAATATGATGGTAGCTCAACATTAGAAACAAAATAAGAGGATACACGGAAAAACAAGAAATGAAACAAAATGTAAAACCCAATTCAGGAAATTTCAAGACTTTACTACCAAGTCATTTTGGGGAATCACTTAATAACTTTATTGCTTAAGACAGTTCCACTAAAAAAAAAGCATAAGGAATCAATCTGTGCCAATTCTCATCCAATCCTAATGCACAACTACTCTACTGTTGAACAAAGTGGGTAGAGATACCTACTAGAGTTTCACAAGGGAAATCACACTTAGAAGCAACCTAGCTTACAGTTACTTCCTTTGGGCATGGTATTGGTAGTTACACTCGGGATTGGTGCTAGTCAGAAGTGTAGCTAGTTCTTAAGACAGGGGAAAGACTAGTGAACAGAATGAATGATATGAAGAGTGTACTACTGGTTAAGAGGAATGGGATGGTACTGCTCTTCGGATACCGATAATTCAAAGATGAACAAAGCTCCCCACATCTAGTTTGAGCATGATATCAACAACCAAGTTTAAGACACTTTGAGAAATATCGAAGATCGATTGAAAAAAAAAAGCAACCAAAAATTTTCATGGAACTAATTATAAAAAATAAAAAACTTACTCGCCGAATGGAGTCTAAACAGCATTTAATCACATCCACAGAAGCCATGTCTCATACAGCTCAGCTTGAGACAAATCCAAGGTGCGATGTTTCAGCTCCGATCTGTCTAAAAACATTTGCTATTAGCACCAATCCGAAAGCGATCCAGTTGAACCTAAACATGCCAAATTACACTCATGTATTGAAACAGTAAAACACACCTAGTGAGTAGGAGAGATGAATCAGCCGGAAATGATCAGATCGAGAGGTTTCGAATAAATGTTGATGGTCGACGATGCACGAGGGGGACCGGAAATGCTGCCGTGGCGTGGTCGGTGAAACCGATCGCCGGAGGTAGATGAGTCGAGCTTTTTATCCTGTTACGAGAATTACAGCTACGGCCGTGATGAGTGGGCCTGTATCGAGTTATTTGATTTTGGCCGGCCCAATAAGGCTTAATAGCGTCGTGAAAGTGGCGCACTTAGGTTTAGGTTGCTTTACTTACTTTTTTTTCTTTCTTTTCTTTTTCGATAAGAAACCTAACCGATTTTTTGTTGTTGATAGGAACCTAACCGATTGCTTACTATCAATTTTAATTGAAATGGATACTCATAGGTCATAGCGTAACCATAAAGATTTTTTTTTTATGGTGGGTTTGTACATCTCATACAACGCAATTCATATATCTCAATCATCACACAATTACATCTCAATCATATTGCATGAGAACTTCATCGGGTACACGTGAATTTAGACTCTTGGATCACGAGTCACACACATGGCTCCAACCCGGAATATGTATTTGAATTGTGTCCATTGAAGTGCATCTTTAGCTTGAAACCCACGAGCATTGACGAGAAACAAAGCACCTCTACGTGCACATGGAAGGAATATGCAAGGCAGCAACATCCACCTGTAGCACACAACACGTCCACAAGGGATGGATACACCTCCGCGAGAGAAGAATAACACGTCTGCGCCGAGGTGAGACGAAAACACCTCCGCGAGGGAGAAAAAACACTCATACACAAAAGTGAGGAGAAATATGCTACTCGAGGGAGGAAAAACACTCCTACACCATAAAGATTTGAACGCTACTGAACTAATGAAAATAAGAGAAATGATATGAGTTTAATTTTTATTTGGTTTAAGAAGAAGATCAGGTATCACTTTTCATCAGGAATCAGAACTTTTAATATTTGTACGATTAAATCATCTACAGTCCTTAATTTTAGCAAATACAATAATTATTTAATTACAATATATATGATTAGAGGGCATACTAGTCAATTGGAAAACAATTCACAAGATCTTACATTAACAAAATCCCACGATTTTCGAACAAGATTTGATGACCACGTACGTTCATCCATAACAGAATTATCCTCGTGTGATTTTTGCACACGACGACTACGGTATGTTCGTGTTTTTTTATCTCAAATCTTATGTGAAAGTTCTCAGTTGTCCTAATGTTCGTGGTTTTGCTTTATATGTTTGTGGTTTTGATAATTACAGCAAAACCACGATATATATTTTCGTCATTATGTTCGTGTTTTTTATCTCAAATCTTATGTTAAAGTTCTCAAATCAGTGTTTGTAGTCTACTGATGAAAAGAAATTAAGTAAAGCAAAGATGAGATCGGAGTTCGTGAGTTTGTTTCGAAATTTTAGGGCTCGTAATATCTAAACGGATATTTACTCGATATTTCGGGGATTTGAAATTTAAAATATACATTGTCATTTTCTAATATACCCTTTTTTGACCATAAAAATGATTAAAAGATTATTTAATTTGAATTAATCTTGATTAATCTAAACCGTTGAGATCATCAGATCAAAATATATTAAAAGTTTTGATTTCTGACGAAAATAAATGGTTTTGACTGGAACTCAACCCTTGATTTAAACGGGACGACGAACTGAACTGAACTGAACTAGTCAAACGTATATAAGTCCTAGTCCTAAACCCATTGGATATCGTTGGAAATTACTCAGTATTACTAGAGCTCTGAATAAATTAACCTAACCACAGAGAAGTCCGATCCTTGATACTTGACCGAACCGGAGAGATATAGAAAGAGGTCACAGATGGAGCTATCTAGCTCTACTCTAGGGTTGAAATTGGTGGTGAAATACTGTAATCTGTTCAAGCTACTCTTCGAGGTTGTGTTCAGATAGTTGGTGAACACTTTGGCAAACAGTACCGCAAACAGAACAGAACAGGAGCACACACAGTATGATACCCAGTTCGGCTACGCCTACTCTGGGGGGTTTCCCACACCCTAAAGGGACACAAATCTTTATTACGAGTATAGAACTACAAGTGGACTTACGCTTACACAACTCCTCGTTTGTAATTGCCTAGCTTCTATTACTCTGTCTCTCAGATTTGTAATCTCGGTTCACCGCAGTTCACCTCGATCCCATACGCCCGAACCTCTCGTCCGAACATGCTCGATCTTCTCCGAAGCTCGGTTGCTTTCTCTCGAAAGCCAGTAGATGTGACTGGTGTGTGCAGCGGTAAAATTACTCTCAGACAGCCTGAACAACACACTGAACAGGCTTTGTCAGCGCCGATGTATTTCTAGTGGGAAAAGAACATCCGGCCGTCGCTCTCTCTCTCTCTCTCCGATCGGTAATGTGAAATCGTGTGTATTATTTCTCTGAAAGCGATGCGGATTGTGGACGCCCTAGCTTCTTATTTATAAGCATGGGCGATCTCCAAATCTGCTCCAGATAACCTCATCAAATATTTAGGAAATATTCCTAAATATTCGATGTGTATCTTTAACCAATCTTTAGGAAGATTATTCGATAACTTCCACGCCAAGTCAGCCAACCGACATATCAATCTGATTAGGAGATATTCGAATGAATATCTGAATCTTCTTCGAATCTTCGTTAGCCGACTTCGACCGAAAAGATCTTCGATCTTTAGAACCTTCCGGATTGCATTATTGCGTCTGCTGCACGCTGTCCCTAAGTTCCAGCATGTGTTCGAACTCCCCCTGAACTCCTGCTCGAACTGTCTAAAGGTGTTTTGCCAAATGCATGCCATTTAAGGGAACATCAATCTGCCCCTTGGCATTTTGGCAAAACCTAATCTACTAGATCTATCTAGACTTTAGACAAACTTGAGGAAACAAAAATTGGTCACCTCAAAATACTCCCCCTTTTTGCCACAAACTGGCAAGGGGTCCAATCTAGTTCGAACAGTCAAAAGAAATGTGCCAGAACAGGCACCAAATAGTACGAAAGTTTAACCAAAAACATAGTTCAGAGAGTTGAAATTAAGGACCTTTAGGTAGACGACTCATCATCGGAACCACCATCAGTCGCAGCATCATCGTCCTCATCGTCGCTCGGGTAGCGGAGCGCACGAGCCAGCTTGTTTATGCTCTTGCGAAGCACCGTTGCAGCAGCGATGATTGCATCCAGTTCCGTGATTAGCCTGATCCTCTCAACACGATCCAACCGAGCTCCTCCACGCCTTGATGACTCTGGGACATCCTGACCTCTTTGTCTCGGCTCCTTGAGATCGTTCACATGACGACCTTTGAACAGCTTATGATCAACAGAGAATTTCTGCGGGGCCTTGGAAAGGTGACCAGTAGAAGACTGCAGTTCCGGAGCTTGGTAGAGAATCAGTTCATGAATCAGAGAAGGGAAACAAATCTGGTGGAGAGATCGTTTTGAGGTGGCGTGCTCGGCAATCTGTTTGAACATCACTCTTCCCAGATTGAACATCATCTTGTTCCCAATCTCGTATATAAGTAGAGCCACATCTTTGCTGACCGTGGAACGGTGAGAGGAGGGCTTCCAGTTGAACACAGTGATGAAGAACAACATTGAGTAGAACGTTGAAAGGTCAGCTGTAGGCACGACAGTCTCAGGCCACCATGGGACCAATCCCGCAGCGATAGTGTCTGCAATTTTGTCATAGTCTGCCTCTTCCTCATCAACTTCTGGATCATCCATCTGGAAAAACTTATTGATCAGATCTGCGTTGATTTCAATTCTTCTTCCTCTCACGAAGACTACGCCATAGTCTTTGTCACCGATCACCCCAAACAGTGGAGGGAGATTTGCCATTGTTTCACGAACCAACTGTTCATCAAACGGTTTGCATTTGGTTAGAGTCCAAATCTTTCATGATTGCTTCAGTACATGCACAACCTCCTTTCCTTTGTAACGAGTCTCATCCATAAGTCTTTCTGTGATAATCTTTCGTTTCAGAACATATCTCCACTTACGAGCAGCATCTTTGGATACGAACCAAATCCCTTTCTTGACAACACCTATTGGAGGATCCTCTACAGCAGGAGCAGGGGCCTTACGTTTTCTCTTCTTAGCACCATCGGCTCCCCCTGCAGCCTTGCTCCCCTCTGCATCCTTGGCAGCGACCTTCATGGTAGAGCTTTCAACCAAAACCTTCTTCTTCCCTTTGTCCTTCTTTGCTTTCCTGAATTCAGCTAGAGGGACGGCATCTTGAGCATCCTCTGAGGGGGTGTCTGATAAGAGACCAGCCTGATCAACATCCTCCATCTCGTCATCAGAGGGAGCTGAGGCATCCACCTCCACACGGGCTTTCTCCACGTGAACATCAAATCTGGATGGGGCACCATCTGACTCTTCCACTGAACCTGCTTCAGAGGCGGAGGACTCTTGAGGAACGACTGTTTCAACACTTGGCTAACTACCTGCGACAACATTTGCTTGCACAGTTGCCTCCTCTGTAGCTTGAGAGATGTTGGCAGGTATGGCTTCTTCAACTTCAACAGCCCGGGCTTCTGGGGACTGATCTGGTCTCGGCACAACAGGTACTGAGACCTCTTCCTCTTGCAAATCTTTGACAACATCATCAATATCCTTGTACAAATCATCTAGCTCTGCATCCTTCTCGGACGGATCAGACTCTTCAGACACAGCAGCGCCTTGCTTAGCTTGATTATCAATCACAGAATCTTCAGCCTTTTCTGCTGCAGCATCTCCAGATTCTTCATCAATCACCAGCTTTCTCGGGTTTGATGATTCAAAGAACTGTTCAGTCTCTGAGTCTGTCATAGCAATGAGATGCCCTCTTACAGCCGTGATCTTAGCAAGATACCTTTTTGGCGAATCTATTCGACGACTGACCACTTTTCTGCGAAGACCGAATGGCCTTACATACCCAAAAGCATGGATCTTGTTTCTCAACACACTTGAAACAGCGGTAACCTTGGCCACGGGCTTGCTTGTTACCCCTTCCTTCACACCTCCTGCAACATCCTTACCGACACCAGCCCTACCGGCTTCTCCAATTTTATCAGCCACTCCTTCCTCACCCTTCTTATTTGTGACAACCGCATCTTTCAAAGGCACAGAAATAGACATCGGAGCTTTAGGGCTTGAGATTACCTCAGAAAGGGGCACAGTCGGTGGAGGAACAAGACTTGTTGATGTTGAACTATCATCGATTGGTTTAGGAGTTCCCGCCGCTGTTCGCGAGGGCACCACCTTCTACTTTGCAGCTGATTCTGATCCGATCTTCTCCACCGCCCCGGCTTTAGGGATTGCAGGAACCGCTACTTCATCGGTCATCTTGACAGCAGGCACTGATGTAGTTCCGTCACTTAAAGGCGTCGCCTTTTTCTCCGTCACCACCTTCGGTTTTCTTTGACTTGGCAATTTGAGGTTTTGCCGCTAGTGCGTTAGACGATTTCTTGGTCATCTTCTTCTTCGGTTCCGGCGATGAAATGACAACAGCCTTAGATGCTTTCCTTGTGTTTACCATATTCGCCGAAGACTGAAGCTTTTGAGGAAATCGCAAGAGATTGCTGTTCTAGGGTTTCGGAAGCAAGGGAGAACCAACAGCAGATGAGAGATTTCTGATTTTCAAAAATGCCCATGGCCTTTTCAACTTCCCAAAACCACCTCTAAAAAAATCCTCTCTTTCCTCGTAACGGCACGAAAGAATCTCCGAAATATTTTAAAAAAATTCACCTTCCAAAAACAAAATGCGCCTTCTGTTCCAGCCTCCTTGATCAAGTGGTCAGTCCAACTGTTTTGCTGGAGTTCTGCCTTTGACTGACCACTGGCTGGAATACTTAGTTTTGACGACACAGAGACCCAAAGAGGATCTGAGTGTCTCAAACTGAGAAGCATCCAACGGTTTGGTGAAGATATCGGCCAATTGTTTGTCCGTTGTTACATGCTTTAGAGTCACCACCTTCTGTTCCACCAGCTCTCTGATGAAATGATGTCTGATGTCTATGTGCTTTGTCCTGGAGTGCTGTACTGGGTTCTTTGATATGCTAATTGCGCTCATGTTGTCACAGTACAGGGTCATCTCCTTCTGTTCCAATCCGTATTCAGACAGCATTAACTTCATCCATAGCAGTTGAGTGCAGCAACTTCCTGCAGCGATATATTCCGCTTCGGCCGTAGAGAGCGAGATGCTGTTTTGCTTTTTGCTGAACCAGGAGACCAAGTTATTTCCCAAGAAGAAGCAACCTCCTGACGTGCTCTTCCGATCTTCGACGTTTCCAGCCTAGTCAGCATCGCAGTAACCAACCAGATGTGGGTTGGTGTCCTTGGTGTACCAGATTCCAAAGTCCACAGTTCCACATACTTTATGATCCTCTTCACTTGCAGAAGGTGACTTTCTTCTTGCACATACTCCTACTGCATACGCTATATCTGGTCTGCTAGCTGTCAAGTATTGGAGACTCCCAATCATACTCATGTACATTGTCTGATCGACCTTTGTTCCATCGTCGTCTTTGGTGATTTTTAAGTGAGTAGCAGCTGGCGTTCTTTTGTGACTTGCCTTCTCAAGATCAAATTTCTTTATCAGATTCTTGGCATACTTGCTCTGTGATATGAAGATGTCATCATCCTTCTGTATCACCTGGAGTCCAAGAAAGTAGTTCATCTCTCCAACCATACTCATCTTGAACTCTTTCTGCATCTGTTCCACGAACTGATCCACCATCTTCTGAGTGTTGGACCCGAACACTATATCGTCAATATAGATTTGTGCGATAATAAAATCTGACCTTATGTGCTTCACGAACAGAGTCTTGTCCACTCCCCCTCGCACTTATCCATGGTCGACGAGAAACACAGTGAGACGCTCATACCATGCTCGGGGCGCCTGCTTGAGACCGTACAGTGCCTTCTTCAGGAGATACACATGGGCAAGGTGATGTGGATCCTCAAATCCCTTTGGCTGAGCAACGTAGACTTCCTCATTTAGAAAACCATTCAGGAACGCACTCTTAACATCCATCTGGAATAGCATAAACTTTAAGTGACATGCCAGAGCAAGGAGCAAACAGATGGCTTCAAGACGGGCAACGGGGGCAAACGTCTCATCAAAGTCGATCCCCTCTATCTGGGTATAGCCCTGTGCCACTAAGCGAGCCTTGTTCCTTGTGATATTTCTTGTTGCGTCGGACTTGTTCTTGAAAATCCATTTTGTACCGATGACATTCACACCATCAGGTTTTGAAACTAAGTCACATACGTCATTGCGAGCAAACTCTTCTAGTTCTTCATGCATGGCTAGAATCCAGTACTCATTGAGCAGTGCTTCCTTTATGTACTTCGGCTCTATAGTGGACAGGAAGCATGAGCAGGTAGCTAGTTCTCTGAAGTTAATTTCCTTGCCACGAGTCCTTATGCCTGCATTTGGGGCGCCAATAACCTCAGTGATGGGATGGTTCCTGGCAATACGTCGAGAGGGTTATAGCACAGCAATGTCCTCTTGATGATTGACGTCGTCAGCCTCGTCTGATGAAGTGATGGCGTTGGGATTGTTTGCTGATGGCACTTCGCCTGACGGGACTGTGCCAGTTGGCTGAGACATTGGAAGAGTGTCAGGTGCTGTTCCAACTCTTTCGTCAGCATCGTCCGAGATCGTTGTCTCTATAACTTCATCCCTTACTTTGACATTGACTGACTCCATGACAGATCCTGTGCGTTTGTTAAACCCCCGATATGCTCGACTGTTCAAGGAATAACCTAGAAAGAACCCTACATCACTCTTCGGATCCAGCTTCTGTCGGTACTCACGGTCATTCAGGATGTAACACTCACTCCCGAAGATGTGAAAGTACTTGACAGTGGGCTTCTTTCCTTTCCAAAGTTCATAGGAAGTCTTCTCTGTTCCAGTGCGTATCGTCACACGATTTATGATGTGACACGTCGTATGCATAGCTTCTGACCAGAACTTCAGAGGAATCTTCTTTGCATGAATCATCACGCGAGCCATCTTCTGAATTGTACGATTTTTTCGTTCCACAACACCATTTTGCTGGGGTTTGATGGCGGATGCGAACTGATGGGCTATTCCGTGTTCCGCACAGTAGGAGCCTATAGTGGTGTTCTTAAATTCTGTGCCGTTGTCGCTCCTGATACTCACGAGGTGTTCTCCTTTGTCCTCCCTCTCTCTTTGAAGAAGGGTGGCAAGTTGAATGAAATGTTGAGCAGTCTCAGTCTTGTCTCGAAGAAATCTAGTCCAGGTAAATCTTATATAGTCGTCCACGCACACTAGAACATATTTCTTGCCGCCATAGCTCTCAACTTGCATTGGACCCATCAAATCCATATGGATCAGTTCCAACGGTCTGTTAGTACTGATCTGCGAGGTGGTGGGGTGCGAAGCCTATGTCTGTTTCCCGATTTGGCATTCTCCACATATTAAATCTACATCTCCTGTCACATTTGGCATTCCTCGGACGAGTCCAGATGAGGAGAGCTTTTTTAAGGTCTTGAGATTCAGATGACCCAGACGCCTGTGCCACAGTGCCATCTCATTCGCTTGACTTGTTAAACAGGCAGATGCAGCAACTGTTCCAGCAGAGCCTATAAGGTAGCAATTGTTGGCTGCACTGCTGCCTTTCATTAATATGCCTCCTTCCTTGTCCAAAACTTGACATGAGACATGAGTGAATTGCACATGGTGTCCGTCATCGCACAGTTGACTGATACTGATTAAGTTCACCTTCAATCCTTCAACTAGGAGAGTATCCTTGAGTACAGGGAGATTCGGAACCTTCAATGTCCCACAGCCGATCACCTGACCCTTTCCTCCATCTCCGAAGGTGACAAACTGCTTTTCCTTAACAGGTCGAATATGTGAAAGATAATTAGAGTTACATGTCATATAGGCGGAGCATCCACTGTCGAAGTACCAACGATCGTTCTCCATGTGACTCGATGAGCTGAAGGCAACCATGCACACGGTCTCACTTGTCTTTGGTACCCAGACTTGTTTTAGTCGAGGTTTCGTCCTTTGTTGAAAGGCTCTTCGTTCAGCAAGAAACAGACGACACTTAGGTTTGATGTGTCCCATCTGGTAGCAGTACCAGCATGTGCGAGAGTCTGTCTTCTGTTTCGAGTAAGGGCTAATGTGGGCCTTTCGAGTGTTCTTCTGACCAGCTAGGGTTTTTCCTTGGTACTGATTCACCTTCTGTCCATGGTGCTGTTCAGTCACTGGTTTAGCTTTAACAAAGGTTGTAGTTTTTGAGCTGCCTTATTTGAGAATCCCAAACCTTGATGACCGGACTCCATCCTCTGAGACCTGAGAATCTCGTTTAAATTCTTAGAACCAGAGTTTAACATTTTTACCGATTGTTTGAGCCGATTTAGCTCCTTCACGGTGGTTGAGTGGTCCATTCTTTCAGATTCTAGCTGAAGCTCCAGCGATTCTACCTTTTTTAAGAGGAACACCTCCTTGCGTTTCAGATCCGTAATGGTTTTCCTCTGGCCTGCCATGCCTACTGGATGAGTCTCACGATCTTTCTCCATGTCAACTTTCAGTGAAGAGATCGTACCCAGGAGTTTCGTCTTCTGAGCAAGGAGACATGACTTTTCTTGTTTCATTTCAGTCAGTTGAGTATTTAGCACGTCTACCTTACCTTCGAGTTCCACCTTCTGAGTAACCAGTAATTCGACCTCCTCCCACACTTTGTATTTGTCCGTAGTCATGCTGGCAACTGTGTCGTTGAGCTTCTTATTGAGGTTGATCACCAACAGCCACTTCTCGTACAGGTCTTTGTAAGTTGCTGCCATAGTCTCCTGTGTGAGTTCTTCATCATCACTGTCTGAGGAGTCGTCAGCTGTGAGTTCCAACTGAGGTGGCATACGTTCACTGGTTTTACTGCATTCTTCTAAGGGTGCGACAAACGCGACAAAGTTGGTAGTTTCATCGCCTTCTTCTTCATCATCTGACTCACTATCGCTGAGATTTGCCACCATTACCTTTTTCTTCTTGAGGGTGTTAGCGCATTCTGCCTGGATGTGGCCGAATCCCTTGCATTCGTGGCACTGAATCTTCTTCCCTTTTTCAAAAGAATCCTGCCTCTTTTCACTAGTCCTTGTTTTGCCTGTTTTCCAGTTACGGGAGTTGCTCGAGGATGACTGTCCTTGCATGGGGCCACGTCTGTTGATCTTTCGGATCATCCTGCCAAAGTTCTGAGCCATCATCGCCAGTTGCTCAGTGGTTCAATCAGAGTCAACCATGTCTCCGGACACTTCAGCATTTAGGCCAATTCCTTTCACCTCTTTGGATTGGGCCTCGTGATTCATCTCATAAGTTCTGAGTGAACCCATGAGCTCGTCCAGTTTCGGCTTGGAGATATCATGCATTTCTTCAATGGCAGTGACTTTCATGGCAAATCTCGGAGGGAGTGATCTTAATACTTTGCTGGCCATTCTTTCTCCGTCAATGGGTTTTCTCAGTGCAGCAGCCTCGTTGGACAGATCTAGGACTCTTGCATTGTATTCAGATATAGTTTCACTGTCCTTCATCTTCATATCCTCAAACTTTGTTGTCACAATCTGCATTCGTGAATTGCGAACTTTGTCAGTGCCTTCATACGCTGTTTGGAGAATATCCCAAGCTTCCTTAGCGACTTCACAGTTTATGATCAGTTTTAGCACGTTTTCATCCACCCCAGAAAATATTGCATTCATCGCCTTTGAGTTTCCGATAGACGCTTTTTCATCTGCTTCGTCCCATAGAGCTTCTGGTTTTGGAACAACTTCTCCCGTAAGGCTTTCCATCACGGGTTGAGTCCATCCAATCAAGACTACCTTCCAAGCCTTTTCATCGAGGGATTTCAGGAAAGATTTCATCTTGGGTTTCCAGGAGGCATAGTTAGATCCTTGATGGGACGTATTTATACGATTTATCAAGTACACAAAACCCACCAAATAAGACATTTGGTCATACGAACATGTGCTTGTTGATGTCATTTTATGTATACAGGCAATTTTGGAGTCTAAAGAGGAATCGGGCTTAAAAGATGGCATTTCAAGCCAAAATCATCACAAGGCCATTTGTGCTATCGCACAGGGTGCACAATGCAAGCGCATGCCGCGGCATCGCCCAGGCCGCGCCCCGCGCACCAGCCGAGCTGTCTAGCACTGAATTCAAGTTGCCCGGGAAAACCATCCGATCTGACGAATCCGCCTCGAGCAAAGTGATTAAAATGGAAAATAAGGTGGACAATGTTGGAAAACCAAGGAGAATGCCCGAGCAGATTGGCAGTTGGCTCAATTCCAAAGCAAGGCCCCGCGCGCATAGGCACCAAAACCACGTCGCTCGACTAGACGGGCGAATCTGGCAAATCTGGCTCGACCAAGTTGTTTGAAATGCTCAATAACTCGGACAATCTCACTTCCCAGACAAAATGCCCGAGTGGAACCAGCCCATGCCAGAGAAATGCCCAAGGTCCGGGTCCTTTTAGCCAAATTCCGGTCATTCTAGGCCCGGCAAGGCCCCGTTGAGATTCCGGCAAAACGACTTCCACCATTAGGCTTAGAATTGCCTCAGCAATCCAAATGCCAAAAACCTCCGACAAAAATTCCGGCCAACTCCGGCCAAACTCTGATCAAGCTCCGATCGAGCTCCGATCAAGCTCCGATCAGGTACAACCAAGTTCCGGCCAAGAACCAACCATAGTCTCAATATTCCGGTTGGCCTCTACTATTCATTTCGGTTGCGTTTTGGAGTTCGGTTGCCTCAACTATCCAAGTCCGGTTGCCTCAACCAAAACCAAGTCGGTTGGTTGGCTTTTGGAGAAGCCAATACAAGTGCCCAAGTGCCAAGGTCGGTTTGCCCTTTGGGAATGCAAGTGACAAGTCCAAGTGGGTGGCTCTTCTCTTCTTCCAATCCAAGTCTTTGCTTTCGGGATCTTTTCAAATCCAAAACTTAGCCCCCAAGTCTCCCTTTGCTTATAAATAGAGGGCTTAGCTTAGAATGTGAGTGTGCTTCGAAGTCCCATGTTCTTAGGGAGTTGAGAGCTTATCTCTCTTCTCCAAAACAACCTATGCTACACATGCTTTCAATGCAAACACACTTTATTCTTCACTTGTTCTTGAGCTCCGAAGCTCTTACTTTCCAGCAAGCACTCTTAACTTTCTGTCCAGCACTTGATTTGGAACTCCTCTCCCTTTACTTCCTTGTTCTAGCCACGGCTACTTGTATTCCTTGACATGAATACAAGTAGTTAAAGCTATAGTTCTTGTTACAAAAGCTCTCGGTTACCTTTACTTTCCCTTGTCTTGTTCTTGATTTGGAGCTCCTCTCCTTTACTTTCTTGTTGTTTACCTTTACTTTTGTAAGTATGGTGCTTGTATTCCTTGACATGAATACAAGTAGCTAAGCATATTCGGTCAAAGGGTGTTCATACTTGTGTATGCATCTTGAGACTAGAACTTAATGCTATTTTGTGTGTCAACTAGTTCGGTGCCATTATTCGGTTGAACAACAAGGCTAAGTGGATGGATCGAAAGGGCAAAGCTTAGCTGAGTAGTTCAATCTTGATTAGACAACAAGGCTAAGTGGATGCATCGAAAGGGCAAAACTTAGCCGAGTAGTTTAATCTTCCTTAAGTCGCTTGGTTGATCAGAAATGAGAGATCAAGTGGATGCACTTAGAACTAGAAGTCTATGTCTTGATTTTGGAGTAGATTGTGGTGTAAGTGCTAGAAATGGCCTTACTTTAGGGTTTAAGTCTTGAAAAGGAATAAACCCACATTCATGAACACAAAGTAAGATCATTTGAAGTCCATGATGGATGTCTCACAAGTAGAGACCCTAGACTGAATATCTTTCGTCCTTACTTATCAGCACTTACTTTCCTGTCATTTACTTTCAAGCACTTTACATTTCAGCACTTTACTTTCAGTACTTACTTTCAGCACTTATTTTCAGTATTTACTTTCAGTCATTTACTTTCTGTTATTTACTTTCAGTCTAAACCACTCAAACCCAACCTGTATTTACTTTCTTTATTTTCTATTTTCGAGAACAACTACTCCACACTGACTCCCTTGGGTTCGACTCCTACTTACCGCTATACTAATCCATAGTGAGCCACGAGTAGTGGAATTATAAATTGATAATTTGCAGTGCCACGACGACGGCCTGTCAATCCTTCAAGTAACGGAGGTCTGGTTGTGCTTTGTCCTTCCTTCAGAGTCATCTTGAACAGTCCTAGGATCCCACTCAGTGTGTCGAGTGTTTGCTCTGATACCAATTGGAATACTGTAATCTATTCAAGCTACTCTTTGAGGTTGTGTTCAGACAGTTGGTGAACACTTTGGCAAACAGTACCGCAAACAGAACAGAACAGGAGCACACACAGTATGATACCCAGTTCGGCTATGCCTACTCTGGGGGGTTTCCCACACCCTAAAGGGACACAAATCTTTATTACGAGTATAGAAATACAAGTGGACTTACGCTTACACAACTCCTAGTTTGTAATTGCCTAGCTTCTATTACTCCGTCTCTCAGATTTGTAATCTCGGTTCACCGCAGTTCACCTCGATCCCCTACGCCCGAACCTCTCGTCCGAACGTGTACGATCTTCTCCGAAGCTCGGTTGCTTTCTCTCGAAAGCCAGCAGATGTGACTGGTGTGTGCAGCGGTAAGATTACTCTCAGACAGCCTGAACAGCACACTGAACAGGCTTCGTCAGCGCCGATGTATTTTCAGTGGGGAAAGAACAGTCGGCCGTCGCTCTCTCTCTCTCTCCGATCGGTAATGTGCACTCGTGTGTATTATTTCTCTGAAAGCGATGCGGATTGTGGACGCCCTAGCTTCTTATTTATAAGCATGGGCGATCTCCAAATCTGCTCCAGATAACCTCATCAAATATTTAGGAAATATTCCTAAATATTCGATGTGTATCTTTAACCAATCTTTAGGAAGTTATTCGATAACTTCCACGCCAAGTCAGCCAACCGACATATCAATCTGATTAGGAGATATTCGAATGAATATCTGAATCTTCTTCGAATCTTCGTTAGCCGACTTCGACCGAAAAGATCTTCGATCTTTAGAACCTTCCGGATTGCATTCTTGCGTCTGCTGCACGATGTCCCTAAGTTCCAGCATGTGTTCGAACTTCCCCTGAACTCCTGCTCGAACTGTCTAAAGGCGTTTTGCCAAATGCATGCCATATAAGGGAATATCAGGTGGTGCTACTTTTAATTATGCAGAGACAGTTGAGGGATATGAAGACGCCAATGCCTATTCCCTATTTCAAATTTATTGCAGTGAACCTAGATCAACTTATATTAGCTTAGCTTATTTAACTTAAAAATAAGCTTCAAGAGAACGGAGCCTTGATCATGCAGCGTGACTTGCACAAATTTGCAAATTTAAGAAGGAATTTGATTATTTACTGGATTTGGTGAGAAATTCGACCGTCGGAGATGGGTTGAAGAAAATGGATTCGGTGCAAACTGCATATTTTATAAAATATACAAACCAATGACCGTCCTTGATTTAGTCATTTGGATGGATTGGATTAAATCTCGTCATGCATATGGATGTTCTTTCGGCAACGAATTATAAATCACTTTTAATGAACTACGTCGTACTTTTGGTTTTTCAACGACGAATTATAAGCTACTTTTGGTGAATGTTGCAGTTTGCACCAAAAATATGGTTTGCACCTGATCTTTACTCTTGATTGAAAGATTTCGCTTGCGATGAGGGTGGAAAAAATGGGATCTCTTACGACGAACACGTCAAATGCTTTAATGATGTTCAGAAAGGGTGGGAGAGATCTACCATACAATGCCCTTTCACTTTGGAACAGTGTAATGGATATTTCGTCGAACGCCTACGGACATATCATGACATTGATGCTATGTTTGCTCCAAAGATCGAAGAAAAATTGAGCGAGCTTAAGAAGATAGCAAAGAAATTTTGTTGAGTGTTGTGTGACATTACCAAATTACCATTGCAAGGAAGAGTTATTGGCATGAGGTCCATCTACAAAATGGGACATGCTCGTGTAGGAAGTGGACTGCATTTCACTATCCTTGTAGTCATGAGTATTAGTGGTGTGCAAGGCGACGAACATAACATACCATGATATGGTATCCTATTTTTATACCTTGGAAGCATGCCATGCTACATGACGTTACTGTTTCATGTCAATTCCTAATGAGTGTCATTAGAGAGCATATAATGGACCATTTCATGTATCAAACCTGAACTTCAAACGTTCTAAGACAGACAGGAAGCCCTCGCGGTGTAGGCATAATGAAACTGATAAAAAAAGATAAAGAACATGCGATGAATCCAGGAGTCAAGGCGGAGCTTCAAAGCAATCGTTCCAGAATCGTACACTGCAAAAGTCGTCGAGGTGTCGGTCCTAACAAGCATTCTTGTCCCAACCGAGATGCAACTGATATGTTGTTGTTGTTGTTTAGTTTCTATTTTCAAGGATTCTTGTGTTATCTTATATTTGAATATGTTGTTGTTGTTTGGTTTCTATATATTTTCAAAAATGGTTATGCTATCTATTATCTGAACCATTTCTTTTTTATTTGCGTTTCGTAATATGTTGTTGAACAAACGTAGTTTGAAGGATTAATGTATTGTTGTTATTGTTCTTTTAATTGTGAATGTACCTTTTTTTTTGTCTGAAATGACTTGATGTATGGTTGTTACAATCTGAAGTGCATGCAACTAGATATCATTTTTATATGTAACATGAAGTCGGCACTATTTGTACCGGCCGGTTTCATAATGAAGTCGACACTGTGAGTGCCGATCCCATACGTAGCATTTGGTTCGCCCAGATTTGGGCCATGTTAGCCCTACAAAATGACACGTCTGGAAAAATGAGTAAACTCGTCACAGTGAGTGCCAGTTTTGTTGGAGATTTTAGGGAATTGTTGATAAAAACATGTTTGTACCTTATAAAGATAGTTTTGTGAATAAACAGAATAATTCCAAAGTCATTTGAGCTCATTTCGAGTTTTGAACTCAGTGTGGATCGCGTCCTGTCGCTACATTAGGAGCCGCGTCCAGTCGTGACATTAACTCGTTAATGTCCACTACGAACGCGACAAGCTAATGTGGCTTGTGGGCGTACAGCGGTTTTGATGTCGCGTTCGGTGTACACATTAGGATGGTGTCGCGTCCAGCGTCTAGTGTCTACACTGGGCGCGATGGTAATGTCAACGCCCAGCGCGCGGTAGGTCAGTTACTGTTTCGAATCGGAATATCTATCCGATCGAAACTGGCAGAAACGGACAGGAAAATAGTTCGATTTCGAATGTCGAAACACACAGAAGAAAACGACTGAGTTCGAAGAGTGATTTCTCCTTCAATTGAATTGATTCCGATCGGTTGTTCTATACACTTGTCGTTTCATTATTCCAGTGCCAATACGTTTGTCTTATCCCAGTTCAAGTATTTCGGAAAAACCATACCAGGGTGAACTATTGAATTTGGAAAGCGAAGCGACTTTCTTGATTCATTCAGTATCCAAGTTATCATCATTTGAAGCATCGACAGGAGACCCAGGGAACTACAATCAAATTCAATATTTTCAAGATGTCTGCTGCTTCAGTGAGGGTGATGACTGCAAATTTTGGAAAACTGGAGAAGTTCGAAGGAGTGAATTTCAAAAGATGGCAGAAGAAGATGCATTTTTTGCTGACAAGCCTGAAGGTGGTGCATGTGCTCTCTACTCATATGCTGGTAGCATACGACACTGCTCCAATTTATGCAATTAGGAAGAGAAGCAAGTGGGAGAATGATGACTACATCTGTCGTGGTCACATTCTCAATGGTATGTCTGATCCTCTTTTTGATGTCTATCAAAATGTTGAATCCGCAAAGGAATTGTGGGATGCACTTGAGGCTAAGTATATGCGAGAGGATGCTTCTAGCAAGAAGTTTCTCGTGAGTAACTTTAATAGTTACAAGATGGTTGATTCTAGACCAGTGCCGGAGCAATTCAATGAATTGACTCGCATATTGGGGTAATTTGCATAGTACAATATGAAGATGGATGATTCCATTGCAGTGTCTAGCATCATAGACAAGTTACCACCTTTGTGGAAGGATTTCAAGCACAAGCTTAAACATAAGAAAGAGGACATGTCTCTTGAGGAACTCGGTGGAGAGTTGCAAGTGGAAGAATCAATTAGGATTCAAGAGGAGGCGAAACAGAAAGAGACCATTGAGTCGTCTTTTGTGCATATGGTGGAAGACAAGCGAGGTCTTCGGAAATTCAAGGGGAAGAAACGTCCCAATGAGAACTTCGGTAGCAAGTTCAACAAGAAACCTAAGGGTTCTTGCTGGATTTGTGGGAAACCGGGTCACTACAAGAATGACTGTAGGATGGCTAAGAATGAGAAAGGAAAAACGAAAGTGAATGTTGGGGATAAGGGCAAAAAAAAATGTTCTTCCAACCTTCAAGGTCAGTTTTCTATTTCTGATTATAATTCTAATGTGAATTATGTGTCACTTATCGCTGAAGCATTTTATGTTCAGGATGATGAAGTGGCGTGGTGGATTGACTCGGGTGCTAACAAGCACATGTGCAAAGACCGTCATAGTTTCAAGACTTATGAAACGGTGAAAGAAGGAGCTGTCCTTCATATGAGAAACGAGTCAACCGCACCAATACTTTGCCAAGGAACTGTAGTGTTAGAGTTCAGTTTGGGAAAACCCTTGAGTTGTTGAATGTTTTACATGTACCCTTATTCGGAAAAACTTGGTTTCCGGTAGTTTGTTGAACAAATTTAGTTTTAAGCAAGTGTATGAATCTGACAAGTATGAATTGTCGAAGTGTGGTGTCTTTGTTGGGTTTGGCTACTTTTGTAATGGCATGTTTATGTTGAATGTAAATAAAGTGGTGAATTATGTTTACATGTCTTCTACCAGTGATGATTATACTTTGTGGCATGCTAGATTAGGACATGTTCACTATCGGCGTATTAACATTATGTCTAAGGAAGGTTTACTACCTAAAGTTGACATGAATGTTGATAGATGTACTACTTGCATGCTTACAAAAATCACTAAGTTGCCATTTAAAAGTATTTCAAGAACATCAAACTTGCTTGAACTTGTTCATAGTGATTTGGGTGATTTACATTCTACTTCATCTTTAGGGAATAAGAAGTACTACATAACTTTTATAGATGAATGTTCTAGATATTGTTATGTGTACTTGCTGCATGCTAAAGATGAAGCTTTACACAAGTTTACAGTGTATAAAGCTGAAGTAGAATTGATGCATGATTTGATTAAGAGGCTTAGAACCGATAGAGGTGGGGAATATTACGATCATGTATATTTCCAGATGAATGGTATCATTCATGAGACTACATCACCTTATACACCACAGCAAAATGGTGTACCTGAAAGGAAGAATAGAGTCCTAAAAGAGATGGTTAATTCCATGTTATCCTACTCTGGTTTGAGTGATGGATTTTGGGGTGAGGCTATGTTGACAGCTTGTTATTTACGTAACAGAGTTCCTAACAAAAGGAACGATATTACCCCATATGAGCTTTGGCACAAAAAGAAACCAAATCTGAATTATCTCCGAGTTTGGGGATGTAGAGCGGTATTGAGACTATCGGCTCCCAAAATAAGAACATTGGGAGAAAGAGGTGTTGATTGCATCTTCATTGGCTATGCTGAACATTCTAAAGCATATAGGTTCTATGTGACTAGAACGAATGATTCTATTTCGGCTCACACTGTAATTGAATCAAGAGATGCAATCTTTGATGAGAACCGTTTCTCATCGATACCTAGACCTCAAGATTTGATTTCTAGCTCCACAGGGGCTGAGTTGGAAGATGATGTGAGTACATCTTCTAAAAATACATCGTTTGAGCCTCGTTAGAAGCAAACGAGGAAGGATTGAAAAATCCTTCGGACCGGATTATCAAGTTTACTTGATTGAGGGTTCTAGAAAAGATATTGAGTATCGATGCTCATATTATTATCATATTGATGATGATCCAAGAACTTATGATGAGGCAATGAGGTCTCAAGACGTGTACTTCTGGAAAGAAGCAATAAACGATGAAATGGATTCTATCATTGGGAATAATACTTGGGTATTATCGGATCTCCCACCGGGTTGCAAGCCATTAGGCTGCAAATGGATTTTCAAAAATAAAATGAAGGTTGGTGGATCGGTTGATAAGTTTAAAGCTCGATTGGTTATCCAAGGCTTTAGGCAAAATGAGGGTATTGATTTTTTCGATACTTATGCTCCGGTTGCTAGGATTTCCACTATTAGGTTATTGATTGCACTTGCTGCAATTAACAATCTGGTTGTACACCAAATGGATGTCAAGACAGCGTTCTTGAACGGTGATTTGGATGAGGAAATCTATATGAAGCAACCGGAAGGATTCATTATGCCGGGAAATGAAAACAGGGTTTGTAAGTTGATCAAATCATTGTATGGGCTGAAACAAGCACCCAAACAGTGGCATCAAAAGTTTGATGAGGTAATCTTGTCAAGTGGATTCAAGTTGAATCAAGCAGACAAGTGCATTTACAGCAAATTTGACAACTCCAGAAATGGAGTAATCATTTGTCTGTATGTTGATGATATGCTGAGAGCTGAGTTGTGGAAAGCCTATTCTGAGAGATTTGAAGCACATGGTTATATCCATCCAAAAGTTGTGTTTGTTTCCTGTAGAGAAAGGGAGGATAAAGTTTATCTTCTTAATGGATCTTTTGGAAAAGTGTATTGCAGGTGCATGCGAAAGAATCCACCTATGTAAGTGTGAAGTGAGCCGCTTCAATTAGCTTGTGCTTGGCTAAGTATACACTTATGAATGGATAGGGACACATGGCTGAAATAGTGTCAAGTTGTACTTGGAATAGCAGTAAACTTGTGTGTCTTATTTTCCCTTATTCAAATGGGTTGAAGGGTTCAATTCGTAGAACACCCTGATTCTCGAGTATTGGAAAATACTACACTATGTGAAGTTCAAACGTATGGGACACTTCACTTACGCGCAATGTTTTGATCGGTTTTTGAATGCTTTTAGTGTTCAAGAGTATAACCCTAAAACGGGGGAGGATTGTTGGAGATTTTAGGGTAATTGTTGATAAAAACATGTTTGTACCCTGTAAAGATTGTTTGGTGAATAAACGGAACAATTCCAAAGTCATTTGAGCTCATTTCAAGTTTTGAACTCAGTGTGGATCGCGTCATGTCGCTACATTAGGAGCCGCGTCCAGTCGTGACATTAACTCGTTAATGTCCACTACGAACGCGACAAGCTAATGTGGCTTGTGGGCGCGCGGCGGTTTTGATGTCGCGTTCGGTGTAGACATTAGGATGGTGTCGCGTCCAGCGTCTAATGTCTACACTGGGCGCGACGGTAATGTCAACGCCCAGCGCGCGGCAGGTCAGTTACTGTTTCGAATCGGAATATCTATCCGATCGAAGCTGGCAGAAACGGACAGGAAAATAGTTCGATTTCGAATGTCCAAACACACAGAAGAAAACGACTGAGTTCGAAGAGTGATTTCTCCTTCAATTGAATTGATTCCGATCGGTTGTTCTATACACTTGCCGTTTAATTATTCCAGTGCCAATACGTTTATCTTATCCCAGTTCAAGTATTTCGGAAAATCCATACCTGGGTGAAATATTGAATTTAGAAAGCGAAGCGACTTCGTGATTCATTCAGTATCCAAGTTATCATCATTCGAAGCATCGACAGGAGACCCAAGGAACTACAAGTTTCACTTTATTCAGCACTGTGGGTGGCAACTTAATTAAAAATAAGGCAAAATTAAAACTCAAACTTTGAGCAGGGCAAACAGCAAATCCAAAGTTCAAAACAGGGCAAAAATAAAATTATGTTACCACTGCAAGAAAGCATCATCAACATAAGATCTAAAAAATGGGACTTGCTCATGTAGTAAATGATTTGCATTTCACTATCAGTGCAACCATGTATTAGCGGTGTGCAACGCCATAAACAGACCATACCATGATATTGTCTCCTTTTTAAATCTTGGAAGCACACCATGCCACATGGCTTTAAACTTTCATGTTGATTCCTGATGAACGTTATCGGAGGACATATAATGGACCATCCCATGTGCCAAACTCGAAGTTCGAAGTCTAAGACATGCATGAACCCCTCGAGGCAGAGGCGGATCCAGGGGGTCCCGGGGTCCGAGGACACTCTTCCGTTTGGTCAAATTTCGATCAACCAGTCATCTTCAGTCCATATTTTCACCGATATAACCTTTGAATTTCATCTCGATGTAAAAATGAAAGTTGTAGAACATTCAATCAGCTTTCTAACCATATATAGATCATCTTCAACGGATATAGGATAAGGCATTTGTGAGATCCAGAAGATTGACCGATCATTAGCAACTTCAATTATATAGTCCATTTCGGCTTAGTTTTGAATCATCTTAACGTTAGATTTGCGTTTAGGTATAGGCATATACATTTCGGCGTAGGCATAATGAAATGGACCAAACAACAGAGGACACTACGAGAAATCTAGCAGTCAAGGCAGAGGCTTCAAGCAGCTGTTCCAGAACCATGCATTGCAAAAGTTGTAGAGGTGCTAGCCATAACTGGCATTCTTTTCCCCAATCGAGATACATCCTAAAATGTTGTTGTTGTTTAGTTTCTATTTTCAAGGATTTTATTAATGATGTAATAGAAAAATTAGAGATATATTAGTTTATTATTTTATAGTGTATTTGGTAAGTTGTTATATGACGTCTTTAGTAGGTTGCTATATGTTCTGTTGTTGGTAGCTTGATATATTCTGTCTTTAACAGTTTCCATATTTATCATGTACATCCATATATAATGAGATGCTTACTATTACCAATAACAAATCATTATTTATAAGTCAATCTATTATTCACATATCGTTTTTTTATGTAGGGTCTGAATTATTCACTTTTTAATTTTAGTTTTGTAATATGTTGTTGAACAATAATTTGAAGGACTAGTGTACTGTTGTTATTGTTGTTTTAAGATAGAAAGTACTAGTGTGGTGTCTAAAACATTGTTACTCGGTTCGCGGTACGGTACTGCGACCGGCGAGCCGATTCGTCCGTTCCGAAACGCCCAAAAATCGCGATCCAATTCGTCTGCAATCGCGAACCAAATCGAAAACGACACGCAACACATGGGTGAAATGAATCATTGTACGTCAGCGACAATTTTGGACTAGAGGCGGCATCGGCTGGATTAGGGTTTGTCGAGAGCTCGAGACACAAGATGATGATGAATAGTAATCATTAATTTAATTTGATCCTCTATGTTTAAAATATTATACTTGAACCCCATATAATGATATTGTTTCTATTTCTCTAAAATCATCAATATACATCATATATTTCCTTTATAAATAAAAGATATATTTCTGCCCAATCAAATCATGACAGCAGATATATATGGGCATGAAGACTTCCTTTATCATATATTTCTTTTTTTTAATGTTTTTCATGAATGCTTATGTTTTTCTTTATTATATATTTTAAAAATTAAATAAAAAATGAACCTATACGCATCGTATCCAATTCATGCGAAGTAGCGTTTTCCGTTGTCGTTCCACGAATTGTATCAAATCACGAACCGGGTAACAATGGTCTAAAATGACGCGGTGTATGATTGTTACTGTCTAAAATGTAACTATTGCAACATAAAACCAACACTATTAGTATCGGTTCACAAATGAAGTCGACACAGCCGGTACCGATTTCGCAATGAAGTCGATACCGCCAGTCTCGATTTCACAATGAAATCAACACTGTGGGTGCCGATCTCATACGTGCAATTAGTTTGCCAAGAACCAGGCCATGTCAGCCCACAAGGACACGTCTGCAAAAACGACACTGAGAATTTCACTCAAAGTTGGCACCTTGGGTTTGGGTGCCCGTTTGACTCGAAATAAAGCAAAACTGAAACTCAAACAGTTTGAACAGGGCAAACTGAATAACAAAAATTCAAGACATGGCAAAAAAAACTATATGTAATGTATTCAGAGAAGACTAATATAGCCGTTACTAAAGATGACAAATACAAATCCAGAAATATAATGCATTAAACAAGTGTCAACCACTGAACACCAATGGATTATGCAAGAATCGTGATAGGCTATCATATGTAAATATGAAGAAAATAAAACTATATATGCTTTTCCATTTATTTGAAAAGGATGCCGTGCTTAGTGATTCTCTTTACAGGGAACTTTTACATGAAAAAGTCATGTAAAGTAAGAACAGCTCATTGGCCTTACAAGGAATCACATGCGAACTTTATTCCAGGTAGCTTGAGATAACCGAAATATAGACATGTCAAATGGCAATTACCAAGTATGTAGATCAACAGAAACTAAGGTCGCACATGTATGTTTTTCAAGCTTCCGGAATGGAAGTAAGCATTTCCTGGTAAAAATAAATTGCTGTCAGTGACAGGAATAAGGAATTAAAGAAAACTAATGTCGCACATGTACAGTAGATGAACAAATGGTTCAGGAGTCAAATTTTTTTTACCTCTGAGTAGCGGTGATGGCCACGCTGTGGCTTAGAGGTTTTGACCATTGTTTCCCATTTAGGATCGACATGGTTTTGCTTTAGAGCTTGTGGCTTGCTGTATACTTGCATAGGTGATCCATGGTAAGACTTTGTCTGGTTCCTTGGCAAGGCTCGACAGAGCCAAGAGTCGGATGGAGAGTTTGGTAAAGGTGGGGGCAGCGGAAGCTGATGATATGCACAAATAGTAGGTGTTTTGTTGCTTGAGACCAAATGTAACTGTTGGTTCTTAATATCTCTGTCTTGAAACACATTTGAATCTTCTGAAGTAGTGACGCCCTTGTCGGAAAATCCACCTTCGCCACCCGTTACAAACTTGGAATTCTTATGGGATATTATTGCCTGTGATTCTACGGTATCGAACGGACCCATAATCACAGCCTTCACAGCTTTGTTCTCATCTGCTATGCTCAAGTGCTCAATCTCTTGGAGTGAGGAACCTCTAGAGGGAGAATCTGCTGAAATGTCAATTTTATCATGAAACTGCTCACAGTTTTCAGTATTCCTCTTCGAGTCTTCTGTAACTGCCAAAGAACTTGGGGTTTCGGACTGTCTGGTTCCATGACCTGAATCAATGTAAAGTGTTTTCTCCACCATAGGGCTTTCGGGAGGTGACTCATGGTCAGCATTCTGATCCATTAAAAAATCTTGGAAGGTCCTAAAAGCTTCCGGACCAGAGGCAAAGTTCTTAGCCGGTTTAGATTCACTACAAGTTCCAGCGAACTGCTTTTCATCATGACTGATGCAATGAAAAGATTCATCTCGAGTTGAGGCAGATTCGATGCTCGGGTTGCTCATGTCTTCAAGATTTTCTGTTGTTGTGTGGTCTGCTGCTGAACTTACCTGGTATGTGTAAGTAACAAAAAGGTGAGCATAGGAGATCACCAGAAAAAAGTTATAGCAGTTCAAAAGGGAATGAATAGATCGAAAACTCATTACCTTAGTGACACATTTAGTTCGATGTGCAGTTTTAAAGGAATTTGCTGGTACTCTGCGAACTGATCTAGCCCTTGTTTGAGGTAAAATTCTCAACCCTGGAACTGGGCTCAAAAGGCAAAACCGAGGGAGAAACCCACAGCCTTTGCTCGCTATTATGCTTTGGTCATCCTCATCATCCATGTCTTCTTCACGATCTTCTTCGATGTCATTTTGGATATAATGCCTCAAAAGATTAGATTTGATATCAGGAGTTGAATTACGCTTAGCTGCATTTACAGCCACTTTCGCTTGTTTTGGCTGCTCGTTAAGCGCATACATCTTTTTGGAAGAATGTGGAGGTGCTTCTGAAGCCATTGCCTTTGCTGCAGGTAGGAATCGCCCCATCATAAAATCTACAATCTGTGGATCTGCCGAGACTATGCCAGTTAAAATCGCATCAGATCCATCCAAACCGCTCAACCCACTTAAACTGCAATTGTCGAAAAACGATTCACTTCTTGAGAGTGTATCCCGTGCATCAACATAAGCATCGTCATCATCCTCGGAACTAACAATTTCTGTTTCTGTACGTCCCTCTTGAGAACTGCCAAGTTTTTCGGTCTTCACATCTGAGGGATTGACACTTTTATGAGAAGTATTAAGATTTGTTGACCGAGACATATCAGTTGTCCGGCGATTTGGGCTTCTAACAAGCTCCAGCTTTTCATTCGCATCTCTTCGCTTTCCAGGTGGAAGCCTGGGAGCAATGGGAGGCAGCTCAGAGTTCTGATATATTGATTTTCTTTCATGCTTAGGCCTCCCTGGGGTTTGTTCCCATACAAAAGGGATGGTACCTGGATTTCTAATAGGGCCTGATTTCAAATCCGCTTTGTAAAATGGAACTGCAGGGAAGTTGTTCTGTGCAATGTCTGTCCTTGCCTTATTCTCAGTCTCTGCAGCTGTGGGTCCAAAACGCCTCACCGACAGCACTGGCCGATTAAAATCCAATTTTTTCTGTTCCATCAGAAGCCGTCCACTATATAATGATTCTAATCTCAGCACCTGGTGATCATTGCAAGTTCAAAATCACATTCCATAAATGGGTACCGCTTGGCAAATCAGAACCAAATGGATTGACCTTCAAAGGGTCACAAATCACAATAGCATAGCTACCTACGAAAACATATTCAACGTCAGGCATCATAGTAGTAGTAGTAGTAACAATAGTATATAAGAAAACTACTCCGAGAGAGAAGAAAAAAAAACTAAAATAGCAACCATGATTGGACTCGGTCTGCATGGGATATACAACTCATTAACACTTCAGAAAGAACAGATTTGTATAAAATAGAGCCCAAAATCCTCATAGAACCTTTACAATAAGTAAAAAGCTGTTTATGTCTGCTAGAAAAAAGTCACCACCATAGAAACTATTGATGCATTTTGGGCAAAACCACCAACTTACACAATCCAAAACCAGTCATTAAATTAACAGCTGCCTCTCAATCCAAATCCAGAAAAATTCAACACTCATCAGGCCTATCGCAAATGACAAAATTCTATCATAAAACTCAGAAACTCATTAATATCCCCTCTAAAGTCAATCATAAAGTTTAACAGCTACATCTCCATCCAAATCCACACAAAAACTCAACATGCATCAGGCCACTCTCCACCGACAATAATCTACCCGAAAAAAAAGAAGAAGAAGAAACTCATCGATTACCCCCCCGACACCAATCAAGAACTCCTGCATCATATTCGTACTCATCAAAATCCACTCCGCAAGTACCATTTGCAGATTCCAGAGCCGAGTCACTCGAATAAGTAAAAAACGCGTTAACCACATAACCGTCCACCACTCAAAAGCACAAACCTCATATGTGGAGTCAAAATCACAACCAGCAGATAGAAAAATGGAAAATCAAAAACCACAAGCGCATGCATAAACAAACAAAAATTACCTCGCGATGATTGGATCAGATTCCATCTCCGATCAAGCACGAGAGTGAAAAGGAGAGTTGAGGAGAGAGAAATTTTAAATTAGCGATTTAGGAGTTTCGTTTTTGTGCTTGGGTTTTTTGAGCAGGCATCGCTGGAGCCTTCAGCTACTATAGTAGTAGTAATGTGATCTACTTCAATCATTTTCCAGCTCGACCCGTAAGGTTGGACCGATAGGTTCGACCGATTGGTCGATTTTTTATTGTGTGTACTCAAAAATTTACAACGATATGGACATGGTTAGACATAAACCGAACCATAATTACCATATTTTTTAGGGAAAATGACAAAGAGGGGGTATGAACTACCACTCATTGACAAATCACGGTCCGAACTATGAAAATTGACAATTAAGGGCAATTTCAAAATATTTTAATCCTCATATAACACTTAATTGCACTTAATTGACGAAATATCACTCTGTCCATTAACAAAGTTAACTAAATAAATGAATTGAAAATTCTTCTTGACCTTAATTTTGAAATTGAGAAGTAAAGTATTTTGAAATTGCCCTTAATTGTCAATTTTCATAGTTCGGACCGTGATTTGTCAATGAGTGGTAGTTCATACCCCCTCTTTGTCATTTTCCCTATTTTTTAAGTTCAGTCGTGATGAACCGACTACAAAAGTCGGGTCGGTTCAATGCTAGGAAAATTGTTAAATAATTCATTATAATTTTATTCTGAGTTTTTTTAATTAGATAGTGTTGGTTGGTCCGTTGGTGCGTATTAAATGGCGTATTTTTTAACCAATATTTTCTTGGAATCATGTGACCGATTAATGTTTTATATTTAAAATATTTGAAGGAGGAATAAACTCTATATTTAGTATTCACTTTAAATTAAATAAAGTACGAAATCAATTTATGTATTTTTTTGATAATGGGGTACAACAATTATGAATAATGCAACGCATATGACGTCTTATCATCTAGTATATATATATTAATTTTTGTAGCTCTAGTTATGCATTTTGACCGGATACGAAATCAATTTATGTATTTAATTATATATTATGAAGAGAAATCAGGTGCAAAACACATTTTTGTAAGTTCATCAAAATTGGTTTATAATTCGTCGTCAGAAACCAAAAGTACGAAATAGTTCGTCAAAAGTATTTTATAAATCGTTACCGGGAAATTAACCATAAATGTGATTTAATACAAGATTTAATCTCATCCGTCCAAATGACCAAATCAAAGGTTACAAAAATATACTTTTTGCACCAGATCTTTTTTCTATATATTATAATTAAAAGGTTTCTAAACTTAAACTCTATCTGCGAAAGAGGTGTTGGTCGAATGGCTTGAACTCTTGACAAATTGTCAAGAGGTCAAGGGTTCGACTCCCTAGCTTGAGTAATATATTTTCTCCTCAATTTTATGAGTGTTATTCATCCCTTGTGGATGTGTTATTCCTCCCTCATGGAGATGTTATTCGTCCCGCCTCGGCGTGGACGTGTTATTCCTCCCTCGCGGTGATGTTTTATTCGTCTCTCGTGGACGTGTTGTAGGTAGGCGCTGGTTGTCTATTCCTTCCATGTGTGTATGGAGGTGATGAGTTCACGTTTATGTTTGTGGGTATTCAAAAGTCAGAGATGCCCACGGTCTGTGCTTCGATGGACTCAATTCAAGTATCAAATTCGGGTGGTGTCGTGCATTGCATGTACTCCAAGAGTCTATGTTCACATGTACCCGATATAGAAAGTTCTCATACAATATATAAAAGATGTATTCGTATGATGATTGATATGTATGAGATGTATCTACTAGGGGTGAAAAAAACCCGGCCCGGCCCGACAACCCGACCTGGCCCGGTCTACTTAATGTCGGGTTTAACCCAACCCGATATGAGTTTCGGATCGGGTTAGGGTTGAGGATCGGGTTACCCGATTTTTTAATTAATATAAAAAATACTATATTTTTAACAACATTCGAACCTTACACCTCATCTGAATGAATGTGACTACCATACCAATTAACCTATTTGTTTTCTCGTGCAATATCACATAACATATGAATAAGTAACTGGTTTGCAATGGAAAAATAAAACCGTAATACTAAACTTTACATTATAATTAGTGATTTAAGCTGATATTTTTAAAGTATTTATATCATGATAGATGATGTTGAATGTTTTATGCCTTTTATAAATTTTAGTTTTAGGGTCGGGTTTGGGCACATATTTGACCCGTTCTTTCGGGCCGGGTTAGGGGTTCAAATAAATGACCCGATCATTATTTCGGGTCGAGTTAGGAACGAGCACAACCCGTCCCAACACGTCTCATGCCCACCCTAATATCTACTATCAAAAAAAAATCTTAAACTCTATCTAATATTTAAATAAATGAAGAACGTCGCAGTTGTACAAACAAAGCAATCGAACGTGACAAATTTGAATGGAACATGGGTTGGCTATCAATGCATCAAATTTAATGCATACCATATATGATGAGAGGTTATACATGACATTGACTTTGAATGTTGAGTCAATAAGGCACCGCGTATTTTATTGGTCGTTTTGCACTGTTCTTGTTCGTGATGCAATAAGTTATTTAAAGATTGTTTTGATTGACTTTCATCAACTTTAATTTACTCGAATTGAAAAAGGATCCGGTGCAAACAATATATTTTTATAAAAAATACAAACTAATGACAGTCATTGATTTGGTCATTTGGACTGATGAGATCAGATCTCGTCTTATGGATGATTTATTGGTGACGAATTACAAACCATTTTTGAAGAATTATGTCGGACTTTTGGTTTTACGCGACGAATTATAATCCATTTTTGACGAATTTCGCAGTTTGCACAAAAAATATGATTTGTACCCGATCTTTACTCTACTCGAGCTGAAGTATTTATGCATACCATTCATTTGTTTATATTTATTCATCGTCAAGATATTGAAGTATTTTTTAAAAAGAAAGCATTGATTGTAAGGGATCGGATCCCATGAGAATGTTAGTTTTGTTGAGAAATGATAAATTATATCATCACTCCATCCAAGTTCATCAACGGCCCATATTATAATCAATTAATTTTAATTTCGTACTAATTTAACAATTAAATACGACATATTAGTCTAACAAAATTTCCGAACTAAACCGTAATCCCATTGATTTCTCATAAACGATCCCACGACCTAAATTTCCACCATTCTCTCTAGGAATTCAGCCGAATGACGACCTAGCCATCTTGTGTCCATCTCTCTGAGAACGGTGGAAAAAATAAATTTTACTACGACAAAGTGGGAAGCATCGCGTAGCTTATATAACTCATAGTTACTTAATCAAAATGCGTAGCTTTTGCTAACCAATATTGGTTCTGGATTCATTATAAAATTCGTAGGTGATGCATTAAAATTCGTAGCTTTTGCTGAACAACATTGGTTCTTGATTCATGATAAAAGTCGTAGTTACTAAAGCCAAAGTTTGTAGCATATTTGTCACTAATTTTGTTCGTAACTATTACGATTTTTTTCGTAACTGTTACGATTTTTGTTCGTAACTGTTACAAATTTTGGTCATCAGTGAGTGTTATGAATTTTGTTCGTAACTGTTACGAATTTTGTTCGTAACTGTTACGAATTTTGGTCTGAAAGCATCCCGCAAATTCCCAAAACCCCGAATCCACGAGAGATTTCTTATGCAATTAGAATGTCGGTAAGCACCCCGCAATCCTAGAACCCAAAATTTTCGATTTGGAGATTTCTTAATGAATTAGAATGAGCGAATTCAATTTCTAGTATACGATTTGGGGATTGCGCACAATTGGGAGAAAAAATCGATCGAATGGGTGCAACAAAACAGGATCTAGGATATGCATAATATTTGGTGGGGGAAAATTGAACCCTTCAAATCAAATTTCATAATAAAGATATGCACAATATTTCGAGATTTATGGACTCGTATGATCCAAAGTCATGATTGTAAATGGATATTTCTATTATAAGTTTGAAAATTATACTACAAATTGCACATAAATATTTGTGAAAAACAAGTTTGAAACATAAATATATGAGCTTCCTATTCGAGAACAATGACGAGCACATAGATTATTATATAAAGCAACTCCTACACTATTATAAGGGAGTGACACGACATGCACTTGGAGTCAGTGCTTACCGCCAATCCGACACTGATCGGCACGTCAAAACTTGTATATTCATATGTGATGATTAATTGCATGTATAACTTTTAATATTATTATTTATTCATGTTGGCATGCTGAATTTTGTTTATGGCTAAATCATGTTCTATCCATATCATCTATTCTTTTTCACTTATATCTATAACATTCTAGGGGAGCACTCGGTTGAGGCAGGGTTAGTAGAATGAGGCACGTGAGGCACGATCTGGGCCACTCATTTAGATGATGTGGCAAGAATAGTACCGGAATAGTGTTTGATTTTTGCTTTTGATGGATTTTTGGTAATGGGACACGTGGCGCGCCCACAAAGCACGGAGGGTTTATGGATGGATGAGATCGTGCCTCACGTGCCTCATTCTAATTTTGGTGCCTCATTTGATCGCTCCTCTAACATTCTAAACGTTATATGTCAAAAAAATGATTTTCTTTTAAGTTTATAAAACAGGATTAGGATCAGGTGCAAAACCCATATTCTTGTAAAAAATACAAAACAATCACATCCCTTGATTTTGTAATTTCGATGGATGAGATTAAGTGAAAATAAATAAATATAAATTCAAATTGATATTAGATTAGGGGTAAATATGGAATACAACATCATTACTCTCTCTCTCCTTACTTTCTCTCTCTCCTCCTCTCGATTAAAAAATTCAGATATGTGGACGACGACGACACCATGGACGACGAAGCCGACGACGACGCCGACGCTCATCCTTGGACGACGACGACGACGCTCATCCATGGACGACGACGGCTGCTGCTACGAGAAAGCTTTTTGACAGAAAACCCATCATTCCCTTTGATCGATGGATTCTTCTCGGGATAAATATGGTCGCTGCGTTTCCCTCAATTCGTCGTCCGAGATGAAGGCGCATGAAGCTGGGTTGTCTCACAATGTCATTTCGGCCAAATACTCATACAAGCTGTAGGGGAAAACATTGACGAATTATAATCCACTGTTGACGAATTATAGCATAATTCGACGAATTTGCACTACAATTCGTCAGGGGTCATGCAATTTCCACAAATTATGCTATAATTTGTCAAAAGTAAACTAACATTCGTCAAGAATTCGGTAGTTTCATTGTATAATTCGTCATCCCATTTTATAGTTCGTCATGTCTGGGACGACGAATTATGTATAACTTTGATGAATTATTCACTGGATGGTGATTTTAGGGTGATTTTTGAATGAATCGCGACTTGGTCTTCGAGATTTTAGGGTTTCCTAATCCGCGACTTGGTTTCCTAATTCGTCGGAATGAATCGTGACTTTGTTTCCTGATTCGTCGGGCTGTTTTTCTAATTTTTTTTATTTTGTTGGTCGATTATGCCCTTCTTAAGAAGAGATACGCGAATTATGTTCAGTTATTAATTAATTTAATTCAATTAGATTCAGCCTTTGGATTAACAAAATGAAGGGATAAGATGAGTTTGTATTTTGTACAGGATCTGGGCTTTGCACCAGATCTGGACTCTTATAAAACATGCTTATTTTCATGTTCTATGTCATGCATATGTAATTTACATGTGACTGATGTTCATTTTATTATTTGAAATCAATTCATATTATATTTACCATATATTGAGAATGTCAATTTTATGAAGCTCGAGTTCAATACTCTTGAGCATGAAAAATGATTATTCGGTGTTGATTAATAAAATCCACCTAAGTGCCATATATCTTTAAGATACTATAAAAGAAGGAAATAAAATACTTGTTCATAAAAGATGGCTATTGCCAAAATATCATTTGGCATCATCTCGATGAGAGATTGTATATGAAATTTGAGAGTCAATGATCCCTCTCTCCTTTGACAGGATTTGAAGTGATTTACGATCACCAAAAGGCAATGATATAACACTTGATTTTATTATATACACTTGCAATTGCAAGATTATAAAAATTGTACGCGAGTATAATTTCGCAATGTTACGAATCACTTCATAACTGAAGTTATGTGATGAAAATATCATGATAAAATGATGAAGAAAAAAATACATCATTGGGGTCGTACTTGTCGTACTTCCAAACACCTTGATTTTTATCAAGCCTATTTGAAAGCAAAAGGCGTATGGATTTCACTGAAAAAAGTGATTATCCTAAGGATCTTAACCATTTGGACTCCTATGAATCTCACTCATTTTGAAGATTATTTTTAAGAGGTCAATGGAGAGTTTGATAAATAATCAATGATGGAAAGATGACATAAGGATGATGTCATACCTATGAATATATCTAATTCAAAGTATTTGAATTTCTATAATTTATGCTTTATTTCTCTTCCAAATAAAGAGATATGGATAATCATCTCTCAATTACGATAAAAGATGATGACTTACTTATTAAAGTTCGAACTTGTATCCCTCGTCTCATCAAATAAAAGTGTTCGTAGTCTTATTTATTTATCTTTCAAAGAGATATGGATGATGGTCTCTCTATTAAGATGAAAGATGATGATGAATCATTATGTTTGCCGGATAGTGCAACGACACATACAATTTTGAGAGATAAATTTATTTCTCGCATATCAAATTAGCTAAAGCTAATATCAACACAATATCTGGTGCATCAAATCTTATTGAAGGCCATGAAAGAGTCCAAATAGTGTTACATAGTGGTACACAGTATATCATAAAAGATTCAATGTTTCAAAGATATGCCTCGAAATGACTATCATGTTGAGATAACAAATAAAAATAATGTGGAATATTAATATATCACGTTAATGGTCTCATGAAAGAAAAAAAGTAATGGAAAAACTTCCATCATACAACTCTGGATTATATTTTACTTTCATAAATCCAGTTGAATCAAATATGTGATAAACCAGAATTCAATAGACCCAAAAAACTTTCTAATATGACATGATCGATTAGGGCCATCCGGGCTCAATAATGATGTGAAGAATCATAGAAAATTCACATGGACATTCATTAAAGAGTAAACATATTCTCTTATCTAAAGATCTCTCACGTGTCGCTTGTTTTCAAGGAAAATTGATTACAAGACCATCTCCACTGAAAGTTGAGACTGAATGTCCAACATTTTTAGAACGAATTCAAGGAGATATATGTGGACCTATTTCCCCATCAAGTGGATCATTTCAGTACTTTATGGTACTTATAGACGCATCGACCCGTTGGTCACATGTTTGTTTATTATCCACTCGTAATATGGCATTTGCAAGGTTGCTTGCTCGAATTATTAAATTACGAGCGCAATTTCCAGATCATACAATTAAGAAAATATGTATGGATAATGCGGGAGAATTTACATCTCAGTCTTTTAATGACTATTGTATGTCAAGTGGAATTATATTCGAACATCCGGTGCTCATGTTCATACTCAAAATGGTCTAGCAGAATCTTTTATCAAGAGACTAAAATTGATAGATAGACCATTACTTAAGCGATCTAAATTGCCAAGTTCTGCTTGGGGACATGCAATTTTGCATGCTGCATCACTAATTCGTATAAGGCCAACTGCAAATAATAAATATTCCCCTTTGCAACTTGTTAGTGGCCAAGAACCAAATATCTCTCATTTAAGAGTTTTTGGGTGTGCAGTTTATGTTCCAATATCTCCGCTCCAACGTACTAAAATGGGACCCCAATGAAGATTGAGGATTTACGTGGTATTTGAATCTGCATCAATTATTAAATTTTTTGAACATATGACAGGTGACATATTTAAGGCGTGATTTGCCGACTGTCAATTCGATGAGACAAATTTCCCTGCATTAGGGGGAGATAAAATAAAGTCTGAAAAAAGACAAGTAATATCTTGGAATGCAGAGTCATTGTCTCATTTTGATCCTCGTACAAATCAATGTGAACTAGAAGTTCAAAAGATTATCCACTTGCAAAAGGTTGCAAACACATTGCCAGATGCATTTGCGAATGTTAAGACAGTTACCAAGTCACATATACCAGCTGTTAATGCTCTTTGCAAACTAAATCTTTCTGATGAAGGTATTGGAAGTAAATTGGCAAGTGAGTCTAAAGCACGAAAGAAACGTGGTAGATCAATTGGGTCCAAGGATAAAAATCCTAGAAAAGAAAGGTTCAAGATAAACAAGTTAATGCATCAATCACTATTCCAAAAGAAAATGATATGAATCATGAAGAGACTTCTTTGAAAAATAAGGAGATACCTGAAACTGATGACAATGAAGAAATTTCGATCAATTATGTCATATATTTCAGGGAAAATGTGGAATAGAAATGAAATTATAGTGGATAATATATTCGCCTATTCTAGATATTACAGAAGAAAATGAGGATCATGAGCCAATATCAGTTAATGAATGCCGACGAAGAAATGATTGGCCAAAATGGAAAAGTCCATCGAGGCAGAATTGAATTCACTTGAAAAATGCCAAGTCTTTGGAAAAATTTCCCTAACACCCGAGAATGTCAAACCTGTTGGTTATAAATGGATATTTGTGCGCAAACGAAATGAGAAAAATGAAGTCGTACGATATAAATCACGACTTGCAGCACAAGACTTCTCGCAAAAACTAGGCATTGATTACGAAGAGACATATTCACCGGACATCGATGCGATAACATTCCGATTTTTATTGAGTTTTTCAGTCTTAGAAGGACTCCAAATGCATTTAATAGATGTCGTGACAACCTATTACATGGGTCATTTGATAATGAAATTTATATTAAAATTCCCGAAGGGTTAAAATTACCTAAAGCATGTAGCTCAAAAGCACGGGAAATGTACTCAATAAAATTACAAAGATCATTATATGAATCAAAACAATCCGGTCGAATATGGTACAATCATCTATGTGAATATCTTTTGAAAGAGGGATACATCAACAATACAATTTGCCCATGTGTTTTTATTAAGAGGACAAAAACTGGATTTTCTATTATCGCGGTTTATGTTGATGATTTAAATATCATTGGGACCCCAGATGGACTTACCGAGACAATTGCATGTTTGAAAAGTGAATTTGAAATGAAAGATTTGGGCAAAACAAAATTCTTCCTTGGCCTACAAATTGAGCATTTATCAAAGGGAATTTTTGTTCATCGGGCCTCATTTACTGAAAGGGTCCTCAAACGATTTAATATGGAGAAATAACATCCGTTGAGTTCGCCTATGGTTGTTCGATCACTTAATGTGACAAAAGATCCATTTCGTCCTCGATAAAAGGATGAAGAACTACTTGGTCCTGAAGTACCATATCTTAGTGCTATTGGAGCATTAACGTATCTTGCTAATTATACACGACCTGATATTGTATTTTCGGTTAATTTACTAGCAATATATAATTCTTCTCCAACTCGAAGACATTGGCCTGGCATTAAACAAATTTTAAGATATCTTCGAGGAGCAACTGATATGGGTTTATTTTATTCAAAAGACTCAAAATCTGGATGAATTGGATATGTCGATGCCGGGTATTTATCTGACCCTCATAAAGCATGATCACAGTCGTGAATGTGTGTGGCTGAGGTCTTTAATCCATCCTATCAGAGGATCATGTGATCTTTCAAGCGACAAAAAAAGCCCTACTGTTCTATTTGAGGATAATGCTGCTTGTATAGCTCAAATTAAAAATGGTTATATAAAGGGAGATGGAACGAAGCACTCTCTCCAAAGTTCTTCTTTACACATGAACTTCATAATAATGGAGAGATTGATATTTGCCAGATTCGTTCTTGTGACAACTTAGCCGATTTGTTCACAAGGGCACTTCCCAGAACTCCCTTTGAGAATTTGGTCTATAAAATCGGCATGTGAAAGCTTAGAGATTTAGGTTAAAGGCCACATTGAGGGGGAGAATATGCGTTACACTATTTTCCTTATTTTAGGTTTTATCCCTTTGGGTTTTCCTAAATAAGGTTTTCAATTAGGTAACCTTTATGCGTAATATACAATTATGTACTCTTTTTCTTTCACTAGGTTTTTTCCCACAGGGTTTTCCTAGTAAGGTTTTAATGAGGCACAATATTTGTATGAGTCATCCAAAGGGGGAGTGTTATGAATATTGTCATAATATATTGGATGACCTTTAGCTTTTCATTATCCAATGTCCCTTAGCCTTTCATGTATTCAATTTATTCCCCTATATTTATTTCTAGTCCTTTCATGTATCCTTGTACTCCCTAATCCCTATATAAATGGATCATTTGTAAAGGATTATTAACATCAATGAAATAAGAAATACTCTTCATATATACTTTCCTCTCTTCACATATTCATATTCTTCTTATACCTTTGAATTTCTTCTCCATACTCACCAATTTCACAACATTCTTAAAATTTTCTATAAATATACAATTCATTTGAACCACAATTCACACCATAATTGTTCACAACAATTTTTTTTTCATTCCTCCTATAAACTTTTTCATATATTTTATTCATTTTCAAACTCATTTATTTTGAATTTGTTTTACCAATTGGTCTATGTTCGAAGATGTGCAATTGTGCATATCTTATTGTCGTCAATATGTTGATCAAATTTCCGACAGCAAACAAAATGTTGGTAAGTTTTGGGAAACAATTCTCACTGATTTTCAAACAAATTGGGTCATGGGAGCGGGTGAAATAATTACGACTGATGCTAGGTCTTGATTCCCTCATGCGTCTCATTTTGTTATGCTGAAGCCGAATCTAATTCATAGGGTCTCTTGTATTTCATAGGCTAGAAGAAATCCGGAATCGGGATGTAATTTCCAAGATGAGGTAAATTATTCGAGTAAATTGTTTAACACAACTTTAATATTATAATATGTTGATTATGATTGTAAAGTTTGAATATTTAATTGATAGATAAGGAAATCACAAGTTATGTACGTACCCAAAAAGAAGAAAACATTCATACAATTTGATTGTTGGGAACAAGTAAAAAATTATCAAACATTTGGGATTACTGAAGAAAATATTCCCCCTTCTTACATATATCAAGCAAGTCGGTAGTCGAAGAAAACGAAGTACCTCCAACTACAACCTTTGAAGATCTGGGATTTTCTACACCCGAAAGCAACCATGAAGTTTCTTGAGTCCGATTAAGCTGCCCGTAGTAAAGGCGGCCAAGGAAGCCAGAAGAAAAGGTAAGAAAGTCAATCCCAACTCCTAATGAGGCTTTGCTGAGCATTCCAAAAAGTAAAAAAATCGACTTGAAACAGAACCAGAATGGAAATAACTAGAAATTGCAACAACAAGCTTTTAACCTTGAAAAAATGGAAGAAACAACAAAGATCATGCAAATGAATACAGACATACTGACTACAAAGTCCAAAAATATTTATCAAAGATGAAGGATGTCATCCTGCGAGAGTCTGAGGAAAAGGAAGATACTTGCAATGACCAAGATGCTTCTTCAAGAGATTTTTCATATTGTTACCGTTCAACCTTTTAATTTATGTATTCGTAAATATTGTTTCCATTCATTTAGGTACTTTTCATTGATGTGAATGCTGAGCATTGTTCGGTAAATTCGGAATTTACCGATTTAATTTACCGAACCGAGTCAATTCGGTTCGGTAAAATCGGTAAACGGTAAAATCGGTAAAATTTGGTCGGTAATCGGAATGAATTTTTTGATTCGGTAATTTACCGAATAAGAATTTTTTATTATTTTAAAAAATAATATTTATTAAAACAATTAAATGACATATTGTTTAAACTTTAATTTTAAGCTTCAAATTTTGGACACTTTTGAGATATAATTGTGTAGATTATAATTTTGAATTATTCTTGTGTTTTGTTGTTGTTAGATGATTAACTATTATTTTTGAATAATTTGAAAATTAGGAGAAAAATTATTTAAAAAATAATTAGGTAAATTCGGTAAATTTGGTAAATTCCGACAATTTACCGTTTTACCGAAATGTCGGTAAAACGGTAATTTCGGTTCGGTAATCGGAATAAAAAATTTAAGTCGGAAATTCGGTAATGGTAAATTCGGTAACGGTAAATTCGGTAATTTACCGAATACTCACCCCTAGATGTGATTTCAGTTCCTTTAAAATTTATGTAATGATCGGAACTTTTAGTAAAAATACTTAAATTATTCATTAGGAATTGAAAATACAACATAGAGATTAAATTACAATACACAAATTTAAATACAACCCATAAACTCAAATGCAACACACAAATTCAAATACAACACAACTTACAAAGATGCTTCCATGTTGATAACATAGTTCATAATTGTTCATCGATTTCCATAAACCAATTATGCTTCACCAAATCATTTTGCAATTATGTGAGGAGATATGCAGATTGAAGATTTGTCAAGCGATGATGATGATCATAAATCTTTACTATATTTATGTTGCACATTTACTTGATTTTCGATCATTTGTCTTCTTATTATGAGCTCTCACTTTATATTTGATGCGTTAGGTGAAGAAATAAATCCAAGGCGAAACAAAGCGTTTTTGGTGTTTTGGAAAAAAAAAACAGGATATAAATATGGGAGATTGACCTCCCTACTTGTCGCGCACGCTCAGAGCTCATACGGTGTCTGAATCGATCGATCTATGTCCGGTTGAAATTTGAAATAAAGGGCTACAACTTCGTAATTTGCACCAAGAGCAGATTCAGCCGGTGAGGTTAAACATGAGCTCAAGAGGTCATCTCACTATGCGCTATTGCTGCCCTTGTTACCCAAATTTGTTGAAACAAGCGACATTGGCAAGGCAAAACACACGAAATGCAGCTCTCTGGTGTTAGCCGTGTTGCCCTTGTGACTTATTTGGTGTCACATGCTGAATGAGCCTAAATGCAAATTTTGTTATGCGAAAAGTAAGTTTTATTAAAAATGAAAGAGAACAACTTTCACCCGCCATATATACATACAACTACATACTAGGATACGACAAAAAAGAGAGGAGGAACACAAACTCAAGGATTTTGATCAGATCGAGGATTGAGCTTGAAGAGATTATCGACACCAATTCAAAGGTTGTAGTAATTCATTTATCTCTTTGTAATTTTCATTTCGAACAAAACATGACTTGTATTTCATGACAATAGATAGTGAGTAGTGACCCATATTTTGGGGTTGTACGAATCTTACTCGACTATGAATCATTTGATAAATTAATTTTTTCATTATTTGGATTGTTTTACATGGTTTGTATTTTACTTAGGGCTGAAAATCCAGCGATGCGTATTAGGTGTTTGAGAAACTGCCCGAGTGCATTACCTTGATATATTAAGTAAACAGCCCCGAAAGGGTGAGACTTGATATCCGACTATTAAGTAAAATACACGTTACAGACTTGGTGACTACGAGAGTAGCCCGAGACCGTAACAGAAAATACTAGTTCATGATATGGACTTCCCATGTTTACGCAACGAGAGTTGGTAAACATTAGCGAGTTACTTGATTCAAACCAATAGCGCCGAAAGAGTCAGGTTAGTTGTTAAAGGTACATTTCCAATATGAACCAAGATCGCCAAAAGGGTGAAGCTCATACTTGGAACGTACGCTTATTTTCCAATCAATATAGGCCAATCCATGCATGCTAGAAAATAAACTTGATTCAAATGTTAGGTAAGTGAAGTAGTTCCACGAAATATCTCTTGAAGTCGACAAAACCTTCTCTTACTTTAAATTATTTTAAATGCTTGAAAAAAAAATCAAAAACTTGATTTGGACTAGGATAAGTATAAATACAATCTTAAATAGTGCAAAAGTTTAAACTCGTCCCTTGGACGATCCAGTTCTTATCAGCATTATAAATTATTGTTGACAATAAAATATTACATGTCAGACGACCAAATGCTTCTGACGGTTGAGCTCTTCAACCCAGATCATGAAGAATTCGATTACCATTTTGATCTGTTGGGCCATCATATACTTTGAAATCAAGATGAGGATTATGTTGATCTTCCCCTTCAGCTTCCATAAACTCGTAGTCTATAAATTCTTCCTGAACAATCATGTTATGCATTAGGATACAAGCCAACAATATTGTTTTCAAAACACTTTCTATGACACATACCTGGATAGCGGACTATCGCCCAATGAGATTGCAAGATCCCAAAGCACCTTCCGACATCTTTGCCGTACGACTCCTGTTTCTTTGCAAATAATTCTCAAGAGCATCTTGTGGACTGAGAATTATTTTGACAAAGGATGATTACTTTGGATAAATCCCATCAACTTAATACTAACGGGTCTCGTATGTGTTCCAATTAACTTTGTATGTCACATGAGGGCAGATTCCAGCGAGGTAAGGATAAAAAATGTCTGATTGTTACAAGACATTGATAACATTCTGTACTACGGGTACACCAATGAAACTATGCCATATCCATGTGTCATACGATGCTACTGCCTCTAAAATAATGGTTGGATAATCTTTACGACCTCAGTATGCCCCTTGCCAACTTTTTGGGCAATTCTTCCACTCTCAGTGCATACAATCGATGCTTCTAATCATACCAGTGAATCCTTGTTGCTATGCCCTTTGTAATAGTCGATTTAGGTCAGCAGCATTCGTAAAGCATAGATAAGGGTCTTTGTAATGATCAACTACTTGAGCACACCACTTCTATATGCAGCATAAGGTGGTTGATTCACCCATCCTTGTGATCTCGGTAAACTGATCGGCACATGAACCGTATGCCAACATTCAATAGCACTAGTCATCTTCTGCTCTATAAGGAGACCAAGTACTACAACGACATCACGTCGTTGAGGCCAATAGTCATCATGATTGTGAAGATTGGTCTTGGTACAGTTGAATATGTTGTTGCTTATTCAGTACATTCGGCAGAAGTCAACTTCACAAAAACTTTGACGATCGACGAGGTACTTTTTCAACAGATGTTGGCCCCTTGATCCCATTTACCTTTTTTGGTTTAGTTGGCGACGTGGCACATCATCTTCAGCATCCGCCATTGCAACAACAACGACATTCATAACGAACGAGTTAGGCGTCTCATTCATTTGTCTCCTTCTTTGTCGGTGCTGCAAAAAACTTTCATTGAAATTGAAAGGATTCATTATACAAGTGACTGACTAGCTAGAATATTTGAAGAACGTGAGAAGAGTAAAGCAAGTGTGGTTGTAGAATGAGAAGAGGAACCTTATTTTTATAGACATTTGGACTTTATCTTCGTTTACATGTGTCGGGTACTAATTGGATAAAAATCTTATCGAAATACGGTTATATTGTTGATAAATAATTTAGATAGGATCAAATTAGTGGGACAAAATAAAAAATAAAATTTTATTTGTGTAAACTAATAGGAAGTTTCCGCCGGATGGCATTACTGCACAAAACATACAATACATTTTTAGTTTGGGAGAGTGGTGAATCTTGTGTGAAATTGAGAGAGGAGAAATGTAGCAGGAGGTCAAGGATGGCGATGAGCAAAAAGTGAGGAACGCTGGATTCGAAAATGACATGTTAAACAAGGAAGCAAAGTAGACAAGCCAAAATCACGAGACTAGCACTAGGCCAATTTGAATATTAGGGCACACTTTTTTTCCCGTCGCATAAATAGCTAAATTGGTCGCATAGAATTTATGTGACTTTCAGAGTGTTGCGAAAAAATCAGTCGCGAAATCGGAGTAGCGAGATGTTTGAGCGACAACCGAATTAGCGATAGTCGCGATATGTTAAACGTTTATGCGGAAAATGTTTTATTTTGTCCCGTATTCAGGGAGCTGATGTCCAGTCCTAATGAGCGTATATACAGTCTCCAGTAGTTTAAGAGCGTTGACGACAACTATTGAACATATTGTGGTCGTATAAACTTGATTTCGCGACAAACAATGAATAAATACACGTCGTATAAAAGATGTTTCGCGACTAATTGTGAACGTATATATGTCGTATAAACCGTCCTTCACGACAAATATTAAGCATATAGATGTCGTATAAATCTTTTTACGCGACCTTTAGTGAACGTATATATGTCGTATGAACTGTCCTTGACGACAAATATTAAGCATATAGATGTCGTATAAATCGTTTTACGTGACCTTTAGTGAACATTTAGATATCATATAAAAGGAATTTTGCGATTCATTTTGAATATATAACTTTCGTTTAAAAGAGCTTTGGCGACTAATATTTAACAAACAATTGTGGCAAAAACTGTATAAGCCGCATACATGGCAGAAAACATTATGGTTTAAAATCCGGATACCAAACACGAAATAGTTTTGATTATGAGACACACAAAATAGCATCCAACAAGCAAACAACAATGTTTGCACAAGCAAACCAGAATCTGACAAGCAACAAGCAAACAAGAATCTGAGCAAAGCACAACAAGGTGCGCACCCAAACAAAAGCACAACAGTTTGGCAAAATAATAATCAACTTAGTTTTTAGCAGCAGGTCCATAACTAGTGGCACCTTCCGAAGCATTCTGGCTTGCCAAATTTGCTGAACCACCACGCACCACCAAGTCCTCGAGCACACATATCCTTTCTTCAAATGCAGCCTTCATTTCCTGGAACTCATCTTTTTTCTTTTCCAGTTGATCTTTCAGGTTGGAATTTCTTGCACCTCCTCTAGGAAGGGGTGGTCTCTTGATGGCTTTACCAGTCCCAGACACATATGTTTCACGCGTCTGCCCAACCACTTGGCTTATGATGTCAATCTGAGTAGCAATTGGAAGCGTTCATGATTGCCGAATATACCATGGTAAGATTCATCACCATTCTGATCTGCCAACGCTTGACGAACCATTGCTTGCATTTTTTTCTACAAATGTAAACATTGTAAATTGTAAATACAATCACAAAGCACACTGCAAAGTCTGCCGAGACAGCAAAAAATAACAGAGAACATGAAGCTTTGACAAATAAAGTTGACATGAATTACATTACACAAAACATGAACAAGACCCAATTAATTGTTAACATGAACATGACACATAACAAGAGCACATGTTTCACGAAGATAAGCATGGCAGATAATATTTGCACAAGAACAAGAGGATAAGGACATGTTAGATAACATTGCATATAACACAAGCACTTGTTTCACATGAACAACAACACATCATACCCCAACCATTATACATAACATACATAATAAAAAGAACATATATGGGATAACATGTGGGATAATAAGAATCAACAGATACAACCAAGTCAAACATCAACATATATAAATTTGAAGTACATGAAAATGATTAAAAAGAAAGTTACTGCAAGGGCAACACCATTGGGATCACCCGAGTAGACTTGGGAATACGTGGCTATATAGTGTGCCTTATCTCCTTGGGCAGTGAGTGTGGCAGCCCTCATGTGGAATGGACATTTTCCAGCACGATGGTTAATTCTTTTAGGATCATTGCGCACGCCTGATATCTTATTACCCCGCTCCTATTATAACAAAATTTAGACAAGTTAGAGAGTACTTATAAAGTTATGTCAACTCGTAATTAAATTGAATGCTTAACCTGATTATTTGATTCTTTAAAGTGGCTCTTAAGCCATTCCCACTTATCAGGCCTATCCACAAACTCCCTGGGAGTTACATCGGGTCCATACTCCGTGTAGAAGGTTTTGCAATTTGATTTCCAGTTACGAAACCTCTCAGAGGCTTTCCTGAAAATGTAGTTCCACAGCTGGTCATCTTCTTTCTCAATAACAAAGTTTGGCTGCAAGGAACAAATGTATGGTTAAAATTTTGCTGGAAAATAATGAATTAAATGCAAAGAGGAAATAAAAAGTACTCACTCTCAAATGATCAAACACAATACGCCGATCCTGTTCCTGAAGTTTCTTGAATGACGAGGCTATCATTGGAACCTTGTCCCTCACAGCACTACCAATCTCATGTATAATTAGGCTTCCCATAGCTTGCTAAGCAGGCTTAGTCCCGTTGGGTAAAAACTCTACCTTGATCGGCTGCCCTTTATTATTCGTCTGCTTATAGTTGGTCACCTTTGAACCATTCACGACTCCATGTACCTTCCTCTTCTCTCCACTTTCATCCCATGTCATTGAAAAGTTCATTATGTATTTAAAAAACTACCTAATCAACAATAACAGACATATTTCATCATAAAAAAATACAATAAGAAACACCTAATAACAAACAGGCTTGTTACATGTTAGCACAAAACTAGCGCTCTTGCATCTAATGCTCGGAGTATTCTCCAAATTGTCTTCGGCGTCATCATCATCATCCGATGCACTGTTGTCGAACGAGTGCGTTGGTTCAAACTCTGGAGCTGTGGGTTCGGGAGCAGGGGGTGGAGAAGGAGGGTTAGAAGGTAGTACTGGGTTTATGGTAGCAGGGGGTGGAGGAGGAGGGTAAGAAAATAGTGCTGGAATTATGGTAGCAGAGGGTGGAGCAAACTATGGAATTGTGGGTTTTGGTGGAGGAGGATTAGGTCGACCAGCTGACTTTGCTAAACTCCTAGGGGACCTGCGAGGTAGTAAGGGATTTGGTCGTCGTGTAGGGCTTGAATTGGCAGGTGCTGGAGGGTTGTTGAGTTGATCTTCTGGAGAATTTTGGGTAGGAGGAGGTTGACTGCTAGCGGTGGTAGTTTTTTTTGCTTCTCAGGCCTTGGGTTATGACTTGTGGTGGTCATTTTTCTTTTCACAGGAGGAGGTGCTAGAGGTTTCTGAATTGTAGTGGTGGTCTTCCTTTTCAACAGAACGTCTTTCGATGGTTCTGACTCGGGCAGGGCTTGTTTCGGTAGTTTCTTTGCTTTGCGTTTTGGCGTTTGTCAAACCAGAACAGCAGGACAATCCTTTTTCTTCTTCCGAGTTGGAGTGGCTACGGGCACTGGGACTTTATTGGTCGTCTTCGGCAGAGGTGGTGTCTTAATCGCATCCAGCTTCTTCAGGCACCTTGACGGTCCTTCTTCTTCCGCCATTGCATGCAAGATTGCCCTCGAACACTCCGTCTGCTTGACATCAGGACAAATGAAAGGCATAGGCTCTTGTCGGACCACCGGAGATGACTGTGGAGAGGAGAGTTCAGGTGACTCAGCGCATACTATTCCGGTAGTGAACTTCGGTGGTGGAGTGTTCATGACCTTCGAGGATGGGAGACGGGCGGAAGGAGACTTAAGTTTCATCGGGGGCCTCCGACTGGTTACGGTGACATCGTCGGAATGTCTACAAGCAGGCGTGTTCTTCAATTTCGCCATTGGTGTGAGTGAGATCGAGATGCAGCGGTGAGAGAGATCGAGATGCAGCGGAAGGTGTTAGGGTGAGAAACGAGAGGCGGCGGTGAGAGAGATCGAGATGCTAAGGGAGGAGTTAGGGTTCCATGCCAAGCTTACTAGGTATTTGATTGGGCCTTTTATTTTTTTGGCCCAGACCATATGTATATGCGATAAAACATGCTCTTTGACGTCGCGTAAAGCTTACAAAAATTGAATTTTTGCCAACTCGAACGAAAATTTCAAATTCCCTCCAAACCCAATATGGACTTTCCCCCCCTAAATGAAATGGTATTTAGCGACATTGTTCACCTAAGTGTGTCGCATAAACAGAACAAAACATATATTAAACACTTCTCTTCCACTGTTTCCATTACACTTTAGAACAACACCACACGAAATTTTTCAACACTTTTTGACATGTTCTAATTAGACACAAAATAACACAACCACACTTGCAAATCAACAATCATCATCCGTTGCATAATTCGATTGCATTGAATCGTCACTTCGATTAATTTCACCATTGTCCACTTCATCATCTTCATCACACTATGATCATCATCCCCTGCTTCATCATCATCTTCATCCCCTGCTGCATCATCATCTTCATCCCCGGCTTCATCATCTTCATCCAAGTACAATTGCCTCCTTGCTCTTGGAATATGTTGATTAATAGGTTCCTCAATAGAGTACTGAGTTGCGGGTTGTACATCACTTGTAATGTTAGTGGGCATTTGCTCTTGATAAGGATCATCTTCTTCAACCGCTAGGAAGGTGTCACACATTACATTTCCATCTTCTCTTGCAACTATCACTATATAGCCCTCTTTGTGATACAACATTTACAACCTTCCAATTGTCACCCGCTTTTAGATCATCCAAGTAAAAAACTTGTCTTGTGGTAGTGGCAAGACAATACGGCCAATCTTCATACCAAGTTGTGGAAGTATCAACGGAAAGAAGTCCATAATCCCTCTCAGTGCTCCCCCACTCTTTAGGATCAGTGTTAAACCATGTGCAATAAAAAACAAACACCGACATTCCATTTGCGTACTGTAGCTGAATAATGTTTCGGATAATGCCATATTAAGTTAATTCACCATCTTCGACCATGACACCCGAATTTTGAGTCCTCTTCTTTCGATCGCGTTCCCAAACAACGAACTTCACATCATTAACATAACACTGAGAGTGGCACGCATATGATTGACGCATGCGTGATAAACTATGCAATTCAGTAGAATATGATTCGCTACGCTCTTTCCAAGATGTCCATCTATAGTTGAAAAAGATGAACATGCAACCGATATTAAAACAATGACTCTTAGAATTATAAAAATGAATGACAAATTTAGTAAATTAAATACACAATTTAGTTGTCATACCCAGCCGCGAAAATATGTTATAAAATGCTTAACACGTTCTTTCTTTGATATGTTTGGGCATTCGAAGTCAAACTTTTCGTCATGCCTTTCAATATAACATTTTTCTTGTACGCAGTGTTCCACCACGCACCAATCGGCTATGTCAAGTTGTTTCTTACTCAACTTGATCCTGAGACAATGACCACTAACCTTGATAAGAGGAGAGTACACATTGAGGACACATAATCGGGCTTCGTTTGATGAGTCCGTCTCTGTTGAATCGTTCATGTATAATTTACAATACAGTACACACTCATGTGTAATGTATTGCTCAGTGATACATCTCTCTGGATATCTGGTATTCCGAATCGATCTCTTATACTCACATAATTGTCTGCACGGGGGAATAAGGCATAAGTTAGTTTACAAATATATCTGTATGTGAGTGACAGATGCTTGTCGTCAGAGCAAATGTACAAATAATATTTATAAGTCCGCTACTCGCGACTTCACTACTGGGTAGCAAGTGGTAAGTAGGGGTCGAACCCAAGGGAATTAGGGGGATAGTTGCTCTTTGAGGTGATTTATACAGCGAGGGAGCGTGTTTTAAGTTGATTGAGGTTTTAGAGCTAGTAACTACGTGACTTTTTGGTTGGTTTTGGTTTTTTTGTGCGAAAAGTAAATGACTGAAAAATAAATACTGAAAAATAAAAATAGAAGACTTACAGCAGGTGATGCGTGATTGAAAAGTCCTCCGGTTGATGAGTGCAGTTGATTAAGGCAGTTATACTAAGAAAGTAAATACAGGTGGTGTTTGATTTCAAGGAAAACATTCAGTTTCGGGGGCTTTGTATCATAGCCTGTTTATCATTGACCTTTAGTGATCCTTCTAAGTATTCAAACGTGCATCAAGGCCATTCCAAGCACTCGATTTGCCACACTGTCTAGTCTTTTGCAAAAATGTTCGAAAGTGTATCAAGGCCATTCCAAGCACTCGATTTGCACACACTGTCTAGACTTTTGCAAAATACATAGAGCCCTTGTTCTACTTAGACTAATACCCCATTCCAAGGTATATTAGCCTGTGTGCATCCATTTGATCAGTCATTCCCGAGCAATCAAATGGTGTTTGAGAGAGGTCAAACTCCTCAGATAAGCTTTGCCATTCCAAGCATCCACTTATCCGAGTATGTTTACGAACTTCCACGGAAGAGCTTTGCCATTCCAAGCATCCACTCAACCTTGAAAGTTCTGGCCTAATATATGGCACATAGAACAAGTTTTGAATACAGAGAAAAAACACTAAAGCAAAGTCTAAAACATTTTATGATACAAGTACACCCCTTCAACCGAATGAAGAGTTTAGCTACGAATATCCATAGAGGTGGATACCATAGCTAAATACTCGGGGGTTTTTGAAAGACATTAAGTAAAGGGGAATACTCAAGAACCAACAGGAGTATTCCCAATTTCTACTTGAATACTCAAGAACCAACAGGAGTATTCTCTAAAACCGTTATAATACTCAAGAACCAACAAGAGTATTATTTCAAAACCAAACTTACAAATTGCCAAACTTAGAGAGATAAGTGATTTTGTGTTGTGAATGGGATGATTACAAATGAGGTTTGGCTTGGTATTTATAGCCAAACTTGAGAGAAATGGAGGGTGGAGATGGGGGGCATGTGTTTTTGATCCAAGGGAGGAGAAGGGAGGAGCAAGGAGGAGATGACACATGGGGGAAGCCAAAAGCCGCCGGTTGGGGGAGGTTGAGCCGCCGGTTGCCGGTTGCAAGGGGAGGAGAAGGGTGGCTTTGGCCACCTCCAAGCAAGGTGGCCGGTCACCTTGGTCCATGAGTGCATTTTGACAGTTTTGTGCAGTCTTTTTCACAAAACTATCAGTCCAATTTCGCTCCGTCTGACTTTGATTGTTCCTTGGTTGGATTTGTTTTGAATGATTCCATGTCAGGATCTTTAGATTTCTTCAGTCAGCGTCTGATCGTGACCTTGGAATGACTCGTAACATCTTTTCTGCGTAAAATCCTCTCCTTAGCGTGTATTCTCTCTAAGCTCCAAAATACCCTGTAGAAATATATCGGAACTAACAAGCAAAAGTTAAATAGACAAACAGTCTAATTTAGTGGGCTTAACTGTGTTTTTGATTCGTATAATTATGGTCCATCAGATCACCCCACACTTTTAGTTGTTCGTCCCGAACAATGCTATTAAAGGGCGGCACTCTAAGTTGGTTTTGGAATATGAAATTTAGACTGTGGTACTTGATCTATCCTAATTCATGCATTACTACTTATTACCAAATTAAACTGCGTAAATAAATAGAAGAAACTTAATACTTGTACCTCCGTGCTGAGATGCAGATTATATTGGATGTTTCGGGAGATAGCCCTTTTTAGGCTCCTGGACTGCAATCTTGGGACCGTCTCGTACTATATGGTTTTCTTGTAGCTTTCTCTAGCACGTGATTCGGTTCGGGTTTCAATGGTTTGGTCTTTGATTTTCTTTCTTTTTGGCGAGGGACAGCTTTTTTGTAGTGAATCGGCCTTTGGCCTTTGATTTGACTTTTTGAGTACTTCACTTTTGTTCGGTTAAAACCTTCACAATTTTGGGCCTTTGGCCTCTTGATTTGCTTCTTCGAGCTTTTGCTTCTTTGTGACTTGCTAGTCCATTTTCTCAAGCCTTTTTGGGAGGTCCAATCATCGCCCGCGAGCATATGGAAATACCTCCCCGCTCCTCTCATCGTTGTCGTTTCGCGCGGGTCAAGATGAGGGTCGCTCATCTATTTTCTCGGCTACTTTGACTAGAGAGAGGACGGTCTGATTCCCGTCCTCGCCTTTTCTTTTCTTTTTGCATAAACACTGCATGGCGGAGATGACTTCAATCTTCACTGAAACCCGAAGTGCAGCCTCCACTGACTTCGAAAACCATATAGTTTGATTCGATCCTTTGATTGCTTGCCAAGCCCCTCTAGGGCATTTTCTATCAACTCCACATCCCTAGTTTATCTCAGCACAAAGGAACAAATGAGAAGTTACATTCTAAGTTTTTAAACAGTTGAATTTTCACAAGGTTGATGCATGAATTATGATCTATCTTTTTCACATTCTTAAGTTCATATTTTCAAAAAGATACTATTAAAAAAGAAAACAGCAAGCATGTTATTTATATACAAAGGTGGTTCTCACCCCACACTTTTGAACGAAGGCGTGCCTTAGTTCAAAAGTCATGCAAGCTAATATATATATGTGAGAATGACTAAGACAGAAAATTAAATGATAGAATTTAAATGACAGAAAGTAAGATAGTGTCGGGTTACCTCCCGACCAGTGCACTTGTTTAACGTCGTTGGCTCGGCAGTACCTCGTTGTGGATTACTGGTTTGGGTCCCATGGGTGGCTCAGGTCGAATTTCTTTATTGCGCCAACCCTGATTCTTGCTTTGACTCTTCCTGGGTTTTTGGGGGATGATGGGCGTGGGTCCAGCTCCCACTGTTCTGATGGTTTCTCCTTCCAGCGTCTATGCCCCATTACGGTGTCGTTTTGCTCAGGCCCTTTTCCCATCCTCCTTTTAGCCTCTTCATTGATCACATAGTTTTCTGCAACTTGCTCATTGATCAAGGGGAAAAGTCGGGAAAGCCTCAAAAGGCTTGGTTCTGCCTCGTTATGATTGTCAGTGAGGAACTGGTCGTAGATAGTCTCGGCTGCCCGGGTAATGATAGTCGGGTATGAATTGGGCAGTTCGTCAGTGGTATTCTGGACTCCAACCTCGTTGCTTCCGGTGCTCTCCATATCTGATTCTTCTGATGGTTCAGGAGTCTCTTCTGATGGCTCGGTAGTTTCTTCTTTGTCTGCCTCAGGGTCAGCTTCATTTATTTGCATTTCCTCGTCAGTTTGGGGTACTCGTCTTGTGGCAGCGGCCAGGCCAATTATAAGGTTCCACATGTCTGCAATGGTGAAGTTTCCGGCTGATCTTCTCATTGCTTCGTTAACTCTTCCCAGCTCTTCGGACCTCATCCCACGAAGAAATTTTTGGAGAAGAACTTTCTTCGTGAATCCATGGTGCGGGCAGCTTGAGACGATGGCATCATAGTTCGTGTAGTATTCGTCCAAGGTCTCATCCCGGGATTGTTGAAGGCACATGATCTTCTCACGGGTTTTTTGGCGTAAGGATAGGGGGGAGAATTCCTTCAGGAATGGAACACAGAGGTCTACGTAACGTTCTGCACTGCAAGCGGTGGATGTGTAGTACCATATCGTGGCAAAGTCAGTTAGAGAGAATTTAAAGCATTTAAGCTTAAATTCCTCTAACACTTCATTTTCAGGTTTGATGTGGTGGCAGACGTGGTGGAAGTTTCGGCATTGCTGTACCGGGTCTTCTCCCTCCGTTCCTCCGAACAGGGGCAGATATCGCGTTGTCCATGCATGCGTAGTGGGTAGTGTCATAGGGAAATGAAAAAGAACAACTATCCGACGGCTAATTCCCCGGCAACGGCGCCAATTTGACATATGCTTGTCGTCAGAGCAAATGTACAAATAATATTTATAAGTCCGCTACTCGCGACTTCACTACTTGGTAGCAAGTGGTAAGTAGGGGTCGAACCCAAGGGAATTAGGGGGATAGTTGCTCTTTGAGGTGATTTATACAGCGAGGGAGCGTGTTTTAAGTTGATTGAGGTTTTAGAGCTAGTAACTACGTGACTTTTTGGTTGGTTTTGGTTTTTTTGTGCGAAAAGTAAATGACTGAAAAATAAATACTGAAAAATAAAAATAGAAGACTTACAGCGGGTGATGCGTGATTGACAAGTCCTCCGGTTGATGAGTGCAGTTGATTAAGGCAGTTATACTAAGAAAGTAAATACAGGTGGTGTTTGATTTCAAGGAAAACATTCAGTTTCGGGGGCTTTGTATCATAGCCTGTTTATCATTGACCTTTAGTGATCCTTCTAAGTATTCAAACGTGCATCAAGGCCATTCCAAGCACTCGATTTGCCACACTGTCTAGTCTTTTGCAAAAATGTTCGAAAGTGTATCAAGGCCATTCCAAGCACTCGATTTGCACACACTGTCTAGACTTTTGCAAAATACATAGAGCCCTTGTTCTACTTAGACTAATACCCCATTCCAAGGTATATTAGCCTGTGTGCATCCATTTGATCAGTCATTCCCGAGCAATCAAATGGTGTTTGAGAGAGGTCAAACTCCTCAGATAAGCTTTGCCATTCCAAGCATCCACTTATCCGAGTATGTTTACGAACTTCCACGGAAGAGCTTTGCCATTCCAAGCATCCACTCAACCTTGAAAGTTCTGGCCTAATATATGGCACATAGAACAAGTTTTGAATACAGAGAAAAAACACTAAAGCAAAGTCTAAAACATTTTATGATACAAGTACACCCCTTCAACCGAATGAAGAGTTTAGCTACGAATATCCATAGAGGTGGATACCATAGCTAAATACTCGGGGGTTTTTGAAAGACATTAAGTAAAGGGGAATACTCAAGAACCAACAGGAGTATTCCCAATTTCTACTTGAATACTCAAGAACCAACAGGAGTATTCTCTAAAACCGTTATAATACTCAAGAACCAACAAGAGTATTATTTCAAAACCAAACTTACAAATTGCCAAACTTAGAGAGATAAGTGATTTTGTGTTGTGAATGGGATGATTACAAATGAGGTTTGGCTTGGTATTTATAGCCAAACTTGAGAGAAATGGAGGGTGGAGATGGGGGGCATGTGTTTTTGATCCAAGGGAGGAGAAGGGAGGAGCAAGGAGGAGATGACACATGGGGGAAGCCAAAAGCCGCCGGTTGGGGGAGGTTGAGCCGCCGGTTGCCGGTTGCAAGGGGAGGAGAAGGGTGGCTTTGGCCACCTCCAAGCAAGGTGGCCGGTCACCTTGGTCCATGAGTGCATTTTGACAGTTTTGTGCAGTCTTTTTCACAAAACTATCAGTCCAATTTCGCTCCGTCTGACTTTGATTGTTCCTTGGTTGGATTTGTTTTGAATGATTCCATGTCAGGATCTTTAGATTTCTTCAGTCAGCGTCTGATCGTGACCTTGGAATGACTCGTAACATCTTTTCTGCGTAAAATCCTCTCCTTAGCGTGTATTCTCTCTAAGCTCCAAAATACCCTGTAGAAATATATCGGAACTAACAAGCAAAAGTTAAATAGACAAACAGTCTAATTTAGTGGGCTTAACTGTGTTTTTGATTCGTATAATTATGGTCCATCAGTGAGTAAATTTAATTTAAATACATAAAGTGAAGGAAAAACCTCTCAATAGGATACATTCAGCTATAGTGTACGGGTCCCTTAAGAAAAACTTGATCCGGAAGATGGATCAATAGATGCACCATAATGGTGAGGAAAGCGGGAGGAAAAACCGTCCCAAATTTGCATAGAATGATGACTATATCATCTTTCATTTGAATTGCGTCATTGACCGTGAACTCCTTACAACATAACTTTTGAAACCATCGTGATAATGACATAAGCGACTCAATTACATAATGGGGCAAGTATGGTCGAATGAGCACCGGAAGTAAACGCTGCAACATGACATGGCAATCATGAGTTTTTAACCCATTAAATTTTATGTCTTCCACATTGATTTTGTTCTTCAAACTACTGGCATAACCATAAAGATACTTAGCATCCTTAACGAACTCAAATATCTCTACCCTCTATTCAAGTAAAACGGTAGAAGGTGCCTGTGAAACCTTATCTTTCCGGGAAGATGACCCTATCTTCTTCCACCACAATTCCTTCCGAATTCCTTGTTGCTCCAAACCTTCTCGAGATTTAATATCATCTTTTGTCTTTCCTTGAAGACCGAGAATAGTACCAATGATGTTATCAAACACATTCTTCTATATGTGCATTACATCTAACGAATATGGTTGTCTCAATGTGCTCCAATATGGCAAATCGTAGAAAATGCTCATATGAGTCCAACACAACTTCTCCATATTCACACCTCTAGATTTGAAATCTAGATGCAAGCTAAGTGCGGGGTACTCATGGCTAAGAACAGAAAAGAAAATCTCTTCACCTGTTAATGTAGGTGGGGCATCTCGTAATTCCACGTCCCCATTAAATTTAATAGTCTGATGCCTCCACGAATGATCCCTATCAAGCCGTCTGCGGTGGCCTTGGTAAGACATTCTCCCCGCTAAATGTTTAGCATCAATATCATCTAAACACAAAGGACAAGCTTTGTATCCTTTACACTTTAGACCTCCTAACATTCCCAAACCCGAAAAGTCACTGATTGTCCATATCACCGCAGCTTTCATGTTGAATGTCGATCTTCCATGTCGATCAAATGTAAGTACTCTTGTGTCCCACAAAATATTCAATTCATCTATTAGGGGTTGCATGAACACATTCAAGCACTTGCCGGGAGATTTTGGACCCGAGATCAACAAAGCAAGAATATTAAATTCCTTCTTCATGCACATTGAAGGTGGTAAATTATAAGGCATCACCATCATTGGCCATGTGCTATGAGAAAGAGCTGCTGCTCCGAAGGGATTGAATCCATCCGTGGCCAATCCAAGACGCACATTTCTAGTGTCTCGTGCAAAGTCGGGATATTTTTTTATCAAATTCCTGCCATGCTTCGCTATCTACGGGATTTCTAATATGACCATTTTTCACTTTTCTCTCCCGGTGCCACCGCATCTCCTTAGCTATATGCGGTGACATATAAAGACATTGTAATCTTGGAGTTAAGGGAAAGTAGCGTACCCCTTTTCTTGGAATCCTTCTCTCACCATCTCTGTCTAAGTATCTCGACTCATCACACATCGGACAATGCTCAAAGTTCTTGAAGTCTTTATAGAATAGCGCACAACCATATTCACATGCGTGAATAATCTCATATCCCATCCCTAAATTCTTCAAAAGTCTCTTAACCTCACTATACGAACCGGGGTAATTATTTGGGCTCGGAAGGAGATCTTGTGTGATTCTCAAATGATCGTTAAATCTCTTGTCGGACCATCCATTGTCGACTTTAACTTTCATTGCACTTAAAATCGTACCCAATACAGTTTTGTCACTCCCCACATATATGGGTGTGTGTGCTTCCGCAAGAAGTCGTTGATACGTATCGTATGCCTCCTTGCCCAAATATTCATTTTCAAGGTCATCTTCATATGGTTTCGGAAAAGGGAAAGCATCGTTAAGCATCTCTATTGTCGGATCCATGTAATAAGCACCACTTTCTTCAACCGTGCCAGAACTTTTTTCCATAACATAGTGGTGTCGTTGTGTGTATAATGATGATGAAACATCGGCTTCTACTTCCCCATGAGAAGTCCAAGTCATGTAGTCTTGCATTATACCATTGTGAAACAAATGTGTTTGGATTTTATCCAATGACAACTTCGCATGGTGCAACCTACAACGCCTACATGGGCATTTATGCGTAGTACTCTGGGGTTTGCTTTGTTTGACGAAGTTTATTCGTAATACCCTGTGCAAACCGCGGATCACATTTGTCCGACAAATTCATCCAAGTCTTGTACATGGTTCCTTTATCTAAATATAAAATAAATAAAGAGGAGTAATTAATTGCCAAAGCATATATATATTATTCGATCAAAATATGAGAGTTATGCCAAAATGCCCAATATTATATAGGGAAAAGCACAGTTTGGGTACCGGAACCATCCACATTTTCTAATTTGTGGGTTGAACTATCACCATTATCCAACGTGTGGGCTGAACTGTAAAAATTTCCAGACAGGGGGCGAACTATCAAATACTTTTCCAGACAGTGGGCGAACTATAAAATAATTTTCCAAAAAATGTGTACCTATTTGTAAAAAATTAATAAATTAATATAAAAATTCAAAAAACTCAAAAAAATTATAAAAAAACAATTTTTAATAAAAAGGAATATAAATTATTTGATAAATAAAAATTAGAAACTTTACGAAATATTAAACACAAAATGAAAATTTTTTTTAATTTTTTTGCAAATTTCCCCTACAAATTTTTTGATAAATATTTCAATTTAATAATTTTTAAAGATTTAATTTGAAACGGAACTTTTTAAAAAATTTCAAAAAATATTTTTCAATTTGTGTTTAATATTTTTCTAAAGTTTCTAATATTTTTTAAAAAAAATTGTAGGGGAAATTTGCAAAAAAATTTTAAAATATTTTTCATTTTGTGTTTAATTTTTCGTAAAGTTTCTAATTTTTATTTATCAAATAATTTATATTCCTTTTTATTAAAAATTGTATTTTTATAAATTTTTTGAGTTTTTTGAATTTTTATATTAATTTTTTACAAATAGTTATACCTTTTTTGGAAAATTATTTTATAGTTCGCCCACTGTTTGGAAAAGTGTTTGATAGTTCGCCCCATGTCTGGAAATTTTTATAGTTCAGCCCACACGTTGAAAAATGGTGATAGTTCAGCCCACAAATTGGAAAATGGTGATAGTTCCGGTACCCAAACGGTACTTATCCCTATTATATATGCACCAAAATTGCTCCACATCTTGCAAAATGCAGCTCTACACAAAATTGCAGCAAATAACGCCCAGGAAAACATTAGAAACGCCCCATAAGTGCAGCTACCGCTGTTGCAAAACCTCTATATGCGCAGCAAAAACTGCTGCTGCTGCTAGCTAGTTAGCTCTCTCTTTCAAAAATCTCATCCCTCACATTGCCCCTGCTGCTAATATATACCTCTCTTTCAAATCTATCATCCCCTTATAATTAAATTTTTGACATGGCAACTAATTAACTAATACTTCAACAATATAGCAGCTGAGTTTTCACTTCAACAATACCTGTGTGCGAAAACGTACAAATGGAAATCACATATGGAACTGTAGAGAAAATGAGAGTTTATACTACCTTCAAAATTATGCTTTTCACATGAAGATTTGACAAAAATCAGTCCCTCAAGAGATGTAGAGAGGATGTATTCCGACAAATGGGGTTTTGATAGTTCGATTTCAGAAGAATTAAGGTAGGTGAGAAGAAACTCGAATTGAAAGCAGGGGTAGTACGTATGGTGTACTTTGGATCAGTTCTGTTCTGCATTTAATTTTTATCTTTTTACGCGACATATATTGGTTACCAACGTCGCTTAAAGGTAAAATGGTAGGTCGCCTTTCTTTAATGGCGAATCATTTTCAAACTTGAAGGCGTGTGTCATGCCAGCTATGGATGGGTCCATCTAATTGCCATGATAACGTGACATAATTAAATTTGTCGCTAGATTGAAGTCGCATAAAACATGTAATGTGACATTTTAGGTGTGTCGCTTAAACAAATGTCGCATAAGTTCTATAACGTGACATAAATAACGTGTCGCGTAAATGGATGTCGGGTAAAACGCTTTATGTGACAATATTTATTTCGTCGCTTAAACTTTTGCCGCATATTAATGTTATTGCGACAAACATATCAAAACGTAGTCCTATAAACCATTATATGCGACAAAACTTTTGCGACGATGTTCAAAGTTTGTCGCGTAGGACGTAAAATGGTGTAGTGTAGATAAAATTTGTACATAAATAGTAAATACAAAAGGACTAAACATATACATAACTTAGAAATTCAATAAAGCGAAAAAACACCAAAGGGAGGAGGTAGCGAGGGGCAATGAGGACTTAGCTTGAAACACTTACATAGAAGAATCAAAAGGTTAGAAATGGACATGAATGAACACTCTTATTTTAGAATTTTTTTTATTTAAACAATTTATTGGTTAATCCTAAAAAAATAATATTTACAAAACAACACCTTATGTAATTGTGCTTGGAGAATCAAAAGAACAATGACCGAGATCCACCTGAACAAGAATGAAATTTAAAATCTAAACCAACAAAATAGGCAACTCAACAAAGGAAAATTACAGCAAGTAACTTTTTATTAGGTCACTTGCTTACTCTAAATAATCATTTCTCTTCTAGTGAACCATAAGCATCAATGACTCAGCAAGACTTGGAAGTTGGATACTATATAAAGAAAGCAATATATGGTGAAATTTGAAGTATAACCAGTTCCAAAACATACTGGATATTCTAATTAAGAAAAAGATATGCCTAAGTATGAAAACTCAGAACAAATAGCATATCAATTTAACCATGGTATAGAACCAAAACAATATAATTCTTTTTTTTATTAGAAACAATATAATTCTATTTTCTTTTGATGGAACAATAGAATTATTTTTAGTTAGGGAACACCTCACCCTCCTCGCCTTTTCACCGCGGAAGGTCCACGTCCGTCATTGGAATTTCCAACATGAAGGCGGAAGCGCAGAGCATAGGCAGGTAAACATGTAGCTTATTATAATTGTTATTGACTAGCAGATATATAGCTTTGAAGTTGATGAGAAGGTATCCGAACTTCATAACGCAATCGGATAGGACCAACCTTACAGCTTTGGAATTATATTGACACAACACAACACAACCAAGTGATTTCCCAAGCGGAAGAAGCTGGTGGTTTTGGCAATATTTTGTCTATATATTTCTGTTAGTCCATGGGAGCATATTTACCAATCATGTGTATGTAGTTAAATACTTGAATATAATGGGTCAAGATTGTTGGAATCACAGTACTGATTTAACAGACGGATATCAATGAAGTTACTACTAATCAAACAGATATGCAATACTGATTCACATACATATTCAATTCAACAGAATAACATAAACAGTATGAAAGTGAATTGAAACAATTGCAAACCGAAGGGTGGATCGAGTCACGTTGGACGTTGTCCTTAAAGCAAGATTGCCGCCCTACTGTGCTTTGGGACTCTCTGGCAGTATGCTTCCCAGGATAAAATGATCCTCGGCAACAGACTTACCACTAAGCTTTGCCGATCGAACCTTTCTGTGTCTTTGGCTATCAACATCGACTAACTGACTGATACGAATGAGGAGGAGAACTGTTTGCATTTTTCTGTGCGTTTCCGAAAATCCGAAAATAACTCAAGTTGATACTGTTTCCAAAAGGATCATGGAAGACCAAATCAAATCTGTTTTGATTTTATACTCAAAATTCAATTTTGCAAAATGGAACCGTGCAACCCGCTGAGAAATCGATCACCATTCGTGTCCGCATGATGCGGGCGCGCACAAGTCAGGCCAAATCCGACGTTGTCGAGCCGATGATTTGCCCCCCCCCCCCTGGGCGGGCGCGTAGGAGTTATGAGAGACCTTTGCTTATTATCTTACCATGTAAGAAACCATGATTATATATAAACAAATAATTCTCCTTATAATGTTCAAATGTGGGATATAAGGTTTCACCCATATGAAACCCATCCACCCATCCATTCCTACCATCATCACTTGAACATGGATTTTGGTCCTACTTTGAGCATCAATTACTCATTCGATTTAACTTCGATTTTGGCAATTCCACCTTTGATTCTATACCTCTCATTGCAAGGTATTTTAATCCGATTTTTATCAACTTATTTTGATGTGTTCTCCACACTCAAATTGAGTCTAAAAATGAGGCGCACCTCCATTTTCTTCACACATTCTAAACACAGCTTTTTCAACAATCCCCCACATGAAGAAAATCGAGTAATAAAATGATAAAACAATAAAAATCGATAATTATGACTCGACTCTATGTGGTGATAGCTTCTACGGTTGATACCTGCATAGGATAGGTAGGCAACGCCCTTGAACCTTCCCTTGGGATAACATGTTCTCTTTACTGACTATTCAGTAGACGTGATTGTCCTTGAACTGTTCGTCTTATAATGTAAACGAAAGCCATGTCTCCCACAGATATCTCCCTGACCATACTTGGTTCTTACTGGTGGGTTCATTTTGGCCATGACACCCCGTTCCTGGTTCTGCAAGAGTTTCTAAAGAATTAAACCCTTTGAATTCTCCTTTGAAGCGGCCCCACTTCTCTCTCACATATGTGATTCTTTCTTAAGTAAACCCGCGTTACCCATTTGAATCTCGCTATTCAAATTACTAGAATCATTAAAAGCTTCGAGCTTAGCCTCGTGCGGGAGTCACTGTTTCATCTGGGAATAGGACTGGGGTGTTACCCCCACAGTGACCTCGTAGTCTTAGCAGTTAGGTGGTCCCTTTGAACCAAGTTCTTGGGATCTCCAGTCATCATGGTAGGGTTTTCCGTTGCTTCGACTTTATTTCCAAAAGAGCTTAAGCCTATGTTTTGATATTAACAATCAAACGGCTTCAGTCCCATTCCCGTTGTTGTCTTCTCTACTTGGTCCCTGTTTAACCCTTTGGTTAACGGATCCGCTATATTTTCTTTGGACCTCACGTAGTCAATGCTTATGACTCCGGATGAGAGAAGTTGTCTAATGGTATTGTGTCTTCGACGTATGTGTCTAGACTTACCATTATACATGACATTCTGTGCTCTTCCAATTGTTGATTGATTATCACAATATAAACATATTGGTGGCACAGGATTTTTCCAATCAGGATTATCCTCTACAAAGTTTTTTAACCATTCTGCTTCTTCGCCACATTTATCTAATGCTACGAACTCAGCTTCCATCGTGGATCGGGTTATCAATGTTTGTTTAGAGGATTTCCACGACACGGCCGCACCTCCGAGAGTGAATACATATCCACTGGTGGCCTTCGAGTCTTATATATCAGATATCCAACTTGCGTCAGTGTATCCTTCAATAACTTTAGGATATCTGGTATAGTGAAGACCATAATTGCGTGTAGCTCGTAGATACTTTAGTATTCTCACGATAGCATTCCAGTGTATCGTTCCTGGGTTACTCGTATATCTGGCCAGTCTACTCACGATATAGGCAATATCAGGTCTAGTACAATTCATTAAGTACATTAGACTGCCTATCACTTTTGAGTACTCTACTTGGGAGATGCTCTCTCCTTTGTTTTTAGACAGGTGTTGAGTCATTTCTATAGGAGTCCAACATACTCCTTGACTCTCTTTTCCAAACTTGTCCAAAATTTTATCAACATAATTTGATTGACTTAAAACAAATCCATCTGATGTTCTTGTAATTTTAATCCCTAAAATTACATCAGCTCGACCCATGTCTTTCATATCAAACCTAGAGTTTAATATGGCCTTAGTGGACTTGACCAATTTTTCATTGCTGCCTACAATGAGTATATCATCGACATATAAACACAAAATCACATATCCGTGTTCAGTGTTTTTGATGTATATACATTTGTCACACTCGTTGATTTTGAATCCGTTTGACAACATTGCTTTGTCAAATTTCTCATGCCACTGTTTTGGCGCTTGTTTCAGACCATAGCGAGACTTGACAAGTTTACAAACTTTTCTCTCTTGTCCTAGCGCTCTTTAACCCTCAGGTTGTTCCATATATATTTCTTCCTCAAGGTCCCCATTTAAGAAAGCAGTCTTCACATCCATTTGATAAATTTCTAAATTTCGTAATGCTGCAATGGCAATTATCATTCTAATGGATGTGATCCGTGTCACAGGGGAGAATGTATCAAAGTAGTCTAGACCCTCCTTCTATCTATATCCTTTGATCACCAGTCTCGCCTTGTACTTTTCAATCGTACCGTCTACTTTCAGTTTCTTTGTAAAGATCCACTTAGACTCAAGTGGTTTACATCCATGAGGAATGTCAACTAGCTCCCATGTATGATTTTGCATAATGGAGTCTAGTTCACTTTTTATGGCTTCTTTCCATAAAGGACCTTCAACCGAGCGAATTGCTTCATCATATGTGCGAGGTCCTGCCTCAACCATAAAGGTTAGAAAGTCGGGTCCAAACGAATTCTCAACACTAGCTCTTTTGCTTCGTCTAGGTGCCTCTAAACCTGTATTCTCCTCGAATACTTCTTCTTCTTCTTGTTGAGACCTTTCGGTAAGTTCTTCGCCTATCTCTTCAGGTGAACTCGGTCTCAATTCCTCAGATTTATAAGGAAACACTTGTTCAAAGAACGAAGCAGTCGTAGACTCCATAATGGTGTCTTTGTGTGTATCAGGATTTTTTGATTCATATACGAGAAATCTATACGCAGTACTGTTCCGTGCATATCCAATAAACACACAGTCAATTGTCTTTGGTCCTATTTTCATTCTTTTAGGACCGGGAGCCATTACCTTGGCTAAACACCCCTACACTCGCAAGTGTGCGTAGGATGGCGTTCTCCCTATAAACAATTCATAAGGAGATTTATCTTTCTTCTTACGGGGTATCCGATTTAATAGATAATTAGCTGACAAGACGGCCTCCCCACACATTTCCTTTGGTAACCCTGAACTAAGCAGCATCGCATTCGTCATTTCTTTGATAGTGCGATTCTTACGTTCAGCTATACCATTCGACTGAGGCGAATAAGGTGGAGTTACTTCATGTATGATTCCCGTTTGTGCACACAGTGTCCCAAACGATTCTACATATTCACTACCACGATCACTTCGTAATCGTTTGATCTTTTTATTTAGTTGGTTTTCTACTTCCAACTTGTACATGACAAATTTCTCTATTGCTTCATCCTTGCTCTTTAGCAAGTATATTGAACAATATTTTGAGCTATCATCTATGAAAGTCACAAAATATTTATTTCCACCTCTTGTTGGAAATTACATTAAGTTTCCACAAGCTATCTTTCCCATAACCACGTCCCACATACACTCCGTTCTTTGAAAGAACGACTTTCTGAGATGCAATCACTATCTTAAATCCATGCCCATCAAGCAAGGCTCCAGATACTAAGTTCTTCCTAATGTCAGGCACATATGAGACATTAGTCAGTTCAGCTCCTTTCCTGAAGTCATCTTCAAAATCACACTACCTTTCCCCTTGACTTCTGAGGTGGCCGCATTGCCCATGTACACCTTCTCTCCAGTATCAGTTAACTTCAACTCTGAGAAGGCATTCTTGTCAGAACAGATGTGGTGGGTTGCTCCAGTAACCAGCCACCATTCCTTAGGATTGGAATCTGCCAGATTCAGCTGAGAGATAACAGCAACAGGAGATCTTCATCCACCTCGGCAACGTTCGCCTTTTTCTTCTTTTTCTGCGGCTTCTTACAGTCAGCAGCTCTGTGACCCTCTTTGTCACAGTTAAAGCACTTGCCAGCGAATTTTGGCTGCACCTTCTTCTTGATAGGCCCACTTTTGGGTCCACGTTTGCTGAAGGGCTTCTTCCCTTTGGAGCTAGCACCATGCTCCACCATGTTGGCCCTCTCAGACGGGAGCTTAGTTCTCTTATCAGAGAGTCGATTATCCTCTTCATTCTTGAGGCGAATCACTAGGTCTTCCATAGACATTTCCTTTCGCTTGTGCTTAAGGTAATTCTTGAAGTCCTTCCACTTCGAAGGCAACTTCTCAATGGCTGCAGCAACCTGGAATGGTTCATTGACCTTCATTCCTTCAGCGTTCATCTCATGAATAATCAGCTGCAGGCTTTGCATTTGACTAGTCACAGTCTTCGAATCCACCGTCTGTAATTCGAGGAAGCGCCCCACAATGTACTTCTTGGAGCTTGCATTCTCTGTTCGGTACTTCCGAGCAAGTGACTCCCAAAGCTCCTTAGCCGAGCCTTTGGTGCAGTACACCTTGTACAACACGTCATTCAGACTGTTCAGTACATAATTCTGACACAGATACTCAGCATCTTTCCATGCATTATATGCCATGAGAATTTGATGATCAGGCTCATCCTCAGCAACCTTAGGTGTCTCCTCGGTCAGATACCGGGCAAACCTTAATTGGGTGAGATAAAACTGCATCTTTGGCTGCTACGTATTGAAGTTCAGTCCATTGAACTTCTCTGGCTTTTCAGCTGCCATTACTGCAGCAGGCACTCGTGCCATAGCATTGTTTGGAACTGGACCCGCAGGTCCATTCCCGGTCGTAGCCATCACAACTGGGGTGGTCGCAGCCGACTCAGCAACATCATGAGGAGGATTCTGAAAACCCTCCATGTTCACTGACTGATTGTTTTGTCCTTGTTCAGAATTCATTGTCTACACAGAGAGGCAGATCTGTTAGTAACTTCAAATGAATAAATCTTGGTTTAAGATTATTGGAATCACAGTACTGATTTAATAGACGGATATCAATGAAGCTACTACTAATCAAACGGATATGCAATACTGATTCAATTCAACAGAATAACATAAACAGTATAAAAGTGAATTGAAACAATTGCAAACCGAAGGGTGGATCGAGTCACCTTGGACGCTGTCCTTAAACTTTGGGACTCTCTGGCAGTATGCTTCCTTTGCGTTTTTCTGTGTGTTTCTAAGTGAAGCGCAGACCCTTCCCAGGATAAAACGATCCTCGGCAACAGACTTAGCACTAAGCTTTGCCGATCGAACCTTTCTGTGTCTTTGGCTATCAAAACCGACTGACTGACTGATACGAATGAGGAGGAGAACTGTTTGCGTTTTTCTGTGTGAACCTTTCCGTGTGTTTCCGAAAATCCGAAAATAACTCAAGTTGATACAGTTTCCAAAAGGATCATAGAAGACCAAATCAAATCTGTTTTGATTTGATGTTGAGAAATCGATCAACATTCGTGTCCGCATGATGCGGGCGCGCACAAGTCAGGCCAAATCCGACGTTGTCGAGCCGATGATTTGCCCGCCCCCCCCTGGGCGGGCGCGTAGGAGTTATGAGAGACCTTTGCTTATTATCTTACCATGTAAGAAACCATGATTATATATAAACAAATAATTCTCCTCATAATGTTCAAATGTGGGATATAAGGTTTCACCCATATGAAACCCATCCACCCATCCATTCCTACCATCATCACTTGAACATGGATTTTGGTCCTACTTTGAGCATCAATTACTCATTCGATTTAACTTCGATTTTGGCAATTCCACATTTGATTCTATACCTCTCATTGCAAGGTATTTTAATCCGATTTTTATCAACTTATTTTGATGTGTTCTCCACACTCAAATTGAGTCTAAAAATGAGGCGCACCTCCATTTTCTTCACACATTCTAAACACAACTTTTTCAACAAAGATCAGTTACAAAGTTAATTTTTGGTACAAAATATAAAATTCGTCAAAATCATTTTATAGTTCGTCGTTTTATTGTATAGTTCGTCAAAATTATTTTATAGTTCGTCACTTTTCGAGCCGAAAAATGAAAAAGACGACATAATTCGTCACCAAGAAAATACACCAAAAATCAAGATTTAATCTCATCCATTCAAATCACAAGATCAAGGGCTATAATTAGTTTGTATTTTGTACAAAAAATCAACTTTGTACCTGATCCTTTTCCTGAATATAATACATGTTTTTTACAATTAAATCGTTTGGATACATTGTCAGGCACTCCTCTAGAATGTGCAGTAGCGGCTGAGTTAAGCACTCCTCTAGACAGTTCATTAATAGCGATCAAGGTTTACTCTCTTCTAAACATTGCAGAAATGATCCAGTGGGATGTGAGACACTTCTGCGACAGAAATGTTCAAGTTGGACATTCCATAGATTCGTAGAACGATGGAGATTTTGATGATGCGACGTGCTACAACTGATGAGCTTCATGCTAAGAATCTGTTAGATCTTATGGCATGTGGTCTGGCAAAACTCTGTGTAGTTGTTCAAGCTGTTGTACAAGGAAGAGTTCAAGGCAAGCAGAGGCAACTGTCCTGGAACTAGTTGAAGCAGATGAAATGTTTCCTAATTCAAATTAGACAACATAGTCAACCGACGAAGAACAAGACGGTTGCAGATGGAAGGACAGATGGAATGTTTCCTAATTCAAATTAGGCAACATGTTCAACCGACGTGGAACAAGTTAGACGCATCCGAAGTTTCCTTAATCAGATTAGGCAAGTCGGTGCTGTGACACATTGAAGATATGATGCAGATCATGATGGCGGTGGACGCAAATATACTCTTGCATATCTAAGAAGTCGGTTGAGAGATATAAGGGAAGACTTGCGCTTGAAGATAACTTGACCAAGAAGATAATCGAAGAGTTTCTTAAACGGAATTGAAGATCTATGAAGGATTATCTACAAGAGATATGCGAAAGGATTTAGGAAATATTCCCTAAAAGATTTAGGAAAGATTTCCTAAAGAGATAAGCGGTTGAAGATTGGAAATCCTATTCGTTTAGGGTTTCTACCGCTCTATATAAGGAGGGCTGATGTATTCACAATACTCGGCACTCACGGAAATATTATTCATGCTCATATTCACTGAAGGGAGGTGGAGGCAAATGGCCGGTGAACTGATCATTCTGATTAACTCACGGCGCTCGGATTCAGGTTGTTCTATGCTCAGCAGATCGATCGTAGAACAACTTGACGCTACACGCACTGTTGCTCTTCTGTGCATTTGGGAGAAGGCGCTGATTCTCGTGGAGAATCATTTTGGTGGAACTGGAGGCAAGACTCAGATCTAGGGGGAGACCTAGTTAGCGATTGGTAGTGTATTAGAGGCTCGGGCTGTTTAAGAGGGATTCTGTAAACGTAACCTCATGTACCCACAATATTCATTATTAGTGAATTGCTACCCACCTGGCTAAGGAGAGGCCCCCCAGACGTAGGCTCGTTAACGCCGAACTGGGTAACAACTTTGCGTGTCGTTTATTTTCCGCACTGCATTTATTTTTTCATAAGTTGTTCTAGAAATTGTTCTGCACTCGACCAGAACAACCTCTCAACTACCAGGGGAAGATTTCAATTAGTATCAGAGCGAATACTTAACACACAGAGTGAGATCCGAAGGTTGTTGAGATGGATTTGAGAGAAGGGCAGAACATCACACGACCTCCGTTGCTGGAAGGAAACAAGTACGGATACTGGAGGGTGCGTGTGAAGGCTTTCCTAAAGTCGCAGGATGAATCTTTTTGGGAAGCGATTTAACAAGGATGGACACATCCAATGACTGTCGATGAAGCAGGCAAGGCGGGTCCTCTCACTAAAATTCTATGGACAGTAGGGCAGAAGAATGCTGAAGCTGCAAACTCCAAAGCAATGAATGCTATTTTCTCCGGAGTTGATGGAAAGAATTTCAAGATGATATCAACCTGTAAAATTGCGAAGAAGGCTTGGGAAATATTACAAACGGCTCACGAAGGTCAAAATATCCAGAATGGAGATGGTCACGTCAAAGTTCGAAAATCTAAGAATGCAAGAGGAAGAGACTATAGCTGACTTCAACACAAGGGTTCTTGACATCTCCAATGAATCGTTTGCACTTGGAGAGCCCATGAGCAAAGAGACGCATGTTAGAAAGGTGCTGAGGTCTCTACCAAAGCGGTATGCAATGAAACCACTCGCAGTCAGGGAAGCACACGATGTGAAGATCATGAGGCTGGATGAACTGATGAGATGCCTACAGACTCATGAGATGGAGATGAATGAAGAGGAACAACGCATAAAGGTTAAAAGTGTTGGTCTAAAAACTAAAGTTTCTGATGTTAAGGATAAAGCCGGGGAGATGTCTGAACAACAGTATGCCATGTTTTCTAAGAACTTTGGGAAGTATATGAGAAGACAGTACAATAGAGGGTCTGATCCAGGTTAGTCTTCTAGCTTAAGATTCCAGAAGGATGGAAAATTTCAAAAAGAATACAAATCAGGAGACTTCAATCACGGCAACAAAGGTAAGGGGATACAATGCAGATAATGTGATGGCTTCAGACATATTCAGGCAGAATCCATCAACACACAGATGAAGAAGAATGCCTATGCTGTCAACTGGAGTGACAGTGAATCTGATTAGGAAGGTGAGTCCATCAACTTTGTAGCCCTTGCTAGCTGTGTCAACCTGGGAGGAGAACGAAGTAAAGGAGTGGAGTTAAAGTCATCCTCTGAGGATCACACACAGTACTCAAGGTGCAGTGATGATGAGGAAATCACTGAAGAAGAAATTACTAACAATTACAAGGAGTTATACCAACAGTGGCTATTTGAAGTTGAGCGAAACAAAAGCATCACAACATCCTGGCAGATCTGATAGAAGAAAAAGAAAAGCTTTGGGAAGAAGCTGCTGTCTTAGTTACTCAGAAGGTGGAACATCAACAGACAATCACTGACCTTAAAGCCCAGTTGATTGAAGTAAAAGATGAACGAGCTAAACTTGTTACACAAAAGGACGAGTTACTAGCAGTTGTATCAACGCTGAAGATTCAGATTGAAAAGAGCCAAGGCAAACATCCAGGACTAATTGATGATGTACAAGAGGGGGAATGTTGCCCTAAGACGAGGAGAGGTAATCCTTCTCAATGCTATAGATGCCTTGAAATGTGAAATTAAGACAGATAAACTTGTTCATGCCGAGACACTAGATGAGCTAAACAACCTGAAGAAATATGTCAAGATGCTTAATTCGGGCACTAAAAATCTAGACTTTATTCTGGGAGCTCAGAGGACGAATGGCGGTAACAAAGGGCTAGGGTTAACTGGTGCATCTGGTTCCAGAAAGACAACGTTTGTAAAAGCTGAACCACGATCGCACATTGCACCAGCTGAGCATCATACCCAAAGAGAAGCAACCTGGTATCCCTCAAGAAGGCAAGACAAACGAAGGTGCTTTTACTGCAACCGAGTGGGACACATCAAATCCAGATGTCAGGAATTCCAAAGATTTCTCGGAAAGATGGATCAAGTGCCGAAACCACTGGTGCATCAAGCCTGGAGAGTTAAGCAAAGGAGTGAAGTATGCCACGTTGCTTTCAGTTCCACTAGTCATCAGAAGAAGGAAAGGTGGTACTTTGACAGTGGCTGTTCTAGACACATGACTGGCAATCCTGAGTTTCTGACCAACGTAGAGGAGTTCAATGGGAAGTCAAATGTAACGTTTGGAGATGGAGTAGAAGGCAGAGTGCTTGGAAGAGGAACTTTGAATGTTCAAGGCCTACCCAGATTGAAAGAAGTCCTTTTTGTCAAAGGATTGCAGGTGACTCTTATCAGCATAAGTCAGTTGTGTGACGGAGAGCATCATGTTCAGTTCACGCAGGATGAGTGTGTTGTGCTGAACAACAAGAATGAACCAGTACTCACTGGAAGAAGATCCTCAAACAACTGCTACTTACTGAATCTTGGTCGACCCACTACTGAAACAACATGCCTGTTAAGCAAAACTGAAGAGATGAATATGTGGCATCAGCGGATGGGACATCTGAATCTAAGGACACTAAAGAAGGTTTCCGTGGCCTTCCGAAAGTACAAGGCGATCTGAGTATCATCTGCGGAGATTGCCAGATTGGGAAGCATATCAAAGTCCCTCTCAAAGGCACCACCCAGATCAACATGACGAGACCCCTGGAATTGTTACATATATATCTGATGGGGCCTATGCAAGTGGAGAGCCATTCTGGAAAAAGGTACGTGCTAGTCTGTGCTGATGACTACTCTCGCTTTACTTGGTCAAACTTTCTGCGAGACAAATCAGAGGCTGCTCAAGTATTTGTTCAGCTGTATATCCGACTGGAGCGAGAAAGGGAAGATAAAGGAGAACACTTAGTGGCTATGAGAAGTGACCATGGAAAGGAGTTTGAGAACAATACACCTGCTGAATTCTGCACACAAAGAGGAATAGCTCAACATTTCTCATCCCCAGTTACACCACAACAGAATGGAGTTGTCGAATGGAAGAATCGGACTATTCAGGAGATGGCTCGGGTGATGATCCATGCAAAGCGAGTACCATTGAAGTTTTGGGCTGAAGCGATGAATATGGCGTGCTATGTCATAAATACAATGACAATTCAGACTGGCACTGAAAAAACTTGCTATGAGCTGTGGAAAGGAAAGAAGCCGACAGTGAAGTACTTTCTTATCTTTGGAAGTCAATGCTACATTCTCAGAGATCGGGAGTATCTGCAGATGCTGGACCCTCAAAGTGATGAAGGGATCTTTCTAGGTTACTCTACTAACAGCCGTGCGTACCGAGTCTACAATAAGCGCACTGGAGTCATTATGGAATCTATCAATGTTATTGTGCGAGATGTTGTGCCAAACGCTCATGAGACAAGTACGACAGATGATGATGCTGTCACAACTCACCCTGCACAACCTGCTACCCTCGGTGCACACACAGAGGTTGTTCCGGATAACGAGTCAAAACATCTTGCTAAAGACGATGACCAGACAGACGAGGAAGCTGACGCGGAGACTTCTCCTACTCCTTCTCGGGCCCTTCAACCTTCGAGAACTATTGAGAAAATCATCCTATTACTAAGGTGATCGGTGAACTGACTAAAGGTATGAGGAATCGAGGTAAAGAAGTTAACTTTCGAGAATTTGCTGGTTTTCAGCGAAGAGCTTGGTGAATTTCAGCGAAACGATGTTTGGGATCTTGTTCCGCGACCCGATGATGTGAATGTTATTGGAAAAAAGTGGATTTTCAAGAACAAGTCTGGTGAACACGGGAACATCACTAGAAATAAGGCGAGACTTGTTGCTCAAGGCTATACTCAGATTGAAGGAGTAGATTTTGATGAGACTTTTTCCCCGGTTGCTCGTCTAGAAGCCATACGACTACTATTGGCCCTTGCTTGTTATCTGAAGTTCAAGTTGTTCCAGATGGACGTTAAGAGTGCTTTTCTGAATGGGCTGCTGAATGAAGAAGTGTATGTGGCACAACCGAAAGGATTCGAAGATCCTCACCCTCCTGATCATGTGTATCGCACGAAGAAAGCTCTTTATGGTCTGAAACAGGCGCCCAGAGCATGGTACGAGCGGCTTACTGAATTCATAATCAACCATGGCTATGTGCGAGGGGAGTAGACAAGATGCTTTTCGTAAAACACACAAGGTCAGACTTTGTCATTGCTCAAATTTATGTGGATGACATTGTGTTCGGCTCTAGCAATCAGAAGATGGTGGACAAGTTTGTCGAACAAATGCAGAGCGAATTCAAGATGAGCATGGTAGGAGAGATGTGTTACTTCCTTGGATTACAAAGTAAGTAGAAGGCTGACAGTATCTTTATATCCCAAAGCAAATATGCTAGGAAATTGATCAAGAAGTTTGATCAGGAGAAAGCAACATATAAGAGAACCCCCGTTGCAACTCATGTGAAGATCACCAAGGATGAAGCAGGCACAAGAAGTATGATAGGAAGCTTACTATACCTGATGGCCAGTAAACTGGACAGTTCCCATGCAGTTGGAGTTTGTGCGAGATATCAAGCTAATCCCAAGGAGAGCCACCTGATGAATGTGAAGAGAATTATCAAATATATATGTGGAACATCAGACTATGGATTGTGGTACACTAAGGATACTAATTCTTGTTTGGTAGGCTACTGCGATGCGGATTGGATTGGGAATGCAGAAGATCGCAAAAGCACATCTGGAGGATGCTTCTTTCTAGGAAACAATCTGTTGTCATGGTTCAGCAAGAAGCAGAACATCATATCTCTATCCACGGCTGAAGCAGAATATATTGCCGCAGGAAGTTGTTGTACACAGATGTTGTGGATGAAGCAGATGCTGGAAGAATACGGAGTAAAACAAGATATGATGACACTCTAATGTGACAACATGAGCGCAATCAGCATATCCAAGAATCCTGTTTAACACTCCAGAACAAAGCATATCGATATCAGGCATCACTTCATTCGAGAGCTAGTGGAGAAAAAGATAATTACTTTGGCGCACGTATCCACTGAGAAGCAGCTAGCATACATCTTCACCAAAGCCTTGGACAACGTACAGTTCGAGACACTTAGATCCTCACTGGGTCTGTGTGTCATTGACAACTAAGTTGTTCCTGTACAAGTTGGTCAACCGAAGCTTAAACGAGATATGTGTTAAGGGCTGATGTGGAAGGAAGGTAGAAAGTATTCAAGTACTGGTACAAAAAGAAACGGTCGGACAAAGAACCTGCAAAGAAGACTGTACAAACGAGGTAATCAAAAATTCTCTAAATCTGTTAATGTGCGTTGCACTGTTGTGCCAAGTGGATCTATGAAGGATTTGAAGAATATGAGGAAGTCCAACTACTAGCTCCTGGTGATGAAATCTCTGCTCTCTCTACTAACAATTTTATCTTTTTGTTGAACTCTAGTTTTATTGTCGAACTATTGCTACTGTTTTGTACTCCCTTGTCAATTTGTGGCAAAAAGGGGGAGTAGTTTTGGAGTTTGAAAGCTCCTTAAAAGATTCATATGTGCTAGTTGTTAGACATGTTTTGGAGTTTGAAATATCCTTAAAAGATTCGTGTGTGCTTGAAATTTTCGAAGTTTGAAATCTCCTCAAAGATTCGTTTGGTAGCAATTAGTTGGTAGCATAACTTGGGAGTTTGAAACCTCTTTCAAAGATTCAACAGTAATAGTACTACAGGTAATAGTATTGCCAAAAATGTCAAAGGGGAGATTGTTAGATCCTATGGCATGTGGTTTGGCAAAACTCTGCGTAGTTGTTCAAGCTGTTGTACAAGGAAGAGTTCAAGGCAAGCAGAGGCAACTGTCCTGGAACAAGTTGAAGCAGATGGAATGTTTCCTAATTCAGATTAGGCAACATAGTCAACCAACGAAGAACAAGACGGTTGCAGATGGAAGGACAGATGTAATATTTCCTAATTCAGATGTAAAAATCCTATTTGTTTAGGGTTTCTACCGCTCTATTTAAGGAAGGCTGATGCATTCACAATACTCAGCACTCACAGAGATATTATTCACGCTCAAATTCACTGAAGGGAGGTGGAGGCAAACGGCCGGTGAACTGATCATTCCGATTAACTCACGGCGCTCGGATTCAGGCTGTTCTATGCTCAGCAGATCGATCGTAGAACAACTTGACGCTACACGCACTATTGCTCTTCTGCACATTCGGGAGAAGACGCTGATTCTCGTGGAGAATCATTCTGGTGGAATCAGAGGCGAGGCTCGGATCTAGGGAAGACCTAGTTATCGAATGCTAGAGTATTAGAGGCTCGGGCTAATTAAGAGGGATTCTGTAAACGTAAGCTCCTGTACACGCAATATTCATTATTAGTGAATTGTTATCCACTGGGCTGAGGAGAAGCCCCCCATATGTAGGCTCGTTAACTCCGAACCGGGTAACAACTTTGTGTGTCGTTTATTTTCCGCACTGCATTTATTTTTGCATAAGTTGTTCTAGAAATTATTCTGCACTCGACCAATTACATTTTGAAAGTTACTGTGTTTTTTTGGATAGGGTACACACATGAACTCTTTGTTGTGTGTACCATAATTTGATGTTGGCTTATATTCAGATTTGTATTGCTATTTCTGGATTAAAAATAAATTGATGTTTAGCCTTATTCTCTTATAAGCGGCAATTCATTCTTTTAATATTCTAAGCATATGTTCTTTTATACGACAATGGATTGTTCAATGTTGTAAGAGTAAGTCATTTTATGCAACAAGTTTTCAAAAATATGTTTAGTGTAAAATGTAGCATATGTCGTTAAGGATTAGACCTCGTTCCATTGTTGAATGGACTAACCGAAAGAAATGCTGCATAAGTACTACCTTTTATGTGACCGGTCTTTAGTTTCTATGTCGCACGAACTTTACGCTACAAGGCATTTGTTACAATTTTTATGCGACGCAATGTGTCCCATAAACGAAACTATATGCGACAAACTTGGCGCTTTATGCGACGAAAAAAAACATGCCCTAAGATGTTTTCTGGTGTAGTGGACCAAACATAAAGTTTGAAATACTGTTGTCTTATCCAAGATGAGATCTAGATAGTGTTCGAACTAAGGCTTGAACAGTAATCCAACAGTAAGTTAAATAGAACAATGCTGGCACACACGGAGTAATACCCAGTTCGGCAACAGCCTACTATGGGGGGCTTCCCACGCCCTAACGGGTAGCAAATCTTTATTTAAAAGTATAGATCTACATATGGTCTTACACTTACAATCTCCCTAAGGTAAATGCCTAGCCTCTATCACTTCTTCATTCAGATTTGCAATCTCGGCTTCCCCTCGATCCCCTGAGTTCGAGACTCCCTCCCGAACTAACTCGAACTTCTCCCGAAGCTCGGACGCCTTTTCCCAAATGAAAATGGTAGCTATGTGTGTGTAGCGGTTAGTTCAAGCATGAACAGTCTGATCAGCACACTGAACAGACTGCTTCTTCGCTGTTGATTCTCCGGTGTGGAAAACTCAACTGGCCGTCGCTCCTCCTCTTCTACTCAATATCTCTCGTGTGTAATTTCTCCAAAAGCGATTGATCCGATCAGGAAACCCTAGCCCTGTTTATATAGTGTCCGACAAGATCCTCATCGGTTAGAGTATCCAATCTCGAATAAATAGTTTCCACGCTTGCAAATCTTTTATCTTCGAGAATCTGTTGAATATCTGGTTGATAAACTTGGCTTCTAAATCATATTCCTTGAATATCACGCCATGCAATCTGATCTTCAACCGCCTCAAATCTGTACCTGATTTCAATCAGCATATCTTCGGCATTTAGAAAAATCCCAGATTTGGAAACTTCTTATCTTCAGTTTTGCACTGTATGCGAGTTCTAGGATGCGGTTGAACATTGCTTGAACACTCTAAAAACGTTTTGCCAAAACCATGCCATACGTAGGAACATCAATCTCCCCCTTGGCATTTTTGGCAAAACCAGATCATTTAGTTCTAACTATCTAGACTTCATAGACAATTGAGGGAAACAAACATCCTCCTCAAATTACTCCCCATTTTTGCCACAAAATTGGCAAGGAGGGTTCAAGCATTGTCCTAACAGGAAAGAAACAGTACAGGAAGAAAAAGGTTCAAAAAGCAGATTCAAGTCAAAGTATTGTAGCATGGACATTCAAGTGGAGGAGTCTTCATCAGAGGCCACCACATCTTCATCAGCTGCTTCATCTTCATCATCGCTAGGATATCTCAGTGCACGCACCAACCTAGCGATTCTCTTCCTCTGCTCCTGTTCCGCCTCTAGAATGATCTCTAATTCCTTCAGCAGCTGTCCTCGTTCTGCTCGGGGTATCTTCTCACCAGCAGCAGGTCTCCTCATAGAAGACTCAGGAGCGTCCTTCCTCTTCAGCCCGGTGTCCTTCAGGTCGTTCACATGGCGACCCTTAAATAGTTTGTGATCAACAGTTAGCTTCAGAGGAGCTTTCGAGAGACTGTCCTGAGACGTCTTCAGCTCTGGATGTTGATAAATTATCAGCTCATAAATGAGGGAAGGAAACACAATCTGGTGCAGAGATTTGGCAGAGGTGGCATGCTCAGTAATTTGTTGGAACATAAGTCGTCCCATGTTTAAGTTCATTTTGTTCCCAATTTGGTAGAGCAGCTGCCCCATATCCTTGCTGACTGAGGTTCAGTGAGATGTCAGCTTCCAGTTGACTATGGCGATGAAGAACATCATTGAGTAGAAGGTGGTCAAGTCTGCGATAGGGATGCCGATGTCTCCCTAGAAGGGGTAAGAACCAGCAGTTATGCAGCTGGCAATCTTGTCGAAATCACTTGCCTCTTCATCCACCGCAAAGTCATTCATTGCATAATACACATTGATTATCTCAAGGTCAAGCACAAACTTCTTCCCTCGCACATAAACCACTCCATAGTTTGTGTCGCCAATAACGCCAAACTGTTTAGGCAAGTTGGCAATAGCCTCACGCACCAGCTGTTCATTGAATGGCTTACTTTTTGTCAGTGTCCAATACAGATCCGTCTCTTTCAAAAAATGTACTACCTCCTTTCCCTTGTATCGTTTCTCATCGATCAGCCTTTCTGGAATGATTTTTCTCTTTTGGGCTGCGTTCCATTTGTCAGCAGCTTCCTTGCAAGCAAACCACACACCACCTTTAGTAAAACCAACTGGAACACCACTTGAAGCAGGGGATGGAAACCTCGCTTCCTCTTCTTAGACGTGCTGGCTCCCCCTGCATCTGGGCTTCCTCCAACCTGCTTGGGGGAGTCTTGGATAAGGATTCCTGAATGATCACTTTCTTCTTAGGCCTCTTCTTTTATACTTTGTTCAGCTCCGATAGAGGAACAGAGTCCTGATCATCTTCCTGTGGATGTCTGCCTTAGGCTCTGGTTGATCTGCCTCTTGCATCTGCACATCTTCGTTTTCCAGTTGTTCCACCACCTTTTGAACCTATGGTTCAACATTAACTTGCTCACCAACTTGCTTTGTCTCTGTCTTCTGGTCAGACACATCTCCTTCTTTACCCACAACTTTCTCTGTTTTCGATACCTTTTCAGTATTTCTACCTTCCTGATTAATAGGCCCTTCCTTATACAGATCTTGGACAACCTCATCAATCTCCTTATACATGTCATCTAGCTCATCATCTTTCTCATAAGGGTCTGATTCTTTTAATCCATCGCCTTTTTACTGGCTCTGCTTCTTGTCATCTGCCTCCTTAGGGGCAACTTCATCTCATGACTGCTCTGTTTTGTTCACCACCTCAGTACTTTCTGTTGCAATGTCTTCCTCAGACTCTTCACTCAACACCAACTTCCTTTTTCCAGAACTCTCTACAGATCTATCATTCTCAGAGTCTGATGTAGTGGTCATCCACTCCCGGACAGCACTAATTTTTGCTGCATATACTTTCTGGGAGTATCACTTCTTTGAACAACAACCTTCCTTCGAAGCCGTTGCTTCTTTAACACAAAACCAGTTGCATGCAATTTTTCTTTCAACAGCTTCTTCCTATCTGCATTCCCAACTTTAACTACACCAGTGTCAACTTCTTTCAACAAGTTAGGTCTGTTCTCAACAGCCTCAGCCCTACTGGCTTCACCTTCTTTTATAACATCAACAACACTCGATTTCCTACTATCATCATCATGTGACATCTTCACAGATCCATCCACTAATTTCTCTCCCTTATCATCATCCGTTACCTTCACACTATTCTTTGAAGTTTGGTAATAAGTAAGTAATGCATGAATTAGGATAAATCTAGTCCCACAATCTCACTTTCATATTTGAAGTTTTTACTTGGATTGTGTGTGCACACCCTTAAAAAGCATTGTTCGGGACGAACAACTAAAAGTGTGGGGTGATCTGATGGACCATAATTGTATGAATCATAAACACAGTTAAACCCATAAAATTAGACTCTTTGTCTATTTAACTTTTGCTTGTTAGTTCCGATATTTATCTATAGGGTATTCTGAAGTCTAGAGAAAATACAGGCTAAGGAGGAGTTTTAAAGCTGAAAATGGATTACAAGACACTCGAGGCCACAATCAGATTCCGACTGTACAACTTTCATGGAACCGACTTGGAATCATTCAAATATGCTAGAACAGTCGGCGTTTGGACAAGAACGCAATGCAAAGGCACCAAGCCCGGTAAAAGCCAAACTAGGGCAATTTCGACCGTTTTGGGATTTCGACCATGTTCCAAGCAGAATTTGGCTTAGGTTCCTTCTTGAGATCATCTTAGAATGACATTTTCATTCAGAATACACTCTCCAAAATCCAAGAAGCTCCGGCCAAAGCTCCGGTCAGATTCCGGTCAAACCGATGGCTTTTGAGAAACAAATATCTTCCGATGGCTTTTTGAGTGGTGACTCACCCCGATGGCTTTTGCTCTCCTCTTGCCATGTGTTGTGATCTCCTCCACATCTCCTCTCCTCCTTTGCCAAGTGTATGGCTCATATCCATCCTCCATGCCTATAAATTGAGCTCATCTCCTCCTCATTCAAATCATCCCTTCATCATCCTCATTCAATCCCAACATCCATAGTTCTTGTAGTGAGAGAAGCTCTCTAGATTCTACAACACAATCCTTGTAATACTTTCGCTTTGAATCAAAACTCCTGTTTGTTCTTGAGTATTTGAACTAGTTCCTGAGTTTACTCCTGTCAGTTCTTGAGTATTCTCCTTTTACTTTTCCTGTCTTTCAAAACCTTTACTTTTCAAGTACTTAGCTATGATGTCATGTTCCATGGATATTCGTAGCTAAACCCTTCATTCGGTTGAAGGGGTGTACTAGTATCATACAATGTTTTAGACCCTTCTCTTAAATGCCTCTATGTGTTCAAAACTTGTTCTATGTGCCACATATTAGGTTAGAACTTCCAAGGTTGAGTGGATGCTTTAATGGGCAAAACTCTTCCGTGGGGTTCGTGAACATACTCGGGTAAGTGGATGCTTTAACGGGCAAAGCTTATCTGAGGAGTTCGACCTCTTTCAAAAACCATTTGGTTGATCGTAACTGAAGATCAAATGGATGCACATAAGGCTAAGATACTTCGAAAGGAGGAATTAGTCTAAGTAGAACAAGTGTTCTAAATGATGTTGCAAGTCATGTGCTAGAAATAGCCTTGATTCATCTTTGAACACATAGTATGATCATTAGAGGTCAATGATAAACAGACTATGATACAAGGCCTCTGATACCAAATCCTTCCTTCAATTGCAATATCACATGTTACTTTACTTTCAGTACCATATCAACTGCTTACTTTCAGCACTTTAATTTCTGCAAGTCTTGTCCTTCAAGCACTTTAATTTCCGCAAGTCTTGTCCTTCAAGCACTTTAATTTCCGCAAGTCTTGTCCTTCAAGCACTTTACTTTTCAGTATTTACTTTCAGTCATTTACTTTCCAGTACTAAAATCACAACCAACCCACGCTACTCTCTGTACTAAAACCACAACCAACCCCAAACTGTCCAACTTTAAGAACAACTTTTCACCTGACTCCCTTGGGTTCGACCCCTACTTACCCTTTACTACCCACTAGTAGAGTGCGAGTAGCGGAGATATAAATTTATTTTGCACAGAGACATTGCACCTTAACGACAGTGCAGTGCGCTCCGTCAGTAGCCACCCAATTTTCGTGTTAACTAAGCTCGACTCATTTAACAAATTTAATTAACATTAAAACTAAAGAAATCTGGGTTGTTGGCTGCGTTTAGGCTACCACTATATCTGATGTTTTTTTTTCTTTTGCTGCTGAGAACTCTTCCGCATGATTAATTTCTACCTGAAATGGCATTAATTCACTGGTAATTCGTTGGCAATTGCATGAAACGTGGCTGAAACCGCCTGGTAACTTCTGAAACTGCCCGAAAACCGTCCGCGTAACCACCACCGATTGTTGGTATTTGTCCAGCAACTCCAGCGCTCCCGTCGTGTTCCGCTGTGGCAATCTTCTCGGCATCTGAATATGTAACAGACTATGCGGCAGAGCAGTTCGAGCCGGATGCAAGGAGGTGCGCAAAGGAGGTGACCATTGCGAAATTGGAGAGGATAGGAGACAGAGCAACAAAGGGCTGGTGCAATACCAGAGCAGACATTGCAAAAAGCTGGACCACAGCGAGTTGTCGCACACAAAAGCAAATAGTAATAGCCCAGTAGAGAGTATAAGTTATGCATTGTATTGAATCTATTTTCATCGATGAACAATTAACAAATTATCCCCATTCGCTTCACCATCGCCTGCCTGCTCGTGTCTACATCGCACAGCGCTACCCGCGTCTCGATTTTGGACTTGATCTTGGAACTATCTTAATGATGAGTTTCATCGTCTCGGTCGATTCGCGGCTCAATTCTTTGAAACATTTGGATCTGTATTCGAGCGTTGCGGGAGAATGATTTGTTGACCCTAAGGGTTGCTAACCTTGTTTATGTGGAGGATGATGTGGCATAAATATGATGACTCAATTGGTGTATTTAATGTCTAATTTAACTGTTGGCTAATCCCAACAAATGAGACAATAAATGTACAAGCATTAAAATAATAACCGGCTTCTATATCCTCGTAACATTTATTGTTTTAAAACTTTAACAAATTCAAATTAACTTGAATTAACAAACCAATAATTTGACTTTTCGTATACAAAAGAAAATCAGGACATGGAAAAAAACAATGGACACGATAAACGATAAAGAAACAAAGATACATCACCCTAACTTCAAATTAGTATAAATTTAAATTTTGTCCACCTCTTAAACTCATACAAAGAAATTGCAACAGACCCTCCCACTTTCATCACACTCTGCTCATTATCCGGTCTTTATTTAATTCTTCTGTTTTTAAAAGTATATACCATCTTCTTCTTTTTCTCAGCGATACTGATCAATTATTCAGTTTCTCAAACATATAATATTATAGATTTGAAAATAAAAGATAATATTGAAACTTAAGATATGCAATAATTGATTTCCATAGTTTTTCCGGGTTAATATAAATTACTAATTTTTATTGATAATGATCAAACACCTCATCAGCAGATCGAAAAACATTTCTACGTGTGGTGAAATATTTTTTTCGCCAACAATCATATTCAAATCGAATGCTCATGGATGATCCATCTGTTATGCATAGAAAATTTATTAACTACAAAATGATATTTATATGATGCACTCATAAGAAGTATAAATTGTCGTGAAATTTGATATTTTGATCTCATTTTGAGCAGGTAGTATGTATATATAGCATTGAGGTTTCGCCATAACATAACAATGTTTATCGTACCTCGTACGTGTCTATATTCAACTATTTTTATTCTTCTTTTTTTGATGAACTATTTTCATTCTTCAAACATATAGTATTTTTTTCGGGGACACCCTATAAAGCTTCAACTGAATGCCTAATTTGAATAGAGGTGACATCCGTTTATTTCTTTGTCCTGTCCATTTTTTTCATGGACTCATTTTGTCCTATATAAAAAAGTCAGATTATTGGTCTTTTAATACAAGTTAATTTGAACTTGTCTAGTTTTAAAACAATAAATGTTAGGAGAGAGTAGGGGTTATTGTATCCAGTGGCGGATCCAGAGCTTCGTGTGAGGGGGGTCCCAAATTTTTTTTTGATGAATAAGGGTATATATGTTGTATTCGGAATTTTTTTTTCTTCTATATATATATTCCTTATATTTGATGATATAAGCTATTTTCTAATAAAATTCAAAGTTTGAATTCATATAAAGTTCATTGACGATCTAACTTTGAGAGGTCATAGAAGACACGTCGATTACCCTATAAGATCGAGATATATATCATTGGAGAGATAATTTGACGGCCTACGACTCTTCAATTGATATCCAGATATCAATCAGACGTTTAAGCAACCAAAAACATAAGTAAAGTAAGAACGCATAACAAGTGTACATAGTCAATCACATGTAACCTTAACAACTTTAACATATAACAGGTAGACTGAGCACCACTTGAGAAATCAATCACCTTGCGCATGAAGCTGACGATAAGGGCTACAATTTCTATTCTTACATCTAGACACAAGTCTAATGTTAAGGTGACTTAAAACTAAGTCGAAACATGCCATATGTTTGAAGTCCGCTAATGATTAGCCAATCTTTTGAAGCTCATAGAGACATCATCCGGTGTCCGTTGAAGATGATCTATATATTGATAGAAAGCTAATTGAATTTTCTATAACTTTCATGTTAAATGCAAGATGAATTTCGGAGGTTAAGATGATAAAAACAACGATCAAAGATAGATGATTAGTTGAAATTTGCCGAAATTGAGGGGATTCGAGCCAATCTTCTGAAGCTCATAGAGGCGCGATCTGGTGTCCGTTGAACATGATCCAAATATGTATAGAAACCTAATAGAATGTTCTATAACTTTCATGTTTACTTAAAGATGAATTTTGGAGTTTAAGCTGTTAAAAACAGCGACCAAAACTAGATGTTTGATTGAAGTTTGCCGAAATCAAGGGGGTCCGAGCCAACTTTCGGAAGCTCATAGAGACGTTATGCATTGTCGGTTGAAGATGATCTATATATGGATAGAAAGCTTATTGAATATTCTATAACTTTCATGTTTACTCCGAGATGAAATTAGAAGGTTAAGCTTAGAAAAAGAACAACCAAAGATAGGTGTTTAATCAAAAAAATTCAAAAAAAAAATTTGTTCAAAGTTGAGAGGGGTCCTGGGACCCCCCAGGACCCGGCTGCATCCGCCACTGATTGTATCCATGTATATTTATTGGGATTAAAGCCAATAATTAGATGCTGATATATTAATTACATTAAATCTCTGTCACATCACCCTCCACCTAAGCAAGGTTAGCAACCCAATGGGTCAATGAATCATTCTCCAGTGTTGCGAGCTACTCCTCGACATCTCGGTATTTTGGACGCATCGTTTCGGTTGACCTCCCGACTCACGGAATCCGTTTCGACTGATACGCTGGGATCAATTCTGTCATCATCCGCTACAGTTTATAATGCTGCCATCAATGTTGGTGATGCGGAGAAGGGGCAATGAAATTTGATTGGGTTTCAATTTCAATTTGATGTGGAGATGGACGCGGTGAAACTTAGGCGGATGTGGTTGCTGCGTCAATAATGGTGGACGACATCCATTATTTCAATTTATTTATTTAATTATTTCTTTGGTTGCAGAGAAAGACGTTAGCATGAAACCCTAATGGTTCAAACTTCAAACTTCAAATTTCATGTGAATTGAAATGGGTTTTGGTTCAATTCGGGCTGGTCCAACTAGAATCAATTTGATTCGATTCATGTGGATTTCAATTTTTTTTTGCTGAAATGAACAGATTGGTCCAGTTCAGATGGAGTTGTGGTTCAGTTCGAAACAAATCGGTTGCGGCTCAATTTAGATCGAATCAATATGGTTTAGTTAGAATCTGATATAGTTCGGTTTATTGTGGGAATTTGTTCAATGTGGTCCATTTGGTTATTGTGTTCAATTGAAGCAGGTTTAATTAAAGTGAATTTGGCAAGTTTAGTTCTGTGATTCAATTAAAATGAATTGAACCAGTTTGGTTATACAGTCTAGTTCATTTTTTTGATTCAGTTACACTTAATTAATTAAATCTATTTTGATTTAATTAAATGTGAAGTGTACCTCTGAAAACTAAAGTGTACATGCATATATGACATATGATTTATTTTGGGGCCACACTTAGGGTGTATTAATTGAAGCATAATCGTCGCAAAAGTGACCTCTTATGTGTAGATTAATACATGATGAGTGTTGGAAAGGTGTATGCTTGTAATTTATATAGGTCTTATCTAATATGGTTACATGCATGCCTGTGGTAATGACATGTGATAATTGTAAGGATTCACTTGATGTGAGTATATAAGGACATCAAAAGATTACTTTTTTATTTGACATCACTTATTATCAATGTTGATTACTACAACAAGAGTACCACTTACAGTTAATAGTACTATTCAAAGATTTGCTATTAATGTTGTGCTAGGTATCTTGATATGTCATATTTATTTATTTTATTTGAGCATGAAAAAGCTAACTTATGTCTTGTTCTCTTTCAGCTTACATGTATGCCACTTCAGTTGCTGCAAGTCTCAACAATATCCCGATGCTTAATGGGACAAACTTTAAGGAGTGGAAAGAAAATATTTAGACTTTCTTGGGCAGCATGGATCTTGACTAATTAGCATTGCTAGAGCCGAAGCCGATTCATCTCACTAATTCAAGAAGTGCATTTGATCGTAATCATTTGCGAACATGGGAGCGTTCTAACAGGCTGAGTCTGATGATTATTTGTCGCGGCATTCCAGAGGCTTTCAGGGGTATAGTGCCTGATGAGATTTCCAGTGCCAAATATTACTTTATGGAATTTGAAAAGCGTTTTGTTGAAAACAATAAGACGAAAACAAGTGAGCTTTTAGCAAACTTGATTTCAATAAAGTACTCTGGCAAGAGTAATGTTAGGGAGCATATTATGGACATGTTTCAACTTGCTTTAAAACTAAAGGCCTTAAAGCTCGAGTTATCTGAGAAACTACTCGTGCATTTGGTGTTAATCTCTAATCCTTCAAAGTACAGTCAGTTTAGGATTTCTTATAACTGTCAGAGGGAGAAGTGGACTCTCAATAAGCTCATTTCGTTTTGTGTGGAAGAAGAGGAGATGTTGAAGAGTGATAAAGCTGCTAATTCTAAGGCTCTAGTTTTCAATACTCACGTTACATGTCATTTCTGTGAGGAAACTGGACATGTGAAGAAGAAATGTCCCAAGTGGGCTAAGTATATCGCTTGGCGGGTCAAAAGAGGATTGTCTGAGCTGCCGATGACCTATTGACGTTGAAAGACGCATCTATTTGAGTAATTGTCATGCAGTGGAGGAGGCAGTAAGGAGTTTCAGATTATTAGTATTTGGTTTTTTTATTGCACTTAATAAATATTTTTGTTGTATCGTCTTTGGATGAAATTTAATTTATATTTCCAAATTGATCAAATTCAATTATTCTTGTTCATTTGATTGACCCCACTATTAAGTTAATTTTTTGGGCGAGAGTCGAACATTCTTTTGAGGATATTGAGTTTGAGGGGAGAAATCATGTTTGAAATATTGTTCAACCCAGATTGAGAATCAGAACACAATTTCTGAAGTACAAACTCAACAACCTCTTAAAATGTATAAATAAGGAAGTCCATTTATGGGTTCATGGAAGTTTCTCGTCAGTGGTACCTTAAGTGATAGTCTTGTATGATTATGAAACAAACTCAATGACGAATGAATGTATCACAAATTCAGTGGAAGTAAATTCAGTTTCTTACACCCCAATCATTCAAGGAGATAATTTTAGTTTTAGTTAATGCCTTGAAAATACTCTGGAAATTCAAGAAATATAAAAAATTTCTTATACTTTGGCTATAGGGAGTTTTATGTATATTTAAGGTATGTCGGTGTTCGTTGATTGCGTACATTGTTGGTAAGTGAGGCAGATAATAAGCAATCCATGAGTGGCACTGGTAGCAGTCAAGAAAACGGTTGGGTTCTTAAAGAAAACAAGATATTACATGCTCACATATAGGAAATCAGATCGGTAGGAAATCATTGTGTATTCCGATTACGATTTCAGAGGATACCTATTTGGTAAAAGATCCACGTCATGTTGTGAGGCATCTAATTAAGGAATATGACTACGAATCTTTGTCACAAGACTGCACTTTATATAAGGTATTGAAAGACCAGTTAGGATAATGTGACAGTCGGTCGATATTATATTCCATTAAAGTACAGAGTGGTCAGATTTCCATAGAGTACTTTGAGACAAAACTCCATGATTAGCACCCAAGGTCTTTCACTAGCGTACTGCTTATATGGGTGTAATCAAATTTGAGAATATCCAGATTTATTGGGAGTTTGTGTTACGAATATGTTTTGCTCTATGTTGTATATGGACTTTATACATTTTAAGTTCTGCAGAAATGAAGTGTACATTGCACCCTGTTATATTTTGATTTAATGATTGATCTCCATAATGTTAAGGTGACCAGTTGGAAATAGACATGTGTAGATCACAGTTCATGTAATTTCCATGCTACACATCCATGACTAATCTGTGTCATTTGATTATGCTGATATACGTGACAAGTTCGGTCCCGTAACAATTAATGCTACGAATGCTGGCTTGATCCTATGTCAATATAATTGATGGACGAGATTGTTTAAGGTATATTCTAAATTATAGCAAATTTTGAGCTCATAAGGTTACACATCTTATTTGTTTTAAATTTACATGTATGATCCAGTGGGAGATTGTTAGATTATTTTATATAATCTAATGTTGGGATCATAATATAAATATTATATGAGGTGTATGGTATCATTATTTATAAGTCACATATTAAAGTGATCTGTTATACATGTGACTTTTCAGTATAATTAAAGTTATGATCATGGAATTATGATATGTGTAGATACCTGTTTAATAATAACATTTCTTTTCAGTGGAAGGACTCGTAATTATCACAAAGTATGGCGGTTATGTACAACCAGTGTTCTAAAAATCCCCGCCCAGACTCGCTTAGGCCCCGCCTATAAGGTGAAATTTACGAATCCACCCGATTAATCGATCCGCCAAGTCGCCGCCTAGACCCGCCTAAGCGTTAACCAGATAACCAACTTTTTGATCAAAATGAAAAAATTCCTTTATTTTTACATAGTTTACATATGTTTGTATATCATTTTAATATTTAATAAACTATTAAAATATCTTTATTATCATATTGTTTTTATATATAATAAAATATATACCATAATAATATTTATATGATTATTAATTATTTAAAATATTAAAAAAAACAAAATTGTAAAATCGATTAATCGATTAATCCCCGCCTAGGCCCCGATTAATCTTCAAGGACCCTTTCCGCCCGACTAGCGCCTAGCGATTTTTAACCTTGTGTACAACGCTATATTAAAGGGTAGTGGTGCCCGGTCTTACGTGGTATCTCAGTTTACTTCTCTCTCAAAAGTTCAATGAGGAAAGGGTACTGCGGAAAGACTAGAAGATCCACTGCCGGTGACAACCAGAAGAGTTCAGAGTCATCAACGGAGATTTGATTTTCTACTGTAATTTTATGTGTACTTAATCAACACAATTGGATATTACGATCTTTGAGCGTGAAACTCATCTTACATGATGTTCTTCTGAAGAAGACGGTCTCCTACTTTTAGAGCCTTACTAATGGCCAGGCTTTCACGCAGTCCAAAGTGCTGCCACCATTGTTAATAGGAAACATCCTAATGCCAATAACAATGCTAGTACATTCTCAAGCTAGACCGGACAATTAAACTCTTAATCCTCCAATCCGTCCATTGTAGTAGTTGGGTCTTCTGCAGGGCTTCAAATTATTGACTGACTTGGATATCGTTTGAAACGTGATATCACTTTCCGTATTCAATATTTTTGCCCTAGTTAGGTTTCCAGAAATTGAATCGGGATAAGACAAAAGAGAGAACTCGAAATAATTTTTGGAAGAGGAATTGAGAATTGATTGAGGATTTATTTTCTCTATATATATCTTTTGATACCCAGAACATGTTTTTCGTATGTATCTCTCGCCTTCAATCTCGAGTTCAAAATTGTCGATTAACAACAATTAACTACAGCTAAGATCCCGATTGGGAAGATAAAAGCACCGACTTGGACACTATAACTGAACGACGCGCGCCCTTTGTTCACGTTAGGGCCGCATCCAATGCAGACATTAAGTGACAAGCGTGGTACATGTCTAATGTGTACATGGAGCGCGATGGCCAACTTCAGCGCGTTCAACCAACACATTATGAACCGCGTTCTGTTCAAACATTACCAAGTTAATGTCAACGCCACACGCGGTCAATTAATGTCGACATAGAGCGCAAACTGCACTGACTTTGAGCACCAATTGAGCTCAATTTCATCCCTAATCGCCTCTTATCATTAGGGTTGATTACCTTAATGGGTATAAACATCTTAAGACATTCATATACCCTAAAATCTCTAACAATCCTCCCCCATTTTAGGGTTATACTCTTGAACACTAAAAGCATTCAACAAAACAAACTTGTGCATAAATGAAATGTCGTAACAATTGAATTTCATATAGTGTAAACTTGAAAATGTAACACACAAAAGTTCACTACTATTCCAAGTATAACTTGACACTATTACAGCCATGTGTCCCTATCCTTTAATAAGTGCATCCTTAGCCAAGCACGAGCTAATTGAAGCGGCTTCACTTCACACTTACATATGTAGATTCTTTCATGCACCTGCAATGCATTTTTCCAAAGGATCTATTAAGAAGATAATCTTCAACCTAACCCTTTCTTTGCAGGAAACAAGCACATACCTTGTGCTGCAAATAAACATGTGCTTCAAATCTCTAAGTGTAGGGTTTCCACATTGAATTCAGCTCTTGGTGTCATACCAAGAGGGAATTGGGTTTCCTACCATTAGGGATTTCAAATGTGCTTTAAGCCCATCCCTATACACGACTTGTGTACCAAGTCCCTAGCTAATCCCTTTGTCAAATGATCCTGTGAGTGAAAATAGTCAATCGATAGATTTTGTTCTAACCGAACATAGTCAATCGATATTACCCTGCGAGTGATCAGTTCACGCTATGTCTAGCGCCTAGGTGCCTCGATTGACCATTATACATTTGGCTATATGCCTTAGTCAAAGTTGCCTTACTATACAATGGATAGAAATAGGTGATATCGGTTTCGGCCACAAATGAATCTCATGAATCAAATTCCTTAGTCATTGCACCTCTTTACCGGCAGCTGCTAAAGCTATGAACATAGATTACATGGTAGAACTAGTGATGCAAGTTTTCTTTTTTGAGGCCCAAGAGATGACACCTCCCTTAAGCAAGAATATACAACCACTTGTAGAAGAATGATCTTCTAAATTACTAATCCAACTTGCATTTGTATATCCCTCCAAAACAGAGGGAAATCCAACATAAGTCAAGCCATAATTCATGGTTCCCTTAAGATATTTAAGCACCCGCCTTATAGCTTCATATTGATGAGTACTAGGATTACTAGTGTATCTACTCAACTTGCCCACTGCATAAGCTATATCAAGCCTTGTGCTTGTCATTGCATACATTAGGCAATCAATGACTTGTGAGTACTAGTGAAACAGCTTCACCCGTATTAGGCATAAGCTTCACACTTGGATCCATGGGAGAACTTACCGGAGAACAATTGAAACAATTGAATTTCTTAAGCACTTTGTCAATATAATGAGATTGTGTTAGTGTTAATCCTTTGTTCTCACACTTGATTCTAATACCAAGAACCACATCTTCTTCTCCCATATCTTTCATAGCAAAGCTTGATGATAAAAATGCCTCAGTAAGATCTACTTGTCTTTGGTCCGTGCCAAAGATCAACACATCATCAACATATAAGCAAATCATTACTCCATTACCGGAGTTATCAAACTTGCTATAAATATACTTGACGGATTGATTCAATTTGAATCCACTTGACAAGACAACATCATCAAACTTCGGATGTCGTTGCTTAGGTGCTTGTTTTAGCCCATACAATGATTTGACGAACTTACAAACCTTATTTTTATTTCCAGGCATAATGTTACCTTCGGGTTACTTCATTTAGATTTCCTCCTCTAAGTCACCATTCTAGAATGAGGTCTTTGACAACAACAAGATTATTAATTGCAGCAAGGGCAATCAACAATCTAAAAGTGGAAATCCTAGCAATAGGAGCATATGTATCGAAATAATCAAGACCCTCATTTTGTCTAAAGCCTTGGATAACCAATCGAGCTTTAAACTTATCTACCGATCCATCAACCTTCATTTTCTTTTTGAAAATCCACTTGCAGCCTAAAGGCTTGCAACCAGGTGGGAGATCTGATGATACCCATGTATTATTTCCCATGATAGAATCCATTTCATCATTTATTGCTTCTTTCCATAAGGCAACATCTTGAGACCACATAGCCCCATCATAAGTCATAGAATCATCATCAATATGATATCATTATGAGTATTGAAACTCGATATCATTTATAGATCCTTCAATCAAATAAATTTGTAAATCCAGACCGAAAGATTTTTTAATCCTTCCTCGTTTGCTTCTACAAGGCTCAAATGAGCTACTATCAGAAGATGTGTTTGCATCATCTTCCAAATCAGCTCCCATAGAGCTAGAAATCAAACCTCGAGGTCTAGGAATCGATGTGAAATGATTCTCATCAAATATTGCATCTCTTGATTCAATTATGGTGTGAGCTGAAATAGAATTATTAGGCTTTGCCACATAAAACCTATATGCTTTAGAATTTTCAGCATATCTAATAAAGATGCAATTGACACCTCTTTCTTTCAAATTTCTTATTTTGGGAGCGGGTAGTCTCAGTATCGCTCTACATCCCCAAACTCGAAGAAATTTCATGTTTGGTTTCTCTTTGTGCCGAAACTCATAAAGGGTAATCTTGTTCCTTTTGTTAGGAACTCTATTCAGTCAATAACAAGCCGTTAACATGGCTTCACCCCAAAATCATTCACTCAAACCAGAGTAGGATAACATGGAATTAACCATTTCCTTTAAAATTCTATTCTTCCTTTCAACCACACCATTTTTTTGTGGTGTATAAGGGGTTGTAGTCTCATGAATAATACCATTCAACTGGAAATAAACAGGATCATAATATTCTCCACCTCTATCGATTCTAAGTCTCTTAATCAAATCATGAGGCAATTCTACTTCAGCTTTAAATACTTTAAACTTATCTAAAGCTTCATCTTTAGCATGCAATAAGTACACATAGCAATATCGAGAACAATCATCAATAAAAGTTATGTAATACTTCTTATTTCCTAAAGATGGAGTAGAATGCATGTCACCTAAGTCACTATGAACAAGTTCAAGCAAGTTGGATTGTCTTGAAATACTTTTCAATGACAACCTAGTGATCTTTGTTAGCATGCAAGTACTACATTTTTCAACATTCATGTCAAATGTAGGAATTAAACCTTCTTTAGACATTTCATATAATCGCAGATAATGAACATGTCCTAGTCTAGCATGCCACAAATAGGATTTATCACTAGAACATGTCATGTAAACAAAATTCACAGCTTTATTAACAATGAGCATAAACATGCATTACAAAAGTATCCAAATCCAACAAAAACACCACACTTCGACAATACATATTTGTCCGACTCATACACTTGCTTAAAGCCATACTTATTCAGAAGACTACCAGAAACCAAGTTCTTTCTCATTACAGGTACATGTAACACATCCATTAGTTCAAGAGTGTTTCCCGAACTAAACTCTTACACTACACTTACGCGGTCAAGAATAGGTGCGGTTGACTCGTTTCCCATACAAAGGACAGATCCATTTTCCCCCGTTTCATGTCTTGAAACAATGACAGTCTTTTCACACGTGCTTTGTAGCACTCGAGTCAATCCACCAAGCCACTTCATCATCCTGAACATAAATGCTTCAGATATTAGTGATACATAATTCACACTAGAATTATAACCAGACAAAGAAATCCGACCTTGAACATTGGAAGGTCCTTATTCTTTAGCCCTTTCACCAACATTCTTTTTCACACTTCCTTTTCCATCCTTAGACAACCGGTAATCACTCTTTTAGTGTCCCGGTTTACCACAAATCTAACAAGAACCGGTAATCATTGGGACGTTTCTTCCCTTCGAACTTCTTAAGACCTATCTTCCATCATATGCACATGAGATGATTCAATGGTCTCCTTCTATTTCACATCTTCTTGCATCAGTATAGACTCTTCTACACGCAATTCACCACCAAGTTGTTCAAGAGACAACTTTTCCTTCTTATGCTTAAGCGTGTGCATAAAGTCTTTCCACGAAGGTGGCAAATTGTCTATAATGCTAGACATCGAAATGGAATCATCCATCTTCATGTCGTACTGAGCAAAATTGCCTAAGGATGCGCAGCAACTCATTGTATTGCTCCATAACCGGTTGAGAATCGACCATCTTGTAACTATTAAAGTTACTCACAAGAAACTTCTTGCTAGAAGAATCCTCTTGCATATACTTTGCTTCAAGAGCATCCCATAACTCTTTTGAGGATTCAACATTTGATACACATCTTACAGAGGTTCAGACATACCATTCAGAATATGACCACGACAGATGTAGTCATCATTCTCCACTTGGTCCTTTTCCTGAATGCTTCTATTGATGCATCATCACTTACTGTCGGCATAGGGGTAGAAAGGACGTGAACCACCTTCAAATTAGTCAGCAAAAAATGCATCTTCTTCTGCAATCTTCGAAAATTCACACCTTCGAACTTTTCCAACTTTCCAAAGTTTACAATCATCTCTCGCACTGATGCAGCAGCCATTGATTCTGAAAATATGAAATACGATTGTAGTAGCTGGGTCTTCTGCAGGGCTTCAAATCAATGATATACTTGCATATTGTTTGAATCGTGATTGCACTTTCCGTATTCAATATTTCTGCCCTAGTTGGGTTTCGAGAAATTGAATCAGGAAAGACAAACGAGAGAACTTGGTATAACTTTTGGAAGAGAAATCGAGAATTGATTGAGGATTTGTTTTCTCTGTATCTTTTGATACCCAGAACGCCTTTTTCTTTTATATCTCTCGACCTTTAATCTCGAGTCCAAAATTGTCGGTTAACAACAGTTGACTACAGATAAGATCCCGATTGGGAAGATAAAAGCGTCGATTCAGACTCTGTAACTAAACGTCGCGCGCCCTGCGTTCACGTTAGGGTCGCGCCCAATGCAGACCAAAACACCTGGGACAACTCATCTAAATCTAAACTCAACACCCACCAGACCAAATCAAACAACACAGCTTGACCAGGCCTGATGACAAGCGTATTTTTAACCCTTTATAATTGTCAAAAGTATGAGTTTTAGGGGTCAAATTGCAGTCAAACAATATTTATAAACCTTGGTAAGCCAAGGGTCGATCCAAGGAACAGGTGTGTGATTACTAGCAAATAGTGTGACCTATTCAGCTATTCCAATTGAAAGAGGTTTGTTTGTTTGTGAATTGCAGAATTTAAATGTGCAGAAAATAAAAGGTTGTGTTTTTATCAGAGGAAGAATTCCAAAATCCACACTTCACCCGTGCTAACCCCACTAATCATGCAATCATGTCACGTTAATTATTCATGCTATCGAATATAGAATATAACCGAAATAACGCTAGACAAGCCGCCCATCCACGGATCATTGTTTAGATTAATCTCAATCGTTGAACGCCGCCCATCCACGGATTATCAACGATTTCGATTTATTAAACTAAAGGTTTTCCTATTAAATCATGTAAACATGACTTAATATCAATTTCATGTAATCCGGTTAACACCTAGGACCCATCCATCTTTCGGTAATTAACCTAAGTACGTTCTACCAATGCAAACATACCCCTTGATGTAAATACATGCATAGAACGATGAAATTAAGCACACAATGAAATTGAATATTCGAATCGCATAAATAAAAACTTCAATTGATCACATGAGAGTTAGGGTACATAGCACGGGATCCGTAGGATCCCGGAATAAGAGGACTACTCACTATTCATGGTGATTAAACCAAAAAAATGTATAATGAAGGAAAGAAACGAGTAAACCGTAAACGATTGAAGCTCGATGATCCTCACGATGAAAACTCTGTCTTCTCTCCCAAGTTAGGGTTTCTTCTCAAAAATAACAGCACCCTATCTATTCTGGTCGTGTTTCCTTATATAGACCGTCTAAAAAGGCTGAAAAGCCCAAAATTGGATTTTAGAAACGACTTGTAAAACAGGCCAGCCGACGGTCCCGTTACAGCCGAGCCTGTAACGGCTGTAACGGGTAGACCCGAAATCTCTGATAAAATTGAGGCCGTTACACCCGTTACAGCCTAAGGTGTAACGATTGCTGAGGCCTGTAACGGGACTGCTCGATATCTCTGGGAGAAAGGGGACCGTTACACCCGTTACAACCCAAGGTGTAACGGCTGTAACGGGCTGTCCTGGCGCAACTTTGGTTTTTGGCCTTTTTCGATCGATCTTTTCATTCTTTCAACACCTTGGCTCCAAGGAGCGATGATATGTCGATTTTACCTGAAACACTAGAGAAAGACATCAAATACAGACAATTTGCCGGGAGAATGAACGTTGTCCTTCATCGAATGTAGTGAATAATCAGTCAAAATATTGACTGATCAAAACACTCCACACTTAGGATTTGTTCGTCCCGAACAAATGTCAAACAAATGGCAGAATAAATACACGAGTCAAAGTAATGCTCAACAACCATATGTTTCAAAGCTACCCACTCAAGTGACATGTGATCAATTCTAACTAAAACGAGAATAAGCAGAAAAACTCATAACTCACTGTCGTAGAGGACACGAATGCATTTAGCGTATGCATCAAGCCTTTAAACCTCTAGGCTGCCCTAGTAGGACGAGTATAGTCTCGTGAAGGTTTTCAGGAGTGGGACTACCTACAAATCCCCTGTACAACTAACTAACGTGTATGCATGAATGATGCTCAACAAGTCATAGTAAAGTCATGTCATACCTTGGATTCGTCGTGTTACCTCAACTTCAAGACAAACATCTTCATCAAAGTTTTCAGACAATCATAGGTTAAACGAGTTATGCATACAAACGGTCAGTACACACGACTAGCAAACGCCTCATCACAAGTTCTAAATAGTTCTATAGCAACGTATAAAGAACATGAATAGTAATACAAAACATGCTCGCCATTCACCTATGCTATCTAGGGATAGTCCACGGGCTCTTGGCGCAAGGCTCATTCTCAAGTGCCAAGGATTAGACAATGACCCGTAAGAGAAGAGGAGCCTGGCTTAAGGATTTTCTGAAAAATAGTACGAAAATTTGCATCAAAACTTCAGTGCAAGCACGAGGGTCGTCCCTTAGTTTCTAGTACATGAATTTGCAAGACAAGTCATGATTTGCACGCAATGAAAAGGTGGGATTACACTACATCAAGCAAAAGAGGGCAGAATTGGTTGTTCAAAAGTGTTTTCCAATACACAAGGGGCGACTTTTCTCACCAGGTCCTTGGTATTTTTCTGCTCTCGCAGAACATTTTTCAAAGCTTTTGTTTTCACGAAATTTAAAGTTTTCTTGAAACTGGTTTTCTTTCAAAAACAACCATGCTTGGGGCCAATGTTTCACCCACCTTTGAAAATTAAAAACTTTGTTCTTGAGGGAAAACTTGAAGGCCAATTGTCTAACTCCACACTTAAAACTTGACAGAGTGTATAAGTAAAGGCGGGAGCATGCAAATCACAACATGTATATAGAAACACATACTAGTACTAAGGTCACCTAGAAAAAGAGATGCATATTTAAGTATTTGGGAGTTTTGAACCGGTGCCTACTAATTTCAAGTCTTAAACATGCTTTAAGAAATACGTAGAACATGTGATAGGCAAAGGCTAGCAATGATACTGACACGAGAGAATACGCACACGATTTTCACTATTTCAAGTCCTAGACTTCGAATCCAAAAGAGTGTCAATCAGTCAAGGAGTATCGTAGAAAAACAAGGATTTCAATCACAATACATAGACTGTTGAGCATATGCAAGAATGAACGTGAAATGCAATGCGTGTGACTATGTGTTACCCACTCCACACTTAAAAATGAACTCTGAACTCTGCAAAATCGGCAGTGAGCTGGGTGAGGTGACCATATGATCTGTGAATCGGAATCTGCCAGGTCATCATCTGGCTCTGCTGGGCTAAGATCTGCTGCTGTGCCCGAATCATCTGGTACTGCTGATCAAAAAGCCTCAAGTGGGAGGTCTCCAGGCGCTCTAAGCGCTCCAAGAAAGAGCTCGGGAGCTGGTCATCAGAAGGAGGCTGCACTGGAGCTGCTGGGGCGGGTGGTGGCTGATCCATCTCATAAGGCGTAGCGACCGGAGGCTCCTGTGCCTCGTCCATGACAACGTCCGCAGGTGGAGGCTGATCCTCGGGCTCAACTGATGCTGGCTCGCACGGAGGGGAGGCTACCCTGGCTTGTGCTCTATCAATGCGGCGTCTCTTCGCTCCACTTGGGAGCTCGGGGTTGTGAGTCCACTCTCCGTCCTTCCCAATAAACTTATAGGAAATGATTCGATCCATATCCAGATCGAAGTCTGTTTCAGTCCCGTACAGGGAGCAGAGGTCCCATCCTTGAGACTCGGCGAGCACAGAAATAAAATAGCCGCCTCCCATGGCTTTGTTCCCAAGAGACGTGGCCCAAGAAGTCATCATCCCACTAAGAATCTGAAAGAAATCAACCGGTACCCTTTGCTCATAGAGATCATGATGTCCAAGTCAGGGTTAGAGATCACGGTGGCGCCCTCAACGCGAGTATTGATGTCCAAGGCCACAATTCGGTGAATAATCTTCCACACCGGCTCTTTGATGCCTGCAGCACCCCACCCGGACCGGAAGTAATAATCAAAGCCAGATATGAGCTTCCAGAACTCATACCGCTCGTCCACACTGTACTCGCCGCAAAATCCTTCCAAAGGAAATCCCAAAGCCTCGCAGACTTCGTCCTTGGACATAGTGTAAAGTTGTCGTCCTACTTGGAATGTCCAATGTGTAACGTTCAATGGGCTGCCAACAATCTCAAATGTCGCTAAAAATTCCTTGACTAACATAGGATAGGTGGATTTGACGCGGCGAGCAAACAAAATATCAAGCCCAGAGGCGATAAACATGGTACGGCATTGTGAAAATATATCCCTTTTCAAGTCCTTAAGAGTTTGAATGCAGGGGATTAGAGTAGGTTTTACCGTTTTTGTTGACAGGATTCTGTCGTATCTATCTTGGTGCTCAGTTGTGGTGAATCGGCCAGCATTGGTCAGCGGGTAATAGCGGGACTGGTTGGGCGGTGGTGCTGGGATGATGGCAGTGGTGGTGCTCGGTGGAGGAGCACGGGAGGACGGTCGGGTGGCCCGGCTGGGGTGGTTGGAGCGGCTGGAAGAGGGGTTTCCGGCGGGCTTGCTGGGAGGCTTCGTCCTGGCCATGGTGGATTAGAGTGTGGTCGGAGTTGGAGGAGGGCGGACGATGAGCGGCTGACGGACGGATGAGGGAGAGCTGGGAGACCGGTCGGAGGCGACGGAGGGAGCGAATTTCAGAACTTGTGAAAATTAGGGTTTTTGAATTTGAGATTTCAATTTGAAGGAGAAGAAGACAGTAGCCCGTTACAACCGAGACTGTAACGGCTGTAACGGCAACTCTCGAAGTCTCTGATGCAGATAACACCCCGTTACAGCCGTTACAGTCCAATGTGTAACGGCTGTAACGGCTACTCCCGAAGTCTCTGATGCAGATAACAGCCCGTTACAGCCGTTACAGTCCAATGTGTAACGGCTGTAACGGATCCCTCCAGAATTTCAACCCAATTTGTTTTGTCGGTCGGGAAAAACTGAATGTCGTTCACTCCACACTTTGATTCCTGCACAGTCCACACACAAATCGTACAATGCAAAATGCAATTAAATAAAACTTACAGCGCGGGTTACTCCCCGAAGAGACCTAGTTTAACGTCTTGGCGAGACGTAGCTGGGTCTAGACAGACTCATAGCACATAAGAAGCATTCTCGGGGAGTCCTTTAGCTAGGATCCCTTCCCGAGAAGCAGGTTGTCGTTAATGCCGTCGGGAGGTGCAAGATGCTTCAATACGTGGTAGTGTTTGAGGCGTTGCCCATTGACTACCATAGTTTTACCTCCTTCTACGCTGATTTCTACATGCCCGTCTGGATGTGCTCGTTCTACTGTATAAGGGCCACTCCATTTAGTGCGCAACTTGCCAGGAAATAATCTAAGGCGGGAGTTGTATAGAAGAACTCGCTCGCCTTCGTTGCACTCGCGGCGCACTATCCTCTTGTCATGCCACTTCTTTGTTCTTTCCTTATAAATCCGAGCGTTCTCATATGAATCTAGTCTGATCTCGTCAAGCTCGTGGAGCTGCAATATTCGCTTTTCTCCGGCTGCCTTCATGTCCATGTTCAGCTCTCTAATAGCCCATAATGCCTTGTACTCGAGTTCGACCGGCAAGTGGCAGGTTTTGCCGTAGACAAGTCTGAACGGACTCATACCGATAGGTGTTTTGTATGCAGTCCTGTATGCCCACAGCGCGTCATCTAGCTTGGACGCCCAATCTTTCCTGTGGCTCGAGACTGTCTTTCCTAATATGCTCTTGATCTCCCTGTTAGAGATCTCTACCTGTCCACTGGTCTGAGGATGATAAGGCGTGCCAATTTTATGATAAACCCCATACTTCTTCAACAGTGTTTCGAAATTTCTCTCCTTGAAGTGAGAGCCACCGTCACTGATAACTGTTCTGGGCACTCCGAACCGAGGGAAAATCACCTTCTGAAACATTTTTATAACTACCTTGGCGTCGCATGTAGGAGTAGCAACTGCTTCAACCCACTTAGAAACGTAGTCGACTGCTACCAAGATATACTGATTACCGTAGGAAGGTGGGAATGGTCCCATGAAGTCAATCCCCCAAACATCGAACAGGTCTACTGCGAGAATGCTTTGTTGTGGCATCTCCTGTTGCTTCGAGATATTTCCAGTCCTCTGGCACTGATCACAGGCTTTGACGAATTCATGTGCATCCTTGAACAGCGAGGGCCAAAAGAAACCGGACTGCAGAACCTTTGTAGCTGTTTTCAAACCAGCTCCATGTCCACCGTATTGAGAGGAGTGGCAGCGTTCCAGAATATATGGAATTTGGTCCTCGTCGACACAAGTCCTGTAGAGACCGTCAGCACATAATCTATAAAGGAAAGGGTCATCCCAGAAGTACCTTTTAACATCGGAAAGAAATTTCCTCTTCTGGTTGTGCGAGAGGTCGGGAGGGAGGATTCCACAGGCCAAGAAGTTAACGAAATCTGCGTACCACGGGACGTTGTCCACATCAATGTGCATCAGCTGTTCGCCTGCTAAAGAATCAGTCATCGGGAGTGTGTCCTCTTCGCGGTTGAGCTCTCTAAGTTCGAGGCGTGATAGGTGATCTGCAACCAGATTTTCTGCTCCCTTCTTGTCTCTAATATCAATGTCAAATTCTTGGAGAAGGAGGACCCAGCGGATGAGGCGAGGCTTGGAGTCCTTCTTTGACAGCAAGTATTTGATTGCAGCGTGATCGGTGTACACTATGGTCTTCGAACCAATTAAATACTGCCTGAACTTCTCGAAAGCATAGACGATGGCCAGCATTTCTTTCTCTGTCGTAGTGTAATTAACCGCTGCTCCGGCGAGGACCTTGCTGGCGTAGTAAACTACGTGTAGTTTCTTGTCGATGCGCTGCCCCAAGACTGCTCCTACTGCAAAATCACTTGCATCACACATTAGTTCAAATGGCAGCTCCCAATCGGGAGGCTGCACTATCGGAGCGGAAGTAAGAGCAGTTTTCAGATTATTGAAAGCATTTAAACATGAATCATTGAAATTAAACTCAGCTTCCTGGCAAAGTAGATCAGTGAGCGGCTTGGCTGTCATCGAGAAATCCTTGATAAATCGCCTGTAAAATCCAGCGTGCCCGAGAAAGCTCCTGATCCCTTTCACATCTTTTGGTGGGGGGCAGCTTCTCAATCACCTCAACCTTTGCGCGATCAACCTCGATGCCTCTGTGAGAGACCATGTGTCCAAGCACTATACCTTCCTGCACCATAAAGTGACACTTCTCCCAGTTTAAAACCAGATTAGTATCAACACAACGTTGAAGGACATCAGTGAGGTTAGAGAGACATGCATCAAACGAAGAGCCGTACACCAAAAAATCATCCATGAATACTTCAATGGTGTGCTCTAAAAAATCAGAAAAGATAGCCATCATGCAACGCTGAAATGTGGCTGGTGCATTACAAACACCGAAGGGCATACGTCTGTAAGCAAATGTGCCAAAAGGGCAAGTAAAAGTGGTCTTCTCCTGATCCTCGGGGTGTATAGGGATCTGAAAGAATCCACTATAACCGTCGAGGTAGCAGAAAAACTTATGCTTAGCTAGACGTTCCAACATCTGATCAATAAAAGGCAATGGGAAGTGATCCTTAAGAGTGGCCTTATTCAATTTCCTGTAGTCAATGCACATACGCCAGCCAGTTACAGTTCGAGTAGGAATTAATTTATTGTGCTCATTTCGTACAACAGTTAAACCACCCTTCTTAGGGACTACGTGCACAGGACTAACCCACTTACTATCAGCAACATAATAGATAATACCAGCATCCAACAATTTCAGAATTTCCTTCTTAACCACATCATTCAGCTTAGGATTTAAACGTCTCAAAGCATCTCTACTGGGTCTAGCATCGCCCTCAAGATTGATTCTATGCATGCACAAATCTGGGCTAATCCCTTTGAGGTCGTCTATAGAATATCCTAGGGCTGGTCTATGTTTGCGCAGGACAACAAGTAATTTCTGGGTCTCTACATCAGTCAAGGATGCATTAACGATCACCGGGTAAGTGGAGTTAGGGCCCAGAAATTCATACCTGAGACTTGCAGGTAGAGGTTTCAGCTCTACCGTGCAAGATTCCTTACCTGCGTCTCCTGCGGCATCAGCTGCGTCCGCGCCCTCTATGCTCATAGCGTATACGTCCATCGGTATCGGGCAGCCCGGTGTAACCCTGTAAGACTCAAGAGATGTAAGTGAAATGGGCTGATCAACATCAGCAGAGTCTAACACATCACAATCGGCTAAAAGACTAGGAGTTTTGCACATGTCGGGTAAATAAAAGACAACACGTTCGCTGCCCACTCGCAAAGCTATAGACCCTCTATCCATGTCAATAACAACCTTAGCCGTATAAAGAAATGGTCTACCAAGTATAATCGGGATGTCTATGTCCTCTGAGATCTCTAGCACAATAAAATCAGCAGGTATGTAGATATTTTTCACCTTGACAGGTACGTCTCTTAGAATCCCTTTCGGGAGTCTACAAGAACGATCCGCAAGTCAAATAGAGATATTAGTAGGACAAAGATCACCCAAATTCAGTTTAGCATACAACGAATAAGGCATGATGGACACACTAGCACCAAGATCACACAAAGCACGTCTAATAGTAATGCCACCAATATCACAAGGGATAGAAAAACTCCCTGAGTCCTTAAGCTTAGGCGGCATGGGCTGGTGCATGGCAGCACTACACTCCTCACTTAGGGCCACTGTCTCGGTCCCGTCCATCTTCCGTTTCCCAGTCAGAATCTCCTTCATGAATTTTGCATATGTGGGGATCTGGGTGATTGCATCGGTGAAAGGCATCGTAATGTAAAGAGTGCGAATCTTGTCCACGAATTGCATGAACTCTTTGTCTCTTCTAGCACCCTTGAGTCGCTGAGGGAACGGAACCGGAGGCTTATAAGGACCTGGCTCCACTATCTGCGCAGAATTGTCATTTCGGTTTTCAGCTTCTATTGATGATTCCGCTTCAGCAGGAGCAGAATTGAGGGCTGATTTTTCTGCTGTCGCTCGAGTGGTTTGAGCTGGCAGAATTTCAAGCTGTTTTCCTCCTCAGAGTGTGATAGCATTCACCGATTCCCTAGGATTCGGATCTGGTTTCGAAGGGAGTTTTCCGCGTTCTCGAGTTGATGAATCTGCTTGCTGTGCCACCTGATTCCCTATCATTCGGATCGTCTGCTCAAGCTCCTTTACTCGCCGATCCTGCTCTTGAGCTCGCCTGTCTGCCTCTTGAGCTCGCCTATCTTGCTCTGCCATGAAACTAGCCATCATGGCCTCCAAGCTAGATGATCCGCCAGTCTCCTGTTGCTTGGGCTGCTGCGGCTGATACGAGTAGCCACCTGAATTCTGATTTTGCTGCCCTTGTGACTGGTTGTTGTACTGAGACTTTGGTTGATAGGAAGTATTATTCTGCTCTTGAGCTCGAACGTTGTATTGGCCTCGTGGCTGATACGGTGCATTGCCCTGCTGCTGTTTGTAAGGGAAACTCGGAGGTGCTTGATTCTGGGGCTTGTAGGACAGGTTAGGATTATTCCTGTTTGGATTATCCCATCTGTTCGTGGGTGGTCCAGAGCTGGGACCAGCCCCTTGATTATTCTGCCCGATGAAGTTTGCGTCCTCCTGATTACTGTTGTTATCATCGGATCCGATCACTGGACAACAATCTGCATAGTGAGAAGGGGAGCCGCAAATCTGACAGTACACGCCAATGTGAGCGACGTCTGAGGACTTCATGGTGTTTGCTAACTTCATACTTTGAATCTCGGTGGTGAGTATCTTCATTGTATCAGCTAGCCGAGCTATGTCATTAGTGCTCTCGGCTTGGCATAAATCCTGCACACCCTTCCTGTCCTTAGGATTACCGCGATCACTCGTCCAGAGATGGTAGTCTTGGGCTGCCCTCTCTATAATCTCATAAGTGTCCTCTAGTGGAACTTGGTTCAGTCCCCCACCTGCTACTTGATTGATTAAGGTACGCATCCCCTGATCGATCCCCTGATAGAAGGTGTCAATAATCTGCCACTGCTCTAGGTTGTGGTGTGGGCACATCCGCGTCAGCTCCTTGTATCTCTCCCATGAGTCATACAGAGTCTCACCATCAATAGAGCGGAACGATATGATTTTGTTCCGGAAATGAGCTGTCTTCGATGGCGGGAAGTAATGCTGGAGAAAAGCTTCGACCAGCTTGTTCCAGGTGGTGAAGGTTCCCTCAGCGTGGCTGTCTAGCCACCTGCTGGCTTTGTCGGACAGTGAGAACGGAAACAGTCTGAGATAGTAAGACTCTGGAGGGACACCATTGGTCTTAACTGTATTGCACATTTGAACAAAGCGCTTGAGGTGCTGGTGAGGGTCTTCATTAATCCTTCTCGAGAATTGATTATTCTGCACCATCTGGATGAGTCCGGTTTTCAGCTCCCAAGTGTTGGTTTCAATGCCGGGCGGGGCAATAGCTGACTGAAACCCAGTAACACGTGGAGTATTGTAATCTCCAAGGGTTCTGCGCACTGGTGGCTGCACTCGTGGTGGATGGTCATCTTCGACCCTTTCATTCAGCAAATTTTGATTCATAGCCATAGTTGCGTAGTTTCGGTGCAGTGCTTGTAGCTGCCGAGCTTCGTTCTGGGCCAGACGATTGTTCTTTCGTTGGTCCGGTGTGTCGTCGTCTGAAATCTGAATTTGCTTCTTCCGTCGGGGTGTTTTCTTTGGCATGAACTACCTAGTACCTGCAAAAGCCGAGAAACACCGTGAGTGAAGAAATCACAGCAGAAAAACAGATATCAAACGAGGTGGAATAGTCTAAACTACACACGTTATTCTAATATCACACTAAACGCCACTCCCCGTCAACGGCGCCATTTTGACAAGCGTATTTTTAACCCATTATAGTTGTCAAAAGTATGAGTTTTAGGGGTCAAATTGCAGTCAAATAATATTTATAAACCTTGGTAAGCCAAGGGTCGATCCAAGGAACAGGTGTGTGATTACTAGCAAACAGTGTGACCTATTCAGCTATTCCAATTGAAAGAGGTTTGTTTGTTTGTGAATTGCAGAATTTAAATGTGCAGAAAATAAAAGGTTGTGTTTTTATCAGAGGAACAATTCCAAAATCCATACTTCACCCGTGCTAACCCCACTAATCATGCAATCATGTCACGTTAATTATTCATGCTATCGAATATGGAATATAACCGAAATAACACTAGACAAGCCGCCCATCCACGGATCATTGTCTAGATTAATCTCAATCGTTGAACGTCGCCCATCCACGGATTATCAACGATTTCGATTTATTAAACTAAAGGTTTTCCTATTAAATCATGTAAACATGACTTAATATCAATTTCATGTAATCCGGTTAACACCTAGGACCCATCCATCTTTCGGTAATTAACCTAAGTACGTTCTACCAATGCAAACATACCCCTTGATGTAAATACATGCATAGAACGATGAAATTAAGCACACAATGAAATTGAATATTCGAATCGCATAAATAAAAACTTCAATTGATCACATGAGAGTTAGGGTACATAGCACGGGATCCGTAGGATCCCGGAATAAGAGGACTACTCACTATTCATGGTGATTAAACCAAAAACAGTGTATAATGAAGGAAAGAAACGAGTAAACCGTAAACGATTGAAGCTCGATGATCCTCACGATGAAAACTCTGTCTTCTCTCCCAAGTTAGGGTTTCTTCTCAAAAATAACAGCACCCTATCTATTCTGGTCGTGTTTCCTTATATAGACCGTCTAAAAAGGCTGAAAATCCCAAAATTGGATTTTAGAAACGACTTCTAAAACAGGCCAGCCGACGGTTCCATTACAGGCTGTAACGGGCAGACCCGAAATCTCTGATAAAATTGAGGCTGTTACACCCATTACAGCCTAAGGTGTAACGGTTGCTGAGGTCTGTAACGGGACTGCTCGATATCTCTGGGAGAAAGGGGACCGTTACACCCGTTACAACCCAAGGTGTAACGGCTGTAACGGGCTGTCCTGGCGCAACTTTGGTTTTTGGCCTTTTTCGATCGATCTTTTCATTCTTTCAACACCTTGGCTCCAAGGAGCGATGATATGTCGATTTTACCTGAAACACTAGAGAAAGACATCAAATACAGACAATTTGCCGGGAGAATGAACGTTATCCTTCATCGATGATCACCTGACCAAAGCTAAATAACACAACCAACATAGCAAACTCAACAAAGTAAACACTGATACAACCAACAACATGACCAATTGTCGATGATCAACTAAATACATACATACAGGACTCAATAAAAACGCCCCAGCTGCTTCTTGTAATAACTCCACGCCTGCCACGCCCCAACAGAGAAATGAACTCTTCTGTAAACTACACTTAAGCTCAGGCCTTCATATCTTGATGCAGTTACACCTGTAATCTTTAGTACATCAGCGTCCTGCCAAGGAAATCACTCAAACTTAACTCAATAAAAGGTATAATGGAGAACTTAAAAGCTAGGGAAATCCATCTAGCTAGGAACAGGCAACTGCTCCACTTTGCCACACACCCAGAAAAGTAAGCGTACCACCATGACTGAAAGCAACGCGTAACAACAAGTGTAACCATATGTGAACACACCCATAAAAACCCAAAAAACTATACATTACTACTGGACAGTCGCCAGCTCTGCGACGAAGCAATGGAAAAAAAACTACAAACCTAGCGCGCCGTTTGACTTCCCCTGTCCCCTATAACCCGCCAACACCGCCACCCACAGCCAACACCGACACCGACACGCCTCCGAAGGCTCCACGCCCTTCAGATATGAGTAAGATCGAGATTCCCCGACAAACTGCAACAATAGGAAAATCAGGAAACCAACCGATAGACTCAGACCGCAGGCAAAGGTGGAGGAAGATGATGAGGCGGTGGGGAGAGGCGGTGAGGAGAAGTGTTGGGAAGAGTAGAGGCGGTGGGGGGAGTCAAGCTAAAGCGGCGGAAGGTAGAGAAAACTTGAGGCGCTGATGGTTTTTCTCTCTCTTGCTTCCCAACAAGAGTTCAACTTACTACAACAAAAGTGGGTGCAGGCTTACATATTGGTGAATCATTCTCACATATTTTAAGTTAGTGATATATTTCGTCTTGGTTTGTTCGTAATATAAGTTGAGAATAAAGTACAACAAAATTAAAAGAAATTCAACTTTTAACTCTAAAACATGTACATAAAAGTTTTTTATGTAATATTCACGAACAAATAAAAGACATAAATCTAAAAATTAATTTTTGCTATTTAATGGGTTAAAAGGGATAAAAATGACAAAAATGGGTTAAATGGGTTAAAAGTGTGTGAAGGGTTTAGAAGGGTTCGAAGGGTTTAACCCTTTAACCCTCTTCCCATTAACAACCCGTCCATTAAACCATTTAGCTAAAAGGGTTTTGAAGGGTTTAACCCTTTCAATCCTCTATCCGTTCAGAACCCGTCCATTAACCCGCCCGACTGGCCTATTTGCCACCTCTATCTCGAGCAATGACTCCAATAGCACCTCTACCTAGGGATGCACAAATTTGGACTGGACCGTAAATCCGAACCATAAAAATACTAGTCCGGTCCACGGTCTATATTTTTGAAATTTTCTGGTCCACCGATCCGATCCGGACCGTAAAATTCCAGTCTGGTCTGTAAATTTAATGTAATCCGGTCCTCCGGTCCGATCCATATAAACCCCCGTCCGATCCAGTGCACGGTTCATATTTTTTATACTTAAACTATCCACATTGAAGCACAAGTCATAAGTCACCTCTATCTTAAAACCGCATGATCGAATATGCACATTTCAAGCAAGCAAGCAACAATAACACCTCCACGAAGGAAGAACAACGCGTCCACACATAGGCGGAACGAAAAGTGAGGTTTGACCCTTGACTTTACTATTGCACGATAAATGCTCTACCAACTCAACCACAACCTTGTTGGCATTGTCTTCTTACAAAGTAGTTTATCATTCTTGTGTGTCCCGCTTCGGTTCTAAAAAAACACTCCACAAATTGTGATAGGTAAATCGATGAGATGTAATATTAAAGTGACCGGCTTTGATTCGAATGGGCCGTATAAATAATATACTAGCCCAATCAATAGAAATGAAACACAAGCGGCCCACTTCACTTCCGACATATGCATTTATAGTTTTGATCATCAACTTCAGATAGAGTTTTGTTTCGTTAGAGTCGCTAAATTTTTAAGTTTAGGGCATCCGTACCCCTGAGGATATACTATCTCTTTGAGGACGTCCTCAAAGAGAACTTTTGTTACTATTTATCAAACAGTAATAGCATTTTTCAACATTCTGTGCACCTATGACATTCTACAAGAGGACATAATATTACTATTCATAATAAAAAAAATAATTTTAAATGATATTTTTCGATTTGATATTGTATGAATGATTGATAAATAATTGAGTTAGATTTTCAATAAGATTTTCATCCAATAATTACAAAGACACGTGTAAAGAGAGATAAGGGCAAAATCCCTATAAAAACAAGGTTTTAGACACAATTGTAACTCACAACTTCTTCACTCTTCTCAGCAACTTCAAGCTTTTTTCTGGTCTTTGTTACAATTTCTGATGGGTCCTTTTAATTTCGATGAAGGTTTCGAGTGGTATCAACGCAGAAGGAGAGAAATGAATGCGAGGGATAACTCGGCTATGATGATGAATGCCGCTGTTGTAGCAACAGCGGGTGAATTGGACGATGAGCCGATTCGTCGTCAACCAAATCGACAAAGACAGAGGGGACCAAGAGGGCAGAATCTTTTGGAAGGCTACTTCATTGAGCGTCCAATTTTCCCCGAGGGGGGACTTTCACCAGATGTATCGAATGAGCAGCAACTTGGTCAACCGTCTCAAGACCAAGCTTTGCAATCATAACGTCTATTGGCATCAACAATGCGCTGCCATTGGAGTGCTTGGCATCCTTTCAGAGAAGAACATGAATGGTGCTATACGAATGTTAGCTTACGATTCGTGTGCTAATCAGTGTGTCGAAATCACAAGGATGACCAAATCAACAATTCTAAAGTTTCTGAATTAAGTGGTGCACTCAAATAGTTCATCATTACAAAGATCGTTACCTACGGTCCCCAAATCTAGTTGATTTGAGTCGTCTTTTAGCAAGGGCATAGTATCGAGGATTCCCTGGTATGATTGGAAGCATTGATTGTATGCACTGGGATTGGAAAAACTATCCTACAGCTTGGCAAGGATCATACTTAGGTCGTAAAGGCTGTCCAACCATCATCTTAGATGTTGTAGCTTCATACGATACATGGATCTGGCACAACTTCATCACTGTACCAGGAGCGCAGATTGATCTAAATGTCTTAAACCAATCAGACATATTTGATTCTAATCTTGAAGGAATCTCCCCTCAAGTAACGTACAAAGTTAACGAGAGCACATATAACAACACTTATTATTTGGCTAATGGAATCTACCCGAGGTACTCCTCTTTTGTTAAAACAATTCAAAATCCGCAAAGTGGTGCTGAGAAATTATTTGCGAAAAAACAGGAGTCGTACCGCAAAGATGTTGAGAGGTGCTCTGAGATTTTACAATCTCGTTGGGCAATAGTCCGACATGCAGGTATAGGCCATAAGTTAAGCTTTTTAAAAACTATTATGTTGGCTTGCATCATAATGCACAATATGATCGTTGAGGAAGAATTTGTAGAAGATGAATTTGTGGAAAATGAAGAGGAAGATCTGCATAATCCATATAGTGCATTCACAATATATGATGGACCGACGGATCAGAATGGTGATCGAATTCTACATGATCTAATTCAAAGAGGTCAACAATCACAAGCATTTGGTGATCGTCTGACAACCCTCCAATCTGCATATCTCCACACAGAGCTGCAAAATGATTTCGTGAAGCACAATTGGTCTTTGGAAACCGGTGAACAATAAGAAACTCTGAATTTGTTTGTTATTTTGGAGTTGTGTGTTGTTTTCGACTTGTGTGTTGTTTTAAATTTGCGTGATATTTTGAATTTGTATGTTGTTTTGAATTAATCAAGTGAATTCTATTAAAACTTTTTATCCACCAATTAAAAGGAATTGTTAACATTAATTAAAATTACATGGTTACTTTCGAGTGTTGCAAATATTTGTCCTTCAACGCTAGGGTTTGGTTGAGCTTCACTTGTATGCACTTCTTCAAATACCGGATCTGCTTCATATAGGTATGATGGTGGGGTATAGTTTCGATGGTAGCAAATGTTTGATGCTCCTTCACTTGTTCCCAACATTCAAAATGTGTGAATGTTTTTTTCTTTTTGGTGACGAACATTGTTTGAACTGTATTTAACTACAAAATAAATTTGTTAAACAATAATTATAATCTCGTCAATGAATATAATTTAATTAATAGATTAGAGTATAACATATAATGAACATAATCAAAAAATTACCTCATCTTGTAAATTACAACTGGATTCCGGATTTCTTCTTGCATATGAAAGACAAGAACCACATAAAACCAAGATCGATTTTAACTTGGCAAAACGAGAAGCAAGTGCAGTTTCAGACCTCTCAATTGTCTTGACTTTATGCTCACCTCTGACCCAATTTTGTTGAAAGTCTATGTGAATCTTCTCCCACAATTTGTCCACCTTATGTCTGCGGCTGGAAATTGGATCAACGGATTGACGACAGTAAGATATGCATAGTTGCACATCTTCTGAAGTAGACCAATTGGTAGACATTTTTGCTTAAGAGAGATAAGTGATTGCAAAATATATATATATATTAGGGTGAAATTGTAGTGATTTGGAAGAGAAATGAGCTGTGTATTTATATACAATTGTTTTAAAATAATTGTTTTTTTTTTTGAAAACTTTTCTGTTTTATTAATTTTTTTTAATTTTAAAATTAATTAGACCGGTTTTTTTTAAAGTCGTTGGGCCAAAAACTAATCGGCCCAAAACGCAACGTTTCATTTATTCTCGGCTGAATTGTTTTTTTTTATTATTATTTTCTTAATCGCGTTTTTGGGAACCCTAAATCCGGACGAGACAGAACGTCTGCTCTGCCGTCCTCGTTCCGCACCTCCTCCATTAGCAAGCTGCGCAGCTCGACCGCCTCGGACGTCCCCAAATCAGACAGCCCAATTTCGTCCGCGGTGCAGATCCTCTTAACGAAGATGGTGAAGACGTCGGCCGTGGAAATTATCGGCCGCCAGATCAGACACTGCGATATGCACGCCCGTACAGACGAGGATGTCGTCGAGTATCTCGTTTCAAATCACCCGCTTTACTGTCGGATCAAACGTAAGCAACTCAAGTCCATGGTTCGAAAAGCTCGAGACCAGAACAGTAAGAGGATGAGGGAGACACTGCCTGCGGAAGTTGAGAGTGAGGATGCGGATGAATTAGCATCAGACGAAGATTCTTGGGAGGATGGCATATACGATGAGAAATTGGAGCCGAAGACAGATCTGATAAAGGACGCTCTGCGTGACAAGTATTTTAAGCTAGCGAAAGTCAAAACATGTGCCGCAGAGAAGCATATTGAGGTGGAGATGGATGAGAAAAGGGGGAAAGCTGTTTATGTATGTAAGATAGTTGGAGGAAGAAGAATTGTTGACTGTGAGCGGCAGAAGAACGATGGACCTAGGTTTTGTAATATGGGAGGGATGAGTAAAGTGCTGGATGAGTTGACCAAGAGTGTGTTGCTACCATTGTGCAATCCACAACTCCGGAGTTTTCTTGGCGTGAAGCCTGTGACTGGAATTTTGCTCCATGGCCCGCCTGGATGTGGGAAAACCATGCTGGCAAATGCAATTGCTAACGAGCTTGGTGTGCCTTTTTACAAAATTTGTGCCACTGAAATTATATCTGGCGTATCAGGTAATTATATTAAGCTTTGCTTTTCTGTATTTGTAGCAGATGGTATTGATCTAAAACTGTGATCATTGTAGGTGACTCGGAGCAAAATATAAGAGAGCTTTTTTCAAAAGCGGCTAGGACAGCACCTTCAATCGTGTTTATCGATGAGATTGATGCAATTGCTTTAAAGAGAAAAGGAGCACAGAGTGATATGGGGCGGAGAATTGTGACACAATTGATTAACTGCATGGATAAGTCACGACAGGTGGTTCAAGCAGCTTCTTCAGATTCAACGCCCGAAACACCAGATCAATCTGCTCCCCATGTTCTTGTCATTGCAGCTACCAATCACCCTGATGAAATTGATCCCGCACTGCGAAGGCCAGGGAGATTCAGTAAAGAGATACATCTTGGTGTGCCAGATGAGAAAGCTAGAATTCACATTCTTTCAGTGCTTTCCCGCGGGCTTAAGTTTGAAGGTTCCTTTGATCTTTTAAAGATTGCTAGGTCGACACCAGGGTATGTCGGAGCTGATTTAGATTCTTTAGTAGATACCGCTGGCAACCTTGCGATGCTGAGAATTGTAGACGACATAAGAAAGAAGAACCTGGACACACAGGAGGATGGGGATGCTGTCGAATGGTGGAGGCGACCCTGGTTACCAGGTGAATCGGAAAATCCGTCCATCACCATGGGTGATTTTGAGGTAACAAATTATTCTATGTTTTTGCTTTCTTCGTTTTCAAAATAAACTATGATGTATGCTCGGTACATATGAACAGCTAGAGATGCGTTATAAAATATTTATCATTGTACTACACTATTGGTGGTGATAATAGTTATACGTCTATGCATTAGGAAGCTCTTAAAGAGGTACAACCCTCTTTAAAGAGGGAAGGCTTTTCAACCATTCCAGACGTGAAATGGGAAGACGTTGGAGGCCTTGATGATTTGAGGAAGGTGTTCACGTCACATATTATTAAGCAGATAAAGTGTCCTGGAAAATCTGCGGTACTTTAATCTGGATTTGCTCAATCATAAATCAAGTAGCTTCTAGACATATGTTAACCATTTTTTTTTCTTGAATCTGTCCTGTCAATCTTTCTGTGCATGTAAGAATGAACAAGAATTAGAAATTTGGATTGTGTCTTACCCTGCCATTTCAATATGGTTTACTTAGCGAAGATACTACAAATAGATTTGATTTTTGACTTCAAAAAAAATGATGATGATCTTTATACAGCGTAATTTGTTGATTTTCAAAGATTTTTAATGGCCAATCAAACTGTATGATGAGTAGTCACCTAACTTGTTTTACTTCCAGTGATGATCTGCCTTTTTTTCTGGAAATAGTTTTTCTTGTGACTGTTTTAAGTTAATGTAGTGAGTTCATTTCTAAAGCTAATACGTGCGTATAAAAGCCACTGACATTTCTGTCAAAAACAAATTTCAGCGATATGGTTTGGATTTAGACAAAGGATTTCTTCTCTATGGTCCACCGGGCTGTGGAAAGACATTGCTCGCCAAGGCTGTTGCTAATGAGGCTGGTGCCAATTTTATACACATCAAGGTGTGGGCTTTTAGTTTCATCTTTTGCATCCTTGGGGGTGAATATTGTAACTATTTATTGCATCAATGTGGAAATATCTCAATCTCCTTATTAAAGTTGATCATTTAGTAGGGCCCTGAAATTCTTAATAAATATGTTGGAGAAAGTGAGACAACAGTTCGAGCAATTTTCAATCGTGCAAGGACATGCGCTCCATGCATTATTTTCTTTGATGAGGTACTTTTCTTTTGTAATTTTTAGATATATGTTACATTTTGTGCAGTCAGGTTCTCTACACAGGTTGTATTGTCGTCTATTTTCTATGTTTAGAGACGTTTGCTCATTGAAAGTTCATAAAATAATTTTAAAGATTAGAACGTGCAATTGGCATGCAAACGTCTAACATTTGCAACTATAAAAAATGAGCAGCTGATTCAAAGAACTAACTACTCGTTTACAACCAATGAACAAAACTCAGATTGTTGTGCGGACATGTTTTCTGTTTCGCACTTTGCATTTGTTCAAGTTAAAATAAGTGACACCAAGTAAAGGCCTATTATGTGTTCATCGCCTTTTTTCTTAATATCAATTAATGAGTTCACAGTTGAACACAGATGGTTCTTCATTGAGAGCTTGTACGTTAACTACATTACAAGATTTAGATTCACTTTTTTGTGTGGTTAATATGTATGTCTTACAATGTTTTGTAGGTGGATGCTTTGACAAGCAAGCGTGGGAAGGACGGTGGACGGGTTATTGAAAGCGTCGCACTCCAGGTAATGCATTATTTTGTTGATGTGACATCAAAAGACCAACACTAAAAAACTGCTACGTTAAGCTGAAGTTTGGTATTTAGCTTTGACGTATTTGTGGTTGTAGTTGATGATGGAGTTGGATGGGGGTGACAAAAGAAGTGGTGTGTATGTTATTGGTGCCACAAACAGGTGAAACACATTCCCGAGTTATAATTATAGTAACAGCTGAAACCATCAGTGCTCTAATTCTATGATTCATTCAACAGACGCAAAGCAATGGACCCAGCCTTCCTACGCCCCGGTAGATTTGGAAAGCATCTTTACGTGGGCTACCCAAATACTGATCAGCGTGCACAAATTCTAAAGGCTACCTGTAGGAAGTTTCCTATAGATTTAGATGTCGACCTGGATGCACTGGCAAGAAGCGCAGCTTGTGAAAACTTCTCCGGAGCAGATCTTTCAGCTTTGGTTTGCTGTCAACTTTATGCATACACTATCTTGTTTTGTCTATCAAAAAAAAATCTTGTTTTGAAAGTCGTGGTTCTTGTCTGAACATTTTATTCATAGGTGCATGAAGCTTCAGTAGCAGCTTTCGATGAAGATGAAACATTAGAAGAAAGTGGCTATGAAGCAGCAGTTAGCGTGTCAACAAGACATTTTAATAAATCATTAGGGGTGATATCTGGATCTCGCAAATTGGCAAAAAGAAAGAGTAAGAAAAATCCAAAATTCAAGGGATATTTATCAAAATCCGCTTGAAAAACAGCTTTGCCATCGCACACCTCCGGCAAGATGGCAGCACCGACTTCGTTGATGAATGCATACTTCTTATCTGTGCTGTTCACTATCACGATCTGCATATCCTTGAGACTAATTATCCTTTGATACAACACATTCTGTATGACTAGCTGAACTACAAGCTTGAATGTGCTCGTTAGCGGTCTTCGTTATCTATTTAATGTGCCTATTGAGTTTCAATAGGATCCAAAAATGCGTGGATTGCATTGTAGAAATGCACATACCTTCTCCTATGTGACCTTTTTAAGGAAGCGATAAATCATTCTACATACACTCATAAAAGACCGCTGCATGTTTAAATTATACTCCCTCTGTCTCGTTTTGTTTGTCAAAAAGGCAATATGCACGAGAATTAAGAAAGTAAACAAAGTACAACGGTATTTATGGTAGCTCTTCATGAGATGTGTGAGGTGACAGTGAGAGAGGGAAACAGAGAGAAGAAAGAGTGGAGGTGGGCCTCGTGCCTAAAAGTATGATTTTTTTTAATAAAAATAAATTTCTTTGGTAGAAAAGAGATGATTGATTTGATTATTGGGTTATATTTAAAAGGAAAGTGGACAAACATTAGAGGACACCCAAAAAGGAAAGTGGACAAACAAAGTGGGACGGAGGGAGTAACATTTTGCCAACCGCTCCGGATAATAAGACTGCAATAGGTAAAAAATGACATCATATCAAAAACTGTGGGCACAAGTCTGACATTAAATTAAAAGCGGACAGACTATTTTTTAGTTGTTCCGAATTCGGATACTTAATAAGAGGGATATCAGTTAACACGGGCGGGGTTGTCATCTTGTACTCTTCATGGCCAGATTTTAATACATATTATCCTTTACAACTTTACCTTTCATTTCCAACTTTATTATTAACTAATAATGTTGAAAAAGTCAACACGTGCGCTGTTCCTTTCAGTACCTTTCCGACTTCTTATCCTCCGAAGGAACGGAAAGGAACAACCATCAGGGCAAAAATATGATATAGCGAGAAGGAAAATGTCTAAAGTGCTTGGATTTGTAATTAACAGCTATGAAAGTAAATATGATTTTGGACAGATTAATCCTTCCATTGACAATAGTTATTTGAGAATCCACAGACGAAGATGATCATGAGATCGCTTGATGGATTTTAGATTATCGGAGAAGAGATTTGAATGAGCGGAATGAACGAGAGTTTGGCGGAAAGATTCACAACGTGAGCGGTTGGTCGCCTCCATTTTCTATTTATAATTGGCACTAAAATGCTTTATTACATTTCGGTCCTGTAAGTTTACTAGGTCTTACATGTATCTCCTAATAACCCCCTCAAACTTGGCATGCAGGAAATTCGGAACGCCGACCTTGACGGAGAGACGACAGAGCAAATAAACGGGGAGAGCTTTAGTAAATAGATCATCCGGCTAGTCAGGCAATCCAAGGAACGGGGGAGCAAAAAACCAACAGAGAAACCACATGGTACTCGGACTCAGCCGATGAGCGAGAGACGACTACCTGTTTCCTGGTGCGCCGTGAAATCAATGAATGTCCAATCTTTATGCAATACCCAGAAAGAACGCCGAGACACTGGATATGACGCCCAATCAACGTCACAAAAACCTTCCAAAGTAATATTGGCATGAGCTGGATAAAAAAAGTCATTGAGCAGGAGCGGATTTGATGTACTGGAGAATACGATGAGCAGCCTGAAGATGGTACCGAAACAATAAGGTTGGTACCGAAACCAGAACAAAGGTGGTACAAAACCAAAACAAAGCTAGACTACATCAAAGAGAAAACAGAAGATGCATGAATCAAAGAAAAACAGAAAAATTTGGAGACCGCTGAGGAACAAATGTCGAAACCTCTCATCGATCAGCTAGTCTAAACTGCTTCGATGATTAAAATATCGGCTAATGGTTTCTCCAGAATGCCGAAACCTCTCTGCGATCATCTTGTTTCTCTCATATTGACCAACAACATTCAAGAAAATTTCCACCACATTTCTTATGCTTCTAACTCAGTTGTTAGCTTCACATTTGGGTAGTTTATTACCAATAGTTTCTCCATTAGGAAACAAACTGCTCCCCTTCATCGTCAACTCTCAACAAGCTTATTCCATGATCCTACAGAAATCATTAGCCGACATTTTAATCATTGAAGTAGTTTAATATCCACAAAAGCTAGAATTTAACATAAATTGGAGTAACAACAAGAACTTTTGCATCAACTAATAAATCAATAATCTGCCAAATCAAACAGTTGTAAACCAAATTGGCTTCAATGAGTCTCTTTTAGCAGAATATGATCAGATTCAAAATCCAACATATGAAACAAACCCCTAAACAATAAAACATCAAATACACTTACAGAGATTCTGAATTTGAACAACAAGAGAAAAGTATAAAATCATAATTTCATATCCGATCAAACTCCCTCTCGCAGAAGCTAATATACACAGTCGAACACAATTACAAATTGCATACCCAATCAAATACACTTTCAAAATTTTTTGAAATCTGAGAAAAAAACTAGTCTGTGGGATCTCCATATTTGAGAGACGAAGAACAGAGGATAAAATAATAGAGTTGATAGATTAGTCGCGATTTAAAGCTGGTTCACTCCCAAAAGGACACAATTACATACTTTTCCCAAAACACCGGATGCCTTTGATTTATTTTTAAAATTTCTGTTTTATAGACCTAAAACGTTTCTCTGGCCCAACTCAATCTGATCAGCCCTGGCCCAGAGAGCAAGCAGCAAGAGTACGATGCTTTTGATTAGGGCTTTACTTTTTTGAAAAGATTTTTTTTTAGAGAGATACAGTTCGAGCGAGCGAGCGTGCGTGCGTGCGTGCGATTGCCAGTTCGAGTGAGCGAGCGACTGCGAGATGGCAAAGAAGCTGATGATTAGTGATATGGGAGGGATTAGTGAAGTCTTGGATGTAGTTTTGTATGAAGTGTTGGGTCCAATTTTATATACAGGGGTCGTGAAAACTATTGGCGTAAAGCTCGCGGCTGGAGTTTTGCTTCCTGGGTGCGGGAAAACTATGTTGGCAAAGGGCAATTGCTAACGATGTCTGCCTATGTACAAAATTTTGGACTCAGGTATGTCGTAAGAAAATATTAGAAAGATTTTTTCTGAAGTCATTTCATAGATATGCTAATGCCATTTCTTAAAGAGAAGGCCATTTCTTAAAGAGAAGGTGATAAGAGGATTTTGACACACTTTTGATCAATTACATTGAAGAGACCTGGTGGTTGTGGGTGGTTGTGATTGGAGCTTAATGCAGATGAAATAGATCCTGAATTTTGAGACTATTTATCAATTGCATTGAAGAGATCCGGTGGCTGGGAGATTGGAAACAACTATTCATCTTGGCGTGCTAGACGTGAAATTCTTTCAGTGATTACTCGCAATACTTCCAAGCTAAATCTTGAACCTGTTGATATTTTCAAGAAGATGTTTGTCGGAGCTGATTTGGCTGCCTTAGTAGGAAATGCCTAAGCTACGTGATTTATGATGGAGCAAATACAGATTCAAGTACCTCATATATTTGAGGAAATAATGTCTCATTAATAGTATCTGACTTGAACACCTTTCTCAAGGCCTCGAACGTCTTCCCATTTCACGTCTGGAATGGCAGAAAAGCCTACCCTCTTTAAAGGGGTTGGACCTTTTTAAGAGCTCCATGATGAATGAAAGTATAATCATTACAACTTTGTATGCAGCATAGTATATGTGCAATAAAGGGTAAGAACTTTAGGTACAAAAGAAATAAGCACATAATAATTTATTACCATAAAATCATCCAGTGATGTAGATATCTTCTAATGTTGATGATTTCGTTCTGACCATAGCAAGGACACATGCATTTCCTGCTAAGGCAGCCAAATCAGCTTCGACATACCGGGTGTAAGACTAACAATCTTGTTGAAAATATCAACAGGACCTTCAAGATTTAGCGTGCGAGTATTGCGAGTAACCACTGAAAAAATTTCACCTCTAGCTTTTTCATCGGGCACGCCAAGATAAATAGTTGTCTCCAATCTCCCAGGCTTTCGAAGTTCAGTATCAATTTCATCTGCGGTATGGGTGGCTCCATTCACTACCACCGGGTCAGAAGATGCTAAAGTCTCTTCAATGCAATTGATCAATAGTCTCAAAATCCACTTATCACCTCCTCTCTTTGAAGAGATGGCATCAAGCATATCTATGAAAACAATTGAAGGTGATTTCATTCTGGTTTCAGAAAAAATCTTTCTAATATTTTCTTCCGAGATACCTGAGTCCAATATTTTGTACAAAATCTTTCTAGCAGTTGCACTTGCCAACATATGTTTACCATTTTTTTTCTTGAATCTGCATTTACTTTTTTTAAAACTATTTCAAGGACCTGTTAATCTTTCTATGCATGTAGGAATGAACAAGAATTAGAAATTCGGATTGTGTCTTGCCCTGTATTTTCAATATGGTTTACTGAGCGAAGCTACAGTTAAGGATTTTGATTTAGAAAAAAATGACGATGATCTTCTTTGATGTAATTTATACATTTCAAATGATTTCCAACTGCTATGTGAATGATCTGCTTCGAGTGATTATCTACTTTTATTTACCCATCTTGTTCAACTTCGAGTGATGATCTACTTTTTTTTTTCTGGAAATTGTTTTTCTTGAGATTATTATAAGCTGAGTGTAGCGAGGTCATTTCTAAAGCTAATGCATAGGGTATGTATGAGCCACTGAATGTTCTGTCAAAAAGTCTTTCCAGCATTATGGTCTGGATTTGGACAGAGTATTTTTACTCCATGGTCCACCTGGCTGTGGGAAGACATTTCTTGCCAAGGCAGTTGCTAATGAGGCTGGAGCCAATTTCATACACGTCAATGTGAGCTTTTAGTTTCATCTTTTGCATTGTAAAAAAACTATCTATTGCATCAATGTGGAAATATTTCAACACTCTTTTAAAAGTTTGACCCTTTATTAGGGCTCTGAAGAAATTCTGAATAAAGATGTTGGCGACAGTGAGAGAAAGGTTCGAGAAATTTTCAACTGTGCAAGGATGATGAGACGTATTTATACGACTCGTCGAATCGACTAATCCTATTTATTTCGATACATTTTTATGCGAACAGTTACTTTTTAGTGTTTTTTTTGCATTTCAGGTGTTTCGGGAGCTCTTGGAAGAAACGTGCATTAAAGACGGTGTTTTGCGCCGAAAACTCCACAATGACAATTCAGACCCCTTGGACACTCGACGGAGAGCTGGGAATTGACCGTTGATCAGGAAAATACGAGCTACATGGCGTTGCGTAGCTGACTCGATTCCCTACAACTCTCTAGTTCACACCGAGAGCGTCCGAGACCGTATAAAGGGTCAAATCCAGAGTTGAAGTCGGATCTGGCGCGAAGAAGAAGGAACGGAACTCAGTGCGGATCGCGTCCGCAAGAGACATTAGCATTCACGCTAATGTTGACTACGAACGCGCCGTTAATGTTGCTGCCGAACGCGACCAGACGACGAGGGCTGACGTCAGCAGGCCGTGTGATGACGTCAGCAAGTCCGAAACTTGATAATTCAAGTCCAAAACCAGATTTGGAAACCCAGTTTATTAGAAACAAGAAGCTTGGGCTAGGATTTGGAGTATCAAATCATCAATCATTCTACGAAGACTGAGACAGCTCTGGAGAAGACGAAGAACGCGAAGCTTTCGGCGATACAGAGAATTTCTATTTACTTTCATCCAAAAATACTTGTGTTTATTGCCATGACAATGAGTAGTTAAATTTCTCTTTCGGTTTAGGGTTTCGTATATTGTGAACACGTTTTGAGATTTTCGTTCTTAATGCTATTTTATATTTCACTAGTTCTTGTGCTCATTCTTACGAATTAAATTGCTAGACTAAGTGGAAGCTTTGTCGCAAAGCTTAGTTGAACAACTAATTCTTACCGTTAATATTTACTAGATACTTTGTCGTAAAGGTAGATGGTAACATCTAAGCTAAATAATACCTTTGTCGGATTGTTTAGTTTAGGAAAGAACTAGAAGCCTAGCACCTTTGTCGGGTTAGGTTGTGGCGTATCACCTTTGTCGGGATACTTGGGTTGTTACCTTTGTCGGAACAACCACACTTTGAAATATAAAATTGATCATTAGATATCGATGATGAATGTGTCACAAAAAAACCCTAGACTGAATTTTCTCGCTGATTGAAATCCTCGTTATTATTTTCTCTTGTGCTTTCTTACACTTGCTTACAAAAAAACCCCAATCAATTTTGTTTACAGGACAACTGAACCACACCAGCTCTCTAGGGTTCGACCCCTGCTTGCCGCTTTACTAGCATATTGCAGGGAAAAATACAAATACAAATTTGAGAGGTCAAACGACGCCTGTCAAATTTTGGCGCCGTTGCCGGGGAGCTGCGCTTCGGTGAAGTTGTTTCTTTTTGTTTTTGTTTTTTTTTTGTTTTATTTTTTTTTCTGTTTTTTAGTTAATTTTCTTGTGATGCACCATGTCTTCTTATTATAATAGAGAGCCTTGGAACTATGAGGAGTTTTCCCCACCATCCTTCCACATTGAAGTCCGCGAGAAGATCATCAACCTCAAGCAATCCCGGGATGAAACATTGGACGAGTACTTGTCGTACTTCGATTTCATTGTGACGAGCTGCCCGCACCATGGATTCACAAACTTATATCTTCTTCAAAGGTTTCTCGGTGGGATGTTGCCACATGAGTGGAATAGGCTTAATGATGCGGCGGGAGGCTCGGTGAATAACTTAGACATGGACGATCTTTGGCACTTGATAGATGATTTGGCCGAGAGGTCAAGACAAGATCAGGCCAAGCGGCTCGAAGAAATCTCCAACATAGTGCGCCAAATTCAGGCCGATCTGGCCAACACGGCTCACAAGCCGATGGTCATCAAAAAAGAGCTTACAATGGAGCCCACGGAGCCGGCAGAGGATGAGGACCCATGGTTGACTGAAGAAGAGCCGGTCAAGCCACTCGTATCGGGTGCAAGAAACGAAGAAAACGACTCGGAGTCAGTGCCGATCGCGTTCGAAAGAGACATTAGCTCGACGCTAATGTCTGAAGAGAACGCGCCTATAACTTTAAGGCCGGACGCGCCTCTAACGTCTACAGCGGACGCGACCCTCACTGATGCACAATCCAGGACTGACCATTTTCCTTCGTTTTCTATGCAGGTAATAGCTCCTGAAGACCATGTGATCGATAATGATGAGCTGGGAGATGAGTTGGAGGCAAAGCATGAGCCAGAAAAACCAATGATGGAGCACCCACTCGCCACGAGTCAACAAGCGCCGCCCGAAAAGTGTAAGGACTCAGGTGCCTTCACAGTCACGAGAGATATTGACTCTTATGTTTTACAGATGGGAGATGCTAGAGATAACGATCCTCCTGCACCTATTTTGGGACGATCACTCCTCTTTGCCACAGAGACCAAGATTGACATGGGAACATGCTTGATGTCACTTGTGTTTGCTGGCAAGACATCGAACTTCCATACTTACGAGGATGCCAAACGTTCATACATGAAGAAGCGACCGAGACATGGCATGTTTGAATGGAAACCAGGATGGAGAAACACTAGAGCACGACTCGATGGACCAGTAGCTATGATCAAGGTGTCCTCGCGGACTCGGAAGGATGTAAAGGCGAACCCGCCTGATCGATGGAGAGCAGACCCGAGCACACCTTTGCGCGATGATTTTGGGCAGACTGAAGGAGTAGCTGAGGCGAAATTTGACCTCACACGTCCATGGGATCCTAACTTGTGATCCCTAAAGAGGTACCGTCGAGCCAACGACGTAAAACAAAGGCGCTCGCAGGGAGGCAGTCCGACAAATTTTTGAGTTTTTCTCGTTTTTTATTTCGTTTTATGTTTGTTTGAGTCTTAAGTCACTTTGTCTTTTGGGAAAGAGATGCTTTTCATGCAGGAAACAGTGCACCTCAGTGTGGACCGCGCCAGCCCTCAACATTAGCTGACCGCGTTAGCCTTCGACGTTAGGTTAATGTCTACACCAGACGCGGCACATAACGTCTTAAGAAGACGCGGTGGACCGTTGACCAGCGTTGACCGACTCGGTTGACCAGAATTTACACCGTCACGCGACGACACGAGGGGAGTGCCTGTTCATTTTTATTCTCTATTTGTTTTTCCCTACGTTGTGTGTCTTGCATTGTTTGTGTCTTTGAATTTAAGTCGTGTCGTGAGGACACTGCTTTGTTCAAAAGTGTGGGGTGGGAGAGTCAGTCCGTTGTGTCAGCACGTTTATTTTTCGCACCTGCATAGAGTCAGCACGTTTCCCTTAAAATTTAAATTTTTTGAAAGTAGAAATTTCTCTCTATTTCCCGGATATGCAGTATTGAATTTTGATGATGTGAAACAGATGAGCTGATTAGATGAATTTCTCTCGTGAAATTTGAATTGTGCTTTTACATGTGAACTTAACCCACTGCGTGTCCTTCAGTTGAGATAAACAGGGATGTGGAGTTGATAGAAATGTCCTAGAGAGACTTGACGAAGCATTCAAAGGACCGAAATTCAAGTTATATGGTTATATGGACTTTGTGGAGGCTAGCACCTCGAGACTTATTGGTTCAGAGTTAGCTCCGCCACAGCAGTATTTATGCGGTCAGGTGGGACGGGAAAACAACACACCGTCCAATCTCTAGTCCAAGCAGTCGGGAAAACAGACGAGCGACCCTCGGCTTGACTCGCGTCGAAAGGATGAGGATGAGTGAGAGCAGGAAGGTATTTTCATATGCTTGTGGGCGATGATTGGACCTTCGAATCACGGACGAGCAATTCACAATAAAGGAGCAAGGCTCAAGCAAAATCAGCCAAATTGTGAAATTTCTACCCGCAACAAAAGTGAAGTACATGATTGTACATCAAAAGCCAAATCACTACAAAAGCTGTCCCAAAACAACTCAAAAACCTTGAAGCTCGAATGAATCACGTGCAAGAAAAAGCAACGAAGTGTAACCATATAACCAGAATTCGGGACAGCGAATGCAGATCATGGGTCTAAAGAGGACTATCTCTCATTCATCCAAATTGATTTGAATTTCAGCTCAAAAGGTAACATGTATCAAGTTAATTCTGTGTTGAGCATGATGATTCTAGTAGCGATTGAGATATGCATAGAAAAGCGAGTCTAGACTAGCAACTCATATTCATGTAGCAGTATCCAGGACGTCGAAGAAATTGTGGTGTTGCATTTATTTTCCTTCTATGACTTAGTTCTTGTTCGGGACGAACAAGTTTAAGTGTGGGGTGGTTTGATGAGTCGTATTTATACGACTCGTCGAGTCAACTAAACCCGTTTATTTCGACACTTTTATATGCGAACAATTACTTGTTAGTATGGTTTTGCATTTTCGGTGTTTCGGGAGCTCTAGGAGGAAACGCGCATAAAAGACGGCATTTTATGCCAAAAACATCGCAATGGCAGATCAGACCTTTAGACAGTCGACGGAGTGCTGGGAATAGACCGCTGATCAGAAAAATACGAGTCACATGCCATTGCAAAGGTGATTCAATTCCCTACAACTCTCTAGTTCACACCGAGAGCATCCGAGGTCATATAGAAGGTCAAATCCAGAGTTGAAGTCAGAACAGGCGTGCAGAAAGAGAATCAGACTCAGTGTGGATCGCGTTCGAAGGAGACATTAGCGATAACGTTAACGTCACTAGGGTTTCTATTGTGACATGTTTATCATTGACTGCTAAATATCTAATCTCATGTTTCTAAGTGTGGTTATTCCGACAAAGGTAACAACCCTAAGTATCCCGACAAAGGTGATACACCACAACCTAACCCGACAAAGGTGTTAGACTTCTAGTTCTTTCCTAAACAAATAATCCGACAAAGGTATTATTAAATCTAGGTGTTACGATCTACCTTTACGACAAAGTTTCCAGTAGATATTAACGATAAGAATTAACTGCTCAATTAAGCTTTGCGACAAAGCTTCCACTTAATCTAACAAGTCAATTCATAAGATAAGCACAAGAACTAGTAAAACATGAAATAGCATTAAGGGCGAAGTCTCAAAACATGTGTCACAATGAACGAAACCCTAAACAGAATAACGAGTTTAGCTACACATGATCATGTAAAACATAATGATAAGTAGAATAGTCTTCTCTCTCGTCGAAAGCTTGCGTCTTCTCCAGAGCCGTCTTGGTCTTCGTAGAATGATGGATGATGGAAACCCTAACCCAAGGATCTTATTTATAGCAAAAAATAGGGTTTCCAAGTCTGTTTTTGGGCTCAATTTCCAAGTTTCGGTCTTGCTGACGTCATCAAAACGCGTTGATGACGTCATCATCGCGTTCGGAAGAGACGTTAATTTTCGCGTTCGTACCTTACGTTAACGTTATCGCTAATGTCTCCTTCGAACGCGATCCACACTGAGTCTGATTCTCTTTCTGCACGCCTGTTCTGACTTCAACTCTGGATTTGACCTTCTATATGACCTCGGATGCTCTCTGTGTGAACTAGAGAGTTGTAGGGAATTGAGTCACCTTTGCAATGGCATATGGCTCGTATTTTTCTGATCAGCGGTCTATTCCCAGCACTCCGTCGACTGTCTAAAGGTCTGATCTGCCATTGCGATGTTTTTGGCATAAAATGCCGTCTTTTATGCGCGTTTCCTCCTAGAGCTCCCGAAACACCGGAAATGCAAAACCATACTAAAAAGTAATTGTTCGCATATAAAAGTGTCGAAATAAACGGGTTTAGTTGACTCGACGAGTCGTATAAATACGACTCATCAAAGGACATGCGCTCCATGCATTATTTTCTTTGACGGGGTACTTTTCTCTTGTCATTTTGGGTAATATGTTACATTTTGTACAGTCAGATTCTCTACACAGTTTGTCTTATTGTCTTTTTTTTCCCTATGTTTACAGACGTTTGCTATTTGAAAGTTCAAAAAACATTTTAAAGATTAGAACGAGCAATTGACACGAAAACATCTAATTTTTGTAAATATGAAAAATGAGCAGCTGATTCAAAGAACTAACTAATCGTTCTCAACCAATTAACAAAACTCAGAATATTGTGCCAACATGTTTTCTGTTTCTCTCTTTGCATTTGTTTAAGTTAAAATAAGTGATACCAAATAAAGGCCTATTATGCGTTCAGCGACTTGTGTTTCTTAATATCAATAAATGAGTTCATTTTTGGTTTGAGAGTGAGCGCTTGTATGTTAACAACATAACCAGATTTAGATTCACTTTTGTTGTGTGTGGTTATTGTGTCTGTCTTAAATTGTTTTGTAGGTGGATGGTGTTACGTACTCAATATTATAGAAATAAAGGGATGTATTTGTAATTAGTGCAAAGTGTTTTAGTACAAAAGGGATGTAAAGCAGAATGAGAAATGAAGCAATGAATGAATCAATCCTTCAGTATCTACCCTAAATCTCATCTTCTCTGTCATTCTCTTATATCCCGTTTCTCAATCATTTGTGCCGCATCATTTTGGTGCTTTCACTGAGAGTAGATATGGATCCAGAACTATCAGATGCGGACATGGAAGCTCTCAACAAGCTCGCCGACGATGTTGAAAAACTCAACAAACAGATGCAGAGGTTTGAAGAATCTAGGCGACTTCAGGCTGAGTCCAGGGCAAATAAATTCGATTGTATGCTTGATGTCTTGGAGCAGATGGTTCGGCGTAGTCAACCGGAACCGCTATTTGAAGATCAAAGCATTCAACTAGAAAATTCATCTCAAGTATCTATTCCAGCAGTCGCTGCTTGTGGTTTGGATGATCCTTGCGATGTTGAAGTGAAACCGATCGGCAGTGAAACAAGCTCTCAACACCTTGGCGTCAAGTATTCTTCAAAACCCAACAATCTGATCAAATCGGAAACAACTGTTGATGCTTCTTGTGAGGTCCAGAAATGCGATTTGGTAGTAGATGAATATCCAAAAGAGGATCATGACAGTTTGGAGGTGAGCACTATTGCGGATCAGTCTGTTGTGGTTGATTCGGTTCAAACGCAGGTAACATTCAATCATCTATCAAGTGAGGTTTCATTAGATTTTGTGTGGAATAAATCTGAAGTAGTTGAATGGAAGGAAACGCTGGGATTTGCAAAATCAATTTGTGTTTCGAACTGCAATTTAAGTATATGCTCACATGGTGTTTGTCAAAATGCCTCAATGGACTATTCTTCTTATTTTATGATGCGGACGAATTCGGATAGCTATATTCTGGTGCCAGAAATGAAGGCTGAGGATCTGAGTGTCTTGCTAAGGAATATGAATGATTTCAATGAAGTAGAATCATCTTCACTTTGTCGGCTACAGTTGCGGAAAGGGATTAAGAGCGTTCAATGGTGTCCATATGTCAAGTTAGTTGATGGAAATTTTGTGTATGACAAAGGAAAAGAGCACAAGTACAAAAAGAAGAATGATCTTAAGATATATGAGCAATTGGTGCAAGATATCGGGTTGATGGACTGGTTTTCATATTGTGCTATGCATACAAATGCGATTTGCAACCAAAGCTACATTCTATCTCAAAAGAAGAAGGTGAGGTTTGACAAACCACCAGCCAAACCTCCTGATGATGTTGTAATATGTGCGGATGCTGAAGCTTATAGTGAAACTATTTGGAATAAGCAAGGGTCCCACAGGGTATGGCTGCAATCTGAGGTCGTCAAATGGGAGTATGCTAATTGCGGTGTGATATTCCCATTCTTACTACCACCGGCTAAACCTCCAGATAGTATTTCAATATGTGTTTCTACGATTGAGAGATCTTATTTTGAGGTTGCGGCTGACTATAAATATACAGGCCAAGAGAATTTTAATTCGAAGAATGTGATTGGTTTGATGTCTGTTTTGAAAGGGGACAAGGCTGCAGCAGCTGATTTGGCATTCTCAGTCGATTCACTTTATATTTTTTCTACATACATGATCTCTGAAATGGGAAGTTGGTGTTTTATTGTATCACTTGGGATTCATGCACTATTTACAAGACCTCCGGCAAAACCTCCCCATGACTCCTCAAAGGGTAGAGATGGAGATGAATTGATGCCTCATACGGATTCATCAAATTCTGCCCCTAATTCTCAAGATCGACATTTGATACATCCAGCACCCTATGATGCTTATGTGGTTGATAACATGAGAAGTCTGGCAGTTCATTTTGACATTTCCCAGACAAGGTTTATGCCAAGTGAAAATTGCTGGGCTGATTTTTATCTTTATACATGTCAAAGTGCATCTGTTGAGAACACCCACAACCATAAGTTACTAATAGAAGGGATACTTACTGGAATGGGAGCACTGAGAAGTTACAAGCTCATGAGATGGTGGATCTTATTTTCTTGGAAAGAGTTCGCGGACACGTATTTTGTCTTGGGTTTTGCTGATTTCATGGTAGCGCATCATGATTTCTTGTGGCTTTCGTCACCAAGACCACCGGAAATAGTGACCTTGAGGACAAGGTCAATTTTAAGGGGCGAGGAATGTTACGTACTCAATATTATAGAAATAAAGGGATGTATTTGTAATTAGTGCAAAGTGTTTTAGTACAAAAGGGATGTAAAGCAGAATGAGAAATGAAGCAATGAATGAATCAATCCTTCAGTATCTACCCTAAATCTCATCTTCTCTGTCATTCTCTTATATCCCGTTTCTCAATCATTTGTGCCGCATCAGATGGTTTGACAAGCATGCATGGGAAAGATGATGGACATGTTTTTAAATGCGTCGCACAACAGGTATATGCATTATCTTGTTGACATTTTATCAATAGACCAACACTAAAAACTGCTATGCTATGCTGGAGGTTGGTATTTATCTTCACTGTATTTGATGATGTACTTGATAAAGGAGTTGGAGGGTATTGATAAACGAAGTGTAGTGTATGTTATTGGTGCGACAAACAGGTGAAGCACATTCTCGAATTATTTTATAATTCTAGTAACAGCTGAAAGCATCAGCCCTACAATTCTATGATTCATTCAACAGATACGAAGCAATGGACCCAGCATTCCTAGGCCCCGGTAGATTTGGAAAGGTGCTTCTCGTGGACTATCCAGATTCTGATCAGCGCGCACAAATTCTAAAGGCTATCCTTAAGGAGAAACCTATAGATTCAAATGTTGATTTGGATGCATTAAGCGTTGCTTGTGATAAATTCTCCGGAAAAGATCTTTCTGATTTGGTTGTTGTCAACTTTGTGCGTACACTAAATTGTTGACATTCATATTTAAAAGTTGTGGTTCTTATCTGAACTTTTTGTCCACGGGTGCATGAAGCTTCAAGAGCAGCCTCAGAAGAAAGTGGAAATAAAGAAAATGTTTGTGCGTCAAAAAAAACATTTTGACAAGAGGCATTAGGGGTGATCTCGAAAGCTCGCAAATAAGCAAAAGAATCGCGCAAATGATAAACGGTGGGAAATTTCTGCCTTTTCCATGGTGTACATGGTAAACGATGGCGTTGAAGCAAGATTGAGTGGCTGTTGAGCATCAGAACAATCGATTCCATGGTTGGTCGGGTTGTTGCATTTTCTTGAACACATGACAACAATGTTTAGCAAGTCTGACAATTTGAACATATATTGGACCTCTAGTGATGCCCATCCATCCCTCTTTTAAGTATTTAATATTCTGGAGCAATGTGACATAATCTGTCAGCCGTGGATCTGTAGTGAAATTCTATTAAAGACCATTTTAAAATCAGCCTCACATCTCAACTAAACGATTTCAGCATGATTTCTTAGCACAACTTTTGTGAGAATCATGATGGATCGCAATGAACAAGAGCCATATAAACTCACCATCAAAGTTGCCATAAACAATATGGCTAGTGTCATTATAATTGTCCGTTGAGATAACCGCAACGATTGGTATAAAATTGAGTAGATTCTTAGAGAGGGACTCTCTCACACCTCACACTTTCTTACTCAAGTGCATACAACACTAATACTCGTCCCCAATTTATACTATACTACTCTTAAAATTAAAGGCTAGGATTATTTTTGATACAATGTCTATAAAATAAGGTTCTAGAAAATTCTACATAAATATTTCATCTCTACACTTTTCCATAATCTTCTAGATTTCTCTTTATTCTTCTTCATTATTCATTCATCTTTTTTGGGCTTGTTACTTAATCCATATTCTTGATTTTGGGCTTATTCTTAAGTTTATTTCTTAAGCTCAATTTAGACATTGATTCTCATTAGGGTGTTTCTATTCAAAAATGAGAACAGATACAAGATGAGAGAAGACACCTAATCTTTTGACAAAGGGCCTTCCAACAAGGCAGACTTTTTTGGACACAACTTTTAATTGGTATTTCTATTCAAGGATGTTTTTTTTTACCAAGGGTCTTTAATTGGTGCAATCTCGTATCTTTTTGAGTCCTTCCTTTTCACCAACCTTACCTCATCTTTCAACAAGGCAGTCTTCTTATGAGACGACTTGGGACTCGACATGTCCTGAGACATTCCTCCTCACAACAAACTGCAAAAAAAATACCCGCCCACAGTCACATTTTATGACTCCTATCTCTTCGTCAAAATAAAATAAGTCCAGCACATAAGACACCAACAAAAGTGAAGTAAAAGGTAAACGACGAATATCTTCTTTTTCTTTTTTTGATACAAGCCAAATAAAGGCTAACACAAGAAAAAGAGAGTTTTGACCAAACTAATCCAATTCCAAACTCAAATTGTCCAATTGCACCAGTTGAAACTCAAATAACCAGACTACTCCATTTTTAATAATCCCGATTCCTGAGGAACTGGTAATCTTCTTTTTTTATAATCCTGGTTTCCCAGGAACCGGTATTATTAAAATTTGCCGATGTGGCTCATTTGGGACATATGTGGACCAATTGAAACAAAATTCAAGCCAATCTGGCACACACGTCAAATGCCCGTTTGGGAGAAACCGGTATCTTCTTCAGCTACCGGTATCATATGCATTTATCAACTACTCACAAACACATGAATATAAGACTGAGTGTAATAAACCCAACTAGTGAGCCGATCACCGCGATCCGTGATCCAGCTCCTTGATTTTGTCCAGTGGCAGTTGCTTTTGTAACAATTTTCTTTATTGTTACAGAAGGCAATGGTGAAGCAGCTGGTGTCCCTCTGCTGGAAGAGTTACTTGGTGGAGGAGGAGTCTTTGAGGAGGGTTGAGGAGGAGATGCAGATTTGTTGGAGGGCGATGGGGCAAGCTTTGGAGGGGGAGGGGGTGGTGTATTTACAGGTGGGAACAAGTTGGCTGGAGGAGTTGCTTGTGGTGGAGGTGGAGAATTGGCTAAAGTGGGTGGTGGAGTTTGATCAGTGGGGGGGGGGGGGGGTGGAGGAGCAGTAGCAGTAGCAGTATTTGGCGGCGGGGAGGTTGGAGGAGATGCAGGGGGAGGAGAGTGTTTGTGACGTGGTGGAGGTGGAGATGAGTCTGGAGGAGCCGGGGGACTGGCTGCATTTGGAGGAGGAGGGGAGTCTGGAGGTGGGGCTGATGGTGGGGAAGAAGCAGGGGGCGGAGGTGGTGAGTAGTTGTTGCATGCAGATGATACCGGTAGCTGAAGAATTGGTCCACATAGGTGCAATTTGAGTTTAGAATTGAGTTAGTTTGCGTGTACGCCAGATTGACTTGGATTTTGTTCCAATTGGTCCACATAGGTCTCAAATGACCCACATCAGCAAATTTTACTAATACCAGTTCTTGGGTAGTCTGATTATTTGAGTTTCAACTGGTGCAATTTGAGTTTAGAATTGAGTTAGTTTGGTCAAAAACCCGGAAAAAGAGGACTTGACAAAGACTAGAAAAACAGTTTATTCTAGGGTAGCAGTCTAGCCTTGTCCAAAGCCAATTCAAATCCTTCGTTAGTCTTGCCACCGAATCAGCCAAGACATTTGCCTCCTTCGAACTTGAAACAATTTCCAGTTATTATGTATGTCGAGCCGAAAGAGAATCACAAGCTTTATACCAATGATTTCTTTGTTAACAATAGAATCATCCGGCTTAATGTTCAACCACTTAACAACTTCGTCGCAGACGGACTCAAAGATCACTTTCTCAGCCTTTAAATTTTCTGCCATTCTCAAGCTTAGAAGCACTGCAATACCTTCACATTCAGCACTTGTATTAGTGCTAATGTTAGGAAGAGCCGAGACCCCAACTATCAAGCCTGCACTGTCTCTTGCAACAATCCATTTTCAACTCCTCATCCCAGCAAGCGTCAAAATTTACTTTAATGAAGCCACTATTTGGTTTTCTCCATTCAAAAACAGAACAAGCAAGACATCGCATACCTGAAAGAGCCATTCAAATTGAGCTGCTGAAATTGCTTCCCCAAGCTTTTAATATGAAACAAGGCATCATTAGTTGAATACTCCGATTCCCCCATGCTTTATTCTATTCCTGTTATATACCAAATCATCCATAACATGATCAACGTCAACTGCGTTTATTTTTCCTTTGTAAATCGTTTCCAACAACAACAAAAAGAGAATGTCTGCAAACAGGTCACAATTCGACAATGTTTCCCAGCGTTGAAAATCAAGTCCTTTTCATAAATCAAGTCCTTTCCATAATAGGACTCGATTCTGAAACCAAAGATACAACAAATGATGCAATTAGATAAACCCATTTTATACCGATGGGTAGGCCTTGATGATAACCACGCTATCCAAAAAATTTAACCTTCCTAGGCACCGACAATTTCCGAAAAGCCTTCCAAAAAGCGGGCACATGGGACTGATCTGAACTACCGGCTCAGGAATGGGCTGACTGTACGAAAACTTGTAATGACCGTTTGTAAGCACTACGGACTTCAAAGGAACCATAACTGCTAATGCTTCCACTTCAAGCTACTGTTAGTTTCAACTTCCAATCCCTGATGAACTAGATCCACTGCTTTAGAAATACTTCCAGAAAAATGATGGCCTATGGACATTGTTTACATGAAGGATATCAGAGTCGTAAAAATAACAAGCGTTGTATATTTTGGAAAGTAACAACTCTGGTTGATTAAGAATCCTCCAAATCTGTTTAGCAAAAAAAATTATGTTTTTACATTTAAGGTCCTTAAATACCAAAGCACCACTGAACTTATCCTTAATCAATATATTACTTTTCACCCAATGAACATTCTGAACTGAAGATGAATTACACCACCAAAATACAATTCATGGCTTATTGAGGTAAAGCTTCAATGATGGATTTGATGAGGACCTCCTTATCTCCTACCGATAAGTTTTTTGTCGTCCATCCATGTGTTTTGCTCCAAATCTTATCGAATACCCCTGAAAAATTAGGAGTTAATTTTCTTTTCAAAACAAGGGGGGTAATCCCAAAGCTAACTAATTGTTGTGGATTGATTGAAGCACACATGACCTTTTTTGCTACTGAAGATTCAAGATTGAATACAAAATGGGCTATGGACGTAACACAAATAGAGGAGATATCAGATATCTAAACACAAAAATCGATCTACTTGTCACATTCCCAAACATCACGTGTAATATTATTTGGATTATTGCTTATAATTGATTTACTTGGCATGTAAATCAAAATTCATGTTCAGTACATATTATTAGGGTTGGGCGCGGTTTGGTGCGGTTTAAGAGTAAACCTGCAACCGCACCACATTAACTTGTTTGTAAATTTTTCAAATCGCAAACCGCATTTGAAAAGTTAAAACCAAATATGCACCGGACCACTATATTGGTGCGGTGCGGTTTTGGTTTAAAAACCGTTTTTCAAAGTTTACAAAAAAAGTCTAAGTTGCACAGTAAAGACTTTGCCTTTTTATTTCAAATCGGTTGAGTTCATAATTGAATTTAGAAAAAACCATTAATATCTGGAAGTAACCTAGAATAGAGGATTATGGAATCCCTAAACAATAACATCTACATAAAAGCCAACCAAAATCCAATTAATTTTTGAACTAAAATACTTACGGATTCCATAATTCGAGAACGAAGATAAGACCAAACCGATAACGATCGAGACTCTCGTGGCTTGACCGATTGTGGAAGACGAAGATATGTTGTGCCGAAGAACGAACAACGGAACGAGCAACGACCGAAATCAAATTTGCACTTGTGTTATTTTATTACGACTTAATTTGTTTTAAATTAGGCTTCGGATTAAAGTATTTTTTTGTAATAACTTTAAATTTCTAATAATTTAATTATTTATTTATGTATGCGGTGCGGTGCGGTGCGGTTTAAAGCGGGTGGTTTGAGATATGGAACCGCTTCCGCACCGCTATATTCGGCTGCGGTGCGGTTTTTAACAAACTGATTTGGCAATAAGCGGTGCGGTTAACCAAACCCACTTTTGCGGTGTGGTACGGACGATTTTTAAATCCGGAGTGATTTTTGCCCACCCCTACATATTATCACTAAGACTCCTATCTCATTGTCAAAATAAATCAATTCCAACACAAAAATCAATCCACTCATCCCTCAAAAGACACATCTTTAAATTACACATTACCTAATTTCCATATTTCCAGAACATCAAACTAAACAAATACACCAACAAATTGGAGGATTCGCAAACATGGAAAAACAATCACCAAAGTGGCGGGTGAGTGATTGAGATTGATTGAATTAGAGTGATTATTGGGATGCACCAACTAAAGAAGACGAAATTAATTTATGGGTGTCGCCGAAAGGTGAAATCGATGGAAATATCTTGTGGAAAGTTTGAAACTTTATGGATTGTCTTTTTGATTTCCGAGGACGGGGAAGGATCATAGCGCAAACTTAGAACCTTTAATATACCTTACAGAGAAAACTACGTACCCAAACATCCTAGACCAGCATGGATTACTCTGGACATAACTAGAAACACCGTATTGCCAAGGGAAGAAGGCATCAAGCCCTGATTACAATCAGTCAAAACGGTCACCGCTTACTACGTAGCTGCAAGTCCGACGTCTCCGACCAACCCACAACGTATAACAGCAGCCCTAATGCCAAACACGGCTAAGCGAGACTTACACCAACCGCATGGAGAATTAGAGAGAAAACTAGCTACGCCAGCAGGCCCGTTCTTGACTGATCAACCTTGCAAAATTGGTTGTTCTAGTCGTCAAACCAGTCTCAGTTTAGGACATTCGTTTTCACAATACAGATCGTTCATAATAATATGGGTGGTTATGTAGTCTGCCATCGATTCATCACATATCGAAGAGTTAGCCTATAAGGCTACTCATCAGAAATAAAAATAAAATTATAAACTATAAACAGAAAATAAAAGAACTTACAAACGTATGTGCACCAGGGATACTTCAATACTTCAACCTTATATTGAACTTCAAAATATTACAAAGAAAGTAGAGAGAAGGAGGAGCTTAATGCTTGGTAGTCCAAGACTTGTTTTTCTCCTTCGATACAACAAGGTATTTATAACAAAAAGAAATAAGTGGTCCAAGACATATGAGACCCAAGCTTAACTAATTAGCACACTATTGACAATCATGAAGATTCTTCATGTCCAGCATTATTGCTTCCATAATCAAAGAAAGTGGCCACGTATGAGGGTCACAAGCTCCATAGTGGACTTCTCACATCATTAGAGCTTTATCTTTTGTCTGAGAAGATTCTCCCAAATCCACAACTTTGTGTAGAAGACGGTCTTCAAGCTCAGCTTGAATAGCATTTAAGATATCTTCAATAGTTGATTCAGCATCCTGGGCATCTTGAAAAAGATTTTGTCCTGAGGTTGCCATGACACATCGTACTTGTCTGAGTTGTGAGACATTGTCTCATCTTCAAGATTTAACAAATCTTTTTTCATTTCATTCATATAAGCAGCAATTAACTCTTTTTTTATTAAGAGCTTGCGAGTTGGCTTTCATTTTTTGTGAAATGAACTGTAAGGAATTGTCCTTAGCCGTCTTATGTTGGTCTTCATAAATAGCGATTTTACTGTCAATATAACTAACTGAAAGTATCATAACCAAGAATTTTCTTGGTGGATGGATCCATCCTAAACATTTTGTCCCAGCACTTGGAGTAGGTTTCTCTTTTTATGCAAGGGAACATATCATCGGTATAACCGAAAATTGGCGTCCATTTCCATATGTAAGGAATGCAGAATTTCATAAAGAATAAAAGAGAATATAATTCTTCAAAGTTAGGTTCTTTTCTTTATATTCCAAGTCCTTTGGTGAAATTTTCACCCATTTCGAGAATTTCTCGTTAAAGTCTTCTGGAAGAATTTCTTTCGTAGTTCCAAAATGTTGCCACCAGGTTATAAACCAAGTAGGTATGTCGTAGTTATAAACTTCCGAACATATCTTTATGAACCATGAATGTTTATGGTTTGGATTGTCATATAAGAAAACTTTGCAAATGCATCCATATAATCCTAGAAATTATATTTTGCGGGATTTGTGCTGTTAGCAAAATAAAATTCTTTTATGCTTAGGGGTGAAATACCACAGTCCTGAAAGGATATTACCCTTTTGATAATAATTTTGCTGTAAGTATAACTTCTAGGCTTTTACCGAGCAATGGTTGAATTCACAACCATTCTCTATGAGAATATGCTCATAGTAAATTCTGTTTTTATACATGCGGGAAGGGTATGAATCTTCTCCCATGTACCTTTTCATTAAAGTCCAGGGATCATTGCTCCATCTGGAGTCTTTTTCTTCCAAAAGAAGTATTACTTCTTGTTTTTGATTAAGAAGATAAGGAGTATAATTTTCCTCATTATCTTCATTTGCCAAAATATTGGCATAGGACAAAGAAGGAGTATTACCTTGAGCTTGAAAGGCATTATTTTGCCTTTTGGTTTCCAGATATTCATGGCATTCCTTATCTTGGGACATATTTACTAAAGTCCTGTTACCAAATTTAGCTAGAATTTCCGGCTTCTTTCCACGACCTTTCCCACCTCTATTAGAGGAAGGACCGTTGCCTCCTCTATGAGAGGAAGAACTAATCCCGTGTGGGATCATCTCTGCAAAATGAAGATTCATTAAACAAAGTCGTTTGAGCTTCATATCATCCTGAAAATTATCAGTAAAATTAATATTACATTTAATTGAAATTTTGTCAAGAGAATTATTAGGAAATTTGATCGGTGTTTGAAACAATGACATCTTTAATCGAGATATCACTAGACCGGTATTTCCCTTTTCTTTAAATATCTTTAAATATTTAAAGTGTATCTCAAGAATTGTTGAGAAGACAAGAATATTGTCTATGATTTCTTGAAATTCATAAGTACTTGTGAGACCAAAAGGGAAAATATCCCATTCGAATTGTCCAAATGGAACATTAAAGACTGTTTAAGATTTATCAGTCTTATGAATTTAGATTTGCCAGTATCCTGTCTTCCAATTAAATTTTGAAAGAATAACAGAAGCATATAGTTTGTCCAATAAATCTTTTTTATTTGGCACTGGGAAATCTAATCTGTTTAAGGATTTTGATAAATGGTTCATAATGAATTACTAACCTGGAAATTCCTTTACCTTGCTTACTATTTTTATAAAAATAGAAAGTTGTACCTAACCAAGGAGACTTCCAAGGATTAATTAATCCTTTCTGTAATAAAATGTCAATTTCTTTTCTGCACAATTTCGTAGAAGCAGAATTTATCTGACAAGGCCTGGCCTTTGTTGGTAATTGGTATTTATCAAATCCTTCCTTCGAAGGAAGAGAAACAATATGTTTCTTTCTATCTCAAAAAGCATTATGATTATTATTACATATCTCCAAAGAGAATTGATTTTGAAGTTTTTCTTCAATAGTGAGAAAATTTAATTCTTGCTTAAGAAAATATAATTGATTTTCTTTAACAGTCATAATGTTGTAAACATTATGCAAAACCTTTGTTAAAGGTTCAGTTATAAAATTTAGAGTTAAATCTTTTTCTTCAAAAGTTCCTATCACTACACCATTTTACATCCTACGCGGCAAAATTTGAACATTTTCGCAAAAGCTTTGTCGCATATAATGGTGTATAGGACTACGATTTGATATGTTTGTCACATAAAGATGTTAACCCGACTAAAGTTAATGCGACACGATTTTATGTCCCGTTATATTGTTTACGTGACATAGTTTTAAGCGACGCCAAAAAAATGTCACTTTATCGTGTTTTTGCGGCATCCGTCTCGCGACAACTTAAATTATGTCCCGTAATCATGAAAATTAGATCGATGGCATTGTGACACGGGAAAATTAGATCGATGGCATTGTGACACGACTTTAAGTTTGAAATTGATTCGCAATTAAAGATAGCGATCTACTATTTTAGGTTTACGCGACGCTGGTATCCAAACAATGTCGCTTAAAAGTACAAAAGTTAAATGAAGAACATATATAACTCCAAAGGACACCCCTGTCATCCATTCTCACCTACCTTTGTACTGAAACACTGATGCCTAAAGACCCAATTTGTCGGAGACATCCCATTGAAGCTCCAAGGGAGTGGGTTTTGCATAATTTTTGGTGAAATCTTCATGTGAAGGACTCTTTTTTAAGGTATGAGCTCTCACTATTTACTTCTCATTTATGATTGTCACTTTTGATTACCCATTGTTTTCTACACTTTTTTTGAAGTTATAGTTTATAGTTGCCTTGGCAAATTTTGGGGGATGAGATTTTGAAATTGAGAGTTATAGCAGCACAGGGGCCATAAAATGGGGGATGAGATTGAGATGAGCTAGCGGCTAGCAACACATGACTACCATTATATTGTTGCAGAGAGCTAGCAGCTGAATTCATCTCATGCTTGTGTCCATTTTTTGGGCGTGTTATATATATTAAGTGTGTAGAGAATTTGCATTTGGGCGTAAAGAGTAGTAAAATTGCATGGGCATTTGCTGCATTTTGGTACCTCTCCTATGATGAAATAATATATGGTTTGGCTTAACTCCCCTTAGATATAGGAATCATGGACAAGAGTTTGATGTATTTTTCGGACAAACGTGATCCGAGGTTTCAGAAGTTATGTTGCAAAGAGTTGATGGTGAGAGATGTATCTCAAATGCGAGACGACATCGTTATAATTTTGTGCAAAATGGAGATGGTTTTTCCTCCTGCTTTCTTCACCATCGTGTTTCATCTACTGATCCATCTCCCTGAACAAGTACTGCTTAAGGGACCCGTACACTATAATTGGATGTATCCAATCGAGGGGTTTTTGTGTTAAACTTTTTATTTTTTCGATATGCCTTTATATTTGTATCCTATTATTGTATAAACTAACTACGACTTCTGTCTTTTGTAGACAACTAGGTGAGTATAGGAGATCGGTTCGAAATAGCAGATATCCAGAGGGATGCATCGCTGAGAAATATATTACTCATGAGTGTATAACATATTGCAAATTATACATTAACGAATCGACCGATATGAACTCAACAAATGAAGCTCGATTGTATGGCCTAAATATATACTCTCCTCTAATCAAGGTTAGTGGTCATTTGCCTAGGGTCAAGTTGAGTAAGATGCAACTTGAAATGGCTCACTGGTGCGTCGTGGAACACTGAGAAGAAGCTGCAAATTATATTCGAAGGCATACCAAGAAGTTTGAGAGAGAGTGCCCAAACAGAACAAAGACACATCGTATTACGCATTTTGTAAAGTATTTTTGCGACTGGGTATAAATGCTAAAATTTTATACATGCTTAAAATTTATGCTTCTACTTGAAAATTCTTATTTCGTTTAATAACTAACTGATATGTTGTGGTCTTTTTTTAATCCCAGATGGAGATCTTAAGAAAGGAAGCGAGTCCATCATATTCTGAAGAGGTGCACAATTTAGCACGTTATCCACAATCATACACATGTTAGTCTCGATGTTATGTTAATGGTGTCAAGTTTGTTGTTTGGGATCGTGATTGGAACAAGAGGACTCAAAATTCTAGTGTTATGGTCGAAGATGGTGATTTAACATACTATGGTATTATCCAAAACATTATTGAGCTACGGTATGCTAATGGAATGCCCGTGGTCATTTTTGATTGCACATGGTTTAATACGGATCCTAAAGAGAGGGGTAGCACTAAGATAGACTACGGACTTCTATCCGTAGACACTTCCTCCACTTGGTTCGAAGATTGGCCTTATTGCCTAGCCACTACCGCAAGGCAAGTCTTTTACTTGGATGATCTAAAAGTTGGAGAACCATGGAAAGTTGTCAATGTTGTTTCGCATAGAGGGACATATAGTGATAGTTCACTTGCACGAGATGATCAATTTGAAGATGACCCTTATCAAGAGCAAATGCCCACTAACATAACAAGTGATGTACAACCTTGTGACTATTCCGTGGACGACAACGTGGAAGAACAAATTCCAAGGGCAAGGAGACAATTATACTTGGGTGAAGAAGATGATATGTTTGAAACTGATGATGAGAGTGTAGGTGATGAAGATGATGAAATGATGGTGGACGCGGATGAAGATCAATCGGAGGAGGATGATGATGAAATGGATAAATCAGGGGATGGTGAAGAAATGGATCATAGTGATGATCAAAGTACTTAATTAATGGATGATCAAACTAATTTGCATGTTGTTGTTTGTTGTTGTACATCTTATGATGTAAAACTCAAATTTATGTGTTTTGTGTGTTTACAATTTGGTTTGAGTGAATGGGGGGGGGGGGGGGGGGGGGGCTAAAATGCAGGTTTTGATGTGTTTTGGCAGTGGCTAATTATGCAGGTTTTCAATGTTTTAAGTGAATGCAGATTGGGGGGAAATGAACTTTTCGAGCAGGGGGAAGCTGAAATTTTGTAAGAAGGGATTATGTGACATAAATTACAAAAAATGTCGCTTAAGGGTACGTAACTTGGCCCAAAAAAGGCCCAGATCTGAATACTATGCCTGAATGGATGTTTCATCCCCAAAAATCCCTAAGTGTTGTTTCTCTCACCCGTGTCTTCGTCCACATGTCCAGCCTACACCCGCCGTGCCTTCGTCCACATCTCCAGCCTACACCCGTTGTGCCTTTGTCCACATCTCCAGCTTACACCGTGGTTTCACCCACATCTCCTGATTCCATCCGCCGTTGTTTCACCCACATCAAACCCCACCTACATCCCGCCTTCCATTTCTGAATGGAGAAATCAAAGAACGTCGCCCAGAGGCGCTCGGATGAGGTGGAAGTGACTAGTCGGTGAGGTATGAAGCTCCGATCTCCGTCGGTTCGCAGGCCAGCATCCAAGTTCCGGGATGGTCCGCTAAAGCCTACCACCGGCTACCTTTCGGCTGGGGACTCTCCAGGGCGGACGTCGTCGCCTCCATCTCCAGCGAGGTATGAACAACCGTTCCTGGGCCCTGAGATTCGGCAGACAGAGCGCTCGAGAGTGATAGTTAGTGCAATGGAGCGTTCGGACCGCATGAAGCGGTTGGATGCAATCAAGACTCCACCTGCGCCTCATGCCAAGAATCTAGCCTAGCTACTCCCCCCTCGACAGACTCCTCCATGTAAAGCTAAGAAAACAGTCCAACCTACACCATTTGAACCACCCCAGAAGACAAAACAGCCAGAGAGAATAACTCCTGCCATTGAAGAACCACCCAAGAAGACAACAGAGAAGAGAAAAGTGCCTGAGAGAAGACCCAGCGAACCGCTTAACAAGATAAAAGAGAAGAGAAAAGTGCCTCGTCCACAAGCTCCTGCCATTGAAGAACCTCCTGTCATAGTCGATCCTCGTCCGCAAGCTCCTGCCATAGCCGATCCTCGTCCACAAGCCCCTAGGAAACCCCAAACCACAATGGCAAATACCATGCTGCCCCGGAGGTCTCCTAGGTGTGTTTCTAAGTCCACAGGTCGAGTGTTTCACCAATCTTGACCTGCGCTGCCCAATTTTAGTGCCCCTAACCCACCTGATATGTTCAACAGTCCACCACCTCAATCCCCTCCACTCCCCGCTTTTCCTATATCCCCTCCCATATCCGATGATGATGAAGCCCCTGCTCCTGATTTTGATCCATCATTCGAGAACAACGTTTCCGACAATGAGGGCGAACATAATTCAGATAATGTTCCAAGCATCAGATGCAAGAGCACGGGTTATGTGGTAATAGGTATACGCATTTTCTAATGATTAATTAATTGTGTTTCTTTTTTCAAGAATTTTTCTTACTCTTTTGTATTGCTTTACAATTGTGTGTTTGTTGCATCCCTTGCATTAATGAATTGTGTTTGTTGTAAAACAGGGGATGAAGGAGGAGAGAAAAGGAAAGTAAGGGGAGTTGTCAATGGGGCAACTGTGGCTAGTTATAAGCACATATACAACAAAGCGCAGCTGATTAAGGTGGACTTTCGGCCTGATGGTAGGGGGCCGGCGAATAGAACAGTGGGAAGCCTACTAGTTCATGAGATTGGAAGTGCAGTTAGGGACAAAGTTCCCATGATGGCCTCATCATTCAAAAAGCTTGGGGAGGAAGACAGTAGAATTGTATATGACCACTTGAGTGTAAGTAGTACTTTGTAGAACAAGATTTCATTTCATTAAGAACTAAGTTATAATTCTAACCAAGTTTTATTTTCATTGCAGCCAAACTTTCTCATTATTGCAAAGGATGACCAACTGTGATTGGAAGTCCGACTGTAAATTATTTTTTCAAATCCATGGACCTGATGTTATTCCCCGAGAGTTTCTGGATCAGCCCGATTAATGGAGATGGCTTGTAAGCCACTTTAGTGAACCCAAAAACTAGGTTATCATCTAACTAATTTTGGTGATTTTACTTTTTTTTTTGTATTCAGTGCTCTTAACTTGATGAAATTTTCTTATGATAGGAAAGGGGTAAGAAAATGTCTGGTGTGCGCAATATGCCCGAGAGAATGAACCACACCTCCGGAAAATGTCCCTTCTACATGAGAGCTACAATACTAGCTGAGGAGGGAGAAAAGGCACCTAACGTAGCAACCTTCAGCCATGTCTGCTCTAAAGATCCTACCGGTGCTGCCCTGGCAGTTAAGTGTCCGCAATTTGCTGTTGAAATTACTTTTTATATTATACATGGTTAATACTTGGTGAAAACTTGGTTATTTGGTTGCATGTTTTATTGTTTGTATTTACTGTGTATGTTTTACTTGGTTATTTGGTTGCATGTTTGTATTTGCTGTTGGTGAATACATGCATATTTACTTTTTATATTTACTTGTTTATGTTTGTATTTGATGTTGGTGATTTGCTGAATAATTGTATATTTTCTAGTGAATAATTGCTATTGGTCAATACTTGTTGGTGAATACATGTATATTTGCTGTTTTACATGACAACAATTGATTTTGTTGGTCAATACAATGTATATTTGTTGTGTATGTATATTTGGTTTCTGTATATTTAAGTCAATGACCTTGTTGCTGTGTATGTGTATGTAATTAAGTCGATGACTTGTTGCTGTGTATGTGGTGAATACAATGTATACTTGTTGCTGTGTTTTTAAGTCAATGACAATGTACATGTATATTTGGTTGCATAACGAAACGATCTTATTGATGTGTTTGTACATTTACTGTGTATGTATATTTTGTGAGTATATACATCTATACTTGCTGTTTATACATGTATGGTTGGTGAATACAGCCACTGGTCTTGTTCCCAATTTATTTACTCTTCATTGTGTACGTGTAGAAACAAATGCAAGACAAAGTTCAGCAGATTTTGGAATATCAGAATGGGGATGAGCTCGAGGAACCTAGTGTCCTGGATGAACAAGGACCAATTCCATTTGCTACGGAACTTGATATCATGAGCCAAGTTACTGGCCAGTAGCATGGGACGTACATTTCTGGAACTGGAAAGTTCTTCAAGAGGCCACCCCTCCCGAGAGGGGGTGCGAGAAACTCAAAACTTAAAGACCAACTCCAAAAGCAAAGGGAGGACTTTCTGGAAATGAAGGCTGCACTTGAAGAAAGGATATGAGTCCTTGAAGACCTGGTTGTTCGAGGTGGTTCAGCAAATATAAATGGCAACAATGTCTCCGAAGGTGCGACTAGTTATGGCCCTGCAAACTGATATTTTTAAATTCTCATACTAGTTTCTTGAAACTCAGATTGTTCTAAGACTTTTGTGTTATATGTGGCCCTGCAACACCCATGGACATTTATGTGTTTGCTCTTTTGTATAAGGTTGGCCGGAATGCTGAATGTTGGCCGGATTTCTGTTTATAATTGGCCGGATTTCTGTTTGGTACTTTATGATGTAATCCTTTTTATGCGACAGTTTCTTGTATGTTATTCCAGTCATTTGTTCTTTTATGCGATACATAGTTTGTACATTATTTCAGTTCATGTGCTTTTATGCGACATTTTGTTCTCCATTTTTATAGCTTATGTTCTTTTATGCGACATTCTGTTCTTAATTTTTAAAGCTTATGTTCTTTTATGCGACATCCTGTTAATTGTTGTAGTTTATGTGCTTTTATGCGACATTATGTTATAAATTTTCAAAGCTTATGTGCTTTTATGCGACCATTATATGTTACAGTTTCTAAGCTTAAGTTCGGTTATACGACAATATGTTCTCAACATTTGTCGCGTATAAAGTTTTATACTACTCGAACATCATATGGTTTTAAGCGTATGAAGTATAACGCGACAATTGTGACTGCTAATTTTGTCTCGTAAAACAGGTAATGTGACAAATTTTGAAAAATATGTTCATTATAAATGTGCAGCGTATGCCCACAAAGAGTACAACTCATTCCAATTTTATGTGACGTACTAAAGAAAATGCCGCATTAGATTAAAACTTTACGCGATATTTGTATCTTAAAAATGTCGCTCGACATTACGCTACTAGGCTTTGGCGACAAAGTTTACGTGACATTTATTTGGTCGCATAAAGGTTATGCGACAAATATAGGGCATTATGCGACAGAGCGACAAATATAGGGCATTATGCGACAGAAAAAAAATCATCTCCTAATCTGCAAAATGGTGTAGTGTATTATCCCTTTATTATCAACTCGTTTTAGAGGATAGATTTTTGTAAGAAAAGGTGTTCCAAGTATTACGTGGTTAGTAATATCTTTTGCTAGTAAAAAACTTGTCTGTATGCATTGCTTATTGATACATACCTTAGCTTTAGGTAATTTATAATTGATTTGAAAGTTATTTCCTCCCGTATGAGACAATGTATGTGTTGTCTTATGGAAGTATCTGGTTGGTATTAAACCTTCTTGAATAACATTCAAGTCTGCAGAGCAGTAAACTCTTTTGAGTAATAATTGTCTATTAACAATGTGATTTTAATATGTAATTTCTGTGTTATAACCATTTCTAATTTAGACAAAAATTCTTGGTTGGTAAATTCTTGGTTAGAAGTTATAACTTCTTTTCCCTTTTCAATCCTAGAAATTCTCTGATCAAGACGTTTATTAACTGTCTTAATATCTTGAATTTCTCTTTTGAGGTTATCAACTTCTATGGTTAAATCATGTGTGGAAGTAGGTTTTTCTACCCCTATTTTGTGCCTAATTTGCCTAAAGACCTCATTCATTAGATAAGACTTTTCCTGGCTAATTATTTTCTTATGAACTTCTTGTGATTTAGAAGTTTCCGGAGTTGTATCCAGCTGTTCAATAACCTTTAATCTTATTTCGGGGTCTTCTATTCCCTCCAGAATTCATAGCTTGCTTAAAGCTATTTCGTCCAATATCTGTGAATTGATGTCAAATTCAACCTTCACCCAAGCAAACTTCTTTTTCCGCACCTCCTCTTCTTACAGATTTTTCCAATCTTCTCTGCTATGCCGCATACAATCTTTTCGCTCATTAGCTCCACTAGAATTTCATGGATCTGGACCCATAGTTGTAATTTACTGAAGTCGATATCTTGTGGTTTTTTGCCGAGCTCCCATTTCCTGAGCATAATGGCTTGGTCATTGTATGTCAGCGGACCATCTAATTCAAGCGCTCCATGTTCTCATGAATCTCTTCAAACACCACCCCGATCACATTTTCCATGCCTTCTTAAGGATGTTCGCAACTGCCGCAATGTGAAAGCTTTCCCCTGTAGAGAGCTTTAAGACTGCTGCTCTCCTATAGGCTATACTGCTCAGTTGCCTCCTGCCATGTACTCTTTTCTACTGATATCACCATTAATTTTTCCTTTGAACTTTGTTGATATTTCTTTTACACTTTGGTACTCTGTAACATCCCTTGTTCGTCTTCGTTCCATCTTGCATGCGCTAATAGTCTTATAGTAGAACAATAGTCATGCAACGAAAATAGATATAAGGAAGCTCTCTTGAGCTTGTAAACTAAGAGAGAGGAAGGTTGTAGAGAGAGAAAAAGGAAAAGCACCGTTGTCGAATTGAGAGGTTGAAGATAGATGAAATAGGGATGAGTTGGATTGAGAGGAAGATGAGAGATGACTAGATAGAGATATCGGGGAATTAGATGAGAGGAGGGAGATATGGGGAAAGTTTAATTTTTCATTTCTTTTCCCTTTTCCAAATACATAAATGTATTACATATACTACTTCATGCAACTACCTACAACTACACACTACATCCATCTAATACATATTCTACATTCAAGCTTCTTCGAATTTGAATTTCTCCGTTCAGGAGACCTCCGTCCAGAAGCTCCTCTCCTCCGAAGTTGAGCCCCTCCTATCCGTAGTCAAGCTTCGCCCTTCCTCCATCGGCGCCCTTTCAATCCGTCGGTTTCGTCCAGATCCGTTTGGTTTCGCTCGGATTTCGTTCAGATCTGGTCGGTCCAGCATCCGGTGGGGTCGATTCGGTCTTCTGGTCATTCCGAAGGGTATGGCTCCAACCTTTGCGGTGGTGACGAAAGGCAAGCTACAAGGCAAAAACGAGCGAAGGTTTCCTCCCATCCAACTAGCGGCTCGCAAGTACGGGAGTAAAGATGGAAAACCTTCTGTTTCCTTCTCTGCTGCTGAACAACAAGTTGGCATTGACAACTTAAAGCACAGCCTAGTGGCCAAATTCTCAGGAGGACGGCCGGCAATAGATGAGGTCCGCAGAACTTTTGTTGAGGCATGGTCAGTTAATGGTTCATGCTCTATTGGCGCTTTGGATGCTCGCCACATCTTAATCGTCCTAGACTCGGAATCAGATGCCCGGAAAGTGCTCTCTCATCCAATGAGGAATCTGGGTCTCTCCTTCTTTAGAGTGTTCCGGTGGACTATTGAGTTCGACACCAAGAAGGAATCCACTTCCTTCTCTTCATGGGTTCGGCTGTCCAACCTGCCTCCTCAGTTGTTTAACCAGGGCTATATAGAGTCCTTAGTTAACTCTTTTGGGCGGTTTCTAGCGGTGGACTACAAGACTACTACGTTCAATAACCCCAGCTTTGCCAGGGTGTGTATTGAATTGGACGTTTCCAAAACACCTCCAGATAAGGTATGGATCTCTACAGGTCCACAATCAGGGTTCTGGGTGAAGTTAATCTATGAGAATCGCATTCGATACTGCACAAAATGCAGTCTCCACGGTCATCAGTTGGAGTCATGCCGGAAAGCTTTGCAAAGAAGGGAGGATGTGGGAAAGATCTGGTCGCGTGATGACTACGTCCTGCCCAAATCAGCAGGAGCGTCTCCCCAGCCCTCACAAGCTCATTCCCAGAACACCCAAAGAAAAGACAACACTGGTCAGAGCAAGGATAGTATGGCCCCATTGTCCATCCCAGATCTTCCATCGAGCCATGATATGGCTGAGAATCAGAGCTGGACGTTGGTCCAATCAAGGAATCAAAGGAGAAAGCAAGTCAGCAAAGCTGCCACTGCGCAATCAGAGAAAAAAGAAACTTCAAGCTCGGAGTCCGTGACAGCTTTGATTCACGTCCCTCAACAGCTACAACATGCCCAAGCTACAAAGTCTATTGCTGAGACAAAGGTACAAGATGTTGAAACAAAGGTACAAACTAATGCTGTCACAAATGTTCAAGCTTTTGACCAAGAGGTGTTAACAAAGGTACAAGTTAGTGCTTAGACATTGGAAAAAGGAGAATTGAACTCTACGCCTAGTAAGGAGGATGTACATGCTAATGTAGTTCATTCTTCTGGTGAAAGTGCCAGTAGCGCTAGCTCTCAAATCAGTGGCTCTGAATCATCTTCAAAAGAGTGTATCTTGCCTTCACTTGCTGTGAAAGTCGCTACCGGGTTTAAAGAGGAGGGTTTAGGGTCTTGGAGGGATAGTAGTGACTCAGACGAATGGTCCGTATCAGACGAAAGCGAGGAAGAAGAAAGGTCCTCTATCCAATGCGGAAAATCCCTAAAAGCCTTTCAAATGATAAAAAGAGGAGAACCAAAGAAGAAGGATGCTATCAAGAGTCAAATGAGATTGAGAAAGGACAAGCTAGAGGCTCTGAAAAGAACCTATATCGAAGCGTTGGAAAGGACCAAAGTGAGAAGTAGCTCGAAGATGGAAGACAAGGCGTCAGTTGAAGATATAAGGAAATTGAATCAGAGTCTTAAGTGTTTAAAGGTCTTTAGTGGTCGACAGAGCGCCTTTGAGCTTTTCAGAGGAATGTAACAGAGTTTTTGTGTAAGAGATCTTGCAGTATCTTTAGTGGCCTGGTCCTAGGGACCGCAGAGTGATTCTTAGAGTGTCGGTCCTACGGACCTCAGTGTATCGTACCCTCACGGGCTTCGTTTTTTTGGTGGCTAATTACCACTTATGAATCAAAAAAAAAAGGATCCTTTTCCCAAAATCAAACATAAATAAATAGAACAATAGTCAATATGTAACAAAATGTAGAATTGCTTGAATTTCACAATACTTAAAACAAACGAAAATCCTCAATAATTATCACTGTTTTCGGATTGGAATTACTATATCGAGATTTAGGTTTTGGTGAAATGTAATATTACTCTTTTAATTAAACCCTATATTACTCCTTTTCCCATAATATTGACTCTAGTTGAATTTTTTTGATTTATTATTTTCTTATTTATTGCATTTTGATTTCGTAAGTATATCGAAAATTCATCCGGATTCTGAATTTCTAGGGTTCGAAATTGGTTGATATCAATCGGCGAGTATGGCTAATAGGCAGGAGGAGGAGTACGGCTACTTATTCAAGATTGTTTTGATTGGAGATTCGGGTGTCGGCAAGTCTGAAATTTGATCCTGTTCATGTTGGGTAAATAAAATGTGGCCTTAAATTGGGAGTGAACTGAGCACTACCTAATCTGGGTTGATAGATTCTCTCTATAAAAACATGGGTGACTATGATGCAGTTTGGTTGTTTTTTTTGATACAAATGCAGTTTGGTTGTTGAATCTTTGAATTTAGCTGACTTGTTAGTATGTTTTACTTCATATCTGATTCGTTTCTTAAACTTCCTTGGTTGGACATTGGGGTTACTTCTCCAATTGTTTTCTTTTTAAAATATTTATCCCCTCTTTTACTTTCAGCGCCGCAATTCCACTAACATTTTGTTAGGGGGCGTTCGGTTGAGGAAGAGTTATAAAAATGAGACACGTGAGACACGTTGTGAGCCATTCATTTAGATGATGTGGCAGGTAATGATGCAGGAATAGTTGTTTGCTTTTTACTTTTTGATGGATTTTTGATAGTGGGACACGTGGCGCGCCCACAAAGCACGAAGGGTTTGAGTGGGACACGTGGTTGGCTCAAATCGTGCCTCACTGCCTCACTTTAAGAATGGATACCTTATTTGAACGCTCCTCCATTTTGTTAAACATATATATTATATACAAATGGTACAGGAATTGAGATTTCATGCTGGCTTGTAACACAAGCCCATATAAGAATTAGGGAATTCTTGTCTAGTTATGTGAGATCGCATTACCTCAATTTATTCTATTTCACACCATAGGTTGAAGGAAGGACCATCAAAGTGCAAATATGGGATACGGGAGAGGTATAGAGCCATAACCAGTGCGTATTATAGGGGTGCCCGTGGAGCTCTTCTAATATATGACACTACAAAGCCCAAGACATTTGAAAATGTGAGCAGGTGGTTGAAGTAATTGAGGGACCATGCAGACACCAACATCGTAATCATGCTTATTGGAAACAAAACGAATCTAAAGCAATTACGCGCAGTTGCATGCTCAAAGTTATGCTTAATAAGAAGGCATCTCCCTCATTGAAACATCTGCCCTTGAATTATTTAATGTGGAGAAGGCATTTCAAACAATCCTAAGTGAAATATACATGATTATGAAAAAAAGGTCACTGGCAGCTGGTGAAAATGTTATCACTGTGGCAAAATTGGGCATATAAAGAACAACTGTTTCAGTTTGCAAAACAAAAACAAGGGTAATGAGAATTCTGGAAATAACATGGCTAGAAGACTGTTGAACCTGAAGTTCTTACTGTAGCTGCTGTTAATTATGATCAACAATAGATTTTAGATTCTTACTATTCTTATCATATGACTCCTTATAAAATGCTCTTGTCTGATTATGGCATTGTTGATAATGAAAAAGTGTTTATGACTTGTAAGAATGTGTCATGTGTGTGAACGAGCTGAGTATTAGGTTGTGTCATGTTGTTGGAATTGGAGCTGAGTATTAGGTTGTGTCATAAAAAGTGTTTATGACATGACTTGTAAGAATGTGTCATGTTGTTGGAATTGGAACTATCCGCCTCACACTGTCTGATGGTGAACTTGTTACTTTCACTTAGGGGTGTAAACGAGCTGAGTATTAGGTTGTTCATGTTCGGTTCGTTTGAAATTTGACGAGTTCGAGCCGAGTATTTTCGAACATTAAAAATATGTGTTCGAGCTCGGATCGTTTAATTTTCACGAGTTCGAGCCGAGCTCGAGCTTTATACGAATATTTTAATTAAATTAATATAATATAATTATATATATAGTTAACAAGCTTTTCACGAGTTCGAGCGAGTATTTAACGAGCTTCAATCGAGCTTTCACTAAAAAATATTTAAAAGTATATAAAATTACCTTAATCGGGCTCATTAACAAGTTTCAAATAATATAAGTAAGTTTTAATCGAGTATATAAAGAGCACATAAACGAGCTGTTCGCGAACATAAACGAGCCGAGTACTAGTTGGCTCGTACGCTCGTACTCGGCTCGTTTAATATCGAGCCGAGCTTTGACCAAACTTGTTCGCGAGCAGCTCGCGAGTGTATCAGTTCATTTACACCCATACTTTCAATAATGTTAGACATATGTCTAGTGTCTGGCATGAAAAGGAACTTGATCTCTCTTGGTGTTCTTGATGATATTGGATGTATTTGTACTACTGAAAATGATGTATGTTTATAAAAATGGTAAAATTTCATCACAAGGATGATTACATATGCTGAATGGGAAATGTTGCCCTGTCTCATCTGCTTTTATTGCCTCCATGCATGATAACTGTTTTGATATTAGGAATGTCACAGTAGCCACGGTAGGTTAGTCTTCTCAGATTAAAAATTCCAATTTGATAAATTCGGCTCCTTTGTTTATCTCACACTTACCTATGGTTATTGATGTTGCATTATTAGTTGTGAAACTATACTCATACTGACCACACTTCAGCTCATTCGTCGCGCTGAATTCCCCGGGCATCTCTTAATCACCATGAATACCTAGTTTTCAACACACGAGCGAAGTTTCGATGTGCTTTTCTTAAAAATATTTTTCTTCGCTTAGGGACTAAGCTCATTTTTATGTGTATAATGGGTAAATAGTGCATAGTCACATACACATCGGATGACATGCTTCATCTTAGGTAGGCTCGTACTAGATAGCTTCAAGTCACATGCTAGAGTAAGATCATCATGCACGCATTTGCTCAACTATCTAAGTATTGAGACTGAAATCCTCATTTTCGTAAGAAACTCCTCAATTGATTGTCATTCTATTAAAGTGTGTATTCTCTCATGTCAATATTATTACTAGCTTTTGCCGCAAACATGTTCTAGATATTTCTTTAAAGCTTGTTTAAAACTTGATATCTATAAGTTTTCTCATCCTGCTTTTTAAATTCCGACTCCATGAAAATTGAAAAACAAAAAACAACAGATAACGCTGCCTTTGATTTTTTTTTTTTTTGATAATGGCCCAACACACAATACATCTCTCGACATACATGAATCCAACCTAACACAAAGCCACACCCACATATGAACAAAGACACAAAGCTGTACCAACAAACCGACACACAGAGCTAAATAACCAAAACAACACTACAGACCTGTACCAACAGACCGAGAACAAGTCTGAGGAGCAGACACAATAAAAGAAGCAGAGCCTCCAACAAAACGACACACAAAAAATGAAAGAACAATACACGACACTAAAACAACCGAGAGATGAATTGCCAGATGAAATGCTCCCAGGAGATCCCCAAGTATGCTGAGGGTCTTGACGATAACGCACAGATGGCCAAAAGACCTGGGAACCAAGGCCTCAATAAAAAATTTCAACTTGAGCTGCAATTGCATTAGCTTTGGTCCGTAAGGGCGCAAGGGAGAGGATCACCTCTCAAAGGTACCCGATGCATGAATACGACACGTCAGCAGTTTGTTAGCAGTCTGTTATGGGGAGCGGGGCGAAGGAATGATGTGTCCCAATGAGAAATGCAGCTTGGCAATAGGCACGGATTATGTGACGTGGGGACTAAGCGAGCTGCATTGTACTGCTACACCTATAAGTAGCTATCAGTTTCATGAATAAGAATCAAGTATTGAAAACCCAAACTTCTCTCTCATCTAAACTCTCTCTAATTTCCCATCTCTTTCACCTATCCTGCATCAATATCTGCATTGAAGTTATCTTCTCTATATATGTACTCCAAGCTCTAGCCAGTATTGGCCTCCAAGAGTGCTAAACACATATGAACCCAGCGATCAAGATAACCACCGCATGTCGATCCCCTCAAGATTAATAAGACTGCTTCCCTGGAATCTGACAGAAATAAAACTCTATGACTTGCACTCCTTGCTGCCTGTATCATTCCTTGTAGTAAAGCAAAAACTTCAGCCTCCAGAGCGCTTGAACAATGATGTTTCCAGCCTGCATATACTCGATTAATTATCTCCCCTGAAGTGTCCACAATGCCATATCCCATTCGATTATCTTCTTTGCTAAAAGATCCATCACAATACACTTTCCTCAAATCGTCCTGGCACTGTTGGTAACCCCACAGACCATCCCAAAACATGTTCCTGTTCCCCAACCATCTATCACACATAGCAAGTATTGATTTAACTCTGAAAGTGATATCCTTGTGCAATCCAATCCCTCCGACTCATGCCTCAATTTATTCCTGTTAAACCACAGCAACCAACACACGCAAGCCACAACCCTGAATTTAGCAGGACACAAATTCTGCACACAACTCCATATAAAGTCTGCTGGGCATACATATTCAGCATTTACGATAGCTTCATTAACACCCAAATCCCCCCATACAACCCTTGCCTTCCAACAATCTTTAACTATGTGCAGAACATTCTGTATTTTAAAACCACAATCCAAGCAGGCCACATCAATAACACATCCTCTTCTTAACAAATTCAAAGCATCAGGCAGTGCATCATAATATAAGCGCCAAATAAAAAAATTCACCTTTTTTGGGAGATTCAGCTTCCAAATCATCCTCCAGAATTTTTCACAATTATTCCTGTCTGAGGGCTCTCCGCGATCTGTTTTTGAGATCAACTGGCTTTCTTTTAACCACCTGTAAGCTTCCCTGCACGAAAAATGATCCATATCCAACCATCTCCACTGAATAACACCATCAATAATCACTGTTGATATACCCCTACACATCATATCTTTGGCTTTGCAAATACTTCTCCAAGCCACTGATGGTCTGGGACCCAAACCCGCTGCCAACAAATTAGTATTCTGAAAATAACGAGCTTTAAGGATTTGACTCATCAACGGACTCGGGTTATTTAAAATCCTCCAAACTTGTTTCATTAATAAAGCCCAATTAAAACGCTCAAGATCTCTAATCCCTAGGCCACCAATTAGCTTATCTCTCATTAGGATTTCCTTACGAATCCAGTGAACTGCCCTCCCTTTCCCTTGGCTACTCCATAGATAGTTAATGACCGATAACAGATTTTCACACAATTTTTTAGGGAGTTTAAAACATTGCATAGCATATGTAGGAAGAGCTTGGAGTGTGCTTTTAACTAAGATTTCTCTCCATGCGAAAGACAATAACTTATATTTCCAATCTGATTTTCTTAGTTGTTCTCTCACATAGTGTTTTAAATACTTCACTTTTATTTAACGCAAGCCTAAATATCTAGAATGTTTCTCCACTACTGTTACTCCGAACATTGCCCTCAGTTCCTCCTTTAGTTCAGTTTCTACATTTTTACATGTGACCAGTTCAGATTTATCAAAGTTAATTTCTGGCCTGAAATTTTCTCATAATCAGCTAAGACAGTTTTAAGCACCCTAACCTCCCTTCTATCCGCTCTTAAATATATCATGCTATCATCCGCAAATAGTGATACGCATGGAACATTTTCTGCTATCTTCCCACCCATCAGATTATTTGATTCCCTCTCCTTTTCTAATGCTAGATAACCATTCAGCACATACAATGAACAGATAGGGTGAAATAGGATCCCCTTGTCTCAGGCCTCTACTAGGTTTGATACATTCAGTGAACAAATTATTAATTTTAACCTTAAAGGTCACTGAAGTTGCCACTTTCATCACAAGACTTATCCACTGCCAAGGGAAACCAAGCTTCTGAAGCATTAAAAACCATTCTACCCTATCATAAGCTTTGCTTATGTCTAATTTTAAAGATAAAAAAATTTCATCCCTAAAATTTCTAGTCTTTATATAGTGGCCTATCTCATGAGCAATTAAGATATTATCTGTGATGAGTCTACCCTTAATAAAAGCTCCTTGAAATTCAGAAATTACCTTTGGCAGCAGTGGTTGCAGTCGGATAGCTAAGACCTTGGATATGACTTTTATAGGGGTATTACATACACTTATCGGTCTGAAATCCTCCACTTTTTATCAGCATCTTTTCTAACTTCCTCTCTTGTGTAAGGCCTCAGTAGACTTTCCTTCATTTCCCCCGTGACCAGTTCAGGAATAAATGTCATGTAATCCTGCACTTCAGACCTTTGAACCCCACATTCAGATTGGTAAATTTTTCTAAAATAAGCTTCCACCAACTGTTTGATGTCATAATCATTTTCTTCTAATTGACTATCCCACCTCAGTCTGTCTATACTATTAATATGCTTTCTGTGCGATGCTTTAGCATGGAAGAATGAGGTGTTTTGGTCTCCTTGCCTTAGCCAATCCACTCTTGATCTCTGTTTCCATAAAAATTCCTCTCTAGACATCCATTCCTCCAGTCTCTCTACCAGCTGTTTTTCTTTTTTAATAACCTCTGTAGTCCGATCATAAACCTGAAGCCTATACACTTCATCCTTAATTTTCTTAATGTGCCCTTGGACATTGCCAAAACAGGTCTTATTCCATTTACTCAACTTCTCAGAACATTTCTTTAAGGAGTCTGCTAACCTGGTGCTTCTTCCACTACAATTTGACCAAACTTTTCGAATCAGCTTAGGGAAACCTGGATGCCTATGCCACATTGACTCGTATGAGAACTGTTTTCTCCTTGTATTTTGCCTTCTTCCCACCAAGTCAATTACTAATGGGCAATGGTCTGAGTGCAATCTCAGCGTATGAAGAACCTCTAATCTCGGCCAGTTTTTCCTTAACTCATTATTACCGAGCGCTCTATCCAATCTAGCTCTCGCTTCATAAGGGAAAGATCTTTTATTAGAATAAGTGTACAGAATTCCCGTAAAGCCAAAGTCTGTCAAGCCTGCTCTTTCCAATGCTTCATTAAACTGGCTCATTCTTCCCAGGTCCCTTTCCCTCACACCCTTCGCCACCCATGAAAATCTAACTTCATTAAAATCACCGCCGACTAATCAAGGGCCCTCCCAATTAGCACTTAATCTCTCTAACAGTCTCCAACTATCCCTCCTTTGACTAGCAATTGGTGTGCGCAGGCAGAGCAAATTTTGTGGGTCATTCTTTTACAATGCTCGACATTCTCTCAAACTTGAACTCAACCCATTCCGGTTCACCAACTGAATCTTCTAAGGCTAAGTATGCTCCTTCCAAGACAGGGACACAGGACTCCTACCTCCTTGGGCATCCTTTTACATATGTTTCCTATTTTTTCTGCAATTCCACTGGTGATGCTGTCAGTCATTAACTCAAACTGCACATTATGGATTTGTACCCAAAATTGAATCCTGCTAAAATCGAAGATCTTAATGATGATTGCTTGATTTTGATACAACCACGGACCATCCTCCAGCAGCATTTTCTCCAGATTCTGCTGCTCATCAAACTTCACAACGGCCCTTGTATTTCCTCATAGATTTCCCATGCCTTCTTAAGCATTCCTGCCATACTGTTAATGTTGAACCTGTCCCCTGTGACTAGCCGCCCATTTATACTCTTCTTTGGCTCCCTTTCATATCTTCTTCGGCACCGATAACACCATTTGCCCCCGAAGATTTGAGGAAAGCTCTTAGTTGGAAACCAACTCCAGAGTAGGAAAATAACACCACTCCTCGAAGTTCCCTTTGATTTATTGTTTTATAGACATAAAACGTTTCTCTGGCCCATCTCCCTTGCCGGCCCAACTCAATCTGATCAGCCCTGGCCCAGATAGCATATGTGTTGCCTCGTCGACCAAGATCAAGCACGACGCCTTTCGATTAGGGCTTTAGTTTTTGAAAAGATTTTTTTTTAGAGAGATACAGTTCGAGCTAGCGAGTGTGCGATTGCCAGTTCGAGTGAGCGAGCGACTGCGAGAGGTCTTGGATGTAGTTTTGTATGAAGTGTTGCGACCAATTTTATATCCAGAGGTCGTGAAAACTCTTGGCGTAAAGCTCGCTGCTGGATTTAACGAGGGTGGTCTGCCTATATACAAAATTTTGGACTCAGGTATCTCGGAAGAAATATTTTTTCAAAAGCCAGAATGAAATCACCTTCAATTGTTTCAATTGTTTTCATAGATATACTCGAGGGCAGGTGATAAGAGGATTTTGAGACTACTGATCAATTGCGACTTTAGCATTGGAGCCATCTGCAGATGAAATAGATCATGAACTTCGAAAGCGGACACAGATGAAATTCTTTTAGTGGTTACTCGCAATACTTGCACGCTAAATCTTGATGCTCTTGTTGATATTTTCAAGAAGATTGTTAGGCTTACACCCGGTATATCGGAGCTGATTTGGCTGCCTTAGCAGGAAATGCATGCCTCCTTGCTATAGACAGAACGAAATCATCAATTAGACCTTCAAGATTTAGCGTGCGAGTATTGCGAGTCAAGATGAATAGTTCTCTCCGATCTCCCAGGCTTTCGAAGTTCAGGATCTATTTCATCTGCGTTATGGGTGGCTCCAATCACAACGACCGGCTAAAGTCTCTTCGATGCAATTGATCAATAGTCTCAAAATCCTCTAATCACATTTTCTCTTTGAAAAAATGTCATCAAGCATATATATGAAAACAATTGAAGGTGATTTTATTTTGGCAGAAAAAATCTTTCTACTATTTTCTTCCGAGATACCTGAGTCCAAAATTTTGTACATAGTCAGGTCATAGCAATTGCACTCGCCAACATATGTTTTCTTGAATCTGCATTTGTTTTTTTTATTATTTCAAGGACCTGTTAATCTTTCTATGCATTTAAGAATGAACAAGAATTAGAAATTCGGATTGTGTCTTGCCCTGTATTTTCAATATGGTTTACTGAGTGAAGCTACAGTTAATGATTTTGATTTAGAAAAAAAAAAGACGATGATCTTCTTTGATGTAATTTATACATTTCAAATGATTTCCAATGGCTATGTGAATAGTGACCCATCTTGTTCAACTTCGAGTGATGATCTACCTTTTTTTTTTCCTTCTGGAAATTGCTTTTCTTGAGATTGTTATAAGCTGAGTGTAGCGAGGTCAATTCTAAAGCTAATACATAGGGTACGTATGAGCCACTGACTGTTCTGTCAAAAAATCTTTCCAGCATTATGGTCTGGATTTAGACAGTATTTCTACTCCATGGTCCACCTGGCCGTGGGAAGACACTACTTGCCAAGGCTGTTGCTAATGAGGCTGCTTATGAGGCTGGAGCCATTTTCATACACGTCAATGTGAGCTTTTAGTTTCATCTTTTGCATTGTAAAAACTGTAACTATCTATTGCATCAATGTGGAAATATCTCAACACCCTTTTAAAAGTTTGACCCTTTATTAGGGCTCTGATGAAATTTTGAATAAAGATGTTGGAGAGAGTGAGAGAAAGGTTCGAGAAATTTTCAATCGTGCATTGACATGCGCTCCATGCATTATTTTCTTTGACGGGGTACTTTCTCTTGTCATGTTGGGTAATATGTTACATTTTGTGCAGTCAGATTCTCTACACAGTTTGTCTTATTGTCTCTCTTTTTTTTTCCTATGTTTACAGACGTTTGCTCCTTGAAAGTTCAGAAAACATTTTAAAGATTAGAACGAGCAATTGACATGAAAACATCTAACATGAAAACATCTAACGTTTGCAAATATGAAAAATGAGCAGCTGATTCAAAGAACTAACTAATCGTTCTCAACCGATTAACAAAACTCAGAATATTGTGCCGACATGTTTTCTGTTTCTCTCTTTGCATTTGTTTAAGTTAAAATAAGTGATACCAAATAAAGGCCTATTATGCGTTCAGCGACTTGTTTCTTAATATCAATAAATGAGTTCATTTTTGGTCCTTTACTGAGAGCTTGTATGTTAACCACATTACCAGATTTAGATTCACTTTTGTTGTGTGTGGTTATTATGTCTGTCTTAAACTGTTTTGTAGGTGGATGGTTTGACAAGCATGCATGGGAAAGATGATGGACATGTTGTTAAACGCGTCGCACAACAAGTATATGCATTATCTTGTTGACATGTTATCAATAGACCAACACTAAGAACTGCTATGCTATGCTGGAGGTTGGTATTTATCTTCACTGTATTTGATGATGTAGTTGATAAAGGAGTTGGAGGGTATTGATAAACGAAGTGGAGTGTATGTTATTGGTGCGACAAACATTTGAAGCACATTCTCGAATTATTTTATAATTCTAGTAACAGCTGAAAGCATCAGCCCTACAATTCTATGATTCATTCAACAGATACGAAGTAATGGACCCAGTATTCCTAGGCCCCGGTAGATTTGGAAAGAATCTTCTCGTGGACTATCCAGATTCTGATCAGCGCGCACAAATTCTGAAGGCTATCCTTAAGGAGAAACCTATAGATTCAGATGTTGATTTGGATGCATTAAGCGTTACATGTGATAAATTCTCCGGAAAAGATCTTTCAGATTTGGTTGTTGTCAACTTTGTGCATACACTAAATTGTTGACATTCATATTTAAAAGTTGTGGTTCTTATCTGGGTGCATGAAGCTTCAAGAGAAGCCTCAGAAGAAAGTGGAAATAAAGAAGATGTTTGTGCGTCAAAAAAAGATTTTGACAAGGCATTAGGGGTGATTTCGAAAGCTCGCAAGTTAGCAAAAGAATCGCGCAAATGATAAACGGTGGGAAATTTCTGCCTTTTACCCGGTGTACATGGTAAACGATGGCGTTGAAATAAGATTGAGTGGATGTTGAGCATCAGAACAATCGATTCCATGGTTGGTCTGGTTGTTGCATTTTCTTGAACACATGTCAACAATATATAGCAGGTCTGACAATTTGAACATATATTGGGACCTCTAGTGATGCCCCTCCCTCTTTTAAGTATTTGATATTCTGGAGCAATGTGACATAATTTGTTAGCCGTGGATCTGTAGTGAAATTCTATTAAAGACCATTTCAAAATCAGCCTCACATCTCAACTAAACGATTTCAGCATGATCTCTTAGCACAACTTTTTTGAGAATCATGATGGATCGCAATGATCAAGAGCCACATAAACTCACCATCAAAGTTGCCATCAACAATATGGCTAGAGTCATTATAATTGTCCGTTGAGATAACCGCAACGCTAGACATAAAATTGAGTATATTCTTAGTGAAAACAGTCTTAAAATTGAGTATATTCTTAGATAGGGACTCTCTCACGCCTCACAATTCTTATTCAAGTGCATACAACACTAACACTCGCCCTCTATTTATACTACACTACTCTTTAAATTAAAGGCTAGGATCATTTTGATACAATGTCTATAAAATAAGGTTCTAGAAAATTCTACATAAATATCTCATTTCTACTCTTTTCCATAATCTTCTAGATTTCTCTCTATTCTTCTTCTTCATTATTCATTCATCTTCTTTGGACTTGTTACTTAATCCATATTCTTGATTTTGGACTTATTCTTAAGTTTATTTCTTAAGCCCAATTTAGGCATTAATTCTCATTAGGGTGTTTCTATTCAAAAATGGTAATAGATACTCCATCGGAAAATGGTAATAGATACAAGATGAGACCAGACACCTAATCTTTTGACAAAGGATCTTTCAACAAGGCACACTTCTTTTGAGACGACTTTTAATTGGTATTTCTATTCAAGGATGTTTTTTTACCAAGGGTCTTTAATTGGTGCAATCTCGTATCTTTTTGAGTCCTTCCTTTTCACCAACCTTACCTCATCTTTCAACAAGGCATTCTTTTTTTGAGACGACTTGGGACTCGACAAGTCCTGAGACATTCCTCCTCACAACAAACTGCAAAAAAAAAAAAATTACCCACCCCACAGTCACATTTTATGACTCCTATATCTTCGTCAAAATAAAATCAAGTCCAGCACATAAGACACCAACAAAAGTGAAGTAAAAGGTAAACGAAGAATAGCTTCTTTTTCTTTTTTTGATACAAGCCAAATAAAGGCTAACACAAGAAAAAGAGAGTTTTGACCAAACTAACCCAATTCCAAATTCAAATTGCCCAATTGCACCAGTTGAAACTCAAATAACCCGATTACTCCATTTTTAATAATCCCGGTTCCTGAGGTACCGGTACTCTTCATTTTTTTATAATCCCGATTTCCCAGGAACCGGTATTATTAAAATTTGCCGATGTGGCTCATTTGAGACCCATGTGGACCAATTGGAACAAAATTCAAGCGAATCTGGCACACACGTCAAATGCCGGTTTGGGAGAAACCGGTATCATCTGCATGCAGCAACTACTCACAAACACGTGAATATAAGACTGAGTGCATTAAACCCAACCAGTGAGCCGAACACCACGATCTGTCATCCAGCTCCTTGATTTTGTCCAGTGGCAGTTGCTTCTGTAACAGTTTTCTTTGTTTTTACAGAAGGCAATGGTGAAGCATCTGGTGTCCCTCTGCTGGAAGAGTTACTTAGTGGAGGAGGAGTCTTTGAGGAGGGTTGAGGAGGAGATGCAGATTTGTTGGAGGGCGATGGGGCAAGCTTTGGAGGAGGGGGTGGTGTATTTACAGGTGGGGCGAGATTGGCTGGAGGAGTTGCTTGTGGTGGAGGTGGAGAATTGGCTAAAGCGGGTTGTGGAGTTTGATCAGTGGAGGGTGGAGGAGCAGTAGCAGTATTTGGCGGCGGGGAGGTTGTAGGAGATGCAGGGGGAGGAGAATGTTTGTGACGTGGTGGAGGTGGAGATGAGTCTGGAGGAGGCGAGGGACTGGCTGCATTTGGAGGAGGAGGAGGAGGGGAGTCTGGAGGTAGGGCTGGTGGAGGGGAAGATGCAGGGGGCGGAGGTGGTGAGTAGTTGCTGCATGCAGATGATACCGGTAGCTGAAGAATCGGTATCATTAAGATACCGGTTCTTCCCAAACCGTCATTTGACGTGTACGGCAGATTGACTTGGATTTTATTCCAATTGGTTCACATAGGTCCCAAATGAGCCACATCAGCAAATTTTACTAATACCAGTTCCTGGGGTAGTCTGATTATTTGAGTTTCAACTGGTGCAATTGGACAATTTGAGTTTGGAATTGGGTTAGTTTGGTCAAAACCCCGGAAAAAGAGGACTTGACAAAGACTAGAAAAACAGTTTATTCTAGGGTAGCAGTCTAGCCTTGTCCAAAGCCAATTCAAATCCTTCGTTAGTCTTGCCACCGAATCAGCCAAGACATTTGCCTCCTTCGAACTTGAAACAATTTCCAGTTATTATGTATGTCGAGCCAAAAGAGAATCACAAGCTTTATACCAATGATTTTATTGTTAACAATAGAATCATCCGGCTTAATGTTCAACCACTTAACAACTTCGTCGCAGACGGACTCAAAGATCACTTTCTCAGCCTTTAAATTTTCTGCCATTCTCAAGCTTAGAAGCACTGCAATACCTTCACATTCAGCACTTGTATTAGTGCTAATGTTAGGAAGAGCCGAGACCCCAACTATCAAGCCTGCATTGTCTCTTGCAACAATCCATTTTCAACTCCTCATCCCAGCAAGCGTCAAAATTTACTTTAATGAAGCCACTATTTGGTTTTCTCCATTCAAAAACAGAACAAGCAAGACATCGCATACCTGAAAGAGCCATTCAAATTGAGCTGCTGAAACTGCTTCCCCAAGCTTTTAATACGAAACAAGGTTTGAATACTCCAATTCCCCCATGCTTTATTCTATTCCTGTTATATACCAAATCATCCATAACATGATCAACGACAACTGCGTTTCTTTTTCCTTTGTAAATCGTTTCTAACAAAAAAAAAGAGAATGTCTGCAAACAGGTCACAATTCGACAGTGTTTCCCAGCCTTGAAAATCAAGTCCTTTTCATAAATCAAGTCCTTTTCATAAATCAAGTCCTTTCTGTTATAGGACTCGATTCTGAAACCAAAGATACAACAACTGATGCAATTAGATAAGCCCATTTTATACAAACTAATGCCGCCTTGATGATAACCACGCTATCCAAACAAATTTACCTTCCTAGGCACCGACAATTTTCGAAAAGCCTTCCAAAAAGCGGGCAATTGGGACTGATCTGAACTACCCGCTCAGGAATGGGCTGACTCTACGAAAACTTGTAATGACAGTTTGTAAGCACTACGGACTTTTTTTTTAAACTGGATAGTGCCAGCGATTTTATTAAAAAGGAGGATCAAAAAACCTGATCCGGGGCTACAAAAGGTAAGCACTACGGACTTCAAAGGAGACTTCAAAGGAACCATAACTGCTATGCTTCCACTTCAAGCTACTATTAGTTTCAACTTCCAGTCCCTGATGAACTAAATCCACTGCTTTAGAAATACTTCTCCAGAAAAATGATGGCCTATGGACATTGTTTACATGAAGGATATCAGAGTTGTAAAAATAACGAGTGTTGTATATTTTGGAAAGTCACAACTCTGGTTGATTAAGAATCCTCCAAATCTGTTTAGCAAGAAAAATTATGTTTATACATTTAAGGTCCTTAAATCCCAAACCACCACTGAACTTATCCTTGATCAATATATTACTTTTCACCCAATGAACATTCTGAACTGAAGATGAATTTGCCGCAGGTTATGTATATACAGGTAGATGTAGGTTTATATACAAGGTTTTGGTGTTAGGGAAAGGTCAGGGGAGTTAGCCGTTAGGCAGTTATAACTGCATTTTTGAGTCGTGACTAAACGCCGTCGTTCCATTAAAGGAACGAGTTGTGTCCAGCGACGTCGTTTAGTCATTCTCTTCTTCTCCCATGTTCCGGTGTTGTATTTAAACCTTTACTTCGATTCAATAAACCCTAACATAGATTTTTCCCAAATCCTTCTTTCTTGCCGTTTTATCCGAAGTCTCACCGATCAATCGGAGCTCAGGCGAGCTCGATTCTCATGGTATCAAAGCAAAACCTGGAAGATGGTAAGTGTATCTGACTTGTCCTGAACTTTCATTGAAATCGGTTGAGTAAATTGAAAATGGCAACACCGACTGAAGACGGCTCGAATCAGAGGTCCGATGTAGCATCTATTGATTCTGATGATGATGATGATTTGTATTATGTGAGTAAGAACGATGTGAATGGAAACCCTATTGTGACTAAACCCCTAACTGGTAGAGTTAACTTTGTCTCATGGAAGAAATCCATGGAGATTGCCCTATCTGCGAGGTTGAAGCTGAGCTTCATACATGGTAAATATCCAAGGCCAGATGATCGAAAGGCACGGGCGAAGTGGCAGCGATGCAATGATGTCATCATGTCCTGGCCGATCAGTTCAGTTTTGGAGGATATTGTTGGACAAATCCTCCACGCCAAGGATGTCATGACTGCCTGGAATGTTCTCCACGCTAGGTTTGCTGGGACGAACCTGGCAAGGAAGTCTGGTCTGATGAAGGAGGCCAATAACCTAGTTCAAGGGGACACGGATTTTACAACATATCATGGAAGGCTCAGAAAGATTTGGCAAGAGTTGGACTCTGTTAAGAAGATAAGTGCCTGTCCAGCAAATGGAAACTGTGTTTGTTGTGGTGAAGCTGATGATGAGAAAAGAGAGGACAGAGTTGTCCAGTTCCTTATGGGGCTAAATGAGTGTTACTCGATGGTGAGGACTCATGTATTTGCTATGGCTAAAGTGCCTGACATGGATGTGGTTTTTGAAATGGCTACTAGAGAGGAGAGCCAAAGAAATACTACTAAGACTAGATGCGTTGAGGCATCTGCAATGTATAGTCAGAACAATGCTTACCGGAATAGTCAGCGAAACTACCAAGCTGCACAAGGAAGCAATACTTATCAAAATGGACAGAACACTGGCAATCCAATGAGACAAATGAGTGTAGGGAGAGGAGGTTTCAATACAAATAAGCCAAGACTCTTTTGTACTCATTGTCAAATGACTGGACACTTAAAAGAAAACTGCTACAAGTTGGTAGGGTATCCACCTGGTCATAAGCTGCATAAGGGAAATGATTCTTATAAACAGGGAACAACCAGGAAATTCTCAGCCAACAATGTGAGTGGGACAGAAGAGATGACAACTACAGTCAACACCAAAAATCAGTCTGCTAGTTCCTTCACTACTGAGCAACTTAACCAGATCATGAGTATGATAAAATCTGGAGGAATGGAACAGTCTGCCACCCACATGGAAATAGGAGGTACATCTTACTCCTATGTTGCAGGTACTAATGGTCCTTATAATACTTTTAGCAATCTTAATTCTTGGATAATTGACAGTGGAGCTACATGTCATTTTGCTTGTAAGCCTGAGATACTTAGCGATATTCATGAATTGAAAGGAGAGTATGGTGTGATGTTGCCTAATGGTGAAAGGGTTATTATCAAGCAAAATGGAAATTGTTAATTGCAGAATGGTCTGGTTCTTTATGGAGTTTTGCTGGTCCCTGAGTTCAAAGTAAATCTGTTATCAGTTGGCAAGTTGATAGTTGACTCCCTGTTCAAAGTTTTGTTCACTGATGTGTCTTGTACCATACAGGACAACACTCCAAGACCACACTGGAGACTGGCAAGCCAATTGATGTTCTGTTCAGTTTTAGCGCTTCTATTTCCAAGCCTAAAGCTTACACTTATGCAACTAAGAAGGAGAGCAACATGGCTGATTTATGGCACACCAGATTAGGACATGCATCAGTTGATGTTATTAACAGTTTGTTAAGACAGCATTCCAATAAATTACATTGTAAAGACAACAATTACAGTTGTCCTGTTTGTCCATTAGCAAAACAAACAAAGTTACCCTTTTCTATGAGAAATCACAGTGCTGATACAATTTTTTCTTTATTTCATGGGGATGTTTGGGGTCCATTTCATGAGCCTACTATGACTGGTTCCCAATATTTTTTGACCTTAGTTGATGATTTTTCTAGAGCAACTTGGACTTTCTTGATGAAGCAAAAATCTGAGACTGCTGATCATATTATTGGTTTTTTTGCTATGGTTAAGACTCAGTTTTCTACAACTGTGAAATTTCTGAGAACAGATAATGGTGGTGAATTTTTCAGTGACAAGTTAACTCAGTTCTTGAGATTGCAGGGATGCATTCATCAGTCCAGCTGCCCTTATACCCCAGAACAGAATGGAATCGTTGAAAGGAAACATAGGCATTTGTTGGAGGTTGCTAGAGCTCTCATGTTTCAGTCAGGTTTGCCTAAACTTTTTTGGGGTGATAGCATTTTGACTGCAACATATATCATTAATAGATTACCCACCCAGTTGTTGAAAGGAAAAAGTCCATGTGAATTATTATTCAAGTCAGTGCCTCCTATTGATCATTTAAGGACATTTGGTTGCCTTTGTTACATTACTACTCAGCCTCACCAAAGAGACAAATTTGATAATAGGGCATTACAGTGCATTTTTCTTGGATATCCCATGGGACAAAAGGGCTATAAAGCTTACTTCCTTACATCTCATCAAATTGTTGTTAGTAGGAATGTCATTTTCAGAGAAGATGTGTTTCCTTACAAACAGTTGACTCTCAAACCTATTCCTGAAAATACTGTTCCTCTACCTATTTTGCCGGTGACTGCTGAATGTTTGCCTTTCAATGATGATAATGATCTTGATTATGCATTTGCAGAGGAAGACATGGATATTTCAGTGTCATCTCCGATTTGTTCTCCCATATCAGGTCCTGCTGCTGGCACTAAGAAACCTGTTCCTGCACCAAGAAAATCCCAAGGAGCTTTGCATAAACATGTATGGACAAAGGACTATATCTGTCAGAATATTGGTAAAATCACTTCACCTCATCAAATGACACCATTTATTAATTATCAGAAATGCTCGCCTACACACAGGCATTTTGCTATCCAGATATTATATGTTAAGGAACCTACTTCCTTCACTAAAGCTGTCAAGGACCCTCAGTGGTTGGAAGCCATGAACAAAGAAATTTCTGCACTAGAACTAAATAGAACATGGACTATAACAGACCTGCCACTAGGTAAGACCATTGTTGATTGCAAATGGATATAGAAAGTTAAGTTTCATGCTGATGGTAGCATTGAGAGATACAAGGCCAGATTAGTGGCAAGGGGATTTACCCAAATTGAAGGACTTGATTACCAGGACACTTTTGCTTCGGTTGCCAAAATGACAACAGTTCGTTGCTTACTTGCTGTAGCAGCTGCCAGAAATTGGCCACTATACCAGTTGGATGTGAATAATGCTTTCCTTCATGGTTCCTTAGAGGAAGAGGTATACATGAAGCTCCCACCTGGTTTTTATCAAAAGGAGAAGTCCCAAGGGCAAGTTTGCAAATTACTCAAGAGTCTCTATGGCCTTAAACAAGCATCAAGACAATGGTTTGCTAAGTTCAGTGAAGCTTTGTTGGAGTTTGGTTTTCACAAGAGCATGAATGTCTATTCCTTATTTACATTGGAAAGAGGAAATGATTTTATTGTGCTCTTAGTGTATGTTGATGATGTGATTCTCCCTGACACTTCACAGCTCATCATAGATGACATCAAGAACTACATTCACAATAAATTTCAGATCAAAGACTCGGGAGTGCTCAAATACTTCTTAGGACTGGAAGTGGCAAGCTCACCTACTGGCATATTCCTCAACCAGAGAAAATATGCATTGGAGCTGTTAGAAGACAACAATCTTACTCAATGCAAACCATCCAGAACTCCAATGGATATCAAGCACAAACTTAGTCTGTCTCAGGCACCTCTACTTAATGATCCCCTGCGGTACAGGAAACTGGTTGGAAAATTAATCTATTTAACCTTTACCAGACCAAACCTTTCCTTTGCTGTTCATGTACTTACTCAGTTTATGCACAAACCAACCACAGATCATTTACAAGCAGTTCAGAGAGTACTCAGGTATATCAAAGGGGCACCAGCTCAGGGATTGTTATTCCCAGCCAACTCAGACCTTGCTCTTTATGCCTTTTGCGATGCAGACTGGGCATCGTGTCCTATAACCAGAAAATCAGTCACTGGCTACTGTATCACTCTGGGTTCTTGTGCAGTGTCTTGGAAGACTAAGAAGTAACCTGTTATCTCTCGATCTTCTGCTGAATCTGAGTACAGATCCATGGCCGCAACCTGCTATGAATTGACTTGGCTGACTAGGCTCCTTGGCGATATGAAAGTGCTTATCACATCCTCCATTCCTCTTTATTGTGACAACAAGGCGGCTATTCACATTGCCCATAATCCAGTGTTCCATGAAATAACGAAACATGTTGAGTTGGATTGTCACTTGGTGAGATCTCATGTTTGTTCAAAGTTCATAAAACCTATTCATCATGTAAGACAACATGGTGTGAGTAGGGTTTATAGCAAACAACAAAGGGAATGGAAAAGGTTTAGAGGAAGTAGGATGGTTAAACCTAGAATCTCCCTTTGATCTTCTCTTCTTCTCCTTTGTTGGATCTTTGATTGATGACCTTGGTTGAACGTCTTTTTCTGAACTTCTTCTCCCCAAAAACCCAGCACTTTAGGTCAAAAACCCCTCTTTCTATTTATAGCCTCGGGTAAAAAACCTTGATGTAGTAGGTCCAGCTGGTCGGCTGGTGGCTGAAATCCAGAGCTCTTTTGTTGTAAATGTCCAGCCGACTGGTTGAATATGTGATTGGGCAAGCATTCTGATAACTCTTCTCCAGCCGACCGGTTGAACTCTCAGCCGATCGACTCAAAGTGAGCGGTTGTGAGCATTCTGAAGTCTTTTGCCAGCCGGTCGGCTGGTGAGTCCAACAGACCGACTCAATGTGGTCGGTTGCTCTTAAGTTTGCCCTTCCATCCAGCCGACCGGCTGGTTCAGGGTAATTTCCGAACCGGTCGGCTGGGAGTTCTTTTTGCCCACTTTTTGCTCTAAATCTTCGATTTTCCCCCCGAGTTTTTGTATTTAGGCTTTGACTTTGAGGGAGACTCGTTTTCTACCTTAAACGTAGAGATAGAGGTCAAATGACATCAAAATAACGTCGAAAACGACCCAAAGCTATAGTGAAAGATGACTATTAATAAGTCGAAATCTCAACTTATCAGGTCTCGCCAAGACGTTATACTGTCCTCATGGGAGGTGAAACCAAGATTCCAAGTATCTAGCCTTGTTCCTTAACCTGAATTGTATGGTATGAATCTACGTGGAGTGAATGCCTTATCTCCAGAAGGGGTAGATGTCCTCGAGTCGCCCCTAGACTTGTTTATGTTTCGGTCAAAATGATGGTCAAAACATCTATCCAAAGCGGGTGACAAATCTGCTGCACAGGTACTAGGAGAGAGAAAAATCTAGGAAGCGTCGATTTAACAACAACATTTATTGCCCTCTACGCCACATTACTGCAACCTTCCATATTTTAAGTGAAGTGTGGGCAGTGATTCCACCTGGAAAGCACCAAAAGTCGCGTCTTTCATTCCATTCTCCCACAACTCGCACACATCAAGCAGCTCACACCTGCTCCTATAAGTTCAACAGCAGTATCCACCACCACTCCCTTCAATACTTCAAAATCCTACTCTCCACTCTCTAGAAATTTTCTCTGACCCGCAATCATGTACTTTTAACCCATAGTGAACCAGCCCATCCGCATCCGAAGGGTCAGGCGAACTAGGCTCACCATTGCTCTCCTCGCAGACCCCACTACACCCCGTCCGTGCCTGTTCTTGAAGGAATACTCGTTCGATCAAGACATAACCAACGCATTCTTGACCAAAACAGATTCTTTGAGCACTTTGAAGTGCTCGATACGAAATCAACGGCAATTGTCTACTCGGATTGGGAGGCGCTGAAAAGCCTCAACCTCTACGACGAGGTATTGCAGAGGGTGCTTGTTACAGCTCAACAAAAGCATGCTACTAGTATCACTTATCAAAGGCGCAAAAAGGAGGAATAAACTTTTACAAACTAGTACTAGTAGTAGTGCTTGTTTTCATTGTATATTTCCTTTGGTAATTTGAATTTGTAATTTAAATGTGTGGATAAGTAGGAAGTAGTTATTGTTGCAATTATGATGATGATGACCTCTGATGTATTTATATGAAAACAGATGAATGGGAAATGTAGTAGAATTTTATTAACAAAAGAATGAGATCGTAGGGCTCTCTCCGATGAGCCCTTAACAGTTACAATCATAGGTAGGAAAGGCAGAACAACAAACAAGCATTCCTATTGAATTGATTCTAAAATTTCTGATCGCAGACCACAAACAAGATCCCAGTCCGGGGCACGTAACAGTGCTCGACGTGGGCCAGCGGCTACTGGTGGAGGACGGCGTGGGCATGTACTCAGACATGGTCTTGGAGTTCATTCCCACAATGAAGGTGTACTGGGAGTTCGGGCTAGGGGACAACATTTGGATGCTGGAAAGGGACTACAGCAGCCAGCACACAATGTTCAAGAAATCGGCCGCCTAGCCCGCATAGGCGGCTATTTTCTTGTTCCCGGTCCGATTTTACCCGAATCGGATGAACAAATCGGTTGAGAGATTTTCAACCGCCTAAGCGGCGTCTGGAAGCTCTGGGCGGCGCCTTGGCGGCGATTTGGGCGGCTGCTGGGCGATTAGAAACCATAGAAGTTGATGTATGCCGTATTGCCGTATGCGTTTGCGAAAATCCCTAAAAGCTGGAATTGATTTGTGATGATGTTGTGTTGATGAGATATAAATGATTGGGCCTAATTAAGTTGGTTAAACTACTGGACCAGCCCAACAGGAGAGAATGGAAACAAAAATATTGAAAATTTTATTGTTTTAGGTATTGTTCTTATTATCTTAGCCATCTCCTTATCATTATAAATGAAAAAGTAAAATCAAATAAATATGTACAGATTATAAATATATTATTTTAATGTCATCTGACCAGATATTTTAATGATGTTATTTTTAAATATATAAATTTAGTATCACAACAGCTAAAAAGCTTAATCAGGTAATTAATTTTCATTAATAAATATATAAATAATGCAAAAATAAAAAATTGATTAATCCTCGAGAACCCTTTCCGCCCGACTAGCGCCTAGCGTTTTTATAACATTGCCAGCACATGAGAATCTCAAATGATGTTGGAGGGCTGAACCTAGACTTCGGGGAGGTGGGCGAGACTAATTTTGGGGGAAAATCTCCAGCTCTGACACCTGAGCTTCATATTAGATCTTGGGCTGTGCCTAATATATGGGCCAGCAGGGACACATGCTAAGGCCCATCCTGTGAGGGGCTTATTATGTTTGAAATTGTATGTAAATTTATGATTAAGTCAATTTCAATCTAACATATGCAAAAAGAAAATTAAATTAATCTAACAAATTTATCATTTGGCCATGGCCCAACTATTATTTTACTGTTAATAAAATCCCTTTTGTTATCAAAACACAAATAATGTTAACAAATTAAACAATGCAAACGGCAAACATCATCAACATGAATAAGAACGCAACAATTTGCTAACATTTATTGTCATTCTTTAAATCCATTTGGTTATTTTCTCTCTATTTATATTCTTTTAAAAAAGAATGCTAATGTAAACTTAACCTTTTTTTTTCAACATGCACTATTTCAGGATGATGTGGTATATGTTTATGTACATGTTTGAATAATGGAGTCATGTACATATGCAGTACATATGCATTCCATATGCAAATAATAAAAATTATAGTGTATTTACATTCTATTATAAAAATGATTAATTAAATTTAATGATTTTTCAACAAGATTGTGGTATTATTTTCAAAAAAAGTTTAATGTATCACAAAAGGAATGAAAGACATAAAAATAATTAAAAATATAAATGTTTAAAATTTAATAATATATAGCGAATTGCTTTGATACCAATTTTATTAGAAATAACTAATTTACCAGAAATAATAATTAACAATTTATGTAATCACATAGGGTGCTTTAGATAAATTTATTTAATAGGTAAAGTCTTCTGAAATTTGTGTAAAGAGTTTCAAATACATTTAAATTTATTTCTATCTTGTAAGGGCCTAAAATATATTTTTTTTCTCAATGACCCTTCAAATATCAAGAGCGGCTCTGATCAGGTCTCCCTACTACCATGATCAACAAGCTAGTGTGGAGGATCATGCATTACTTGATCGCCAACACCATCAATGTGCACAAAGATGGAGGGCTTACCGTCACAAACAAAGACTGCGACATCCTCAACACCATCTACTGCGGGCACTTCCTAGATCTGTTCAGCATCCTCTTGGCATGTTTACAAGTACACCGACTTGGATAGAATTCCAAAGGCTAAAGGCGGCGGATCCTTTCCAACTAATATCGCAATCGGGCTCGGGTACACTCTCACTCAGCCAGGTCGCCCAACACCAAGGAGGGCGATCCTGGATTTCAGTACCGCCTAAGGTAGGAGTCATTGTCGTATGCGTCTTCGTAGCTCATAGAGTCAGCTGTTTACGTCTAAGGTTCAGTGCTGATAGTTTTTTTAGGTCAGTCGTTTGTTTGTTTTGATGCCCTGTAATTCAACCTTTCTAAATTAAGAAATTTCAGTTGCTATTTGCTTAAGGACTTGATTTTAGGCATCATCCTAATTGTGGAGTTGTAGAGTTGCACTTCGAAGTTCTCAATAGACCCGAAGCACTCAAAGCGCGCTTGTCTCAGTCAAAACGGTGCTCTATTGCGTAATCTCACGACGCAAAAGAGCATGCTTTGATCGAAACACTTCAGATTCGAACATCCCTTCAATGACACATACCAAATTAGAAACACTCTCCTCTCGTTCAAAACAGCACTCGAGACTGCACTTACATTTCAGAGAGTGTCTTCTTGAGTGGAAATAAACAGGGATGTGGAGTTGATAGAAACGTCCTAAAAAGACTTGACAAGCATTCAAAGTACCGGATTTCTGGTTGTATGGTTATATGGATTTAGTGAAGGCTGGCATTTCGAGTTCTATGGATTAGAGTTTGCTCTGCCACTGCATCGTTTATGTAATTAGGCGGGATGAGAAAACAGACCGTCCTATCTCTAGTCCGAAGTAACTGGGAAAAGGTGGTGACCTCCATCTTGACTCGCATCAAAAAGGGCGATGATGAGAAAGAGTGGGGAGGTATTTCCTTATGCTTGCGGGCGATGATTGGACCTCTCTCAGAAGAAAAAGAAAAAAGGACAAGAAATTCACAATCAAGGAGCAAAGCAACCAAGTTGTGAAGTTTTACACGAAAAAGTGAAGCACGTCATTCATACAGTAGAGCCAAAGGCCAAAGAAAGTTCACTACATCAAAAGTTGTCCAACAAAAGAAGAAAGAAAAGCTCAAAGCCTAAAGCTCGAATGAATCACGTGCCAGAAAAAAACAATGAAGTATAATAATATGGCTAGAGTTCGGGACAACAAATGCAGATCATGGGTCTAAAGAAGACTATCTCCCATTCATCCGAAGTCGTTTGAATTTAATCTCGGAGGTAACATGTATCAAGTTAATTCTATGTTGAGCATGAGGATTTGAGTAGCGATTGAGTTATGCATAGAAAAGCTAATCTAGACTAGCAACTCATATTCATGTAGCATGTAATCAGGACGTCGTCGAACATATTGTGGTGTTATTTTTGTTCCTTCTATGACTTATTCGTGTTTGGGACGAACAAGTTTAAGTGTGGGGTGGTTTGATGAGTCGTATTTATACGACTTGTCGAACTAACTAATCCCATTCATTTAGAACTTTACTGTGCAAACATTTACTTTTTAGTATGATTTTGTATTTCAGGTGTTTCGGAAGCTCTATGAAGAATTACTGGCTTAAAGACGGCGTTTCGGTGCCAAATACATCACATGACGTTCATAGAAGATCAAATTGAGAACCAGAGTCGAAATCACAGCAGAAGAAGGAGCTGCAATACCGAGAGTGGCGCGCCCAAGGCACACCTGCTAAAATGTTCATTGGGCGCGACGAGTAATCTCCTCATTGGGCGCGACAGGTCCAATGTCAGCATCTTAATTGCTGACGTCAGCAAGTCAGAAATTGGAAATATTGGTCCAAAAATAGAATTTGAAACCCAGCTATCTTATAAATTAGGGTTTGGAGGCATTCAACAATCATTCCTATTTTGAAGAATCAACACGACGGCCCTGGAGAAGAACGCGAAGCTTTCGACGAAAAGACGACTTTTCTACTACTTCCATTCTCAAAAATACTCTTGTTTTTCTGTTATGGCTATGTGTAGCTAAACACCTTTTTCAGTTTAGGGTTTCATTTATTGTGACAACGTTTTGAGACTTTATTCTCAATGCAATTTCTTGTTTTCTAGTTCTTATGTTATATTCCAAAGATTGAGTTGTGAAGCTAAGCGGATACTTTAAATGTCGTAAAGTTTAGACTAACAATGACTCCTTACCGTTAATACGTGTTTGATACTTTACCTTAAAAATAAGTAGTAACACATATCCTTGATAATACCTTTGCCGGATTATTGTGGTCAGGAGAACTAGAAGTTTAACACCTTTGCCGGGATACATTAGGTTATAACCTTTTCTAGAATAACTACACTTAGAAACTTGAAGTTTGATTATTAGCAGTCTATGATAAACGTGTTACAAATAGAAACCCTAAGCTGAATCTCTTTTCTGATTGAAATCTTTACTTGCACGTTTTTCTTTTACACTCGTAATTGCTAAAAACTCCATATTTTTTTATTTGTCTACAGATTCAATTTCTACAAACTAGCTCTCTAGAATTCGACTCTGCTTGTCATTAACTAGTTGTTCACATGAGAGAAATAAAATACAAATTTGACGCGTCAGACGACGCGCGTCATCCTCAAACTTGCTAACAAGCCTAGTCTGATGTAACCCTAATGCATGTACATATATTAATACATTTTGTTACTATATGATGTTCATGTTCCAAATAATGAAGAGGAGCTCCTGCTTCAAAGATTGTGATGAATGCTTGGCTCTTTGATAAACTAGATTTCTTATCAAATCTTACTTTTGATCTTTTTATGTTATATAACCATTGTGGATGATATTCTTTTGACAAACAATGTGTAGTCTGTAGCATGTGAAAAGTTGTATTCATTTTTTTATAACAAGACTTATCAATCCGGCTTGGTGTTATATAGCTAGCGCAGCCTCACTCACTGACATGTTATAAATATGGCCTACGGGCAACCTTAAGGCTACGAAAGTATGATCCGGCTTGGCCCAGCCTGGCCCACATCACCTTATATTAATGTAGTCTTTGGCTTAATAAAACCCAGCCCAAACCTTTTTTTAGCTAGGCCGGCCCGGCCCGGCCTATTGGAGATGCCTACACCTACTCCACCACTACTCCCTACTACTCGCACGTTTTCATGAAAAACCATAACAATTAATCTACTAATTGATCCATTACTTTCTCCACTAACCGATCCACTAATCCACGCCATATTACGTGCTTAACATTTCCTCCCCCTTAACATAATCCTCTTCCTCGAGGATAGACACATCCGGCAACTTCTTCATATATGACACACTGCATGTGGTGCTCCTCGACTCCATTGAGAGACTCTTCCGCTCTATGTTTTTCAAAAGTGAGGCTTAAAATTTTTGACTTGTATTGATGACCGAGAGAGAACTTATCTTCACAGTTGAAGCACAATCTCTTTTCTCTCCGAGCTGCCATCTTTGCTTTTGTCAGACGCCTTTAGGAAGTGGCGCAGGTGGTGGGCGTCCAACCGATATGCTTGTTCCTTGAAGCTTTTGTCAGCACTACAATCAGTAGCCATAACGGCTTGTAAATTTTGAGGACATAATAACACGATTTCGCGATGGATGTCGCCCTTTAGTCTAGCCATGAAACGATGCAGCAAGTTTGAAAGCGACTCAAACTCGGTAGTATAAGCAGATAATGTCGAGGCTTGTCGCAGCTAGTTTATCATGACCTCCGAACTCCAATACGCTGATGGAACAACTCCAACAGATCATTTTTAAGTTAGCAAATTGCGTAGTTGATAAGTCATATGGAGCCACTGAAACCATTTTAATGATTCTCCTGTCATATAAAAAGTGGCAAAAGTTATTCGTTGATGAGAAGGTATTTCATGATGCTCAAATTGTGCCATCTCTGCTTCTTTGCCATTAAACATCGGAATGTCGCCTCATCTTAGTATAGTTGATGTTGTTTTGATGTTCACTCTTGGTTTCCGTAGGTGCTGGAGCTAAATCTGGTGTTGGTAACAAGGGTGGCCGTGTTAGGAGTTGCTAGCCCAGTTAAACCAAAAGCTCAGGCTTGTCATGGTTTTGTGATTTAATATAAGCTAGCAAATCTTCCATTCTTTAGGCAATGTGAGACAATTTCACCAAGTGTCATATTCCTAACAATCTCCCCCTCACTTGGAGAAATTGTACATACTCCCCCTCAATCAATACTCTGCTACTAACTCGTTGCATCTTTCATGGGTGAGCTGTGACCTCCCCTTTTCACCAGATATGATGTGCGACTCCTGTGCTCACGACCTCTCCTTTCCACCAGAGGTACTCTGTGACTTCTGCGCTCGCGACATCCACTTTCGACCAGAGGTACTCTGCGACACTTACGCTCGTAACCTCTCCTCTCAACCAGGAGTGCTCTACGACCCCCCCCTTAACTGGGGTCTCTTAACTCACGGACCTCTGTCACCCTGACTCACATACTCGCATGTGTATTGACTATTAACTTGAGTGTCTCCACTTGTGTCCCACACTCCTCCACATACTTGGCCCAATCGAAAAATGGGCTTTGATACCATTTGCCACGGGCTTAGAGTTTTGGTGTAGAGGCAATACCCGTGTGGCTCCCTAGGACTGTGACTCTCCCGAGGATAAGCTTATACGTCTCCGATGCTCAATGGTTTCGCCCTCCCATGGACTCATCAGGGAAGTGGGAACAGCTCCCGACCAGTGTGGCGTCCATATAGCATTGTCAATCCATGAGATAGACAACCACCCGAGATGCGTACCTTTAATATTTGCTACTCCGCTACCCACATTAAGTCCAACCAGTAAGCATCTTGCTCGGCCTTGCGTGTCACCACTTTAGATCCGTGACATTCTCCCCCACCCAATTCATGCAAGCCCTCATGTGTGGCTGGACTCCTAAGCCGCCCTTCTTTATTGTGCCAGCATCTCAGTGTGCAATTCATTGCGTGCTCGTCCCTCAGTTGAACCCACTTGCGAACACCCTTCCCTTTTTGGTTGCGAGCTTTCTCGTCGCTCGTCCTGTCTCTTTTGAGGACCCGCCATCGTGATAAAGAGTGCTTGGTGAACTTTTGCATGGTTCCCTACCTACTCGTCATCGCCTCATGAAGGACACCACTTGTGCAATCCATCCCCATGGACTCACCAGCGCAGCTTTGAGAACGTTTGGCGAACCAAATTACTAGCACACTGGTAGGCTCCGATACCATTTGTTAGGATTTGCTAGCCTAATTAGACCACAACCCCTTATGATCCAAAAGCTAGGCTTGTGAGTCATGGTTTTGTGATCTAATATAAGTTAGCAAATCTTTCATTCTCTAGGTAATGTGAGACAATTTCACCAAGTGTCATATTCCCAACAGGTTGCTCCTCAACCATGGGCTGTTTTTCTTCCTTTCTTTTTTGTTTCTGCATATCAACCATAAACCCGTGCACTTGCTCCATCATGATCATAAGGTGATTGCAGGTGGCTGTGTTTTGTGCGGTTACCTCCATTTGTTGCTTTAGCTACCCTTCCATCTTCTCGCTCCTTGTCTCCACCGTCTGGGCTCGCTGCGCAACTCGGCAAGACCCGAAGTGAGGGAAGCAATTGCACCTGGGTTGGAACTAAAATTACGTGTTTCTAGCATTGTTCACTACCAGTGAAAGCACCAAATAATGCAAACCAAAAATTAAATTTAATAGAAATAGGATTTGGATGTGATTAAGAAGAGAACTGATGTGAATTGAAAGGTTGAAGATAGATGAAATAGAGCTGAGTTAGATTGAGATGAAGATGTGAGATAACTAGATAACATAGAGAGATCGGGAAATTAGATGAGAGGAGGGAGATATGGGGAAGTTTAATTCTTCATTTCTTCTCGTGTCATTTGAATAGTTAAATTGATGCAAAAGCAATTGAATAGAATTGATGCAAAACATTTCTTCTTCCCCTCTTTCTAGCAAATGATGCAAACCAAAAGTTAAATTGAATAGAAATAAGAATGGGATGAGATTAAGAAGAGAAATTAAGATGAATAGAGAGGTTAAAGATAGATGAAATAGGGCTGAGTTAGATTGAGATGAAGATGAGATGGCTAGATAGATAGAGAAATCAGAGAATTAGATGAGAGGAGGGAGATATGGGGAAGTTTAATTCTTCATTTCTTCTCCTATCATATGAAAAGTTAAATTGATGCAAACCAATTGAATATAATTTATGCAAACCAGTTGATGCGAACCATTTCCTTCTCCCCGCTCCTAGCAAATGATGCAAACTAAAAGTTAAATTGAATATAAACAGGGTTGGGATGAGATTACGAAGAGAATTGAGATGAATTAGGCGGTTGAAGATAGATGAAATAAGGCTGAGTTGGAATGAGATGATGAGATGACTAGCTAAACATAGAGAAATTAGATGAGATGAGGGAGATATGAGGAAGTTTAATTCTTCATTTCTGCTCGTGTCTAAATTGATGCAAATCATTTCTTCTCCCCCTTCTTTTAGCAAATGATGCAAATCAAAAGTTAAATTGAATAGAAATAGGATTCGGATGAGATTAAGAAGAGATATGATATGAATTGAGAGGTTTTTTTTTTTGGAAGTTACATACAAAGAGGAACTTATAAAAAAAAACAAAAAAAAACAACACAGGACTAGCACAAAGAAAGACAGCAAAAGCTACGGAGAAACAAAAGTTGGAATATAGGAAGCTCCTGCTTATGCGTGCAAGACCATCTTTCCATGCGCACCTTCCTTGTAAGACGATCTGCTAATGAGTTCTGCTCTCTCCGGATACCACACAACTGCCAGCCATGGTTGTTGTCCAGAAAAGTCATGCACTCCTCAATCAAAAGGGACATTCACTCCTTCCCTCCACACTGTAAGATTTAATGCCCAAATGGCCTCCCTGGAGTCGGTACATAGCATAACCTTATCCAGACTCTGCTTTTGTGCGATTTCCAGTCCCATATGCACCGCTCTACATTCAACTTCAAGGATAGATGAAATGTCATCCTCCCAATGTGCTTTGACCTCTATCACTTTCCTGTGTTGTAGGACTGCCACCCCAAAGCCAGCCCGCCTAGTTTCCGGATCATATGCTCCATCACACACAAAAATAGAGACTGAAGGGTTAGATTGCCCTTCTTCCAGAAACAAGGATTGGTTCCTGTGTTGTAGCCCTCTCTTCCGTGCACAATCTCATTCCTTGTTTTCCATCCCATCCATAGTCCATAGAGTAAGGATCTAAACTTTTCTTCGGAGCTGACTTTCGCACTCAGCCATAGCCAATATCCCGGGGTATCACATTGATTGTTCCACACCACGTCCGGCACATCAAAGCCATTCAGTAGACATTTTATCCACCAACAATTTTTGAATAAATGGATTGCATCCTTTCCTCACCTTGGTAGTCACAGAAGCAACATTTCTCTTGCACCTCACAGCCTCTCCTAGTTGGATTTATCATCGTAGGCAGACTGTCATGGTATAATCTCCATCCAAATACTGTAACTCTTGGAGGCAGTTTGAGGTTCCATAAGTATTTCCAGAAACCTCGAGTCTCCCAGATATTCGATTGTTCTCCACAGGAAGGACGCTTCATTCTCTCAAGTTTAAATGTCATTTTATAAGCACTTTTAACTGAAAAACCCCAGAGCTTTCCCCCTTCCAGTAATACCTATGATCTATGGTCTGTTGTGCTTCACCAAGCTCTTTCTCTGAGAATTTCCAAGGCTTCTTTTATCCCCCTCCATCCATATGATAGTCGAGCTCCTATTTCTGCATTGAAAAGGTCAGTGTGAGGGAAATATTTAGACTTTAGTAGTTTGCTAACCAAAAGAGAGGGCTCCGACACTATTCTCCAGCCTTGTTTGGCTAATATTGCCATGTTCATTAGGTGAAGTTTTCTGAAACCCACTGCTCCATGTCCTTTCTCATCAAATAGGTTTTCCGCCTTTATCCAATGAATACCTCTATTGTGGCTATCCGTCCTCCACCAGAATCCCACAATCTATTGTGGCTTTGATTAGAACTTCCCTTCCAGCTCCTGATAATACAGTACAATTCCAATCCCCTATTCTCTTCACGATTCTCTCCTCGATGGCTTTGAACACTTCTTTCTTCTTGTGGCCAAAGATCAGTGGCAAACCAAGATATTTAAAGTGAACTTGCACCTCATTCACTTGTAACAAATCTACAATATCATGTTTCAAGGCCTCTGGGATGTTCTTGCTAAACACAATTTCAGACTTTGCAAAATTAACTTTTTACCCTGACACAGCTTCATAGGTTGACAGTATATTCTTGACTTCTATCACTGCTTCTCTGGTAGCTTTTAGAAATATAAGACAGTCGTCTACGAACATAAGGTGAGTGATCATTGGTGCATTCTTGCATATGCTGACTCCTTCAATGAGGCCTCTGCTCTGATTATTTTTAATGGCATAGGTTATCCACTCTGCGCAGATAAAGTAACAGATAAGGTGATAAGGGATCACCCTGTCTAAGGCCTCGCTTTGGCTTGATAACATCCGATATGCTATCGTTAATCCTAATTATGTAGGAGACTGAAGAAGTACAGAGCATAATCTTCTTCACCCATGCCTCTGCGAACCCCATCCTTAACATTATTTTCTCCTGGAATTTCCATTCGACTCTGTCATAGGCCTTGCTTAAGTCCAACTTCAGTGATAAGTACCTTGCTTTCTGTGTTGTCCTCCCTCTGATGAAATGAGATACTTCATGAGCAACCATAACGTTATCCGTAATGAGTCTGCCTTGAATAAATACGCTCTGACTTTGCGAATTTATACTAGGGAGGACGGACTTCAATCTGTTCGCTAGCGCTTTTGTGATGATTTTCATGACGACGTTACACAGACTTATAGGTCAAAGTTCCTCCACCTTCTCCACTTTCTTCACCTTCGGTATTAGTACTATAAGTGTTTGATTAGTAACAGGGTTGAGAATACCTTCGTTAAGACATTTCAACACTTCTTTGGTCACCTCTGCACTGACAATCTCCCAGTTGCTTTGGTAGAAAAGAGCAGACAATCCGTCAAGGCCAGAAGCTTTCGTTGGATGCATTTGAAAAAGTGCCCTTTTGACTTCAGCTTCTGAGAACTAGGCTGTCAGTAGATCATTCATCTCGTCCGTGAACAACTTTGGAATTATGTTCAGGGCTTGATCACACTCCTCTCCCATTCTTTCCCCCCTGCGATTGAAAAAGGTCGGAGAAATAGTGAGTTATGATATTAATAATGTCACTTTCAGCGCTACATAACTCCCCTGATGAGTTTTGTAAGCTATCGATGTGATTCCTCTTCTTTCGTTGGGAGGCTTTGGCGTGAAAATAAGGTGTATTTCGGTCTCCAACTTTCAGCCACTCTGCTCTTGATCTTTGACGCTACAATATTTCCTCCCTCTCCAGCCACTCATCAATTTCATCCGCTAACCAGGCCTCTTCCTTCACGTTTTCTTGATTTTTGGGCATGGTCTTCACAATCTGGATTCTCTCCTTCAGCGTGTCCAATTTTTTCTTTTCATTTCCAAAGGCTGACCAGTTCCACTTGTTCATCACCTGCATACATTTGCTTTCCTCTGATAGCCCCTGCCAGCAATTCTTTACTACTTCCTTGAAATCTTTGTGTCTGAGCCACGTGGGCTCAAAGCGAATGATCCTCTCTTTAGTTGCTCTATTCTTCACCACAGTTGATAGTAAAATTAGAAGGTGGTCCGATGATTTAGCGAATGAATGCTGGCATTTGGGAACAGTGACCTCCATGCCTGGTTCACCACCACTCTATCGAGGCGTGCTTTGACTTCTTCATCACCTAACTGTCTATTTGAATAAGTAAACTTCTCTCCGTCGAATCCGAGGTCCGTTAAGCCCCAATATGTAAGGCAATTCTTGAAGTTGATCATCTGCCAGGCTTGCCTTTCCCTTTTACCCTTTATTTCCCAGCTAAATAACACCTCGTTAAAGTCTCCCATAACTGCCCATGCTTGACCATCCTCTCTTCGCAACTTTTTCAAGAGTGCCCAACTTTGTATTCTGTTTTGACTCCTTGGATTTCCGTAGAACAACGTCAGAAAAAATTAATCTCCGCCACATACCTTTACATCGATATGGTTGTTCGAGAAGCTCTGTAGCTCAATTTCAACTTCATCCTTCCACAATAAGGCCATTACACCTGCCTTGCCTCTACTTCTCATCGACAAACAGCCAAACTACATCTGAAGAACTCCCACTCACCGTCTGATTTCTTCGTTTCTATTAAGCCTGGAATGGAGGGTCGATGTGTGATGGGAATTCTTCCATCGGAGCCCAAGTCGCAGCCAACACTCTACGAGCCACTCAAGAAGTGAGGACCCAAGCCATGCTCAAGGTCCTTTTCAAGCAAAAGACGCCCAAGGGACTTCCGGACCAACCCACTACAACACAAGTTCCGGCGCCAACAGCCCAACAAGGTGAGAACAAAGCCCCATCTCCAAAGGTGTCCACAGCCGAAGCCCAACTTCTCGAAGCCCACATCCAGAATGACCACATCCATAACATCCATGCTTCTCATTTGAAATTCAAACGGCAACCCAAGCATTTAAGGCACGAGGAGGTTACTCTTCCACCTGGCCGTTACTAGTCAACACCATCAAGGAACATTATGAGGCGTCTGTTACCAAAAGCATTTGAATTTCGAATGAAGGCGAAGACTATAAGAAGAGAGCAGGGCTGTCACTCGAAGGCATCAAGAAATCTCCATAGAAAGTATTCTCTTGGTCACTTTTAGACTAGCTATCGAGGCATTGCCTTTGGGGCGCGATCTTGCCTTCCTACAAGGGCTCTATCACGCATTGTAGTCACTCGCCATTATTTTTTTCTTTCCCCTTTTCATTCAATAAACCGGCATATTCCTCCCTTTTCATCCATCCATCATCACTTTTAAACATTTCCGCTGCCAAGATACTCATCCCCGAGTGATCCATTTTCCGGGTCACATTAAATTGGCCTCAGAGCAGTCGATCCACCGGACAAGATGGCACTATCCAGCCGCCAAAACACACTTCTGGAGCTCAATGCAAGAGCAACGGCTCTAAAAGCCGAGTCCCAAGCACTACGCGCAGAACTCGCACGGCTAACCAAGAGGGTCGAAGAGAGCCATGCCACCACCGAAGTCGTTCTCGGATCTCTCAAAACAATGGTGGTTGCGCAAACAGAAAACAAGCATAACTCAACAGCCGACGAGAAGAACCAGGAACCAACGGCCAAGGAAATTGCGCGAGGAGCCTACGCCTATGACCTTTTGGCCTCAGCACGACTTTGGGAGGCCTCGTACATGGACCCTTACCTGGGCGAGTCACTCAGCATCAAAAGTCGGCATCAACCAGGGGCCTTTGAAGACGAAATGCCCAAAGACGCGGGGCGCTCAAGGCCGTGCCATGCCATTAGCACTGAACCGGGACTCTCGATTACCCAGGGCAACGAGGAGCGAGGAGGACTTCTGCGCGCCGAAAGGTATTTCATTGGGAATACGATAAATAACCTTGATAAGATTGGCATACCCAGGTCGCGCCCGGAAGTCAGGGCGCAGCTCGGGGAAGGAGCCGGCCTGCCATGACTCGAAGTGTACCGATCAGGCCCTCGACTTGAGTCGCCTCGGCAAGAGAGGCAGGGAGACTATAGCATGGAAAAATGACTCTCGGGGTGGGACGAAGGACCTGCACGGCATACGCACCCCCAGCGCTGCCCTAGCTTCCATGACAGTAGACGCAAGGTCTCCCACCACCAAGACAAGCCCATCCGCGGAGTCACACCAGTGGCTGGCAATAACGGTTCCCACAGTACTCGACTGGGAAGCTCTTGACGCCGACAACCAAGATCCGGGGCTGGGGCCACTCAGAGACCTCGCGGCACAAAACGACCCAAGGTACAAGGTACTTGGCAATCGTTTATTTTATAAGGATCGTTTTGTGTTGCCTCGCACGTCCGAACAGATTCCCCGGCTCTTGCACGAGTTCCACGCCACCCCGGTAGGAGGACACACAGGAGTTAAAAAGACCTACCAAAGGATCGCCTCGGAGTTTTACTGGGAAGGCATGCGAGGGGATATTCAGAAGATGGTGACCGAGTGTGAAGCATGTCAGCGCAGCAAGTATGTTGACATGAAGCCAGCCGGGCTGCTGCAAACCTTGGAACTACCCGAACAAGTGTGGGCTGAAGTAACCATGGATTTCATCGAAGGGTTGCCCAGGGTGGACGGTTATTCAGTGATCCTGGTGGTAGTCGATAGACTAAGCAAATATGCTCACTTCGTCCGCTAGCACACCCCTACACCGCCAAATCTGTAGCAGAAGCCTTCATTAAAGAGATCATCCGCCTTCACGGAGTGCCCGAGGTAATAATATCAGACCGAGACGCAGTTTTTATCAGCCATTTTTGGAGAAAACTATTTAAATCCCTAGGTACAAGCTTGAAGAGGAGCACGGCCTACCATCCCCAGACGGACGGCCAAACGGAAGTGATGAATCGGAGCTTGGGCGCGTACTTAAGGTATTTCGCCAGCGAGGAGCAAAGGAAGTGGGTCAAGCTGCTGCCATGGGCCGAGTACTGGTACAACACCTCCTATCACACTCGAGCCAATACGACGCCCTTCAAGATCCTCTACGGGCGAGATCCTCCAAGGTTGGTGCCCTATGAAACCGGCTCAAGTCCACTACAGCATGTCGAAGCCACTCTCATGGACCGCGACCGGGCAATAAGAGAGTTAAAAGGCCAACTGCGCAAGTCTCAGAAAACCATGAAGCAACAAGCGGACGAACGTCGCCGAGATGTGAGCTACAAGGTGGGCGATTATGTGTATGTGCGGCTCCAACCAGGGCGACAAATCACCGTAGCTCGAAGAGACAACCAGAAGTTGGCACCAAAGTACTACGGACCCTATGAAGTGGTCAAGCGCATCGGACTGGTAGCGTACGAGTTGAGGATGCCCAAGGAATCCCAGATACATCCGGTGTTTCACGTCTCGCAGCTTAAATTGGCAAAGACTCCCCCGAGGCTCGACCACGTCCGTCAACTTAGGTGGTTTCCAGGCTACCAACCGAGGTACGAACCCGAAGCCATCCGAGGCGTCCGAGAATTACAAGGCCGGAAGGAAATATTGATCAAATGGACAAGGATGCCGGAGGAAGACGCGACATGGGAGCCTTTTAATTACTTACTAGAGTAATTTCCGGACTTCGACCTTGAGGACAAGGTCGCCTTTGGGAGGGGAGTATTGATGGGAATTCTTCCATCGGAGCCCAAGTCACAGCCAACACTCTACGAGCCACTCAAGAAGTGAGGACCCAAGCCATGCTCAAGGTCCTTTTCAAGCAAAAGACGCCCAAGGGACTTCCGGACCAACCCACTACAACACAAGTTCCGGCGCCAACAGCCCAACAAGGCGAGAACAAAGCCCCATCTCAAAAGGTGTCCACAGTCGAAGCCCAACTTCTCGAAGCCCACATCCAGAATGACGACATCCATAACATCCATGCTTCTCATTTGAAATTCAAACGGCAACCCAAGCATTTAAGGCACGAGGAGGTTACTCTTCCACCTGGCCGTTACTAGTCAACACTATCAAGGAACATTATGAGGCGTCGGTTACCAAAAGCATTTGAATTTCGAATGAAGGCGAAGACTATAAGAAGAGAGCAGGGCTGTCACTCGAAGGCATCAAGAAATCTCCATAGAAAGTATTCTCTTGGTCACTTTTAGACTAGCTATCGAGGCTTTGCCTTTGGGGCGTGATCTTGCCTTTCTACAAGGGCTCTATCACGCATTGTTCACTATTGTAGTCACTCGCCAGTATTTTTTTCTTTCCCCTTTTCATTCAATAAACCAGCATATTCCTCCCTTTTCATCCATCCATCATCACTTTTAAACATTTCCGCTGCCAAGATACTCATCCCCGAGTGATCGATTTTCCGGGTCACATCAATGTGTCGATACCACAACTCGAATAGAACGAACTGCCCGAGGCCCTCCTACCCGCGGCAGTTCCAGCAGATGAGTCTCATGGTTGTCGGCGGGGCCGTGAGAAGACCTCCGCCTTTGGGATTAAATCATTGATGGTGTTGCTAAATGATTGAAGATGTGATGTTTGCCTATGATCAGCATCGAGACGTCGGCTTCGCTTTTCTTGCTTCGATAGGGATGAAACCTATTTTCTTCCAGTTTCCTTTTTCTCCACAGCCCTAGCTTTTTTTGTTTTTGGCAACAAGCTGGTCTGAGCCAAGACGTTCATCTCACCAATCCCCTTCTTTCCGTCGAACTCTTAAGACATTTGGGCCCAAAGCCTGATTGAAATTTATACATGAGCTTGGCCCATTCACATCTAATTGTGGTCCTGGTTATTCGATCACTGCTAGCTTTCCATCCTCCCCAGGGCATGATTGCTTTGCTATATCTTTAAGCCTCCTTATCATATGATCTAGACTTCTAGAGTGTTTGACGCCTCCACATCCATTAGACTGTCATCCTCCTTCTCTTTCTACCGACTCACACCAAACTTTTCCTGTAGATTTTTCAGCTCCTCGAGCTCCACAAAGCGCGTTTGATTTAAATTTCGTGACTCCTCGTCTTCCCGTGTAATCTTCCTGCCGGCATCATCTCCAAGGCCAACATTTCGGTCTCGAACATCTGATTCCGGCAACCTACTCCGACCAAACCCACTGTCCCTCACTTGGTTTAGAAACCTATCGGCTCCCTTGCCCGAATTTTCTCTATCTTGCATGTTCTGTTCCTCGCCAATGTGTTGGGCATTGCTTAAATAGCAATATGATTGGATGACACTACTCCTTGCCCTTCCTCTACATTTGGCCTCTTGCAATTTTCGGTTATGTGTGATAACACTCCACACATCTCACATTGTATTGGGAGTCTTTCATATTTAAACTGGATCAACATTGGTTCTACATCGCTCTCCTCTAGTTTCATACAGATTTATTTCGTCCAATATCTGTGAATTGATGTCAAATTCAACCTTCACCCAAGCAAACTTCTTTTTCCGCACCTCCTGTTCTTACTGATTTTTCCAATCTTCTCTGCTATGCCGCATACAATCTTTTCGCTCATTAGCTCCACTGGAATTTCATGGATCTGGACCCATAGTTGTAATTTACTGAAGTCGATATCTTGTGGTTTTTTGCGGAGCTCCCATTTCCTGAGCATAATGGCTTGGTCATTGTATGTCAGCGGACCATCTAATTCAAACGCTCCATGTTCTCATGAATCTCTTTAAACACCACCCCGAGTACATTTTCCACGCCTTCTTAAGGATATTCGCAACTGCCGCAATGTGAAAGCTTTCCTCTATAGAGAGCTTTAAGACAGCTGCTGCTCTCCTATAGGCTATACTGCTCAGTTGCCTCCTGCCGTGTACTCTTTTATACTGATATCACCATTAATTTTTCCTTTGAACTTTGCTGATATTTCTTCCACACTTTGGTACTCTGTAACATCCCCTGTTCGTCTTCGTTCCATCTTGCATGCGCTAATAATCTTACAGTAGACTAGTAGTCATGCAACGAAAATAGAGATGAGGAAGCTCTCGTTAGCTTGTAAACTAAGAGAGAGGAAGGTTGTAGAGAGAGAGAAAAAGGAAAAGCACCGTTGTCGAATTGAGAGGTTGAAGATAGATGAAATAGGGATGAGTTGGATTGATAGGAAGATGAGAGATGACTAGTGATGAGTCGTATTTATACGACTCGTCGAGTCAACTAATCCCATTTATTTCGACACTTTTATATGCGAACAATTACTTTTTAGTATGGTTTTGCATCTCAGGTGTTTCAGAAGCTCTAGGAGGAAACGCGCATAAAAGATGGCTTTTCATGCCAAAAACATCACAGTTTCAGATTAGACCTTTGGACCTTTGACGGAGCGCTGGGAATGAACCACTAATCAGAAAAATACGAGTCATATGCCGTTGCGTAGCTAACTCAATTCCCTACAACTCTCTAGTTCACACCAAGAGTATCCGAGGTCATTTAAATGGTCAAATCCAGAGTCGAAGTCGGAACAGGCGTGCAGAAAGAGAATCAGACTCAGTGTGGATCGCGTTCGAAGGAGACATTAGCAATACCGATAACGTCAAGAATGAACGCGACCCCGATAACGTCTCTTGCGAACGCGATTGCTAATGTTACTACCGAACGCGACGATGACGTCATCAACGCGTTTTGATGACGTCAGCAAGTCCGAAAATTGGAAATTGAGCCCAAAAACAGACTTGGAAACCCTATTTTTTGCTATAAATAAGATCTTTGAGTTAGGGTTTCCATCATCAAAAACTATCAATCATTCTACGAAGACCAAGACGGCTCTGGAGAAGAAGAAGAAGAAGTTTTCGACATGAGAGAAGATTTTACTATTTTTCATTATGTGTTTTTCCATTATGAGTAGCTAAACTCCTAATTCAGTTTAGGGTTTCGCATATTGTGACTTATGTTTTGAGATTCTGTTCTTAATGCAATTTTATGTTTCTCTAGTTCTTGTGCTTATTCCATGAATTAATTTGTGAGGTTAAGTGGAAGCTTTGTCGCAAAGCTTAATCAAACAATTAATTCTTATTGTTAATATCTACTGGAAACTTTGTCGTAAAGGTAGATCGTAACACCTAAATAAAATAATATCTTTGTCGGATTATTGTGTTTAGGAAAGAACTAGAAATCTAACTCTTGGTCGGGTTAGATGTGTTGTATCACCTTTGTCGGGATACTTTAGGAATTACCTTTGTCGGAATTCCACACTAAGAAACAAAGATTTGATCATTAGATATCTATGATAAACATGTCACAATAGAAACCCTAAGCTGAATATTCTCTCCGATTGAAAGTCTTCGGTTATTTTTCTCCTTTGCACTCTTAATTGCTCACAACCCCCCTTTCTTAATTGCTTACAGGAACATCTTCAACAACACCAGCTCCCTTGGGTTCGACCCTGCTTGCCGCTACACTAGCTCATTGCAGGAGATTTATAAATATTAAATTTGACGCGTCAGACGACGGGCGTCAACTAGATAGACATAGAGATATCGGGGAATTAGATGAGAGGAGGGAGATATGGGTAAAGTTTAATTTTTCATTTCTTCTCCCTTTTCCAAATACATAAATGTACTACATATACTACTTCATGCAACTACCTACACAACTACACACTACATCCATCTACTCCATGTTGGACAATGATCTGTTGACCCCATGGGTCACTAACCATGTCTACATGGCAACTGACATGGCGACTATATGAAAGCTGAGTCGACGAGTATTTAATTCTCAGTATTTAATGTCCCAACAACCTGATGCTATTCTCTTGCCATTTAATATATATTTTTTTTAAACCGGGCAGAGCCGACGCATTTTAATATGTTCGCTTAGCATTTATTATACCGTCCATTAACAGTTATATATTCCTATTGTTTCATCACTGATCATATTTTCCTTTTTTTAAAAATTGAATACATTTCCAATAAACAAAATCTGAAACCAAATAACCAAAACATGAGACAATTTTTTTAAACATGAGACTATAGCCGTTGGTAGACACTAGCGTTTCTGGAGAAAAAGAAATTCACTGCAGACTCGTTAAAAATAAAAAATACAGTTTTAATCTGTATATTATTTTTAAACTTTAGTTTTAAATAATGTTTGTTGTTTATGTAGAGTTCTTCTTTACCGTATCAACAAGTAACATCAAATCCGTCATTCCAAGTACTATGGGTAAACAATTATTTTGATACAATATTTAATGAACGATTACATATATATTCATTTTCTAAGTATACTCATTTGGATTTATGCAGGATCACTCCAAGAAGTTTCATTGAGAATATCAAGTTCAATTTGTAATCTGTGGGATGTTGGCTCTTGCTGTGTAATCTTCGATCCGTCAAGACTCATTTTTACATGTTTTGAAAACTGGTATGTCATGTTGTGTCATATGCTGTCAAGACTCAATTTTTACATGTTTTGAATACTTGTATGCGACTCGTGTGAGCCTTGGCTGGAATGATCTTCACAGTTCAGTACACATTTTCCATGGAACCAAGCAGTTGCAAATTTGAATCAAATTATTGGAAGCAAGAACAGTACCTATTGAGTTAACAATGTCTAATTGGGCCAATAAAATGACTCAAGTCCACAAGAAAATAAGATGAGCCCAACAAATGGAGAAGTATGGAAAAATCTAGAAAACTATGGAAAATGGTAGAGAAGAGATATTTTAGTAGAATTGTCTAGAGTAGTTAATTATAACCGTAGGATCAAAATGATCATAGCCCTCCACTGCTATAGTGGTATAGTATAAATAAGGGTGAGGTGTAGTGGTTTAGGCACTTGAGTTAGAAAGTGTGAGTGAAGTGTGAGGTGTGTGAGAGTCCCTCTTGTAAGAGTTTCTCCATCCAATAATAAAATTATTGTGTTGTACGCTGCGTAACTCAACAATTTGGTATCAAGAGCTAGGCGGTCCGGGACCGGTGAGGAGCGTTAGAGCATCGCTTAAGGAGTAAAGCGAGTAGCACAGTCAGGGAATGTAGAAGTTGTTGGTCGGGTACCAAGTAAGGTACGCTCTCATCTTTTGCTCTTAGATGACGGATTTGGGTAGTATTGGAGCTATGGAGAAACTAAATGAGTATAATTTTCGAGAGTGGAGGTCTTATATGAAGTATTATCTAAGGGGTCAAGACTTATGGGATATTGTTGATGGTTGTGAAATCTCACCACCTTCAAAAGATGATAAGTCATATAAGTCGTGGAATATTAAGGGTGGTAAGGCTCTATATGCTATAAAAATTAGTATCAATAAGAGCTTACTTGCGAGGATAGAAGATGTTGATATACCGAAGGAAGCATGGGATATTCTGGCGTCACTCTTTTCAAAGAAGAATCCTGCTCGACTTCAACTACTTGAAAGAGAGTTGATGAACACGACTCAAGGTACACTTTCTATCAATGAGTACTTTTCGAAATAAAGAATTTGTGCCGCGAGATAGAACAGTTAGACGTCGAAGCTAAATTTGGAGATGATCGGATAAGAAGAATTATAATTAATGGATTAAAGCCCGAGTATAATAGCTTCATAGCGGCGCTACAAGGATAGCCCAAGCAACCATCGCTAGTAGAATTGGAAAATCTATTAGCGAATCAAGAGGCCCTAGCACAACAAATGTCGAAAGTAACAATCAAACCGGAGACAGAGGAGGCTTTGTTCAGTGCTAGGAGATTAAGTCAAGGACAAATGAGATACATTGATAGAGAGCATTGGAGAAGTAAGTGCAGACACTGTGGTCACAAGTAAGATAGTGAAAATGAAGAAGATTCTGATACAAACGAGCATCATCGGCCACAAAACAAAAGAGTGAAATGTTGTAATACATGTAGTCACAAAGGACACTACGCAAGAGACTGCAAATCTAGGAAGAATGTTCATAACAATTTCATCAAGACCAACCTAAATGATGTTGCAAGTGAAGAAGAATGGGACTTTGAGGCGACATATGCGGTTGTAGAAGACATGACCGAAGAAGAAGACTGGCACTTTGAGATAACATATCAAACCGGAGAAGACGTCTCTGAAGATGAGTGGGATCTTACCAAGCATAACATCACTGATGTGTGGATTGAAGACTTGGAGAGTGATGAAGGCTCCGAGATAGCAGCAAATGCTATGATCATAGAGCAAGATGTTGAAGTGAATGGTGATGATCAGTCTAAGCAAGTAGACTCTAGAAAGAGGATTCTACCTGAATTCGTGCTAGGTCACGAAGAGATAGATTTGGTGGCTACACAATCTGACGTGCGAGAGTGGTTGAAAGATGCAGGTGTGATAATGTTTAAGATTGAAGACACACATGGAGTTTCAAAACGATGCATTCAAAGGTATAGTAGCACCAAGGAAGATACAATAGCCTACAACAAGTCAGCAATGCAGAAAGTCAGGAATCAGGGCGACCTAAGTGGGTCTACTCAACTGAAGGCACTACTGAATAAAGACATCGGATCAAAAGAGTACGCTTCTAAGACTTTGGAGATGACAAAAGGCACAAAGAAGACTAACGTTTCATTCAGGAGGCCAAAAGAAATAGAAGACCGCCCAAAAGCAGATCAAGATTCTTCGATGAATACAAAGAAACATGGAGCACTCCTTGAAGGACGACAATATGATCTAGACACGCACGACACGTTTGATATTGGAGCAAGCATTAAGAGACCACCAGGAACAGAAGACCAATTAGACATTGAGGGGGAGTATTGAGTTAACAATATCTAATTGGGCAATAAAATGACTCAAGCCCACAAGAAAATAAGATGAGCCCAACAAATGGAGAAGTATGGAAAAATCTAGAAAAGTATGGAAAATGGTAGAGAAGAGATATTTTAGTAGAATTGTCTAGAGTAGTTAATTATAACCGTAGGATCAAAATGATCATAGCCCTCAATTGCTATAGTGTTATAGTATAAAAAAGGGTGAGTTGTAGTGGTTTCACTTGAGTTAGAACGTGTGAGTAAAGTGTGAGAGAGTCCCTCTTGTAAGAGTTTCTCCATCCACTAATAAAATTGTTGTTTTGTACGCTGCGTAACTCAACAGTACCGACCTTACACTTCACCAGATGTAAAACAACCAAGCTCAGTACATTTCTTAATGAAGTAATGTCACGCATTAGTCTTAGAAATTTTCCTGAAACAATTGAAAACTTTCCTACATTAAATCAAAATCTGAAGTTGTGGCTAGGTTTGCTGCGCTGATTAGCTGCTGGTTTATGATCTCAAACACAACATTTGGAGGGCCTACATGTTCCAAATACACTACACCATTTGGAGGGCCTACATGTTCCAAATACACTACACCATTTTGTACTTTATACGACTTGCTCATTTTAGTCGCTTAAGAGCCAAAATATGTCGCATAAGGCTTATACGACTGTTATTGTATCGTAAACGCAAAGTCGCGTAACCTCATGTGGCATATGTCATATACGACAGTCTCAGAGAGCCGCTGTCGTATAATAGATAACTTAAGGGACAGACGATTCGTCATGTCTTTTATGTCAATTGACTGTCGTGTAAGTTGTTGCTTGCGTGACTACATATTCTTGATTACGGGAAATTTATTTGATTGTAGCTATATACATACGCGACATAACTAACAGTAAGTTGTGTCCCGTAAGTTGTGTCCCATAAGTTGTGTAAGCCTCTTATGATCTCATATGCGACAGGGTGAAATTGTTTGACAAATTCAATTTTGATGAACCAGAAAACTAATACATAAACCTGCCAGCCTTAAAATACGCTGTGAAGTTCAAAAAGGGACCCACAAGGGTTTTATAGCGTTTTGGCTACCAAAATAAGCTAAAGTAAACAACATTGTTCACCAACAAGTTTACTAGCACAAAAGGTTACCACCAGCATTTGAGCATTCCTAAGGCATGAAGCTTGTTGCACTATCTGATGCATTACTTCCAACAGCCGCATTGGCCCCTCGCATCATGGCTTCATACATCTTTACGCGGTCTTCCAGCTCTTTCACCTTGACGCGATCATCAGTCTTTGCTAGGAGTTCGACTTGCAATTCAGCGCTCAGTCTATATCCGCCCCTTTGGACGAGCAGGCTTCTTCATGCACTTGCCAACACCATATATGTATCGGCCTCTCTTCTAGCCCACTGCCTCCTCGATAATACTGAACTGAACATCCATGGGCAAAGGGTCATCCACCCCACTAGAAGCCTGGTCACCAACAACTTCACTCAACTTGCCTTTCATTTTTTCATACACATGATAAACGCAATCACAAGTAAATAACGATATTCCATGGTGAAATAACAGTAACTTTATAAATGAGAAGTGAACAAGTAAATAACTAATAACAAGTTTAGCATTTTTCAAAATGGCGATAACAAGTAAATAAGAGTAAATAACTAGTAGATTCTCACTTTTCAAAATGAAGTTAACCCAATCACAAGTAAATAACAGTAACTTGGCGTTAAAAGGTAAATAACTACTAACAAGTTAACCACAATCACAAGTAAATAATAGTAACTTGGCATTCACAAGTAAATAACTACTAACAAGTTAACCACAATCACAAGTAAATAACTACTAACAAGTTAACCACTTTTCAATATCCATAGTTTCTCAATATCAAATTAATGAAAATCAGAAACAATTTATCACAGTCAATATCCAAAGTTTCTCAAATTGATCAAAATAAATACAAAGGATGAGAAAGTACCACTAAAGCTGCACCAGCCGGCTCGACACCATAAACATCTGCAAATGTTGACACGAAAGGTGCTACTTCTCCTTTCTCCTCGTGTTCCTCTGATCGGTGAGCGAATGTCATCTTTCCAAAATGATGATCAATTTTTTTGGAGCGTGTATCTTTCATCTGGTCACATTTTTTCTACATTGATACAAAATCAATAATTTAGAACATTCATACAACATAAACGAGAAGGAAACTTTTATAAATTCTAAATACCTTGTATTTTGAAGTTTCAAAATGTTCGCAAAGCCATTTCCACTGGTCCTCTCGGTCCTCAAACTCCCTAGGTGCCGGTTCAGCTCCATACTTAAGGTACTGCTGCTTGCACTGATACTTCCAATCCTTGAACCTATCAATGGCTTTTGAGGTGATTAAATTCCACAGTTTGATGTCACTTAAATCAATTTCAAAATGGACCTACGAAAATAATAAATTTCAGTAAGCAATAAGTAATAAGTAATAACAAACAAACTATATAAAATATGTATTCACAATATGGAAAAATGTATACTTACACTCAGTCGGTTTATGACAATCTTGTAGGCATCTACAGGCAATTGACCATAAGTAGCAGCCATCATAGGCACCTCATCGCGCACTACACTCCCAATTTCATGGACGCACAAACTATTATCAGCCTTACAGTCATGGATATCACCAAACTTGTTAAATGTCAACTTGATTTTTTGCTTATTATTTGAATTGACCTTCATGGCCACCCTTGTCCCCCGTTCACAACTCCACGCTTACCTCTCTTTTCTTCATCTCCTACATGTGCACACAATTAAATTATTTCCAAATCATGTGTTTATACACGTAAAAACAGGAACATAAAAGTGTACTTCTATACCTTCCAAGTTGGCCGAAAGCTCACGAATGCTTCGACGAATGATGTTATTTTCAGTTGCTGCCTGAGACGCATCCTGAGATTGTTCCTCAGAGCTTTCAGAATAATTATTTTGATCTGAATGAATCGGAGATGGTGGTATTTCATCCAAAGGCAAGTAGGCATCAACATTGCTCACATTCTCCGGTTCTTCATTACGCGCAGGGACAGGGGCAAGGACGCCGATACTGGTAGATATGAATTTTGATGACAAGGGTCGAATGGGAGGTGGCACAGTGCCTTGAAACAGTGACCTCATGGTCGTTGATGTGTGGCCAGCTTTCTTCATAGTCGATTTATTCAGCCTAGGGCTTTTTCTGAGGTTCGTGGGTTGGGCTATCTGTGCGGGTGGAGGAGGCAGTGGGGGGACTATAAGGGCTTTGGGAGGAGCTATGACAGGCGGTGGAGGTGAGACATGGGTCGGAGTAGCACCGGTGGCCGTCGGCGAAGGTAGAGGTGAGGTAGAGGTCGGGATGGCTGGACGTTTTGCCGGCGGAGCCTTAGGTGGAACCGGCTTCGGGCGTTTTGCAAGCGGAGCCTTCGTCTTCCCCATCGGACTATCCCGCTTCGGCGGTGGCTGGCGTACAGACGGGGGGCGCAGCTTTATGTACTCCGAACATGCCTCGCCGATCTCCTTGATCGTTATCTTCTTCGGAGGAGCCATGGATCGAGTGAGGGATTTTGAAGAGAGAAATCGGCTGAGGCATAAAGAGAGATCGAGAGTGAGGCGTAGTGTGGTGTCGGTGTGAAACCCTAAGGCGTAGTGTGGGTGTTGTTCTTTTTTTCATTTCAAAAAAAAAATTGTTACCAAACGACTACGTTTTATGCAACACCAAACACTTAAAATCTCCTATGTTTGTGAAACGTGTCCCCTATCTATGTACATATATGTATTTTTTTTAATAAAATGACAGCTGCTTTTGTTTTTGGGGGAAAAACTACTTGTGTGTTTTTGGCGTGGAGGGCATCTGAAAACATTTGGGGGATCTTACACGACATCTATTGTCATACAAAGTCTTATAAGTTAAAAGTGGTTGACCAAACAAATGTACGACACACTAAATGTCCCTCGTTGTTAAACTCGCATTCATTATTCAAAAAGTACGGTTGCCAGAATTGCCAGACATGCCTTCTTAAGGGACATCATTTGATGTGCCGCTTTAGCATATGTCACGTATGCACACTTATGCAACCGTGTTAGATGTGTCGTTTTAGTTGTTGTCGGGTATGCCATCGTATACGACACGCGTTGATATGTCGCTTTAAGTGTGTCGCTTAGGATTTTCTTACACGACATCACTCCAAATTACTGTCGCATAGGCGGTCATATGCGACTACGACATATACGAGAAACACAATAAAAGTCATATAATATGCAAACTGGTGTAGTGATAGCAAGACATTCAGTAAGAGACTAAGATCAACGATGAGAGCTGTACCAGTCCAAAGGTTTGTGAAATCGCTTACTATGGCCTGACAGAAGACAATGAATTTTTGCATGCAACAAGAGTATAATTCTTATATTCAACTAAGATTCTACTCCAGATTGATTCACTCAGGATATGGAAAAAGATCCGGTGCAGCGCAGCTATTTGCTGCGAGTATCCAAACAACGTCGTTCCGATCAAAACGGTATTGTTTTATTCTGTTAAATTTTTTATTCCAATCAAAACGACGTTATTTTGATTGAAATGACGACGATTTTTGACTCGCACCAAATAGCTTCGCTGCACCGGATCCGTATCCTCAGGATATGACCACCCGCCATAATAGTTTTTATTATCTTAAGTTCTTTATTCAATTATATATCAATACCTTAAATTTTGTGTCTAATCATCCTGCAAGGATATGCATGTGATTTGAACAGCTTGACGATCAGAACACAGAGGACTGGCAACATAGTCCCGGGGAAGGCAGAATGGGAGGAGACAATCACTAATGAGCAGTGGCGGATCTACCTTGTAGCTAGCCACGCTACAGCCCGGTACGAATTCCGGGGAGCTCGGGTAGCTCCGAAGTTGCCATTGAATGGACAGAACAAATGCAGTTAGTAGTGTGCTTTAGTAGCTAGTAGTGTGCTTTAGTAGCTAACTCCAATTGGAAACTATCGACTTCCGGCGTGCACATTGAATAAAAAGGGGATGAACAGTGTTGATTTAGGGTTTCTCGGGGAAGAAGGAGATGAACAGTACAATTTTGTTTTTTATATCACATAACTCCTTTAAGTTTATAATATTACACTTGTATCCCATTTATAATATAACTTTTCATATTACTCCAAAATCATCCATAACAGTATTATTTTTGATTTTCTATGTTTAAAATATTACACTTGTACCCATATAATAATATTATTTTTATTTCTCCAAAATCATCAATATTTATCATTTATTTCGTTTATAAATAAATGATATATTTTTAAATAATTTTTATTAATGCTTATGAAATATATTCTATATTTTTTATTTCATCAATTCAATTTCATTATTATATTTTTTAATTAAATAAAAAATGAACCTATACTCATCGTACCCAAATCGCTATATGTAGCGTTCTCCGTTTTCGTTCCCGTTCTCCGTACCGGGAAACTCTGTGCCATTCTCAGTGTCCCATTCTCTACCATCTCATCCAAGGTTTCAGTCAAACACATCCCGATCGTCGATCTCCTGTACAGCTCAAATGTCGCCATTTTAACACGATCTGCAATAACCAAAACAGCAACACAATAATCCACAAATCCAAACAACGGCTCAAAATCGAACAGCGCGAAAATTGCGAGATGAGGATTTAAGGGTTTATAAATACCTAACGCTTTTTCGATTGAAAAAAAAAGAAAGAATAGAAAGACAAGATGAGGTTCGGCTGTTCGATGATGTGCCAAATGACGAGTAATGGTTTTTTTTTCCGCTCACCTAGTTTTAAACCCTAGATCCGCCACTGCTAATGAGTGCAACTGCGAAAAATATTTTCATCTCGATCATGCATATTGATCCAAATCGGCAAATGCACAATAACATAAGTTAACCATTGCTGCAGTGTTCACATATTGATCCAAATCGACCAATACACAAAATATAATGTTAGACATCATAAGTCACGTGGTCGGCTAATTAGATGTCACTCATGTCTTGCCAAATCGACCTGTAGTAAAAGTCGTCGCAAATCTTGTTTATGCGACAGTTCTATATGACTACTTTCCCACACAATTTGTCTGTGGTAAATTTGAGTAAAATTTGTAGTGATATCTATTTAATAGCAATTTCCAATTCAACGTTTCTTAGGTAACAAATGAAGAGAAAAGGAATAAACTCTTCGTATTTCTAATCCATTTTGGTTTCAAGTTGTTAAGTTCCAAGAAAATCATAAATAAGAAGTCAAATACTTTTTAAATTCAAATTTAAAATTGAAATTATTTGATCCATATACTCCAGCAATTGAAGAAACGATCAACAATTATGCTATTGTTAGAAGTGCTAGTGCGGTCAAACCGTACGTTGAACATCGTATTATCATACGCTTCTGTTTGGTGCAACCGAGTTGCTGATTCATTTGCCACTGTTGCTGACTTGCTCATGAGTGCCAACACCACCACTGCTACTGTTATCCGTTTTTAACAGAAGTGCAAGGCTAGTTTGATTTTCTTTGTGTACTGCAATGTTGTTTGTTATGAGCTATATCATGGAAGTCTATGTAGATTTACTTGGCAAAAACTAAAAAGAGTGACATGAAAAATCTGTGCATTGACAGGGGCTAACCACGCAAGGTAAGGCGCCTTACCAAACATCAGGCGTCCTTGAAGGATGGAAGTGAGAATAAGAAAGAGATGTGCTTTCCACTAAGTATGCAATCAAGGCTTAGCTTAGATTATTAACGAGTCTCCAGTGAATTTCTTTTTCTCCAGAAACGCTAGTGTCTACCAACGGCTATAGTCTCATGTTTAAAAAAAAAAGTCTCATGTTTTGGTTATTTGGTTTCAGATTTCGTTTATTGGAAACATATTCAATTAAAAAAAAGGAAAATATGATCAGTGATGAAACAGCAGGAATAACTGTTAATGGGCGGTATAATAAATGCTAAGCTAATATATTAAATGGCAAGAGAATAGCATCAGGTTGTTGGGACATTAAATACTGAGAATTAAATACTCGCTGACTCAGCTTTCATATAGTCGACATGTAAGTTGTCACGTAGACAGGGTTAGTGACCCATGGGGTCAACAAATCATTGTCCCTCCATGTTTCCTCTTCCACTCACTTGCCTCTAACTCCTACCGCCATGTCATAACTGCAATAATTGACTCAACTAAACTAATTGATTATAACTTCTCTACTTGCCATGTAAATGTTGAATTCTGAATTGCATTTGAGTCCTAATATCAGCAATCTGAGATGTTGAATTCTGTTGTCTTTTCATATGCCTTAGCAGATGATGAGTACCATTATTCCTACCCCAGCCAACACACTTCTCTAGCAAAACAACATCATTTTCTCTTACTTCGATTTTTAAAAATAGTTTGAAACCTCAGATGTCTTTCTAAGACTTGGAACATGTACAGACCCAACATCATTTTGGAAAGAAGTGTTTTCAGCATTATGGTCAGGTTCTATTTTGATCAATCACAGAAAACAAAGACAACAAATAAAGCATACATCAGGAACACAAGTAAATAAAAAATAAACAAACCATGAAGCAGCAACACAACAAGTAAATAAAATAGTAAGACAGTAAAGTTAGAGAAGGCTGCCACTGAACCAAGCTAAGTAGAGAAAAAGATTGGTGTATACTTGCAGTTTTAGAACTTCCTGAGATTGCAAATAATAAGATTCATTAATCTACAATCAAAATCAAACAAAAATAAATAGAACAATAGTCAATAGAGGAGTGTTCAATTGAGGACACCCTCCAGAAATGAGTACGTGAGTACAACCAATCACAACGCGCCACGTGCCCCACTAAACCCCCTCGTGCTTTGTGGGCGCGCCACGTGTCCCACTACCAAAATCCATCAAAAGCAAACAGTAAAATCCCACTACCTTTAAATCTCAACCATTGGATCAACAAGATCAATGGTCCATATTTGTCCCTACATCCTCATTTCTAGAGGCGTCCTCAACCGAACGCCCCCCATAGTCAATATGTAACAAAATGTAGAATTGCTTGAATTTCAGAGTACTTAAAACAAACGAAAATCCTCAATAATTATCACTATTTTCGGATTGGAATTACATATAGAGATTTAGGTTTTGGTGAAATGTAATATTACTCTTTTAATTAAACCCTATATTACTCCTTCTCCCATAATATATTTTTTTTTTGATAAAAGGCAAGGATACAAACAATAAACAACTAGGGACTAGACAGCTAAACCAAAACAAAACAACAACCAGACAAACACAACAACTCGACTTGCGACTTAACAAGAGCTAACTGATCAGTCGAGTTTTCGACTGATTTATGGTCATTCTTCACTATAGTTTTGGGTCGTTTCCGACATTATTTTGATGTCATTTGACCTCTATCTCTACATTTAAGGTAGAAAACAAGTTTCTCCCATGGTCAAGGCCTATATATGAAGATTGGTTGAAAAACAGAAGTTTCGGCGCAAAACAAGGAGTTTCGGGGCAAAACCGAGCATATTGACCTTTTCAACTTGTTTTGGACGCCCAGGGCGCATACGGCGTCCGTATTGGTTGATTGAAAGCTTGTTGGAAAGCTAACTCAAAGGGCTACAAATCTCTAGTTGATGCCAAGACCAAATTCGGACGGGAAGACCACCAAAAAGGTCCCAGTCGATCGACTGAGAAGTCCAGTCGATCGACTGTGTAAAAACTCAGCAGCTCATCAGATCTTACACATCCCAGTCGACCGACTGGGAGTCAAGCTTAGCCCAGTCGACCGACTGGATGAAAAACTCATATTTGAGGTCCAGATTTCAGCCGAATCTATAAATAGAATGCAAGGGTTTTGGACCAAGTGTGGAGGTTTTTGGGGACAAGAAGATCAAGAAAAGAGGTCAACCAAGGTCATCAATCATCATCAAACCAAGGAGAAGATCAAAGGGAGACATTAGGATTAACCATCCTATTTCTATTTCTCTTCCATTCTCATCGTTGTTGCTATAAACCCTACTCACACCATGTTGTCTTACATGATGTGTGAGTAGTGGATCTTGTGTTTTGAGGGTCTTATGACTCTCCTTGGTACTCTTTGATCACATATATACATTGATATTCATATGGATGATTGTTGATTTCATTTTCTCTTGTGTTATGAATGTTATGCACTCTAGGTGTTTGATAAAATGCCTAAGTGACAACTTGGACTAAAACTTGAACTTAGGACTTGGAAACCCTTGGGGATAGTTCTAGGATGGAGAAAATGATCTATATCTTAAATCGTGTAAGTGAACCTTAGGATATGGATGCTTGACTAAGGATTGAATGTTTGATTTATTGGAGTTGGTCATTAAGCGAATCATCAATTAATCTCATCTAATGGTGTCAAATTCATGTTCTCTATGCACTTCATTTATGACATGCTACTAAGTGTTTGAGGAAATGCCTAAGTAACATGTTGAACCTTAAAACTAGACCTAAGAATCGAGAGACCTTAGGGATAGTTTGGATGTAGTGAATATGATCATTTCTACGGGATTGAAGTGAACTAGGTTCAATACTATTTGACTACCATGAAATATTTGAATATCGTGTATGTGATCATTGGGAAATTGCCAAGGAGGGGAGTAACCCTCGAAACACCTCTTATCTATCTTTTATCCTCAATTACTCGCCACATAGGATTTAGAATATACTCACCCTTATACATTTTGGTTTAGAATAGCCGAACGGAAACACAATCTTACATAGTGCATGTGCTTGGCTTGCTCCTCTTGGTTCGACCCGGTACTTTACCGGTATTATAAATGTTTTGACTTACTACCGACCCTCTCTTCATTGATACTATTCTAGAGGTGAAAAAGAAATAGTTCGTCACTAACCGAAGCTAAAAAAACACAAACAACCCATAATATTGACTCTAGTTGAATTTATTTTATTTATTATTTTCTTATTTATTGCATTTTGATTTCGTAAGTATATCATCCGGATTCTGAATTTCTAGTGTTTGAAATTGGTTGATATCATTCGGCGAGTATGGCTAATAGGCAGGAGGAGGAGTACGACTACTTATTCAAGATTGTTTTGATTGGACAGTCGGGTGTCGGAAAGTCTGAAATTTGATCCTGTTCATGTTGGGTAAATAAAATGTGGCCTTAAATTGGGAGTGAACTGAGCACTACCTAATCTGGGTTGATGGATTCTCTCTATAAAAACATGGGTGACTATGATGCAGTTTGGTTGTTGAATCTTTGAATTTAGCTGACCTGTTAGTATGTTTTACTTCATATCTGATTCGTTTCTTAAACTTCCTTGGTTGGATATTGGGGTTAATTCTCCAATTGTTTTTTTATATTTATCTCCCCTTTTACTTTCGGGGTCCGCAATTCCACTAACATTTTGTTAAACATATATATTCTATACAAATGGTACAGGAATAGAACTTTAATGCTGGGATTGTAACACAAGCCCATATGAGAACTAGGGAATTCTTGTCTAGTTATGTGAGATCGCATTACCTCAATTTATTCTTTTTCACACCATAGGTTGAAGGAAGGGCCATCAAAGCGTAAATATGGGATACGGCTGGACAGGAGAGGTACAGAACCATAACCAGTGCCTATTATAGGGGTGCTCGTGGACCCTTTCTAATATATGACACTACAAAGCCCAAAACATTTGAAAATGTGAGCAGGTGGTTGAAGTAATTGAGGGACCATGCAGACACCAACATCGTAATCATGCTTATTAGAAACAAAACGGATCTAAAGAAATTACGCGCAGTTGCATGCTCAAAGTTATACTTAAAAACAAGGCATCTCCCTCATTGAAACATCTGCCCTTGAATTATTTAATGTGGAGAAGGCATTTCAAACAATCCTAAGTGAAATATACAGGATTATGAACAAAACGTCACTGACTGCTGGTGAAAATGTTATCACTGTGGCAAAATTGGGCATATAAAGAACAACTGTTTCAGTTTGCAAAACAAAAACAAGGGTAATGAGAATTCTGAAAATAACATGGCTAGAAGACTGTTGAACCTGAAGTTCTTACTGTAGCTGCTGTTAATTATGATCAACAATAGATTTTAGATTCTGACTATTCTTATCATATGACTCCTTATAAAATGCTCTTATCTGATTATGGCATTCTTGATAATGAAAAAATGTTTATGACTTGTAAGAATGTGTGTGATGTTGTTGGAATTGGAACTATCCGCCTCGCACTGTCTGATGGTGAATTTGTTACTTTCACTTAGGGGTGTAAACGAGTTGAGTATTAGGTTATTCATGTTCGGCTTGTATTAAATTTGATGAGTTCGAGTTCGAGCCGAGTATTTTCGAGCATTAAAAATATGTGTCCGAGCTCATATCGTTAATTTTCACAAAATCGAGCCGAGTTCGAGCTTTATATGAATATTTTAATTAATCTAATATAATTATATATAGTTAATAAGCTTTAATCGAGCTTTCACGAGTTCGAGCGAGTATTTAACAAGCTTCAATCGAGATTTTACTAAAAAAATATTTAAAAGTATATAAAATTACTTTAATCGAGCTCATTAACAAGCTTCAAATAATATAAGTAAGTTTTAATCGAGTATATCAACGAGCACATAAACGAGCTGTTCATGAACATCAACGAGTCGAGTACTAGTTGGCTCATACGCTCGTACTCGACTCGTTTAATATTGAGCCGAGCTTTGACCGAACTTGTTCGCGAGCAGCTCGCGAGTGTATCAGCTCATTTACACCCCTATTTTCACTAATGTTAGACATGTGTCTAGTGTCTGGAATGAAAAGGAACTTGATCTCTCTTGGTGTTCTTGATGATATTGGATGTATTTGTACTACTGAAAATGATGTATGTTTATAAAAATGGTAAAACTTCATCACTAGTAATAAACAAGGACGATTTATATGTGCTGAATGGAAAATGTTGCCCGGTCTCATCTGCTTTGATAACTGTTTTGATATTAGGAATGTCACAGTAGCCATGGTAGGTTAGTCTTCTCAGATTAAAAATTCCAATTTGTTATATTCGGCTCCTTTGTTTATCTCAATTCTCACACTTACCTATTGTTATTGATGTTGCATTATTAGTTGTGAAGCTATACTCATACTGACTACATTTCAGTTCATTCGTTGCGCTGAATACCCCGAGCATCTCTTAATCACCATGAATACCCAGTTTTCGACACACGAGCGAAGTTTCGATGTGATTTTCTTAAAATTATTTTTCTTCGCTTAGGGACTAAGTTCATTTTTAAGTGTGTAATGAGTAAATAACGCATACTCACATACATATCACATGACATGCTTCATCTTAGGTAGGCTCATACTAGATAGTTTCACGTCACATGCTAGAGTAAGATCATCATGCACGCATTTGCTCAACTGTCTAAGTTTTGAGACTGAAATCCTTATTTTCCTAAGAAACTCCTCAATTGATTGTCATTCTATTAGAGTGTGTATTTTCTCATGTCAATATTATTACTAACTTTTGCCTAACATATGTTCTAGATATTTCTTTAAAGCTTGTTTAAAACTTGATATCTATAAGCATTCTCATCCTGCTTTTTAAATTCCCACTCCATGAAAAACAAAAATCAACGGATAATTCTGCGTTTGATTTATTTTTTTAAAATTTTGTTTTATAGACATAAAACGTTTCTCTGGCCCATCATCTCCCTTGCCGGCCCATGATCAGCCCTGTCCCAGAGAGCATTTTTGTTGCCGACCAAGATCAAGCAGCTAGAGTACGACGCGTTTCGATTGGAATGTAGCTGCCCAGCACCAAAACGGCGTCGTTTCATGTCTTTTAATATTTGTAATATCCTTTGTCACGTGACCTCTCCCTGCACTTATCTTTTTTACTGTACGATTCTTATCTCAGCGCAAATCTAAACCGCAAATGAAAATCCCAATTGGCGTCGGAGAGCTCCGCCTTGTTGTTAATTTGTGTATTTTGGTGCTTCCGTTTTGATTCATTCGATATTCACGTGAAGCGAGGACGGACGGAGGTTTTAGGAATTTTTTTTTGAAAAATTTGAGTTGTCGGGATTTACAATCCGTGCGTGTATGGGTTTTTGAATCGACGATGTTAAGGGATTTTTAGGAGTTTGGTGTGTGAGAAGCTGGGTTGAGATGTATTTGTCACCGAGTTCTGGATATTTGGTTTGGGGTTTGATTGATTTGACTCGGATAATGTAGGGAGGCGATTTGATTTCGTAGAATATTGCCAGCGACGGCGTTGATTTTGGATTTGCAGGCAAATGTTGTGTCGTTTCTCATGTAAACGGTCCTCCTCCGACGGTTGCAGTGTGAGTGTGGCGCTGGCAGCATTTAGCTGCGCAGCAACGGATCTGATTCCGTTTCCATTAGGGCTTTAGTTTTTTGAAAAGATTTATTGCCAGTTCGAGTGAGCGAGCTACTGCAGATGGCAAAGAAACTGATGTTTAGTGATACAGGAGGGATTAGTGAAGTCTTGGATGTAGTTTTGTGTGAAGTGTTGGGACCAATTTTATATCCAGAGGTTGTGAAAACTCTTGGCTAAAAGCTCGCAGCTGGATTTTTGCTTCATGGGCCAATGGGGTGCGGGAAAACTATGTTGGCAAGTGCAGTTGCTAACGATGGTGGTTTGACTATGTACAAAATTTTGTACTTGAGTATATCGGAAGAAAATATTAGAAAGATTTTTTTTGAAGTCAGAATAAAATCACGTTTGCTTGTTTTCATAGATATGCTTGATGCCGAGAAGGGATAAGAGGATTTTGAGACTATTGATCAATTGCATCGAAGAAACTTTAGCATCTTCTGACCCGGTGGTTGTGATTCGAGCCACCGTAACGCAGATGAAATAAATCCTGAACTACGAAAGACCGGGAGATTGGAGACAACTATTCATCTTGGCGTGACAGATTGGAGCCAACCATAAATTCTTTCAGTGGTTGCTAGCAATACTCACACGCTAAATCTTGAAGGTCAAGATGTGACATATTGGAGCCAACCATAAATTCTTTCAGTGGTTACTAGCAATACTCACACGCTTAATCTTGACGAGTTCGAGCCTAGCTTTTTCATCTGCCACGCCAAGATGAATAGTTGTCTCCAATTTCCCAGGCTTTCAAAGTTCAGGATTTATTTCATATGCGTTACGGCCCGTAACTTACGGGTGGCTCCAATAACAACCACCGGGTCAAAAGATGCTATAGTCTCTTCGATGCAATTGATCAATAGTCTCAAAATCAAGCATATCTATGAAAATAATTGAAGATGATTTCATTCTGGCTTTAGAAAAAATCTTTCTAATATTTTCTTCCGAGATACTTGAGTCCAAAATTTTATACATAGGCAGACCACCCTCGTTAGCAATTGCACTTGCCAACATATGTTTACCATTTTTTTTCTTGAATCTGCATTTGTTTTTTTTATTATTATTTCAAGGACGTGTTAATCTTTCTATGCATGTAAGAATGAACAAGAATTAGAAATTCGGATTGTGTCTTGCCCTGTATTTTCAATATGGTTTACTGAGCGAAGCTACTGCTAAGGATTTTTATTTTCATTTAGGAAAAAAAATGATGATGATCTTCTGTGATGTAATTTATACATTTCAAATGATTTCCAAAGGCTATGTGAATAGTGACCCATCTTGGTCAACTTCGAGTGATGATCTGCCTTTTTTTTTTCTTCTGGAAATTGTTGTTCTTGAGATTGTTATAGTGAGGTCATTTCTAAAGCTAATACATAGGGTATGTATGAGCCACTGACTGTTCTGTCAAAAAATCTTTCCAGCATTATGGTCTGGATTTAGACAGTATTTCTACTCCATGGTCCACCTGGCTGTGGGAAGACATTACTTGCCAAGGCTGTTGCTAATGAGGCTGGAGCCAATTTCATACACGTCAATGTGAGTTTTTAGTTTCATCTTTTGCATTGTAAAAACTGTAACTATCTATTGCATCAATGTGGAAATATCTCAACACCCTTTTAAAAGTTTGACCCTTTATTAGGGCTCTGAAGAAATTCTGAATAAAGATGTTGGAGAGTGAGAAAAAGGTTCGAGAAATTTTAACCGGCAAGGACATGCGCTCCATGCATTATTTTCTTTGACAGGGTACTTTTCCCTTGTCATTTTGGGTAATATGTTACATTTTGTGAAGTCAGATTCTCTACATAGTTTTGCCTTATTGTCTCTTTTTTCCCCTATTTTTACAGACGTTTGCTCCTTGAAAGTTCAGAAAACATTTTAAAGATTAGAACGAGCAATTGACATGAAAACATCTAACGTTTGCAAATATGAAAAATGAGCAGCTGATTCAAAGAACTAACTAATCGTTCTCAACCAATTAACAAAACTCAGAATATTGTGCCGACATGTTTTCTGTTTCGCTCTTTGCATTTGTTTAAATTAAAATAAGTGATACCAAATAAAGGCCTATTATGCGTTCAGCGACTTGTTTCTTACTATCAATAAATGAGTTCATTTTTGGTCCTTTACTGAGAGCGTGTATGTTAACCACATTACCAGATTTAGATTCACTTTTGTTGTGTGTGGTTATCATGTCTGTCTTAAACTGTTTTGTAGGTGGATGGTTTGACAAGCATGCATGGGAAAGATGATGGACATGTTGTTAAACGAGTCGCACAACAAGTATATGCATTATCTTGTTGACATGTTATCAACAGACCAACACTAAGAACTGCTATGCTATGCTGGAGGTTGGTCTTTATCTTCACTGTATTTGATGATGTAGTTGATAAAGGAGTTGGAGGGTATTGAAAAACGAAGTGGAGTACTGTATGTTATTGGGTCGACAAACAGGTGAAGCACATTCTCGATTTATTTTATAATTCTAGTAACAGCTGAAAGCATAAGCCCTACAATTCTACGATTCATTCAACAGATACGAAGCAATGGACCTAGCATTCCTAGGGCCCGGTAGATTTGGAAAGGAGCTTCTCGTGGACTATCCAGATTCTGATCATCGCGCACAAATTCTAAAGGCTATCCTTAAGGAGAAACCTATAGATTCAGATGTTGATTTGGATGCATTAAGTGTTGCTTGTGATAAATTCTCCGGAAGAGATCTTTCAGATTTGGTTGTTGTCCACTTTGTGCATACACTAAATTGTTGACATCCATGTTTAAAAGTCGTGGTTCTTATCTGAACTTTTTGTCCACATGTGCATGAAGCTTCAAGAGCAGCCTCAAAAGAAAGTGGAAATGAAGAAGATGTTTGTGTGTCAAAAAAATATTTTGACAAGGCATTAAGGGTGATCTCGAAAGCTCGCAAATCGATAAAAGAATCTCGCAAATGATAAACGGTGGGAAATTTCTGCCTTTTCCATGGTGTACATGGTAAACGGTGGCTTTGAAGCTAGATTGAGTGGTTGTTGAGCATCAGAACAATCGATGCCATGGTTGGTCTGGTTGTTGCATTTTCTTGAACACATGATAACAATGTTTAGCAGGTCTGACAATTTGAACATGTATTGGGACCTCTTTTAAGTATTTGCGGTTCTGGAGCGATGTGACATAATCTGTCAGCCGTGGATATGTTGTGAAATTCTATAAAAGACCATTTCAAAATCAGCCTCACATCTCTACTAAAGATTTCAGTAAGATCTTAGCACAACTTTTGTGAGAATCATGATGGATCACAACGAACAAGAGTCACATAAACTCACCATTAAAGTTGTCATCAACAATACGGCTAGTGTCATTATTGTAGTAATTCTATAACCTTATTACCAGAATCGAATCAATTACTAGCAAGAAATCCTAAGTTCAATTCAACTCAATTAAGCCCTAAGATTGAGAACTTAAAAGGAAATGCAAAGAACAACCGGATTTATACTGGTTCCCCCCTAGGTGAGGAGGTAGTCCAGTTTGGCTCACTGTTGGAGCCCCGTATGCACTATGGGTGGCTGGAATCGCACCAAGATTGCCTGGAGAAGATTACAGACGAACAATCACTTGGACTGAACCGAATACAACGCAACCACAAATCACTTCACTCGATTGAACGCCGAATCGTGCACGAACGTCCGCTGAGTCGAAGCCCTCTTCCAATTGCACAAGACGATCACGCTTGGAGGTCGAACGGAAGAGAATACGAATGTGCGAGTTAGAACCCTAACCCTGTTCCTCTTCGCTTAAATACGCCAGCTCGATTCTGCCCCGATCCATTCTCGTCCGTCGGATGAAGCCCTGCTCCTTCTAATCAGAGTCGTCCATCCTCAACAAACTTAACCGATCTTCAAACGCAGCTTCCCGCCATGACGTGGCGACTCCTGATTGGCTCCGCTAGAATCCCTCAGCTACGAACTCAGGTCTTCAGCAACGGATGACAGGCATTAGCAACGACTTGCAAAACTCCTTCTGAAGCGAACTGGTTCACGCCCGTGACACCCGTGACAAAGTCTGGTGTCACGGCGGTAACGGCATGGCATTTGCTCAGAAGCTTTCATCCTTTGATGTCACGGCAGGCACGGCTGTCACGTCCCTCGAGCACAGTCTCAGTCTGCTTTAATTTCCAACAAACCTCCACCTAAAGCAGACATCCTTAGCTGCCTTAGGCCTTCATTCCATCGACCCAAACCCCCCCCCCCCCCCCCATAATGCATACAAGAACATCCTAACAGATCACTGCCTCACCTGCAACACAACAGCTCAAGAAATATGTAGCAAATCCAAGCATAGCTTGAACTTGCTAACTGTCACAGGTTTGGTCCCCATATCAGATGGGTTTGATTCAGTCTCAATTTTCAGCAACTTCACAGCACCTTCACATACCTTATCTCAAATAAAATGGTACCTTACATCTATGTGCTTAGTTCTATCATGAAAAACAGGATTTTTACACAAGTAAATAGCAGATTGACTGTCTGAAAATATTGTCACAACTCTGTTTGTTAACTCAGCCTCTCTAACTAATCCTTGCAACCAAATTCCTTCTTTAAAAGCATCACAGATAGCCATATACTCAGACTCAGTTGTTGACAAAGTAACAATGGATATTAAACCAGATTTCCATGAAATACAATTCTTTGCAAAGGTAAAATAATATGCAGTAGTGGATTTTCTACTATCTTTATCCCTAGCAAAGTCAGCATCTACAAATCCAACCAAGTCAAGCTCACTACACCTTTTAGAATATGACAGTCCAACATCCAAAGTGCTAGCTATATATGCAACTAACCATTTCACAGCAAGCCAATGCTCATATCCAGGATTACTCATGTATCTACTTAAGACAGAAATAGCATAGGACAAGTCAGGCCTAGTACTAATCATGGCATACATAACAGACCCAATGGCATTTGCATAAGGAAAATTTTCCATCTTAACCTTCTCAGAATGTGTAACAGGGCATTGTGATTTATTCAAATCAAAATGTGCAGGAAAAGGTAGTGAAACAGTCTTACAATTCAAGTCACCAAACCTAGATACTAATTTCTCTAAGTAAGGTCTTTGGTGTATTTTAAGTGACAAACTGTTTCTATCCCTTTCAATTATCATGCCCAAAATTCTTTTAGCATGCCCAAGGTCCTTCATGTCAAAAGCAGAATTCAAGTCCTTTTTCAATGACTTAATTTTATCCATGGATTTACATATTAATAGCATATCATCAACATATAGCAGCAAGTATATTGGCAGACCATCAACAGATGCAAAATAGAAACAAGTATCATACTCACTTCTATTAAAGCCAAGACTTAACACAAACTTGTCAAACTTCTGATACCAAAGTCTGGGACTTTGTTTCAGGCCATACAAGGACCTCTTAAGGAAGCACACATGATCAGGGAACTTATTATCAACATATCCTTCAGGTGTCTCATATAAATCTTTTCATCTAAATCACCATGTAAAAATGCAGTTTTTACATCTAACTGCTCTACTTCAAGATTCAAGCATGCAGCCAAAGATAGCATAAGTCTAATAGTTTTAAACTTAACTACAGGTGAAAAGATTTCAGTAAAATCAATACCTTCCCTTTGTGTGTATCCCTTAGCCACCAATCTGGCTTTATACCTTAGAGGTTCCTCCTTGGTCAGTCCTTCCTTTAGAGTGAAGATCCACCTACACTCAACAATCTTTTGAGATTTAGGTAAAGAAATTAACTCCCAGGTTTTATTTACCTTAAGAGAATTAATTTCATCTTCCATGGCTGTCTTCCATTTTCCTTTACTCTTTGAAGTCATTGCCTCCAAATATGTTTGAGGTTCAGATTCTCCCTTCAAGTCTTGAGCAGCAATCAGGGCAGATAGAACTAGATCAGCATAAGCAGCATATCTAACAGGTCTTCTAACCTCCCTCCTAGTTCTATCCCTAGCTAGCTGATAATCTTCCAGATTATGCTGGTTTTCATCATGGTGCTCCTCCACCTGATTGTGGTCATCTTCATGTTCTGCCACTGGTTCATTGCCTGGTTCTTCATGAGGATTTTCAGGAGGTTGCACTACAACTTGCTCTATATCAGGTTCAGGAGGAGGATTTATGGGAGTTGGATCCAGAACTATAGGGACAGGGGAAACTGCTACAGCAGGGGAATCACTCAGGCTTTTCTCAGGATTTTCCTTACAAGGGAAACTATCCTCATCAATTGTTACATCTCTACTTACCAAGATCTTTACCCCTTTAGCACTTCTATCCCACAATCTATACCCTTTAGTTCCCAACTGTTTCTGGTATCCTAAGAACACACACTTAATGGCCCTAGGATCCAGTTTACCCTCTTTGTTGTGAGCATAAGCTGCACAACCAAATATCCTCAGTTCTGACAAGTCTGGTGGCTTACCATTCCACATTTCCATAGGGCATTTGAACTTCAATGCTCTATTAGGACTCCTGTTAATTAGATAGCAAGCAGTATACAAAGCCTCACCCCAAAAAAACTTAGGTAAACCAGAAGTAAACAATAAACATCTGACTTTTTCAAGGAGAGTTCTATTCATTCTTTCAGCAACACCATTCTGTTGAGGAGTTAATCTTACAGTTTTATGCCTAAGTATACCATTTTCTTTGCAGAAATTGTCAAACTCAGCATTACAAAACTCTAGTCCATTATCAGTTCTAAGAGTTTTCACTTTAGAACTACATTGATTTTCCTCTAACAGTTTCAATTCCTTAAATTTCTGAAAAGCTTCATCCTTAGTTTTTAACAAGAAAGTCCAAACTCTTTTAGAAAAATCATCAATAATACTCAGAAAGTATTTGTTTCCTCCATATGTCAAATGAGCATCAGGTCCCCACAAATCAGCATGCAGGTAGTCTAAAACATTTTTACTAGTATGAGTACCAGCAGTAAATTTCAACCTATGTTGTTTAGCTAAAACACAAGGTTCACAGAAATCAAGTTCACTGATTTTTTCCTTACCAAACTGACCAGCCTTAAACAACAGGACTAACCCTTTATGACTCATATGCCCAAGCCTCAAATGCCACCTTATTGTGGACTTTTTATCTGCATTAACAACATTAGCTTCATGCATACCCATTTCAGGGAAATAACCATCCAAATAATATAAGCTGCCATTTTTCTTTCCACTCAGAACAAGCTTATCAGTTTTAAACACATTCATGTCACCATTTTTAACAATATAGGAACATCCCAAATCATCCAAAACACCAAGAGAAATTAAATTTCTCCTCAGATCAGGGACATGTCTAACATTGGTAAGAGTGACCATCTTACCACTTGACATCTCTAATGTGACTGATCCTTGACCATTAACTTTACACACATTATCATTTCCCATGAACACAGTTTCTCCACTACAAGGCTTGTAGTTTTGGAACCATGACTCACGAGGACACATGTGGAAAGAACAGCCTGAGTCAAGCACCCATTGTTCACTTATGGGCTTATCAGTCACATTGAGAACTACATGGGGATCTGTGTTTTGGTCTTTTACAGCAGCAAAGTTTGTTTCATTGTTCTGTGTTTTATTCTTAGCAAGGAACTTATGACAGTTTCTTCTAAAATGGCCAGCTTTACCACAATGATAGCATTTTCTTGGAGGTCCCTGATTCTTATCATCCTTTTTCTGTTCAGTTTTAGGCTTGTTTTCAGATGATCCATTACTAGCATGTGATTTACTCTTATATGAATTAAAATGGCTAGGCTTTGTTTTGACAAACAAACCTGACCCAGCCTTGGACTTGGAACCCTTAAGTTCCATTTCTCTAGTCCTCAAGGCTGTACAGAACTGATCAAAGGAGGGAACAGTTCCAGTATATTGAAAAGCATCCTTAACTACTTGATAAGCATCAGGAATAGAGTTCATCAAAATCATAACAGTGCTAGTATCATCTAAGGCATGTGCAGTACCAGTCAACATCAAAGTCATCTTCAAGAATTCATCCAAGTTATCATCAATAGACTTATTTGAATCCATTTTAAAAGCAAATAAAGAAGCCTTTAAATAACTTAGATTTGGTGTGACTTGGTTTTCAAACAGGGTTTTCAGTTTATCCCACATTTCAAGAGGAGTCTTGAGGGTACATACCTTCATGATAATATTGTCACTAAGACTCAATATTATCAGGTTGTATGCATCAGCTTCAATATCCCTCTTCCTCTTCTTTTCATCCTCGGTCCATAGTTCAGCTCCCTTTTCCAGAGCAACTGCTACCTTGTTGTGAGCCAGTAGATCCTTCATCTTTATGCTCCATACTTGGTAGTCAGTCTTCCCATCAAACGGTGCAATCTCCATTCGTTTTGATCCCATGATACCTCACAAACAAAAACCAGAATGCAAGAGTATCAATAGGCACAAGTAAGAATCACAGAGTAGAGTAGCAGCTAGCAATCAATACAAGCTCTTGATACCACTGTAGTAATTCTATAACCTTATTACCAGAATCGAATCAATTACTAGCAAGAAATCCTAAGCTCAATTCAACTCAATTAAGCCCTAAGATTGAGAACTTAAAGGAAATGCAAAGAACAACCGGATTTATACTGGTTCCCCCCTAGGTGAGGAGGTAGTCCAGTTTGGCTCACTGTTGGAGCCCCGTATGCACTATGGGTGGCCAGAATCGCACCAAGATTGCCTGGAGAAGATTACAGACGAACAGTCACTTGGACTGAACCGAATACAACGCAACCACAAATCACTTCACTCGATTGAACGCCGAATCGTGCACGAACGTCCGCTGAGTCGAAGCCCTCTTCCAATTGCACAAGACGATCACGCTTGGAGGTCGAACGGAAGAGAATACGAATGTGCGAGTTAGAACCCTAACCCTGTTCTTCTTCGCTTAAATACGCTAGCTCGATTCTGCCCAGATCCATTCTCGTCCGTCGGATGAAGCCCCGCTCCTTCTAATCAGAGTCGTCCATCCTCAACAAACTTAACCGATCTTCAAACGCAGCTTCCCGCCATGACGTGGCGACTCCTGATTGGCTCCGCTAGAATCCCTCAGCTACGAACTCAGGTCTTCAGCAACGGATGACAGGCATTAGCAACGACTTGCAAAACTCCTTCTGAAGCGAACTGGTTCACGCCCGTGACACCCGTGACAGAGTCTGGTGTCACAGCGGTAACGGCATGGCATTTGCTCAGAAGCTTTCATCCTTTGATGTCACGGCAGGCACGACCCTCCAGCACAGTCTCAGTCTGCTTTAATTTCCAACAATTATAATTGTATGTGCAACGCTAGGCATAAAATTGAGTATATTCTTAGTGAAAACAGTCTTCTTAGCACCAGGCGGGCCAGCTAACCCAGCAAAGGATAATCCTTCATTATTTTGAGCATGACAAATGGTTTTTAATTTGTGCAATTTGGGTGTCAAAATTATCCATTATCCATCCATTGACTATCCGCGAAAATCAGTTGATTATCCAGCCATTTAGTTAATGGATTGAACTAATCCAAATCCATTAAGAATCCATTAGTAAACGGATTATATGGTTTGATCCAATAATCCTCAAAACATCCTAAACTCGTCTACGACTATACGCATCTCATCGGCTCCGAGCGACATCGACTCATCTACTCGGCTCCGAGCGGCGTCCTTTGATACAAGCGAAATAAAGGCTAACACAGGAAAAATAAGACTTAACAAAGACTAGAAAACAGTTTATGCTAGGGTAGCAGTCTAGCCTTGTCCAAAGCCAATTCAAATCCTTTGCTAGTCTTGCCACCAAATCAGCCAAGACATTTGCCTCCTTCGAACTTTAAATTTTTTTAGTTAGTATGTCGAGCCAAAAGAGAATCACAAGCTTTTTACCAATATTATTAGTTAACTGTAGAAATTGCTAACTCATATGGATTACCTCCCCATATTGACTCAAAAGCCTAGGCTTAAGAGTCATGGTTTCGTAATCATATATAAGCTAGCAATTCTTCTCCTCATTTAGCAATGTGGGACAATTTCTTCAAGTGCACCATTCCCAACAATCTCCCCCTCAATTGGAGAAATTGTGCATGCTCCTCAATCAAACACCGCTACATTACTTGTAACCAAACGTAGGTGCGTATGCGAAAGCCCCTCTCCACTAGGGGTGCTCCAAGCTCCCTTTCATTAGGGTCCAACCCACCGTAGGCTCGCCTTTGCGACTCCCCCATATAGGCTTAAACCAGGGTCCAATAAAGTGCATTTGCAACTCCCCTTTACAGGCTAAACCGGGGTTCAACCCACCAAACGATTGAGGTATCTTCAACTCGAGCAACCACAATGGTATCTTGCACGTGTCCCACATCCATCGCACTTGGTCCCATATCCGTGGCGCATTGCTTCGGATATAACCTTGCTCTGATACCATGTAGAAATTGCTAACTCATATGGATTACCTCTCCATATTGACTCAAAAGCCTAGGCTTAAGAGTCATGGTTTGGTAATCATATATAAGCTAGCAATTCTTCTCCTCATTTAGCAATGTGGGACAATTTCTTCAAGTGCACTGATCGGCTGAATTATTGACCGAATAATTGCACCACTCGATGATGGATTAGTTCAATTACCCCGACATTTTAGTGTTTTCTGATAGCTTTTCATAGTGTTTCAGGCTTAAATTACCCGCTGGCTCGATGTAGGCCTGAATGCGTGAAAAGACGAAGAAATCAGCCGAATGGAGCATTTTTGATTCAAGACCCCGTGACACCTTCCTACTGTCACGGGGTGTCACGGGACTTTCCAAATTTCGACTTTTTGCTAATTTGGCAATTCGGGCTATAAAAAGAGGCGTTTGACTTTTGGAGACCTAATTTTGAGAGAAGACAGAGTTCGTGACGAGAGATCGAAGGATTCAACGAGCACCTGCGTCATTACGGTTTCCTCGTCCTTAATCTCTTTATCAACACTACTTTTGGTTAACTTACCATGAGTAGTGAGTAGTCTTTTTATTCTGGGATCCTACGGATCCCGTGCTATGTACCAACTCTTCATGTGATCGATTAAACGTTTTTTTTTTGAGATTCGAATATTCAATTTCATTGTGCTTAATTTTATCGTTCTTGCAAATTTTACATTGAATGAGATGTTTGCATGCTAGAACGTATTTAGGTTAATTACCAAAAGATGGATGGGTCCTAGGTATTAACCGGATTGCATGAATTGATGTGTTAGGTCATGATAGCTACAATGGTAGTACATGAATTAATAGGAAAGTTGACTTTCGTCTGAAAAACCCTAAGTTTAATAATCGAGATCGTTGATAATCCGTGGATGGGCGGCATTCAATGATTGAGATTAATCTAGACAATGAACCGTGGATGGGCGGCTTGTATAGTGTTATTTCGGTTTATTTCCATATTCGATAGCATGAATAATTTACGTGACATGATTGCATGATTAGTAGGGTTGGCACAGGTGAAGTACGATTATGGAATTCTCTCTTTGTTTTAGTTCAAACCTTTATTTTTCTGCACATTTAATTTCTGCTACTTTGTTTCTCATCACATCAAAGCCTTTAATTGTTCGGAATAGCTAAATAGGTCACTTGTTAGCTAGTACTCACACGCGTTGTTCCTTGGATCGACCATTGGCTTACCAAGGTTTATAAATTTTGTTTGACTGCAACTTGACCCCTAAAACTCATATCTTGACGATTATAAAGGTTAAAAATACGCTTGTCATGCACCATTCCCAACATTAACAATAGAATCATTCGGCTTAATGTTCAACCACTTGACAACTTCATTGCAAACGGACTCAAAGATCACCTTCTCAGCCTTTAAATTTTCTGGAAGCACTGCAATACCTTCACATTCAGCACTTGTATTAGTGCTAATGTTAGGAAGAGCCGAGACCCCAACTATCAAGCCTGCACTGTCTCTTGCAACAATCCCCACACTATCCATTTTTTAACTCCTCATCCCAGCAATGAAGCCAATATTTGGTTTTCTCCATTCAAAAATAGAATAAGCACCTGAAAGAGCCATTCAAATTGAGCTGCTGAAATTGCTTCCCCGAGCTTTTAATACGAAACAAGGCATCATTAGTCGAATACTCCAATTCCCCATGCTTTATTCTATTCCTGTTATACCAAATCATCCATAACATGATCAACGACAACTCGTTTCTTTTTCCTTTGTAAATCGTTTCCAACTTAAAAAAAAAGAGAATGTCTGCAAATAGGTCACAATTCGACGGTGTTTCCCAGCCTTGAAAATCAAGTCCTTTTCATAGATCATGTCCTTTTCATAAATCATGTCCTTTCTGTTATAGGACTCAATTCTGCAACCAAAGATACAACAACTGATGCAATTTGATAAACCCATTTTATACAAACTAATCCCGATGGGTAGGCGTTGATGACAACCATGCCATCCAAAAAATTAAACCTTCCTAGGCACCGACAATTTCCGAAAAGCCTTCCAAAAAGCGGACAATTGGGACTGATCTGAACTCCCGGCTCAGGAATGTGCTGACTCTAAGAAAACTTGTAATGACAGTTTGTAAGCACTACGAACTTCAAAGGAACCATAACTGCTATGCTTCCACTTCAAGCTACTGTTAGTTTCAACTTCCAATCCCTGAAGAACTAAATCCACTGCTTTAGAAATACTTCTCCAGAAAAATGATGGCCTAATTGACATTGTTTACATGAAGGATATCAGAGTTGTAAAAATAACGAGCGTTGTATATTTTGGAAAGTAACAACTCTCTGGTTGATTAAGAATCCTCCAAATCTGTTTAGCAAGAAAAATTATGTTTATACATTTAAGGTCCTTAAATCCCAAACCACCACTGAACTTATCCTTAATTAATATATTACTTTTCACCCAATGAACATTCTGAACTGTTAATGAATTACACCACCAAAATACAATTCATGGCTTATTGAGGTAAAGCTTCAATGATGGATTTGATGAGGACCTCCTTATCTCCTACCGATAAGTTTTTTGTCGTCCATCCATGTGTTTTGCTCCAAATCTTATCGAATACCCCGGAAAAATTAGGAGTTAATTTTCTTTTCAAAACAAGGGGTAATCCCAAGCTCACTAATTGCTGTGGATTGATTGAAGCACATATGACCATTTTTGCTACGGAAGATTCAAGATTGAATACAAAATGGACGTAACACAAATAGAGGAGATATCAGATATCTAAACACAAAAAGCGAGCTACTTGTCACATTCCCAAACATCGTGTAAATGTGTAATATTATTTGGATTATTGCTTATGATTGCTTTACTTGGCCGCATGTAAATCAAAATTCATGTTCAGTACATATTGTCTCCTATCTCATCGTTAAAATAAAATCAATTCCAGCACATAAACACAAAAATCAATCCACTCATCCCTCAAAAGACACATCTTTAAATTATACATTACCTAATTTCCATATTTCCAGAACTTCAAACTAAACAAATACACCAACAAATTGGAGGATTCGCAAACATGGAAAAACAATCACCAAAGATGCACCGACTAAAGAAGACGAAATTAATTTATGGGTGTCGCCGAAAGGTGAAATCGATGGAAATATCTTGCGGAAAGTTTGAAACTTTATGAATTTTCTTTTTGATTTTCGAGGACGGGGAAGGATCATAGCGCAAACTTAGAACCTTTAATAACATTAGGGATTTGATCATGTAAAGGTCCATAATAATTCTCTTTAAAATAAGATTTACATATTTATTGGACTATCTCACGAATTTGATTATCATTTTAATTAGAGAGTTAAAACTTCGGGTGAGGAACTATCCTTATCATTTGCCACGGCTAAGTTAGTTTCAGAGTTACCACTGGTTTTATAGACCTAGCTGACCATTTATAACAATTTCTTATTAAGTGACTTATCTTATCACAAAAATAACATTTGGTTTGAGAGGCTTAACCATGCTGATCACTGTTATTATTCCTACAATGTTTTGGTCTAGGTGTGAACTTATTTTTATTTTGCTAAAAAGAATTTAGCCTTGACTTTACAGACCTAGACCTTTGATTCTCTGGTTTTCAAAGCAGCGCAAAATTTATCAAAAGAAAGCACATCACCAGTGTATTGAAAAGCATCTTTCACAACATGACAAGACTCAGCAGTATAAATCATCAATATCAGCAAAAGACTAGTTTCATCAAGAACATGTGTAGTATCCAAGAGCATCAATGACATTTTTAAGAAATCATCTAGATTTTCTTTTATAGTTTTAGCAGAACTCATTTTGAAAGAAAACATCGAGGCCTTAAAGTAAGACAGATTAGGTGCTACTTGGTTAGGATACAAGGCTTTGAGTTTTTTCCAGATTGTAAGGGGAGTTTTGCACTCACATACATCTCGGATGATGTTGTCCCCAAGGCTCAATATCGTCAGGTTGTAAGCATCCACCTCAATCTCAGACTTTCTCATCTTGTCTTCATCAGTCCACTTTTCATCCTTCTCTTCTAAAGCAATCAACTTCTTGTGCCGAGATAAAACAACCTTCATCTTGAGGCACAACGCCTGACAATTTCCCTTGCCATCATGGCGCGATCTCAACTCTTTCACCTCGAAAGCAGATGAAACAAGTATGTGTACACACACAACAACTAGGTCAACAATAATAATCAAGAATTGATCAAGAATCACTACCAAGGCTTATACCACTGTTGTAATTCAGCAAGATTACAAAATCAATTTCAATGAACTTGATTCAATTCTTAAGCCCTAATCGCAAAGCACAACATCGAACAAAATGGTCTGAACTATTGGCCCATCCCTAATAAATTCGTAACGAATTGCAACGGGTCTTCGAGCATCAACAACGACTTGAGGAGCTTTAGCAACAACTCTGAAATGTGTCTGATTGAAACATAGCTTTAGCAACGGGCTATTCAGTATTCAACGACGGCTTCTATTGACTTTTAGTGACGAGTTCGAATTTCCGGCAAAATAAGGCTGCTTTACTTCTTCAATCCTCCACCTAAAGCAGCCTCTCCATAAGACTACTTTAGGCTTTCAAATTGATCTTGAAACCATGACATAGTCACAAGTTGAATTCTCGACTTATATCTCTCTGCATCTCCCTTAGGATTTGACTCATTTCCGTGTATTCTTGAGGCCAAAATAACACTCTTTTGTCCTTTCAGGTACAATATTCGTGCAACGCTGATCAGACCCCTTGGAGAAGTAGAACAAGTCGAAACAAGGAAAAAACAAACAAAAAGGAGTTAAAAGACCGCCACTAACGACAAGGTTGTCTTGACTGACCTGAGACAATGCACCACACGCTTGAAAGAGTTGCGCCCCGAACCGCTCGGTTCTGACCTTCTTAAGAAGCGCTTGGCTCCCTGATAAAATAACCCGCCCGAGACGCCAACCAATTTTGATCGGAGAACCTTGAGTGGATGTCCTTCCAGGAAGACCCGAACAATATCGTTTCGATTACAACACAGAACATGCAGTCTCCGTGCAAACTCGGCGACCAAGGCGTCGTTGTCTTGACCGAGACAACGGCCTAAAGGTGGGACTTTTTTCCTCCACCTATAAATATCCGAGTTTCACGGAAAGAGAGCTGTCACACCAGATTTCTACAAGAGGGGTTTAGTACGGAACATAGTTTGAGCAAAAGGAGAGCTGTGCACACCAGATTTCTATAAGAGGGTTTTTTCTTCCAGCTCAGGGAAGCTGCCGGAGGCGATGATCATCCAGTACATCTTTCCTCCTTGTAATCATTTATTGTTTGATTGATTTCCCTTTACTGAATTCATGGAAATGAGCCGTGAGTAGTCCTTTTTGTTTTCTAGGGTCTTTGGAACCCTCTAATGTAACCACTTGGTTTTTTGGGATCATTGACGTCACCCCCTTGAGTTCATAGCCAATGATCCTTACCCTATACTCACAAAGATCCCCTCGGACGCCTATGAGCATAGTACAAACATAAGAGCAAGTGAAATACAACCCAAATAGAAACATCGACACTATCAAAGGTTTATTTAGATCATAAACAAGTCGTATACATCAGAAGGTTCAATATGACCCGAGAAAACAAAAATGGACTATTCACGACTCATTTCCATGGATTCAGTACAGAGAAATAAATCAAACAATAGAGGAAGTACAAGAGGGAAAGATGTATTGGACGATCGTCCCCTCCGACAGCTCCCCGAGCTGGATGATTGGTTTTCCTTAAAACCCTCTATCGCACAAAAATCCTCTTGCAGAAATCTAGCGTGCGCATCTCTCTCTCCGCGAAACCCGGGTGTTTGTATTTATAGGTGCAGGAAAAAAGATTCCACCTTTGTGTAGAGACTGTATGCTTTGCGGCTCGGTCGATGCGGCATTGTTCAGGTCGGCCCGGAGAGAGATGCACTTTGAGGTTCCTCGATCTGAACTAAGCGGTTCGGGGCACAATGTTCTTGAAGCATTGGCTCAGGGCAGTCGAGGAAACCTTGTTGTGAATGGCTCACTTTTAATTCCTTTTAGCTTCTTTTCACCTTGTTTCGACTTGTTCTACTCTCCAAGGGGTCTGATCACAGGTTGCACGAATATTGTAACTGAAATAGTAAAAGAGTATCAATTAGCCTCGAAAATAGACTCTATTGACTCAAAACCTTAGGAAGATGCAGAGAGATAATAGTCGAGAATTCGACTTATTTAAACACTCCACACTTAAGGTTTGATCATCTCGAGCAAACAATCAAAGTGAGCCACAAGGAAACAAGTCGCTTATTCCTACTATCTAACATGTAATTACAAATCAAGAAAATAAACTGCTCCTAACTCCTTTTCGTAGGTGTTACGAGTGCATTTAGCATATGTAGGAAGCCTTTAAATCCCTAGGCTGCCCTACTGGACGAGTTGTAGTCTTGTGAGAGTTTTCAGGAAAGGAAGTACTCACAAATCCCTCGTGTGATCGACCAAAGTAAGTGAAATCCTGAGTGTGTACAAGTCAGGCTACGATCATTCAGACAAAACCTGATGTACCCCACGTTAAAGCTCCGACCACCCCAAACAGAATCACTTTCATGCCGTTTAAGGCCACATGAGTCAATACATTCAGTCAAGGTCAGTGCTAAACTATCTAGAGTCTAACCCAAGTGCCTATTCTTTATTATGTTACGATGGTTGTGCAAGGTTTTCAGGCTACCATGGATGTGCCAGTCACGCACCTACGCTAGCAAAGGGGCTAGTACACGGGCTTAATGACTTAACTCATTGCCAAGTCCCAGATGGTGTTCATAATAAGCCAAAAGGGAAGAGGAGTTTGACACAAAATAGTATTCTAAACAGTCAATGCAACCAAGCAGTCATCGTTCGATGGGGTTCTCAAGTCCCAACTCTTAGCTTCTTATAACACGACTCACTCATACATGCGTGGTGGAAAAGCGCATTCTCAAGTGTCAAGTGTGTATTTTCTTGGCCTTTGGCCTATAAATGCTTTCAAGTGATAACTTTTCTTCATAACCCTCGACACTTGTATCAATTGGAGAACAAACTTCTTTTTAAAGCCAAGTTCTTGGTCGGGGCTAGGCTTTTCACCGTCTTTGACCATGTAAATATTTTTGATGGGGCTCATTTTTGTGCCCTCTTTTTAACTCCACACTTAAAACATGGCAACGTCTTAAGGTAAATGAGGAAAGCATGAGTGAGGACTTATGCATAGGAAACATAGGAGGAAAATATGGGTCACACAAGAACGATTGCAAGGCAAAATTTAATGCAAAGAAGTTAGCTTTCGACCAGTGCTCCATATCCACAAAAGAAAACTTAGGTAACTGGGTAGACAAAGGGTAGTTAGAATACTGATTTGAAGGAATGTGTGGCAATTAGACCTAATTCAGCTAAGAGTTCTCTTGTTCCTTTGTTGGACAGAGCCAAAATGGGCTTTCTTGGGGTTGAGAATGAAATCACGAACCCTACTTGCTTACTCACACAGCTGCAAATTCCTATCTCAAAATCATGGCATATGATTAGTGAACTTTTGCGCCTACCACTCCACACTTAAATCAAGCTTAGTTCCTAAGCGCATATGATATAATAAAATAAGGCATAATGCGCAAAAGGAACTCCCGTCGTGTGTGGATGTGGCCTCTCCATCACGTGGCTCCAGTCGGTCCCTGCCATCTGCTTGCGACTGCGAGGTGTCCTGCTAAATTTTCCTTTGATGCAATGAACCATTATTGCGTTAGTGAGAATAAATTTGGTCAGATCAACACAAGTTGCATAACATCATAAGATAAACAGATTCTGGTTAACATAAGTCGAAGTAGTCAAAACAGCACAAGTTCTTAGGGGCATGGGGAGGTTTAGGGAGTTTCAATTCGTACCCAATCATTTAAAACATAGTAGGGAACTCGAAAGGAAATCCAGATTCAATTGCTTAAAACATCGAGAGTGACCACAATAGCTTTTGCGCAAAAGATAATTACAACAATCTTTACTCCTCACTCCCAGAGCTGTCTTTATCTCTTCACTTCATTCTCATGAGGATGCTAGCGCCTCCGAATCCTTTGGCTATACCACGAAGCTCACCAGTATCTTCTTTGGTATTTCTTACTCAAGATGGCCAAAGGTGAAGCCCAGTCCTTGTGATATCTTTGTAATCATGGCACCGCCTCCCATAGCACGGTTCAATGGTGAGCTATTGACGGTGTAGGCCTTGAACCTTTGGGAGAGGATTCCGAACAAGGCAATCATGATGTCCGAGTCACCCTTGGTGAAAGTCGTTCCCCCATCCCCTCTCTCATTATTCACGTTCGCCACCATATAGTGCATGATCTTAAATCCCGGATGACCGAAGTGTGTAGATGTCATTCCCAGTTTAAACCCTTTGGTCTCTGTGCAATATTCCCAAAAGTCACGCCTCGCTGTTCTACTATAGTGCGGGATGATAGCTCCTTAGATGTCCCTAAAACCCATGTACTGGAGGATGAGGCATTTCGGTAAATGCCAGGGGCGGCTGCCTATATTGAACTTCCATCTGTCTCCACCATCTACATGCTCAAATGTTGACATAAACTCCAGGATCATTTGTGGATATGTGCTTGGATCGACATCTACTATGGTACCGAAACCCGTGTCAAAGACCATCTTGAAGATTTCGTTATACCAGCAACTCATTTTCAGTACTTGGAGGTTAAGAAATGGTGTGGCTTTGGGTGTTACCACTTGGTTGAGAAGTCCTTGATAGATTTCCCTCTATTTAGGGGGGATTTCATGCAGGTCTTTGTGGCGTGGCAGGTATGGTATTGGTGGGCTGGGAATGTAGTCTAAGTTTTGTGCAAAGTTTTGTCTTTTGTGGGAGCATGAGGTAGACATGGGTTGTCGTGTTGAGGTCGGCCATGGCTTTGGAATATGGAATCAAGGTATTTGAGAATGATGAGAAGTGATGATGAATTTATAACTCTTGTAGGGAAATGTGGCATTTGTAGGGTATGAAGTTTTTGAAATTTGAAAAGACTGCTAGGAAGTTGAATGACCAAGCCTTGAGTTCACTGGAGTCGTGAGCTGGCCTTTCACTTTTTGAGTTGCTGGGATTAAAGCTCCCTACGGAGGATATGGTTGGGGTGTCCTTTGTTGACACCCTCGGTTTTCGGAGCGAAACTCAGTTATTACTGACATGCAGCGAGATTCTTCACTAGAGGTGGTGTTCTACTTAGGAGAGACTGCCTTGCGCGTGGTGACCAAAACCTTCCTTATTGCGCGTGTTCTGTGAATCCAAATTGTTCCGATTGTATCGAGTATGCTGAGTTTGCACCGGGTCGGAACTCGATGTGTTTCGAGTAACTTACCCACTCCACACTTAATCCCTTGTAATGCACTTAATTTGATCGATGAGAAAGGGCACTTGCAACTTGGTTTTAACTCCCATTGAGGACCTATTTTAACTTCCTTGCGAGACCGAGCCGTGTCTCTTCCCACAGGGAGGGAATATGGTTATGGACCTCTTTCATCACGCAGGATCGTGCGAGGGGATTGTGGATGTGGTTTGGTCTTGAGGTAGGTCGTCGTAAGGTTTAAGTCTCTAGCCAATATACGTAAAGACTTCTCCTTTGTTGTTCAAGTCTCAAGGTCACGCACCCATCATCGTAGACGCGCTGCACCACAAAAGGGTTCTACAGGGAGGTGGCACGGGTTGTCATAAATGAGCCTGAACGGGGACTTCCCAATGGGTGTTTTGTAAGCAGTCCTATATGCCCACAATGCATCGTCCAATTGAGAGGACCAGTCTTTCCTTGATCTTCCAACTGTCTTTTTTGAGAATAGCCTTTATCTCTCTGTTAGAAACTTCCACATTTCCACTGGTCTGGGGGTGGTAGGGTGTAGTAGTCTTATGATAAAATTTATATCTTCCCAGTATTGATCTGAACTACCTCTCCTTAAAGTGTGATCCTCCATCGCTTATAGTCATTCTTGGCACCCCAAACCTCGGGAAAAAAACTTTCTTGAAGAGCTTCACCAAAACTTTTGCATCACTTGTAGGGGAGGCAATAGCTTTGACTCATTTGAAACATAGTCCACTGCAACCATGATGTAACGGTTCTCATTAGAAGGTGGGATAGGTCCCATGAATCTAAAATTTCAACTTCAAGGATGCCTAGCGGGGGCATCTCATCCCTCTTGGAAATGTTTTTGCTTCTTTGGCATTGATCGCACGCTTGCACGAATTTGTAAGTGACCTTAAACAGTGTGGGTCAGTAGAAATCGCATTGTAGTACCTTGGCGGCTGTCTTGTATGCTCCTCCATGTCCTCCATACGAGGAAGAATAGTAGTGATGCCGGATGTTACCCATGTCTTCATTAGCCACACATGTCCTATACAAATCATCGGCGCAGAGTTTGAGAAGTTGAGGCTCATCTAATAGTATCGCTTGGCTATGTGTGTGAACTTTTTCCTCTGGCTGTAGCTAAAATAGCAAGGGAGAACGTCGCAAACCTTAAAGTTCACGATTGTCAGCATACCATGGCGTGGCGCTCTCTCTACGCTCATCAGGTGTTCCCTTACAAATGAGTCCTCAATGGGCAAGTCCTCACTCAGAACTCCTTCTCTTAACAGTTTTAGTCTAAATAGGTGATCAGCAACTAAATTCTCCTCTCCCTTTTTATCCTTGATTTCAATATGAAACTCTTGGAGTAGAAGAACCCATCTTATGAGCCTCGACTTTGCCTCCTTCTTTGAGATTAAGTACTTGATCGTGGCATGATCAGTATAGATAATGGTGTTTGATCCCACTAAGTACTGTCTAAGTTTCTCAAAGGCATATACACTGGCTAGCATCTCCTTCTTGGTTGTCGAGTAGTTGGACTGAGCTTGGTCCAAGACCTTGCTCGTGTAGTACATGACATGTAGCTTCTAGTCTACCCTTTGCTCTAGAACTGCTCCTAGTGCATAGTCGCTTGCATCACACATTAATTCGAATGGGAGTTCCCAGTTGGGAGGCTGAATGATGTGAACGAGCGCAATCTTTTGCATCTCGAATGCCTAGAGACATGTGTCATCAAAGATAAAGGCAACATCATTGTGTAGGAGGTTGGTCAGGGGCTTGGTAATCTTGGAAAAATATTTTATGAATCTTCGATAGAAACCGGCATGGCCACGGAAGCTTAAGATCCCCTTCACCACTACTATAGAACAGACTTTATGCATCGGTTCGAAAAAAAATTTATGCATCGGTTTTATATTATGCATCGATTTTACAAAAAAGCGATGCATAAGATTCAATTTATGCATCGTTTTTTCAAGAACCGATGCATAAAGTGAATCTTATGCATCGATTCAATTTAACCGATGCATAAGATTCACTTTATGCATCGGATCTTGAAAAACCGATGCATATTGTCGAAGTTAAATACTTAACTTTATTTAGGTCTTCCTACTTTCGTTCTCTCCTCCGTTTCTCCTATCTAAGCCGACGAGAGCGAGTTTCGCAGGCGACATTGCAGAACAACCTGCTTTCCAATCCACATCATCATTACAGTCTTCGTTAGACCGGCGCTCGGATACCGCGCCTTCCGCGTCAGCTGCGAGTCGCCAGAGCGTTTCAAAGGAGCGACTTCGACAGCTTCACAAGGCGCGTTTCGTCTGGAGAGGCGTGGAAGGACGCGTGGCGGACGACGAATGATAAGTTTGAGTACGAGGCGAGGAAGACGGCTGAGCGGATTGAGTAATGAGTTGGAGGTTGAAGGTTGAAGCGAATGTGCAGGTATCGTTGGTAGATTTGAGTAATGAATTGCTTTTGCTAGATTTGAGCCCTGAGTCTGAATTGCTTTTGCTAGATTATTATACGCGGCAGTTGAGTAATGAGTTGGAGGTTGAAGCGAATGTGCAGGTATCGTTTCTTTTACTATGGATTGGTCGATTTGGGGAGTTAGGGTTGGGAATTTGGTTTTCTGTGTTGCTTTAGAAATGTGAAGCTGAGGAATGATGGAGATCTTTTTCGCTTGGAATTTCGGGATAGAGTTTTGATTTTTCGATTATTGATTTTGCATCGGTAGTTCTGTGGTTGCTATGAGAGCGGAGATTCGGAGGACCAAGGCCAGCTTGCTTGAGGAAATTGCCGAGGCTGACTTTTAATTAGAAGGCGACCATTGAAATTTGAAAGGAGTACTGGTTTTATCATACTCTGCAGCTCCTCAATTTTCATATGGTGACTGGTGTATACTTTATAGTGCTCATTGTTGGGTGTAGCTGTTTTAGTTTTTAGAACTCATCCGATAGTATAACTATAAACATGTTTACAAGCATTGGTGTTATCATGCATGTTAGAACAAAGGATTGCCAAAACAGGAGCTTGCGGCTCGAGGTGTGATTTGGTGACTGCATCAAAAGAACGCACTGAGGACATACCTGAGGTGCTATGTATTCCATTTAACGGGTTTTCTTATGCATTGAGCTCTGAGGTCTAAATTGTTATTTTTTCTGGATAGCATATGCAACATTTTAAAGTTGAGTGTTCTTACAGGATGGAAGGTCTGGACTATATAGCTAAAGGATTGGATACACTGAGGGACATGGCAACAGACATGAGTCATGAATACTGCTTAAACATGCTTTTCTTTTTTATTTCAAAGATTAAGTGGTTAAGTGAAATATATTGAGGGATACTTTTATCACCTCTATTTTTCAGGAAATAGATAGACAAGTGCCTCTGATGGATGAAATTGATGGCAAGGTGACATTTCTGTAATTGATCATACTTGCTCATACCAAGGTCATTTATGTAGCTGCTGTTGGTGTCACATTTGTTATTAGTGTTTAATAACTGTTAGCTGCTGTTGGTGTCACAAATTATGTTGCTCCTGAGGTACAATTTGGTATATATTTTCCCTTGCAGGCGCAGCTGTGACTTGGCTGCCTTAATTAATTTGGGATGTCTTTGATTTGCATTCTCAGGTGCTTGATGATAAAGGTTATAATGGCACTGCATCTGATGTTTGGTCATGTGGGGTTATTCTGTTTGTGCTTATGGCTGGTTACTTGCCATTTGATGAAGCCAACATCATACAGTTGTATACGAAGGTACATTATTATCATAAATGATGAGCTTAATTATCAGAATTCACAAAGCTTCTGTGCTTAATTATCAGAATTTTAGTAGTCAATTTGAAGCTTCTGTGCTCTGTATTTCTGTAATCTTGTAGAATTCACAAGTGTAAGAGCTTCTGTGCTCTGAATTCACAAGTGTATTATTGTGCTATGTGTTTCGAGTAGTGCCCAAAATGTATGTAAGTGCCATGGCAGCCAAGATTTTGAGCTAATGCGATCGGTATCTTGAAGGTTTGGCTTCTCGTCTCCCACGTCTTGAGAATTTTGTCAAGTTTGCTGAGAGCTACATGTATAAAGCTTCAAGGAAGAAGAAGAAGGCTCTCCATTACTAGAAAAAATAAATGAAACTTTTGTTGAATAAATAAATGTTGTACATTAAAAGTGACATTATGTATGAAATGTTATATTTTGGTTGAATAAAAAGTATTTTAAGATTTAGATATGAGCAAGTGTATTTATGAAATTTATTTACGAATTTTCAGGTTTATTTAAGCAATTTACAGGCAAAAAATACAAAAAAAATTCTTACATTATGCATCAGTTTTTTTGAAAAAAGCGTTGCATAATGTCATACATTATGAATCAGTTTTTTGAAAAAAGCGTTGCATAATGTATGACATTATGCATCAGTTTTTTCGCTTCATTATGCATCGGAACCAAAACCGATGCATAATGTCAAAAAAAACCGATGCATAATGCCTGTTCTGTAGAAGTGCACTGACAAGCGTATTTTTAACCCTTTATAGTTGTCAAATTATGAGTTTTAGGGGTCAAATTGCAGTCAAACAAAATTTATAATCCTTGGTAAGCCAAGGGTCGATCCAAGGAACAGGTGTGTGATTACTAGCAAACGATGTGACCTGTTTAGCTACTACGATTAAAAGAGGTTTGTTTTGTTGTGAAAATCGCAGAAATTAAATAACAGAAAATAAAAGGTTTGTACTTAAATCAGAGAAAGAATCCTAGGACAATACTTCACTCGTGCTAACCCCACTAATCATGCAATCATTATCATGTAAATCATCGTGCTATCGAATATCGAAATAAACCAAAATAACACTAGATAAGCCGCCCATCCACGGATCATTATCTAGATTAATCTCAATCGTTGAACGCCGCCCATCCACGGATTATCAACGATCTCGATTTATTAAACTAAAGGTTTTCATACAATTTCATATAATCCGGTTAATCCCTAGGGCCCATCCACCTTTCGGTATATAACCTAAATACGTTCTAGCATGCAAACATACCCTTTGATGTAAATACTTGCATAGAACGATAAATTAAGCACGATGAAATTGAATATTCGATTTGCATTAATGAAAAACATTCATATGATCACATGAAGAGTTGGGTACAATGCACGGGATCCGTAGGATCCCAGAATTAAGAGACTACTCACTACTCATGGTGAATTAACCAAGAGTAGTGTTGATAAAAAGATTAAGGACTTGGAAACCGTAATGACGCGGGTGCTCGTTGAATCCTTCAATCTCTCGCTCGGTCTTCTCTCCCAAGTTAGGGTTGTCTTCTCTCAAAATAAGCACACTTAGAATATTCTGGTCGTTGCCCTTTTATAGCCCAAATATAGATAAGTTCCCAAAAAGGATCAGAACTTGCCAAAAACGGATTAGGAAATCAGCCTGAGATTTTGCTTCGGATCGTGCCCGTGACACCCGTAACGCCCGTGACCAAAGGGGGACGTCACGGGGCAAACGTCCATGACCTAAGGTCGTCACGGGGTCTTCAATTTTCACAACTTTCTGAGTTGGCCCGTAGCGCCCGTAACGCCCGTGACCAAAGTCGTCGCGGGCAGTCACGGCACCTGACTTCCATTGCCTTTTCCGAGGTCTAAACCTTCGACTCTGCTCTTGGTGTCACCTACAAAGGTGTAGGCCTTTGAGTTACCTTTCTAACAAGCTATAGTTCGACTCATTTGGACACCGTATGAGCCCTGGGCATGCAAAATACGTCGCAAAGGTCTGTCTGCCCTGTTCAGTCCTGTTTTTGCCCAAATCTTCACCAATTGCTTTGCTTTGCTTCGGATCAATCCAAAAGTATTAGGTATATGATAAATGACCTGAAACACTAGAAAAGAGGTTAAATAATGACAATTTTCCTGGAGAACGAGTGATATCCTTTATCGTATGGAGCAATTAACTAGTCGAAATCTCGACTGATCAAAACACTCCACACTTAGGATTTGTTCGTCCCGAACAAATGTCAAACAATTGGAAAAATAAATATTCAAACGACTGTACTGCTTAACGACCATAAATATCCAAGCTACCCACTCAAGTGTCATGTGATCAATTCTAACTAAAACAAAAACAAAAAGATAACTCACTGTCGTAGAGGACGCGAATGCATTTAGCATATGCATCAAGCCTTTAAACCTCTAGGCTGCCCTAGTAGGACGAGTATAGTCTCGTGAAGGTTTTCAGGAATGGGACTACCTACAAATCCCCTGTACAACTAACTAACGTGTATGCATGAATGATGCTCAACGAGTCATAGTAAAGTCATGTCATACCTCGGATTCATCGTGTTACCTCAACTTCAAGTCAAACATCTTCATCAAAGTTGTCAGACAATCATAGATTAATTAGGTTGTGCATTCAAACGGTCAATACCCACGGCTAGCAGTCGACTAATCACATGTTCTAAATAGTTCTATTGCAACGTATAAAGAACATGAATAGTTACACAAAACATGCTCGCCATTCACCTATGCTATCTAGGGATAGTCCACGGGTTCTTGGCGCAAAGCTCATTCTCAAGTGCCAAGGATTAGACAATGACCCGTAAGAGAAGAGGAGCTTGGCTTAAGGATTTTCTGAAAAATAGTACAAAAATTTGCATCATAATTTCTGTGCAAGCACGAGGATCGTCCCTTAGTTTCTAGTACATGAATTCTCAAGACAAGTCATGATTGCACGCAATGAGAAGATGAAATTACACTACATCAAGCAAAAGGGGGCTGACATGCACTGCCTTGTCGTGAGGCAATGTGCAAAATAAATTTATAAGTCCGCTAGTCGTGACTTCACTATTGGGTAGTAAAGCGGTAAGTAGGGGTCGAACCCAAGGGAATTAGTGGATAGTTGTTCTTTTGAGGATGGAAAATTAAATAAGACAGTTGGGGGTTGGTTGTGATTTTAGTACTGAAAAGTAAAAGACTGAAAGTAAAGAAAGTAAATACAGGACTGAAAGTAAATACTGAAAAGTAAAGTGCTGGAACAGTCGAGTTCAATATCGACTAATCAACATACTTTTGGTATGGACTGATATTGAAAGGGTCTGTAATAAGCGACAGAAAGTATATTACTGAAAGTAAATGTGCGGAAATTAAAGTACTGAAAGTAAATGACTGAAAATAAGCAGTTGATAGTGAGACTGAAAGTAAAGTGACAGGTGATGTTTTAATTAAAGGAAAGGATTCGGTTTTAGGGGCCTTGTATCATAAATCTGTTTATCATCGACCTCTAATGATCATACTATGTGTTCAAAGATGTATCAAGGCCATTTCTAGCACTCGACTTGCCACACCGTCTAGTCCTTTTCAAGACATAGAACACTTGTTCTATTTAGGCTAATTCCTCCTTTCGAAGTATCTTAGCCTTATGTGCATCCACCTGATCAATCATTTCCGATCAACCAAGTGGTGTTTAAGAAAGGTTGAACTCCTCGAATAAGCCTTGCTCTTTCGAGCCTCCACTTACCCGAGTATGTTCACGAACCTCATGGAAAAGCTTTGCTCTTTCGAGCCTCCACTCATCCATGAATGTTCTAACCTAATATGTGGCACATAGAACAAGTTTGAACACTATAGAAGCACTAAGAAAAGGGTCTAAAACATGTTTTGATACAAACACACCCCTTCAACCGAATGAAGGGTTTAGCTACGATTATCCATGGAAGAGGACATCATAGCTAAGTGCTTGAAAAGTAAAGGTATTCGAAAGACAAAAAGTAAAGTTTTTGAAAGTAAAAGACAAGGAAAAGCTTGAGCACTTCAAGAACCAACAAGAGTACTCAAGAACAAGCTTGGAGCTTTCAATATCAAAGTAAAGTGTTTACAAGGATTGTGCGTAAAATCTAGAGAGATTGGAACATGAGATTCAAACTAGGACTATGGGACTAGAACTTGGGACATTGAACAAAGGAGAGGGAATGTGGTATTTATAGGCAAGGGGAGAGGAGGAGAGCAAAACACATGGCAAAGGAGGAGAGGAGGAGAGCAAAACACATGGCAAAGGAGGAGAGGAGGAGAGCAAAAGCCGCCGCCCATGTGTCACTCCCCAAGCCAAGCCGCCGGCCATGAGGTGGAGGAAGTGAGTGGGAGTGGTTGTGATATTTTCCTCCAAAAGCCATCGGTTAGGTAGCTCCAAAAGCCGCCGGTTAGGTAGCTCCAAAAGCCGCCGGTTAGGTAGCTCCAAAAGCCGCCAGTTAGGTATCTTCTTCTCAAAGCCGCTGGCCATTTGCCCTAGTTTGGTCTTGATCGGGCTTGAGCTGATTCCACTCGGGCGCTTCGTCTAAGAAGTGAGATTGTCCGACTTGTTGGGCATTCCAAACAACGTGGTCGAGCCAGATTTTCCAGATTCACCTGTTTGGCCGAGCAACCTGGTTTGGTGCCTAGTGCGCGCGGGGCCTTTGCTGTGGACTTGGGCCAACTGCTAATCGGCTCGGGCGTTCTCCTTGGTTTTCCGACATTGTCCACCTCATTTGCCATTTTGATCATTTTGCTCGAGGCGGATTCGTCAGATCAGATGATTTGTTCGGGCAACTTGAATTTGGACTTGGACAGCTCGGCAGGTGCGCTGGAACGCTGGGGCGCGGCCTGGTTCTGCTTCAGCCGGTCGGGTGGATCTGAGGTATTTTACCAACCGATCGGGTGAATCTCCAATGCGATTCTTTTGGGTGCAATTCTCCCCTTTTAGGCATGTTTCTTCTCTAAACCTCAAAATAGCCTGTAGAACAAAAGTGAAACTAACAAGTAAAAGTTGTTAAGACAAAGCGTCTAATTTGGTGGGTTTAACTATCTTAATGAATCATATAAATATGGTCCATCAGATCACCCCACACTTATACTTGTTCGTCCCGAACAATGCTATTTAAAAGAGGCACACACAATCCAAGTAAAAACTTTAAATAAGAAAGTGAGAATGTGGGACTAGATTTATCCTATTCATGCAATACTTACTTGTTACCAAACTAAACCGTGTAAATACTTAGAAGAAACTTGATACTTGTACCTTCGAGCTGAGATGCAAATTAATTCGGATGATTCGGGAGATAGCCCTTTTCAGGCTCCTGGACTGCATTCTCGGGACCGACTCGCACTATATGGTTATCTTGTAGCTTTCTCTAGCACATGATTTGGTTCGGGTTTCAATGAGTTGAGCTCTTTGATTTTCTTTTGATGAGGGACAACTTTTGAAGTGATTTGGTCTTTGGCCTTTGATTTTGAATTGGAGTTTCTTCACTTTTGTTTTGGTTAAAACCTTCACAATTTTGGCCTTTGGCCTTTGATTTGCTTCTTCGAGCTTTGCTTCTTTGTGATTTGCTTGTCCATTTTCTCAATCTTTTGGGAGGTCCAATCATCGCCCGAGAGCATATGGAAATATCTCCCCGTTCTTTCTCACCCTCGCCGTTTCGCGCGGGTCAAGATGAGGGTCGCTCATCTATTTTCTCGGATACTTGGAGTAGAGTTAGGACGGTTTGATTCCCGTCCCGCCTCTTGCATAAACGCAGCATGGCGGAGATGACTCTAATCTCCATTGAAACCCGAAGTGCAGCCTCCACTGACTTCGTAAACCATATAGTGAAATCCGATCCTTCGAGTGCTTGCCAAGCCTCTCTAGGGCATTTTATATCAACTCCACATCCCCTGTATATCTCAACACAAAGGGACAAATGAGAAGTTACATCCTAAGTTTTTATACAGTTGGGATTTCACAAGGTAAATGCATGAATTTAGATCTATCTTTTTCACATTCTCAAGTTCATATTTTCAAAAAGATAATATTAAGGGAAAAGGAAAAGAAAAAACATGTTAACTAACTATGTACAAAGGCAGTTCTCACCCCACACTTTTGAACGAAGGCGTGCCTCTCGGCATAACTTAGTTCAAAAGCCGATTGCAAGCAAATATTTACAAGAAAGGTGAGAATGACTTAAGGCAAAAAACTAAATGACATAAAATAAAATGACTGAAAATAAGATAGATGTCGGGTTACCTCCCGACCAGTGCCTTTGTTTAACGTCGTTGGCTCGACGATACCTCACTTAAGAGGGATCTGGGTCCCATGGACGTGTGAGGTTGAACTTCTTCTCGGCTGCTCTTTTACTTTGCCCAAAGAACTCATGGAGTGATGTGCTCGGTTGGGTTCTCCATTGCTTTGGCAGGTTCTTCTTTACATAGCTCCGAGAAGGTGAGGACTTCTTGACCAAAGCTGCTGGTCCAATGAGCCGTGCTCTCGTGTTTCTCCATCCGGGTTTCCATTCCACCGGGCCATGTCTTGGTCGCCTTTTTATGTATGACCGGTTGGCATCCTCGCGAGTTTGGAAGTTCAGAATCTTGCCATCAAACATAGGCGACATCAAGCTTGCTCCCATGTTATCCCTCTTCTTTGTGGCAGGGATGAATGGTTGTCTCAGAACGAGTGAGTTTTCAGGGCCGCTTTGTTGATTCGGAGTGAGTGAGCGCTCCATTGTTGGCTTTCCTTGACCTTGTACCGCCATTGATTACATGATCTTCGATGGATGTGATCTGCATAGAAAATGAAGGGTTAAGTTGGGGCACTTTAGCCACAAGGTCCGGGCCTTTCACGACCAGTTCGGCAATGAGGAACGGGACTGCTTTGGGCAGCTCGTCAGTGAGGACAGGGACTTCCTCAGACAGCTCATCAGTTAGGACCGGTACTTCCTCTGGCAGTTCGGTAATGAGGTCCGTGCATTTCTCGGCTGGCTTGGCAATGAGGTGCTGGACTGGCGTGATTTCCTCGGGCAGATTGGTGATGAGGACCGGGACTGAATCGGGCAGTTTTTCTTCGGTCATCCGAGAGTCCTCATCCTCTGCCGGCTCCGTGGGCTCTATTGTAGGCTCTTCCTCACTGACCTTTGGCTTTGTCTCGAGCATTTCATTGATCCGATATGCAGTCTCTTTTTGAGCCGCCTCCACTATTGCCCATGTATCAATGACTTCTTCCGGGTTTGCTGCGGGCAAGATTGTGACGGAGGTGTCATATGTGATGTCTTCCATGACCTGCACTGGATCGGCTTCTATCGTTGGCGCCTTATCATCAGTTTGGGGCATCGGCCCTCGTTTTGAGCTCTCTGCCATATCATCTATCAAGTTCCACAATTTAGACATGGTTAAATTCATCACCGATCCTCCTGCCACAGCATCAAGTATATTCCGGTCAAGTGGCATCATCCCACCGAGAAACCTCTGAAGAAGATTAAAGTTTGTGAATCCATGGTGCGGGCAGCTCGTCACAATGGAATCGAAGTACGATAAGTACTCGTCCAATGTTTCGTCCCGGGATTGCTTAAGGGTGATGATCTTCTCACGGACTTCAAGTCGAAAGGATGGCGAGGCTCTTTGACAGGGATCGGTGCGATAATTTGACAGGGAAAACTCTTTTAGAAATTTGGCTCGTAGATCCCCATAATAGCCTTCATAATCTGCATATGATGAGTAATACCAAGATAGTGCAGAATCAGTTAAGGAAAACTCAAAACATTTTAACTTAAACCCCTCCAAGGACTCGTCCTGAGGCTTCATGCGGCCGCAGATGGAGTGAAATATTTGTACATGTTCCACAGGGTCTTCTCCGATGGTTCCTCCAAACTGGGGAAGATACCGAATCATCCATGAAAACATAGTGGATTATGCGAAAGGGAAAGAAAAGAACAACCATCCGATTACTAACTCCCCGACAACGGCGCCAATTTGACATGCACTGCCTTGTCGTGAGGCAATGTGCAAAATAAATTTATAAGTCCGCTACTCGTGACTTCACTATTGGGTAGTAAAGCGGTAAGTAGGGGTCGAACCCAAGGGAATTAGTGGATAGTTGTTCTTTCGAGGATGGAAAATTAAATAAGACAGTTGGGGGTTGGTTGTGATTTTAGTATTGAAAAGTAAATGACTGAAAGTAAAGAAAGTAAATACAGGACTGAAAGTAAATACTGAAAAGTAAAGTGCTGGAACAGTCGAGTTCAGTATCGACTAATCAACATACTTTTGGTATGGACTGATATTGAAAGGGTCCGTAATAAGCGACAGAAAGTATATTACTGAAAGTAAATGTGCGGAAATTAAAGTACTGAAAGTAAATGACTGAAAATAAGCAGTTGATAGTGAGACTGAAAGTAAAGTGACAGGTGATGTTTTAATTAAAGGAAAGGATTCGGTTTTAGGGGCCTTGTATCATAAATCTGTTTATCATCGACCTCTAATGATCATACTATGTGTTCAAAGATGTATCAAGGCCACTTCTAGCACTCGACTTGCCACACCGTCTAGTCCTTTTCAAGACATAGAACACTTGTTCTATTTAGGCTAATTCCTCCTTTCGAAGTATCTTAGCCTTATGTGCATCCACCTGATCAATCATTTCCGATCAACCAAGTGGTGTTTAAGAAAGGTTGAACTCCTCGAATAAGCCTTGCTCTTTCGAGCCTCCACTTACCCGAGTATGTTCACGAACCTCATGGAAAAGCTTTGCTCTTTCGAGCCTCCACTCATCCATGAATGTTCTAACCTAATATGTGGCACATAGAACAAGTTTGAACACTATAGAAGCACTAAGAAAAGGGTTGATAGACCATAATTGTATGAACCATAAACACAGTTAAACCCACCAAATTAGACTCTTTGTCTATTTAACTTTTGCTTGTTAGTTCCGATATTTATCTACAGGGTATTCTGAAGTCTAAAGAAAATACAGGCTAAGGAGGAGTTTTAAAGCTGAAAATGGATTACAAGACACTCGAGGCCACAATCAGATTCCGACTGTACAACTTTCATGGAACCGACTTGGAATCATTCAAATATGCTAGAACACTCGGCGTTTGGACAAGAACGCAATGCAAAGGCACCAAGCCCGGTAAAAGCCAAACTAGGGCAATTTCGACCGTTTTGGGATTTCGACAATGTTCCAAGCAGAATTTGGCTTAGGTTCCTTCTTGAGATCATCTTAGAATGACATTTTCATTCAGAATAAACTCTCCAAAATCCAAGAAGCTCCGGCTAAAGCTCCGGTCAGATTCCGGTCAAACCGATGGCTTTTGAGAAACAAATATCTTCCGATGGCTTTTGGAGTGGTGACTCACCCCGATGGCTTTTGCTCTCCTCTTGCCATGTGTTGTGATCTCCTCCACATCTCCTCCCATCTTGTGCCATGTGTTGTGATCTCCTGGCCTCCCTTAGCCTATAAATAGACATCTTCTCTTCACTTGTATATCATCCTCATTCAATCCCTACATCCATAGTTCTTGTAGTGAGAGAAGCTCTCTAGATTGAGAGCACAATCCTTGTAATACTTTCGCTTTGAATCAAAACTCCTGTTTGTTCTTGAGTATTTGAACTAGTTCCTGAGTTTACTCCTTTCGGTTCTTGAGTATTCTCCTTTTACTTTTCCTGTCTTTCAAAACCTTTACTTTTCAAGTACTTAGCTATGATGTCCTGTTCCATGGATATTCGTAGCTAAACCCTTCATTCGGTTGAAGGGGTGTACTAGTATCATACAATATTTTAGACCCTTCTCTTAAATGCCTCCATGTGTTCAAAACTTGTTCTATGTGCCACATATTAGGTTAGAACTTCCAAGGTTGAGTGGATGCTATAACGGGCAAAACTCTTCCGTGGGGTTCGTGAACATACTCGGATAAGTGGATGCTTTAACGGGCAAAGCTTATCTGAGGAGTTCGACCTCTTTCAAAAACCATTTGGTTGATCGTAACTGAAGATCAAATGGATGCACATAAGGCTAAGATACTTCGAAAGGAGGAATTAGTCTAAGTAGAACAAGTGTTCTAAATGATGTTGCAAGTCATGTGCTAGAAATAGCCTTGATTCATCTTTGAACACATAGTATGATCATTAGAGGTCAATGATAAACAGACTATGATACAAGGCCCCTGATACCGAATCCTTCCTTCAATTGCAATATCACCTGTTACTTTACTTTCAGTACCATATCAACTGCTTACTTTCAGCACTTTAATTTCTGCAAGTCTTGTCCTTCAAGCACTTTAATTTCCGCAAGTCTTGTCCTTCAAGCACTTTAATTTCCGCAAGTCTTGTCCTTCAAGCACTTTACTTTTCAGTATTTACTTTCAGTCTCGTATTTACTTTCTTTACTTTCAGTCATTTACTTTCCAGTACTAAAATCACAACCAACCCACGCTACTCTCTGTACTAAAACCACAACCAACCCCAAACTGTCCAACTTTAAGAACAACTTTTCACCTGACTCCCTTGGGTTCGACCCCTACTTACCCTTTACTACCCACTAGTAGAGTACGAGTAGCGGAGATATAAATTTATTTTGCACAGAGACATTGCACCTTAACGACAGTGCAGTGCGCTCCGTCAAAATTGGCGCCGTTGTCGGGGAGTCGTGAAATCGGAATAGTTGTTCTATTTGTTTTTCTTTTTTGTTTTGCAGTTTGCCATGTCGTCGTACTACGAAAGCGAACCTTGGAATAATGGGGGCAGCAACCTTATGTTTGAGATGCTTAACCGTCTCCCCAAATTCGGAGGTGCCATTGGAGAAGATCCCGTGAGGCATACACATACGTTCCACTCCATATGCAGCCACATGTGGCCTAAAAATGAATCGCTAGAGGGGTTTAAACTTAAATGCTTTAAATTTTCTTTAACTAACTCCGCAATAGAATGGTATTACTCATATGCAGCTTATGAAAGTGATTATGGGGATCTACAAACCAAATTCCTAGAGGAGTTTTGCCCGCCATCTCTCCGACTTGGAGCCCGCAAGGAGATCATCAACATTGAGCAATCCCGGGACGAAACATTGGACGAGTACTTGTCGTACTTTGACCCCATTGTGACGAGCTGCCCGCACCATGGATTCACAAAATTCGATCTTCTTCAAAGGTTTCTCGGTGGAATGATGCCACAAGAATGGAATAGGCTTAATGATGCTGCGACAGGAGGCTCGGTGGATAACTTAAGCGTGGATGATCTGTGGAACTTAATAGAAGATAAGGCAGGAAGCGCAAAACAAGATCAGGCCATGCGACTCGAAGAACTGGCCAACATGGTGCACCAAATCAGGGCCGAAACCGAATTATGGGCGGCAGAAAATGAGCTGGCAGCTAGCACCCAGCAATTGGCCGCAGACATACAGCAATTGAATGCCTCGATGCACCAAAACCAAGCCGAGACATGCACGGACCTCATTACCGAACTGCCCGAGGAAATCATGCCAGTCCCGGACCTCATTGCCGAACCAGCCGAGTCTTACACGGTCCTCACTCCCGAACCATCAGAAGAATTAGAGCCAGAAACCGATACAGTGTGGGACGAGGAAGAGCCTACATGGGAGCTCACTACCGAGCTGGCAGAAGAGGAAGTCCCTGTCCTCACTGACGAGCTGCCCAAAGCAGTCCCGCACCTCATTGGCGAGCTGGCCGAGACAGACCAGGATGCGCCCAAGCTGGTCGAAGCGCCCGAACTGCCCGAGACAGACCCGGTCCTCACGGACGGGCTGGTTGAGACAGGCCCGGTCCTTGTAATTGAAGTCCCACAACTTGACCCTCTATGTTTTATGAAGATCATAGCCACCAAAGATCATGTAGTCAATGATGATGCGGTGCAAGGGGAGTTGGAGGAGAAACATGAGCCAGAAGAGCCGAAGATGGAACACCCACTCGTCATGAGCCAAGAAAAGCCGCCGGAAAACTCACTCGTTCCAAGACTATCCATCACCGCTGCCACAAAGAAGAGGCTTCACATGGGAACATGCTTGATGTCGCCCATGGTTGATGGCACAATGCTGAACTTCCAAACTTGCAAAGGTGCTAACCATCCGAACATAAAAAAGCGACAAAGACATGGGCCAAAGGAATGGAAGCCGGGAAGGAGGAACAAGAGAGCTCGACTTGATGGACCAGCAGCTATGGTCAAAAATCCGTCACCTTCTCAGAAACAATGGAAAGAAAAACCACCAAAACCATGGAGTTCCAACACAAGCACATCATCTCACAAGAAATCAGGAAAAGGCAAGGCAAGAATCAAGGTTGGCACAACACAGAGATACGACCTGAGCCACCCATGGGATCCCACCTTATGATCCAGGAATGAGGTACTGTCGAGCTAACGACGTTAAACAAATGCACTGGTCGGGAGGTAACCCGACACCTATCTTACTTTCAGTCATTTAATTCCTGTCATTTAGCTTTTTCATTCTCACCTTACCTGTATATATTTGCTTGCATGACTTTTGAACTAAGCCTTGCTGTGAAGCACGCCTTCGTTCAAAAGTGTGGGGTGAGAACCACCTTTGTACATAGTTAATTAACATGTTTTTCTTTTTCCTTTTCCTTAATATTATCTTTTTGAAAATATGAACTTGAGAATGTGAAAAAAGATAGATCATAATTCATGCATTTACCTTGTGAAAATTCAACTGTTTAAAAACTTAAAATGTAACTTCTCATTTGTCCCTTTGTGCTGAGATATACAGGGGATGTGGAGTTGACATAAACTGCCCTAGAGAGGCTTGGCAAGCACTCGAAGGATCGAATCTAACTATATGGTTTTCGAAGTCAGTGGAGGCTGCACTTCGGGTTTCAGTGAAGATTGCAGTCATCTCCGCCATGCAGTGTTTATGCAAGAGGCGGGACGGGAATCAAACCGTCCTAACTCTAGTCCGAGTAGCCGAGAAAATAGATGAGCGACCCTCATCTTGACCCGCGCGAAACGGCGAGGATGAGAAAGAGCGGGGAGGTATTTCCATATGCTTGCGGGCGACGATTGGACCTCCCAAAAAGGCTGAGAAAATGGACCAGCAAGTCACAAAGAAGTAAAAGCTCAAAGAAGCTAATCAAAGGCCAAAGGCCAAAATTGTGAAGGTTTTAACCAAACAAAAGTGAAGAAACTCCAACTCAATATCAAAGGCCAAAGGCCAAAGGCCGATTCACTACAGAAGCTGTCCCTCGCCAAAAAGAAATCAAAGTGCTCAACTCAGTGAAACCCGAACCGAATCACGTGCTAGAGAAAGCTACAAGGAAACCATATACTGCGAGTCGATCCCGAGAATGCAGTCCAGGAGCCTGAAAATGGCTATCTCCCGAAACATCCGAATTAATTTGCATCTCGGCGCGAAGGTACAAGTATCAAGTTTCTTCTAAGTATTTACACGGTTTAGTTTGGTAATAAGTAAGTAATGCATGAATTAAGATAAATCTAGTCCCACAGTCTCACTTTCATATTTTACTTAGATTGTGTGCACACCCTTAAAAAGCATTGTTCGGGACGAACAACTAAAAGTGTGGGGTGATCTGATGGACCATAATTGTATGAATCATAAACACAGTTAAACCCACCAAATTAGACTCTTTGTCTATTTAACTTTTGCTTGTTAGTTACGATATTTATCTACAGGGTATTCTGAAGTCTAGAGAAAATACAGGCTAAGGAGGAGTTTTAAAGCTGAAAATGGATTACAAGACACTCGAGGCCACAATCAGATTCCGACTGTACAACTTTCATGGAACCGACTTGGAATCATTCAAATATGCTAGAACAGTCGGCGTTTGGACAAGAACGCAATGCAAAGGCACCAAGCCCGGTAAAAGCCAAACTAGGGCAATTTCGACCGTTTTGGGATTTCGACCATGTTCCAAGCAGAATTTGGCTTCGGTTCCTTCTTGAGATCATCTTAGAATGACATTTTCATTCAGAATACACTCTCCAAAATCCAAGAAGCTCCGGCCAAAGCTCCAGTCAGATTCCGGTCAAACCGATGGCTTTTGAGAAACAAATATCTTCCGATGGCTTTTGGAGTGGTGACTCACCCCGATGGCTTTTGCTCTCCTCTTGCCATGTGTTGTGATCTCCTCCACATCTCCTCCCATCTTGTGCCATGTGTTGTGATCTCCTTGCCTCCCTTAGCCTATAAATAGACATCTTCTCTTCACTTGTATATCATCCTCATTCAATCCCAACATCCATAGTTCTTGTAGTGAGAGAAGCTCTCTAGATTGTGAGCACAATCCTTGTAATACTTTCGCTTTGAATCAAAACTCCTGTTTGTTCTTGAGTATTTGAACTAGTTCCTGAGTTTACTCCTGTCGGTTCTTGAGTATTCTCCTTTTACTTTTCCTGTCTTTCAAAACCTTTACTTTTCAAGTACTTAGCTATGATGTCCTGTTCCATGGATATTCGTAGCTAAACCCTTCATTCGGTTGAAGGGGTGTACTAGTATCATACAATGTTTTAGACCCTTCTCTTAAATGCCTCTATGTGTTCAAAACTTGTTCTATGTGCCACATATTAGGTTAGAACTTCCAAGGTTGAGTGGATGCTTTAACGGGCAAAACTCTTCCGTGGGGTTCGTGAACATACTCGGGTAAGTGGATGCTTTAACGGGCAAAGCTTATCTGAGGAGTTCGACCTCTTTCAAAAACCATTTGGTTGATCGTAACTGAAGATCAAATGGATGCACATAAGGCTAAGATACTTCGAAAGGAGGAATTAGTCTAAGTAGAACAAGTGTTCTAAATGATGTTGCAAGTCATGTGCTAGAAATTGCCTTGATTCATCTTTGAACACATAGTATGATCATTAGAGGTCAATGATAAACAGACTATGATACAAGGCCCATGATACCGAATCCTTCCTTCAATTGCAATATCACATGTTACTTTACTTTCAGTACCATATCAACTGCTTACTTTCAGCACTTTAATTTCTGCAAGTCTTGTCCTTCAAGCACTTTAATTTCCGCAAGTCTTGTCCTTCAAGCACTTTAATTTCCGCAAGTCTTGTCCTTCAAGCACTTTACTTTTCAGTATTTACTTTCAGTCTCGTATTTACTTTCTTTACTTTCAGTCATTTACTTTCCAGTACTAAAATCACAACCAACCCACGCTACTCTCTGTACTAAAACCACAACCAACCCCAAACTGTCCAACTTTAAGAACAACTTTTCACCTGACTCCCTTGGGTTCGACCCCTACTTACCCTTTACTACCCACTAGTAGAGTACGAGTAGCGGAGATATAAATTTATTTTGCACAGAGACATTGCACCTTAACGACAGTGCAGTGCGCTCCGTCGAGGGTCTAAAACATGTTTTGATACAAACACACCCCTTCAACCGAATGAAGGGTTTAGCTACGATTATCCATGGAAGAGGACATCATAGCTAAGTGCTTGAAAAGTAAAGGTTTTCGAAAGACAAAAAGTAAAGTTTTTTAAAGTAAAAGACAAGGAAAAGCTTGAGCACTTCAAGAACCAACAAGAGTACTCAAGAACAAGCTTGGAGCTTTCAATATCAAAGTATAGTGTTTACAAGGATTGTGCCTAAAATCTAGAGAGATTGGAACATGGGATTCAAACTAGGACTATGGGACTAGAACTTGGGACATTGAACAAAGGAGAGGGAATGTGGTATTTATAGGCAAGGGGAGAGGAGGAGAGCAAAACACATGGCAAAGGAGGAGAGGAGGAGAGCAAAACACATGGCAAAGGAGGAGAGGAGGAGAGCAAAAGCCGCCGCCCATGTGTCACTCCCCAAGCCAAGCCGCCGGCCATGAGGTGGAGGAAGTGAGTGGGAGTGGTTGTGATATTTTCCTCCAAAAGCCATCGGTTAGGTAGCTCCAAAAGCCGCCGGTTAGGTATCCTCTTCTCAAAGCCGCTGGCCATTTGCCCTAGTTTTGTCTTGATCGGGCTTGAGCTGATTCCACTCGGGCGCTTCGTCTAAGAAGTGAGATTGTCCGACTTGTTGGGCATTCCAAACAACGTGGTCGAGCCAGATTTTCCAGATTCACCTGTTTGGGCGAGCAACCTGGTTTGGTGCCTAGTGCGCGCGGGGCCTTTGCTTTGGACTTGGGCCAACTGCTAATCGGCTCGGGCGTTCTCCTTGGTTTTCCGACATTGTCCACCTCATTTGCCATTTTGATCATTTTGCTCGAGGCGGATTCGTCAGATCAGATGATTTGTTCGGGCAACTTGAATTTGGACTTGGACAACTCGGCAGGTGCGCTGGAACGCTGGGGCGTGGCCTGGTTCTGCTTCAGCCGGTCGGGTGGATCTGAGGTATTTTCCCAGCCGGTCGGGTGAATCTCCAATGCGATTCTTTTGGGCGTAATTCTCCCCTTTTAGGCATGTTTCTTCTCTAAACCTCAAAATAGCCTGTAGAACAAAAGTGAAACTAACAAGTTAAAGTTGTTCAGACAAAGCGTCTAATTTGGTGGGTTTAACTGTCTTAATGAATCATATAAATATGGTCCATCAGGGGCAGAGATTGTTTCAAAATTGTTTTCCATACACAAGGGGTGACTTTTCTCACTTTGCCCTTGGTATTATTTTTCCTCTTCTTTTTTTTCACACAAGGGGTGACTTTTCTCACTTTGCCCTTGGTATTTTTCTGCTATTTTTCTTTCAAAAACAACTATGCTTGAGGTCAATTTTTCACCTCTTTTAAAAATTCAGAACTTCGTTCTTGATCGAAAGCATTGAAAACCCGATTTTCTAACTCCACACTTAAAGCTTGACATAGTGTATGAATAAAGGCGGCTGCATGCAAATCACAACGAGTATAGAGAAACACGTACTAGTACTAAGGTGACCTAGAAAAAGAGATGCATATTTAAGTTTTTGACATTTTGGAACCGGTTCCTACTAATTTCAAGTCTCAAACATGCTTTAAGAAATACGTAGATCATGTGATAGACAAAGGCTAGCAATGATACTGACTCAAGAGAATACACACACGATTAAAACTATTTCAAGTCCTAGACTTCGAATCCAAACGAGTGACAATCATTCAAGGAGTATCGTAGAAAACGAGGGTTTCAATCGCAATACATAGACAGTTGAGCATATGCAAGAGTGAATGTGTGACATGTGATGTATGTGACTATGTGCTACCCACTCCACACTTAAAAATGAGCTTAGTCCCTAAGCGAAGAAATAGAAGATAAGAAAAGGCACATAGGAACTTCCCTCGTGTGTGATAGCTCGATATCCATGTAGATTAAGCGATGCTCGGGGAGTGAAACACGACTTGTGAGCTGCTGGATATATAGATGAAAACACAGAGCTTCACAAGTGATAGGTTAGCATCGAAAATCGTGGAGGGGCTAGTACACTCCCCACTTAGAACCTTGAAATGTCCACACATAATGCAAATGAAAAATGCAACTAACTAATACTTACAGCGCGGGTTACTCCCCGAAGAGGCCTAGTTTAACGTCTTGGCGAGACTCAGCAAGGGAGATAGTGTCAATCCACCTTCAAATCCCATTGAAATCTACGTCCATCAAGACTGACATGGACGTTAAGAAGAGCATGCAGTCCCTTCAAAAATTCAAGTCCCTTAAGAATCAAGGGACTGCTGAAGCTCCCTAATAACAGTTTCAAGACGTAAGGCAAGAACTGTCGAAATTTGTCTGGAGGCTGTGCATCAAGATATATATTTTCAGAGCTAGCTCCCACAAGCACACTTCCTGTATACTCTTTAGCTAGGAACTCACGTTCCCATACTTCGAAATTTCCCTTCACTATCACATTCATATGTATGCGAGGATCCTCTGTAATCGAGCTGAGGTACACATCAACAAAGTCTTCGTACCCATAATTCTTTGATAGCTCATCAGAGCCCAAAGAAACTAGTGTAACGATGTTCTCCTCTGTCTGCTCATCTAAATGACCTTTTGAAGCAGTCATAGTGGAGGGAGATGGATCTTCATATTCTGAGACGTCTTTAGTGCAAGAGTCATCGTCCTCCAACTCAGTGTAAGCCTTGGCAACCGTTCTCAATGCCTCAAAACCATCCTCACAAACAGGCTGTTCTGGTGCAGAGAGCATTCTCTCATCCTGATCATCTTCCACATGGATTGGGAATAAAACTGAAGATGAATGTGCTTCATAGACTTGAACTTCTGGACGATTTGCCATTGTCATCTCAATGTCCTCATCTCTGCATTCATTGGTGGCTGCAATAGCTTGTTGCTCTAATTGGTCCTTCAGTATCTTGTTCCGAATGGCCAGTTCCTTGTTCTGGATGCTGATCTGCTCGAGTGTCTGCTCCAATCCTTTCAGTCGCCTATCCTGCTCTGCCATGAAACTAGCCATCATGGACTCCATGCTAGATGAGCTGCCAGACTCCTGTTGCTTGGGCTGCTGCGGCTGATAGTTGTACTGCTGATCATAAAACTGATGTTGCTGCTGCGACTGGTCCTCGTAACTCTCATAGTAGTGGTCATTTTGATAATAATGTTGATCATAGAACTGATTTTGATTTCCTTCCCAATTTGCATCATATGAATATGTCTGACAATAAGGCTCTTCCCTTGGGTAGGCGTCTTGATGACCAAAAGAGAACATCCTCGCAACATTCAAAATAAAAGTGATTAGTGAAGGTCAGAAGTATATAGAGTATGTACAAGGAAGTTATAAAAAAAAGGAATAGTCTAAACTACACACGTTAAATCTAATATCACACTAAACGCTGCTCCCCGGCAACGGCGCCATTTTGACAAGCGTATTTTTAACCCTTTATAGTTGTCAAATTATGAGTTTTAGGGGTCAAATTGCAGTCAAACAAAATTTATAATCCTTGGTAAGCCAAGGGTCGATCCAAGGAACAGGTGTGTGATTACTAGCAAACGATGTGACCTGTTTAGCTACTCCGATTAAAAGAGGTTTGTTTTGTTGTGAAAATCGCAGAAATTAAATAACAGAAAATAAAAGGTTTGTACTTAAATCAGAGAAAGAATCACAGGACCATACTTCACCCGTGCAAACCCCACTAATCATGCAATCATTATCATGTAAATCATCATGCTATCGAATATCGAAATAAACCAAAATAACACTAGATAAGCCGCCCATCCACGGATCATTATCTAGATTAATCTCAATCATTGAACGCCGCCCATCCACGGATTATCAACGATCTCGATTTATTAAACTAAAGGTTTTCATACAATTTCATACAATCCGGTTAATTCCTAGGGCCCATCCTCCTTTCGGTATATAACCTAAATACGTTCTAGCATGCAAACATACCCTTTGATGTAAATACTTGCATAGAACGATAAATTAAGCACGATGAAATTGAATATTCGATTTGCATTAATGAAAAACATTCATATGATCACATGAAGAGTTGGGTACAATGCACGGGATCCGTAGGATCCCAGAATTAAGAGACTACTCACTACTCGTGGTGAATTAACCAAGAGTATTGTTGATAAAAAGATTAAGGACGAGGAAACCGTAATGACGCGGGTGCTCGTTGAATCCTTCAATCTCTCGCTCGGTCTTCTCTCCCAAGTTAGGGTTGTCTTCTCTCAAAATAAGCACACTTAGAATACTCTGGTCGTTGCCCTTTTATAGCCCAAATATTGATAAGTTCCCAAAAAGGATCAGAACTTGCCATAAACGGATTAGGAAATCAGCCTGAGATTTTGCTTCTGATCGTACCCGTGACACCCGTAACGCCCATGACCAAAGGGGGACGTCACGGGGCAAACGCCCGTGACCTAAAGTCGTCACGGGGTCTTCAATTTTCACAACTTTCTTAGTTGGCCCGTAGCGCCCGTGACCAAAGTCGTCGCGGGCAGTCACGGGACCTGACGTCCATTGTCTTTTCCGAGGTCTAAACCGTCGACTCTGCTCTTGGTGTCAACTACAAAGTTGTAGGCCTTTGAGTTACCTTTCCAACAAGCTATAGTTCGACTCATTTGGATACCGTATGAGCTCTGGGAATGCAAAATACGTTGCAAAGGTCTGTCTGCCCTGTTCAGTCCTGTTTTTGCCCAAATCTTCACCAATTGCTTTGCTTTGCTTCGGATCAATCCAAAAGTATTAGGTATATGATAAATGACCTGAAACACTAGAAAAGAGGTTAAATAATGACAATTTGCCTGGAGAACGAGTGATATCCTTCATCGTATGGAGCAATTAACTAGTCGAAATCTCGACTGATCATGCACATACCTTGGTGGTGTGCGTTTTTCTATGACCTCAATCTTGACTTTGTCCACTTTTATTCCTTTGTGAGAGACAAGGTGTCCTAAGACGATTCCCTCTTGGACCATGAAATGGCACTTTTCCTAGTTCAAAACTAAGTCACTCTCAATGCATTTCTCTATGGCTAAGTTCTCCAAGCAAGAGTCAAACGATGAACCGTAGATTGAGAAGTCGTCCATGAATACTTCCATTGTGTTCTCAATGAAGTAAGAGAAGATGGCCAACATGCATCTCTGGAAGGTCACTGGGGCATAGCACAGCCCAAATGGCGTTCTTTTATACGCATACGTTCTGTAGGGGCATGTGGATGTTGTCTTCTTCTAGTCTAAAGGGTCTATTAGGATCTGAAAGAATCCACTATACTCGTCTAAATAATAATAGTATTCATGGTTTGCGAGCCTCTCTAACATCTTATTAATGAAGGGCAAGGACAAATGGTCCTTCCGGGTGGCCTTGTTCAGCTGACGGTAGTCAACACACATCCGCTAACCAATAACGATGTGTGTGGGGATTAGTTCATTTTTATCATTTCTGACTACCGTGAGGCCCCCTTTCTTTGGAACTACATAGATGGGACTGACTCACTCAAAGTCAGGCGCAACGTAAATGATTCCAGCTACCCTTAGCTTGGTTATTTTCTTGAAAACAACCTCGCCTAGCTTGGAGTTCAAACTTCTCAACCTCGCCTAGCATCACTCACAATCACAGGAAAAGTAGAGTCCGGACCTAGGAATTCATACATTAGACTCGCGGGTAGAACCTTGAGTTCTATCGTGCAAGGTTCCTTACAGACAAGCGTATTTTAAACCCTTTATAGTTGTCAAATTATATGTTTTAGGGGTCAAATTGTAGTAAAAAATAATTTATAAACCTCGGTAAGCCAAGGGTCGATCCAAGGAACAATGTGTGTGATTACTAGCTAACAAGTGACCTATTCAGCTATTCCAAACAATAAGAGGTTTTGAATGTGAAACAAATAGCAGAAAATAAATGCAGAAAATAAAAAGGTTTTGGCTTGATTAGAGAAAGAATCACAGGATCAAACTTCACCCGTGCCAACCCACAAATCATGCAATTATATCGCGTAAATTAATCATGCTATCGAATATAGAAATAAACCAAAATAACACTAGACAAGCCGCCCATCCACGAATCACTGTCTAGATTAATCTCAATCATTGAATGCCGTCCATCCATGGATTATCAACGATCTCGATTATTAAGCTTAGGGGTTTTCTGACAATAAAGTCAACTTTCCTATTAATTCCTGTACTACCAGTGTAGCTACCATGACCTAATATCAATTTCATATGATCTGGTTAATCCCTAGGACCCATTCATCTTTTGGTAATTAACCTAAATACGTTCTAGCACGCAAACATCCCATTCAATGTAAAACTTGCAAGAACGATAAAGTTGAGCACAATGAAGTTGAATATTCGAATTGCATAAATAACAAACATTTTAATTTATCACATGAAGAGTTGGGTACCTGGCATCGGATCCGTAGGATCCCAGAATACGGAAGACTACTCACTACTCATGGTAATTTAACCAAAAATAGTGTAGAAATAATAATCAAGGACGAGGAAACCGTGTAGACGATGTAGCTCCTTGAATCCTCAATCTCTAGCGATGTTTTGCTCTGTCTTCTTCTCCAAGTTAGGTCTCAAACTCTCCAAAATCAAGCTCCCTTAAATAGACCCCGAATTTCCTTATTTATATTTGGAAATACCCGACGGGTCCGTGACTACCGTGCAAGTCTAGTATGTCACGATTGTCACGGTATGAGAAAAAACTCACTGAGCAATAAGTGTACCGTGACACCTGTGACAGTCAAGGAACATCACGGCTATCACGGCGTGGCAAAAACTCTCCGACCCTCTGAGTAGCCGTGACACCGTCTAATATATGTCACGGTCGTCACGGGAGGCCCTGAATCCTTCTGTGAAAAATAGGTGTCGTGACACCCGTGACACATACAGGATGTCACGGCCATCACGACCTGTTGCTGGTGCAGATTCTTTTTCCGGCCTTTTTCCGTTGATCTTTCCGTTCGTTTAGCACTTCGAGTCCAAGGAGCGATGATATGCCTTTTTGTCCTGAAACACTCAAGAAAGACATCAAATAAGGATAATTTTCCGGGAGAACAGGTGTTATCCTTCATCGTATGGAGAGAATAACTAGTCAAAATATTGACTTATCACTTACCTTGGTCTTCTTCCTCGCTTTCCTCATCTTCTAGCTCCCCCTCCTCGAGCTCAGCTTCTTCCATCATCAGCAAGTCAATCAATGAATCCCCTGAACTTTCGTCACTCAAAACATCTTATTCAAACTGGGTTAGTCCATCATATGGTAATCAACGCGCCAATCAATCATGTTACAATCTATTGAATTGCTAGGACTGTTGCATACTTTTTCCATGTAAAATACAATTGTTTATCCTCATATCTCAAACTCTATGGAATCATTCTTGCAACTCATCAATGCACTAGTAGTTTTTAAGAATGGTCTGCCTAAAATGATAGGTATCTCCTATTCCTTATCCATCTCCAAAACTAAGAAATCAGTGGGAATGTAAAATTTTCAGACCTTGACCGGAACATCCTCCAGAATACCCTTGGGGATTCTAGAGGAGCGGTCCACTAAGCGGAGATAGATGGAATGGATTTTAAAGTTCCTATTTCGGCTCAACAAATTATGCATTGATAAGTCGAGATTTTGACTTATTAATAGTCATTTTTTTCTATAACTTTGGTTCGTTTCCGATAATATTTTGATGTCATTTTACCTCTTCCCCTACATTTCAGGTAGAAAACAAGTCCTACTCAAAGTCAAGGCCTAGATACAAAAACACGGGGAAAACCGAAGATTAGAGCAAAATGTGGACAAAGAGGACTCCCAGCCGACCGGTTCGGAAATTACCCTAAACCAACCGATTAGCTGGATGAAACGGCAGACTTGAGAGCAACCACCCACATTGAGTTGCTCGGTTGGACTCACCAGCCGACCGGCTGGCAAAAGACTACAAAATGCTCACAATCACTCACTGTGAGTCGGCCGGCTGAGAGTTTAACAAGTTGGTTGGAGAAGAGATATCTGAATGCTTCCCTAAGCACATATTCTACCGCTCGGCTCACCTGGCCAACCAGCCAGCAAGACGTTCACAACAGAAGCTATCTGGATTTTTAGCCACCATCCGACCGACTAGATTTTGAGCATCAGGCCAGCTGACCAGCTGGACCTGCTACATCAGGGTTTTCTACCCGAGCCTATAAATATAAAGAGCAAGGTTTGACCTAGTGTGCGGAGTTCTTGGGGCAAAATTTCTAGAAAAAGAGGCTCAATCAAAGTCATCATCAAGGATTCAACAAAGGAAAAGAAGAGAAGATCAAAGGGAGATTCTAGGATTAACCATCCTACTTCCTCTAAACCTTTTCCATTCAACTTGTTGTTTTCCATTCCTTGCTTATCATATTGGAATTTCCTTTTTAAAAAAATATGAACCCTACTCATACAATGTTGTCTTACATGATGTGTGAGTAGTCTTCTTTTGTTTTGAGGGTCTTACAACCCTCCTTGGCACTCTATGTTCATGCATACACATTTGATTCAATAATCTATGGTGTTAAATTCATTTTCACTAAGTGCTCCATTTAGACATGCTACCAAGTGTTTGATGAAATGCCTAAATAACATGTTGATCTTAAAACATGACCTAAGTATCGATGAACCTTAGGAAAGGTTTGGATGTAGTGAATATGATCATTTCTACGGGATTGAAGTGAACTAGTACTTTATGCCTATATCATTTATTACCTGGGGAGATGTTTCATGGATGATAAAGGCGACAGAGTGAACCAATACCTTGATGAAATGAGGTTCTAATTAAGACAGTTTGGCTAAGAATAAATTCACACGAAAGTTGGTATACCTTAGTCTAAGCTAGGTTCTAAATTATTTGACACCTTGATATGCATAATTCTCGTATACATGATCAGTGGGAAATGCCAAGGAGGGGAGTAACCCCTTGAAACGCCCTTCGTCTATCTTTTATCTCTAATTACTCACCACCTAGGATTTAGATATACTCCTTTATACATTTTTATTAGAATAGGCAAACGGAAACACAATCTTGTATAGTGCATGTGCTTGGCTTTTTCCTTTAGGTTTGACTCGGTACTTTATCGGTATTATAAATGTTTTGACTACATTCGATCCTCTCTTAATTGATACTATTTAGAGGCTAAAGAGAATAGTTTGTTAAATGGCGTTGTTGCCGGGAGCAACAAATTAGCACATTCCTAGCTTAGATTGTGTGGAAGTTCCGTCTATTCTTGTGGATATTTTTGTTTTTCTTATTCTTGTATATCCTTTTTTACTTATATCCCTTGCTAGCTTATGTTTGTCTTGTTTTGCGAGGATGGACCCCTACAACCAACAAGTCTTGCACAATGGAGAATACTACCAAGAGGATGAGCAACTATATTCTTATTGTCAAGAACATGGCTATTGGCGGGCTGTCGTTGTACCCGTCAAAATTAATAATTTGTAATCCGACTAGCAAGTGGTAAGTCGGGTCGTATCCACAGAGATTGATCTGAGAATCTGTTCACTAAGTATTCAACACTTAAATGGAAAACACGAAACACAAGCAACAATGATCACTTATCAAGAGAGCAATCGTCACACGAATTCAGGTATGTATTATCAAAGAGAAGTGCAAGCTAGAACTCTCGACTGTGATGCAAGACTAAATCATTGACAAATCCATTTTGATTCCTAATGTTCTACAACTTAGAGCTCCCCCGCTAAGGTTACACTCCCCGTTCTAATTCTAGTACTTAATCTCGCGCTAGCGATAATCAAGACCCTAACTCGCTAGAGTTGCATTAAGATTTGAACTAGTTGTCCTAGGGTGTTTAATCCTAGTGGTATATTACTCATGTCCTAGTTTGGTATCCCCGCTAGGTTGCTAGTAAACTTGACAATTGGAATCAACAAACAAACGAAAGCTCCCCCGCTAGGGTTCCACTCATGCTAGCACATCAATTCCATAAACACTGCATAGTAATATGACACAAAACACAGATATCAATATAGGTCTCAAGTCAAAACATCACAATGTCGAGTTCTAGCCTACACAAGTGAGTTTAGCTACTCATCGTAATGGAATACATCATCCTGTTTCCGAATAGAATGAAATGAAATTACTAATGACGAACTCTCCACCAATCTGCAGCTCCACTCCAGTACTTGAACCCAGCAACGAATCCTCAGTCGAAATCCTACTCCAAGAACTCTTCCTTCCAAACCGAACTTCGAACGAACCCTAGATGGATCTGAATTTCTCCCCTTTCTCCAGATCCAGTCGCCCCTCTTCTCTGTCCCCTCGAGTTCTGTGTTCGCCCCCTTCGAGATTGCAAATGAGAAGTAATGAATTCGACTGCCAGGTGTCATCCGTGGACGTCTTCTTCATTTAGTTCCCGCGGACGTCTCAACAATTACCATAAATCAGTTGACGTCCGCGCCCGTAATTGTTCAGACGTGCGCCCCCAAAACTGAGTCACCCTTCAAACACTTGGACTTCATTCCTTCGATGCAAAACATCTTCTACAGGCTCTCTTTAGCCGATATTCCTTCCATGGTCTCCGAATGTACCTGAGAACGAAAACTACACACAGGTAGTGAAATAACATACAGGCAAACACTAAAAGACGGGGTTTTAACACGTAAAATAGTCGTACAACTACGACTCATCAAACTACCCCACACTTGAACTTGTTCGTCTCGAACAAGAACAAAGCCATAGAAGGAACTACAACGTACTAGTCATGTCATTCCTTACATCTCAATCCTAAATCCAGTCAATAATCCTATCATGCTTAAGATTCTAACAGTGCGAGCAAACATAGATGTTTCGATACTTGTTATCTCGCGAGTTGAAATTCAAATGACCTTGGATGATTGGGAGATAGTCCCCTATAGGTACCACGGACACTGCATTCTTTTCTGAGTTTTGGTCTTTTGATTGAGTCAGCGGCTTTCTCTGACACGTGATTAATTCACCGCTTTCATACCGTTGAGTTTTGAATTCCTTAACTTGCATGGACTTTGATAAACGACACATCTTGCTTGAATCAATCAGATTCTGATTTTTTTCCTACTTGATGGTTTGCCTTCGGTTTTTGAATTTTTTTCTTGTCCCCATAATCATTTGCGCCCTTGAACCACTCCAATCACAGCCTCCGAATAACAGCATAGGAGTGCGTCCCACTCTTTTCTCATCCTCGTCTTTTCTGCATGAGGCAAGGTAGGGGTTACCCACCCATTTCCAGCTACTTCGACTAGAGATGGACAGTTTGTTTTCTCTGTCCCGCCACCACTGCGAACGCATGAATAAACTTGTATACTTGGTGACGGAGCTACTCTCAGGATTAGGCTAGTGAAGCGTCAACCTCCACCGCTTTTCTCAATCATCAGAACCAAAACTCAGAATTTCCTGCAACTTGCCGTACCTTTCTAGGACATTTTTGTCAACTCCACATCCCTGCATATCACAAGTCACAAGAACAAAGCATCGAAAATTTTGAAATTTCGCATTTTTAGTCAAATGAGCACAATAGTCATACAAAGCTGGAAATAAGATCTCGACATAGAAGGAAAGCATAGCAGTACATCATCAGTTCATTACGAGTTCATCAAGACACATGACACGCGACATAAAAATTGAAAAAACAGACACGACACACAACTGACTCTATAACATCCCACCCCACACTTAGTTTGACCCGTGTCCTCACGGTATAACTCAAGAGATAAGGTGGACAAACAAAAAAGACACACACAAAATAGACTCACATACTCAAATAAAAATTAAACTAAAAGAGGGAACTGGTACTCCCCTAATAGTCTGGTGGAACACCCAGATCTGGAAAACGTGCTCATTTAAATTCACGATGTACCGCGGACGTCTCCTGCATTTACTTCCCGCGGACGTCTGAGTATTTATCATAATTGTCAAGGCGTCCGCACCTTTAATTGTTCAGACGTGCGCCCAACCCACTGATGCTGACTTCTTTTCTCCATTCAATAACTTGAAACCACCAGAAACAAAGATGCACTCGGGGCGCATTATCAGGGTACCAATTCCACTAATTAATCTACTAAAAACATGTGTAAAGTAAAAACACACCGGGTTGCCTCCCGGTAAGCGCCTTTGTTTTACGTCCTTGGCTGGACATTACCTCTACGGGATCACAAGTTAGGATCCCAAGGCTGCTCCAAGTCAAACTTACCACTCAGCGTGCTCCTCTCATCAGCACTTCCACAAGATAGTCCTTTCTCAATGCTCTTTCCGCCATCAGGTGGCTTCGATCTCCAGTTTTTTTCTGTATGTGTCCGCAACTTTTGCGCACCCACCCCACACTTTTGTTTCTTTACTCGCTTCTTATCTGGTGGGCGTGTTTTCCTTCTTACCTTCAGCTGCTTACTGACACCCTGAATCAAACGCAACGATTCAGCAGTTATATTATTAAAACAAGTCTTACCAGCTATCTCAGGTTGTTTCCCCGCACAAGGCTGGTGGTCATCCTCAAAGACACGAAACTCAGCCATCTTGCCACCATATTCGAGCATTATAATACCCTCAGCGACATCAATCTTCACCTTCGTCGCAAACAAGGTAGGTCGTCCTAGAATGAGTGTTGGCGACTCCTTAGTTTGGGTGTCCTCCATCTGCAAGACATAAAAATCTGCAGGCACAACAACTTCTCCAACATTCAAGGTTAGATTCTCAAGCAACCCATAAGGATGAACACATGACTTGTTACCTAACTCAATAGTTAACTGGGCCGGTTTCACCGGTCCAAGGTTCAGTGAACAGTATAGGTCATAAGGCATAACATTAATTGATGCTCCCAGATCTATCAAACAGTGGGGAATAAGCGTGTTACCAATTCCACAGGTCACCGTGAAGGCACCTGGATCTCTAGTTCGATTGGTCAACGCTCCTTGTTGCTCTCGCTCCAATTCTTGCATTTGTGCGTTGGTTCTCGTGTCCTCATACCCCTTCCGTTGAATCTCATTGTTTATAGCTTCGTGATGCTCAATAACCTGCATGGGAAATGACGATGGCGCAAGAGGGTTAGAATTTGGAATTTCGTTACTTGAGTTTAAGGAGCCCGCGTACGTCTCTTGCTTTTCCTCCGCGGACGTCTCCTTATTTTGCATTAATGCTTCAGGCGTCCGCGGATTAAATGTTGAGACGTCCCCCCATGCCACTGAGGTAGAATCCTCCTCCTCTTCCTTTCCTTCAGCCTTCATCTCCTCTTCATCCCTTACCACAATCACACTCACATTTTGCCTTGGATTGGGGATCGTTTGCGACGGAAGCTTCCCTTTGTCGTCTCGCTTTTCGAAAACGTCGCTGGCGATTTGAGACACTTGCTTCTTTAGCTCGTTAACGTCTCCAGCTTGTTGGCCCATCTTCTGAGTTAGTTCCTTGAACATGCCTCTCATTTCCTCTCTCAACTCCTTGATCGGGTCCTCTTCTCCTTGTTTGTTGTGTGGTGGTTTGTACGGCGGCTTTTGTGGGTACGATGATTGCCCCGCATCGTAATTGTTGTTCCTTTGCCAACCACCATCATTCTGCCTCGGTTGCCATTTGTTGTTGTCCAGGTATCCTTCATACCTCCTTGGTGGCAAATCTCCCTTGTTGATGTAGCCCACTACATTCACGTCTTCTGTTCTTTCCTTACGCTCCACTTGTTGATTGCCTTGTGGTTGTTGCGTCACTAATTGAGCCATCATATCCTTCAGTTCCTGCAATTCAGAATGTACATTCACATTAGCAACTGGTGCAGGTTTATATGTCTCTTCTAAATACCTTGTGCTCTCGGCAACTCTCTCAATCAACTCCCATATCTCCTCGGGGTACATGTCAAGGATAGACCCTTGAGCGGAGGCATCCAGCATTCTTCTTTCCATTAGAATCATCCCATCCATGAAGTATTCAAGCAACATCCTTTGTGGGACTCCATGATTCGGACAACTCTCTTCCAATAGCCTAAACCTCTCCAAGTAGTCGAACAACGTTTCTCCACGCCCTTGTCTAAGCGTAGAGAGCTCCTTTCTTGTTTGAGCCACCTTCGAATGGGAGTAATACTTGTCCATGAATTTCCTTTGCATTTGTTCCCAAGAAATAATAGAACCGCTAGGTTGCTAGTAAACTTGACAATTGGAATCAACAAACAAACGAAAGCTCCCCCGCTAGGGTTCCACTCATGCTAGCACATCAATTCCATAAACACTGCATAGTAATATGACACAAAACACAGAAATCAATATAGGTCTCAAGTCAAAACATCACAATGTCGAGTTCTAGCCTACACAAGTGAGTTTAGCTACTCATCGTAATGGAATACATCATCCTGTTTCCGAATAGAATGAAATGAAATTACTGATGACGAACTCTCCACCAATCTGCAGCTCCACTCCAGTACTTGAACCCAGCAACGAATCCTCAGTCGAAATCCTACTCCAAGAACTCTTCCTTCCAAACCGAACTTCGAACGAACCCTAGATGGATCTGAATTTCTCCCCTTTCTCCAGATCCAGTCGCCCCTCTTCTCTGTCCCCTCGAGTTCTGTGTTCGCCCCCTTCGAGATTGCAAATGAGAAGTAATGAATTCGACTGCCAGGTGTCATCCGCGGACGTCTTCTTCGTTTAGTTCCCGCGGACGTCTCAACAATTACCATAAATCAGTTGACGTCCGCGCCCGTAATTGTTCAGACGTGCGCCCCCAAAACTGAGTCACCCTTCAAACACTTGGACTTCATTCCTTCGATGCAAAACATCTTCTACAGGCTCTCTTTAGCCGATATTCCTTCCATGGTCTCCGAATGTACCTGAGAACGAAAACTACACACAGGTAGTGAAATAACATACATGCAAACACTAAAAGACGGGGTTTTAACACATAAAATAGTCGTACAACTACGACTCATCAGCTATCCGACAAGTTATTATACTCCGAATTGAGATAATAGCCAAAACTTTGAAGTTGAAGACTCCTACCAACAATACCCTGAACCACAAAGTAAGCCCTCAAACTTGGATTCTATAATGGCCCTACTCCTTGAGATGAGACAAGAAATGCTTGCACATGAAGAAGGCGTTCTTATTGCTCAAGAAAGATTGAATAGAGACTTTCAAGCTCAAATGATGGATCTCAAGGAAACCAATCAAAATATGCAAGCTCAAATGGCTAGATTGAAAGTCAAAGCCAAGCGTTAGAAACTCAAGTGGCGCAACTAGAAATGGATATTGTGAAATTGGATGAGGAAGAGGAGGTCTCCGAAGAAGAAGCCTTTGATTCTAATGCCTCAAAGCAAGAATGGGATCAAGAAGCGGAGGGGAAGTTAGAACAACTCCTCCCTCCCGCTATAAATGAGCTTAAATATGAGCTCAAATGTCTTGTTGAGGATAAGATAGAGGAAGAGCATATTGAGGCAAGAGGATTTCAAGGGTATAAAGACTTTGTTGAGGTTTACATGGAAGAAACTAAAGAACAACCTCACACGCAAGAAGACACATGTCTAGAAAGGGAGATTGAGGAATGGGCACCAAAAGAAATGATTGAAAAACTAAAAGAGGGTGGGTCAATCAAGCTCGAGACAAGTTTTGGAGCTTTGTGTCTTATTTTGCAAGATTATTGAAAGGAAGCTCTCATGACCCCTTAGTTCTTAAGGGATCTTCATTCTTTAAGGGGTCAAGCTCCCAAAGAAAAGTCCATTGTAGACTTGATTGGAAGAAATTTAAATCGGATTCGAAGGTGGATTGACCCCAAATGTCCAAGGCCCCGTGAGAAGGGATCCTAGCAAAGGACTTCTCACGAGTAACTTTATGGGGCGCTTTCCTACGTCTTGGCAAAACTAGGCCCTTGCGGGAGGTAACTCGGTTTGTTAGTTGTTCATTCTTATTTTTCATGTTTAAGTGTTTGGCATGACTTTGAGTAGCTTAGGCTCTAAGTATGGGGTGTGAAATTTGTGAGTAGTTGCACAAATTTTAAGTGTGGAGTGACTAGAACTCACTCCAATCCCACTTCACATCGCCAAGCCCCTCCACATTTCCCTTGATTTATCTATGAATGATGATGTCGCCCCTTAGTGTTCATGTGCCTTAATTGAGTTACTAGATTGAAACTATTTTGTTATACCATGCTATGACTGTAGTTTTACATTTTCTTGGCACTTAAGACACCTTGTGCACATTATGGAGGATCAGATTTACCTTCCTTGTTTGAACTCTATTAATCTTATGCCATGATGTTATTATGTGACTAGTGATTCTTTCTTGCTCATACTTCAGTTGTGTACTACCTTGTATATCACTTGTTCCTTTTAATCTCTGATCAGTCAATATTTTGACTAGTTATTTGCTCCATACGATGAAGGATAACACTTGTTCTCTCGGCAAATAGTCATCATTTGATTCTTTTCTCCTAGTGTTTCAGGTCAATCGACGCGATGAGCACTTTGGATTCCATCCGAAGCAAATCAACGCGAAATATGTGAAAAAGCACACAAGGGAAGCCAGCCGGCTGGAGAATTTGCTCCAAAACTAGCCGACCTGCTGGAGTGAAGCCAGCAGAAATAGCTCACCCGAGCCTGCACCAGACCTGTTGAATCTGCTCAATTTTGCCCGCCCGAGCTCCGAGGCCTTGGGACATGATTGAGTCGACTTAAGGAAACCAAGTTCGAGCTTGGCAAGGCTCGACCGAGCCTTGATTCCTCCATACCACACTGCCAAATTATGCTCGACCGAGCTCAGAGAGGCTCGCCCGGGTGAAATTGTGCAACCGCGTGAAACCAAAACCCAGCCGACCGGCTGGCCGTAAAAGGCAGAATTGTTATTTATTTCTAAAAATCATTTTTGGGCTTTTTGGCCTTTTGGGAAATAAAAAGAGGGCGAGCGAGATTGAATGGGTGTGCTGAATTGGAGATTTTGAATTGAGAAGAGAACAAAAAGGTTGGAGAAGAAGACGAAGGAGAACATCGCGAGAGATTGAGGATTCAACGGGCTACACCATCTACACGGTTTTCTCGTCCTTAATTTCTTTTTCTACACTATTTTTGGTTAACTTATCATGAATAGTGAGTAGTCTTCTTTATTCTGGGATCCTACGGATCCCGTGCCATGTACTCAACTCTTCGTGTGATCAATTGAACATTTTCATTAATGCAATTCGAATATTCAATTTCATTGTGCTTAATTTTATTGTTCTTGTAAGTTTTACATTGAATGGGATGTTTGCATGCTAGAACGTATTTAGGTTAATTACCAAAAGATGAATGGGTCCTAGGTATTAACCAGATTGTATGAAATTGATATTAGGTCATGATAGCTACAATGGTAGTACATGAATTAATAGGAAAGTTGACTTTTGATAGAAAAACCCTAAGCTTAACTAATCGAAATCGTTGATAATCCGTGGATGGGCGGCGTTCAACGATTGAGATTAATCTAGATAATGATCCGTGGATGGGCGGCTTGTCTAGTGTTATTTTGGTTTATTTCGGGTTATTTCCATATTTGATAGCATGATGAATTTATGTGATATTGTTGCATGATTTGCGGGTTGGCACGGGTGAAGTTTGATCCTGAGATTCTTTCTCTGATCAAATCAAACCTTCTTTTTTTTCTGCATTTAATTTCTGCAATTTTCGTTACAACTAAAAGTTTGGAATGGCTAAATAGGTCACTTGTTAGCTAGTATTCACACACGTTGTTCCTTGGATCGACCCTTGGCTTACCAAGGTTTATAAATTGTTTTTGACTACAATTTGACCCCTAAAACGTATAACTTGACAACTATAAAGGGTTAAAAATACGCTTGTCAAAATGGCGCCGTTGTCGGGGATCGAACCCGGGTCACCCGCGTGACAGGCGGGAATAGTTACCACCAAGTGCCTTAATTGAATTACTAGATTGAAACTATTTTGTTATACCATGCTATGACTCTAGTTTCACATTTTCTTGGCACTTAAGACACCTTGTGCACATTATGGAGGATGTGATTTACCTTCCTTGTTTGAACTCTATTAATCTTATGTCATGATGTTATTATGTGACTAGTGATTCTTTCTTGCTCATACTTGAGTTGTGTACTACCTTGTATATCATTTGTTGCTTTTAACCTCTCATGTGTTCTTGACATAAAGGAAGTTACTTGCATTGTGTATGATTAAGCTTAGCACAATGACGTCTTTTTTATTGGTGGGACACATCTACAAATGAGGGGAGTTCCTATGCGCCTTATTCTCATTCTCTTTGTTGTTTGCGCTAGGGACTAAGCTATATTTTAAGTGTGGAGTGGGTAGTCGTATATTTCACTAATATCATGTCGTGCCTATCATCTTTGAAGGGACAATTGCATTCATGTACTCTATCCCAATCTCATGAGTGTTTTCATTATTTAAGGCTTGTGACTATCAACTCTAAATTTCCTATAAATCACATCCAGCCTACTCTTCATCTCTACTTGATCTTGAATCTAGAACCGAGTTAGTCCTTTGAATGTGCATTCTTGTGAATCAATATCTTTGCTATCCTTTGTCTATCTAATTTTCTAAGTATTTTCATTGAAATACATTGGATTAAGTTTTAGCAAGCACTTTTAAAATTTTCACAAAAAACTTAGACCTTTTGTATGCTTCTTGGTGACTTGAGTTTTTTTTAATTTAGTGCCTTACTTGTGATTGTTTCCCGCGCATTCCATACATTCTTTGAATATATTGTCAAGTTTTAAGTGTGGAGTCAAAAAGAGGGTGAACAATAGGCCCCAACAAAAAAATGCTTCATTTTCATGGTCAAAAGAGGGAAAAGCCCCGACTAAAAACTTTCTCAAAGCGCTAGAGAAGTTTTGCTTCAAAAATATACAAATGTCGGGGGTTAGGAAGAAAAGTTCCCCCTTGAAAGCATTTGCAGGCCAAAGGCCATTTGAAAAGAAAATAACAAGCACTTAAAACTTGACTTTACGTTCTTCCATCATTCTACTTTTGCGCGGGTGCATCATTCGCATTGTGTGCTAGTTAGATTAACTCTTGGACGATCCTTGTGCTTGCATGTGAACTCTCATTTGGTCCATGACCGTTTTCTAAGAACTCATAGTGTCGAACTCCTCTTGCCTTATGGATTAAGGCTTAAACGCCTAAGACTTGGGAATGAGTTCTATGTCGCAAACCCATGGACTAGCCCTAGCTAGCATAGGTGAGCGATTGACACCTTTTCGTGTAAACTACCAACTTTGGTTCTGTTGTGTTTCCTTGAAAATGAGTAGACTTTTGGATTAGACGATTGGTAGCCTTTGCATTGATGATCTTGAATGCACAACCTCATGGGTACTTAAATGGTTCAAAAGTTCTTTTATGATAATTTGAAGGTAGTCCTAGTTTGGGGTGAAGGATTTGTGTTGAGAAATCCTCGCCTTGGTTGAGCACTCTTGAATTCATTCTCACGAGATAGGTTCATTTGGGATTTGTGAGTATTCCCTTTTCCGGAAACTCTCACGAGACTATAACTCGTCTACTAGGGTAGCCTAAGGGTTTAAAGGCTTAATGCATGCGCTAAATGAATTCGTAACACTTACGAAAATGAGCTAGTTAGGATGTACATGCTTTCATTTTTCTTTGAATAACATGTTTAGGAATAATGATCGAGACCTTGTGAAAGCTAGTGAGGCAAATAGACGAAAACCATAGCTCCACTGACATTTCGACATTTGCATGACCTTGACATATTTGCATACTTTGTTCGGGACGAACAAAGCTCAAGTGTGGAGTGTTGATAAGTCGAGAGTTCGACTTATTAATAGTCATTTTTCGCTATAGCTTTGGTTCGTTTCCGACGATATTTTGATGTCATTTGACCTTTTACCCTACATTTCAAGTAGAAAACAAGCCCTACTCAAAGTCGAGGCCTAGATACGAAAACTCGGGGAAAAACCGAAGATTAGAGAAAAATGTGGACACAGAAGATTCCCAGCCGACCGGTTCGAAAATTACCCTGAACCAGCCGGTCGACTGGATGAAAAGGCTGACTTGAGAGCAACCGCTCACATTGAGTCGGTCGGTTGGACTCACCAGCCTGCCGGCTAACAAAAGACTTAAGAATGCTCACAACCGCTCAATGTGAGTCAGTCGGCGGGAGAAGAGATATCAGAATGCTTGCCCAAGCACATATTCAACCGGTCAACTCACCTGGCCAACCGATCGGCGAGACTTTCACAACAGAAGCAGTCTAGATTTTTAACCACCAGCCGACCGACTGATTTCAAGCATCAGGCCAGCCGATCGGTCGGACCTGCAACATCAGGGATTTCTACCCGAGTCTATAAATAGAAAGAGGAAGGTTTGACCTAGTGTGTGGAGTTGTTGGAGCAAAATTTCCAAAAAAAAGAGGCTCCATCAAGGTCATCATCAAAGATTCAACCAAGGAAAAGAAGAGAAGATCAAAGGGGATTCTAGGATTAACCATCATACTTCCTCTACACCTTCTACTTCCTCTACACCATCCTACTTGCGGTTCACTCAGAACGTCTTCTGCTTGGAGTCCAAATCGACAATTGGTGTTGAATTCGCGACTCAAGGTGTGCTTCGCTGTTCATCCTTTTTTTTCGTAGGCCACTTACCAATTAGTGTTTTGGTTGAAATTGGTAAGCCTTTGGTAGTGTATGTGCTTAAGTGTGTGCTGTGGTGGTGAATCGGTTTAGTGCTTGAATTGGTAGGCAATTTCGTTCTTAGGGCATCTGCACCGCGCAGGGATTTGAGGACGTTCTTACCTGAATTGAGGACGTTCGAGGAGCGTCCATTGTGCTGCGGAACATGCGGTGGGAGGAAGTTCTGCGAACGTTCTGCAAACATCCTTCTCGGCGTGCTCTCCTGTGAAGTCGGAGAGGACGTTCGCGATGTCGAAGTTTTAGGGTTTGGTTGGATGAAACGACACAAAATAATGTGTTGCGTATTGGGCCATGGATTTTTTTGACCCAACTTGAAAAAAATGGCCCAAATTTATATTTTGAAATTCTGTTTTGTTTTAACCTAATTCAATTTTTAATTAAAAACAAAACCTAACGGCTACAAAAAAAACAGACATATTAAAATAAGACAGCCAACGGCTACAAAAAAAATAAAAAAAACTGAAAATTTTATCTATAAATACACATCTTATTTCTCATCCAAATCACTTCAATTTATTTCAAAAATGTCTACCAATTGGTCTACTTCAGAAGATGTACAACTGTGCATATCTTATTGTCGACAATCCGTTGATCCAATTTCCGGCAGCTGACAAAAGGTGGATAAATTGTGGGAGAAGATTCACATCGACTTTCAACAAAATTGGGTTAGAGGTGATCATGAAGTTAGGACAATTGAGAGGTCTCAAGCCGCACTTGCTTCTCGTTTTGCCAAGTTGAAACCGACCTTGGTTTTTTGGGGTTCTTATATCTCATATGCAAGAAGAAATCCGGAATCCGGATGTAATTTACAAGATGAGGTAATTATTTGATTATGTCATTGTAGGTTATTATCTAATTTATTGATTAAATTATATTCATTGACGAGGTTATAATTATTGTTTCAAATATTAATTTGTAGTTAAGGAAGGCTCAAACAATATACGTCGCAAAAAAGAAAAAAACATTCACTCATTTCGAATGTTGGGAAGTAGTGAAGGAGCATCAAATATTTGCTACCATCGAAACTAATACCCCGCCGACTTACATATATGAAGCGGATCCGGTAGTTGAAGTACTGCATACAAGTGAAGGTCAATCAAATCCTAACGCTGAAGGACAAGAATTTTCAACACCCGAAAGCAACCCTGTAAGTTCTTCAAGCCCGATTAGGCCGTATGGAGTGAAGGCTGCCAAGGAAGCTAGAAAAAAGGTAAGAATGTCTCTAACAAATCACATGATGAGGCTTTGATGAGTCTTGCAGAAAGTCAAAAACAGTATCTCAATTGGAACCAACAGAAAATGGATGAAGATGCTCAAAGGCAACAACAACTTCTCGATTTGAAACAAAAACAAATGGAGAGTGACCGTGAAAGGGAACTGCGAGATTTTAACCTCAGACAAATGGAGGAAAATACAAGGATCATGCAAATGAATACAGACATAATGACCCCGAAGTCGAAGAGGTACTTTTCAAAGAGGAAGGCTGTGATCCTTCGCCAGTATGAAGAAGAGGAAGATAATAATGACTTAAATGCTTCTGAAGATTTTTCTAATTGTTATCGTCCACAGAACCTCGACGATTAGATTACGTGATTTCACTTTCTTCTATGTAATTTCAAGTCCTTCTATGTCATTTCAATTTCACTATGTTTTGTAGTTTTAATTAATGTTAACAATTCCTTTTAATTGGTGGATAAAAAGTTGTAATAGAATGCGATTGATTAATTTAAAACAACATACAAATTCAGAATAATAGAAAATTTAGAACAACACACAAATCGAAAACAACACACAACTCCAAAATAACACGTAAATCTAGACGTAAGCATTCTGACAGCATAGTTTCTCATTGTTCACCGGTTTCCAAAAATCAATTGTGCTTCACGAGATCATTTTGCAGCTCTGTGTGGAGATATGCAGACTGGAGGGTTGTCAGGCGATCACTAAATACTTGTGATTGTTCAACTCTTTGAACTGGATCATGTAAAATTCGATTACCATTCTGATCCGTCGGTCCATCATATATTGTGAATGCACCATTTGGATTATTCAGATCGTCCTCTTCATTTTCCACAAATTCCTCTTCTACAAATTCTTCCTCAACGATCATATTATGTAGTATGATGCAAGCCAACATAATAGTTTTTAAAAAACTTAAGTTATGGCCCATACCTGCATGTCGGACTATTGCCCAACGAGATTGTAAAATCCCAAAGCACCTCTCAACATCTTTGCAGTACGACTCATGTTTCTTCGCAAATAATTTCTCAGCTTCACTTTGTGGATTTGGAATTGTTTTAACAAAAGAGGAGTACCTCGGGTAGATTCCATCAGCCAAATAATAAGTGTTGTTATATGTGCTCCCGTTAACTTTGTACGTCACTTGAGGGGAGATTCCTTCAAGATTAGAATCAAATATGTCTGATTGGTATAAGACATTAAGATCGTTCTGCGCTCCTGGTACACCGATGAAGCTGTGCCAGATCCATGTATCGTATGAAGCTACAGCCTCTAAGATGATGGTTGGACGACCTTTACGACCTGAGTATGACCCTTGCCAAGCTGTAGGACAATTTTTCCACTCCCAGTGCATACAGTCAATGCTCCCAATCATACCAGGGAATCCTCGATGCTCTGCCCTTGCTAAAAGACGACTCAAGTCAGCTGGAGTTGGGGACCGTAGGTAACGATCTTTGTAATGATGAACTATTTGAGTGCACCACTTATTCAGACACTTTAAAGTAGTTGATTCGCCCATTCTTGTGATCTCGGCACACTGATCAGCGCATGAACCGTATGCCAACATTCGTATAGCACCAGTCATCTTTTGCTCTGGAAGGAGGCCAAGCACTCCGATGGCATCACATCGTTGATGCCAATAGACGTCATGGTTGCAAAGCTTGGTCTTAAGACGGTTGAACAAAATGCTGCTCATTCGATACCTCCGGCGAAAGTCTCCCTCGGGAAAAATTGGACGCTCAATGAAGTAGTCTTCCAAAAGATTCTGCCCTCTTGGTCCCCTCTGGCTTTGTCGATTTGGTTGACGACGAACCGGCTCATCGTCCAATTCACTTGCTGTTGCTACAACGGCGGCATTCATCATCATTACCGAGTTAGCCCTCGCATTCATTTCTCTCCTTCTTTGTTGATACCAATTGAAACCTTCATCGAAATTGAAAGGATCCATCCGAAATCGTAACAAAGATCAGAAAAAAGCTTGAAGTTGTTGAGAAGAGTGAAGAAGTTGTGAGTTACAATTGTGTCTAAAACCTTGTTTTTATAGTGATTTTGACCTTATCTCTATTTACACGTGTATTGTCATTATTGGAGGAAAATCTTATCGAAAATCTAACTCAATTATTTACCAATCATTCATATAATATTAAATCGAAAAAATATCATTTAACATTATTACACGTGTCTCGTAATTATTGGATGAAAACTTATCGAAAATCTAACACAATTATTTATCAGTCATTCATATAATATCAAATCGAAAAAAATATCATTTAAAATAATTTTTTATTATGAATAGTAATAGGATGTTCTCTTATAGAATGTCATGGGTGCACAGAATGCTGAAAATGCTATTACTGTTTACTGAATAGTAACAGAAAGTTCTCTTTGACGATGTCCTCAAAGAGATAGGAAGTCCTCAGGGGTGCGGATGCCCTTATAGCTTTAGTTTTGGTGCGGAGAGTTGTATGTCTGCTTGCTTTCTCTTGTATTGTATATGAAACTATCATCTTAATAGGAGATTTTTGGTGAAGTAAGTAGCAGGATTGTGCTCAATTTGGAGTTGGAAGTTGATAGAGTTGTGGCATCCTCAAAGAGATAGGAAGTCCTCAGGGGTGCGGATGTCCTTATAACTTTAGTTTTGGTGCGGAGAGTTGTATGTCTGCTTGCTTTCTCTTGTATTGTATATGAAACTATCATCTTAATAGGAGATTTTTGGTGAAGTACGTAGCAGGATTGTGCTCAATTTGGAGTTGGAAGTTGATAGAGTTGTGGAAATGAGGGTCCTTATAGCGCTTTTATAGAATGGTACTAGGAAATTTAATTTAAATTTTTTTTACTTTATCACCCTTGCGTGGGACAATTTCTAGTATTGGAACTGTGGTGAAGCTGCATGTGGGCGTTTTCTTTGAATTAGTAAAGTCTAGTTTCATGCTAGTTAGAATATAGGATAACTGAATTTTATGTGTATTTTTCTGAATTGTGGCAACTGAAATGAGGTCATAATCATGCATCTGTTGAGATAGTTGAACTTAATGTGTATTGTTCTGATTTTTGAAGACTGAACGAGGTCATGATGACGCATTTGTTTTGGGGGGTGTCATCTCAGAAATTTGATCCGGTTCATGTTGGGTAAAATAAAATGTGGCCTTAAATTGAGAGTGGACTGAGCACTACCTTACCTAATATGGGTTGATAGATTCTCTCTATATAAACATGGGAGACTATGTTGCAGTTTGGTTGTTGAATCTTTGAATTAGCTGACCAGTTAGTATGTTTTACTTCATATCTGATTCGTTTCTTAAACTTCCTTGGTTGGATATTGGCAGTGTTATTAAAACTGGACCGGACCGGCCGGTTCGTCCGGTTGGACCGGGAACCGATCACCGGGCCGATTTGGTTTTGTTATCAGACCGGTTTACAAGTGGCCCGGTCAGAACCCGATTGACACGGTCAAGACCAGGTTGACCCGGTCGGTTGAACCGGTTGGCCCGGCTGATTGACTCGATTTTTCATTAAAACGTGATTTGATCGGTTCGATTTGGTCTGAAAAAATATTTATTTATTTACAAGACTCGAACCTAGTCTTCCTCTATAATTACCCCTCTCCTTCCACCAAGCTAAACATGATTCTTGTTTTATTATTTGTTTCAATAATGTATATTCATTTATCAAATCTATAAAATTTATTACTTATTATCAATTTAACTAGAAATTTAATTAGTTTTAGAAATCCCTTATTGTGGTGACTTGCAAATTCAGACTAAAATTGTTATTGTTGTTCTATTATTGTTGTATTATTGATTTGTACTTTATCAAATTCTAAATTTGACAATTTGTTATGGTATCTTGTTGTAATCAGATCATAAACTCTGGAGGAACACCATTAGTCTTCACTGTGTTACACATCTGGATAAAACGCTTGAGATGTTGGTGAGGGTCCAGGGTCCTCATTCATCCTTCCCGAAAACTGATTATTTTGCACCATCTGAATGAGTCATGTTTTGAGTTCCCAGGTGTTGTTGGCTATACCAGGTGGTGCAATGGCAGATTGGAATCCTGAGACACGTGGAGCAGTGTAATCTCCAAGAGTCATGCGCACTAGTTGCTGCACGGGACGCTGCTGGTCATCCTGGACCAGCTCAGGTAGCAATGCTTGGTTGTTTTGATTCATATCAAATGCTGCAAAATTGCGATTCTGTGCTCGGAGTAGCCGAGCTTCGTTTTGGACCTGGCGAAGAGTTCTTCGTTGGTCCGGTGAGTCCCGGTCGGATGCCTGAGCCTTCTTCTTTTGTCTGGGTGTTTTCTTTGGCATGAACTAGGTAGTACCTGCGAGAGCCAAGAATCACCGTGAGTGAAGCAAAAGAAACAGGAAGAGTCAAGCAACGAACATGGGGAATAGTCTAAACTACACACGTTAAAACTAATATCACACTAAGCATTGCTCCCCGGCAACGACGCCATTTTGACAAGCGTATTTTTAACCCTTTATAGTCGTCAAGTTATGAGTTTTAGGGGTCGAATTGCAGTCAAACAAAATTTATAAACCTTGGTAAGCCAAGGGTCGATCCAAGGAACAACGTGTGCGAGTACTAGCTAACAGGTGACCTATTCATCTATTCTAAACAATTTAAGGTTTTGATTTGAAACAAGTAGCAGAAATTAAATGTAGAAAAATAAAAGGTTTGGACTTGATCAGAGAAAGAATCCCAGGATCAAACTTTACCCGTGCCAACCCCACTAATCATGCAATCATTATCAGGTAAAATCATCATGCTATCGAATATGTAAATAAACCGAAATAACACTAGACAAGCCGCCCATCCACGGATCATTATCTAGATTAATCTCAATCGTTGAACGCCGCCTATCCACGTATTATCAACGATTTCGATTAGTTAAGCTTAGGGTTTTTCAGACAAAAGTCAAGTTTCCTATTAATTCATGTACTACCATTGTAGCTACCATGACCTAATATCAATTTCTTGCAATCCGGTTAATACCTAGGACCCGTCAATCTTTTAGTAATTAACTTAAATACGTTCTAGCATGCAAACATCTCATTCAATGTAAAACTTGCAAGAAAGATAAAATTAAGCACGATGAAATTGAATATTCGAATTGCATTAATGAAAAACATTCAATTGATCACATGAAGAGTTGGGTACATAGCATCACATGACGTTCATAGAAGATCAAATAGAGAACCAGAGTCAAAATCACAGCAGAAGAAGGAGCTGCAATACCGAGAGTGGCGCGCCCAAGGCACACTTCAAGTGTGCTCGGCACGCCTGCTAAAATGTTCATTGGGCGCGACGCGTAATCTCCTCCTTGGGCGCGACAGGTCCAATGTTAGCATCTTAATTGCTGACGTCAGCAAGTCCGAAATTGGAAATATTGGTCCAAAAATAGAATTTGAAACCCAGCTATCTTATAAATTAGGGTTTGGAGGCATTCAACAATCATTCCTACTTTGAAGAATCAACATGACGGCTCTGGAGAAGAACGCGAAGCTTTCAACGAAAAGACGACTTTTCTACTACTTCCATTCTCAAAAATACTCTTGTTTTCTGTTATGGCTATGTGTAGCTAAACACCTTTTTCAGTTTAGGGTTTCATTTATTGTGACAACGTTTTGAGACTTTATTCTTAATGCAATTTCTTGTTTTTTAGTTCATACATTCCAAGGATTGAGTTGTGAGGCTAAGCGGATACTTTGTCGTAAAGTTTAGACTAACAATCACTCCTTACCGTTAATACGTGTTTGATACTTTACCTTAAAAATAAGTAATAACACATATCTTTGATAATACCTTTGCCGGATTATTGTGGTCAGGAGAACTAGAAGTTTAACACCTTTGCCGGGTTAAATTGTGGTGTATCACCTTTGCCGGGATACTTTAGGTTATAACCTTTTCTAGAATAACCACACTTAGAAACTTGAAGTTTGATTATTAGCAGTCTATGATAAACGTGTTACAAATAGAAACCCTAAGCTGAATCTCTTTTCTGATTGAAATCTTTACTTGCATGTTTTTCTCTTTTACACTCGTAATTGCTAAAAACTCCATATTTTTTTATTTGTCTACAGATTCAATTTCTACAAACTAGCAATTTCAGAGATATCTATTTAATAGAGATTTCCAATTCAACGTTTCTTAGGTAACAAATGAAGAGAAAAGGAATAAACTCTTCGTATTTCTAATCCATTTTGGTTTCAAGTGGTTAAGTTCCAAAAAAATCATAAATAAAAAGTCAACTACTTTTAAAATTCAGATTTAAAATTGAAATTATTTGATCCATATACTCCAGCAATTGAAGAAACGATCAACAATTATGCTATTGTTAGAAGTGCTAGTGCGGTCCAACCGTAGGTTGGTGCAACCGAGTTGCTGATTCATATGCCACTGTTGCTGACTTGTTCATGAGTGCCAACACCACCACTGCTACTGTTATCCATTTTTAACAGAAGTGCAAGGCTAGTTTGATTTTCTTTGTTTACTGCAATGTTGTTTGATATGAGCTATATCATGGAAGTCTATGTAGATTTACTTGGAAAAAAATAAAAAGAGTGACATGAAAAATTTGTGCATTGACAGGGGCTAACCACGCAAGGTAAGGCGCCTTACCAAACATCAGGCGTCCTTGAAGGGTGGAAGTGAGAATAAGAAAGAGATGTACTTTCCACTAAGTATGCAATCAAGGCTTAGCTTAGATAATTAATGAGTCTCCAGTGAATTTCTTTTTCTCCAGAAACGCTAATGTCTACCAATGGCTATAGTCTCATGTTTTTTTTAAAAAATAGTCTCATGTTTTGGTTATTTGGTTTCAGATTTCGTTTATTGGAAACGTATTCAATTAAAAAAAAGGAAAATATGATCAGTGATGAAACACCAGGAATAACTGTTAATGGGCGGTATAATAAATGCTGAGCGAATATATTAAATGGCAAGAGAATAGCATCAGGTTGTTGAGACATTAAATACTGAGAATTAAATACTCGCTGACTCAGCTTTCATATAGTCAACATGTCAGCTGTCACGTAGACAGGGTTAGTGACCCACATGGGGTCAACAGATCATTGTCCCTCCATGTTTCCTCTTCCACTCACTTGCCTCTAACTCCTACCGCCATGTCATAACTGCAATAATTGACTCAACTAAACTAATTGATTCTAACTTCTCTACTTGGAACCACATGGGGTCAACAGATGTCTTTCTAAGACTTGGAACATGTACAGACCCAACATCATTTTGGAAAGAAGTGTTTTCAGCATTATGGTCAGGTTCTATTTTGATCAGTCACAGAAAATAAAGACAACAAATAAAGCATACATCAGGAACACATGTAAATAAAAAATAAACAAACCATGAAGCAGCAACACAACAAGTAAATAAAACAGTAAGACAGTAATGTTAGAGAAGGCTGCCGCTGAACCAAGCTAAGTAGAGAAAAAGATTGGTGTATACTTGCAGTTTTAGAACTTCATGAGATTGCAAATAATAAGATTCATTAATCTACAATCAAAATCAAAATCAAACAAAAATAAATAGAACAATAGTCAATATGTAACAAAATATAGAATTGCTTGAATTTCAGAGTACTTAAAACAAACGAAAATCCTCAATAATTATCACTATTTTCGGATTGGAATTACATATAGAGATTTAGGTTTTGGTGAAATGTAATATTACTCTTTTAATTAAACCCTATATTACTCCTTCTCCCATAATATATTATTTTAATAAAAGGCAAGGATACCAACAATAAACAACTAGGGACTAGATAGCTAAACCGAAACAAAACAACAACCAGACAAACACAAAAACTCGACCTGCGACTTGACAAGAGCTAACCGAAGCTAAAAAAACACAAACAACCCGTAATATTGACTCTAGTTGAATTTATTTGATTTATTATTTTCTTATTTATTGCATTTTGATTTCGTAAGTATATCATCCGGATTCTGAATTTCTAGGGTTCGAAATTGGTTGATATCAATCGGCGAGTATGGCTAATAGGCAGGAGGAGGAGTACGACTACTTATTCAAGATTGTTTTAATTGGAGATTCGGGTATCGGAAAGTCTGAAATTTGATCCTGTTCATGTTGGGTAAATAAAATGTGGCCTTAAATTGGGAGTGAACTGAGCACTACCTCATCTGGGTGGATAGATTCTCTCTATAAAAACATGGGTGACTATGATGCAGTTTGGTTGTTGAATCTTTGAATTTAGCTGACCTGTTAGTATGTTTTACTTCATATCTTATTCGTTTCTTAAACTTCCTTGGTTGGATATTGGGGTTAATTCTCCAATTGGTTTTTTATATATTTATCTCCTCTTTTACTTTCGGGCGCCGCAATTCCACTAACATTTTGTTAAACATATATATTCAATACAAATGGTACAGGAATAGAGCTTTAATGCTGGCATTGTAACACAAGCCCATATGAGAACTAGGGAATTCTTGTCTAGTTATGTGAGATCGCATTACCTCAATTTATTCTCTTTCGCACCATAGGTTGAAGGAAGGACCATCAAAGCGCAAATATGGGATACTGCTGGACAGGAGAGGTACAGAACCATAACCAGTGCCTATTATAGGGGTGCCCGTGGACCCTTTCTAATATATGACACTATAAAGCCCAAGACATTTGAAAATGTGAGCGGGTGGTTGAAGTAATTGAGGGACCATGCAGACACCAACATCGTAATCATGCTTATTGGAAACAAAACGGATCTAAAGAAATTACGCGCAGTTGCATGCTCAAAGTTATACTAAAAAAGAAGGCATCTCCCTCATTGAAACATCTACCCTTGAATTATTTAATGTGGAGAAGGCATTTCAAACAATCCTAAGTGAAATATACAGGATTATGAACAAAAGGTCACTGGCAGCTGGTGAAAATGTTATCACTGTGGCAAAATTGGGCATATAAAGAACAACTGTTTCAGTTTGCAAAAAAAAACAAGGGTAATGAGAATTCTGAAAATAACATGGCTAGAAGACTGTTGAACCTGAAGTTCTTACTGTAGCTGCTGTTAATTATGATCAACAATAGATTTTAGATTCTGACTATTCTTATCATATGACTCCTTATAAAATGCTATTATCTGATTATGGCATTGTTGATAATGAAAAAGTGTTTATGACTTGTAAGAATGTGTGTGATGTTGTTGGAATTGGAACTATCCGCCCGCACTGTCTGATTGTGAATTTGTTACTTTCACTTAAGGGTGTAAACGAGTTGAGTAATAGGTTACTCATATTCGTCTCGTATTAAATTTGATGAGTTCGAGTTCGAGCCGAGTATTTTCGAGCATTAAAAATATGTGTTCGAGCTCAGATCGTTAATTTTCACAAAATCGAGCCGAGTTCGAGCTTTATATGAATATTTTAATTAATCTAATATAATTATATATAGTTAATAAGCTTTAATCGAGCTTTTCACGAGTATTTAACAAGTTTCAATCGAGATTTCACTAAAAAATATTTAAAAGTATATAAAATTACTTTAATCGAGCTCATTAACAAGCTTCAAATAATATAAGTAAGTTTTTATCGAGTATATAAACGAGTATATCAACGAGCACATAAACGAGCTGTTCATGAATATCAACGAGTCATGGTAGGTTAGTCTTCTAAGATTACAAATTCCAATTTGTTATATTCGGCTCCTTTGTTTATCTCACACTTACCTATTGTTATTGATGTTGCATTATTAGTTGTGAAGCTATACTCATACTGACTACATTTCAGTTCATTCGTTGCGCTGAATACCCCGAGCATCTCTTAATCACCATGAATACCCAGTTTTCGACGCACGAGCGAAGTTTCGATGTGATTTTCTTAAAATTATTTTTCTTCGCTTAGGGACTAAGTTCATTTTTAAGTGTGTAATGGGTAAATAACGCATACTCACATACATATCACATGACATGCTTCATCTTAGGTAGGCTCATATTAGATAGTTTCACGTCACATGCTAGAGTAAGATCATCATGCACGCATTTGCTCAACTGTCTAAGTTTTGAGACTGAAATCCTTATTTTCCTAAGAAACTCCTCAATTGATTGTCATTCTATTAGAGTGTGTATTTTCTCATGTCAATATTATTACTAACTTTTGCCTAACATATGTTCTAGATATTTCTTTAAAGCTTGTTTAAAACTTGATATCTATAAGCATTCTCATCCTGCTTTTTAAATTCCCACTCCATGAAAAACAAAAATCAACGGATAATTCTGCGTTTGATTTATTTTTTTAAAATTTTGTTTTATAGACATAAAACGTTTCTCTGGCCCATCATCTCCCTTGCCGGCCCATGATCAGCCCTGTCCCAGAGAGCATTTTTGTTGCCGACCAAGATCAAGCAGCTAGAGTACGACGCGTTTCGATTGGAATGTAGCTGCCCAGCACCGAAACGGCGTCGTTTCATGTCTTTTAATATTTGTAATATCCTTTGTCACGTGACCTCTCCCTGCACTTATCTTTTTTACTGTACGATTCTTATCTCAGCGCAAATCTAAACCGCAAATGAAAATCCCAATTGGCGTCGGAGAGCTCCGCCTTGTTGTTAATTTGTGTATTTTGGTGCTTCCGTTTTGATTCATTCGATATTCACGTGAAGCGAGGACGGACGGAGGTTTTAGGAATTTTTTTTTGAAAAATTTGAGTTGTCGGGATTTACAATCCGTGCGTGTATGGGTTTTTGAATCGACGATGTTAAGGGATTTTTAGGAGTTTGGTGTGTGAGAAGCTGGGTTGAGATGTATTTGTCACCGAGTTCTGGATATTTGGTTTGGGGTTTGATTGATTTGACTCGGATAATGTAGGGAGGCGATTTGATTTCGTAGAATATTGCCAGCGACGGCGTTGATTTTGGATTTGCAGGCAAATGTTGTGTCGTTTCTCATGTAAACGGTCCTCCTCCGACGGTTGCAGTGTGAGTGTGGCGCTGGCAGCATTTAGCTGCGCAGCAACGGATCTGATTCCGTTTCCATTAGGGCTTTAGTTTTTTGAAAAGATTTATTGCCAGTTCGAGTGAGCGAGCTACTGCAGATGGCAAAGAAACTGATGTTTAGTGATACAGGAGGGATTAGTGAAGTCTTGGATGTAGTTTTGTGTGAAGTGTTGGGACCAATTTTATATCCAGAGGTTGTGAAAACTCTTGGCTAAAAGCTCGCAGCTGGATTTTTGCTTCATGGGCCAATGGGGTGCGGGAAAACTATGTTGGCAAGTGCAGTTGCTAACGATGGTGGTTTGACTATGTACAAAATTTTGTACTTGAGTATATCGGAAGAAAATATTAGAAAGATTTTTTTTGAAGTCAGAATAAAATCACGTTTGCTTGTTTTCATAGATATGCTTGATGCCGAGAAGGGATAAGAGGATTTTGAGACTATTGATCAATTGCATCGAAGAAACTTTAGCATCTTCTGACCCGGTGGTTGTGATTCGAGCCACCGTAACGCAGATGAAATAAATCCTGAACTACGAAAGACCGGGAGATTGGAGACAACTATTCATCTTGGCGTGACAGATTGGAGCCAACCATAAATTCTTTCAGTGGTTGCTAGCAATACTCACACGCTAAATCTTGAAGGTCAAGATGTGACATATTGGAGCCAACCATAAATTCTTTCAGTGGTTACTAGCAATACTCACACGCTTAATCTTGACGAGTTCGAGCCTAGCTTTTTCATCTGCCACGCCAAGATGAATAGTTGTCTCCAATTTCCCAGGCTTTCAAAGTTCAGGATTTATTTCATATGCGTTACGGCCCGTAACTTACGGGTGGCTCCAATAACAACCACCGGGTCAAAAGATGCTATAGTCTCTTCGATGCAATTGATCAATAGTCTCAAAATCAAGCATATCTATGAAAATAATTGAAGATGATTTCATTCTGGCTTCAGAAAAAATCTTTCTAATATTTTCTTCCGAGATACTTGAGTCCAAAATTTTATACATAGGCAGACCACCCTCGTTAGCAATTGCACTTGCCAACATATGTTTACCATTTTTTTTCTTGAATCTGCATTTGTTTTTTTTATTATTATTTCAAGGACCTGGTAATCTTTCTATGCATGTAAGAATGAACAAGAATTAGAAATTCGGATTGTGTCTTGCCCTGTATTTTCAATATGGTTTACTGAGCGAAGCTACTGTTAAGGATTTTGATTTTCATTTAGGAAAAAAAATGATGATGATCTTCTGTGATGTAATTTATACATTTCAAATGATTTCCAAAGGCTATCTGAATAGTGACCCATCTTGTTCAACTTCGAGTGATTATCTGCCTTTTTTTTTCTTCTGGAAATTGTTTTTCTTGAGATTGTTATAAGCTGAGTGTAGTGAGGTCATTTCTAAAGCTAATACATAGGGTATGTATGAGCCACTGACTGTTCTGTCAAAAAATCTTTCCAGCATTATGGTCTGGATTTAGACAGTATTTCTACTCCATGGTCCACCTGGCTGTGGGAAGACATTACTTGCCAAGGCTGTTGCTAATGAGGCTGGAGCCAATTTCATACACGTCAATGTGAGTTTTTAGTTTCATCTTTTGCATTGTAAAAACTGTAACTATCTATTGCATCAATGTGGAAATATCTCAACACCCTTTTAAAAGTTTGACCCTTTATTAGGGCTCTGAAGAAATTCTGAATAAAGATGTTGGAGAGTGAAAGGTTCGAGAAATTTTAAACCGTGCAAGGACATGCGCTCCATGCATTATTTTCTTTGACAGGGTACTTTTCCCTTGTCATTTTGGGTAATATGTTACATTTTGTGAAGTCAGATTCTCTACATAGTTTTGCCTTATTGTCTCTTTTTCCCCCTATTTTTACAGACGTTTGCTCCTTGAAAGTTCAGAAAACATTTTAAAGATTAGAACGAGCAATTGACATGAAAACATCTAACGTTTGCAAATATGAAAAATGAGCAGCTGATTCAAAGAACTAACTAATCGTTCTCAACCAATTAACATAACTCAGAATATTGTGCCAAGATGTTTTCTGTTTCGCTCTTTGCATTTGTTTAAATTAAAATAAGTGATACCAAATAAAGGCCTATTATGCGTTCAGCGACTTGTTTCTTACTATCAATAAATGAGTTCATTTTTGGTCCTTTACTTAGAGCGTGTATGTTAACCACATTACCAGATTTAGATTCACTTTTGTTGTGTGTGGTTATCATGTCTGTCTTAAACTGTTTTGTAGGTGGATGGTTTGACAAGCATGCATGGGAAAGATGATGGACATGTTGTTAAACGAGTCGCACAACAAGTATATGCATTATCTTGTTGACATGTTATCAACAGACCAACACTAAGAACTGCTATGCTATGCTGGAGGTTGGTCTTTATCTTCACTGTATTTGATGATGTAGTTGATAAAGGAGTTGGAGGGTATTGAAAAACGAAGTGGAGTACGGTATGTTATTGGGTCGACAAACAGGTGAAGCACATTCTCGATTTATTTTATAATTCTAGTAACAGCTGAAAGCATAAGCCCTACAATTCTATGATTCATTCAACAGATACGAAGCAATGGACCTAGCATTCCCAGGGCCCGGTAGATTTGGAAAGGAGCTTGTTGTGGACTATCCAGATTCTGATCAGCGCGCACAAATTCTAAAGGCTATCCTTAAGGAGAAACCTATAGATTCAGATGTTGATTTGGATGCATTAAGCGTTGCTTGTGATAAATTCTCCGGAAGAGATCTTTCAGATTTGGTTGTTGTCCACTTTGTGCATACACTAAATTGTTGACATCCATGTTTAAAAGTCGTGGTTCTTATCTGAACTTTTTGTCCACAGGTGCATGAAGCTTCAAGAGCAGCCTCAGAAGAAAGTGGAAATGAAGAAGATGTTTGTGTGTCAAAAAAATATTTTGATAAGGCATTAGGGGTGATCTCGAAAGCTCGCAAATCGGCAAAAGAATCTCGCAAATGAAAAACGGTGGGAAATTTCTGCCTTTTCCATGGTGTACATGGTAAACGGTGGCTTTGAAGCAAGAATGAGTGGTTGTTGAGCATCAGAACAATCGATGCCATGGTTGGTCTGGTTGTTGCATTTTCTTGAACACATGATAACAATGTTTAGCAGGTCTGACAATTTGAACATATATTGGGACCTCTTTTAAGTATTTGCTATTCTGGAGCGATTTGACATAATCTGTGAGGATTGGATCTGTTGTGAAATTCTATAAAAGACCATTTCAAAATCAGCCTCACATCTCTACTAAAGATTTCAGCAAGATCTTTGCACAACTTTTGTGAGAATCATGATGGATCACAACGAACAAGAGTCACATAAACTCACCATTAAAGTTGCCATCAACAATACGGCTAGTGTCATTATAATTGTCCGTGCAACGCTGGGCATAAAATTGAGTATATTCTTAGTGAAAACAGTCTTCTTAGCACCAGGCGGACCAGCTAGCCCCGCAAAGGATAATCCTTCATTCTTTTGAGCATTACAAATGGTTTTTAATTGGTGCAATCTGGGTGTCAAAATTATCCATTATCCATCTATTAACTATCCGCGAAAATCAGTTGATTATCCAGCCATTTAGTTAATGGATTGAACTAATCCAAATCCATTAAGAATCCATTAGTAAACGGATTATATGGTTTGATCCATTCATGATCCATTAATCCTCAAAATATCCTTAACTCGTCTACGACTATACGCATCTCATCGGCTCCAAGCGACATAGACTCATCTACTCGGCTCCGAGCGGCGTCCTTTGATACAAGCCAAATAAAGGCTAACACAGGAAAAATAGGACTTAACAAAGACTAGAAAACAGTTTATCCTAGGGTAGCAGTCTAGCCTTGTCCAAAGCCAATTCAAATCCTTTGCTAGTCTTGCCACCAAATCAGCCAAGACATTTGCCTCCTTCGAACTTTAAAAAAATTTCAGTTAGTATGTCGAGCCAAAAGAGAATCACAAGCTTTATACCAATAATCTTTGTTAACTGTAGAAATTGCTAACTCATATGGATTACCTCCCCATATTGACTCAAAAGCCTAGGCTTAAGAGTCATGGTTTCGTAATCATATATAAGCTAGCAATTCTTCTCCTCATTTAGCAATGTGGGACAATTTCTTCAAGTGCACCATTCCCAACAATCTCCCCCTCAATTGGAGAAATTGTGCATGCTCCTCAATCAAACACCGCTACAGTACTTGTAACCAAACGTAGGTGCGTATGCGAAAGCCCTCTCCACTAGGGGTGCTCCAAGCTCCCTTTCATTAGGCTCCAACCCACCGTAGGCTTGCCTTTGCGACTCCCCCATATAGGCTTAAACCAGGGTCCAATAAAGTGCATTTGCAACTCCCCTTTACAGGCTAAATCAGGGTTCAACCCACCAAACGATTGAGGTATCTTCAACTCGAGCAACCACAATGGTATCTTGCACGTGTCCCACATCCATCGCACTTGGTCCCATATCCATGGCGCATTGCTTCGGATATAACCTTGCTCTGATACCATGTAGAAATTGCTAACTCATATGGATTACCTCTGCATAGCATATGCATCAAGCCTTTAAACCCCTAGGCTGCCCTAGTAGGACGAGTATAGTCTCGTGACGGTTTTTCAGGAGTGGGACTACCTACAAATCACCTGTACAACAAACTACCGTGTATGCATGAAATGATGCTCAATGATTCACAGTAAAGTCATGTCATACCTCGAATTCATCGTGTTTCCTCGACTTCAAGTCAAACATCTTCATCAAAATTGTCAGACAATCATAGATTAAACGAGCTATGCATTCAAACGGTCAGTACACACGGCTAGCAAGTGACTCATCACATGTTCTAAATAGTTCTATAACAACGCAATAAGATCATGAATAATTACACAAAAACATGCTCGCCATTCACCTATGCTATCTAGGGATAGTCCACGGGCTCTTGGCGCAAAGCTCATTCTCAAGTGCCAAGGACTAGGCAATGACCCGTAAGAGAAGAGGAGCCTGTCTTAAGAATTTCCTAAAAAATAGTACGAAAATCATATCAAAATTTCAGTGCAAGCACGAGGATCGTCCCTTAGTTTCTAGTATGAATTCTCAAAACAAGTCATGACTGCATGCAATGAAAAAGTGGAACTACACTACATCAAGCAAAAGGGGGCAGAAATTTCATTCATTTTTTTTTCATACACAAGGGGTGACTTTTCTCACTTTGCCCTTGGTATTTTTCATGCACAAGGGGTGATTCTTCTCACTTTGCCCTTGGTATTTTTCATGCACAAGGGGTGACTTTTCTCACTTTGCCCTTGGTATTTTTTTGTTTATTTCTTCAAAAAGAACTATGCTTGATGACAAATTTTCACCCTCTTTTGAAATTCAGAACTTGTTCTTGATTGGGGGCCTATTGTTCGCTCCTCTTGTGACTATATTTTTTTCTTTCTAACTCCACACTTAAAATTTGACATAGTGTATGAATAAAGGTGGGTGCATGCAAATCACAACAAGTGTAGAGAAACACATACTAGTACTAAGGTCACCTAGAAAAAAAAAGATGCAATCTATGACATTTTGTACCGGTGCCTACTAATATCAAGTCTCAAACATGTTTCAAGAAATACGTAAAACACGTGATAGGCAAAGGCTAGCAATGATACTGACACGGGAGAATACGCATACGAATAAAACTATTTCAAGTCCTAGACTTCGAATCCAAAAGAATGACAATCGATCAAGGAGTATCGTAGAAAAATGAGGATTTCAATCGCAATACATACACAGTTAAGCATATGCAAGAGTGAATGTGATATGCGATGTGTGTGACTATGCGCTACCCACTCCACACTTAAAATTGAGCTTAGTCCCTAAGGGAAGAAATAAAAGAAAGGAAAAGGCGCATAGGAACTTCCCTCGTGTGTGATGGCGTGATATCCATGGAGATTAAGCGATGCACGGGGAGTGAAATGCGACTCATGAGATGGTAGATATATAGATAGAAACATAGAGCTACACAAGTGATAGGTTAGCATCGATAATCGCCAAGAAACAAGGCAAGTGATAGGGTTCTGATTTTAATTTTGGGGAAGAAGAAACTGATTTGGTCGTGACAACTGTGACATCCAAGAATGTCACGTGTGTCACGGCACCCCCAAGAAACTACTAAGATATAAGCCTGCCATGACAGATCCATTGTGTCACGGGTGTCACGGCCCCTTCGGAAACTCACTGCCCTTTTGTCCTGCCGTGACAGATCCACAGTGTCACGAGTGTCTCGGCACCAATACTCCCCAATAGTCATTTGTTGTTTCAGAACCCTTTCTGCTGGTCTGAGCGTGACACACTCCACACTTAGATTCCTGCCATGAGCACACACACAAAGCACAAATGCAAAATGCAAATGAAGACTAACTAAATACTTACAGCGCGGGTTACTCCACGAAGAGGCCTAGTTTAATGTCTTGGCGAGACATCAGCAAAGCGCCCCATATAAATCACTTGTGAGAAGTTCTTTGCTAGGATCCCTTCTCACGGGGCCTTCAACAGAGAGAGGGGGTGTCAATCCACCTTCAAATCCCATTGAAATTTACGTCCATCAAGCCTGACATGGACGTTAAGTAGAGCATACAGTCCCTTCAAAAATTCGATACCCTTAAGAATCAAGGGACTGTAGAAACTCCCTAATAAGAGTTTCAAGACGTAAGGCAAGAACTGTCGAAACTTGTCTGGAGGCGGTGTATCAAGATAAATATCTTCAGAGCTAGCTCCAGCAAGAACACTTCTTCTATACTCTTTAGATAAGATCTCAGGTGCATATACTTCAGAATTTCCCTTCACTATTGTATGTATGCGTATGCGAGGGCCCTCTTTGATTGAACTCATGTACACATTAACAAAGTCTTCGTACCTATGATCCTTTGCTGGCTCTTTAGCATCCAGAGAAATTGGTGGAATGATGTTCTCTTCTGTATGTTCAGCTAAATTACCTTTTGAAGCAGTCGTAGTGGAGGGAGATGTATCTTCATATTCTAAGACGTCATCAGTACAAAACACATCATCCTCCAACTCAGTGTAAGCCTTAGCAACCATTCTAAATGTCTCAAAACCATCCTCACAAACAGGTTGTTCTGGTTTAAAGAGCATTCTCGTATCCTGATCATCCTCCACGTGGATTGGAAATAAAACTGAAGATGTATGTGCTTAATAGACTTGAACCTCTTGATGATTGGCCATTACCATCTCGATGTCCTCGTCTCTGCATGCATTGGTGGCCGCAATGGCTTGTTGCTCTAAGTGATCCTTCAGTATTTTCTGTCTGACTACGAGTTGCTCTATTGACCTCTCAACCCCTTGAAGTCGGCTATCTTGCTCTGCCATGAAACTAGTCAGCAGAGACTCTATACGTGATGATTCTCCAGTGTTCTGAGGTTGTTGCTGCTGTGACTGGTTCTGGTAGCTCTCGTAATAGCAGTCATCTTGATAATACGATTGATTATAAAACTGATGTTGCTGCTGCGACTGGTCCTGATAACTCTCATAGTAGTGGTCATTTTGATAACAGGGTTTTGGTAATTCCACCGTCTTCCGAAGGTCACTTAATGTCGCATCAATTTCCCTAGAAGATCTTTCTTGCTCCGCTAAGAAGCTAGCCCACATAGACTCTATACGCGATGATCCACCAGTGTCCTGAGACTGTTGCTGATGCGAGTGATTCTGGTAGCTCTCATAATAAGAATCATCTTGATAATAATGTTGATCATAAGACTGATTTTGATTTCCTTCCCAATTTGTATCATATGAATATGTCTGACAATAAGGCTCTTCCGTTGGTTAGGCGTCCTGATGACCAAAACAGAACATCCTCGCAACATTCAAAATAAAAGTGATTAGTGGAGTGAAGAAGTCTATAGAGTATGCACAAGGAAGTATAAAAGATGGAATAGTCCTAAACAATACTTGCTAAACCTAATAACGCACCAAACGATGTTCCCCGGCAATGGCGCCATTTTGCAAGCGTATTTTCAACTCTTTATAGTCGTCAAGTTCTGAGTTTTAGGGGTCGAATTGCAGTCAAACAAAATTTATAAACCTTGGTAGGCCAAGGGTCGATCCAAGGAACAACGTGTGCGAGTACTAGCTAACAGGTGACCTATTCAGCTATTCCAAACGATTAAAGGTTTTGATTTGAAACAAGTAGCAGAAATTAAATGCAGAAAAATAAAAGGTTTGGACTTGATCAGAGAAAGAATCCCAGAATCAAACTTCACCCGTGCCAACCCCACTAATCATGCAATCATGTCACGTAAATTCACCATGCTATCGAATATGGAAATAGACCGAAATAACACTAGACAAGCCGCCCATCCACGGATCATTGTCAAGATTAATCTCAATCGTTGAACGCCGCCCATCCACGGATTATCAACGATTTTGATTAGTTAAGCTTAGGGGTTTTCAGACAAGAGTCAACTTTCCTATTAATTCATGGACTCCCATTGTAGCAACCATGACCTAATTTCAATTTCATGCAATCCAGTTAATATCTAGGACCCATCCATCTTTTGGTAATTAACCTAAATATGTTCTAGCATGCAAACATCCCAATCAATGTCAAACTTGCAAGAACGATAAAATTAAGCACAGTGAAATTGAATATCCGAATCGCATTAATGAAGAACGTTCAATTGATCACATGAAGAGTTGGGTACATAGCACGAGGAAACCGTGTGGACAATGTAGCTTGTTGAATCCTCAATCTCTCGCGATGATCTACTCTGTCTTCTTCTCCAAGTTAGGTATTTTCTCTTCAAAATCAAGCTTATCTTTAAACTCTCGATCGTCTCTCTTTTATAGCCAAAAACCGATCTAAAACAAAACAAGGCCCACAAACTTCCCAAAAACAGATTTTGGAAATAAGTGATAATTCTGCTCTCGACGGTGCCGTGACACCCATGACATTCGGACATGTTATGGCCTAAGCGAAAACCACTGAGCTGTAAAGGTGTCGTGATACCGGTGACACATAGCTATGTCACGGTAGTCACGGCCCGTCTTGATTCCTCACGATTCCTTCTGTGGAAAAAGCCTACCGTGACACTAATGAGATGTCACGGCTGTCACGGCCTACTGTTGGTGCAAAGCCCTCTTTCGGCCTTTTTCGTCGATCTTTTCCGTTCTGTCAACACTTCAAGTCCAAGGAGCGATGATATGCCATTTATCCTGAAACACTACAGAAAGACATCAGATAAGGAGCAATTAACTAGTCAAAATATTGACTGATCATCAGGTTGTAAGCATCCAACTCAATCTCAGACTTCCTTCTTGTCTTCATCAGTCCACTTTTCATCCTACTCTTCTAAAGCAATCAACTTCTTGTGCCGAGATAAAACAACCTTCATCTTGAGGCACAACACCTGACAACTTCCCTTGCCATCATGGCGCGATCTCAACTCTTTCACCTCGAAAGCGATCTCAACTCTTTCACCTCGAAAGCAGATGAAACAAGTATGTGTACACACACAACAACTAGGTCAACAATAATAATCAAGAATTGATCAAGAATCACTACCAAGGCTGATACCACTATTGTAATTCAGCAAGATTACAAAATCAATTTCAATGAACTTGATTCAATTCTTAAGCCCTAATCGCAAAGCACAACATCGAACAAAATAGTCTGAACTACGAACACAAGAATTTATAGTGGTTCACCTCCGTGTGAGAGGCTACGTCCACTCGAACTCATTGGCTCATCTTCAAATCCACTATGTCAGGCATCAGAATTGCCAAAACAGTCGCCGGATTACAGAATGACTACAAGCTCTCGCAGAGCACAACCGCACTGATCTCTATATGGATCAATGCCAAACACTACAACAGAACAAAATTCTGTTAGAAATCACTCACTGAGCAAAATCCCTCTATCAATTGCCAGATACCATCACGATTTGACATCAAACAAATTCAAAACTCTAAGTCAAAATAGAACCCTAAAACCCACATCGATTTTCCCTTTTATATTCATTTTTCCATATTAGATCTGAAACGTCCGATTTCATAGTCTCAACCGCTCATTTTAACAAATTAGCGCCAACGAATCCATTCGACGTGTCGCTTCGCTATTGGCCCATCCCTAATAAATTTGTAACGAACTGCAACGGGTCTTCGAGCATCAACAACAACTTGAGGAGCTTTAGCAACAACTCTGAAATGTGTCTGATTCAAACATGGCTTTAGCAACGGGCTCTTCAGTATTCAACAACGACTTCTATAAGGTTGCTTTACTTCTTCAATCCTCCACCTAAAGCAGTCTCTCCATAAGACTACTTTAGGCTTTCAAATTGATCCTGAAACCATGACATAGTCATAAGTTGAATTCTCGACTTATATCTCTCTGCATCTCCCTTAGGATTTGAGTCATTTCCGTGTATTCTTGAGGCTAATTAACACTCTTTTGTCCTTTCCGGTACAATATTCATGCAACACTGATCAGACCCCTTGGAGAAGTAGAACAAGTCGAAACAAGGCAAAAACAAGCAAAAAGAAGTTAAAAGACCGCCACTAACGACAAGGTTGTCTTCAATGGCATGAGACAATGCACCACACGCTTAAAATCGTTGCGCCCCAAACCGATCGATTCTGACCGTCTCGAGAAGTGCTTGGCTCCCTGGTAAAATAACCTACCCGAGACGCCAACCAGCTCTGATCGGACAACCTTGAGTGCATGTCCTTCCAGATAGACCCGAACAATGTCGTTTCGATTACAACACAGAACAAGCAGTCTCCGTACAAATCCGGTCGACCAAGGCGTCATTGTCTGGACCGAGACAACGACCTAAAGGTGGGACTTTTTTCCTCCACCTATAAATACCCGAGTTTCACAGAAGGATAGCTGTGCACACAAGATTTCTACAAGAGGGTTTTAGTATGGAACAGAGTTTGAGCAAAAGGAGAGCTGTGCACACCAGATTCTACAAGAGGGTTTTTTCTTCGAGCTCAGGGAAGCTTCCGGAGGAGATGATCATCCAGTACATCTTTCCCCCTTGTAATCGTTTACTGTTTGATTGATTTCCCTTTACTGAATTCACGGAAATGAGCCGTGAGTAATCGATTTTGTTATCTAGGGTCTATGGAACCCTCTAATATAACCACTTGGTTTTTTGGGATCATTGGCGTCACCCCCTTGATAGGCAATGATCCTTACCCTATACTCATAGAGATCCCCTCGGACGCCTATGAGCATAGTACAAACATAAGAGCAAGTGAAATACAACCCAAATAGAAACCTCGACACTGTCAAAGGTTTATTTAGATCATAAACAAGTCGTATACATCAGAAGGTTCCATAGGACCCCAGAAAACAAAAATGGACTAGTCACGACTCATTTCCATGGATTCAGTACAGAGGAATAAATCAAAAAATCGAGGAAGTACAAGAGGGAAATATGTATTGGACGATCGTCCCCTCCGACAGCTCCCCTGATCTTTTTCCTTTAAACCCTCTATCATACAGAAATCCTCTTGCAGAAATCTAGCGTGAACATCTCTCTCTCCGTGAAACCCGGGTGTTTGTATTTATAGGTGCAGGAAAAAGATTCCACCTTTGTGTAGAGACTGTATGCTTTGTGGTCCGGTCGAAGCGGCATTGTTCGGGTCGGCCCGAAGAGAGATGCACTTTGAGGTTGCTCAATCTGAACTAAGCGGGTCGGGGCACAATGCTCTTGAAACATTGGCTCAGGGCAGTCGAGGAAACCTTGTTGCGAATGGCTCTCTTTTAATTCCTTTTAGCTTCTTTTCACCTTGGTTCGACTTGTTCTACTCTCCAAGGGGTCTGATCACAGGTTGCACGAATATTGTAACTAAAATAGTAAAAGCGTATCAATTGGCCTAAAAATACACTGGATTGAGTCAAAATCTTAGGAAGATGCAGAGAGATAATAGTCCAGAATTTGACTTATTTAAACACTCCACACTTAAGGTTTGATCGTCTCGAGCAAACAATCAAAGTGAGCCACAAGGAAACAAGTCGCTTATTCCTACTATCGAACATGTAATTACAAATCAAGAAAATAAACTACTCCTAACTCCTTTTCGTAGGTGTTACGAGTGCATTTAGCATATGCAGTAAGCCTTTAAATCCCTATGCTGCCCTACTGGACGAGTTGTAGTCTTGTGAGAGTTTTCAGGAAAGGGCGTATTCACAAATCCCTCGTGTGATCGACCCAAGTAAGTGAAATCCTGAGTGTAAACAAGTTAGGCTACGATCATTCAGACAAAACCTGATGTACCCCATGTTAAAGCTCCGACCACCCCAAACAGAATCACTTTCAAGCCGTTTAAGGCCACATGAGTCAATACATTCAGTCAAGGTCAGTGCTAAAACTATCTAGAGTCTAACTCAAGTGCCTATTCTTTATTATGTTACGATCGTTGTGCAAGGTTTTCAGGCTACCATGGATGTGCCAGTCACGCACCTACGCTAGCAAAGGGGCTAGTACACGGGCTTAACGACTTAACTCATTGCCAAGTCCCAGATGGTGTTCATCATAAGCCATAAGGGAAGATAAGTTTGGCACAAAATAGTATTCTAAACAGTCAATGCAACCAAGCAGTCATCGTTCGATGGGGTTCTCAAGTCCCAACTCTTAGCTTCTTATCACACGATGTGGTGGAAAAGCGCATTCTCAAGTGTCAAGTGTGTATTTTACTTGGCCTTTGGCCTATAAGTGCTTTCAAGTGATAACTTTTCTTCATAGCCCTCGATACTTGTATCAATTGGAGAATAAACTTCTTTTTAAAGACAAGTTCTTGGTCGGGGCTTGGCTTTTCACCCTCTTTGACCATGTTAATATTTTTGATGAGGCTCATTTTTGTGCCCTCTTTTTAACTCCACACTTAAAACATGGCAACGACTTAAGGTAAATGAGGAAAGCATGAGTGAGGACTTATGCGCAGGAAACAGAGGAGGAAAATATGGGTCACACAAGAACGATTGCAAGGTAAAATTTAATGCAAAGAAGTTAGCTTTCGACCAGTGCTCCATATCCACAAAAGAAAACTTAGGTATTTGGGTAGACAAAGGGTAGTTAGAACACCGATTGAAGGAATGCGTGGCCATTAGACCTAATTCAGCTTAGAGTTCTCTTGTTCCTTTGTGGGACAGAGCCAAAATGGGATTTCTTGGGGTTGATAATCAAATCACAAGCCCTACTTACTTACTCCAATGTTAAGGGTTAATCACACAGTTGCAAGTTCCAATCTCAAAATCATGGCATATGGTTAGTGAACTTTTGCGCTTACCAGTCCACACTTAAATCAAGCTTAGTTCCTAAGCGCATTTGATATAATAAAATAAGGCATAATGCGCAAAAGGAACTCCTGTTGTTTGTGGAAGTGGCCTCTCCATCGCATGGCTCCATCCGGTCCCTGCCATCTGCTTGCGACTGCTAGGTGTCCTGCTAAATTTTCCTTTGATGCAATGAACCATTAATGTGTTAGTGAGAATAAATTTGGTCAGATCAACACAAGTTGCATAACATCATAAGATAAACAGGTTTTCCAAAAAGGTTAACATAAGTCGAAGTAGTCAAAACAACACAAGTTCTTAGGGGCATGGGGAGGTCTAGGGAGTTTCAATTCGTACCACACATTTAAAACATAATAGGGTCTCCGAGAGTGACCACAATAGCTTTTGCGCAAAAGATAATTACAAAAATCTTTACTTCTCACTCCCAAAGCTGTGTTCATCTTCTTCACTTCATTCTCATGAGGATGCTAGCGTCTCCGAATCCTTTGACTATACCACGAAGCTCACCAGCGTCTTCTTTGGTATTTCTTACTCAAGATGGTTAAAGGTGAAGCCCAGTCCTTGTGCTATCTTTTTAATCATGGCACCGCCTCCCATAGCACGGTTCAATGGTGAGCTATTGACGGTGTAGGCCTTGAACCTTTGGGAGAGGATTCCAAACCAGTCAATATGGGGGCCTTTGCGAAAATGGCAATCATGATGTCCAAGTCATCCTTGGTGAAAGTCGTTCCCCCATCCCCTCTCTCATTATTCACGTTCGCCACCATATAGTGCATGATTTTAAATCCCGGATGATCGAAGTGTGTGTTGAAGTCATCCCCTCTCTGCGTAATATTCCCAAAAGTCGCGCCTCGCTGTTCTACTATAGCACGGGATGATAGCTCCTTAGATGTCCCTAAAACCCATGTACTGGAGGATGATGCATTTCGATAAATGCAAGGGCGACCACCTAGATTGAACTTCCATCTATCTCCACCATCGACATGCTCAATTGTTGACATAAACTCCGTGATCATCTGTGGATATGTGCCTGGATCGACATCTACTATGGTACCGAAACTCGTGTCGAAGACCATCTTGAAGATTTCGTTATACCAGCCACTCATTTTCAGTATTTGGAGGTTAAGAAATGGTGTGGCTTTTGGTGTTACCACTTGGTTGAGAAGTCCTTGATAGATTTCCCTCTATTTAGGGGGGATGTCATGCAGCTCTTTGTGGCATGGAAGGAATGGTACCGGTGGGCTGGGAATGTAGTCTAAGTTTTGTGGGAGCATGAGGTAGACATGGGTTGTCGTGTTGAGGTCGGCCATGGCTTTGGAATATGGAATCAAGGTATTTGAGAATGATGAGAAGTGATGATGAATTTATAACTCTTGTAGGGAAATGTGGCATTTGTAGGGTATGAAGTTTTTGAAATTTGAAAAGATTGCTAGGAAGTTGAATGTCCAAGCCTTGAGTTCACTGGAGTCATGAGCTGGCCTTTCACTTTTTGAGTTGATGGGATTAAAGCTCCCTACGGTGGATATGGTTGGGTTGTCCTTTGTTGACACCCTCGGCTTTTGGAGCGGAACTTAGTTATTACTGACATGCAGCGAGATTCTTCACTAGAGGCGGTGTCCTAGTTAGGAGAGACTGCCTTACGCGTGGTGACCGAAACCTTCCTTATTGAGTTGTTGCATGGATCAGTCTGACTGCCAGTACTGTGAATCCAAATTGTTCCGATTGTATCGAGTATGATGAGTTTGCACAGGGTCGGAACTCGATGTGTTTCGAGTAACTTACCCACTCCACACTTAATCCCTTGTAATGCACTTAATTTGACTGATGAGAAAGGGCAATTGCAACTTGGTTTTACCTCCGTTTGAGGACCTATTTTAACTTCCTTGCGAGACCGAGCTGTGTCTCTTCCCACATGGAGGGAATATGGTTATGTACCTCTTTCATCAAGCGGGATCATGCAAGGCGATTGTGGATGTGGCTTGGTCTAGAGGTAAGTCGTCGTAGAGCTTAAGTCTCTAGCCATTAGCCGTAAAGACTTCTCCTTTGTTGTTCATCAAGGTCACGTGCCCATCATCATAGACGCGCTGCACCACAAAAGGGTTCTCTAGGGAGGTGGCACGGTTTGCCATAAATGAGCCTGAACGGGGACTTCCCAATGGGTGTTTTGTAAGCAGTCATATATGCCTCAATGCATCGTCCAATTGAGAGGACCAGTCTTTCCTTGATCTTCCAACTGTGTTTTTTGAGAATAGCCTTTATCTCTCTGTTAGAAACTTCCACCTTTCGACTGGTCTGGGGGTGTAGTAGACTTCTGATAAAATTCATATCTTCCCAGTATTGATCTGAACTACCTCTCCTTAAAGTGTGATCCTCCATCGCTTATAGTCATTCTGGGCACCTTAAACCTCCGGGAAAAAAACTTTCTTGAAGAGCTTCACCACAACTTTTGCATAACATGTAGGGGAGGCAATACCTTTGACTCATTTGGAAACATAGTCCACTGCTACCAAGATGTAACGGTTCCCATTAGAAGGTGGGATAGGTCCCATGAAGTCGATTTCCCATACATCTAAAATTTCTAATTCAAGAATGCCTAGCAGGGGCATCTCATCCCTCTTGGAAATGTTTTTGCTTCTTTGGCATTGATCGCACGCTTGCACGAATTTGTAAGCGACCTTGAACAGTATGGGTCAGTAGAAATCGCATTGTAGTACCTTGGCGGCTGTCTTGTATGGTCCTCCATGTCCTCCATATGGGGAAGAATGGTAGTGATGCCGGATGTTACGCATGTCTTCATCAGCCACACATGTCCTATGCACACCATCGACGCAAGGTTGGAGAAGTTGAGGCTCATCCAATAGTATCGCTTGGCTCTGTGTGTGAACTTTTTCCTCTGGCTGTAGCTAAAATAGTCAGGGAGACCGTCGCAAACCTTAAAGTTCACGATGTCAGCATACCATGGCGTGGCGCTCTCTCTACTCTCATCAGGTGTTCCCCTACAAATGAGTCCTCAATGGGCAAGTCCTCACTCAGAACTCCTTCTCTTAACAGTTTTAGTCTAGATAGGTGATCAACAACTAAATTCTCCACTCCCTTTTTATCCTTGATTTCAATATGAAACTCTTGGAGTAGAAGAACCCATCTTATGAGCCTCGACTTTGCCTCTTGGAGGAAACATGCCTAAAAGACGGCATTTCATGCCGAAAATATCACAATGGCAAATCAGACCTTTGGACGCTCGACGGAGTGCTAGGAATGGACCGCTAAGCAGAAAAATACGAGCCACGCGTCATCGCATCTCTGACTCGATTCCCTACAACTCTCTAGTTCACACCGAGAGCACCGGAGGTCAGATAGAAGGTCAAATCCAGAGTTGAAGTCGGAGCTGGCGCGCAGCAGAAGGAACCAGGCTCAGTGCCCACCATGCCACATGTAGACATTAGCTCAACGCTAATGTCTTAAGGAAACGCGGCCGTAATGTCTAAAGGAAACGCGGCAGTAATGTTAAGGCGAAACGCGGTGAGCCACGAGATGCTAATGTCAGCAACGCGTTTGATGACGTCAGGGAGCCGAGAATTGATAATTCTAGCCCAAAAAATAGATTTGGAAACCCAGTTTATTATATATAAGAAGCTTGGGTTAGGATTTTCAATCTCTCATCACATATTCTACCATTCAGAAGATGGCTCTGGAGAAGATGCAAGCATTCGACGAGAGAGAAGAATTTTCTACTTTCATTATTCCAAAAATATTTGTTTGCCATTCCCATGGATATTTGTAGCTAAACCTCTATTCGGTTTAGGGTTTTGTATATCGTGACGAACGTTTTGAGGCTTTTTACTTAATGCTATTTTATGTTCCTCTAGTTATTGTGCTAAATTACCCCGGACTGAATTGTGAAGCTAAGTGGATACTTGCAATGGTAAAGCTTTGCCGAACAATTCAGCCCCTATTTTCACTGCTTGTTTAAGACTAAACCGTAAGAACAAGTAGTAGCACTTAAACTTGATATTGCCTGAAACGGATTATTAGGTTTTGCTAGAACTAGAAGTCTATAACCTGAAACGGAATAGATTGTGGTGTAGTGCTTGAAATGGCCTACCTTAGGTTATAACCTGAAACGGAGTAACCACACTTAGGAACATGAGATTAGATTATTAGGAGTCGATGATAAACGAGTCACAATAGAAAAAACCCTAAGCCGAATGCTTCCTCTGATTGAATTACTTTTGTATTATTCTCTCTTGCGCTTCATAACAATTGCTCTCATCAAAAACCCCCCCTTTTAATTTACTTACAGGACGACTTAACCACACCAGCTCTCTAGGGTTCGACCCCCGCTTGCCGGTTTACTAGCTTATTGCAGGGAAACTTATAAATACAAATTTGACGCGACAGACGATGCGTGTCAAATTTTGGTGCCGTTGCCGGGGAGCTGCGCTTCGGTGAAGTTGTTTCGTTTTTTGTTTTTTTTTGTTTTTTTCTATTTTTTGTTTATCTTTATTTTTATTTAGTTATTTTTCGTGCTTGCTACTTGTTTCACCATGTCTCGCGCAAGTAGTCAGGATGGTGATGACATCAACAACAACAATGAGATCGGTCCAGTCAATGAAAACAAAGTTATACCTCCATTCTACGATGACCCGGAGCAGCTCGTCCGTGCTCGCAACCGTGCAGTCAGGGAGGCTCAACAGCTGAATCAGAGGGCACCTGTTGCACAGAATGGTGCTGGTGCAAGACAGTCGCCTCCACCGCCACAGCCGCCAATCCACCATGAGGGAGCTGTCTGCTCAAAATTTTCAGAATCAGCCGGGGTGCATCGACGAAGGACCTGAATTGGCTGAAATAGAAATCAAAACGGCGGTAGTGCATTATCTGCCTAAGTTTTCGGGTCGACAAGGAGAGTCAGCAACCAAACATCTACAGAGCTTTCATGGCATCTGCCAGACTCTCCGACCATACGGAGTCTCAGTGGAGAACTTCAAGCTGAAAGCCTTTTATTTTTCTTTGATTGACGCTGCTAATGCTTGGTTTTTGTCTCTTCCCCCAGGTAGCATCAGGACATGGGATCAAATGCAGAAGAAGTCCTGACCAAGTTCCACCCAGCCGCCAGAGTAATGCAGGTTCGCAGGCAGCTACAGGATATCAGACAAGAGCCTAATGAGTCGATGTACGACTACTTGGAGAAGTTCAACGCCCTAGAACAGAGCTGCTGCAACCTGGGAGTTCCTGAGAAGCTGATAATCGAATACTTGTTGGATGGTCTGAGGCCTCTCGACAGGATGCTATTAGACGCCTCGGCTGGAGGGACTATCTCGAATCTATCCCCAGCTGGAGCGCGAAAGATGAGTGCAGAGGTGGCCGAGAATGCACGATTCAGAGAAGAAGCAGGCCGTCAAGACGAGTTCAGTAGGGGTAAGAACGTCTCAAAGGCTGAAGCTGCACCAGCTTCCGATGAGCTGAAGGAATTAAGGGAGATGGTGAAAATGCTGGTGACTAATCAGGTAGCTCAGGTGAAGATTGTGAATTCTGCTCGGCAACTAATCATAAAACAGACTCGTGACCTAGTCTACAGGAGGACGAGCATGGAGATGTCAATGCTGTGGGAGGTTATCTGAACTACGACAACCGCCCGCAACAGCAAAAATTCGGGCTAGCAGCTAACGGGTTCAGTTTGAGAGACAACAACAATAACACGACAAAGGAACCAGCCCAGCAGCCCCAACAGCAGCAGCAGTATTATCGGCCTCCGTTTCGTCAGCAACAGGGAGGATACAGCAGTCAGACCCAATATCAACAGCGAGGGCAGAACTACAACCAAGCAAGCCCTAGCAACCCAAGTTCTAGCAAGTCCCTTGAAGATATAGTTAAAGAGCTGGCAGCTAGCACCCGGCAGTTGGCCACCACGGTACAGCAAAATCAGGCCAAGACCGATGGAGCAATTTCCGAGCTATCTAAGCAGATGTCCCAGATAGCCACTACAGTTTCTGAGCTAAAGAATGATCCGGGAAGGCTACCGTCACAGACTATTCCGAACCCGAAAGGCAATGTCAATGTAGTAACACTTAGGAGCGGGAAGGAGTTGAAAAACAGCGAAAAGGAGCCAGCATCAGAGCCCACCGTGCCTGCAGTAGACATTAGCTCGACGCTAATGTCTGAACCAGACGTGGCAGTAACGTCCACACCAGACGCGGCCGTAACGTCAAGGCGAAACGCGGTCCACACTGAGGCAAACTCAAAAATTGATCTTCCACTGTCGTTTCCCATACAGGTCAAGGCCCCAAGGAAGCATATGATCGATAAGGATGTGTGGGAGCTATTTAGCAAGGTGGAGATCAACATTCCACTCCTCGAGGCGATTAAGCAAATTCCGCGCTATGCGAAGTTTCTTAAGGACCTATGCACAAACAGGAGGCGCTCAACTTGCGACGATCAAGAACTGCTCAGTAAGAATGTCTCTGTTGTCATTCAGCGCAAGGTACCTCCTAAATGTGGTGATCCTGGTACCTATACTATTCTTTGCACTATCGGTAATATTCGAATTGAGAACTGCATGCTTGACCTTGGTGCTTCTATTAATGTTCTGCCATATTCTATATATTCTTGTCTTCGTATTGGTCCTTTAGAATGAGCAGGACTGACCATACAGCTAGCAGACAGATCATGTAAGCAACCAGAGGGGAAAATTGAAGATGTACCAGTGCAGGTGGGGGAACTGGTGTTCCCCGCTGATTTCTACGTGCTTAAGATGGACAGCAGCGATCCGACGGACCACGCACCCATTCTACTAGGTCGTCCATTCTTAAAGACTTCAAAGATGAAGATCGACTGTGACAGTGACACCCTTTCTATGGAGGTGGAGGGCGAAGTGATTCGCTTCGATATTTTTCAGGCTATGAGGCACCCACCAGAATTTGCATCGGTGCATGCTCTAGATGCACTGGATGATCTTGTCCAAGAAGTGAGACCGGAGAGAGACGCAGATCCAGTCGAGCTCGCACTCGAGAGAGAAGTATACTCTCATGAGGACTCGTACGAGTTCGCTGAGGTTATTCTTGAGGCGCTATCTCAACTGGAAATCGCAAGGCCACTCACACCCAGGTATGAAGTTAATGAGGTTCGTTTATTTAAATCTAACGTGTTTCTGCCTTCTACTGTGCAGGCACCTAAAGTGGAATTGAAACCTCTACCTGAGCATCTGAAATATGCATTCCTCGGGGAGAACAACACACTGCCAGTCATCATCAAAAACGGGCTAGGAGCCGACCAGAAAAGACGATTGATCGAGATGCTGAGTAGCCACAAGCTCGCTATTGGATGGACACTTGCAGACATCAGAGGGATCAGCCCAGCTGTGTGCATGCACCGTATCTTGTTGGAGGATGGAGCTAAGCCTTCTAGGGAGCCTCAGAGGAGACTGAACCCGATCATGATGGAGGTAGTACTGAAGGAAATTCAGAAGTTGCTGGACGCTGATGTGATTTACCCGATTTCAGACAGTCAGTGGGTGAGTCCAGTGCATGTAGTCCCGAAGAAGACAGGGATTACAGTCGAGAAGAATGCTGCAGGTGAGATGGTGACTAATAGAGTCAAGAACAGATGGCGCATGTGCATCGATTACAGGAAGCTGAATGCAGTAACGCGTAAGGATCACTTTCCTCTTCCGTTTATTGACCAGATGCTTGACAGGCTGGAAGGTAAGCCTCATTTTTATTTTCTTGATGGATTTTCTGGTTATAATCAAATTCCCATTACACCCGAGGACCAGGAAAAGACTACCTTCACATGTCCTTTCGGTACGTTTGCTTTTAGACGTATGTCTTTTGGATTGTGTAACGCACCCAGCACTTTTCAGCGGGTGGTTACTAGCATATTTTCTGACATGATAGGTACATTTATAGAGGTGTTCATGGATGATTTTACTGTTTATGGTGACACTTTCGATGCATGCTTGGATAATTTGAGTAGAGTACTAGAACGTTGTATTTCTATGAATTTGGTGCTCAACTATGAAAAGTGTCATTTTATGGTTACTCATGGTGTGGTCCTTGGTCATATTGTTTCACATGAGGGTATTAAGGTTGACAAGACAAAAATTGATTTAATTCTTACTCTTCCTTACCCTTCCACGGTGCGTGATATTAAATCTTTTCTTGGACATGCTGGTTTTTATCGTAGATTCATTAAGGATTTCTCCAAGAAGGCTTTGCCTTTATCTAACCTTTTACAGAAGGATGTTCCTTTTGAGTTTACAGATTCATGTATGGAGGCCTTTGATGCGCTGAAACAGGCCCTCACCAGCACACCTATTATTCGAGCACCAGATTGGGACCAGCCATTCGAGATTATGTGTGACGCCAGCGACTTGCTGTGGGAGCTATACCAGGCCAGAGAGTGGACAAAAAGCCAGTAGTAATTTACTACGCTTCGAGGACTCTGGATGCAGCTCAGCGAAACTACTCGACCACTGAAAAAGAATTATTAGCATTAGTTTTCGCTTTGGAGAAATTTCGGCCATATTTGCTTGGTACTAAAGTAGTTGTTTTTTCTGACCATGCAGCTATCAGGTACCTGATGACGAAGAAGGAGGCCAAGCCACGATTAATCAGATGGATCTTGCTGCTACAGGAATTTGACCTAGAGATCAAAGATAAGAAGGGGATAGAAAACACCGTAGCTGACCACCTGAGTCGATTAGTACGAGACGAGGATGCAGGACAGATCACAGAGACCTTCCCAGATGAGCACTTGTATGCTCTCACAAGTAACGTACCATGGTATGCTCCCATTGTGAACTACTTGGTCTGAGGTAAATTTCCACCCTCTTACTCGAAAGCTCAGTGTTTGAAACTTAAGCATGATTCAAAATACTATGTGTGGGACGACCCGTATTAGTGGAAAATTGGCGAAGACCAAATACTTAGGCGGTGTATTCCTGATGATGAGATTGCTTCTGTGCTTAGTTTCTGTCATGAGCATGCATGTGGTGGGCATTTTGGCCCCAAACGAACTAGCAGAAAAATTTTGGATAGTGGTTTTTTCTGGCCACATGTGTTCAAGGATGCCTATGATCATTGTAAGAGATGTGATCGATGCCAGAGAGTACGCAATATTTCTGCTAGGAGTGAGATGCCCCAAGTACCTATTTTGGTTAATGATGTTTTTGACAAATGAGGGATTGATTTTATGGGTCCTTTTCCTGCATCGTTCGGCTATTTATATATTCTTGTTGCAGTGGATTATGTGTGTAAATGGGTTGAGGCCAAGGCTACTAGATGCGATGATGCTAAAACTGTTGTAGACTTTCTTCGCACTAACATATTTTGCAGATACGGCGTGCCTAAAGCCATAATCAGTGATCAGGGGACACATTTCTGCAACAGAATGATGGCAGCAACTTTGAAGCACTACCATGTCCCCCACCGTACTTCTACAGCTTATCACCCCCAGACGAATGGACAAGATGAGATCTCTAACCGAGAGATTAAGGGGATTCTCGACAAGATGGTGAAACTGTCCTGGAAGGACTGGAGTCAAAGGTTAGATGATGCACTTCGGGCGTACAGGACAGCCTACAAGACACCGATAGGAACCTCGCCTTTTCGGCTGGTGTATGGGAAGGCATGTCACCTTCCAGTCGAGCTAGAGCACAAGGCCTACTGGGCACTTAAGACGTGCAATTTTGACTTGAAAAAGGCAGGACTGGATAGGAAATTACAGCTATGTGAGTGACAGGCCGTCGTTGTACCTGCAAATCTAAATTTATAATTCCTTGCTCTTGGCTATGGGTTAGTACAGCGGTAAGCAAGGGTCGAACCCAAGGGAGCTAGATGGTTACTACTTTGTTCTGTAAGAAAGAAAAGTAAACGATTGGGTGAGAGTAAACAGTTTAAGGAACAAGTGCAAATAGCGAAATAAACGAGAGTGTAATAATCAGAGAGAAATATTCAGGCTAGGGTTTCTTAATTGTAACTTGGTTTATCCTTGATTTCTAAGTATTTTATCTTGCTTTCTTAAGTGTGATTACTCCTGGTCAGGTTATAACCTAAGGTAGGACCGTTAAATCACTACGCCACAATCTACTCCTGGTCTGGTTGTAGACTTTTAGTTCTAGCAAACCTAATACTCCTGGTCTGGTTATATTAGGTTTAGTGCGTCTACTTATTCTAACGGGTCAGTATTAAATAAGCAGGATAAAGAGGGCAAGTATCACTAGGTTAAGATGTACCCTTTCGGATCTCCCCTTAACCTAGCAATTCGAACCGATATAAATTGCACAAGAACTAATAGAATGCAAGAACAAATATTTAAGTACGGAATCTCAAAACGTTCGTTACAATATTCGAAACCCTAGCCCGAATAACGGGTTTAGTTACACATAGCCATGAGAACAATGCAAAAATAATAAAAGGGACGATTGTACTTCACTAATGCCGAGAAGGATGAGTGACCGGCCGTGAGGGCTGAGTATGGCTGCGCACGGCGGTGCTGAGCGGAGCACAGAGGAATGAGGGCGGCGCAAGCTAGGGCACACGGCCAAGAGAGGAGAGACTCGGTTATGTGTGTGAGAGAGAGTTATTTGGTCTTGTGAGCTCCTCTATTTATAAGGTTGAGAAAGACCTAGAATTGCCTAAATAATCCAAAAGATAATTTAGGCAATATTTCCATATCTTTCTTGCTTAATCTGCAAGCTACTCCTTTGCTTGACAATTAAGCCATCTTCAACCTTCCAGAATGTTCCAAAACCCTAGCTTGTATGTTGCCCTAATTTCACATTGCTTTTGGGCCGGACGAACTGGGCTGGACTCGGCCGAAATCACTATTCATGCAGAGTTACTGTTCATGCTGGAGTTACTGTTCACGAGCCGAAAAAAACACTGTTCACGGCCCTCCTTTGGGTCTGTTCTTCAATTTCGATGTTTCTGGCATGAAAATGCCGTCTTTTAAGCGCGATTCCTCCTAGAGCTTCCAAATCACCTGAAACACGAAACAACACTAAGAAGTAACTGTTCGCATAATAAAGTGCTGGAATTGATGGGATTTAATGATTCGATGAGTCATATAAATACGGCTCATCAAACCACCCCACACTTAAACTTGTTCGTCCCGAACAAGAACTAGGTCATAAGAGGAACGAAAAACTGTAAACACCACAATGCCTCAGCATCCTAGACGTGCTACATGGTCATGACTCGGTTACTCTAGATCCCGCCTTCTATGCATGCTCGTTACTAATTAAACTTGTGCGAAAACACGGGTTAATGATACGTGTTACCTTTGGGCCGAGATGCAAATCAATTCGGATGTATCGGGAGATAGCCCTTTTTAGACCCATGAACCGCATTCTCTGACTCGAACTCGCTGCTATATGGTTATGCTTTGCTGCTTTTTCTTGCACGTGATTGATTCGAGCTTCAAAGTGTTGAGTGCTTTTCGGCCAGCTATAGATGATTTCGGTTTTGGTGCTTCAAAGGCGCTCTACACTTGATTTCGGTGTAAGCTATCACAATCATGATGGGTTTGTTGCTTTGTGGTACGGATTGTGACTTGCTCGAACCTACTTGCTCTCACTCATTAACGTCCTTTGGCTTGGGTCAAGCCAAGGGTCGCTTGTCTATTTTCCCGGCTACTTGGACTAGAGTTTGGACGGTGTGAAGTATTCACGTCCCAACCAACCGCAAAGGTGACGCAGTGGCGGAGCAGACTCGTACGATGTTGCCTCGAAGTGCTAGCCTCCACAAGCTCTACATAACCATATATCCTGAGTTCGGTCTTTGAATGATCTGTCAAGTCTCCCTAGGGCATTTCTATCAACTCCACATCCCTGTTTATCTCAACTAACAAAGGCACACAAAGATTTTAAGATCACATGTTAGTCGCACAAATCAATTTTCACCAAAGACATGCATGTAATCGGCTCTATCTATTTCACCATATCATTATCCAATACTGCAAGTCTAGGAAATAGTGAAGTATCATGTACAAAAATTCAAAATTTTATGGGAAACGTGCTGACTCTGTGCAGGGTGCAGTAAAATAGACGTGCTGACTCAATGACTGACTCTCCCACCCCACACTTTTGAAATAAGCCGTGTCCTCACGGCACGACTCAAATCTAGACTCACAATGCATGCAATAAATATAAGGGAAATAAGAAGAGAGTAACGTTGGACAGGCACTTCCCTCGTGCGTGCGTGACGATCAGAAATAACTGAGTATTCTCCTATGAGTCCTCGAAGAGAGCACCATCGAAGCTTGCATCGCAACGTGAGTTCGTCACCAAATGAAAGGTCTGTGTCAATGACATTAAGACGAATAAAGGATTCCCAGGAGGTTGGAGGAGTCACAATGGTCTCACTTAAAACCCAACCTCCTTAGACTCGTAAGTCTTTGTGACAGAATCTTTAAACGCTCATGTTTCTTGACACAATTTATTCAAGGTGTGAACTACTCACGTTGGATGCAGTCTTATGCAATATCTTGGATACGTCCGCCTCTGCCCCTGCATGAAAATCATCTTCCTTCCCAAGGTACAATGTGACAATAAAGACTCAAAACATAGTAAAATAAATGATGAAAACTGAAATGCAGATAGTGCAGAGCTGCCTCCCTGCGAGCGCCTTTGTTTAACGTCGTTGGCTCGACGTTACCTCTTTAGGGATCACAAGTTAGGATCCCATGGACGTGTGAGGTCATACTTTGCTCCAGCGACTCCTTCAATTTGCCCGAAATTCTCATGAAACGACGTGCTCGGGTTTGCTCTCCATTGATCGGGCGGCTTAGCCTTCACATATTCCCGAGATGGTGAGGACATCTTGGCCATAGCTGCTGGCCCAATCGTATGTACGGTCTACTCCTGGTCGTTGTAGTATAGTGGTAAGTATTCCCGCCTGTCACGCGGGTGACCCGGGTTCGATCCCCGGCAACGGCGCCAAAATTTGACAGGCCGTCGTTGTACCTGCAAATCTAAATTTATAATTCCTTGCTCTTGGCTATTAGTTAGTACAGCGGTAAGCAAGGGTCGAACCCAAGGGAGCTAGATGGTTACTACTTTGTTCTGTAAGAAAGAAAAGTAGACGATTGGGTGAGAGTAAACAGTTTAAGGAACAAGTGCAAATAGCGAAATAAACGAGAGTGTAATAATCAGAGAGAAATATTCAGGCTAGGGTTTCTTAATTGTAACTTGGTTTATCCTTGATTTCTAAGTATTTTATCTTGCTTTCTTAAGTGTGATTACTCCTGGTCAGGTTATAACCTAAGGTAGGACCGTTAAATCACTACGCCACAATCTACTCCTGGTCTGGTTGTAGACTTTTAGTTCTAGCAAACCTAATACTCCTGGTCTGGTTATATTAGGTTTAGTGCGTCTACTTATTCTAACGGGTCAGTATTAAATAAGCAGGATAAAGAGGGCAAGTATCACTAGGTTAAGATGTACCCTTTCGGATCTCCCCTTAACCTAGCAATTCGAACCGATATAAATTGCACAAGAACTAATAGAATGCAAGAACAAATATTTAAGTACGGAATCTCAAAACGTTCGTTACAATATTCGAAACCCTAGCCCGAATAACGGGTTTAGTTACACATAGCCATGAGAACAATGCAAAAATAATAAAAGGGACGATTGTACTTCACTAATGCCGAGAAGGATGAGTGACCGGCCGTGAGGGCTGAGTATGGCTGCGCACGGCGGTGCTGAGCGGAGCACGGAGGAATGAGGGCGGCGCAAGCTAGGGCACACGGCCAAGAGAGGAGAGACTCGGTTATGTGTGTGAGAGAGAGTTATTTGGTCTTGTGAGCTCCTCTATTTATAAGGTTAAGAAAGACCTAGAATTGCCTAAATAATCCAAAAGATAATTTAGGCAATATTTCCATATCTTTCTTGCTTAATCTCCAAGCTACTCCTTTGCTTGACAATTAAGCCATCTTCAACCTTCCAAAATGTTCCAAAACCCTAGCTTGTATGTTGCCCTAATTTCACATTGCTTTTGGGCCGGACGAACTGGGTTGGACTCGGCCGAAATCACTATTCACGCGGAGTACTGTTCACGCCGGAGTTACTGTTCATGTCGGAGTTACTGTTCACGAGCCGAAAAAAACACTGTTCACGGCCCTCCTTTGGGTCTGTTCTTCAATTGCGATGTTTCTGGCATGAAAATGCCGTCTTTTAAGCGCGATTCCTCCTAGAGCTTCCAAATCACTTGAAACAGGAAACAACACTAAGAAGTAACTGTTCGCATAATAAAGTGCTGGAATTGGTGGGATTTAATGATTCGATGAGTCATATAAATACGGCTCATCAGTGAGCTTGAGGAGCTGCGCCTAGAGGCTTATGAGAGCCAATCAGACTACAAGGCGCGGACCAAGCTGTACCATGACAAATTCATCCTACGACGCACATTCGAGATTGGCCAACAGGTACTAGTATTTTCATCACGTTTACGATTAATGCCTGTCAAATTGCGTTCTAGATGGACAGGTCCCTACACGGTGATGAAAGTTTTTTAACCACGGAGCACTCGAGCTAGAGAACCCGACGAATGGAAGCCGATTCAAGGCCAATGGACAAAGGGTGAAGCATTATCAAGGCGAAATCGAACTACCTGTTCAGAAGTTTGACCTCGCCGAACCTCCCATAGAAACATAAATGAGGTACCGTCGAGCCAACGACGTAAAACAAAGGCGCTCGCAGGGAGGCAGCCCAGCAAATTTTTTGTTTTTCTCCGTTTCCTTCTGTTTTCGTCTTGTGTGTCAGTTTGAGTCTTATTTAGTTTTGTGACGTCTAACCGGTCTATCTTGACTTGGTTTTTGTGGAAAGGAAGCTATTTTGCAGGCACAATACAGGTGGAGCTCAGTGGATACCGCGTCTGACCTCAACATTATGGCCGCGTCTCGTAGCTACATTACGACCGCGCATTTAGTGAACATTAAGGCATTGACCCAGTATAATGTCTATTTAAAACGCGGCCGTGCGTTGACCGGAGTAAAAACCCTGATTCTGAGTTTCTCTCCTCCATTCCAATCGAAGCCTCACCCTCTCACACCGACCGACCTCCAATCGCCCAGCCAGATTTGGACACATTCGCGCCGGAGCTTCGGATCAGGCCATCAGCATCATCGCCTCGCAGCAGATCAGCCGGCCTCGCTTCGAATCATCCACATTCAAGTTAATCTAAGGTCGAATGTCTGCGAAGAGTTGGTTGTTGAATTCGGAATTTTTGCATATTGGATTGTTGAAAGGAGTAGTAGATGGGTTCTCTTATGTGGATTTGTGAAGAATCGGTATTAGCAATCGGAGGTCGGGAGTGAAAATCAGAAAACCGATCGGAGAAGAAGAGTTGCAGGTGCCGCGGGTTTTCCCTCAAGATTAGTCCACCGCGTTACGCTTAAACATTACGCTAACGTCAACATCAGACGCGGCGAGATAACGTCAAGTGGAAACGCGGTCAACGCTGAGGAAAATTGACCAAGTGGAATTCTTTCGGTTTTAAGCCGCTATCAATATACCACCACGAGAGGTACCGTAAGAGGAGCAATATGCGAGACTTAGGGATCGTCAACACGTGCCGAGCAGATTTGTGGAGGTCGAGTTTCTGAGTAACAGTGGATTCGAGGATCGAGTCCGGAGCATGCTAGAGACCAGTGGTTGGCCGGGGCTCCTCACCCTTTGCTATGAGACAGACATCGAGGACACATGCGAGTTCCTGGCATCTTTCGTCTACGAGGGGAGAAAGGATCACGAGGGGATTCGTTACAGGCACCGAGGAGAGTTTTACCTTATTTGCCCAGCCCGAGTGCGAGAGGTATTCGGCTGGCCGGCCGATGGGGTGTGGCTCCAGGATGACCTAGCTCTGTGTGCTGCTTGGGGACGGATTGGGGAGAGAGGCGCTGAAGTATTTGAGCCATCTGAGTCTAGGGCAATGTGTATTCGAGACTCAGCATTATTTTATCTCCAGAAGGTGCTGGGAGGTACTCTTTTTGCCAGAGACAACGGGGGCAACAAGGTGACCTTCTACGACATGATTTGCTTAGATGCCCTAGATCGAGGGCAGCCGATTGACTTCTTCCATCTGGCTTGCAAATTCTGGAAGATCCGCCCTTCGTCAGGACCGCTTGCATGTGGAGGGATGATTACATATATGCTGCGCCACCTACACGGGCAGCCAAGCTTAGAGACGCATGAGCGCATCGGTCCAGCCTTCTGTGATGTCGCACATTTCCCTAAACCTATTCAGAGGCGTCCTCGCAGAAGAGAGCAGTACGCGTGGACTTATCACGACGATCCGACGTACCACACTGCCTACAGACAGGCGTCGCGCACCTACAGCTGGAGACAGAGCTGAGTCCTCATCAGCCGCTGCTAGACCACGCCAGACTCGGGAGGTTGAAGTGTCCTCAACAGCTCGACAGAGACGTGCCAGAGCAGTAGAGCCACCAGCAAATGTTCCTTCTAGACAGCAGTTAGACATGGCTTTCAATATGGATCGAGCTTTACAGTTTTTCCTTCCACCAGGGACACAGCCAGTGCCGGCCCCACCAGGATGGGAGTTCGGAGATCCAATTCCTCCGGAGTTTGCTATTCCTCATCCAGCTTCATCGTCAGATTCTGACTAGGGGAGTGCCTATTTTCCTTTCCTTTTTCTTTGTTTCTTTTTTCTTTTTGTCAGAGTCCGTCAGTTTGTTATGTCTGCATTGTCTGTTGTCTTTGAACTAAAGTCGTACCGTGAGGACACGACTTGGTCCAAAAGTGTGGGGTGGGAGAGTCAGTTTTGTCGTGTCTGCGCGTTTATTTTTCCTGCATATTGTTGTGTCTACACGTTTTCTTTAAATAAAAAAAATGAAGTATGAAATTTCTCTGTTTTTGGATATGCAGAATTGAATTATGAGTATGTGAAATTTATGATACCGATTACATGTGATTTTCTCATGAAATCTGAATTATGTGACTACATGTGAACTTAACCCACTACGTGTCCTTTAGAGTTGAGATAAACAGGGATGTGGAGTTGATAGAAATGTCCTAGAGAGACTTGACAAAGCTTTCAAAGGGCCGAATTTCGAGTTATATGGTTATGTGGATTTCGTGGAGGCTAGCACTTCGAGACGATATGGTTCAGAGTTAGCTCCGCCGCCGCAGCGTTTATGTGAGCAGGCGGGACGGGAAAACAGACCGTCCTATCTCTAGTCCGAAGTTACCGGGAAAATTGGTGAGCGACCCTCATCTTGATTCGCGTCAAAAAGGTCGAGGATGAGAAAGAGTGGGGAGGTATTTCCATATGCTTGCGGGCAATGACTGGACCTCCTTCAAAAGAAAAGAAGGAAAGGACAAGAAATTCACAATAAAGGAGCAAAGCTCAAGAAAAATCAGCCACATTGTGAAGTTTCATACAACAAAAAGTGAAGTACATCATTCGTACATCAAGAGCCAAAGGCCAAAGAAAGTCACTACAAAAGCTGTCCAACAAAAAAAACTAAAGAAGGCTCAAAAACCTTGAAGCTCGAATGAATCACGTGCAAGAAAAAGCGATGAAGTATAACTATATAGCTAGAATTCGGGACATCGAATGCAGATCATGGGTCTAATGACGACTATCTCCCATTCATCCGAATTGATTTGAATTTCAGCTCAAAAGGTAACACGTATCAAGTTAATTCTATGTTGAGCATGATGAATTGAGTAACGATTGAGCTATGCATGGAAAGGAAGAATTTAGACTAGCAACCCATATTCATGTAGTATTATCCAGGACGTCGAAGAATTTGTGGTGTTATACTTGTTTTCCTTCTATGACTTAGCTCTTGTTCGGGACGAACAAGTTTAAGAGTGGGTGGTTTGATGAGTCGTATTTATAAGACTCGTCGAATCAACTAATCCCGCTTGTTTCGACACATTATTATGCGAGCAGTTACTTTTTAGTGTTGTTTTGCATCACATAGCTGACTCGATTCCCTACAACTCTCTAGTTCACAACGAGAGCAGCCGAGGTCAGATAAAAGGTCAAATCCAGAGTTGAAGTCGGAGCTGGCGCGCAGAAGAAGGAACCAGGCTCAGTGCCCACCGCGCCACATGTAGACATTAGCTCAACGCTAATGTCTAAAGGAAACGCGGCTGTAATGTCTAAAGGAAACGCGGCAGTAATGTTAAGGTGAAACGCGGTGAGCCATGAGATGCTGACGTCAGCAACGCGTTTGATGACGTCAGCGAGCCGAGAATTGATAATTCTAGCCCAAAAAATAGATTTGGAAACCCAGTTTATTATAAATAAGAAGCTTGGGTTAGGATTTTCAATCTCTCATCACATATTCTACCATTCAGAAGACGGCTCTGGAGAAGATGCAAGCATTCGACGAGAGAGAAGAATTTTCTACTTTCATTATTCCAAAAATATTTGTTTGCCATTCCCATGGATATTTGTAGCTAAACCTCTATTCGGTTTAGGGTTTTGTATATTGTGACGAACGTTTTGAGGCTTTTTACTTAATGTTATTTTATCTTCCTCTAGTTCTTGTGCTAAATTACCCCGGACTGAATTGTGAAGCTAAGTGGATACTTGCAATGGTAAAGCTTAGCCGAACAATTCAGCCCCTATTTTCACTGCTTGTTTAAGACTAAACCGTAAGAACAAGTAGTAGCACTTAAACTTGATATTGCCTGAAACAGATTATTAGGTTTTGCTAGAACTACAAGTCTATAACCTGAAACGGAGTAGATTGTGGGGTAGTGCTTGAAACGGCCTACCTTAGGTTATAACCTGAAACGGAGTAACCACACTTAGGAACATGAGATTAGATTATTAGCAGCCGATGATAAATGAGTCACAATAGGAAAAAACCCTAAGCCGAATGCTTCCTCTGATTGAATTACTTTCGTATTATTCTCTCTTGCGCTTCATAACAATTGCTCTCATCAAAAACCCCCTTTTAATTTACTTACAGGACGACTTAACCACACCAGCTCTCTAGGGTTCGACCACCGCTTGCCGCTTTACTAGCTTAATGCAGGGAAACTTATAAATACAAATTTGACGCGACAGACGACGCATGTCATTAACACTCCCTGAGGAATGAAGACCCTCTAACTCTTGAAACTACTGCTGAAAACTTAACTGAGAAGACAAAATGATGAAGATCCAAATGCTAAGGATTTTACTGATGAGAACAACCAACTAATTGACAAAGATGAGGAGGTGCAATAAGAACTTCTGAGCATCCGCTGCAGTAAGAAGTCGACTTCTTGCTCTCCCGGTAAACCATTTTGACTGTTTATCAAATAATTTTGTTTCTCTATTATATCTTGTGAAACTAATTTATATTTTATCTCTCTTAATGCAAGAAGAAGAGGATGCCCCTATAAGTGAAGGTGAACCATCGAGGAAGAGAAAGTGTGGCACCAAAACAGCTAATTTGGTGCACAGATTGGAGACGAGGATTAAGGTTAACTGTTCTGTAGAGGCAAATGGGTCAGTCATAAAGGAAATAAGAAGTATGGTTTGCCACCAAATCGGGGCATGTGTGAGGCAGAAGGTGCCCATGTTAGCGCCGACATATAGCGAGCTAGATCCTCAGAGCTGGGACATCGTAGTGAACTATCTCACTGTAAGTTGTATTTGTGGAATTCAAAGCAATTTGGTTTCTGAAATCTGTTCTTAAGTAGTGAATAAAATGTGGCATTGCTTTTTTTGCAGCCGCATTTTTTTTTGCCAAAAGATGACACTCTACTATGGGAGTACATTACAAGAATTGCAAATAACCGCTATAAGGATTAGAAGTCGGCTTGCCATAAACACTATTTGAAGCACGAGAAGAAGGTGCCGAAGGAGTTTGTCCACAGCAAGGAGGAATGGACTTGGCTGGTTAAGCACTTTGAGGAGCATGCACAGCAGGTGAAGTTTGTTGATCAAATTGAACGTTAGTTAATGTTTTGTATTATTATTGTGTTTTCATGGAAATTTACTTTCTTATGAAGCCAAAATTAAAAAGAATGAAAGAAGCGTGAGATAAGAAGAAGAATCACCATGGAGGAAAGACTCCATTCACCATCCGAGCAGTCAACCACCTCCAAAGGACACAAAGCTCACCATGTTGCAATATATGCTGACGTCTATTCAGAAGAACCCGAATGTGCTGATGTAGTGGTAAACTATTACATGTTTTTTTATGTCTTCCTGAATATATTGTACTTTCTGATTATTGTGTTACAAGTGAAATGATCTTTCATAGTTGTAGTTTTTTTGTAACATGAATTATGTTCATGTTTTTTATGTCTTCCTGAATATATTGTGCTTTCTGATTATTGTGTTACAAGTGAAATGATCTTTCACAGTTGTAGTTTTTTTGTAACATGAATTCTGTTCATGTTTGTTGTGCAATGAATATGATTGTGGATTAAAACTTCATTTACGATTAAATGTTGGGTTTTCCGAATATGTGTAAGTCAATTTGATGTATGAATTTATTTTGGACTTGTGCATAGAACCAAAGGAATGCTGAGGTGCAGAAACTTATTGATGACCAGCAGTCCGATGACCCCAGCAGCATTGCTGACCCTCTCCTGATGAGCACTCAGATTGACATAATTTCTAGAGCTCTGGGACAAAAGAAAGGAACTCAGGTATATGGAGTTGGGGGAAATATAAGGAGGCCTCCTCGCCCTAGAGGTGGGGCTTCAAACCATGCCCAGAAGGAAGAGATCTTTAGGGCAAAGGAGGAGGCGGCTAGAATGGATGACGAGTTCGAAGAGAGGCTCAGGGCGCTCGAAGAAATGATGCAAGGGGCGGAGGTGGCACGGGAATTGGGTGTAACGTTTCTGACGGTACGAGTTTCGGTCTGCCAACTCTCTGAATTAGGTTTTATCAGTGACAATTTCAAAAGCTTCGTGTTTATGTTGGGGACATGTTTTGCTACTTTTGTGTGATCTGAATCCTAGAAACATTTGTACTCTTTTTGAAAGAAATGTTTCAGGTACTTTTGTGTATGTCAAGTAGGATTTCTGATTATATTGGCTAAATTTATGAAACATGGATGTTTTGTATTACTCTTATGTAACACAAAATAGGATTCAAAAAACATAACTGAACTTACGCGACATAATGTTTCGTTCTGATATTCCTTATGCGACTGAGTTACCGGATATTATAAACCATCTTACATAATAGAGATTATTAATTACTACTTATGTGACACACTGCAATGGCACGTTGACTATTTTATATCAATCCTTTTGACACTTATAGGACATACCAATATCCTTATGCGACTATTTTTTGCACTGTCGCACTACACCTTAAGCGACTAGTGTGATTTAGGTTCAGTCACCCCAGACTTAATGTCACACAACTTATGTGACTGGTCCTTATGCAACTGACCATAGTCACATACACCATCGAGCGACAGAAAATGTCCTAATACGACTCATTTAGGTCAGTTACCTAAGAGACCAAATGGTGTAGTAGTTGGTCAGTTGATGATGCCGCCAGTTGTGGTGTCTAAGAAGTGCGATGGCTGGTTTTGTTTTGAGCTCATTGGAGTTTCTTGGTGTTCGGCCGGCTCAGTTTGCCATGATGGTTGACGACTTCAAATAGAAGTTGTGTGATGTGCTTTTTGAAGGTGAGGAAGGCTCCAGAGCAACTGGCAGGGAAAGGAAGGTGCGCAAAAATACGTTGATAGTGACGTCATTAGGCAAAAGAAGCAGTCCACATGGCCACAATGCACATCAAGCAGTTGCCAGCATTTTGTTGGGTATGATTGTTGCTGGCATCTGTTGAAGGTTATGATCAGATGCTTAGTTGATGGGCTTATCCGATCAGTGTGATGATCATTGTGTGAGTGAAACACAATAAGGTAAGCGGTTCAGGCGGCAGTAATCGAAATGTGAAGAAAGGTTTTCATCGCTGTTGTGATAGAGAAAGGGAAGCCTTGTCGTTGCGGTGACAGAAAAGTGAGGTATGACATTATTCCATAAGCGCTATAGCGGCAGCTTAGGTAATGACCGAGATGTGTTCAGTAGAGTCACACATATTATGAAAAAGAAGATCATGAGCCCTGTAGCGCAGTTGGTGATCTTCTGACTCATAATTATGAACGTGATTACTGAAGTTTGATGATGATGGATAACTCATGACGTTAAGTTGCTGGTAAAAAAATTTGTTTTTCGTTGCGAGTGTGAGTTTTTACGGGACTACGAGGTGCTGCAGGGAAGGAGCACGTCCGCGTCAATGAATCTACACTCACCGAAAACAAGCTAGTAGTTGTCATGCAGTTTGAAATGGAGACGATGTAAAGATTGACTGATGGGGCAATTGAGAGTGTGCTCAGGAAACTGTTAAACCCAGCAAGCCCATCAGCTACCAAAACAATCCCATCAGCAAGCCCCTTCAGCAGGTAGGACAATTGACGAGCTTCATATAAACCCAAAGTCGGTATTTTAGGACTCAACTTTGGTGCATTTTGTCAGGTTCTTGCAAACAGCTTACGATACTTCTTGTGGCGCACAGGCACATCGACAGAAGAATCAAGCTTCTGAGCCATTTTTAGGTGTGAATTCGTAATAGAATGTGACCAGTGTAGTTTCAGTTACTCGGTGCTAGGTACAGTACAACCCTTTTCAAGGGTCATCCGTCTTATCCTGCCCTCACAGGTCTGTTCTTTAGGACTTGGATTTTTAGCTTAGGAGTTTAGTTTAAGTGAGTTTATGTCAGCTTAGTTGAGTTTAGGTGAGCTTAGGTCAGTTTAGTTTAGTTTAGGTGAGCTTAATTAAGTGAGCTTTGGTCTGTTTAGTTTAGTTTAGAGGAGCTTAGACGAGTTTAGATTGGCTTATTTTAATTTCAATTTTAATTATTTTAATTAATATTTATAAAAAATGTTTGATATTTATAAAAAAAGTTGAATAACGATTAATTAAATTATTATTTGAATTAAAATTAATGGGTTGGGATCATATGAGAAGTTACCTTTTTCGTGAGAAATAAGAAATTATTTCAGCCATTAGATTACAGATATAAATATAATGGCTATTAATCAACAGAAATATTTGCTCATAATTATATCTTAATTACGTTTAAAAGTTAAATTAGTAAATTAACTTTTCCAAAACTGCACGTCCGAAAGTCGAACGACAACCAAACTCGACCCTTACGCCGTCTACTTCTCCCCCCGCCGCTGCCTCATCTCAGCCGCCGCGACTCTCTTCCTCATCTCCCTCTGCCGCTGCCTCATCCTCTTCCTCCCCAAACTCGACCCGTTTAACCTATGCCTCTTGACGGCAGCCTTATACACGTTGAATCGAGCAATCAACTCGTCGCTGAGATCGTGTTTTCCGATCCTATTGGTTTGGGACAGATTATCGTAATGCTCTGTAATTTCGACAATGTCAGAATTTTATAGAGTTGTGGATGTTTTTGTGTCCGTATAGGCCGTGACCGTCTCGGTTTTGGCTCAAACTCTGGTTGCGGCTGCGGCGAAAGGAAAATTTTATGTCAGCTACCAAAACAATCCCATCAGCAAGCCCCTTCAGCAGGTAGGACAATTGACGAGCTTCATATAAACCCAAAGTCGGTATTTTAGGACTCAACTTTGGTGCATTTTGTCAGGTTCTTGCAAACAGCTTACGATACTTCTTGTGGCGCACAGGCACATCGACAGAAGAATCAAGCTTCTGAGCCATTTTTAGGTGTGAATTCGTAATAGAATGTGACCAGTGTAGTTTCAGTTACTCGGTGCTAGGTACAGTACAACCCTTTTCAAGGGTCATCCGTCTTATCCTGCCCTCACAGGTCTGTTCTTTAGGACTTGGATTTTTAGCTTAGGAGTTTAGTTTAAGTGAGTTTATGTCAGCTTAGTTGAGTTTAGGTGAGCTTAGGTCAGTTTAGTTTAGTTTAGGTGAGCTTAATTAAGTGAGCTTTGGTCTGTTTAGTTTAGTTTAGAGGAGCTTAGACGAGTTTAGATTGGCTTATTTTAATTTCAATTTTAATTATTTTAATTAATATTTATAAAAAATGTTTGATATTTATAAAAAAAGTTGAATAACGATTAATTAAATTATTATTTGAATTAAAATTAATGGGTTGGGATCATATGAGAAGTTACCTTTTTCGTGAGAAATAAGAAATTATTTCAGCCATTAGATTACAGATATAAATATAATGGCTATTAATTAACAAAAATATTTGCTCATAATTATATCTTAATTACGTTTAAAAGTTAAATTAGTAAATTAACTTTTCCAAAACTGCACGTCCGAAAGTCGAACGACAACCAAACTCGACCCTTACGCCGTCTACTTCTCCCCCCGCCGCTGCCTCATCTCAGCCGCCGCGACTCTCTTCCTCATCTCCCTCTGCCGCTGCCTCATCCTCTTCCTCCCCAAACTCGACCCGTTTAACCTATGCCTCTTGACGGCGGCCCTATACACGTTGAATCGAGCAATCAACTCGTCGCTGAGATCGTGTTTTCCGATCCTATTGGTTTGGGACAGATTATCGTAATGCTCTGTAATTTCGACATTGTCAGAATTTTATAGAGTTGTGGATGTTTTTGTGTCCGTATAGGCCGTGACCGTCTCGGTTTTGGCTCAAACTCTGGTTGCGGCTGCGGCGATTGCTCCGTGTTTAGATTCTTGACCGTTCCAAGTCGCCTAGTAGGGATCTTGCTGATGAAATCGATTTTTCATGCGTGGATCTGGAGGAGGAGTGAGGAGATGGTGATGAAGAGGAGGAGGAACAAGGCGGAGGAAGCTATTGATTTAAAAAAAAAGTAGAAACAGAGCATGAAAAATAGAGGAATGAGATCTGTAGATGATGATGAGTTTATGGGAGTGTAAATGTGTAATTATTTAAAATTCGTAGCTTTGTAGTTAAAATACGTAGCTTTCTAGTTGAAATACGTAACTTTATAATTAAAATACGTAGCGGTTTTACGTAACTTTCTAGTTAAAATACCTAACTTTCTAATTTTATAATGCGTGGAATAGTAGGCAAAATTCGTAACAAATAAGACCGAGTACCTAATATTCGAAGTACAGCCCATATAATATTCAAAGTGCCCTGAATCAAATGATCCTATTCAAAAAGCTGAGTAATATACATGGAAAATGTGATGAGTACATCTGATGGAAAATATTCTAATCATAATCTTCTGGGGATCTGTTTTTCTTCCATTCTGTGCCTTCTTGCAACACTTGCTCTTTTCTTTTGTTCAGGTGTGAACGTATTATCACATTCATGTAAGTGTCACGCAGCACCACTAGTTGTTGCTCTTGGTACGCCTCGTCATAATTTTTAATTACAGCAACCAGCAATTTTATGGCCTTTTCTTGTGCTGTTACCAATTTCTGTTTTTTAAGCAATGTGTAAGTAATTTGACAAACTGATACGCAAAGAGAAGAAGAATATGCAGCTTGATACATGATGCTACGAATCTTGAGACATGATGTTACGTATTTTACACTCCAACTGAATCCATTGAGTCGATTAGAGTGTAACCTTAAAATCGTAACGTTACATACCGTATACTTGGCTTGCCTGTGGGTCGTTGACATCGTCATTGTGCGTATTTGCCGACATCGATGCTCGAGAGTCGTATACAACTGAAATTGGAAATTTCACAATCAAAATGCATAAATGTAATGCTGATTCATTCACAGATTAATTATCTGTTTTACTTTACTCATTACATCAACCCATATATTTATATACGTAGCATTAGGGGAGCACTCGGTTGAGGCAGGGTTGGTAGAATGAGGCACGTGAGGCACGTACTCGGCCTTCCGTTGTGACACGTGGCGAAGCCACGTGAGTTGAGCCGCCATTTGCGTTCACACTACTATTGGTAGTGGGTTTACTATTTGGACACGTGGCGCGCCACAAATGCACGGGGGGTTAGATGTGTGGCTCAGATCGTGCCTCATTCTAATTTTGGTGCCTCATTTGATCGCTTCTCCGTAGCATTATACTCAATATTTGTAGACAGTTAACCAAGTCATTTATAATGCATAGTATGCTATTTAAAATTCGTATACAGCACCTGTGATTTGATAGACTTCTAAATTTTACATGTCAGAAACGGGTGGAAGAAAGAGAAAAAGATGGCAATATTGACGGGTCACTGCACGTGGTGTCACACAACGACAAAGAAGCACAAAGGGAGGTTAGACTGAAAAAGACACCTATTGTAAGTTTTCTTCACAACTTCTAATTTAATCAAAGCGTAACCATAACCCTGATGTATTATCAAGGTGAAGCATGTGTTATTTAACCCATGTCAAAACCATATATTTATAATGCGTACCATTCTATATGACATTAGTAGCAGGCATTATCTTTACATGACTAATTTCCATTTATAATGCGTATTGAGCTGTATAAAATTCGTAGCATGAACTTTGTTTAGTCTAAAATTTTCATCTTATATTGTTAATGTGTAACAGTCTATTCAAATTTTGTATACAGTTACGTATCCCATACATAATGCGTATTGCGCCAAATAAAATTGGTAGCATGAACTTGGTTTGGTTATTATAAATTTCCATTTATAAAGCGTATCACACTGTACAAATATGTAGCATGAACCAATGTCACATGAGTATGTTCAGCAAATATTTGTATGTGTTGCAGTCTATTCAAATTTTGTAGACAACATTTATAAAGGATATTGCACAGATATATAATTCGTAACAGAAACATTGATTACATACTAATTTCGTATTTACATAGCACAAACATGTTTCACACCAAGAACAAGATGCAAGTATTGCTCAATCAGTAGAGATAATTTCACACACAGACAAAGAAGCACAAGCGGATGCTGGGGTGAAGAAGACACCTTTTGTAAGTTTTCTCATTAATGATAACCACGTATTTATATTGCGCAGCAATAAATTGAAAATTATATCTTGTTGGGCAATACATTTAAAGGCGGAGTGCATTACATTTTCATGTTTGTTTCTCCCTTCGCATAGCAGAAACTTCTGACAAATCATGAAAGAGCGGCTGAATTATTAATAGCGGCACTTGAGAATTATGACCATGCATACAAAGAAGCATCACGCCAGTCCAATTTCCAAGACAGAATCAACAAAACAAATTATGATGACTGGAAACATATTGACAGTTACATGGAGAATAGAAATCAAAATTGGAACAGCCAGCAATCATTAAAGGAAGCATTATTGGAAGAGGTGCATAATATTCAAGAACCGGTAATCGATGCAGACACCGTGTGCAAAGATCAACCATCTCCTACGGAACAGCGACATCCATCACCTGTGATAGGCCTGGTGGATATTTTAAACCCACCAACTCCTATGGAACAGTGCCAACCAACTATCACTCAATGTGTTTAAAACTCCTACAAACAATGCAACAACAAAAAATTCAAAGACATATGAAACCCATGTTGGATGGCATACTAAGAGACCAAGGGAACAGGATGATGCCCAAAACAATCTTCAGCTTCCTAATACGCTACCCAATCGGGCCGAGATCCCTGACCTGCCAACTCAAGTTATTGAAGAGGCTGCCAGATTGTGTGACGAGCAAAGCGCTAAGGTGCTGGATCCTAACCCCATTGCATGTTCTGAGCCAGTTCGAAGATTAAAAAGAGAAATACAACCAGGACCGCAACTAAAATCACCCTTCATGGAGAGGGTAGTACCCCTGACAGTAGCGGCTTCAAAAGCTTATATGTATTTATTTGAGTGGGTCTACGAGGGCAACTGCAAAAACAGGTATTGTCCTTTACATATAATTTTATATTCCATCTGTTAGGTTTCATAATTTACATTTAAAATGCGTACAGCAGCTCATGAATCATGAGGTGGGGGATTCATGTGTTTTAATAAACTGTTAAACAACACATACTTATAATGCGTAAATTCATGTATATATTGCGTAGTTTGGTCTTTAAAATGCGTAGAGCAGCTCCTAAGTTAGTAGTTATGAAAATATTTATGTATAATGCTTAGCGGGGTGTTTAAAATTCGTAACTGCATATATGATATGATTATTTTCTTTTCAATGATATATTATTTGAGTATGGGGTTGACTGCGGGGAAAGAAGGGATTTCTATTCCCTACATCCAGGAAAATACATTACTACCCACATCATTGATTTGTGGGCAATATTGCTCAACGAACGCGAAAAATACAGATCAAAAAACAGTTGCCTTAGATTTTTTCCCACTACAAAGATTGATGTAAGTGCCAAATACTTATTCATATACATATGTTTACAACTGTAAATGCGCTGTCCGTAACACATATTTGCCCTGCAGATTGGTTCTGCAGGAAACGGAGGAACAAAATAGAGTAAGGCAGCCCAATTCGAAGTGCTATTTCAACAAGAATTGACAAAATTTCCATTTGTAAACGTACATGAAGTCAACTTTGGTAAGCCTTTATTTTGAAAACTTATAATATTCAGATGGTTTCCAATGTTGTTCTAACATATGCAAATCTGGTTTTGCAGTTCATCTTCCCAATATATTACCGAGAACATTACTACTTACTATGTTTTGATATGGTCGAGGGTAAAATAGATCTAATTGACAATATGAAGGAAGGAATCCTAGACAGATATGGACACACCATACGCAATATGGTACCAAAAAAATACAATTCTTTTATAGTTCTGTAAATTGCAAGTTAAATACGAAGATTTTATATTAAAATGTGTAGCCTGTCGTTTGCAATTAGTAACTAGCACATTATGTTATCTATATAATCTTAATGATTCCTCCCGTTTTACAATCTTAATGTTTCCTCCTGCTTATTTAAAACAAGTCAGACACAAGAAATTACACATGTTTGCAATGTAAAACCAAATCGCCTAGAATTGAGTTGGGAAACAGAATTCAATGGAGACGATTGTGGGATTTTCACCATGAGGCACATGGAGACTTATAAAGGAGGAGGAACTGTAAATTGGAAGAGTGGCTTTGTTAAAGAAAGTGAAGAGGTGACAATCAACAATTAATATTTCTATGATCATGATGTTAGTTACAGCGCTAACCTACATCTTACAAAATGATTGATACTTGCATTTTCAGTGCAGCAAAACGAACAACTAGTGGCATTGCGCAACACTTACTTGAATGTTATCCTAAGATCACATCTGAATTCCAGAAAAGACAAAATTTTACAATGCGCACGTGACTGGACGAAAATCAAAGATCATTTAGAATACAATTTAGTCGGCGATACTCAAGCTGAATAGATATCATTTCATTATGTAACTAACTAGTAATTTTATTAGATGTTGCTCATCTTACTTGTAATCAAAGTTTGTTTTGTATCCAACTATGAATTGTGCTCCTTATGCAACAGGTTTTATTATTAGTTGTAATTTCATTTTGTAGTCAAGAAGGCAGGTGTTATTCATTTTTTTCTAAAATTCGTACTCGACAGACTAAAACTCGTAATGGGATAACCAGATGCATGTATTCATCATGTGTAACAGTTCTTATTATAAAATTGATCAGTCTGTCTAACAATTTTCAATACAAAAAATTTTCAATACAAAAATGAAAGGTGATGCACTAAAAATCTACTCTACGAAAATAACAAATATGCTTTAAGAATATTTATTGATTGATCTAAGCATTTTCAAAAACAATGTTCATATGCTACGAATTATGACTACTAGGCTACGAATTATGACTACTAGGCTACGAAATATGACTACTAGGGTACGAATTATAAATAACATGGTCCTGGGTTTATTCACGATCATGGTCAGCTGCATGATATTCACTGTCACCTTCAAATGTTGGTTCATGTCTTCTTGATTCGTCCAGCAGTTTCTTTAGACACATGCGCTTGTCATGTATACCTTTCTCATTACAATACCCACATAACCTTTAAGGCTTTTTCAATTTCTCCATGGCAATCTCTCTAGGACCTCTCATCCGCTTACCACTTCCTTTGTTCTTTGATATTGCAGGGTTATTAACAAATACATGTGTGGGCTGAGGCATGTCCAAAACAGATCGAAAATAGTCGGCTTTCGAAGTATTGTTGCTAGCAGCTTTATTGCAGAGACGGACTGGAACTTCTTGAATCAATATAAAGCTGCACCCTGATATTTCTTTGAAGATCCATTGCATTATTGAAACCCGTGAAAAATTCCACAAGGGTCTAAACCCATGAATGTACCTATCAAAAAAAGAGTTCTCGCTTACGGAACGAGAAGTGGTCCTCAAAAGGCCTCCCATTATAACATCATGGAAATGAATTACCAGATGCGATGACTTTTGAGTGCCGATACCCCCGAATTACAAAATTGACTCGTCGATTAATATGGGATCATGAGTTGCGATCGAAACGGTTATGTACAATGCAGGAACGATATAACCAAATAATTACATGCAACGCTATCGACAGTTGTGCTTATGCTTCACACAGGGATGTAGACGCAAAAAGGTTTGAAGATATCAAGGAAGAACGACTTTCGAGAAGAAAACATAAAAAGCAAGAATCGAAAACCTAACCGCACGAACGTGTGCGAAAAAAATAGGACATTAACTAAAATTAGTAAAGTCAAATGACCAATACACCCTGATTCTAGAATTTATTCCGAAAATAGATGCAAATATATTGGCTAAATCAAGGCCGTGGGATGATTAATCCTACGCTTCTTATTTTTTCTTATTTCTCACTCATTTCTCATTTGATCCCGAACCAATAAATATAATAGAAATAATAAAGTATATTAATAAAAAATATTAGTTTATGACATACATGTTTTATTTATAAATATGGTGCTTAAAATTTTACAAAGTAAAATTTTTTTATGAAAAAATAATTTTATATTAGTAATTATTAAATATATTTATTTTATTTAATTAAATTTTATCCAAATATTTTTCATAAATAAAAATTATATATTTAGATAGTTTAGCTTAGGTGAGCATAGTTTAGTTTACTTTAGTTTAGATGAGGGTCAGCTTAGTTTAGTTTATGGGAGCTGGGGCGCGCTCCCTTGAAACAGGGGTAGAATGAGACAGTGAGGCACGTTGTGAGCCACTTATTTAGATGATGTAGCCGGGAATAGTTGTTTACTGTTTGCTTGTTGGTAGTGGGACACGTGTCATGAGGAGATGAGTTTGACCGCTGAGATGAGTGGTTGAGATGGTGCCTCACTGCCTCATTCTAATTTGGCTGCCTCATTCTAACGATCCTCTATGGGAGCTTAGATCAACTTAATTTAGTTTAGATAAACTTAGGTTAGCTTAGGTCAACTTAGCTCATTTGAGTTTGAGTCAAACCCTAGTGGTACAGAAAGAATACATTAACCATTAAGCCGCGCAAGATGATATTTGCAAAACATATGGGTTGTAAATTGTTCAACATTTCAAAGCCGATATCCTTCCCCTCTTTTTCAACAGAAATAAGTATTGGAAAGGTATAAAGAAGTTTTATGACCATGTCATTATTGAAATCACACCTAAAAGTAGTCGAATCAAAGCCGAAGTCCAGGTGAGAAGCCATCCAGATAATAATGGCTGGCCTGAGATTTTGGTCCAGCACTTGCTCGGAAATATAGTTTAGTAAGGTTGAGAGGAAGATGAACTGAGAAAGTAATAAACTGAATTAAAGAACATATGAGATGCTCGAGGGATGAAAGTTGATGATGCTCTGTACAGAGGTCCAGGTAGTGCTGCTCAAAGCGAGAGACTGTCTTATGTCTGCTGATCAAGTTGCCCACTGCAATAGCTGGAGGGGACGGCAGATATTTCCTGCCTTCCTTTCCACTCCTCACCTGGTTTTAGAGTAACTGGAGTTTCCACACAAGCTGCCTCCACACATAGCATGTGTTTGTACTCGTCGTCCGCAAGATCTGGTATGGCTTTTGATTTCTTGTCCCAGGGGTTCCAAACCACTGTAACCAAATCAAATTTCAAACATGTTATTATTGACAACTTCTAACAAATGTCTTCCTGAAAATTTACGTTCGTTAAGTATTGCTAGCAGAAAAAATCAAAACAATGAATTGGGACTTTACAAGTAATTGGCAAGATCAAGCTGTGCTAATGTGTTGGAATTGGAAAAGGCGAACCAAATGGGCACTAAAAGGCATTTGATGTTTTTATACTCACCAGCATCTGGTAACCCATCCTTACGGATGACATATGTTCTCTTTCGCTCATGGTCTAAAATTGCAATCTTTGTAGGTGTATTGATGTAAACTTTGTCTATCTGAGGCAAAAAATAAAAGAGGTTTATAGTTATAAAAAAACTATGAAAAACAAGGATGAGTGAGCAAGGAATAGAAGTGTCCATCGAACAAGTACTAACCTCTGATTCGAACACTATAGCATCTCCTTGTTCAGTGAACCTTTCTCTGTTCTGCAGATTATCTAGGTAATCCAGAGTCTCAAGTCCCTCGACTCGCACTTCACTGAAGTCAAACAATACAGCCGAATGATGAGGAAGCAAAGATAGGTTATTCAATGAGCAAAAGGAACATTTTTTAAAAGGTTGCAATGCAAAATGCCAATATAAAAAATCATTTTCTAAGCTATAATGCAGACAGAACCAAACGCCAAAGACATGCAATAATTTATCACTAGAACCGAGAGTCATATCCATTACGAGTTCTAATAATACTGCTGATTCACCATGCTCCAAAACATTGCGATTATTAATAAGATGACGGATACATAGCGGAGACCTGATATCAGTTACAAAAAAATAACTGTGATAGGCAAAGGTGAAGGTGAATGGTTTGCCATCAAGGTTTGTGTTTCGGACGCGGGTTGTCAGTAAAAGGTCTCCTCCTGGGCTCAGACATACCCTGAGGCGAATCTCGTATCTAAAAAAGAACATAGTTTGTCACATGACGGCTAGTAATATGATAGTTACTATTAGCAAATGAAACTCTCATCACTGTCTACCATGTCCAAAGCATGACAAAATTACTAAAGGAAAGGTTGACCTATCCATATTCAGCAGAACAATGATAAATTCACAGAACATTTGTCAAAAGCCGATCTCTCTATTTTCACCTCAAAAGTGTTATTTGCAAACTTAACATTATTCTTTTATTGAACAAGTGCTAATAGCAAATGATGTAGTTACTAAAAATAACCTGTGGGGCCAAAACTTCGCATCTTCTTCCGAATGTTTAAGGAGCAAATCAACAAAAGCCTTATTAGAGCTACTTGTTAAGAGAAGAGGTGGATCAGGGTCAATGGTCCACATTCTTTTTCTTGCAAAGCCATGCTGTTCTAGAGTACCAAGGCTTCCAAACTATAAACATGACAAAATCCATTTAAATAGTTTGAATAACATGACAGAAACAGAAAACCCCACCCAACAAAATACAGAATTTACCTGTGGGAAACATATGGGAATACCTCCACGGATAGCGTTGGGTGGCTTGAACATAGCCTGTGCATCCACAATTCATAATTAAAAGTGAGCAAGCTTTTCAATGATATAAGCCTCGGAAATAACCAAGAAACTTTAAAATCCTATCTTCGACACACATTGTGAAGCATCCCTGGATCCACCCATTAAATAATAAAATAAGTGTTTGCATCAGAACGAACAATAAATGAAGGGCACCTTGTTGCTCATGAAAAGCAGCTCTTCTCCATGCTCATTCTTCCAGGAAGTAACTTGACCACCATATAAATAAACCTGTAAACCAGATAACGAGTAAGCTTATATCCACATGTACATTAAACAAATCAATACTTGCAATAATAATATTAACAACAGAAAACAAATATTAGTAATCAAATACTAATAACCAAATCAGCATAAGTCCAACAACTGAACACAGATCCAATCAGAGGCTTAACTGATTCAATTTAATAAAAAAAACTCAATGAATAAAAATGTGATTTTTCTTTTTCAGAGAGATAGCTGATCTCACCTCAGCTGAATGGCGACGGGACTCTCTGAGGACGACTTTGTCGAGGCCATTGACGCCCTTGCAATGCTCCACGTACACAATCTCGTTCGACATTTTTTATACGGATTTTGATCGATTGAATCAGACTCGTGTGGTGAAAATTTTGTTACAGACCGACATCACAGTTTCATCGGATAGCTGGTTGGTTGGTTGATTACGTGCGCCGGCTAGTGACGTAAGGATCGATTTGAAGTTGCGGTTGAATCTGCAGATTTGGATTTTGTTTCGCAGAGGTCGAACGAGGACGTAGACGTATACACGCTCGCCCCTTTTGCAGAGGAACATCTTCACAAAATGACCGAATTACCATGGCGAGTTTCGCGCACCAGGGCATTCTCGTCTTTTTTACAGAAAATGATTCAAACTTTTTTTTCTTTTTGTTATGGAAACGAATCCGGTCCGAACGGCATATTTTTGTAAAAAATACAAATCATCGCAGTTCTTGCTTTTGTCATTTGGACAGATGAGATTAAATTTCGTATTAAATTTTGTTTATGGTTGGTGACGAATTATAATTATTCGTGATGAACTATCGTATTTTTTTTTCTCGGCAACGAATTATATTCAGTTTTGACGAACTTTATTTTTGCACCAAAAATATACTTTGACCTGATCATTACTCATAAGACAGATATTTTTAGACTTGCTAAAACAATTCTTACAGGTAAAAATAAAATTATAACAAGCATAAAAAATGATATGATCCAATAATAAACGGTATGAACTATCATATTTTTACAAATGTTTGTTCCAACTATATACACTTTCAAATCATAATTAATTTCATACTTTAAGAAAAATTTAAACACAACGAACACTCTAATCTATGATTCATCTATTTCAAACTTTATCACAAAATTAAAATTTTCTTTATACACACTTAAGTGGTGGTTGAGTGGGTACAACCACTAGCCTTGTAATAGCAAGGTCAAGGGTTCAAACTCCATTGTGTCAATTCGTCCCGCTTACTCCTCCTTCGCGGATGTGTTGTCATCCCTTGTGGACGTATTGTGCTCTTCAAATCCGCAGATGTTGCTTGCTTGATGCGTGGAGGTGCATATTAAATCATGGGGTTTATCAAGATAGAGGTGCCTTCTTTCTATAAAAAAAAAGAAGGATAGAGGTGCCTTATTGGCCGTGCTCCAAAGTCTAGTGTAGTACTTAGTTTGTATGAGATGATATACCCCTCAATAAAAAAACACTCCAAGCTTTCCGTCCCGCCTATGCGTGGACGCGTTGTTCCTCATTCGTGGAGGTGTTCTTCATCACGCTTCGGCTTGGACGTGTTGTTCATTCTTCGCGGAGGTGTTGTCCATCCCGTGTGGACGTGTTGTGTCCTTCAAATCCGCAGGTGTTGCTTGCTTGATGCGTGGAGGTGCGTATTCGATCATGGGGTTTCAAGATAGAGGTGCCTTATGGCCTGTGCTTCAGTGTGTAAGTATCAATCCGAGTTGGTGCCTTGCGTGGCCATGCTCCAAAGTTTAGTGATTGTACCCGAGTGAAAAATGCTCAAATAATTTATACAAAATGTATTCGTATAATACTTGAATTATATGAGGTGATGTAACCCCAATAAAAAAACATCAAAATTACTATAAAATATACACCAACACACAACTTACGATTTTTTTTGAAATGGGTTACAAGTTGTACAAGATATCTCACAATGGTACAATCTAGTACATTTGTATCTACTAAAGCACAAGTCAATGCGGCGTCTAATCCCATTTTTATCCCCTTTATGAAGCAAAATGTCGCAGAGCTTTGATCGGCCAACAAAGTCCTTACACCTCTTGCTAGGTGGGGGACAAGGGTTCCTCACCTTAATTAGGTGGAAATGGTGCATTGTGGGAGTTGCACTCACAACCTCTTGATTACAAAGCCAAAGAAGTTGTCAACTCAACTATCACCCCACATACACACAACTTACGATTAAGCCTGAATGTATAGTAAATCAATTTTGATTGTCAGATTCATTCAAGAGAGAATAAGTATGTAAATATCATCATTAGTTTAATTTAACATCTCATCAATTAATACATATTGAAGTTTACTATCACCACCGACAATTTTACTACCGCCTAAGTTTCACCGTGTTGACCGGCGGTTGAATGTTTTTTTTATAAAAAAAACAATTTTGTTAAGCTAAATGTATCATTTTGAGTCTTTTTTTACGCACAAGCCTCAAGGCTCAAACCATATGTTGAACTGTTATCAAAAAAAAAAAAACCATATGTTGAACTCTGCTATTGCAAGGAGCATCGTGCAATGCCATCATCATCAACATCATCATCATCATCATCATCATATCATCAACATCATCATCATATCATGAGCATCGTGCAATGCCATCATCATATCATCATCAACATCATCATCATCATCATCATCATATCATGATGATGATGTTGATGATATGATGATGATGATGATGATGCTGATAATGGTGATGATGATATGATGATCATGATGATATGATGATGATGATGATGATGATGATGATGATGATGATATGAAAATTATATTTTCAGGCTGATGTCAAAGTTAAATTAAGTTAAGTTCCAGTTAAGTTAATTTTTGTTAAGTTACAGTTAAGTTTCAGTTCAAGTGGACAGACCCTAAGTTTCGTTCTCGTTGCCGATCTAATTGTTGCCGAGTGACTGAAATATTAAATTCCTCTTTGGAAAGAAAGAAAAGCTTATAAAGATTCTAAAATTTGCAATAGTATACAATGCATGAATACTTTAATAAAGAATAAATAAATTACACGGGGACTCTTTTATAAAGCTTTGTTACATATGTTGGCTAAAGTAGCGAGTTTGTTCCTTATGTTCAGCAACTATTTTAGGCATGTCCTTACAAATATAATGTTGTTATGAATTAAAGAAAAATTTCCTAATTTGTACAAAAATCAAAATTTCATTCCTTTTCTACTCAACTTCCAAATTACATTCCCAATTTACTCACGTTTTGTAAGACGCCGTTGCCAACGACGTCTTAAATGTAAGCCGCTCTACAGGACAGCGGTTTAAGCCTCGTTGTCATATTTAGCCAAAAACAATGCTGACTCAGAGCTGGCCTGACATTTTAAATTAAAGCGCTGTATCGAACATCGGCTTAGGTCTAATAAGGCAAACACAGATCATTCTTATCGTTTGCCCTGAAATCGAAGCCCTCAACCGAAATCGACAGCTGCTCCGTCATTGTCGCCGACCTCACCATCGTCCCCTTGATTCTCGCTCGCTGGCTGTCTCGCTTCAATCGTCGTTCGTCTCACTTCGTTCATAATTCAGTTTGCGGATTTCATATGCAAAGTTTCGTTTTTTTTAAGCTTTTCGTTCTTTAGATGCTAACTTTTATGACCGAAAATTCAGGGTTTCCCTCGACCGAAATCGACAGCGGCTCCTTCATTGTGGCCGACCTCACCATCGTCGCCTTGATTCTCGCTCGCTGGCTTCAATCCGTTCGTTTGTCTCACATCGTTCATAATTCAGTAAGTTGCTCTGTTTATATGCACAACTTCGTTCCTTTTTAAGCTTCGTTATTTAGATGCTCAGTCAGTTTGTTTTATTGCCGAAATTTCACTTTTCTTTGCGCTAGATCATTTTTTTATTATTTATGACCATATCAAATTTCACTCATTCGTGTCATCTAGCCGAAATTTTGCTCTTACCCGTACTCTGGTGATTCCCCCCCTTTCCCCATAGGTTACTCCAATAAGAATCACTTTTATCAGAACCCTTTCTCTGCATCATCTTCATTTTAGCTTGTTCCTAAAACAAACAAAAATGCATAGATTTGTAAGCCCCTGAAACTAGTATAGGTTATTTGAAACTCAACTTGACATACTCTGATATAGTTTAAAGAAACTATTGAGCATTCATGGGACAATTGGTGATAGTGTCATTTGAAATACAAGAGAAGAACGATGGTCACTATGTGCGGTGGTGTTAGTGTCAATAAGGAATATATTGTCGTTTAAATTAGCATTGGTACTAATATAGAAAATTTGTTGTTTTTAAAATCTTTTAGCAATGGATAATGAAGAAACCGACGAAATGATTACGTCACCTATAGAAAGATTTGAAATTCCATCATACGATGAGTACGATAGAGACAATATGGAAAATTTGATTAATGATGGTGAGGAAGGGTACGTTGAAGTACCCATCGCCGGTCAAGGAGTTGATAATTCTCTATGGAATTTCCCATCATTCAATGACGTCTCCCCTTTGATGAACCTTCCGGTTATTGACGATCACGGGTCTCATACTAGCAAATTCAACACGAAAGAGCTTCGTGAAGGGGGTATGTTTATGAGTAAAGAGTTGCTTATACATGCTTGTCGGAAATATCATATCAAACACCGTCGCGAGTATCGCACCATAAATTCGGATACAAAAAGAATGATTCTCGAATGTCGCGGGGGTAAGGATAAATGTGAATGGGAACTAAGAGCTTCAAAGAAGAAAAAGGAGGGTATGTGGAGAATCATCAAATACGAACATGACAAACACACGTGCGAGGTTGATATTGTCCGGATTGACAATGTCCATTTCAATAAACATTTTATTGCAATGGACATAAAAGACTTAATCCAAGAGGATTTGAGATATTCTCCTAAACAAGTGATGAAGTTAATGCTTTCAAAGTATGGGTATAAGATAACTTACATCAAAGCTTGGAAGGCCCGCCAAAAGGCCTTTGTCTATTTATTTGGTGAATGGGAAGGATCGTTTGAAAAATTACCGGCATACATGGAGATGCTTCAAGAGAGTAATCCCGGTACCATTGTTTACTGGGACAAATCGACGCTTGACAGTGGCAATGTCAGCGTGAATAGGGTATTTTGGGCATTTTATCCAGCTATTGAAGGATTCAAGCATTGTCGTCCTGTCATTTCTATTGATGCAACACATTTGATCGGGAAGTGGAAAGGGGTGTTAATGATTGCAGTGACTTTCGACGCAGAAAATGGGATTCTTCCTATTGCGTATGCATTAGTAGAGAGTGAAAACGTCGATAGTTGGAAGTGGTTTATGACGTGCATTCGAAATGGCATCACAGAACGACAAGGATTATGCATTATTTCTGACAGGCATAGTGGAATAATGCAAGTGATGAAAGAAGATGATTGGAAGCCACCAAACGCTTATCACCGTTATTTCATAAGGCATTTCGCTTCAAATTTAAATCAAAAAGTGAAGTGTATAGCCCAAAGAGACTTGTTGAAGGACATTGCTAAGGAGAATCAGAGAGACTACAGACCACGAGGTCGACGATTATGCCCCTATTTGCGAACAGTTATTGGGAGTAGTGCCGGTGCGCGGGAAGAGAGATACCACAGTTCGACGCACTTGGTTCAGAGACCATATGCAGACCCTTCCAGCAGAGGCTACGGAGCTAGATATACCGAGATATACGAGGGCATACATTCTCCTTATGTTGGGTTCATCGCTTATGCCAGATTCGTCGGGCAGTGAGATATCCCTCCACTATCTTCCCCTACTGGCAGACTTAGACTCTGTATCGAGCTACAGTTGGGGTGCTGCAGTATTGGCGTATCTATATCGTAGCATGTGTAATGCGTGCGAGTCAAAAAGCACGCAACTCAATGGGTGTGCCATTTTGCTTCAGTTATGGGCTTGGGAACATCTCACGTTAGGTAGACCGAAGAAGCTTGCTGTTCCGGCTGAACCTCCAGGTGCAGATCTTGATCCTACGCGGCGAACAGCTTTAGGATACAAGTAAGTGTTTCATATTTGTTTCATTTTATCACTATCCAAGTTTTAAAGAGAATAAGTGTAATTTAATTGTTTATTTAAGTAAGTGTAATTTAATTGTTTATTTCATTGTTTTTAAGGATACAAGTAAGTGTAATTGTTTTTAAGGATACAAGTAAGTGTAATTTAATTGTTTATTTCAATTATGCAGATGGAAGGTGCCCAAGTCATACCTGCACACATCTCATCAGGTGTTGATGCTATTCCGTGATTTGTTGGACCGACAAGAAGCTAACGATGTCATATGGACTCCATACGACGATGAGATACTTGGCACACTTCATCCTTCGTGCGTTGTTGGCAGGGATATTTGGAGGGCTGAAGTTCCTCTCATTTGTTTTCATATATCTGAGTGGCTTTACCCGTCGTGAGTTCTCCGTCAATTTGGTTTGAGTCAACCAATTCCAGCATCGCCACCCGAAAGTCATAAACAGATGCATATGCACATCAGAAGAACAAATCAGCTTGTAGATGAGGAAATGCAAGGATATATAGACATTTGGAATGATCGTGCTCAGAGGATTGTTGTCGGTGATCCACCCATAGACGTATCGTATCTGAATGCGTACTACTCATGGTATTTATATGTGACTCGCAAGCGCATACAACCACCGGTGGATACTCCGGAGCCTTATCGCCCATCTGGACCAGATCATTATGTAATGGTACGTATTTATATTAGTTTTAGGTGCTTCAATTTATATAATATACTTCTAACTTGAAGTTAAATAATTATACAGGTAGCGTCACTAGTGCGCAATTGCAAGGCAATTTCTGGTTTGTTCTTTAAGACAACCGATATGGATATCAAGAGAGGACTACATGATATGTTTCATGATACTCATGCCGACCTTTTGAAAATTGGAGAGGGTCGTGCTTTGGATGTTGATATCTCATCAATTCATATTGACAGTGGTATGTAATTTTTTTAGACGCATCAATATTTTTAGGCCTCTCATCAATTCATATATGTCCATTTTTTATGTGAATGTAGATTCTGATGAAGATGTACACCTGCCGCAAGCTGCGGAGGAAGTTGGCCCTTCACAAGTGACTCAAGCAAATTCACAATGAAGTCCAATACGGAGGTCTACACGCGTTAGAAGAACAACACAGCATTACACTCCGTTATAAAATTTGGCACATTTTCATGTATTTTGAGATATAACGATGATGATGTAACTTTTTGAAAGTGATGGTTTATGTTTGATGTTATGCGGGGATGAATTGTATGTAATGTGTCGTTGGGCAGGATTATTCTTTTATTGGTGAATTTCTGCAGGTTGATTGAGGTTAATGTCAAAATGAATTGTATATACAGCCATTCAAGGTTAAGGCGCTGTCCTGGACAGCGTCTTGACCTAAAACATATAAACCGTCGTTGCTATCAGCGGCTTAGTCCGTTGAACATATCAGGTCTCTGAGTTGTTACACTACATTAAACCGCTGTGTTACACAGCGGCTTAATTATAAAACGATGTTATGGACAGCGGCTTACCCCTGTCAACATGTCAAGCCTCTGAGAAGCCTCGGAGTTGTTACACTACATTAAACCGCTGTGTAACACATCGGCTTAATTATAAAACGCTGTTATGGATAGCGGCTTACCCCTGTCAACATGTCAAGCCTCTGAGAAGCCTCTGAGTTGTTACACTACATTAAACCGCTGTGTAACACAGCGGCTTAATTATAAAACGCTGTTATGGACAGCGGCTTACCCCTGTCAACATGTCAAGCCTCTGACAAGCCTCTGAGTTGTTACACTACATTAAACCGATGTCCCCAACATCGGCTAATATTTAGACGCTGTTCTCCACAGCGGTTTATGCATACTCGACAATTTCTGCCCAATTAGATTTCGATTTTCGTTTAAATATGACAACGAGGCTTAAACCGCTGTCCTGTAGAGGTTTTCGTTGAGTAGAAAAGGAATGAAAATTTGATTTTTGAGCAAATTAGGAAATTTTTCTGAATTAAAGGGGTGTTCTTTTGAATTGGATGAAAACTGAACTGGACTGAAATTGAAGACTTAACTTGATTTAAATAGGAGAAATGTATTGACGAACTTAACTTTGTGATTTGATTAAGTAATTGATTATAGTACTTAACTTTTGAGTTAATAAAACCTAACATTCAACTAAAATTAAGTGCTTAAATAGAGGCCATAAATAAGGTATTGAATTGAAAGAAAAAAAACGTGAAATTTAACTTCAACATAACAAACCATGCGACGACTAAGATTTACTATCACTGTTTTGTAATTGATTTCTAAACTCTTTTATGGTAATGATATTGTATTTGGGTTGTAAAATGGTTGAATTATAAGATCATATACATGTTTTTTTTAGGGTGAGTAGGTCAAACCGGGTATGTTAACCCCATACCCTAACCTGGTCGATCGGATCGATTTTCATCGCAGCTTGGAAGTCTTGTTGTGGTGTTATGAACATTTTAAAAGTTCTTTTTGTAATAGAACCAAATGGACAAGGCTATATATGGAATATATCTATGATTTGGCCTCATACCTCATACTGGCATTTGTCAATGAGGAATTACGCAGGTGAATCTTCTGGTTAAGTAGAAATTAGTTAATAATGCCAAGATATGGAGAAAGTTTTAAAAACTAAATAAAAATTAGAGGCTATAGGTTTATTTATGATTCGCTACCTATGTCATCCAGAGGCGGCTCCAGGGGTCCCGGGGTCTAGGACCCTCCTCCGTTCGAATTTTGATCAACCAGTCATCTTCAGTCCATATTTTCACCAGTATAACCTTTGAATTTCATCTCGATGTAAAAATGAAAGTTGTAGAACATTCAATTAGCTTTCTAACCATATATAGATCATCTTCAACGAATACAGGATGAGGCATTTGTGAGCTTCAGAAGATTGGCCGATCATTAGTAACTTCAATTATATAGTCCATTTCGGCTTAGTTTTGAGTCATCTTAACGTTAGATTTGAGTTTAGGTGTAAGCATAGACATTGTAGCTCTTGTTGTTAAATTTATGTTCTAGGTGATCGATTTCCCAAATGGTACTCCGGTCGCTCGTTATAGGGTTGTAAAGTTGCTAAAGTACACTTGTTAGGCGACCTTAGTTTTAGTATGTTTTAACTGCTTTAATGTCAGATTTAGATTTTAATACCAACTGAAGAGTCGTAGGCTATTAAATTATCTTTCCAATGACACATGACTCGATCTGATAGGGTAACGGATGTGAGTTTTATGACCTCTCAAAGTTAGGTCGTCAATGCACAATAAATGAGTTTGACTTTAATATTTCCTTTAAAACTTATATCGTCAAACATAAAGAATATATACATGAATTATTATTTTTTGCAAAATACGAACGATATTTGTATTCCTCGATGAATTTTTTTTTGGGACCCCCTCCTGTATGGCTCTGGAACCGCCACTGATGTCATCCAAACTTGTGAAAACGAGGTTGTTGCTCCTCTGAAATCAGATTTTGTTTTCGTGGCAAGGATGAAACAAGTTATTATGCATTAATAATGAATTTTTGGTGGACTATATCATTCTATGAGATATTTGGGATAAAGATTAGAATTAAAGATATCATATTGGATGTGGTATGCAACATAAAAGCCTCTTATACAATTCTAGTTGTTCACATATGGGTGTTATTTGAGTGATATAAATGCAGGGGCGCGCTCCGTTGAGGACACATGAATAGTGTGAGGACCGTAGGGACACATCTCAGGCGTTGGATGAGTTCATCCAACGGCTCCACGACGCGCCACGTGTTACAGCCGCCATTTGCGTTCACAATGCACGGGGGGGGGGGGGGGGGGGGGGTTAGATGTGTGACATGAGATGTGTCCCTACGGTCCTCACACTATTCACGTGTCCTCAACGGAGCGCTCCTCTATAAATGCATGCATGGACTCATGGAAAGAAAGGTATGTTAGTGGACTATAAGTTGTTTGGGAATGGAAAGTATATTAGTAGGGATGAGGAACATGCAGTGGAAAATAATTCTAAAAGCAAAAATATCTAAATTTTTCGCAATGGCTCGTGGGAAGAAATAAACAAAGTTGAAGATTATGCAGTAATTTCCCAATTTGCTCAAAATTCAAATTTGCATTCCCTTTCTACCTAATCTTCAAATTACATTCTCAATTTACTTATATTTTGTAAGGCGCCGTTAGTGACGACGCCTTAAAAGTAAGTCGCTATTTCGGACAACGATTTCCTGTTACTGGCATATTCAAGCAAAAAAATAAATTTGTCTGGGCAGAACTTGTCAAGTAAGCTAAAACAACTGTTAGCTACGTCTAAAATTAAGCCGCTGTTGCCCGCAACGGTTTAATGCACCTGATAACTCAGGGGCTTGGTATGTTCACAAGGCTAAGTCTCTGTGTCCAAGAGTGTCCCAATGTTAAGCCGTCGTTGCCCAAAGCGTCTTAATGTAATCTAACAACTCAGAGGCTAATTAAGTTCGCATGGCTAAACCGCTGTGCATAACAGCGCCTAAATAAGTGAAAATATTAAGCCGTCGTGAGGGACATCGGTTTATGTGTTTCAGGTTAAGCTGCTGTCCTGGACAGCGTTTTAACCTTAAATGTCTCAAAATAAAGTTTGTTTTACAATGAAACCCAATAACCTACAGAAAAACCTATAATAAAATAACCCTATCCTAATACATCACCATAATATCAATTCATTACGCCAATCATCACCACATAAGATAAATACATCAAACATAAACGATGACTTTCAAATAGTTTCAAAAGTTACATCATCATCGTTATATCTCAAAATACATGAATGTCGAGATTTTATAACGGAGTATAATGTTGTGTTGCCCTTCTAATGCATGCAGATACCCTTCGGAGTGGACTCCTCTGTGACTCTGCTTGAGTCACTTGAGGAGAGCCAACTTCCTCTGTAGCTTTGATGAGCCGTATTTATACGACTCATCGAGTCATCAATTCCCACCAATTCCGGCACTTTATTATACGAACAGTTACTTCTTAGTGTTGTTTTGTATTTCAGGTGTTTTGGAAGCTCTAGGACGAAACGCGCGTTAAAGATGGCATTTTGTGCCAAAAGACATCGCAAGGCAGTTTTTGGCCACTCTGGCCCGAGCAGATCCAGGCCCCCAGCCGAGCTGTCCAGCACCAAATTCAAGTTGCTCGGGCAAAGGAGCTGATCTGACGAATCCACTTCGAGCAAAGTGATCAAAATAGCAAATAAGGTGGATAATGTCGGAGAACCAAGGAAAACGCCCGAGCAGATTCGCAGTTGGCTCAATTCCAAAGGTCTCGCGCGCGCTGCTAGGCACCGAAATCAAGTTGCTCGACCAGACGGACTCCGATGACAAATCTGACTCGACCAAGTTGCTTAAAATGGACAACAAGTCAGACAATGTCACAAACTCAAGGAGAACGCACGGGTGGAATGGCCCATGAGAAGCCGAGCAAGTTCCAGGCCGCGCCCGCAGGCTCTGTCGAGCAGACTAGCGCTGAATCCGAGTTGCTCGACAAGATGAACGAATCTTGCAAATCTGGCTCGACCAAAGTGATCGAAATGCCAAATGACTCGGACGATACCATTAGCCAAGCAAAACGCACGAGCGGGATTGGCCGAGATGGGCAAAACGACGTTGAAGGCTTCGCGCGCTGGGCCAGGTCAGTGGGCTCAAAAGTGAGGCGGTTTGCTTACTTGCTTACCAAGCAAAAATGATTATGGACCAGGCCCAAATAGAAGTTTCGAAACCCTAGACTCTTCCTATAAATAAGACCTCTTAGTCTAGGGTTTCATCATCCAAAAAATTCGAGTTTCACATTCAAGGTTAATTCCGGTTTGAGTTGCAAGTTTAAGTGGAGACCCGAAACGGTAAAGCTTAAGCTGGGCAATTCATACCATCAGATCCAAAAACGTGAACTCGAGCTCTGCCCTCTCCTCCGGTCCTCCTTCATTCGGCAATAGAGAAGACATCGTTTCTTTACTTTTTATTGTTTTTTGTTCTAATAGCTATGTGTAGCTAAACCCATTATTCGGGCTAGGGTTTCAATTATTGTAACGAATGTTTTGAGATTCCATGCTTAATACTATCTTTGCATTCTTTTAGTTCTTGTGCACATTAATTTCGGTTTGAGTTGCAAGGTTAAGTGGAGACCCGAAACGGTAAAGCTTAAGCTGGGCAATTCATACCCCATGTTTACTGCCTAGTTGATACTAAACCGTTAGAATAGGTAGTTGCACCAAACCTAATATAACCTGAAACGGAGTATTAGGTTACCACACTTAAGAACGCGAAATAGATACTTAGAAATCAAGGATAAACAAAGTCACAATTAGAAACCCTAGTCTGAATATTCTCTCAGATAATAACTCTCGCTTGTTTCATATTTTGCGCTGTTTCCTAAATTGCTCACAACCAATTGTCTTTCCTTTTTCAGAACAACAAGTAACCATCTAGCTCTCTAGGGTTCGACCCTTGCTTATCGCTGTACTAACCCATAGCCAAGAGTAAGGAATTATAAATACAAATTTGCAGGTACCGACGACGCCTGTCAAGCTTGCATCAAGTGTACTTCTTCATCCGAATCTACATTCACATAAAAATGGCCAGTTACACTACACATAATAGGCGTACAAACAATGATTCATAAATAAGAATAAATTCACATACCACTATCAATATAAATTGGTGCCACGTCAACATCCGAAGCACGACCCTCACAAATTTTCAAAAGGTCGGCATGATTAGCATGAAACATATCATACAATGCTCTCTTGGTATCCATATCGGTTGTCTTAAAGAACAACCCAGCAATTGCCCTACAATTGCGCACTAGTGACGCGACCTGTAAAAATAATTAACTTGTAGTTAGAAGCTATATTTTCTAAATAGGAGCATTTACTCTATAATTCATAAAATACTTACCATTACATAATGATCTGGTCCGGAAGGGCGATACAGCTCCGGAGTATCCACCGGTGGCTGAATGCACTTACGAGTAACGGATAAATACCATGAGTAGTATGCATCAAGATATGATCCGTCTCCGCCCTCAGGATTACCGACAACAATCCTCTGAGCATGATCATTCCAAATATCAATATAGCCTTACATTTCCTCATCTACATGCTGATTAGTTCTTCGAATGTGCATATGCCTCTATTTATTACTCTCGAGTGGTGATGCTGGAAGTGGCTGTCTCCATCCAAACTGACGGAGAACTCGCGAAGGATAGTGCCACTCAGCTATGTGGAAACAAATGAGAGGAACTTCAGCCCTCCAACTATCTCTGCCAGCCACGCACAATGGATTAAGTGTGCCTAAAATATCATCATTGTATGACATCGTTGGCTTTTTGTCAGTCCAATAAATCACGAAATATCATCAACACCTGATGAGATATGTGTAGGTATGACTTGGGGACATTCCATTTGCACAATTGAAATTAATAATTAGAATACACTTCAAATGGTGATAGTAAAAAATGAAACAAATATCAATTTACTTACTTGTATCCTAAAGTTGGTCGTCGCATAGGATTAACATCTGCACCGGGAGGTAAAGACGAAATATCAAGCTTCCTCGGTTTACCAATAGTCAGATGCTCCCAAGCCCACAGCTGAAGCAGAATGGTACACCCAGTAAGCTGCGTGTGCTTTGACTCACACGCAGTACACAAGCTGCGATATAGGTACGCCAATACTGCAGCACCCCAACTGTAGCTCAAAAGAGAGTCTAAGTCTGCAGTAGGGGTAGGTAGTGGAGGGATATCTCACTGCCTGAAGAATCTGGTAGTAGAGATGACCCCAACATCAGTAGAATGTATGCCCTCACATATCTCTGTATAGGTGGAAGGGTCTACATATAGTCTCTGAACCAAGTGCGTCGAACTGTGGTTCTCTCTTCCCGTGCAGTGGCACTACTCCCAATAACTGTTCACAAAGAGGGGCATAATCTTCGACCTCCTGGTCTGTAGTAACAGCTCTGCTCTCTATAGGTAGTCCGGTCAACACTCCAACATCCTCTAAAGTGATAGTTATCTCGCCATTATGCAAGTGAAAGGTATGCGTCTCAGAACGCCACCTATATACTAAAGCTGTCATAAAAGACTAGTCGACCTCATAATTCTGCATATAGTACCAAGGACCAAAGCCGGCCCTAACGATGTAAGATAGTATGCGCTAATCTTCCTCCCAATTAACCCCTCGATGATGAACGGGTAATAAGTATGTGTTCTGCACAATTAAAGATGACACATAGTTAGCATAATTATCATGGTGACAACAATATGTCAAATAGTGTACTGCATTCAGAAAGTGTTTATAATTAAATTCTTACAAACCGATGTTTCCCAAATACGGTTTGATCGACGAGTGGGCTGCTTGTAAAGCAACGTCGTATCAATGGGACCCATATCGACTAAATGTGACACATCCGGTAACAATGTCCTCTCCACCTAAGCTCGCTAATGGACATGACACATCATGCATCGACTCATCACGAGTGCATCGTGGCATATCTGTAACATGAAATATCAATATGCATAAGCTAACACAATATGAGCTCATCAATTCATATAAAGTGACGTAAAATAATTATACACATTTCGTCGAAGCAAAGAAAATAAAACAAAGATAAACTTTTTTCAATTAAAAATAATGTCCAAGGCTACAAATTGTATTCATGAAACACGTTAACCTTTTACAAAAGGACATACAAAAAGATGAACTCCTAATGAACTCCTAATTCACCATAGGAACCGAAGTACAAGAGCGCTTTGTGTGCCCGGGAACACCACATATCAAACATTTGAAGATTCTCTTTGGCTTGGTTGGGGGTTGCTCACTAGTAGATGGCGCGTCCGCGAGTCTTGGGTCACGCCTTTCCATTTCGTTGTGTCTTCGATTTGTTGGATGTCTTCCTTTTTTTAATCTTTTGAATTATTTCTTTGGAATATGCTTCGGTCCAACATAAGTAATCCAATGTGTCATATCCGGTTGTGGATCAAATGTTTGTGCCCAAGTGTCCACATATGCTTACGTAGTAAATTCATATGCCACGCAATCACAAATGGATAACCCTTCTTGTGCACACACCGCTAGCGCGAACACACGTGTAATGAAACAATTTCCATTTTCCACAACCACAAGTCTTGGCTTCCATATAAACATTATGGGCGCGTGATTTCGATTTGGTAAGAACGGATGTTATACCTTTACTCTGATCATACATTTGTACCTCGTTTTGTCCGGCTTTCACTAGATTTGTATTGTTCAAGTTCTCGATTGTCGGAACAAAATACCTGTTGTGACCAATCAATTGATCACGTCGCTCGATAAAAAAAGAACGGCTTGCTTGAATGTGAAGTGAACAAGAGCGGTGATAGGAAAATCACGACAAAGCATATGCACATGATTAAAAGATTCAGACTGGTTAGTCGTCATGAACCCCCATCTTCGATCTCCAATATCACAAGACAAAGCCCATTTTTCATGATTAACTTTCTCCAACCACTTTACGGCATTCTGCTTGTCTTTTAACAACTCTTTGAAATCTTTAAAACGATTACGAAACTTTATTTGTTGATTCTCCTTAGCAATGTTGGTAATCAAGTCTTTGTGGGCTACACTTCACCTTCTGATTCAACTTGGATGCAAAATGCCTTATGCAAATACGGTGACAAGCCTTCGGTGGCCTCCAATCATCTTCTTCCATCACATGCATTATTCCTATATGCCTGTCGGAAATAATACATAATCCTTCTCGTTGTGTGACGCCATTTCTAATGCATGTCATGAACCACTTTCAACTCCGATGTTTTCACTCTCTACTATTGCGTAAGAAAGAGGAAGAATCTCATTTTCTGCATCGAAAGTGACCGCAATCATTAATACCCCTTTCCACTTCCGGATCCAATGAGTTGCGTCAATAGAAATGACGGGACGAACCAAGTCAGTGCGGATCGCGCCCAAGGAAGACATTAGCCACTGTGCTAACGTCAACGCTGGGAGCGGCGAGTACCGATAACGTCAACGATGGGAGCGCCCGTAACATCTACACTGGGCGCGGTGATGACATCAGCAACGCGTTTTGTTGACGTCAGCAAGTCCGAAAATTGGCAGTTCGGCCCAAAAACTTATAAATTAAGGTTTGGGATAGGGTTTTCTACTCATTCTACATTCTACGAAGTTCAGAAGACGGCTATGGAGGAGAAGGCGAAGCTTTCGACGAGAGAAGAGATTTCTACTACTTTCATCATGCATATTTGTGTTTTTATTTTAATGATGTGTAGCTAAACTCTCAATTCAGTTTAGGGTTTCATATATTGTGACTACGTTTTGAGATTTCCGTTCTTAATGCAATTTTATGTTTCTCTAGTTCTATTTCTTCATCACATGAATTAATTTGTGAGGTTAAGTGGAAGCTTTGTCGCAAAGCTTAATCAAACAATTAATTCTTACCGTTAACATATACTGGATACTTTGTCGTAAAGGTAGATAGTAACACCTGTCCTTAGTAATACCTTTGTCGGATTATTGAGTTTAGAAAAGAACTAGAAGTCTAATACCTTTGTCGGGTTAGATTGAGGCGTATCACCTTTGTCGGGATACTATGATAGTTACCTTTGTCGGAACAACCACACTTAGAAACATAAGATTCGATCATTAGAAGTCTATGATAAACGTGTCACAATAGAAACCCTAAGCTGAATATTTTCTCTGATTGAATTCTTCGTGTTATTTTCTCCTTTGCACTCATAATTGCTCACAACCACCCTTTTTTCTTTAATTGTCTACAGTAACAGCTTCAACAACACCAGCTCCCTTGGGTTCGACCCCGCTTCCCGCTACCCTAGCTTTTAGCAGGAGATTATAAATATTAAATTTGACGCGTCAGACGACGCGCGTCAAATTTTGGCGCCGTTGCCGGGAAGCTGCGCTTCGGTGAAGCTGTTTCTTTTTTGTTTCTATTTCTATTTTTTGTGTTTTGCTACTTGTTTCGCAATGTCTCATGCAGGTAGCCAGATTGGTGACAACAACGAGGTCGACGGAGGTGGTGATGATCAGATGGAGCTGTATCAACCCACGGTGAAGGATCTGTCTCTGCCCAATTTTCAGAATCAGCCATGGTGCATCTACGAAGGGCCAGAATTAGCTGAAATAGAGATCAAGACTGAAGTAGTACACCACCAGCCGAAGTTCTCAGGGCGACATGGAGAGTCAGCCACCAGGCATCTGCAGAGCCTTCACGGCATCTGCCAGACTCTCCGACCATACGGAGTCTCAGTGGAGAATTTTAAATTGAAAGCTTTTCACTTTTCGTTAGTTGAAGCAGCTCATGCTTAGTTTTTGTCTCTCCCTCCAGGTAGCATCAGGACATGGGACCAGATGCAAAAGAAGTTCTTGGCTAAATACTACCCTGCTGCCATGGCAATGCAGGTTCGCATGCAGCTACAGGATATCAGGCAGGGGCCTAATGAGTCGATGTATGACTATTTGGAGAAGTTCAATGCCCTATAACAGAGCTGCTGCAACCTGAGAGTGCCTGAGAAGCTGATAATCGAGTACTAGCTGCATGGGTTAAGACCACTCGATATGATGCTGCTTGACGCCTCAGCTGGAGGCACGATAATGAATTTATCCCCAGCATGAGTAAGGAATTTTATAGCTGAAGTGGCCGAGAACGTTAGATTCAGAGAGGAGGTCAGCCGCCAAGAAGAATTCAGCAGGACCAGAATCGTTGCAAAGGCCGGGACCCCAGTATCTGATGAGCTGAAGGAACTAAAGGAGATGATGAAGGTTTTAATAACCAAACAAGTAGCTCAGGTAAGGGCATGTGAATTCTGTTCTGCTACAAACCATAAGACGGATTTGTGCCCTAGTTTGCAGGAAGAGAAACATGGATATGTTAATGCAGTGGGTGAATTTCAAAATTACAACAACCGTGCACCCCAGCAGCCTCAGCAGCAGCAGTACTACTGCCCACCATACCGTCAGCAGCTGGGAGGGTACAATAATCATAAGCAGTACCGGCAGCAAGGGCAGAACTACAATCAAGCAGGCCCTAGTAATCAGAATTCCAACAAGTCTCTGGAAGATGTGGTGAAGGAGCTGGCAGCTAGCACCCAGCAATTAGCCCAGGCCATTTCGAAGACCGATTGAGCTATAGCAGAACAATCAAAACATATATCCCAGATAGCCCAGACTATTTTTGAGCTGAAGAGATATCCAGGAAGGCTACCGTCGCAGACAGTGCCTAACCCGAAGGGGAACATCAGTACATTGGCAGTGGTAGACAAATCGGGTGCAGATAACGAAGAAAACGAGTCAAAGTGAGTGCCGATCGTGCCCACAGTAGAGATTAGCTCGACGCTAATGTCTGAAGCGGACGCGCCACTAATGTCAATACCTGGCGTGACCGTAACGTGTGAAGCAGGCGCGACCCGTGCTGATGCATGTTCCAAAACTGACCGTTTGCCTTCATTTTCTGTGCAGGTAAGAGCTCCGGAAGAGCATATGATCTACAAGAATGAGCTAGAAGATGAGTTTGAGGCGTGGCATGAGCAAAAAGAGCAAACAATGAAGCACGCACTTGCTACGAGTCAAGAGGCACCGCCTGGAAAGTGTACGGATCCAGGTGCCTTCACAGTCATCTGTGGTGTTGGTGAGACACTTATACATCATTATTTAATTGACTTGGGTGCTGCTATTAATGCTATGCCTTATTATTTATATTTCACTTTGAAACTTGGCCCACTGAAACCGCCTAAGTTGTTGGTAGAGTTCGGAGATAAATCACATATTCATCCTGTTGGCTTGCTAGAGGATTTAACACTCCATTTAGAAGATCTTGTTGTTCCTGCAGACTTTTATGTTTTGCAGATGGGAGACGCTAGAGATGATGATCCTCCGATACTTATTTTGGGATGTCCATTCCTCTTTGCCACTAAGACCAAGATTGTCATGGAAACAGGCTTGTTGTCACTTGCGTTTGGTGGCAAGACATCGAATTTCCTATTTTATGAGGATGCTGACCGTCCATACATGAAGAAACCACCAAACATCGTGAACACATCATACCTTGGTGCCCTAATTCCCCCTAATTCCAGACCCACTAGATGAGACTAGTTGTGTATCTGGACCAGTAGCTATGAGCGAAGTGTCATCGCAAACTCAGGAGGATGTGAAGGCTAATCCGCCTGATTGAAGGAGGAGAGACATGAGAGAGCCATTCCATGAGGGCTATGAGCAGAGTGAAGGAGTAGCTGAGATGAAGTTTGACCTTACACGTCCATGTGATCCCAACCTGTGATCCCTAATGAGGTATCGTCGAGTCAACGACATAAAACAAAGGCGCTCGCAGGGAGGCAGCCCGGTAAATTTTTATTTTTTCTTCGTTGTCATGTCTTTTATATTTGTTTGAGTCTTGTTCAATTTTGTGTCATCTAACCGGTCTATCTTGACTTGGTTTATGTGGAAAAGAAGTTGTTTTGCAGGTAAAAAATAGGTCCAACTCAGTGCAGGTCGCGTCGAGCACAAACATTATGACCGCACCCAATGGCAACATTTGTGCCGCGCTGGACATTGACATTATGAGTTGACCGCGCCCCTAATATCAACACAGGGTTGACAAGCGTTTACCGACTCGTTTGACCAGAATTTACACCATCACGCAATGAGACGAGGGGAGTGCCTGTTCACTTTTACTTCTATTTTCCACATACATGTGTGTCTTGCATTGTTTGTGTCTTTGAACGTAAGTCATACCGTGAGGACACGACTTGGTTCAAAAGTGTGGGGTGGGAGAGTCAGTCAGTTGTGTCAGCATGTTTATTTTCCTTGCATATTGCACTGTGTCAGCACGTTTCCTTTTGAATTTTTTTTTGAAAAGTATGAAGTTTCTCTCTATTTTCTGGATATGCAGTATCGGATGTTGATGATGTGAATAGATGATGTTGATTATATTGTATTTCTCTCGTAAAATCTGAATTGTGCTTTTTACATGTGAATTTAACCCACTACGTGTCTTTTGAGTTGAGATAAACAGGGATGTGGAGTTGACAGAAACGTCCTAGAGAGACTTGACGAAGCATTCAAAGGACCGGATTTCTGACTGTATGGTTATATGGATTTTGTGGAGGCTAGCACTTCGAGTTTTATAGTTTAGAGTTTGCTCCGCCACTGCAGCGTTTATGTAAGTAGGCGGGACGCGAAAACAAACCGTCCTATCTCTAGTCCGAAGTAACCGGGATAAGGTGGAGGGCCCATCTTGACTCGCATAAAAAAGGTCGAGGATGAGAAAGAGCGGGGAGGTATTTCCATATGCTTGCGGGCAATGATTGGACCTCCTTCAGAAGAAAAAGAAAAAAAAGGACAAGCTGTTCACAATAAAGGAGCAAAGCTCAAGAAAAAATCAGCCAAATTATGAAGGTTTATATAGAAAAAGTGAAGTACATCATTCAAACATCAAGATCCAAAGGCCAAAGAAAGTTCACTACATCAAAAAGCTGTCCAACAAAAGAAGAAAGAAAGGCTCAAAAACCTTGAAGCTCGAATGAATCACGTGCAAGAAGAAGCGATGAAGTATAATCATATAGCTAGAGTTTGGAACAGCGAATGCAGATCATGGGTCTAAAGAGGACTATCTCCCACTCATCCGAAGTCATTTGAATTTGAGCTCAAAGGTAACATGTATCAAGTTAATTCTATGTTGAGCATGATGATTTGAGTAACGATTGAGTTCTGCATAGAAAATCTAAATCTAGACTAGCAACTCATATTCATGTGCATGTATCCGACACGTCGAAGAAATTGTGGTGTTGTATTTGTTTCTCTTCTATGACTCAGTTCTTGTTCGGGACGAACAAGTTTAAGTGTGGGGTGGTTTGAGGAATCGTATTTATACGACACGTCGAATCAACTAATCCCATTTATTTCGACACTTTTATATGCGAATATTTACTTTTAAGTATGGTTTTTCATTTCAGATGTTTCGAAAGCTCTAGGAGACAAAGCGCAATAAAAGACGGCATTTAGTGCCAAAAACACCACAATGGCAGATCAGACCTTCGGAGGTTCGACGGAGTGCTGGGAATCGACCATTGATCAGACAAATACGAACTACATGCCGATGCGTAGCTGACTCAATTTCCTACAACTCTATAGTTCACACCGAGAGCAGCTGAGGTAATTTAGAAGGTCAAATCAAGAGTCGAAGTCAGAACTGGCGCGCAAAAAGAAGAAACCAAGTCAGTGCGGATCGCGCCCAAGGAAGACATTAGCCACTGTGCTAACGTCAACGCTGGGAGCGGCGAGTACCGATAACGTCAACGTTGGGAGTGCCCGTAACATCTACACTGGGCGCGGCGATGACATCAGCAACGCGTTTTGATGACGTCAGAAATTCCGAAAATTGGCAGTTTGGCCAAAAAAAAGATATAGAAACCTAAAAACTTATAAATTAAGGTTTGGGATAGGGTTTCTACTCATTCTACATTCTACGAAGTTCAGAAGACAGCTCTGGAGGAGAAGCGAAGCTTTCGACGAGAGAAGAGATTTCTACTACTTTCATCATGCATATTTGTGTTTTTATTTCAATGATGTGTAGCTAAACTCTCAATTCAGTTTAGGGTTTCATATATTGTGACTACGTTTTGAGATTTCCGTTCTTAATGCAATTTTGTGTTTCTCTAGTTCTTGTTCTTCATCACAAGAATTAATTTGTGAGGTTAAGTGGAAGCTTTGTCGCAAAGCTTAATCTAACAATTAATTCTTACCGTTAACATCTCTGGATACTTTGTCGTAAAGGTAGATAGTAACACCTATCCTTAGTAATACGTTTGTCGGATTATTGGGTTTAGGAAAGAACTAGAACTCTAACACCTTTGTCAGGTTAGATTGTGGCGTATCACCTTTGTCGGGATACTAGAGTAGTTACCTTTGTTGGAACAACCACACTTGGAAACATAAGATTCGATCATTAGAAGTCTATGATAAACGTGTCACAATAGAAATCCTAAGCTGAATATTCTCTCTGATTGAATTCTTCGTGTTATTTTCTCCTTTGCACTCACAATTGCTCACAACCACCCTTTTTTCTTTAATTGTCTACAGTTACAGCTTCAACAACACCACCTCCCTTGGGTTCGACCCTGCTTGCCGCTACACTAGCTTTTAGCAAGAGATTATAAATATTAAATTTGACGCGTCAGACGACGCGCGTCATATGCGCGCATGGATTACGTCCATTTTGGTGCTCATGAGTATGCGCTCCAAGCTTGCAACATGGTATGGAGTTACTATTTCGCTACATAGTATCATGAGGACTTCAGGAGGCCGTACGAGAGACTTCCTAATGTTTTTAACCCTGAGTTCAGACGTGAAAAAGTAAAAATCTGACAAGACAGGGACGTATGAGTTGGATCAGAGGGGTGTCGACCAGTCCAGTAGTCAGGGAGGGGCTTCTTCGTCACAGACACCTGGACGAGTTCATAGATGCAAGATATGACACGAAACAGGAGAAACAGAAGGGCATGTCTAACTCGACATGCGAGCTAAATGGTCCGATCCCTTAGTTTTATTTTAAGTTTACTTCCATCAATGTTGTTTAAGTTGAATTGTATTATCTTTTTAATGATCTAATCGGTTTGTTTTGTTTGTATTTTAATGGTTTAAATCGTGTCCCTGTTCGAAACTGGCTCAGTGGTAGCAGCTCTCCCTTGCCTACGCCGCAAGTGCGAGTTCGAAACTCCTCTAACCCACTAATTGGACGGATACTATAATCTAACCCAAGTCCATATCAAAAAAAAAAAAAAAAAAAAAAAAAATCGTGTCCCTGTTCGAAACATGACTTTAAGCATTTAGAATATTTTATTTTTTACCGGATTCCGAGGAAAATTGACTTTGCTCAACAATACACTAAAATCTGGTTTGCAACAAACCGGCTTCGGCAACCCGATTATTTTAGAATAACCTGATTACAAGGTTACAGAAACTGGGCTGGTTGTTCCTACTCCATTTCTAACTAGGTTCGAACACAAATAAATTCCTGGAGTATCGATATTTTAAAAAGAGATCAAAACTGAAATACCAAATTTGGTCGAATCATTTAGGAAATGACGTAACTCAAATCGATCACTTTGAAAAGAGAAAAAACTCAGATCAGTTTGAAAAGAGAAAAAAACTCAGTAAACGAGCCGAACCAATTTAAATAAAATTTTCTAATCAGCTCGGTTTAATATTTCGTTCGATTGGATATGAACTATCGACTCTATATAAAACATTTGTATTCTCATGGGAAGAGAATACGTTACATCAGTTCTGTGAAAACACCAGAGTGTAGCTGCCTAAAAACATATTCTACAGAAGCAAAATTGATGTCGAATCCGAAGCTCCGGCCTCCGTACTGGACATAGAGGAACTCTTTATGACTATCTGAAGGAGGTAATATTTGGCTCAGGTCAGGAAACTCATAAGTAGGAGGTGCAGGCGAGTCAGTTTGCTTCAAGGAGTAGTAGACGTCTGCTAATAGCAGCCAGATGAGGTCAGGGTCGACGGAGGCCAGGCCAGATAAGGCGTGTATTGAAGCTTCACGTAAGCCTGGGACACCGCTGCAGGCTATACCCACGACAAGGCCGCTGATCTTTTTCAAAACTGCTATGAATGCTGATGCGCTTTTTTTATTTCTTGATATGTCGGCTATCATGTTTAGCATTTGTACCTGGACTCTCAGGCTTGAAATTTCTGATATGCGGTCCTCGGATGAAATGAAGGTGGTACTTTTTCTGTATGGCAGTTGTAATGGGGAAGGATCTTTTTTATAGGGTTTTGTGTGGAAAGGGGAGGAGGTAAGGAGTTTCCAGAAGTGAGGACCATCCACATGGAAGCGGCGAGAAAAGAAGTCTCCTCCACATACTTGCACGACATGGCTAACCACATCTAGACATTTCCGAACAACCTGAATACAATGTGTTACACAAAGTAAACCATAAAATCGGTAAAAGACTAAGAGGACAGCAGACCCTAGTAGACACTAAGTAACTTTTTGGATGAAGATATATGAGACGAGTTACCACTGGGTTTCTGCTTTCCACGCAAACAACCATTAGAGGCCATATTTTGTTCATTGCTGGAAGCAGTCTGTTCTCGTCAGTTCCTTCAGAGGCGGCATCGAGGGCATCTTGAAGATCGTAAGAGGAGTGAGTTCGAATTTCTTCTTCAATCGCTTCTTTGGTTTCGTTTTCAATCCTATACGCAGCTTCAATCTCTGCCAAGGCAGTAATGCCGTCCTGATGCAGATTGAAAGTTATTGAGCAGACTATAATAAATGGTTTGACGATCAGAATTGACTGCATTCATGACACTATTTTGTTCGCATTGTAAAGTGAAGAGTGGATACCTTAGATTGGAGGAGAATACAAGTCTAAGGGCTACCATATTCAAGCATGACCGACCCACTAAACCCACTCAGTAGAAACATAATGGTAAAGTGAAAACAACCCACGGCCATAAAGATACCTGGACTATATCCAACGCGACTAAACACTCTGTTTGTTTCTCAGATGCCAAAAGTGGTGATCCAGTTGTCAAACATGACCCAACAATGGATCCAACAGTGCGCCTATACCTTCTATTATCATTAAGTTCGAGTATCATATTTTCCAACTGCCTTAGCTGCACCTCGTCATTCTTGTCATTTATACCTGTATTTGCAGCAGGATAAATACCTTCAAAATATCACAAAAGAACAAATGACAAGCATGGAGTGCACAACGATGACTTTTGATCTGCATTTCTCCCAGTTTTTTTCTAATAAAAAAACATCAGTGACGCAACCTGATTCTGTAAGTGGTATGTCAGTGTTGCCATCTGACGAACCTCCAGCCTGTCTAGGATAAAAATGTGCTATTTCAGATTTGACATGTGATGCGTAAAGCTCTGCTTGGCCAGGCATTGAACTTGCCTCACCCTTTGATGCCCTCACAATTCCTGCTATGGCCTAAACAAAGCACTGTTGATAAGCAACTAGAAGAACTCAGGATGTAAACTTTGATGTTTTTCGCCAGCCAGTGAGCCAGGTTGATTAAAACTACACTACATTACCTTCAGAAATGGTAGGGTTAGATTTGGGTGTCGATGCCTGCCAAGAATTTCCAATTCCGCCGATATAGACCGCAACTGTACAGTTATAGGGGTTGTTGGTGTCATGTATGAAAGGAAATGATACACAACATGAATGTTTTACCTCACAATTTCAAATATACACCTAAACTGATTGGATATTCATATCATGCAGAGAAATGTTAATAAGTGCACTGGAAATAATACCGGTTCATCCAGTAATGGGAGTATATTGCGAGCCACCCCAATATAGGAGAGGATGACAGCAAGAACACTAGCTACATGAGGATGAATATCCAAATGACGCAGTTGCCGACATATGGAATCAATTATGTAGTCTGAATTGGCAATTACTAAATGTCCAACCTGCAAGACATTTGTATAAGAATGATGATGCAACATAGAAGTTTCAAGAGGTACAAATATCCTCACCGTTTGATGCCCAGCTGTTGCAGCAAGGACATGTAAGACAGCATCAGCTGACATTCTTATTTCAAACTTGGAACAAATAAGATTTTCCAGTAGTATAAAAAGGGACGACTGAAGAAATCCACTAGCCACAAAGTCATTTCCGAGGCATATATTAAATATGCCTATCCCCTCAATAATGACCTGTTTGAGTAATTAAGAAAAGAACCTTAATTTTAAGTTAAGCCAATGAAAGTGAAACTTGAATTTAAAATTCTGCATATTCCAGGAACCTCAATACCTGATGCAGCATTGCAGTGTCACGAAAGAAGTGCAAGTTCACCTCTTCAAACTCATTGTCTAGTTGTGCAGAGGATCTATGATCCAGCGGAAGACTCCATATTTCAGGGCATAAATATTCATGCAAAATGTTACCAATGCAATTAATTAGCTGACTCCTAGCTCTAGCTTTATGCTTGATGGTCCAATTATGTTCTGTATTGGGCCTATTGGCATTATCTGCTTGGTGTTGTGGTGACTCGTCCCCTATTTGCTTGGCTCTAAACATCGTCCTCGAGAAATTCAAAGCTTCATCTGATATGCCATATATCATTTCATTGAGCATGCACACCGCAGTACTTGCCTGGCGCAGCAACTGCCCTGAACCGGTTTTATGATTCCAAGATTGCCAACTTTCCTGTGTGTATTCTCTGGTACGAATCTCACAAACTAATTTCCGTATATAGCCAAGGGGGATATCAACGAGAATAGACAACAGCCCTTCACTTTCGAAGTCTAATCACAAATGACAAAAGAAGTTTGCAGTTAGTTTACAGAACTAAAAAAATATAAACTTAAAGCAATGACGATCAAAGGTCTGGAATAACCTGCCAGCGTCGACAAAGATACCAGCCTAAGAGTACCAGAAACGGCACTGTACAGATTCTGGCTACCAATATGATTAAACCAAGGTGGCATGCGTGGGAGCTTGTATGCATTGTCACCATTTTCCATGACACCTTGCAATCTTATGTCAAGCATCTGAGACTTTGGACCTTCCAGAAGAGCAGGATTTCTAGTTTTGCCAAATTGAGTTATAGCATTCAACTCAGTAATAGCAGGCAGATAGCCCATTGAGGATGGTTTAGATGACATCAATTTGTCAAGAGAACCAGCATAAAGTGCATTTTGACTCAAGCAGAGGGCCAGAGTATCCAAGATCTTTGAAGCGGTTACCTGCAATTTTATTATCAAAGTTAGGTAGCCCTTCAGGGGCTGTCAATACGGTATTGGAAACATATAAAGTCCCTCACATCCAGTGTTCGATTCCTAAAGGGCACTGGGCAGCTGGGTTGGGGTAGAATATGAAGAAAATTATTTCCCATGTTAGCCAGTTAAGTAGCAAGCCAAAAATATCTAGAAAACCCAGAAAACAATAATAAAAAAAAGAGAGAACTGGCATGTTATATGAATGCAAGACACATACCGGAGAGCGTAAAAAATGATCTGTGACAAGTTTCGGACCGGAATAGTAGATTATAACGAGGAACTGGCGTGCATTAGATACCACAACTGATTCTTCATTTCCAAAAATAAGTTTCGGGAGCTTTTCTACGAGACTGTCAGAAAACACTTCAAAAGATTAACAATAAGTTCCAGTGCCGATAAACTTGTCGAATTCCAGAGTATTTTATAGACCTGTTGAGTATTTCGGTAATCTCACTTTCCACTTCATAGTTTCTACTTGATGAGATCATATGTTCAAGATACTCTTGTGCAGTTTTAGACACCTCTTTACAGTCATCGCAAACAAGTGTACACAAGCATTCCTGCATGATTCAATAGTGAATAGTGATATAAACCCCTTGCTATGATTCTGAAAAAAAAAAGATCATACAGACTATGACTAATAATGATTTGCACCAGCTGATGGAAGGTATGCAACATTCAAGGAACAAATTAGTGCATACCGGAGGACTCTACTGGCACATTTGTAAATTTGTAAATTTAGAAATAATTTATCCGGTGTAGTTCAGTCTCACCAGAAACATCAACCTGCTTTGCTTCAGAGTCTGGTAGCACTTAGATAACAACCCTTGTACAGCAACCAAGAGGCCCATTCGTATGTTTTTGGACGGGTTAACGCATATCTGATTGCAAGAAGACAGCTCACCATGTAAAGCGTGCTTTGCAAGAAGTTTTAATAAGAAATCATCATACGAAAGCATACATGTGGAAAAGTTGCAGCCAATAGTCTGTTCACTTGAAATGCAGTTTTCTCTTTCCAATCTTTTGAACGATTCACAGAGAAAGCGCCCACCAAGTTACTGGGAACCATTTCCTTCCTCCTAAAATCAATAGGATGATCTACATGATTTGGTTTACTATTCGACGTTCCAGGCGGAGTAGCTAACTGAGTTTGATCCTTAACAGGCATATGACGGAGCTCATCTAAAACTGATTGAGAAGATTGACCCAAGCTAGAGTTATTCGTAGTTAATATACTTGAGGTATGTGATCCGGAGATGTCGACGTCGTCCTCAAGGACTATCATTAAATACTCGGCCAATCCTCTAATTGCGTGATCAACAGCCTTAGAACTTCCACTAGCCCCAGTGATCATGCTTTTGGAGATATGTAACACTTTGGCAAATTGACTGATGACACCGGGCAAGAAAAATGCCAAAGAATCTGCTGCCCCAATCTGCAAGAATTTTATACAGTTATAGACAGTAACAATAATGCGAAGCATAAATAGAGGGAAAACCCATTTATACGAACATAATACAAATTATTCCAGTTCATTTGAGGTATTAAAAAAACAGCACATGTCAATAAATTCAAAAAAATCACGAGATCTGTCCTTCCAGATGTATAATTTGAATTAGACTGATCTATTGCAAGCCTAACACATCGTTTCCCATCTCCAAAATGAAGAAATTACAGATTGTGCAGTGCCAGCAGTTACCTTAGCAACAAGGACGCGAAGGGTCAAAAAAGCTTCTACACGCAGAGTTGCACTGCCATGGTGTCCTCGAACAGCTTCAGTATCAGCAGCCTATACAGAAAAGTACGCTGAGTTCCAGGAACTGATACATATTCCATGATGTTATGATACAGAGCATTATTAACCCTATTCATGTAGGATTATTCAGTTCACCATACTTTCAGAAGAAGGGAGAGCCAGTGTCCGATAGCTGCTGAAGCAGACTGTGAGCGAAGAAAAGCAAGATGACATTCTTTAGAATCTGTGCTGAACTTCAGTGATGAAGTACACCAAGCTTTATGGTCCACTTCTGCTAATAGTGCTGGAAGGCCCTTTATCTGTTTACACGAGCAAGACTTACTGGAGCACCTAGGTAAATTAAGAAGCACTGCCTTGAAACACCTGATCACCCCTATACGAAATTCTTCTGCAGCTTCATCAGGAGATAGCATAGCCCCGTATGTCAGCTTTTTCATCAGTACAACCACCTGCAAAAAAGGCATTATAAACATCTCAGGGACGCAAAGCCGCAGAAGGCTCACATAAGACTATAGATTAAAGTTTCAATTTTTACACAAACGGCAAACATATACAGCCAATTAAATGAATAAATCCTCTCACGAAATAAAAAAAGTACCTGATTCACTGAACCAAGATGACACTTATTCAGGAGCTCTTCTAGACACTGAACTACAATTTCTGCAGCACTATCCTTAATCTTATGAGGTGTTTGCTGTTTGATGGAGGATTTCGCCTTTTCTTCAGAACCAACCCTTCTGCACTCGACAGCAGCATCAAACACAAGAAGCAATGGAAACAATGCATAGCTGCACAGAAAGAGTACCAGTAAAATAAACACATTTAAGCACCACATCATCACTAGAAAGACAAAAAAGAAATCAAATTTAAATAGAGCTTACTCAAGAAAGGGCTGGAGATCATGAGGTCCAGTTGCCTGAAGAACTAGCAGAAACTCACTGAGAGTACCGGTAGAAGATGCGCTACTAGGGTTGCTGACAACGTCCAAAAGATGCAAGCAATACACTTTAAGCTTCCTAAATACTCTACCTTTCCTATCATCATCATTCACATCCAAACTCATTAAGCTATTGATCATCATTCCACCATTCTCCATTTCTCTCACCAATACCAGATATCACAACTAGGTCACACTGTCACAACAGCCTTGCCCACACTGGCAAATCTTAATAATTTTCAGGATATAGCATCCCGTCATCCATTAGAATTGTTAACTGGACGAAATGCGGCGTAATCGATAGCGAGGCGAACCTGAACAGACGATGTCGGTGTTGAAAATTGGAACTTTTGAGTAAGCGAAAAACTTCCTGAACTGCTGATGTGAGACAGATTGAACAGTTTGACGAAGTATGAGACGATCGCAGCAAGCTAGGGTTTCGAAAACCGGCGAGTTTCCCGGCGACGGAAACGGATTGGAGTTTGGGAGAAAGAAGTAGAAGAGATGGCAAGTCTGTAGAAGTTACTTTTCTTTATTATATATAATTAGGGGAAATGACAAATAGAGCAGGACTACCGCCACCCACCGATATGTGAAATTAAGGTACGAATAATTAAAAATGACAATCAAATGTCGAATTATAATCTGAACTATCCAATATGACAATCAATGATCAAATTTAATTTATTTAATAGACACTTTATAATTGACTTAACACTATATGATTTCGTCAATTAACGGTATTAATACTATTAAAATGATCAAATGAATATAAACTCAATTTTTTAGTCTATAATTAAAATATTTTTATAAGTATTTTTTGATATATTCTTTAAATTTGTAACAAAATATATCAAGAAATTCATAACAAACTGTTTTAAGAAATTCTCATAACAAAATATTATAATTTATAAACTAAGAAAATTATGTTTTGATTCATTTTATTACTTTACATCAATTAATGAATATGTTCGAGAGTACGATTCCCATTTTAGTTTGGATAAAAAAATGCGTCTTAGTTCCAACAACTTTTATTGAATATGCTCGTACTTTAATTGATGTAAAGTGAACAAATAAATCAAAACAAAAAAATTTAGTTATAAATTAAAATATTTTGCGATAGAGTTACAAATTTTAAGAATATATCAAGACATTATTATAAGAAAAAGTTTTAATTTATAGACTAAAAAATTATGTTTATATTCATTTGATCACTTTAACATCAATCGACACCGTTCAATAGGCGGAGTTATATAGTGTTTGTTTGTAAATTGTAACATGTCTATTAAAAAAATTGAATTTTGACCCTTAAAAATTTGAATTTGAGCCTTGATTGTCATTAAGTGTAGTTCGGACTGTAATTTGACAGTAAATGGTAGTTCACGACTCTCTTTTGTCATTTAATTTTAATGTTACACTTGATTGTCATTTTTGATAGTTTTGACCGTAATTTGACAGCAAGTGTTAGTTCATGCCCATTTTTGTTATTTTCCCTTATAAGTAATGCTTTTGATTTTAATTGTATTCGTTTTTTTACTGTGATTATATTTTATTCTTAACAGTGTTTTTTCATAAGAAAATTTTCATTAAAGAAACAAACCCAAGGAGAAGGAGATACAAGCCAAGACAACCCTATAAATCAACATTTGAAATAATAAGAGGGCTATGAGTCTCGCAATTATACTAAGATTATTCATGTTCTACTTAAGAGCATGTGTAGCGGTTGTTGCAAGTAGGAGGTGTTGCTGTCACTTTCATTTTAAACCTACTTTATCTTAGCTCTTGTTGTCAGGAAATCAGCTATAGCACTTGCTTCTCTATAAATATGCCTAAGCTTCCAACCTTGATGATCCAAAAGACAATTTAGACATCCACTAATAAGTATATTTGTTGAATTACGGGCTGCATATAACTTTGATTGTGAATCACTTTCAAAGATAGCTTCCTCAATGCGGGCATCTTTAGCCATTTTGGTAGATCTTATGGCATGTAGTTTGGCAAAACTATGTGAATAGTTGTTTAAGCTGTTGTACAAGGAAGAGTTCAAGGCAGGCAGAGGCAACTGTCCTAGAACAAGTCTGGAGCAGATGGAATGTTTCCTAATTCAGATTAGGCAACATAGTCAACCGACGAAGAACAAGACGATTGCAGATGGAAGGACAAATGGAATGTTTCCTAATTCAGATTAGGCAACATGTTCAACCGACGTGGAACAAGTTAGAGGCAACAGATATTTCCTAAAATGGATTCGCCAGTCGGTGCTATGGCATTGAATATATGATGCAGATCTTGAAGTCAGTGGACGCAAATATACTCTTGCATATCTAAGAAGTCGGTTGAGCAATATTAGGGAAGACTTGCGCTTGAAGATAACTTGGCAAAGAAGATAATCAAAGGAGTTTCTTAAACAGAGTTGAAGATCTATGAAGGATTATCTACAAGAGATATGCGCAAGATATTAGGAATGTTTCCTAAAAGATTTAGGAAAGATTTCCTAAAGATATGCGGTTGAAGATAAAAAACCTAGATACTTTAGGGTTTCTACCGCTCTACATAAGGAGGGCTGATGGACTCGTTCTACTGAGCACTCACGGAGATATTATTCACGCTCATACTCATTGAAGGGAGGTGGAGGCAAATGGCCGGTGAACTAATCATTTCGATTAATTCACGGCGCTCGGATTCAGTCTGTTCTATTGCTCGGCAGACTGATCGTAGAACAACATGACGATACACGCACTGACGGTGTTGCTGCGCATTCGGGAGAAGGCGCTGATTCTTGTAGAGGATCATCTGGTGGAATCGGTGGCGAGGCTCTGATCTAGGGGGAGACCTAGTTAGCGATTACTAGAGTGTTCGAGGCTCCGACAGTTTAAGAGGGATTCTGTAAACGTAAGATCTTGTACTCGCAATACGCATTATTAGTGAATTGATATCCACCGGGCTAAGGAGATAGCCCACCAGACGTAGGCTCGTTAACGCCGAACTGGGTAACAACTTTGCGTGTCGTTTATTTTTCGCACTGCATTTATTTTTGCATAAGTTGTTCTAAATTTTGTTCTATACTCGACAACAACATCTCAACTACAAGGGGAAGATTTCAATTGGTATCAGAGCAAACACCCAACATACATAGTGAGATCTGAAGGTTGTAGAGATGGATTTGAGGGAAGGGCAGAACATCACGCGACCACCGTTGCTGGAAGGAGACAAATATGGTTACTGGAGGGTGCGCAAGAAGGCGTTCCTAAAGTTGCAGGATAAATCAGTTTGGGAAGCTGTTGAACAAGGATGGACACATCCAATGACTGTCGATGAAGCTGGCATGATTGGTCCTCTCGATAAAATACTATGGACAGTCGGACAGAAGAATGCTGAAGCTGCAAACTCCAAAGCAATGAATGCTATATTCTCTGGAGTTGATGGGAAGAACTTCAAGATGATTTCAACCTGTGAAATTACGAAGACATCTTGGGACATTCTTCGAACGGCTCATGAAGGTATGAAAAAGGTCAACATATCCAGAATGGAGATGGTGACATCAAAATTTGAAAATCTAAGAATGCAAGAGGACGAGACCATATATGACTTCAACACAAGAGTTCTTGACATCTCTAATGAATCATTTGCACTTGGAGAGCCCATGAGCGAAGAGACGCTGGTCAGAAAGGTGATGAGGTCTCTACCAAAGCGATAGGCAATGAAGGCACTTGCAGTCAAGGAAGCACAAGATGTGACGACCATGAGGCTGGATGAACTGATGGGATCACTGCAAACTCATGAGATGGAGATGAATGAAGAAGAACAACACATGAAGGTTAGAAGTGTTGGTCTGAAATCTGAATTAACTGCTGTTCAAGGTAACAAAGAAGAACTGCCTGAACAACAGTATGCTATGTTCGCTAAGAATTTTGGGAAGTTTATGAGAACACAGTACACCAAAGGGTCTGATCCGGGCCAGTCATCTAGCTCAAGATTCCAAAAGGATGGCAAATCTTATAAAAGAAATAAATCTGGAGACTTCAACCATGACAACAAAGGCAAAGGGATACAATGCAGAGAATGTGAAGGCTTCGGACATATTCAGGCAGAATGTATCAACACACAGAAGAAGAAGAATGCCTATGCTGTAAACTGGAGTGACACTGAATCTGATCAGGAAGGTGAATCCAATAATTTTGTGACACTTGCTAGTTGTGTCAACCTGGAGGGAGAACAAAGTAAAAAGGTATAATTAAAGTCATCTTCCGAGGATCACACACAGTACTCAAGCTGCAGTGATGATGAAGAAATCACTGATGAAGATTTTGCTAATAAGTACAAGGAGTTGTTCCAGGACTGGTTGAATGAGGTTGAGCGGAACAAAAAACACCGCAACAACCTAGCAGAACTGAAAGAAGAAAAAGAAAAGCTATGGGAAGAAGCTGCTATTTTAGTAGCTCGGAAGGTGGAACATCAACAGACAATCACTGACCTTAAAGCCCAGTTGATTGAAGTAAAAGACGAACGAGCTGATCTTACTGCACAGAAGGGCGAGCTACTAGCAGTTGTGTCAACGCTAAAGATTCAGATTGAAAAGAGCCAAGGCAAACATCCAGGACTCATTGATGATCTACAGAAGAGGAATATTGCCCTAAGACGAGGAGAGGTAATCCTTCTCAATACTATAGATGCTTTGAAATGTGACATTGAGACAGATAAACTTGTTCATGCTGAGACACTAGAAGAGCTGAACAACCTGAAGAAATCTGTCAAGATGCTTAATTCTTGAACCAAAGATCTAGACTCTATTCTAGGAGCTCAAAGGATGAGTGGCGGTCACAAAGGGTTAGGATTCACGGGTGCATCTGGCTCCGGAAAGACAACGTTTGTGAACGCTGAGCCACGATCTTAGAATGTACCAGCTGAACTTCACTCTCAAAGAAAAACAGCCTAGCATCCTTCAAGAAGGCAAGACAGACGAATGTGCTTTTACTGCAACCGAGTGGGACACATCAAATCAAGATGTCAGGAATTCCACAAATTTCTTAGAAACATGGATCAAGTGCCAAACCCACTGGTGCAGCAATTCTGGAGAGTTAAGCAAAGGAGTGAGGTATGTCATGTTGCTTTCAGTTCCACTAGTCATCTGAAGAAGGAAAGGTGGTACTTTGACAGTTGTTGTTCTAGACACATGATTGACAATCCTGAGTTTCTGACCAACGTAGAGGAGTTCAAACGGAAGTCAAATGTAACGTTTGGAGATGGAGTAGAAGGCAGAGTGCTTGGAAGAGGAACTTTGAATGTTCAAAGCCTACCCAGATTGAAAGAAGTCCCTCTTATCAAAGGATTGCAGGCGAATCTTATCATCATAAGTCAGTTGTGCGATGGAGAGCATCATGTCCAGTTCACGCAGAATGAGTGTGTTGTGCTGAACAACAAGAATGAACCAGTACTCACTGGAAGAAGATCCTCGAACAACTGCTACTTGCTGAATCTTGGTTGACCCACTGCTGAAACAACATGTCTGTTGAGCAAAACTGAAGAGATGAATATGTGGCATCAGCGGATGAGACATCTGAATCTAAGGACACTAAAGAAGGTTGCCAATGATGGTCTAGTCCGTGGTATTCTTAAAGTACAAGGCGATTTGAGTATCATCTGCGGAGATTGCCAGATTGGGAAGCAAATCAAAGTCCCTCACAAAGGCACCACTCAGATCAATACGAGGAGACCCTGGAATTGTTTCATATAGATCTGATGGGGCCTATGCAAGTGGAGAGCAATTCTGGCAAGAGGTTCGTGCTAGTCTGTGTTGATGACTACTCTCGCATCACTTGGTCAAGCTTTCTACGAGACAAATCACAGGATGTTCAAGCATTTGTTCAGCCATGTATTCGACTGGAGCGAGAAAGGGAAGATAAAGGAGAACATTTAGTGGCTGTGAGAAGTGACCATGGAGAGGAGTTCGAGAATAATGCTCTTACTGAATTATGCACACAAAGAGGAATAGCTCAACAATTCTCATCCCCAATCACACCACATCAGAATGGAGTTGTCGAACGGAAGAATCGAACCATTAAGGAGATGCCTCAGGTGATGATCCATGCAAAGCAAGTACCATTGAAGTTTTCGGCTGAAGTTATGAATACAGCGTGCTATGTCATAAACTGAGTGACAATTCGGACCGGCACATGTGAAGTTTGATCTTGGAATTGTTTCTTTGATTGAATCAAACATTCTATAATTTCAGTGTCACCTAGGAGATTTAATAATAGCAAAACCCTTTTCCTACAGGAGTAACTGAACACATTACTTGCATATTAGTACACGTACGCGTCTGTTCCTTGGATCGACCATTGGCTTACCAAGGTTTATCAATTGTTTTTACTGCAACTTGACCCCTAAAACTTAAATAAGACAACTGTAAAGAGTTAAAAATACACTTGTCATATTACCTAGAGAATTAGAGTACTATCATGATCATTGACGCGCGTCGTCTGACGCGTCAAATTTAATATTTATAATTCTCCTGCGCGAAACTAGCTAGTGGCAACCAGGGTCGAACCCAAGGGAGCTGGTGTTGCTGAAGTTGTTACTGAAAACAATTAAAAAGAGGGATTTGTGAGCAATAATGAGTGCAAAAGAGAAAAGAGCAAAAGATTCCAATCAGAGAGAGTGTTCAGCTTAGGGTTTCTATTGTGACATGTTTATCATCGACTGCTAAATATCTAATTTCATGTTTCTAAGTGTGGTCATTCCGAAAAAGATAACAACCCTAAGTATCCCGACAAAGGTGATACACCACAATCTAACCCGACAAAGGTGTTAGACGTCTAGTTCTTTCCTAAACTTAATAATCCGATAAAGGTATTATTTAGCCTAGGTGTTACGATCTACCTTTACGACAAAGTTTCCAGTAGATATTAACGGTAAGAATTAATTGTTCAATTAAGCTTTGCGACAAAGCTTCCACTTAATCTAACAAGTTAATTCATGTGATGAAGTAAGAACTAGTAAAACATAAAATAACATTAAGAACGAAGTCTCAAAACATGTGTCACAATGAACGAAACCCTAAACTGAATAAAAGGTTTAGCTACACATAATTATGGAAAAACGCATAATGAAAGTAGGGAAATCTTCTCTCTCGTCGAAAGCTTACGTCTTCTCCAGAGCCGTCTTGGTCTTCGTAGAATGATGGATGATGAGATGAGATTATTGAAACCCTAACCCAAAACCTTAATATATAGCAAAGCTGTGTTACCAAATCTGGTTTTGGGTTGAATTATCAAATTGGGTTTCTAAATCCGTTTTTGGGCTTGATTTCCAAGTTTCAGGCTTGCTGACGTCATCAAAACGCGTGCTGACAGTAGCGACCGCGTTTCCTTTAGACATTAGCGTCGAGCTAATGTCTCTACGAAACGTGGTCCCCACTGAGTCCCGACTAAGGCTCTTGATTTGACCATCTAAACGACATCGGATGCTCTCGGTGTGAACTAGAGAGTTGTAGAGAATTGAGTTATCTACGCAACGGTATGTGGCTTGTAATTTTCTGATCAGCGGTTCATTCACAGCACTCCGTTGAAGCTCTAAAGGTCTGATCTGCCATTGCGATGTTTTTGGCATAAAATGCCGTCTTTAATGCGTGTTTCCTTCTAGAGCTTCCAAAACACCTGACATGCAAAATGACAAACGTATTTTTATCCCTTTATAGTTGTCAAATTATGAGTTTTAGGGTTCAAATTGCAGTCAAACAAAATTTATAAACCTTGGAAAGCCAATGGTCGATCCAAGGAACAGTGCGTGTGAATACTAGCTAACTAGCGACCTATTTAGCTATTCCGATTTGACAAAGGTTTTGGTGCGTTGAAACATGCAGAAATTAAATAGCAGGAAATTAAAGGGTTGTACTTATCAGTGAAAGAATTCCAGGACCATACTTCACCCGTGCTAACCCCATTAATCATGCAATCATTATCACGTAATTCAGCATGCTATCGAATATCGAAATAGACCAAAATAACACTAGATAAGCCGCCCATCCACGGATCATTATCTAGATTAATCTCAATCGTTGAACGCCGCCCATCCACGGATTATCAACGATCTCGATTTATTAAACTAAATGTTTTCATACAATTTCATACAATCCGGTTAATCCCTAGGACCCATCCATCTTTTGGTATATAACCTAAATACGTTCTAGCATGCAAACATCCCATTCGATATAAATACTTGCAAGAACGATAAATTAAGCACGATGAAATTGAATATTCGATTTGTATTAATGAAAAAGATTTGGGTACAATGCACGGGATCCGTAGGATCCCAGAATAAAAAGACTACTCACTACTCATGGTGAATTAACCAAGAGTAGTGTTGATAAAAAGATTAAGGACGAGGAAACCGTAATGACGCGGGTGCTCGTTGAATCCTTCAATCTCTGGCTCGATCTTCTCCCAAGTTAGGGTTTGTCTTCTCCAAATAAGCACACTAATTTCGTTCTGGTCGTTGCTCTTTTATAGCCCAATCGATCAATTTCCAAAAAGGCCCAGAAAAAGTTCAAAAATCAAATTAGGAAACTTATGTCGCAGGTGCCGTGACTACTGTGACCTTTGGGCATGTCACGGCAGGTCTCGAATGCCTCTGAGCTGAAAAGGTACCGTGACCCTTGGTGGGCGTCACGGCAGTCGCGGCAAGGCAGGAACGCACTGAGCTAAAAAAGCGCCGTGACTACCGTGACCTTTGGACGATGTCACGGTAGTCACGGCCCTGTCCAAGGATTGCAGTTCCTTCTGTGCGAAAAACCTACCGTGACTACCGTGACCATCATGGGATGTCACGGCAGTCACGGCCCTTGCTGGTGCAGAGCTCATTTTTGGCCTTTTTCGTTGATCTTTTCGTTCTTTCGACAATTCGAGTCTAAGGAGTGATGATATGCCTTTTTATCCTGAAATACTAGAGAAAGACATCAGATAGAGACAATTTGCCCGGAGAACGAGTGTTATCCTTCATTGAATGTTGTGAATAATTAGTCAAAATATTGACTGATCAAAACACTCCATACTTAGGATTTGTTCCTCCCGAACAAATGTCGAACAAATGGCAGAATAAATGCGCGAGTGAATATCATGCTCAATAACCATATGTTCCTAAGCTACCCACTCAAGTGTCATGTGATCAATTCCAACTAAAACAAAAAGATAACTCATTGTCGTAGAGGACACGAATGCATTTAGCATATGCATCAAGCCTTTAAACCCCTAGGCTGCCCTAGTAGGACGAGTGTAGTCTCGTGAAGGTTTTCAGGAATGGGACTACCTACAAATCCCATGTACAACTAACTAACGTGTATGCATGAAATGATGCTCAACGAGTCATAGTAAAGTCATGTCATACCTCGGATTCACCGTGTTACCTCAACTTCAAGTCAAACATCTTCATCACAGTTTTCAGACAATCACAGATTAAACGAGTCATGCATTCAAACGGTTTGTACACACTGCTAGCAACCGACTAATCACATGTTCTAAATAGTTTTATAGCAATGTATAAAGAAGATGAATAGTTACACAAAGCATACTCGCCATTCACCTATGCTATCTAGGGATAGTCCACGGGCTCTTGGTGCAAAGCTCATTCTCAAGTGCCAAGGATTGGACAATGACCCGTAAGAGAAGAGGAGCTCTGCTTAAGAATTTTCTGAAAAATAGTACGAAAATTGCATTAAAATTTCAGTGCAAGCACGAGGATCGTCCCTTAGTTTCTAGTACATTAAAATTTCAATACAAGTCATGATTTGCACGCAATGAGAAGATGGAATTACACTACATCAAGCAAAAGGGGGCAGACTTTTTTTTCCATACACAAGGGGTGACTTTTCTCACTTTGCCCTTGGTATTATTTTCTGTTTTTTTTCTATACACAAGGGGTGACTTTTCTCACTTTGCCCTTGGTATTTTTCTGCTCTTTTTTTTTCTTCAAAAACAACTATGCTTGGGGTCAATTTTTCACACTCTTTTGAAAATTCTGAACTTTGTTCTTGATTGAAAACATTGAAAACCATTTTTTTTCTAACTGCACACTTAAAGCTTGACATAGTGTATGAATAAAGGAGGGTGCATGCAAATCACAACAAGTATAGAGAAAAACATACGAGTACTAAGGTCACCTAGAAAAAGAGATGCAATTTTAGTTTTTGACATGTTATACCGGTGCCTACTAATATCAAGTCTCAAACATGCTTCGAGAAATACGTAAAACACGTGATGGGCAAAGGCTAGCAATGATACTGACGCGAGAGAATAAATGCACGAATAAAACTATTTCAAGTCCTAGACTTCGAATCCAAAAGAATGACAATCAATCAAGGAGTATCGTAGAAAACGAGGATTTCAATCGAAATACATAGACAGTTGAGCATATGCAAGAGTGAATGCGTGATATGCGATGTGTGTGACTATGCGTTAACCACTCCACACTTAAAAATGAGCTTAGTCCCTAAGCGAAGAAATAAGAGATAAGAAAAAGGGGCATAGGAACTTCCCTCGTGTATGATAGCTCGAAATCCGTAGCGATAAAACGATGACCGGTGAGTGAGAAACGACTTGTGAGCTGGTAGATGTAGATAGTGACACAAAGAGCTTCACAAGTAATAGGGTAGCATCGGTAATCATGTAGAGACCTGGATAAGGGAATGCCAATGAATAAGGAGGTAAACGATGTGAGTAAAGATGAACAACATAGACAAAATAGCTCAAACATCGAATAACATGGACATGGTGAATAGCATCCAAAAGTTAGCGTACAAAGATGATTATCATGAAATGCATAACAACTGACAAAAACGACAAAGAGTGTATGCAGGAAAACTAAGAAGCTCCATCATCTGCAGTATTATTATCAGGACCAAACAACTTCTCAACACTGTCGGAGTCTGCAGCACCCGCGAGACGAGAAGGGCCATCCTCGCGGCCATGTGGGGCAGGAGGAGCCAGGGGTGGTGGAGGGGGGTAGTTGACCTCACAATACTCAATGATCTCTGATAGGGCACCCCGCGCCCAGGTGGCATGAGCTCTGAGAGCCGAAACATCGGCGGTGAGCTGGGTCTGGCCCTGGACAAGCTGATTCTGCGATCTGTGTATCGGAGCCTGATAAGCCATCATCTGGCGCTGATATGCTAGAATCTGCTCCTGCGCCCGGATCATCTGGTACTGCTGATCAAAAAGCTTCAAGTGGGAGGTCTCCAGGCGCTCTAAGCGCTCCAATAAAGAGCTCGGGGGCTGGCCATCAGTAGGAGGCTGCGGTGGAGGGACTGGTGGTGCTGCTGGAGCTGGCGGTGGCTGATCCATCTCATTCGGCGCAGCCACTTGAGGCTCCTGTACCTCATCCATGATATCGTCCTCAGGTGGAGGCTGGTCCTCGCCTCTAGCACGGTTCTGAGTCCCCTGCTTGCGCTTAACTCGGCTGCGCTTCTTCCCAGTAGGAAGCTCGCTTCTGTTCTGCCACTCACGATCCCGATTAATCATCTTGATGTCGATCATCTTCTTGATGTTCAGCTCAGACTTCTTCAGTGTCGGGAGCCGACTGAATTACCATCCTTGCGACTCGGCTAGAATGGTGACAAATAGACCACCGCCTAAAGTGATGTTCTTGTCAACGGTTGAGCCCCAAAAAACCATCTGCCCCATCAGAATTTGGAAGAAGTCAACTAGTCGGTGGCGATGCATGGAGATCATAACATCTAACTCGGGGTTGCTGATAGTCGTGGCTCCTTCGCCCCGTGGAAATATGCTCATTGCGACAAGACGGTGCACAATCTTCCACAGATGATCCTAAATACAGGAAGAGGGCCAACTGGACAGAAAATAGCAGTCAAAACCTGAGATAGTCTTCCTAAATTCATATCTATCCGCATTAGAATATTGCCCACAGAATCCCTCTAAGGGAAACCCGAGTAATTCACACACCTCGGCTTTAGTCAAAGTATAAATCCCACTTCCCAACTGGAATACCCAATGCGTAGCCTGATCAGATGCACCCAAATAGGAGAATGTAGCTAAAAATTCCCGTAACACCATATAATAAGTCTGAGCCGGACGTGAAAACAGTATATCAAGGCCAGAAGCCACAAATAATGCACAACAGCTATCCAAAAATTCGAATGAACTCAATGTCTCATGGTCAGGGACAATAGTGGGTTTTACCTTCTTCGCCGGGAGATGGTGTCATACAGGTGGGCGTGGCTGTTTTGACCAAACAAAGGACGCCCGACAGGGTAGGGCCTCCAGCGAGGGGGTTGGGCGGCTGGTGGTGCTGGAGCATTGCGGGTACGGTTACGAGCCATAAGGAATTGAGGTGCAAGGAATTGGAATTAGGGATTTGGGCGGTTGGGATTTAGGGTATTCGAGCCGGGGTTTTTGTGGAGATTGGGCGGCTGAACGGGGGTGGAGTAGGGCGGGTGGACGGATGGACGGACAGTAACAGGCGGACTGCTGGGTTGACGGACGAACGGCTGAGGCGAGCGGTCGGTCGAAGGAGAGAATTTGAGTTTTTAAAAATTTGAAAGTTTGAAATCGCAATTGAATTTTTGACCGAAATTTCCCGATTTATACTCGAAACTGCCGTGACCTTCCATAGGGTTACGGTAGTCACGGCACCTTGAAAACTCTCGGACATAAAAACCCGTCGTGACTGCCGTGACCTTTCCATCGGGTTACGGTAGTCATGGCACCCTGAAAACTCTCGGACATAAAACCCGTCGTGACTGCCGTGACCTTTCCATTGGGTTACGGTAGTCACGACACCCTGAAAACTCTCGGACATAAAAACCCGCCGTGACTGACGTGACCTTTCCATTGGGTTACGGTAGTCACGACACCCTTACTTCCCAGCACAAAATTTGCTTGTTTCGCCCAGAACCGTTTTCTGTCTGAAATTGATGCACGCCACACTTGGATTTCTGCAAGGGTCACACGCAATGTACAAAATGCAAAATGCAACTAACTAAATACTTACAGCGCGGGTTACTCCCCGAAGAGGCCTAGTTTAACGTCTTGGCGACACATAGCTAGGGAGGTAGAACTATAAGCATTCTCGGGAAGTCCCTTGCTGAGATCCCTTCCCGAGAAGTAAATTATCGTCAATGCCTTCAGGAGGTGCAAGATGCTTTAGAACGTGGTAGTGTTTGAGGCGTTGCCCGTTTACTACCATAGACTTTCCTCCTTCCACGCTGAGCTCCACATGCCCGTCTGGATATGCTCGTTCCACTGTATAAGGGCCACTCCACTTGGTACGCAGTTTTCCAGGAAATAATCTAAGGTGGGAGTTGTAGAGAAGAACTCGCTCGCCTTCATTGAATTCTCTGCGTACAATTCGTTTGTCGTGCCATTTCTTTGTCCTCTCCTTATAGATGCGAGCGTTCTCAAAGGAGTCTAATCTGATTTCGTCAAGCTCGTGGAGCTGCAGTAACCTCTTTTCCCCAGCTGCTTTCATGTCCATGTTCAGCTCTCTAATAGCCCAAAGAGCCTTGTACTCGAGTTCGACTGGTAGATGGCAGGTCTTTCCATAAACAAGCCTGAAAGGACTCATTCCGATAGGAGTTTTGAATGCACTTCTGTAGGCCCATAGCGCGTCATCTAGCTTGGACGCCCAGTCCTTCCTGTGGCTCGAGACTGTCTTCTCGAGAATGCTCTTGATCTCTCTGTTAGAGATTTCCACTTGCCCACTGGTCTGAGGGTGATAAGGAGTGCCCACCTTGTGATAAACACCGTATTTCTTCAGCAATGTTTCGAAGTTTCTTTCTTTGAAATGAGAGCCTCCATCGCTGATTACTGTTCTGGGTACTCCGAACCGAGGGAAAATAACCTTCTGAAACATTTTAATAACCACCTTGGAGTCGCAAATAGGAGTAGCCACTGCTTCAACCCACTTGGAAACATAGTCGACTGCTACCAAGATGTACTGATTTCCGTGAGAAGTTGGGAAAGGTCCCATGTAGTCGATTCCCCAAACATCGAATAAGTCCACTGCGAGGATGCTCTGCTGGGGCATCTCTTGCTGCTTTGAAATGTTTCCAGTCCGCTGGCACTGATCACAAGCCTTAACAAATTCGTGGGAATCCTTAAACAGAGAGGGCCAAAAGAATCCTGACTGTAGAACCTTCGTAGCTGTTTTCGAGCCAGCCCCGTGTCCACCATATCTTGAGGAATGGCAGCGCTCTAGGATCCATATGATCTGGTCCTCATCGACACAAGTCCTGCAGAGACCGTTAGCACATAATCTGTATAGGAAAGGATCATCCCAGAAGTATCTCTTTACATCGGACAGAAATTTCCTCTTCTGGTTGTGTGATAGGTCAGGAGGAAGGATGCCGCAGGCCAAGTAGTTGACGAAATCTGCGTACCACGGGACGTCATCCACATCTACACGCATAAGCTGTTCACCTGCTAGAGAGTCACTCATCGGGAGTTTGTCCTCTTCGCGGTCGAGCCCTCCTAGCTCGAGGCGTGATAAGTGATCTGCGACCAGATTTTCTGCTCCCTTTTTTGTCTCTAATCTCGATGTCGAATTCTTGGAGGAGGAGAACCCATCGAATCAGTCTAGGCTTCGAATCCTTCTTGGACAGCAAATACTTGATCGCGGCATGGTCTGTGTACACTATGGTCTTCGAACCTATTAGATACTGCCTGAATTTCTCAAAAGCATAAACGATGGCCAGCATCTCCTTCTCAGTCGTAGTGTAATTTGCTGCTGCTCCGGCTAGGACCTTGCTGGCGTAGTAAACAACGTGTAGCTTCTTGTCAATGCGCTGTCCCAGGACTGCCCCTACTGCGAAATCACTCGCATCACACATTAGTTCAAATGGCAGCTCCCAATCAGGAGGCTGCACTACCGGAGCGGAAGTAAGGGCAGATTTCAGATGATGGAAAGCATTAAAACATGAATCATTAAAATTAAACTCAGCTTCCTGACAGAGTAGATCAGTGAGTGGCTTGGCTATCTTCGAGAAATCCTTAATAAAGCGCCTATAAAATCCTGCGTGCCCAAGAAAACTCCTGATTCCTTTCACATCTTTTGGTGGGGGCAGCTTCTCAATCACTTCCACCTTTGCACGATAGACTTCGATGCCTCTGTTGGAGACCATGTGTCCCAATACGATACCTTCCTGCACCATAAAGTGACACTTCTCCCAGTTTAAAACCAGGTTAGTGTCCACACAACGACGAAGAACATCAGTAAGGTTAGAGAGGCACGAATCAAAGGATGAGCCATACACCGAAAAATCATCCATAAATACTTCCATGGTGTTTTCCAGGAAATCAGAAAAGATGGCCATCATACAGCGTTGAAAGGTGGCTGGTGCGTTACAAAGACCGAAGGGCATGCGTCTATAAGCAAATGTGCCAAAAGGGCAAGTGAAGGTGGTCTTCTCCTGGTCCTCGGGGTGTATAGGGATATGAAAGAACCCACTATAACTGTCGAGGTAGCAGAAAAACTTGTGCTTAGCAAGACGCTCTAACATTTGATCAATAAAAGGCAAAGGAAAATGATCTTTACGAGTAGCCTTATTCAACTTTCTATAGTCAATGCACATACGCCAACCAGTCACAGTACGAGTAGGAATCAAATCATTATGCTCATTTCGTACAACAGTTAAACCCCCCTTCTTAGGGACCACGTGCACAGGACTCACCCACTTACTATCAGCAATAGAATAAATGATGCCGACATCTAATAATTTCAGAATTTCTTTCTTAACCACATCATTCAGTTTAGGTTTCAAACGTCTCAAAGCATCTCTACTGGGTCTAGCATCGCCCTCTGGGTTGATTCTATGCATGCACAAATCTGGGCTAATTCCTTTGAGATCGTCTATTGAATAACCTAGGGCTGGTCTATGTTCTCGCAGGACATCTAGCAATTTCTGGGTCTCTATATCAGTCAAAGATGCATTCACAATCACCGGGTAGGTTGAGTTAGGGCCTAGAAATTCATACCTGAGACTTGCAGATAGAGGTTTCAGCTCTACCTTGCAAGGTTCCTTACCTGAATCGGTGGTCGGTTCGGCTTCAGCTGCAGCTGCTCCCTCTATGCTCACTGCACATATATCCATCGGTATTGGGCAGTCTGGCATAACTCTGTAAGGCTCAATAGAGGTCAGTGTAATAGGATGATCAACATCAGCAGAGTCTAACACATCACAGTCAGCCAAAAGACTAGGAGTCTTGCACATGTCAGGCAAATAAAAGACAACACGTTCACTGCCTACTCGCAAAGCTATAGACCCTCTATCCATGTCAATGACTACCTTAGCCGTGTAAAGAAATGGTCTACCAAGTATAATTGGGATATCAATGTCTTCTGAGATCTCTAGCACAATAAAATCAGCAGGTATGTAAATATTCTTCACCTTGACAGGTACGTCTTTCAGAATCCCTTTCGGGAGTCTACAAGAACGATCCGCAAGGCGAATAGAGATATTAGTAGGACAGAGATCACCCAAATTCAATTTAGCATACAACGAGTAAGGCATGATAGACACACTAGCACCGAGATCACACAAAGCACGACGAATAGTAATACCACCGATATCACAAGGGATAGAAAAACTCCCTGAATCCTGAAGCTTAGGTGGCATGGGCTGGTGCATGGCAGCGCTGCACTCCTCACTTAGAGCTACCGTCTCGGTCCCGTCTATGTTCTGTTTCCCAGTCAGAATCTCCTTCATGAATTTTGCATAGGTGGGAATCTAGGTTATTGCATCAGTGAAGGGCATTGTGATGTAAAGAGTACGAATTTTATCAACAAACTGCATGAACTCTTTATCTCGTCTAGTAGCTTTGAGCCGCTGAGGGAAAGGAACTGGCGGTCTGTAGGGAGCTGGTTCCACTGTTTTCGCAGGAATTTCAGCTCGGTTTTCAGCTTCTCTGGACGTTTCCTCATCAATTGGCGCAGAATCGGTTGCTGATTTTGAGGCTAGGGATCGAGTGGTCTGAGCTGGTAGCATCTCAAGCTGTTTTCCACCTCAGAGTGTGATAGCATTCACTGATTCCCTAGGATTCAGATCTGGTTTCGATGGGAGTTTCCCATGTTCTCTAGTTGCCGAGTCTGCATGTTGAGCAACCTGATTTTCTAGCATCCTATTCTAAATGACCAGCTGCTCGATCGTCTTCTCGAGTCCTTTCACTTGCTTATCCTGCTCTTGAGCCCGCCTATCTTGCTCTGCCATGAAACTAGCCATCATGGACTCCATGCTAGATGAGCTGCCAGATTCCTGTTGCTTGGGCTGCTGCGACTGGTAGGCATAACTCCCCGAACTCTGATTTTGCTGCCCTTGTGACTGGTTATTGTAGTGAGGCCTCGACTGGTAGGAAGTATTATTCTGCGTTTGCTGAGCCTGATTGTTGTACTGGCCTCGTGGCTGGTACGGCGCACTGCTTTGCTGCTGTTTGTAAGGGAAGCCAGAGGGCGCCTGATTCTGAGGCTTGTAGGAGAGGTTAGGATGATTCCGATTCGGGTTATCCCACCTATTAGCAGCTGAACCATAGCCGAAACCTGTCCCTTGATATGCTGCCCAACGTAATTTGTGTCCTCCTGATTACCACTGTTATCATCTTGTCCCATCACCGGACAGCCATATGCAAAATGAGAAGGCGAGCCACAAATCTGACAATAGACACCTACATTGGCGACATCGGATGACTTCATAGATGAGCTTGTCTTTAGATTTTTGATCTCGGTTGCAAGCATCTTTACGGTGTTGGTCAATTCAGCGATGTCATTAGAGCCGTCAGCGAGGTAGAGATCTTGGACGCCTTTTTATCCTTCGGATTACCTCGATCACTGGTCCAAAGGTGGTAGTCTTGGGCAGCCTTTTCTATTATATCATAGGTTTCTTCCAGTGGTACTCCGTTAAGTCCTCCTTCAGCCGATTGATTGATTAGGGTACGCATTCCCTGGTCTATTCCATGGTAGAATGTATCTATGATCTGCCACAGCTCCAGGTTGTGGTGAGGGCACATCCTCATCAACTCTTTGTATCTCTCCCAAGCTTCGTAGAGAGTCTCACCATCTGTAGAGCAAAACGAGATGATCTTGTTTCTGAAATGCTGACAGGCCGTCGTTGTGGCACTGCAAATTATCAATTAATAAGTCCACTACTGTTTGGCTTACTATTGGCTAGTAAAGCGGTAAGTAGGGGTCGAACCCAAAGGAATTAGTGGATAGAGTAGTTCTTTTGAAAACTGAAAATAAAGGAAGACAGTTGGGTTTGATTTTGGTTTTGAACAGAAAGTAAATACTGAAAGTAAATGTACTGAAAGTAAAGTTAGGTACTGAAAGTAAAGTTAGGTACTGAATGTAAAGGTCCTGAAAGTAAAGTTAGGAACTGAATTGAAAGTTAAGTACTTGAAAGTAAAAGGTGCTGAATGTAAAGGTACTGAACTGAAGTTGTTGAAAGTAAGACTGTAAGTAAATGACAAGTTGGTGTTTTGATCAAGAGAAGGATTCGGTCTAGGGGCTTTATATCATAACTTTGTTCATCATTGACCTCTAATGATCTTACTAAGTGTTCTAAGGTGTGGGTTGTTCCTTTTCAAGACTTAACCCAAAGCAAGGCTTTTTCAAGCACTTGCCACACCGGCTAGTCCTTTTCAAGACATAGCTTACTAGTTCTAGCTAGACTAATTCCCCTTTTCAAGGTATATTAGCCTAAGTGCATCCACTTGATCAATCATTTCCGAACAACCAAATGGTGTTAAAGAGGGGATGAACTACTTGGAAGAGCTTTGCTTTTTCAAGCATCCACTCAACCTTGTTATGTTCAACCCGAATTGATGGCACGAAGAACTAGTTAGAACACTAGGTAGCATTAAGTAAAGGGCCTAGAACGGTTTTATGATATAAAAAACCCCTTCAACCGAATGAAGAGTTTAGCTACAAGTATCCATTGAAGGGAATACCATAGCTAGTACAAGGGAAGTAAATGGTTTTTGAAATTAAAGACAAGAACAAGTAAGGTTTTGGAAAAGTAACTCAAGAACAAGTAGAGAGAAGTTGGAGCTTTTGATATCCAAATGTGTGTAGAGTGTGTACAAGCCTTGTGAGTGCAAGTGACAAAGATCTAAGCTAGTGAGATAGGTGACCAAGTATCCAAACTTCCAAAACACACATGAATCAAGAGTTATGATTTCAAGGGCCAAGCTCTTCTATTTATAGGCAAGGGAGAGAGGTCAAACAACTAGGCATGGGTACTCCCCCAAAGTCCAGCTGCCGGCCAGGTGTCTTCCTAAAGCCGCCGGCCAGGTGGCTTCCCAAAGCCGCCAGTATGGCCTTCCCCAACAAGGATAGAATAGAAGAAGTTTAAAGGTCAACCAACATTAATTGATGCCCGGAGCTTGGTCGGTTTTGGCCGGAATTTGATCGGAGCATGGCTGGCTTTGGTTGTAATTGATCGGAGCTTGGCCGGAATTTTGGTCGGAGTTCTTTTGCTTTTGGATTCCGGATTTGGAATGCTGAGGCAATCCTAAGCCTAATGGTCGAAGTCGTCTTGCCGGAACCTGGTCGGAATCCCAAAACGGCCGGAATTGCCCTAGTTTGGCCTTGATCGGGCTTGAGCTGGTTCCACTCGGGCGTTTTGTCTAGGAAGTGAGATTGTCCGAGTAGTTGGGCGTTTCAAACAACTTGGTCGAGCCAGATTTGCCAGATTAGCTGGTCTGGTCGAGCGACTTCGTTTCGGTGCCTATGCGCGCGGGGCCTTTGCTTTGGAATTGAGCCAACTGCCAATCTGCTCGGGCATTCTCCTTGGTTTTCCGACATTGTCCACCTTATTTTCCATTTTGATAACTTTGCTCGAGGCGGATTCATCAGATCAGATGGTTTGCCCGAGCAACTTGAATTTAGTGCAAGACATCTCGGCTGGGCACTCAGCACATCCGGACGCTGGACTCGGGCACTCGGCCTCGGACCTCTCGGCGCAGCCTGGTAGTGAAGTCCGGTCCCGGCTGGGCAGTTTTGACTTGTGATCCATTTTTAGCACAAAACTCCTCTTTTAAGCTTGTAAAGTAAAACGACACTAACAAGTGAAAGTTCAAAGGATAAAGTGTCGTTTAAGGTGGGTTTAGTTGACTCGATGAATCGTATAAATACGGTCCATCAAATGCGCTGTCTTTGACGGTAGGAAGTACTGCTGCAAAAAGGCCTCTGCCAATTTATTCCACGTGGTGAAGGTGCCCTCTGCATGACTATCTAGCCACCTACTAGCCTTGTCAGAGAGTGAGAACGGGAATAGCCTGAGATAGTAGGACTCTGGTGGTACACCATTAGACTTCACCGTGTTGCACATTTGGATAAACCGTTTGAGGTGCTGGTGAGGGTCTTCATTCATCCTTCCTGAAAACTGGTTGTTCTGCACCATCTGAATGAGTCCTGTTTTGAGTTCCCAGGTGTTGTTGGCTATGCCGGGTGGTGCAATGGCAGATTGGAAACCGGAGACATGTGGAGCAGTGTAATCTCCAAGTGTCCTGCGCACTGGCTGCTGCACGGGACGCTGCTGGTCATTTCGACCACTCCATTCAGCAAAGCTGGGTTGTTTTGATTCATAGCCATTGCTGCGAAATTTTGGTTTAGTGCTCGTAGCTGCCGAGCTTCGTTCTGGGCCCGGCGAACAGTTTCTCGTCAGTCCGGTGTGTCCTCGTCTGAAATCTGAATTTGCTTCTTGTTTCGGGGTGTTTTCCTTGGCATGAACTAGCTAGTACCTGCAAGAGCCAAGGATCACTGTGAGTGAAGAAATAGAGACAGCAGAATTCAAGTAACAAACAAGGTGGAATAGTCTAAACTACACACGTTAAATCTAATATCACACTAAACGTTGTCCCCGGCAACGGCGCCATTGGGTGACCCGGGTTCGATTCCCGGCAAGTATTCGTCGTTGTAGTATAGTGGTAAGTATTCCCGCCTGTCACGCGGGTGACCCGGGTTCGATCCCCGGCAACGGCGCCATTTTGACAAACGTATTTTTATCCCTTTATAATTGTCAAATTATGAGTTTTAGGGGTCAAATTGCAGTCAAATAAAATTTATAAACCTTGGTAAGCCAATGGTCGATCCAAGGAACAGTGTGTGTCAATACTCGCTAACTAGCGACCTATTTAGCTATTCCGATTTGACAAAGGTTTTGGTGTGTTGAAACATGCAGAAATTAAATAGCAGGAAATTAAAGGGTTGTACTTATCAGAGAAAGAATTCCAGGACCATACTTCACCCGTGCTAACCCCACTAATCATGCAATCATTATCACGTAATTCATCATGCTATCGAATATCGAAATAGACCAAAATAACACTAGATAAGCCGCCCATCCACGGATCATTATCTAGATTAATCTCAATCGTTGAACGCCGCCCATCCACGGATTATCAACGATCTCGATTTATTAAACTAAAGGTTTTCATACAATTCGGTTAATCCCTAGGACCCATCCATCTTTTGGTATATAACCTAAATACGTTCTAGCATGCAAACATCCCATTCGATATAAATACTTGCAAGAACGATAAATTAACCACGATGAAATTGAATATTCGATTTGTATTAATGAAAAACATTCATATGATCACATGAAGAGTTGGGTATGTTGGGTATAATGCACGGGATCCGTAGGATCCCAGAATAAAAAGACTACTCACTACTCATGGTGAATTAACCAAGAGTAGTGTTGATAAAAAGATTAAGGACGAGGAAACCGTAATGACGCGGGTGCTCGTTGAATCCTTCAATCTCTCGCTCGATCGTCTCCCAAGTTAGGGTTTGTCTTCTCCAAATAAGCACACTAATTTCGTTCTGGTCGTTGCTCTTTTATAGCCCAATCGATCAATTTCCAAAAAGGCCCAGAAAAAGTTCCAAAAATCAAATTAGGAAACTTCGGTCGGAGGTGCCGTGACTACCGTGACCTTTGGGCATGTCACGGCAGGTCTCGAATGCCTCTGAGCTGAAAAGGTACCGTGACTACCGTGACCCTTGGTGGGCGTCACGGCAAGGCAGGAACGCACTGAGCTAAAAAAGCACCGTGACTACCGTGACCTTTGGACGATGTCACGGCAGTCACGGCCCTGTCCAAGGATTGCAGTTCCTTCTGTGCGAAAAACCTACCGTGACTACCGTGGCCATCATGGGATGTCACGGCAGTCACGGCCCTTGCTGGTGCAGAGCTCATTTTTGGCCTTTTTCGTTGATCTTTTCGTTCTTTCGACAATTCGAGTCTAAGGAGTGATGATATGCCTTTTTATCCTGAAATACTAGAGAAAGACATCAGATAGAGACAATTTGCCTGGAGAACAAGTGTTATCCTTCATTGAATGTAGTGAATAATTAGTCAAAATATTGACTGATCACAAAACCATACTAAAAAGTAACTGTTCGCATATAAAAGTGTCGAAATAAATAGGATTAATTGACTCGACGAGTCGTATAAATATGACTCATCAAACCACCCCACAATTAAACTTGTTCGTCCCGAACAAGAACTAAGTCATAGAAGGAAAATAAATATAACACCACAATTTCTTCGACGTCCTGAATATTGCTACATGAATATGAGTTGCTAGTCTAGACTCGCTTTTCTATGTATAACTCAATCGCTACTAAAATCATCATGCTCAACATAGAATTAACTTGATACGTGTTACCTTAGAGCTGAAATCCAAACCAATTCGGATGAATGGGAGATAGTCCTTTTTAGACCCATGATCTGCATTCGCTGTTCCGAACTCTAGCTATATGGTTATACTTCATTGCTTTTTCTTGCACGTGATTCATTCGAGCTTCAAGGTTTCCTGAGTTTTTTTATTACGTGCCAGCTTCGGTAGTGACTTTCTTTAGCCTTTGGCTCTTGATGTAACAATGATGTACTTCACTTTTATTACATGCAGAACTTTCACAATTTGGCTAATTTTTCTTGAGCTTTGCTCCTTTATTGTGAATTGCTTGTCCTTTCCTTAATTTCTTTTGAAGGAGGTCCAATCATCGCCCGCGAGCATATGAAAATACCTCCCCGCTCTTTCTCATCCTCGACCTTTTTGACGCGAGTCAAGATGAGGGTCGCTCACCTATTTTTCCGGTTACTTCGGACTAGAGATAGGACGGTCTGTTTTCCCGTCCCGCCTACCTACATAAACGCTGCAGCGGCGGAGCAAACTCTGAACCATATCGTCTCGAAGTGCTAGCCTCCACGAAATCCACATAACCATATAACTCGAAATTCGGTCCTTTGTATGCTTCGTCAAGTCTCTCTAGCACATTTCTATCAACTCCACATCCTTGTTTATCTCAACTCAGAATGACACGTAGTGGGTTAAGTTCACATGTAAAAGCACAATTAAAATTTCACGAGAGAAACACATCTAATCAGCATCATCTGTTTCACATCATCAAAATTCAATACTGCATATCCAGGAAATAGAGGGAAATTTCATACTTCCAAATATTTTTTTAAAAGAGAAACGTGCAGACACTACGCAGGTGCAAAAAATAAATATGCTGACACAACAAACTGACTCTCCCACCCCACACTTTTGAACAAAGCCGTGTCCTCACGGTACGACCTAAATTCAAAGACACGACAATGCAAGACACACAAACGTAGGGAAAAACAAATAGAGAATAAAAGTGAACAGGCACTCCCCTCGTTTCGTCGCGTGATGGTGAGAATTCTGGTCAAACGAGTTGGTCAACGCTGGTCAATAGTCCACCGCGTCTTATTCAGACTTTACGTACCGCGTCTGATTAAGACGTTACCTTAATGTTTAGGCGAGGCGCGGCCAGCTAATGTTCATTCCTGGCGCGGTCCGCACTGAGTTGCACCTGTTTCTTGCATGAAAAACATCTGTTTTCCCAAAAGACAATGTGAAAAACATGACTCAAGACTCAAACAATCGTTGGCTCGACATTACCTCTTTAGGGATCACAAGTTAGGATCCCATGGACGTGTGAGGTCAAACTTCGCCTCAGCGACTTCTTCAATCTGCCCAAAGCCCTCGTGGAATGGTGTGCTCGGGTCTGCTCTCCATCGATCAGGCGGGTTCGCCTTTACATCCTTCCGAGTTGGCGAGGACACCTTGATTATAGCTACTGGTCCATCGAGTGGTGCTCTAGTGTCTCTCCATCCTGGTTTCCATCCAAAGGTGTCATGTCCCGTTGGCTTTGTCATATATGGACGGCCGGCATGGAAGTTCAGTATCTTGCCATCAAACACAAGCGACATCAAGCATGTTCCCATGTCAATCTTCGTCTTTGTGGCAAAGAGGAATGGTCGTCCCAGAATAAGTGTTGGAGGGTCGTTATTTCTAACATCTCCTATCTGCAAAACATAAGAGTCTATAGGAACAACAAGGTCTCCAACATGGAGGATTAGATCCTCAAGTAAACCAATAGGACGAACATGTGATGTATTTCCTAACTCTACCAACAGTTTAGGAAGTTTCAATGGTCCTAGTCTCAGCGAATAGTATGGAGAATATGGCATAGCATTAACATCAGCACCCAAATCGATTAAACAATGGTGTATGCGAGTCTCACTAACACCACAGGTGACTGTGAGGGCACCTGGGTCCTTACTCTTTCCCGGTAGGTCTCTTTGACTCGTTGCGAGTGGGTGCTCCATCGTTGGGTCCTTTTGCTCGTGCCTTGCCTCCAATCTGCCTCCTAGCTCATCCTTGTCGATCATATGGTCTTTAGGAGCTATTACCTGCATAGAAAACGAAGGAAAAGGGTCAAATCCGGATTGTGCATCAGTAGCGACCGCGTCTGTAGTAGACGTTATGGTCGCGCCTATCTTAGACGTTATGGGCGCATCTGCTTCAGACATTAGCGTCGAGCTAATGTCTATTGCAGGCGCGGTGAGCACTGAGTCCGAATCGTCTTCTTCATTTTCTGCCTCTAGTTTGTCCATCATGGCCAATGCGGTGTCGTGCACGATCGGCACTGAATCAGCTTCTACTGTTTGCGCCTCATCATCCGTTTGGTGCAGCTGACCTCGTCTTGGTCTTGATGTCTGTGCCATATCATCTATCAGGTCCCAGACATCATACATGGGAAAATCCATAACTGACCCTCCTGCTGCAGCATCAAGCATAGAACTCTCTAGTGGCATCATCCCACCAAGAAATCTCTGAAGAAGAAATAAATCTGTGAATCCATGGTGTGGACAGCTTCCCTGAAGGGCATCGAAGCGCACATAGTACTCATAGAGTGTTTCGCCCTGGAATTGCTCAAGGGTAATAATTTGCTCGCGGACTTCAAATCGAAGGGATGGCGGAGAAAACTCCTCTAGAAATCGGGCTCGTAGATCCAAATAATCGCCTTCATAATCTGCACCTGATGAGTAATACCAAGATATTGCGGAGTCAGTTAAGGAAAACTTAAAATATTTTAGCTTAAACCTCTCTAATGACTCGTCTTTAGGCTTTATGCGGCAGCAGACGAAGTGAAACGTTTTTACATGTGTCACGGGGTCTTCTCCGATGGCACCTCCAAATTTGGGGAGACGCCGAATCATCCAAAACTTAACCTCGCTGCCATCGTATTCATCTTCCTCATCGTCACAAGTTGCTCCACTAAAATAGGAAGACATGGTGAATCACAAAAACCTGAAAAAATACTGGAAATAAAAGAAACAACTTCACCGAAGCGCAGCTCCCCGGCAACGGCGCCAAAATTTGATGCGCGTCGTCTGACGCATCAAATTTAATATTTATAATTGTCATGCGACTACTAGCTAGTGGCAAGCAGGGTCGAACCCAAGAGAGCTGGTGTTGCTGAAGTTGTTACTGAAAACAATTAAAAAGAGGGATTTGTGAGCAATAATGAGTGCAAAAGAGAAAAGAGCAAAAGATTCCAATCAGAGAGAGTGTTCAGCTTAGGGTTTCTATTGTGACATGTTTATCATCGACTGCTAAATATCTAATTTCATGTTTCTAAGTGTGGTCATTCCGACAAAGGTAACAACCCTAAGTATCCCGACAAAGGTGATACACCACAATCTAACCCGACAAAGGTTTAGACTTCTAGTTCTTTCCTAAACTTAATAATCCGACAAAGGTATTATTTAGCCTAGGTGTTACGATCTACCTTTACGACAAAGTTTCCATTAGATATTAACGGTAAGAATTAATTGTTCAATTAAGCTTTGCGACAAAGCTTCCACTTAATCTAACAAGTTAATTCATGTGATGAAGCAAGAACTAGTAAAACATAAAATTGCATTAAGAACGAAGTCTCAAAACATGTGTCACAATGAACGAAACCCTAAACTGAATTAAAGGTTTAGCTACACATAATTATGGAAAAATGCATAATGAAAGTAGGGAAATCTTCTCTCTCGTCGAAAGCTTGCGTCTTCTCCAGAGCCGTCTTGGTCTTCGTAGAATGATGGATGATGAGATGAGATTATTGAAACCCTAACCCAAAACCTTAATATACAGCAAAGCTGTGTTACCAAATCTGGTTTTGGGTTTCTAAATCCGTTTTTGGGCTTGATTTCCAAGTTTCGGGCGTGCTGACAGTAGCGACCGCGTTTCCTTTAGACATTAGCGTCGAGCTAATGTCTCTACGAAACGCAGTCCCCACTGAGTCCCGACTTCGGCTCTTGATTTGACCATCTAAACGACCTTGGATGCTCTCGGTGTGAACTAAAGAGTTGTAGAGAATTGAGTTATCTACGCAACGGTATGTGGCTCATGTTTTTCTGATTAGTGGTTCATTCCCAGCACTCCGTCGAAGCTCCAAAGGTCTGATCTGCCATTGCGATGTTTTTGGCATAAAATGCCGTCTTTAATGCGTGTTTCCTTCTAAAGCTTCCAAAACACCTGAGATGCAAAACCATACTAAAAAGTAACTTTTCGCATATAAAAGTGTCGAAATAAATAGGATTAATTGACTCGACGTGTCGTATAAATACGACTCATCAATCATGCATATAGCTTGTTGCATGTGGTATTTGTGGCTATTCCCTCTTTTAAAAACTCTCACGAGACTATAAAACGTCATGTAGGATAGCAAAGAGGTTTAAGGCTTGGTGCATACGCTAAATGCACTCGTGTTCCTTACGACAGTGGTTAGGATTTAGTTCATGTTTATTCGGGACGAACAAACACTAAGTGTGGAGTACTTTAATGACAATATATCTTGACTATATTTCTGTTTCACATAGCTTATTATTGAACATTCTCCATAACAAACACTAAGTGTGGAGTATTTTGATGACAATATATCTTCACTATATTTCTGCTTCACATTTAGCCTATTATCGAACAATTTCCATAATTTTTATGAGCACTCATTTTGTGTTTCACTGTGTTTCAGGTACAAACTAAGTCTCAATCGTAGTTATATGCCCAAAGTCCCTAAGAGAGCGAAATTGGCCAAAAACATGTCAAAAATGAGTGATGTTCCCTTGAGTGGCATGTATTTGGCAAAACGTAGCTAGACAGTTCAAGCAGGAGTTCAGGGGGAGTTCGAACACATACTAGGACTTCAGTACAGCGTGGAGCAGACGCAAAGATGATTTCTGGAATGTTCGAAAGATTGAATGACGGTTCGATCCGTTACTGGACAGCGAAGATTTCGATCATCAGATATTCGAATGAATATCGACATATCAGATTGAAGGCGGCGTGGCTGACTTGGCAAGGAAGTCTTCGAATATTCTTCCCACCGATTTGATAAAGATACACATCACAATATTTAGGAATATTTCCTAAAATATTTGATGAGATATCTGGAGCAGATTTGGATAGCGCCCATGCATATAAATACAAGGGTAGGGCGACCAGATCTCCATCGCTTTCTGAGAGGAAAATACACGAGTGTATACTGCTGATCTAAGATTGGAGAAAGCGACGGCCGACTGTGTTTCCCCACTGGAAATTCATCGGCACTGGATCTGTCTGTTCTAGTGTGCTATTCAGACAGTCTAAGATAGGAGCTTACCGCTGCACACGACGAGTACTCACAACCAGCTTTCACGCGAAAGCTTCCGACTTCAGGAGAAGGTCGAGCTCGTTCAGACGGAAGGTTTGGGCGAAGGGGATCAAGGTGAACCGCGGAGATCCTTGATTACAAATCTGAGAGACGGTGGCTTAGAAGCTGGGCAATTACGAACACGGCGGTTTGTAAGCATAAGTCCTCTTATTGTTCTAAGCACGTAATAAAGATTTATGTCCCTTTTAGGGTGTGGGAAACCCCCCAGAGTAGGCTTAGCCGAAATGGGTATCATTCTGTGTGCCTTCACTTTGTTCTGCTTGCTGCACTGTCACAATGGAGTTCTAGGTCTGTCTCAAACAGTCCCTGGAACAGTATCTTGAACAGGTCACTATATTTCAATTGGTATCAGAGCGGACACTCGACACACTGAGTGGGATCCTTGATCTGTTCAAAATGACTCTGAAGGAAGGACAAAGTATTTCCCGACCCCCACTTCTTGAAGGATCAAATTATGCCTCATGGAAGCCGAAAATGAAATCCTTTCTGAGATCCCTCGATGAGAAAGCTTGGAAGGCAGTATTGGTTGGATGGACTCAGCCCATGATGGAAAATCTCACAGGAGAAGTCGTTCCCAAACCTGAAGCTCTATGGGACGAGGCAGACGAGAAAGCCTCAATCGGAAATTCAAAAGCTATGAACGCTATTTTCTCTGGAATGGATGAGAATGTACTGAAACTGATCATCAACTGTGAAGTTGCTAAGGAAGCTTGGGATATCCTTCAAACTGCGTATCAAGGTACTGACAAGGTTCGCAATTCGCGCATGCAGATTGTGACAACAAAATTCGAGGAGATGAACATGAAGGACAGTGAAACTATCCCTGAATTCAATGCGAGAGTACTAGATCTGTCCAACGAGGCTGCTGCACTGGGCAAACCTATTGATGAAGAAAGAATGGATAGCAAAGTTCTGAGATCGCTCCCTCCAAGATTTGCTATGAAGGTCACTGCCATTGAGGAGATGCATGATATCTCCAAACTGAAACTGGACGAGCTCATGGGTTCTCTCAGAACTTACGAAATGAATCACGAAGCTGAATCTAAGGTAGTCAGAGGAATTACCCTGAAAGCAGATATATCTGACGGTGTGGCTGAGACAGACTGCAACACTGAGCAACTGGCAATGCTGGCTCAGAATTTTGGCAGGATGGTTCGGAAACTCAACAGACGTGGCCCTGATCAAGGTCAGTCTTCGTCAGGTAACTTTCGTAATTGGAAAAATGGCAAAACAAGGTTCAGTGAGAAAACTGAGGACCCTTCGGAGAAAGAGAAAGAAATTCAATGCCATGAGTGCAAGGGATTCGGACACATCAAGGCTGAATGTGCTAACACCCTCAAGAAGAAAAAGGCAATGGTTGCAAACCTCAGAGACAGTGATGAGGAGGAGGAGAATGAAACTACCAACTTTGTAGTATTTGCGTCTATCACAGAAGTATGCAGTGAATCCAGCCACATCAAGTCTCCTCAACCAACTCTTCTGACTGATGACTCTTCGGACAGCGACAATGAAGAACTCACGCAAGAGTCACTGGCTGAATCATACAAAAACCTGCACGAAAAGTGGCTGTTGGTGTTCAATCTGAACAAAAAACTCAACGACACTGCTGCCACCATGACTGAAGAAAAGGACAAACTCTGGCAGGAAGTCGATATTCTGGTCGCACAGAAGGTGGAACTCCAGGCCGCAGTCAATTCACTGAACACTCAGCTTACAGATATTAAGCAAGATAGGTTGTGTCTGCTGGCTCAGAAAACGGATCTCGTGGGAACTATCTCCTCCCTAAAAGTTGACATGGAGAAAGATCGTGAAACTTATCCAACTGGGATGGCGGGTCTGAGGAAAACTATTACGGATCTGAAACATAAAGAGTTGTTCCTCTTGAGGAAAGTGGAGTCTCTGGAACTCCAGGTAGAATCTGAGAAAATGGACCATTCAGCCACTCGGAAGGAACTCAACCAGCTCAAACAGTCGGTAAAGATGTTGAACTCTGGGACTAAGGATCTAAATGAGATTCTCAGGTCACAAAGAATGGAGTCTGGACACCGGGGTTTGGGTTTCACAGAAGAAGGATGCTCAAAAGGTACAACGTTTGTTAAAGCAAAACCAGTGGCTGAACGAAACCCGGAACAGAAGGTGGGACAGAGACTGAATCAGCATCATGGAAAGAAGGTGAGACAGACCCCGAGACAGAAAGTGGATTTGTCCCAAGAAAAATCCACGGCTGGTCCAAGAAGAACTCGCAATGATCGAACCAGCTCCTTCACATAACAGAAAGAAGATGTATAGAAGAGGTGAGGGAGAACTCCTAGTCCACCAAGCACTATCTGAAGGGAGGAACACTTTCCACTGAGATTAGGTGACTAACCTCCTAGTCCAGGATTGTTCCCAAACTAAAGAGAGGTCAAGGATGGAACACAGTCACATGGAACACTTGTTAAGTGTCCGGGGTTTTGTAGCAATATACTTGTTGTTTACGGTGAATGCAGTGTTCTAAAAATCCCCGCCTAGGCCCCGAAATTTACGAATCCGCCCGATTAATTGATTCGCCTAGTCGTCGCCGCCTAGACCCGCCTAGTCGCCCTCTAAATCCGCCTAAGCGTTAACCAAATGACCAACTTCTTCATCAAAATGAAAAAATTCATTTATTTTTACATAGTTTACATGTATGTATATCATTTTAATATTTGATGAACTATTAAAATATCTTTATTATCAGATTGCTTTTTATATATATTAAAATACAATAAAATATATAACATACTAATATTTATATGATTATTAATTATTTAAAATATTAAAAAATACAAAATTATAAAACCGATTAATCCCCGCCTAGGCCCCGATTAATCCTCAAGACCCCTTGCCGCCCGCCTAGCGCCTAGCGATTTTTAGAAACTTTGGTGAATGTTGTCACACCTTAGAGTGGAATGTCATTTTGTCATTGGCGGGCTGTCGTTATACCCGTCAAAAATAATAATTTGTAATTCCGACTAGCTAGTGGTAAGTCGGGTCGTATCCACAGAGTTCGGTGTGAGAATCTGTTTCACTAAGTAAAAAAAAAAGTAACAATGGGGGGTAAATTCCGAACAAGTCAAATAAAAACGCAAGTATCAAAACACGATCAATTATCAATAGAGAAATAGTCACACGAATTCGAGTATGTAATATCAAAGAGAAGTGCAAGCTAGAACTTTCCACTGTGATGCAAGACTAAATCATTGACAAATCCGTATTGATTTCTATTGTTTTACAACTTAGAGCTCCCCGCTAGGTTGTACTCCCCGTTCTAGTTCTAGTACTCAATCTCGCGCTAGCGATAATCAAGACCCTAACTCGCTAGAGTTGCATGAAGAATTGAACAAGTTGTCCTAGGGTGTTTAATCCTAGTGGTCTATTACTCGTGTCCTAGTTCACTATCCCCGCTAGGTTGTTAGCAAACTTTGACAATTGAAATCAACAAACAAACAAAAGCTCCCCCGCTAGGGTTCCACTCATGCTAGCATATCAAATCCATGAACAATGCAAAGTAATATGACACAAAACATAGAAATTCAATATGAGTCTCAAATCAAAGCATCACAATATCAAGTTTTAGCCTACACAAATGAGTTTAGCTACTCATCGTAATGGAATACATCATCAAGTATTGAGTACGAATGAAACGAAAATACTGTTGACGAATCCTCCACCAATCTGCAGCTCTACTCGAACACTCAAACCCAGCAACCAATCCTCAATCGAAATCCTACGCCAAGTAGTCTTCTCTCCAACCCGAAACTTCTAACTCTCTAACCCTCGATGGTTTTCTCCTTTTCTCCAGATCTAGCCGCCGGCTTCTGTCCCCTCGAGTTCTCTCTTCTCATTTCGAGATTGCAAACGAGAAATAATGATTTCGTCTGCCAGCTGTCATCCGCGGACGTCTCCTTCATTTAGTCCCCGCGGACGTCTCAACAATTATGCATAAATCAGTAGACGTCCGCGCCCTTATTCTTCAGACGTCCGCCCCCAAAACTGAGTCAGCCTTTAAACACTTTGGACTCCATTCCTTCGATGCAAAACATCTTCTACAGGCTCTCTTTAGCCGATATTCCTTCCATGGTCTCCGAATGTACCTGAGAACGAAAACTACACACAGGTAGTGAAATAACATACAGGCAAACACTAAAAGACGGGGTTTAAACACATAAAATAGTCGTACAACTACGACTCATCAAACTACCCCACACTTGAACTTGTTCGTCCCGAACACGAACAAAGCCATAGAAAGAACTACAACGTACTAGTCATGTCAATCCTTACTTCTCGGTCCTAAATCCAGTCTATAATCCTATCATGCTTAAGATTCTAACAATGCGAGCAAACATAGATGTTTCGATACTTGTTACCTCGCGAGTTGAAATTCAAATGACCTTGGATGATTGGGAGATAGTCCCCTATAGGTACCACGGACATTGCATTCTTTTCTGAGTTTTGGTCTTTAGATTGAGTCGGCGGCTTCCTCTGACACGTGATTAATTCACTGCTTTCATACCATTGAGTCGGACCTTGATAAACGACACATTTTTGCTTGAATCAATCAGATTTCTGATTTTCTTCTCACTTGATGGTTTGCCTTCGGCTTTTGAATTTGTTTCTTGTCCACATAATCATTCGCGCCTTCTGCTCTTTCTCATCCTCGTCCTTTTCACGCGAGTCAAGCCGAGGGTCGCTCGTCTGTTTTCCCGGCTACTCGGACTAGAGATTGGACGGTGTGATGTTCTCCCGTCCCACCTAACCGCATAAGCACTGCAGTGGCGGAGCAGACTCTCAGGATTAGGCTAGTGAAGCGTCAACCTCCACCGCTTTTCTCAATCATCAGAACCCAAAACTCAGAATTTCCTGCAACTTGCCGTACCTTTCTAGGACATTTCTGTCAACTCCACATCCCTGCATATCACAACTCACAAGAACAAAGCATCGAAAATTTTGAAATTTCGCATTTTTAGTCAAATGAGCACAATAGTCATACAAAACTGGAAATGAGATTTTGACATAAAAGGAAAGCATAGCAGTACATCATCAGTTCATCACGACACATGACATGCGACATAAAAATTGAAAGAAAAAAAAAAAAACAGACACGACACACAACTGACTCAACAACATCCCACCCCACACTTAGACGGACCCGTGTCCTCACGGTACAATTCAAGAGATGAGATGTATAAATAAAACAGACTCAACAGACTCAAAATAAAAATAAAAATAAAAATAAAAGAGGGAACTGGTACTCCCCTAATAGTCTGGTGGTGGCTGTGTGTACTCTGGTGGAATGGCATCTCCTGGGCGCCATCCTGGGGGAGCTGAAACTGGATAGAAGCCGCTACCCATCGCCATCATCATAGCCCTGTTCACATTAAAAAGATGGTCAATCTGCGCCTGTGAATACTGTCCGGGCTGTCTCTGCGTCTGTTCCTCTGGTGGCACTACGTTCAGCGGGACCTCTACACCGTCCCTCTGACGTCTCCTTCCCCCTGCGGGTCCTCCACGCCCTGGCGGTCGCCCTCTCCGTCGCGGTGGGCTAGGTGGCGGCCTAAGAGCTGGATCAGCAAAATATGTCCAACGCACTGCACCCTCGCTGCTGAGTCTGAATGTCCTCCCAGAACCAACTCTCTCACTGTCAGCCAGTCCATAAGCCAGAATACTGTGGCCTGGAAGTGCATCCACGCCCGGATGAAGACTGCGTAGCAGATAAGTCACCATGCCACCCACACAAAGCGGCCCTCGAGGCCGAATCTGCTTCAAGTGCTCACAGAAAAAATGTCCCCAGTGTGGGACTACCCCTCTCACCAAAGAGCCCAGAAGCGTCAGATCTCGGAGAGACGGCTTATCATTGCCGTTCGCCCTCGCAGTCAAAGTCCTCGTCAAAATAAAGTGTACCATGTACCAGAAAGGATCTGTGAATGCTGAGGCTGTAGCGTCGCTCGGCCTGTAGCGTCTCGTCCCCGTAAGACTCATGTAGGTGTCGCTAATATCCATCGTATTGCTGTAATCGCAAAACGTCCCATCTGCCACCTCTGGCCACCCAAAGACTTGACGCAACTGCGTCATCGTGCAATAGTGCTCTGCGCCTCTGAAGGTGTATCTGAATCCCTCAAATTCCCTGGGTCCAACGTAATGGTAACCGGTGAGGAACTCACAAGTATCATCCATGTCAGCATCGCTGCGGAGCGTAAGCAACCCAGGCCAACCACACCTGTCCATCAGCTCTCTGAACCTCTCCAAAAGTCCGCAATGTTGCAGAAAGAACTGCTCAACCCACATGGGTTGCCTATGAACAACCGTCATGAATCTCTCAAATGTACTCGGCCCCTCCTCGACAACATCCGGAACTAGTGCTTCATCATCAACAGGCAGAGACTGGGCTCTCCGAGAGCGGGAGGAACTAGCACGATTCGATGAGCGCGACATCTTGAGTTGAAACGCCAAAAATCTGAATTTGCCTGAAAAACCCGCGGACCCCTTCTGACTTACTTCCCCGCGGAGGTCTTGACAATTAGTGTAATTCTTCAGACGTCCGCGCCCGCTAATTACTGAGACGTCCGCGGAATAAAAACAAATGCCCAGATCTGAAACTCAGTCGACTCAAATTGCTTACCCGACTCAACCTTCTTCAAACGCCGCAATTCCACGCTGCAAACCTCGCCAAATCTTCAATGGAGCACTCCTCTAGCACCGAATCGCCACGGGAAATGCGAAAATCGCCCCAGCCTTCGTCCCAATTCTGTTTTTCTTTTCTCGCTCGAACTCCAGATCTGAAACACGAGTTTGCCTTAAGTTTTACAAAGGCGCGGACGTCTCCTGGATTTCCTTGCCGCGGACGTCTGTGTATTTATCTTATTCCTTTATACGTCCGCGCATTTAAATGTTCAGACGTGCGCCTGAGCGACTGAGTTGCGTTCCAATTCTTCATTCATTCACCTGAATCCACCAAAAACAAATGCGCTCGGGGCGCCTCATCATGATACCAATTCCACTAACTAATCTACTAAAACATGTGTAAAATAAAAACACACCGGGTTGCCTCCCGGTAAGCGCCTTTGTTTTACGTCCTTGGCTGGACATTACCTCTTGCTAGGTAGAATATACCGGCTCCGCCAGCTCAACATCCTCTGTGACTGCCTCGAATCCATCATAGTATGGCTTGACTCTTTGCCCATTCACCTTGAAACTCTCTCCTCCTTCGGGGCTTCGCAATTCCAATGCCCCATGATTGTACACTTTGACAACGACGTATGGACCTGTCCAACGAGAACGCAATTTTCCAGGCATAAATCTTAATCTTGAGGAGAATAGAAGTACCTTTTGCCCGACTTCGTAGTTGCGCCTCAGTATGTACTTGTCATGGTACATTTTCGCTCTCGCTTTGTAGTCAGACTGGCTCTCGTAAGCCTCTAAGCGGAGCTCTTCCAACTCACTCAACTGTAGCTTCCTTTCATCCCCTGCATTGGTTAGATCAAAGTTGCATGTTTTAATTGCCCAGAAAGCTTTATGTTGTACCTCAACCGGGAGATGACAAGCCTTCCCATAAACCAGTCGAAAAGGAGACATTCCAATTGGCGTCTTGTAGGCGGTTCTGTAAGCCCACAATGCCTCTTCAAGTCTTATTGGCCAATCTTTTCTTGACGGCTTCACCATCTTCTCTAGTATGGATTTGATCTCTCGGTTCGATACTTCAGCTTGTCCATTAGTTTGTGGGTGGTAGGCGGTGGATACTCGATGACAAACACCAAAGTGTTTGAACACCGATGCAACGGAACGATTGCAAAAGTGTGACCCTTGGTCACTGATCACCGCCTTTGGTACTCCATACCTACAAAAGATATTAGTACGCAAGAAATCCACCACCGTCTTACCATCATCATGCTTGGTGGCCTTAGCTTCGACCCACTTAGATACATAATCAACTGCAACCAATATATATTGAAAGTTATACGCAGGGGGAAACGGTCCCATAAAATCAATACCCCATATATCAAATATCTCATCAACAACAATGGGCATTTGAGGCATTTCGTTCCTAGCAGAAATATTCCCTACGCGTTGACATCTATCACATGCTTTGCAATGGCTATATGCATCCTTAAACAAATGCGGCCAAAAGAAACCACTATCGAGTATTTTCCTAGATGTTCTCTTCGGTCCAAAATGACCACCACACGCATGTTCATGGCAAAAAACTAGCACAGAAGAAATTTCAGAATCAGGCACACACTTTCTAACAACTTGATCCGAACCAATTTTCCACAAATACGGGTCATCCCATATATAATACTTCGAATCATGCTTAAGCCTCAAACGTTGAGCAATAGTGAATGACGAAGGAAACTTACCTCCCACCAGGTAGTTAACTATGTTAGCATACCATGGTGCTTTTTCTTGGACAGCAAATAAATATTCGTCCGGGAATGTTTCGGTTATAGCCCCAGTTTCCTCCTCTCTCACGATTCGGCTCAAGTGATCTGCCACGGTGTTCTCAATGCCCTTTTTGTCTTTTATTTCCACATCGAACTCTTGTAGCAAGAGGATCCATCTAATCAGCCGCGGCTTGGACTCCTTTTTCGTCATCAAATAGCGAATAGCTGCATGATCAGAAAAGACAACAATTTTAGAACCAAGCAAGTACGGGCGAAATTTTTCTAAAGCAAATATAACAGCTAAAAGCTCTTTTTCAGTTGTGGAATAATTTCGCTGAGTCGCGTCAAGCGTCCTAGACGCATAATGGATCACCACAGGCTTCTTTTCCTTCCTTTGCCCGAGCACCGCTCCAACTGCGTAGTCACTAGCATCACACATTATCTCGAAGGGTTGTGTCCAATCCGGTGCTTGAATGATGGGTGCACTAGTTAGTGCAGCCTTAAGATCATCGAATGCTGCCTTACATTCCTCTGTAAACTCAAATGGTACATCCTTTTGCAGCAATCTAGAGAGAGGCAACGCCCTCTTCGAGAAGTCCTTTAAAAATCTGCGATAAAATCCTGCATGTCCTACAAAAGACCTCACACCACGCTGATCAGTAGGATAAGGCAAGCTAAGCGTCAAATCAATTTTAGCCTTATCTACTTGTATTCCTTCACTAGAAACGACATGTCCCAATACTATTCCGTGAGTGACCATAAAATGACATTTTTCATAATTCAAGACCAAGTTCGTCTCCTCACAACGTGCAAGCACTCTACCAACATTAAGCAAGCATTCATCAAAAGTATTTCCATACACGGTAAAATCATCCATGAATACTTCAACACAGTCCCTAATCAATTCCGAAAAAATACTCATTACCACACGCTGGAAGGTACCAGGCGCGTTGCACAAACCGAAAGACATGCGTCGAAACGCGAATGTACCGAATGGGCACGTGAAAGTGGTCTTGTCCTGGTCTTCAGCTGCAATCGGAATTTGATTATACCCAGAAAATCCATCTAAGAAACAAAAGTAAGGCTTACCTGCAAGCCTATCCAACATCTGGTCAATGAATGGCAAAGGAAAGTGATCCTTGCGTGTCACTGCATTCAGCTTTCTATAGTCGATGCATACGCGCCATCCATTCTGGATTCTCTTTGTCACCAACTCACCTCGAGCATTAAGCTCCACTGTAATTCCTGTCTTCTTCGGTACTACATGTACGGGGCTTACCCATTGACTATCTGAAATGGGATAAATCACGTTAGCATCTAAAAGTTTTTGTACCTCTTTTTGAACCACCTCCATCATCACTGGGTTCAATCTACGCTGCGGCTGTCTCACAGGTTTGGCTCCATCCTCGAGTAAAATCCGGTGCATGCACACGGTAGGGCTTACTCCCTTGATGTCCGCAAGTGTCCATCCAATCGCAGTCTTATGCTTCCTCAGTACCGCTGCCAATCTCTCCTCCTGATTAGGCTCCAAGCCTTTCTTGATTATGACCGGCAACGTCTCACCATCTCCCAAAAAGATATACTTTAAGTGTTCGGGTAAGGGCTTAAGCTGCAACTCAGGTGCCTGTACAACAGATGGTACAGGTGTAGATTTATTTATTAAAGTAACTTGATTAGCCGCATACCTGGGGGTTAATGGCGGCGAAACTCTCAGCTCCTGTAGCATGTCACTAGTATCACGAAGCATCCCTATTGATGCGCCACGTGACTCAATAGCCTCCCTCAAAATTATTTCAAGCACATCATCCCTATAGGGAATATCTGAAGACTCCACTAGCTCATCGATCGCATCCAAGGCGTGTACTCCTGCATCATCAGGTGGATATTGCATAGCTTGATATATATTAAAGTTTATTACCTCATCTTCCACCTCCATGGAAAGTGTGCCGCTATCCACATCGATCTTAGTTCTCGCCGTCTTCAAGAATGGCCTACCAAATAGAATTGGTGGCTGATCTTGTGCTCCCTCGTCTTCCATTTTCAGCACGTAGAAATCTACAGGAAAAATGAGATTTTCTACCTGCACCAAAACATCTTCGATCACACCCAAAGGTTGGGTGCATGATCGGTCAGCCAATTGAATGGTCAAACCTGCGGGTTTAAGTGGACCAATACGCAAAGACAAATATAAAGAGTAAGGAAGAACATTTATGGAAGCACCAAGATCTAGCATGCAATTTTCGATCTTCATGTTACCAATAGTACATGGAATAGTAAAAGTTCCGGGATCCTTACACTTTTTGGGTACCTTCCTTTGTATCGCTGCCGATACACTTTCTCCTAGCATGACCTGCTCATTCCTAGTCGTACGCCTACGGTTAGTACATAATTCTTTAAGAAATTTTGCGTACCTTGGAATTTGCCGAATAGCCTCAATGAGTGGAATGTTAATTTCCACCTTGCTGAACAACTCCCAAACCTCCTTGTCTGTGATAGACTTCTTGTTTGACTTAGAAACCTGCATTGGAAATGGTAAATGAGTGTCAGAAATTGGAAATTCCGTACCTGGATTATTGCAGCCCGCGGAGGTCTTCTGTTTATCTTCCGCGGACGTCTCCTTATTTTCCACTAATTCCTCAGGCGTCCGCGGAGTAAATGTTGAGACGTCCGCCTGAACCACTGAGGTAGAATCTTCATTCAGCTTTTCTACTCCATTCTTCAACTGCTTTCCACTCCTAAGCATCACAGCGCTAATGTTGGACCTTGGGTTGGGAATCGTTTGCGACGGCAGCTTCCCTTTGTCTTCTCGCTTTTCGAAAACGGCGCTGGCAATCTGAGTCATTTGCTTGGACATCTCACTGATCGCTCCATCATGTTGATTAACCTTTTGCACTAGCCCTTTCATCGCTTCTTTAATTTCCTTGATATCCTTAGACATTGAAGCTTCATCATCCCCTTGTCTGAATTGTGGTGGTCTGTACGGCTGCTTTTGTGGATACGAGGATTGCCCCGCATCGTAATTGTTGCTCCTTTGCCAACCACCCTCATTTTGTCTCGGCTGCCATTTGTTGTTGCCTTGGTATCCATCAGTCCTTCTTGGTGGCAAATCTCCCTTGTTTATGTATCCCACAATATTCACGTCTTCTGTTCTTTCCTGAAAAACAGTGCAATCATCACTGTTAGTCGAAATATTAGTAGACCTGTTTACCTTGCATTCTCCTTGCTGATTGTTTTGTGGCTGTTGCGTCATAAGTTGAGCCACCATATTCCTTAGCTCCTGCAATTCAGATTGGACATTAACGTTAGCAACAGGTGCGGGTCTATGTGTCTCTTCTAAATACCTGGTGCCATCGGCCACTTTCTCAATCAATTCCCAAATTTCCTCGGGGTACATGTCAAGGATAGACCCTTGAGCTGAGGCATCTAGCATTCTCCTTTCCATGAGAATCATGCCATCCATAAAGTATTCAAGCAACATCCTTTGTGGGACTCCATGATTCGGGCAATTCTCTTCCAATAGCCTAAACCTCTCCAAATACTCGAACAACGTCTCACCACGTCCTTGTCTAAGCATTGAGAGTTCCCTTCTTGTTTGAGCAGCCTTCGAATGGGAGTAGTATTTATCCATAAATTTCCTTTGCATTTGCTCCCATGACCAAATTGAACCTGAAGAAAGAGACATCAACCAAGATTTAGCATGTCCTACTAGAGAAAAAGGAAATGCCTTTAATTTAAAAGCCTCCTCAGAAACCAATGCTGATTTCATGGACATGCAAACTCCATGAAATTCCTTCAAGTGCCTTAGTGGGTTCTCATCGGGCATCCCTCCAAACTTGGGTAGATGGTGGATCACCCCACCATTTATCTCAATGTTTTCCGCGTCTTGATCCACCCGAATGCACCAAGGTGCCTCATCGATGTATGGCGCAGAAATTCCTCTCATAGTTCGCCCCGTATCCCGACGCCTAGCTGGCCGTCTATATTGATCCTCTCCATCGAGATATTCCCTATCCAGCTCATCCTCATACTCGTCGCGTCTAGCTGCGCGGTTCCTAGCATCTCTGTTCACATGCTGTTGATTGATAGGGGGTAGTGCTCTTCTTTGATTCACGGGAGGCAATCCTTGCCTCTGATCTTGCATATTTTCTCCAAGCACACTCCCTCGCTCATCACTATCATGATCAACACTTCGCTGCGACATTGTAACTTCAACAGAAGATGATCAAGTGACAAAATAAAAGACAGTAAAATAAAACTAAAAAGAAGAAATACTTAGCGAGATTCTTCGTTACCAATCCCCGGCAACGGCGCCATTTTGGCGGGCTGTCGTTATACCCGTCAAAAATAATAATTTGTAATTCCGACTAGCTAGTGGTAAGTCGGGTCGTATCCACAGAGTTCGGTGTGAGAATCTGTTTCACTAAGTAAAAAAAAAGTAACAATGGGGGGTAAATTCCGAACAAGTCAAATAAAAACGCAAGTATCAAAACACGATCAATTATCAATAGAGAAATAGTCACACGAATTCGAGTATGTAATATCAAAGAGAAGTGCAAGCTAGAACTTTCCACTGTGATGCAAGACTAAATCATTGACAAATCCGTATTGATTTCTATTGTTTTACAACTTAGAGCTCCCCGCTAGGTTGTACTCCCCGTTCTAGTTCTAGTACTCAATCTCGCGCTAGCGATAATCAAGACCCTAACTCGCTAGAGTTGCATGAAGAATTGAACAAGTTGTCCTAGGGTGTTTAATCCTAGTGGTCTATTACTCGTGTCCTAGTTTACTATCCCCGCTAGGTTGTTAGCAAACTTTGACAATTGAAATCAACAAACAAACAAAAGCTCCCCCGCTAGGGTTCCACTCATGCTAGCATATCAAATCCATGAACAATGCAAAGTAATATGACACAAAACATAGAAATTCAATATGAGTCTCAAATCAAAGCATCACAATATCAAGTTTTAGCCTACACAAATGAGTTTAGCTACTCATCGTAATGGAATACATCATCAAGTATTGAGTACGAATGAAACGAAAATACTGTTGACGAATCCTCCACCAATCTGCAGCTCTACTCGAACACTCAAACCCAGCAACCAATCCTCAATCGAAATCCTACGCCAAGTAGTCTTCTCTCCAACCCGAAACTTCTAACTCTCTAACCCTCGATGGTTTTCTCCTTTTCTCCAGATCTAGCCGCCGGCTTCTGTCCCCTCGAGTTCTCTCTTCTCATTTCGAGATTGCAAACGAGAAATAATGATTTCGTCTGCCAGCTGTCATCCGCGGACGTCTCCTTCATTTAGTCCCCGCGGACGTCTCAACAATTATGCATAAATCAGTAGACGTCCGCGCCCTTATTCTTCAGACGTCCGCCCCCAAAACTGAGTCAGCCTTTAAACACTTTGGACTCCATTCCTTCGATGCAAAACATCTTCTACAGGCTCTCTTTAGCCGATATTCCTTCCATGGTCTCCGAATGTACCTGAGAACGAAAACTACACACAGGTAGTGAAATAACATACAGGCAAACACTAAAAGACGGGGTTTAAACACATAAAATAGTCGTACAACTACGACTCATCAGTCATACAGTGAATCTGTAAGCTTGGTCACATAGTCTTTGAGGCAACACATTTTTGGTGGTTTTAGACCACTTACGAATAAAAAAAAGTGTTTTCAGTTTTGCTTAACAGAATATTTTATTCATTTTTGAAATATGAATATAATAATAATATAGAGAAAGGATCACGTGCAAAGTGATAATTGTTGTAAAAAATACAAACTGATCTCCACCATTCGTTTAATCATTTGGATGGTACTGATTAATTGAAAATAAATATGTTTAATTTCAAATTTTAATGTGTAAAGGGTAAATGTGGCATACATTAAGGAAAATCGGTTTTCACGTAACTGATTGATCTTCGTTTCCTAAACTGTCGCTTTCTTCAAATCAAATCGGTTATGATATACAGTCGCTGTCGAAACAAGCTTTTCATTCGATTCATCGGACTGCGGGATAACGTTGTTCGACATCAACATCGGAGGTCATGATCGACAACAACATCGGAGGTTCGAATCTGTTTTAATTGTAGTTATTCGTCTTTTGAATGTTGTGGCGATATGAATACGACGAACTGTACGATCCTTGAATGTTTTGGATTCATATGAATCGACGAACATTGCATTCATTTATAAATATCGGCGAAAGTAGTGGTGACGATTTTTTAACTTGTTTTTATCTTGTGCGCAGGAACAATCGATTCAACTGAGAACTTTGGTTCAATGGAACCGTCTTACTTTTCTGATAGTGGCGTTGCATTCTGGACGCCCAAATGCCCTGACCAGCATAAGCCGTTTATTGGTCAAAAGTTTTTATCTCCAGATGATGTTGTTAAATTCTACGAGAATTATGCTCAAATAGCAGGATTCGATGTTCGTGCTAATACAACAATCTGCAGTGATGGTGAAGTAAAGCTGAAACATCTGTTGTGCCACCGTCAAGGTTTCAAGCGCCAAAAGACGAAGGTAGACACGCTGAAAAATCCGAACTCGAAACAGAGGAAAAGGAAAGAGACTAGATGTGGATGTGAAGCGAAATTGTATTTCAAGCTAGTCGATGGAGGCATGTATTCTGTTTACTTGTTTGATGAGAACCATAACCATCAGCTTGCTTCAATATTTGGGAAACAGTTTTTGATGCACAACAGGCATTTGAGTATTGACAAACAGAATTTTATTATGGATTTGGGCCACATGAGGATTGGAGCAACTCGAGCGTTTCACTTGGTGAAAGAAATGGTTGGTGGTTACTCTAATATTGGTGCTACTTTGACAGACTTTAAAATTTTCAAAAGAGATATGAAGGCATTTATTGGTGGACGTGATGCTGAAATGGTCGTCACCCATTTAAAGAACAAAAGGGATTATTGCAAGGGATATGTTTTTGAATATGTTGCGGATGAACAAGGTACTCTTACCCGTCTTTTTTGGGCAGACTCAAAGTCGGCCAATGATAGGGAAATGTTTGTTGATGTTGTGTCCTTTGATGCAACATACAGTACCAACAAGTAAGTTGCTGACAGATCCCACTGCACTGTCGTTAAGGTGCAGTGTTCTCTGTACAAATAAATTTATAATGTCCGCTACTCGCGACTATACTACTGGGTAGTAAGTGGTAAGTAGGGGTCGAACCCAAAGGAATTAGGGGGATAAGTTGTTCTTTAAGTTGGACGATTTTGGGATTGATTGGTTGGTTTTAAAGCTACCAGCTAAGTGATTGATTGATTGATTGGTTGGTTTTAGTACTGGAAAGTAACTGATAACTATTATAATTAAAAGAACGTGTTCGGTTTCAGGGGCCTTGTATTATATCCTGTTTATCATTGACCCTTAGTGAATCTTCTAAGTATTCAAACGTGCATCAAGGCCATTCCAAGCACTCGATTTGCCACACTGTCTAGTCTTTTGCAAAAGTGTTCGATAGTGTATCAAGGCCATTCCAAGCACTCGATTTGCACACACCGTCTAGATTTTTGCAGAAAACGTAAAGCCCTTGTTCTATTTAGACTAATACCCCATTCCAAGGTATACTAGCCTGTGTGCATCCATTTGATCGGTCATTCCCGAGCAATCAAATGGTGTTTTAGAGAGGTCAAACTCCTCAGATAAGCTTTGCCATTCCAAGCATCCACTTATCCGAGTATGTTTACGAACTTCCACGGAAGAGCTTTGCCATTCCAAGCATCCACTCAACCTTGGAAGTTCTGGCCTAATATATGGCACATAGAACAAGTTTTGAATACAAAGACGAGACACTAATTTAATAGTCTAAAACATTTTATAATACAAGTCCACCCCTTCTACCAAACGACTAGTTTAGCTACTATTTATCGCGCTAAACATTATAACTAAGTAATTGGAAATTAAAGACGGAAATAAATATCAGAATACTTACTACCGTTGAAGCGCCAAGGGAGCAATCCTTTATTTCCAAAACCAAACTTACAATTTCTAGAGAGATAAGTGAATTACAATTTTTGTGGATGTTTGAAATGAGGAGGAGGAGGTTGGTATTTATAGCCATAAGGGGAGGAGATGGGTGGTGGAGATGGTGGCACATGTCTTTTGATCCAAGGGATGAGGAGGAGGAGCAAGGAGGAGCTGCCACATGGGGGAGGAGAAAGCCACCGGTCATATGGAGGAGGAGCCGCCGGTAGCAGGTGGTGGAATGGGGAGGAGCTCCTCCCTTGGCCACCTCCAAGCATGGTGGCCGGTCACCTTGTCCAAACGTGCATTTTGATAGTTGATTTGGAATGGCCAAATGATTCTAAGACTAATGGTCGAGCCATAATTTCCAAATTCCATGTTTTGGTCGAGCAACTTGGTTTTGGTGCCTATGCGCGCGGCCTTTACTATGGAATTGGGCCAACTGCCAATCTGCTCAAGCGTTTTGTCTGGGAAGCGAGATTGTCCGACTTGTTGGGCATTCCAAACATCTTGGTCGATCCAGATTTGCAAGATTCGTGGGTTGGCTCGAGCAATTCGGTCATGGTGCCTAGTGTACGCGGAGTCTTTGCTTGGCATTGGGCCAACTCTCAATTGGCTCGGGCATTCTCCTTGGTTTTCCGACATTGTCCACTTTATTTTCCATTGTAAACACTTTGGTCGAGGCGGAATTGTTAGCTGAGGTGGTTTGCTCGAGCAACTTGAATCGAGTGTTTGGTCAGCTCGGCAAAGGGCCTGGATCTGCTTCATCCGGTCGGGTGGTTTCTGCGGCATTTTCTCACCCGGTCGGTTGAGTCTTCAATGCAAATTCCTCTTCGGTTTGATTTGTTTGGAGTGATTCCATGTCAGGATCCTTGAGATTTCTTCAGTCTGCGTCTGATCTTGACCTTGGAATAACTCTTAATATCTTTTCAGCGTAAACTCCTCTCCTTAGCGTGTTTTCTCTCTAAGCACCATAATACCCTGTAGAAATATATCGGAACTAACAAGCAAAAGTTAAATAGACAAAGTGTCTAATTAAGGGGGTTTTACGATGTTTATTGATTCGTATAATTTGGGTCCATCATATCACCCCACACTTTTAGTTGTTCGTCCCGAACAATGCTATTAAAGGGCGGCATTCTAAGTTGGCTTTGGAATATGAAAATGAGACTGTGGGACTCGATTTATCCTAGTTCATGCATTACTTACTTATTACCAAATTGAACTGTGTAAATAAATAGAAGTAACTTAATACTTGTACCTTCGTGCTGAGATGCAATTCATATTGGATGTTTCGGGAGATAGCCCTTTTTTGGTTCCTGGACTGCAACTTCGGGATCGGCTCGCACTATATGGTTTCCTTGTAGCTTTCTCTAGCACGTGATTTGGTTCGGGTTTCACTGGTTTGAGTACTTTGATTTTTCTTTTGGCGAGGGACTGCTTTTGTAGTGAATCGGCCTTTGGCCTTTGATTTGACTCTTTGAGTACTTCACTTTTTTTGTTCGGTTAAAACCTTCACAATTTTGGGCCTTTGGCCTCTTGATTTGCTTCTTCGAGCTTTTCGCCTTTTTGTGGATTTGCTAGTCCATTTTCTCAAGCCTTTTTTTGGGAGGTCCAATCATCGCCCGCAAGCCTATGGAAATACCTCCCCGCTCCTCTCATCGTTGTCGTTTCGCGCGGGTCAAGATGAGGGTCGCTCATCTATTTTCTCGGCTACTTTGACTAGAGAGAGGACGGTCTGATTCCCGTCCTCGCCTTTTCTTTTCTTTTTGTATAAACACTGCATGGCGGAGATGACTTCAATCTTCACTGAAACCCGAAGTGCAGCCTCCACTGACTTCGAAAACCATATAGTTTGATACGATCCTTCGATTGCTTGCCAAGCCTCTCTAGGGCATTTCTATCAACTCCACATTTCTAGTTTATCTCAGCACAAAGGGACAAATGAGAAGTTACGTTCTAAGTTTTTAGACAGTTGAATTTTCACAAGGTAAATGCATGAATTTCGGTCTTTTTTTTTTACATTCTTAATTTCATATTTTCAAAAAGATACACTAAAAAAGAAAAAATGTTTTTTATTTATGTACACATGCGGATCTCACCCCACACTTTTGAACGAAGTCGTGTTCAGCACTACTTAGTTCAAAAGCCATGCAAGCAGACAATTACGAGAAGGAAATGATATTAAGGAAAAGGGAAGGACAGAACTCCCTTTAAGGTGTCGAGTGAACGACATGGCTCGAGGCTGGATAATCGAGGGAGTTTGGCTGGGGCCTTGAACTCTTAGCGTAGCCCTGACTGGCTTAATGTTGCACCCAAGTCCGATTCCTGAATAGTCAAATCTTATATGCACCAAGTGGGTGAGAGCGACTTATTGAAAAGGTAAAATACAGAAAATAAAAGACAGAAAATTAAAGTGCGGAAAGTAAGATAGTGTCGGGTTACCTCCCGACTAGTGCCTTTGTTTAACGTCGTTGGCTCGACGATACCTCAATCATGGATCATAAGGTCGGATCCCATGGGTGAGTGAGGTCAAACTTCTTCTCGGCAGCCCTTTTGCTCCGAGAGGGTGAGGTTTCTTCGACCATAGCTGCTGGTCCAATGAGTCGTGCTTGCTTGTTACTCCTTCCGGGTTTCCATTCTTTCGGCCCATGTCTTTGCCGCTTCTTCATGTTTGAATAGTTGGCACCTTTGTGAGTTTGGAAGTTTGGTTTTGTGCCATTAAATGTAGGCGACATTAAGCATGCGCCTCTGCCAATCCTTTTCATTGTGGCAGTGATGGATGGTTGTCTTGGAACGAGTGAGTTTTCAAGCGGTTTTCCTTGTTGAGTCGTGGTGAGTGGGACTGGGGCTTTCTCGGACAGTTCGGCAATGAGATCCGGGACTTTCTCGGGTGCTCCGAGTGTAAGGACCGGGCCTGGCTTGATTTCTTCGGCCGCTTCGGTAGTGATGTTCGGGACTTCTGTTGGCTCGGCAGTTAGGACTGTGATTTCCTCGGATGGATTGGTGATAAGGACCGGGCCTGATTTGGGCAGTTCTTCTTCTAACTCCCAGGGATAATCTGAATGTAGCTCTTCTTCAGGTAACCAAGGGTCCTTATCCTTGTCATTCGTATAGTCTCCGGGGGTAATCACACTGAGGTATGGGTCTGATATGGGTAACTCGTCATTGAGGTCCGGGTATGTCTTGGCCGTGAATTGGTGCATCGAGGCATTCATTTGCTGCATGTCAGCGGCCAATTGCTGGGTGCTAGCTGCCAGCTCGTTTTCTGCTGCCCATAACTCAGTTTTGGCCCTGATTTGGTGCATTATGTTGTCCAGTTCTTCGCTTCGCATGGCCTGATCTTGTCTTTGTCTTGACCTTGCGGCCAAATCATCTATTAAGTTCCAAAGATCATCTATGCCTAAGTTGTTCACCGAGCCTCCCGCTGCATTGTTTAGCCAATCCCACTCTTTTGGCAGCATCCCATTGAGAAACCTTTGAAGAAGATCGTGGTTGGTGAATCCATGGTGCGGGAAGCTTATCAACATGGAGTCAAAATACGCCAAGTACTCGTCCAATGTTTCATCCCGGGATTGTTTTATGTTGTCGATCTTTTCGCGGACTTCCAGTTCGAAGGGTGGTGGGGAAAACTCCTCATTGTTCCAAGGTTCCATTCCGTAGTAGTAGGACTTAGTGAATTGCATGATAAAATAAAAAAGAAAAAACAACTATTCCGATGCACAACTCCCCGGCAACGGCGCCAATTTGACAGATCCCACTGCACTGTCGTTAAGGTGCAGTGTTCTCTGTACAAATAAATTTATAATGTCCGCTACTCGCGACTATACTACTGGGTAGTAAGTGGTAAGTAGGGGTCGAACCCAAAGGAATTAGGGGGATAAGTTGTTCTTTAAGTTGGACGATTTTGGGATTGATTGGTTGGTTTTAAAGCTACCAGCTAAGTGATTGATTGGTTGATTGGTTGGTTTTAGTACTGGAAAGTAACTGATAACTATTATAATTAAAAGAACGTGTTCGGTTTCAGGGGCCTTGTATTATATCCTGTTTATCATTGACCCTTAGTGAATCTTCTAAGTATTCAAACGTGCATCAAGGCCATTCCAAGCACTCGATTTGCCACACTGTCTAGTCTTTTGCAAAAGTGTTCGATAGTGTATCAAGGCCATTCCAAGCACTCGATTTGCACACACCGTCTAGATTTTTGCAGAAAACGTAAAGCCCTTGTTCTATTTAGACTAATACCCCATTCCAAGGTATACTAGCCTGTGTGCATCCATTTGATCGGTCATTCCCGAGCAATCAAATGGTGTTTTAGAGAGGTCAAACTCCTCATATAAGCTTTGTCATTCCAAGCATCCACTTATCCGAGTATGTTTACGAACTTCCACGGAAGAGCTTTGCCATTCCAAGCATCCACTCAACCTTGGAAGTTCTGGCCTAATATATGGCACATAGAACAAGTTTTGAATACAAAGACGAGACACTAATTTAATAGTCTAAAACATTTTATAATACAAGTCCACCCCTTCTACCGAACAACTAGTTTAGCTACTATTTATCGCGCTAAACATTATAACTAAGGAATTGGAAATTAAAGACGGAAATAAATATCAGAATACTTACTACCGTTGAAGCGCCAAGGGAGCAATCCTTTATTTCCAAAACCAAACTTACAATTTCTAGAGAGATAAGTGAATTACAATTTTTGTGGATGTTTGAAATGAGGAGGAGGAGGTTGGTATTTATAGCCATAAGGGGAGGAGATGGGTGGTGGAGATGGTGGCACATGTCTTTTGATCCAAGGGATGAGGAGGAGGAGCAAGGAGGAGCTGCCACATGGGGGAGGAGAAAGCCACCGGTCATATGGAGGAGGAGCCGCCGGTAGCAGGTGGTGGAATGGGGAGGAGCTCCTCCCTTGGCCACCTCCAAGCATGGTGGCCGGTCACCTTGTCCAAACGTGCATTTTGATAGTTGATTTGGAATGGCCAAGTGATTCTAAGACTAATGGTCGAGCCAGAATTTCCAGATTCCATGTTTTGGTCGAGCAACTTGGTTTTGGTGCCTATGCGCGCGGCCTTTACTATGGAATTGGGCCAACTGCCAATCTGCTCGAGCGTTTTGTCTGGGAAGCGAGATTGTCCGACTTGTTGGGCATTCCAAACATCTTGGTCGAGCCAGATTTGCAAGATTCGTCGGTTGGCTCGAGCAATTCGGTCATGGTGCCTAGTGTACGCGGAGTCTTTGCTTGGCATTGGGCCAACTCTCAATTGGCTCGGGAATTCTCCTTGGTTTTCCAACATTCTGCACTTTATTTTCCATTTTAAACACTTTGGTCGAGGCGGAATTGTTAGATGAGGTGGTTTGCTCGAGCAACTTGAATCGAGTGTTTGGTCAGCTCGGCAAAGGGCCTGGATCTGCTTCATCCGGTCGGGTGGTTTCTGCGGCATTTTCTTACCCGGTCGGTTGAGTCTTCAATGCAAATTCCTCTTCGGTTTGATTTGTTTGGAGTGATTCCATGTCAGGATCCTTGAGATTTCTTCAGTCTGCGTCTGATCTTGACCTTGGAATAACTCTTAATATCTTTTCAGCGTAAACTCCTCTCCTTAGCGTGTTTTCTCTCTAAGCGCCATAATACCCTGTAGAAATATATCGGAACTAACAAGCAAAAGTTAAATAGACAAAGTGTCTAATTAAGGGGGTTTTACGGTGTTTATGATTCGTATAATTTGGGTCCATCAGTTGCCCATCAGTATTAGTAATTCATAGTTTTATTATAGTTCGTCATTATTGATACGAAGTTCGTTATATTCATTACATAAGCACTGTGTACATAGTTTGTCATTTCTATTTTATAGTTCATAGCTGTAATTTATAGTTCGTCAGTTTTAATATAAAATTCGTTATCTTCGTTACATAACCACTGTGTACATAGTTCGTCATATTCAATTTATAATTCACTGGTATTAACGGGGTTGATAATATGTAGGTACAATCTGGTTTTTGTACCATTCACCGGTGTTGATAACCACAATCGTTCTGTTACCCTTGCAATTGGTTTGATATCCAATGAGGATGAGGATTCGTATACTTGGCTTCTTGAATGTTTTAGGAAGTCAATATTTCATTTACCCAGTGTCTTAGTGACTGATCAAGACCCAGCTATGAAGGCTGCTATTGCTAAAATATTCCCCGAAAGCACTCATCGCTTTTGTATGTGGCACATTGCTGAGAAGATGAAAGCTAAGGTACTGTTAGTCTTTTTATATAAATATTTAATACAATGTGTGTATCTGATTATACATTACTGTGTGTGTAGGTTGGTGTTCCCTTATGTAGTCAAACAGATTTTCTGAAAAATATTAGTACAGCAATTTGGTCCGATCATATTGATGCTGCTGATTTTGAAGAACAATGGAAATGTGTCATTGGAAAATATGGACTTGAAGCGCATATTTGGCTGTCAAACATATACAAGATTAGGACTTCATGGATTCCTGTGTATTTGAAAAATGTGCATATGGGGAAGTTATTAAGGACGACATCCAGATCTGAAAGTGAGAACTCATTTTTTGGGAGGGTCTTGCACAATCAAATGACACTGGTGGAGTTTTATATGGCATTTGATAGGGCACTGGACACGCAAAGAAACCATAGATGGATATTAGACACCGAATCCACCAACTATTCCCCTATTTTGAAAACTGAACTTGATATTGAAAGACATGCGGCTAACATTTTCACGCATATTATCTTTAAAGAATTTCAGAAAGAAATCTTTGCAGGGGTATTTAGATTTTACAATGAGATGATGAGCTGTGATGGTGATCGCATTTTATACACTATCATAGATAAAGATTACACCACAGCTAAGTTTCTGGTAGCGCATTTTTATTTAAAGATTTGGCAGTTCATTTTATAGTTCGTTATTCCTATTTTATAGTTCGTCATTGTATTTCTCTTTATATGCTCACTTTTTTGTACTTCTGAAATATAGGTTTCGTGTATTAGCTCAACAAAAGCTGCAAAGTGCAGCTGCAGTAAGTTTGAAACTACTGGAATTTTATGCAGGCATGTGTTCCATGTTTTTTGCTCCATGGATGTTTCCCAGATTCCTAGTGCGTACATTCTGAATAGATAGCTGAAAAGTGCAAGCAGCGTACAAGAATTAGTACCTGAATGTTCACACCAAATCAGGAAGTTGCATCAGTTACAACTGAGATATGGATTCTAGTTCGATCAGCTATATCACAGTCAGGAAGTGATTTGACTAATCTGAGAAGTATTCTTGAGAATGTTAAACAATTTAGGAATATTGTTCAAGTTCCTGAAGGTTTGACCAATGTCTTAACTAAGGCAGATTATTTTAAAACAACAATAGGCATGGAACAACCCTCTCAGGTTAATATCAAGCCACCAAAGGTGGCTCGAAACAAAGGATGTGGGAAAAGACATCGGACCACTCGTGAATTGATGATTGAGAAAGCCAACAGACCAAAAAGATTGTGTGGAAACTGCCAAGAACTTGGGCATCACAACAAGCGAAGCTGCCCAAAAAAACCATTTGTTGAGAATTTGGATGTGAATGCACAAGAGGATGTTTCAAATGACGATGATCCTCTCAATCCTTGATGATTATGTTATCTATTAAACTATTTTTGGTATCTGTTTTCATCAACATAGACACATGCACTTCTCATTAAAAAAAATCAATGTTTCAATATTCAGATTCGGCTGCAATATTATATAATTTGTCGCAACTATTTTATAATTCATCACAACTATTCTATAGTTCGTCATGCTTATTTTTTATAGTTTGTCATTATATTAACAGATACATTCCCCCCTGTGTTTTGGGATTTGTTTCCTGAGGGACAAAATATGTCCAGAAACTGAATTGTTAATATAGTGTACCCAGAAAGTGAGACATGGCAATACTTTGTGGCTCATTATGCAAACTCGGGATAATTCGTCACATTCATCACATAGTTGTTGACAAATGGTACTGTTTCTGATTGACTATATTAACTCCTATTCGACCAAGTAAGACCCCAAAAGTTAGAACTATCGTACGTTCTAGGCAAAAAATGTGTACAACTGTTGTGCCCTAAAGTTTGCACAAAAATAATGTTTTCATTCAACCTTCTATATGATCTCATTTTCTTCCAAGGCATCGGCTGCATCTAAGGCATGAGCTGCGGCTTTTAGTAGTCTCCATTTTCCTGCTTTGCGAAGCACATCTGATCTGTGTGTGTTCAAGTCTGATCTGATCATAATGTTCATGTACAGTACTCTTAGAGCCAGTAGTTGCTTCTTTTGCTGCACCATATATAAAACTTATCAGAAATAATCTAAAACTTTCAGCTTTAGAACGATTAAAATGCTCACATTTTTACTAACCTTATTGCATTCTTTTACAAAGTCACACTTCCACTGTTTTATGCCTCCACCTTTGTAAGTCTCCATGTGCCTCATAGTGAATATGGCACAATCTGTAAAATTATTCATAGTTCTCCATCGCATCGCTAGACGAATTGGAAAGTAATCTTCAAATAGATCGACATGTTTGTGTTTGATTCCTTTCAGATATGTGTAGAAGTTGGTATGCTGCAAAAGAACATGAATTAGATATGAAAATACACAAACGAATTTTACACTGTGAATGACGAATTATGCATTTTGAATGACGAATTATATATTGAGGATGACGAATTATATATTGGGGAGGACAAATTATATAATTTGTTTTTTTACTAACCAGCATCTTCACTGAATGCCCATATTTGGCATCAAAGGGAACATCGGTTGCCATGTTATCCAAGACCTCCAGGAAACCGTGCCTCATGTCGAAGCATAGGACGAAATAATGGCCCTTGTAGTGCATTGGGAAGAAGAACTACATGGAACATGTGGTAAGAACTACAAGCATTATAATGACGAATAATAATGCAAAAATGACGAATTATAAATCTTAGTCAGTGCTGCCTAACCAATTGCACATCGTCGACGTTCACGAGTGGAAATCTTGCCAGATCGAGCTTGAAGTGAGTGGAGAAATTATCAACTCGTTCATGTTCTGTCATTTTTTCAAAGGTAGAATATATCTGTAAAAAATCACACAAATCATCTTAGTTAATGTAAGTGAGATCATATCTCATTAAATGTGTACTAATTGCACTTACCGTTGTATTTGTTGTACTGAAAAAACAAAAGGGTGATTCAAATGATCTGTATTTCTCTTTGTCGTTTAGTAATACACTCCAAATGTCTATGATGACATTTAAAATGTCAGTTTCTGGCTTCATAGTAGCAAAATCCTCCTGTCGCGCCACCACTGTATCCCACTTGAACAGAATTTCACTATAATATAAACATGAAATCTGTAAAATAAGCATTATTATATTATACCCTCAGAGAATTAAATAGAGTGCATACCTTTCTTTCTCATTTGAATTGAATACCCACTCACAAAAGATTTTGTAATTTTCTGGCACTTCCCTCTTTGATGTTCACTACCCGGTCCTTGTACGGTGATTTTGTTTGAGGTCCAGGTTTACGTGATCTCTTGGTTCTGCGTAAGTGTTCCATAATGTTTGGTGGAACATCATCATCGATCACTGGCTCTGCACTTACACATTGTAGTGGTTGAGCTATCTCTTCTACCACTGCTAGCTCTTTTCCCGTAGATTCTGCACACCAGCTATCATCGAATCGAGCTGAAATGTTTGAGTTACTCGCAGAGGGATTCAATATGGGAACATCTGGGATTTCAAAGTTGACATGCCTATGTGTACTTGACTTGTGAGGCGTCTGTTGTGATAGCAAATTCCTGGGTGTAGTCACACTTTTTAGAATCAGTGAGGGGCGGATTATCTTTTCAGCTGTTGGTGTGACAAAATCACCTCCGGACTGAATTGTGTCTGGGTCTACTCTTGGTATACCCAGATTGAATGATGGAGATTCATAAACGACCCGATCTTTGCTGTTCATGCTTTTTGATTTTGAAGCAGCTTTTGTGATGTTTACATCACCGAAAACCATAGCCTCCTTGACAGTATTATGTGTTATCCTTATCTCCATATGGAATATGTGTAGTTGTGAGGCCTCTTTTAATGCTGAGTCATATTCTTCCTTTGATTTTATCATATTCCTTGCTGCATTTCGTAGTGCATTTAGAATCCCCTGTACGAATGACAATATTGATCAGTTTAGTGTGTAGTAAACACCATAAATGACAGCTGACGAATGACGAACTATAATACCAAATGACGAATTATAAATAGCAAATAACGAATTATAAATAACAGATGACGAATTGTAAATTGTAATTGACGAACTGTAATAAAAAATGACGAATTATAAATGTCAGGTGACGAATTATAAATGACAGATGACGAATTATAAATAACGGATGACGAATTATAAATGGTAATTGCTAATTGTAAATGGTAATTGCTAATTTTAAATGGTAATTGCTTTTTTCTGTATCAAAGCCCATGGTGAATTTTGAATAACGTACTCTCGGATGCTTTTGCGCATTGTCTTTAAGTGGTTCGTTCTCCTTTGTTTTGCTTGGGGCCTGTACAACAATTAGTATATTAGTATATTTGACAATGAATAATGTAATGTAATTCTGCTAGAGTTGATGCTTACTGTTTCTTCTTCTGGTTCATCATGGAATGGCAGTAAACCCGTTGTTTCGTTTCGTTGCAAGATTGTTCCACGTCCGAAACCTCCTTGTTTCTCCTCTGATTGTATCCTCTTAGCCACTATTTCATCAGTGAAAGTCTTTATTATTGGTATTTGTCTCCTAATAATAAAGAGTCGATCCTCGACTATATCCATGTATAGTGCCTGTGAATTATGAATGTTTGTTAGTTAGCGTTGGTGTCAATTGAATGAACCCAAGAAATCAAAATAACATAACAGATTAGAACTTACCATCAAAAATGTTATGGGCCCGGTGAACTGTGCACTTCGATTTTGTCCCAAATCTGTTTGCTAGTACGCAGGCTGTGGAGAATATAATCACACCAATTTAATTCTCGAACATCATCTGGTTTCTCAATTGCATTCAGAATGCGCTGATCACATGTTTGGTTCTTTGTACTTTGTACCATGGTGGAGAAAAACAACACGATAAAATTCAGCTTGAACATGTCATCACTGGTTTGCATTTTGCTCAACTTCTCAACTATATCAGTGCATTTGATTTCTGAGGATGTAGATCCGAAAGTCATTCTCCAATTGATCACCATTTTGGTTGGATCACAACGCTTCCTCACAAATATCTGACGCCCTGTTGATGGGAGCCCTAGTACATGTTTTACGTCTCTTGGTAGAATTTTGAAACTACCTGTTGTGATTTTCACAGTGTATGTGTCAGCATCAAATGAATTTAGCAGCCAATATGCTAGATTGCCTGGTACTTCTGTCAGTTTCAGTCCCAATATGCCTCCTAACCCCATTGACTTTACGGCTTTTTTTATCCTCGTTCAGAAATTTAATTGCAGTTGCCAACGGCTTTGGCGTTGTTCTTGTTTTGAACCCATTTCCTTTCTTCTTAACTGCCACATAAAACTTTTTTTTCCTTGTGCCTTTTCCTTTCGACGCAGGGCTTGTTTTTCCTTTTCCACTGTCTATTGTTGTGGTTTTTGATGAAGAAGACTGGTTTCGAACTGCTGCAACCACACAAAAAATATTATTCAGGTAATAAGATTCATACAAAACGAATAAACACCACAAAAATCAGTACCTTGTTTCTTAGAATGACGTTCAACTGGATGACGAATATTACTGTCTTCAAAATCGCTGTCACTATTACTGGTTAATGTTCCTGACTTCCTTTTGCGCGCTGCAAACAAATGGGAAATAGTTGGATGGTCAAATGCAAGATGACGAATTATGTACTATTTCTGACGAATTATGTGCTTGGGCCCCTGATATCTGCTCATACTGATATACCTAACCACATAGTATGACGAATTATAATATGATGTTGACGAATTATACGGTTGGTTAGTTCGAAAACAATATTTCGGACGAATTATGTGCTTTGGCCCCTGCTATCTGCTCATACTGATATACCTAACCACATAGTATGACGAATATACTATGATGTTGACGAATTATACAGTTGGCTAGTTCGAAACAAATAGCTCGAAAACTTAGTTCTTCGTGAGACACTGCTCAAACAAACCATCGTTCGTTCGTCGTCGACATTGTGCAAAAAAAACCCTAAATTAAACAAACTGAATAAGGGTATTTGAACTCACCATTGTTCGTTGACATTGTGCAAAAAAAACCCTACAATCGTCGTTCGACGAATCGATTGAACTTCAAACCCTAATTCGTCGATGTGTGGAGAGATTTTGGGATGATTCGCGACTTGGTCTTCGGGATTTTGCTTACCTAAATCGTCGGTTTCGTTTGAATGGAGGAGAGATACGCGGCTGTTTCTCTAATTGAATTATTTTGTTAGTCCATTATACCCTTCTTTACGAGACACAGACGAATTATGGTCAGTTATTAATTAATTTAATTCAATTATTTTCAGCCTATGGATTAACGAAATGAAGGGACAAGATTAGTTTGTATTTTGCACAGGATCTGGGCTTTGCACCAGATCCTATGCCAAATATGTAAATTTATTGTTATCGCAATGTTTTATTGGTATTGCCGCAAGAAAGTTGCGAGAAATGAGCGACAATACTTCGATAACAGAAACATGTTGTCGCACGGTTCTTGTCCTGTTGCCGCATAGGGTTAACGTGGTATTGTCCTAAGAATTTTACGAGAAGATATTTTGCGATAACATGTTGTTGTACCGCTCCATTATCGCCGAATGACATTATGCGATAATTGTACGTCAAATTACTATTATTGTACATATCAGCCGAAATTTGTAGTGGTAAGAGTCCTGGGATCACCAATTTTCCTCACAATTTTGTGAGATTTTCTTTTTTTCCTCTTCAGTTTCCTCTTCCTCGTCCCGCATCGCACGTGGATGCTTCCTACATCCCTCGTGGATGTCTTCCTCTTCACGCCTCGCGCGTGGATGTGCTATTCCTCCTTCGTGGGAGGTGTCTTGCAACGGTAAAGATGATCAAGGTGGCCTGAGCTCCAAGTGTCGAAGAATGTACCGATGGGGTGGATATGCGAATCCATGGTAAAAGGTGTCGAACATGGCTATCGCTTCAGAAGTAGAGAAATGTACAAGATGATTTCGGATTCGATCAAGATGCCTTGCTATAGCTTTACACGATCAATATCTATGTACTAGATGATAAAACTTTAGTAATATGCATTGTAATGTTCTGAGTTATTGCACCTCATTAACAAAAAAATGTTTACGTGATGAGAACCTTAATTTGGGTGAGAAATGAGAATTTTTTTTATCCATCCATCTCAATTGATCTACGGTTATAATTAAATACGCTTAATTTCAACACTTGTTTACGAATAGCGATTAAATACGAACAAAGGGTTTTTCTATCAAATTACTTATCTAATTAACCGTGATTAGGGTTGGAAGAGAGATTGCAGTCGATTTGGAGAGAGAACCTTGCTGACCAATCTCGCCGACTGTAGATCAATTGCTGAACGTTGTCTGTCATGGAAGTTGGAAAGAGAGAGCCTCGCCGATCGGAAAATAGCTTGTGCCGTCGTCTTTCATGGCAAAGTTGCAGTCGCCGTCAATTTAAATGGAAAGTTGGGAAACATTATAGAATTCTTGTTTTAATAAGTAAATATATATTTATGTTACAAATAGAAGAGAAAATTAAAGATCTCTCTTGAGATAGTAAAGTTGAGTAGAAGTGTAACCTAATAAGGTAACGTAAAATAAAATTCGTAGTTATAGAATCAAAATTCGTAACTTTTGCTGACCAAAATTGGTTTTGGATTCATGATAAAATTCGGAGTTACTGAATCAAATTCGTAGCTTTTGCTAGCTAAGATTGATTTTGGATTCATAAAAAAATTCGTATTCGTAGTTACTAAATCAAAATTTGTAGCTTGTGCTGACCAAGTTTGGTTCTAGATTCATGATAAATTCGTAGTTACTAAATCATTATTCATAGCTTTTCCTGAACATCATTGATTTTGGATTCATGAAAAAATTGGTAGTTAATAAAGCTAAGATTTGTAGTATATTTGTCACTAATTCGTAGCACAATTTTTCACTAATTCGTAGCATAATTGTTACTAACATGTTGCATTTTTGATAGCGACATAATTGTTAGCATATTTGTCACTAATTAACATGAAAGATAGCCGCGATGGCTTCGTTAGAGCCGATAAGATCGATCTCAGGAGCCTTGAAGAGCAGTTTGAACGACATCTCAACAAAGTGCGGACTATAGACAAATCCCCCAAATCATTTAATGACCTCACACCGGCAGCCGTCTTCCCCATTTCTACATCCTCCTGCCTTGCTGTCACTTCACGGTCCAGATTACTAGGGTTTTAAAATATAAAGACGAATTTGCTCTTATAGAACTTATAAATAAATTTTTAGATTTAAGAAAATACGAAAAATAAAAGACATTAAATCCAGACGCAATGGTTAGAAAAAAATCTCATTTCCCATCACATTTATGAGTTCTCTCATGTGATCCAAACTCTAATGTTTACATGTTAACTCTAAATCAATACCCAAAACTCTTGACTCATCATAGTCAAGACGGAGTAGTTGATATGTGAGAAAAAAAATTAGTACTCATGGAATAGGTCACATTAAATAAGAAATGAATTTCCATATCAAAAATAATAATAAGAAATGAATTTCGAATTAAATGACATAAAAAAACACAAATGAGTACACTGATCATTATGAAGGTCAATGTGATACGTATAAAATTAGTAGATGTGGATCAAGTGATAACTACTTGCCACTTGCGATTAATAAAAAAAACATATGGTACATACTATACTATACTTTCATTTTTCCTGAGTCATGGAAATTATTTCTTAAATATTCAATTCGAAAAGAAAAATAAGGAATAAATCTGCAAAAAACATTTAACTGAACTCGGACCAGCTATCTTGACTCATTGTTTTTTGAGATTGAAAAAATAATAATTATGATTATCATATGTGATGCATTTTCGTCTAAAATTTTGTGAATTTTACATAAAAACATTGTACCTTGAAAAAAATAAAACGAATTAAGTAAAATGCAGTGAATGGAAAGGAACATCTTAACTCCAAAATGGAAATAAAAAATAACAAAAATTCATCATTACAGCTCTCTGGGAATCAATTAAACAAAAACTCACAAGAAAGTACACAGATCATGGAATTGAATCTACCGTATATTTAATTGTTAACAAAATTTAATTTTGTAATATAAAAAGTAAAAAAAAAAGAGGCAATGAGGAGTTAGGGGAAGAAGAACCATCGTTGTCTGGGTTGGGAAAAAGTGTCGGTGGTAGAAAAAAAATATTCTTTTTTGTCACTTAATAGTCTTCTTCTTCTTCTTCTATCTCTATTTCAACAGTCCTTTAAAACTTTTTACTACCCCAAATCCCAAAGAACAACAACAGCCCATTTTCTCCGCTCGGCTGATCCCAGAAACAAACCACAGACAGCTTCAGCTTCTGTGAGAGAGAGAGAGAGAGATCTGGGAATTCGCACCCCCCAACAGGCTGTTGCTGGATAAGTGTTGGAGCTTTTAGGGGCTGCCTATCTTGAGTTGAGTTATGGGATTTGAATTTAGGCAGGTTGTGGCTGGGTTTCTGACCATCACAATGTTTGTGATGTTAGGACACATGATCAAAAGAGACCACTTTGACTCAATCCAGGTTTTGTCTCTCACAAAGCTCCTCTCTTTAGATTTGGGTTATGCTCAGTTTCTGATTTCAGATTCAATACTTTTTATGCTGCCTCTGATCTGCTTCCAATTAAATTCCCTGCATTTGTGGACTTTGGATTGATCAAGTTTGGCACTTTGTGTTTCTTTAACCTTCTTGTTTCATTGCTTGTGTGAAATCTGCATTGTTTGTTTGGTCCAAATGTTTGGATTCGGAGGTCTTCGTCTCCCTATTGCTTGTTTTCGGTACCCAGATTTGTGCTTTCCCAACTTATGTTTACACTTTTTAGATTCGGCAAGTCTGACTGGTTTTTATGATTTGTGTAGGTGAGGATTTCCGAGACATCTGATGGCTTCACTGACGGTGGTAAGAATTTGGATAAGAGTGTCTCTATGTTTGAAGGAGCCTGGAAAGAGGAAACTGAAGGACTTAAACCTTGTTGGACAAAACCAGATTTGGGTATGTCAGATGAATTTTTGATGCAGTGTTGTCCTCTTCGGCTGACCTTCTTTTTTATGAAGTTCATTCGCTCACCTTATCTAGTCACTGACCAATTGCTTGAATCTAAATTTTAACCTTGAGAGTCAGATACTCACTGGTCAAGGAGTACCATTTTATTTAATAGATTCTGCGCAGTTTGCCTAATATTTGCCCACTACATTCGCAGATGATGTGGAAGAATCAAAAGGATATGTTGTTTTCTCCTTGACGAATGGTCCAGAATATCATGTTTCACAGGTAGAAGGATATGCTATGATTCCCGTTTCACTGGTTTGCTTATTGAGTGTTTAGGACTTCTTATCTGCTTTGGTTTATAATTCAGCTCCAAAATCACATGCTTCCGAATTTTTCAGCTCGTCCATTTGATTCATTATACAGTATGAATCTGCAATTTAGATTGGGGACATTACAATTTGCTGTATCCTATTTTGACGTTTAAATGTACTTTAAAGTAATATGCTTGTCGGTCAGTTTTTTGGTTCCTAGTTTTTAGTGGTTGTTTTCTTACATAATTTTCCCACAACGATAATTCTGCGTGGATATGCCATTAAAATTTATCCTCAAACACGAGTCCGTATTTTTAATCAGACTTACCAGATCACTGTTTTTGGCGTAACTCCAGATTGCAGATGCTGTTGTTGTCGCGAGATCCCTTGGAGCAACTCTTGTGCTTCCTGACATCAAGGCTTCGAAGCCGGGTGAAAGAAGGTCAATATTCGTTTCCGCTCTCTATTACAGTATAAATAATAATTCAGCTAACTGTGAAAAGTGACGGTAACATCGCCCGTCATGCACAGGACCTTTGGGGAGATATATGATGTGAAGAAGTTCATCCGTAGTCTCAATGGTGTTGTGAGAGTTGCAAAATCACTGCCAAATAACATTCAAAAGATCGCTACTGTTGCAGTCCCCACCCGAGTAACCGAAGACTATATCGCTGAACACATAGAGCCAGTTTATAGGAAGAAAGGAAACATCAGGCTTTCGATTCATTTCCATTCGGTAAATATGAAGAAAAGTGACACTAAGGGTAACTTGGATTCCGTAGCCTGTTTGGGCATGTTTGGATCTTTAGAGCTGCAGCCAGCTGTCCAAGAAGTCGTCGACTCCATGGTTGAGCGACTAAGAACCTTGAGTAGGAAATCAGATGGGCATTTTGTTGCGATTGACCTGAGAGTTGATGTTTTGGAAAGTAAAGGCTGCCAAGAAAATGAAGCTAGTGAAACAAAAAGTTGTTACGATGGAATGGAGATAGCTGACTTCTTGCAGAAGACAGGGTTTGATAAGAGTACCACCATTTATTTGACGCAAACAGTTTGGCACAGCAGCCTTGACCCTCTCAAGGAGTTCTTCCCAAAAACGTATACAAAGGTAACATTTTTTGCTCAAAATTTTGGCAAACATTTATGCGTTTATTTTTTTGAAGAAATTTGAGATTTGAGACTTGAGACGCATAAAAATTCAGTATCTTATTTTTCAAGTATCAATTACTGAGATCTGTTGTGTATCCCTCTGCAGGAAGGGATAATGCCAGCAGACAAAAAACTGAAGTTCCTAAATGAAAACTCGGTCGAGTATCAAGAGGCTATTGACTTCTACATTTGCTCCGAGAGTGATGTTTTTGTCCCAGCCATATCAGGTCTCTTTTACGCCAATGTAGCTGGGAAAAGAATCGCTGCTGGAAAAACTCAAATACTCGTACCAGCCACCATTCCTGGTAAATCTGCTCCAGCTGATGAATTCCTATCCCATTACATCACCAAGAAAAACCACTTCGCATATTCGTGTTTCTGCTAAATTCCATGGACATCGAGCGGAACTTCAGGTGATGTTTGCGTCAAAACAGCAAAGAAAAACGGCTAGACTACCTATGTTATCTGAATTTATTTTCGATACTAATTTTTTTTCAGCATAGTTTGTCCATCAGGGTGAGTTTTGTGATAAGATTTATGAGCCTCAAAAAAGCTTAATTGTCTGTATAATTGTTTTGAGCTCGTCTAGAAACATACCGTGCTATTCGATTTTTTAAACATCAATTTGCAGAAAAAAATATATGAAATCTCATTTGTTCCGTGAAGCAGAAGCAGCAGAAGCTACATAACACGTTAAATTTCTGATGTAGAATCGTTTAAGACTGCAAAATAGCAAATAAGCAGTTTATTCTTTTTCGTTTTTAGTAGCCTATTTCTTTTTTTAGTAGCTTATTTCCTTTTTTCGATTTGAGCAGCTTTTTTTCTTTTTTTCATTTTTAGTGGTTTATTTTTTTTTTTCACTATTTATAGTCTGGTTGGTTGTAGAACTTTTACATCTTTTATTTGAATAAAAAATCTTAACTTTGGTATATTTCTGGTGGATTCCAGAGTTATTGTTCGAGTTCATCGCTTGTTAATTCGATCATCTATTTTAGATTTAGCGCTTACTATTACTTTAAGATTCTCATTGCGTCAATCTCATAACCGTCAAGGACCCTTGATATGATGCATGAGATGCAAAAATACTAAGAAAAGATATAAAAAAAATTATGGAGGATGCTAAAAACGCGCCTGGAGGTTCTGCTCGATGTGGTGCTGAAATGACATCTTGTTTAATTTGTATTTCCTTTTTTATCTAATAAAACAATAACTTTTTTTTTGGATAGGAATAAAACAATAACTATTTTAAGAAACATATATTAACAATATACATTAAGTTGATAAAGAGAGTGACACTCAGTTTTTGGTCAGACACAGATGCATATTTCACTGTTGATTTAATGTACCTTTAGGTGCCTTGAGCTGGGAAAATGTGCTTCATTTACTGGTTTGGGTAGCACACAAATTATGGTTTTGGATTTTTGTCGCGTCTGGCTCGTCTGAAACGCTTGCTGACGTAAGTCGACAGGGGAGTTTTTGGAACTGGGATAAGCTTGCCAACAGCAGCAAGAGGCCAGCTGCATATCAAAGTTAAAAAATTGCGCATGTTGAGATTTTTCGCAGGTCCATTTTTGTGAAATGAATTGTGTAAACAAGTCTGAAGCAATAAGGCATACGCGACAATGGCGATTGATCCGCAAATGAGCCATTGCATGATACTGAGCCTGACCGTGGTGAAGAAATTTCCGAGAAACATAATGATCAGAATCTGCCAACGGTGAGGGGAATGTTAATACAACGACTGACAGTAGCTGTTAAAAAAAATGAACTCCAAAATCGTTGAGTTCTGAGCTTACCTGAAGAATAAATGTCATCCCAACTATCCCGACGAACAGATGGTTTTTGGTAACCCCACTGAAGACATTGATTTCATCGGGCTTCCTGGCGTTGAACTCGTTAAATATCTGAAAGCGTGCAGAAATACATATATACGATCAGCTTGACTCCGACTCCAGAAAAAAAAAAGGTGGAGATACTGATTTTGCTGTGTGGAAAATCTACTTACTTGGCATAAGACGAACGTGTTGAATATCATAGTGTTCTTCAGCCTTTCAGCATGTTCCCTGTCGCTGCCCAGGTCGAGTACACGCAAACCAGCAAAGTTGAGGATGAGGAGGACAGTGACTTGATAAAATGCCTGAACAAAATTACCACGAGAGCGGATTAACAACAATGGGTGAAAATACTTGCAGACGTCGGAAAAAATGCAGACATTAACTGTGGCAGCTACAAGCACTCAAAGTCAGATCGACATGGGTTTAATGTATACCTGTATGAGCAGATTTCTCCACATTATATTCGTGATAAGAGGTTCCCTGAGAAAAAAACAACAGCGAAAGTTAGGCGTTATATGAGTTATATAACCCAGTACTGGCAATTACCCAGGCAACTCAATAGTTTGCAGAATTGAAGAAGGAATAAAAAGCCGTCCTGTTCACCTGCGGCCTACAGGAGTTCTATGCATCAGATGGTCAGTGGGCGGCTCCGTAGCTAATGCAAGTGCTCCGAGCGTATCCATGATCAAGTTGACCCACAGAAGCTACGATACAATAAAATGAACCGCTGTCAAACTATTGACGAGGAAGATCGTAAAACGAGTACTGAACAAATACCAACCTGTACTGCATTCAAAGGTACTTCTCCAGCTGAAATGGCAGCCACAACATTAATCACCAGAGCTGCAACATTGACAGTGAGCTGGAACTGGATGAACTTCTGAATATTCGCATACACTGACCGCCCCCATCTCACAACCTGAGAAAAATCTGAGCTTAAGGAACATATTTCCTTCAACAACTTTTGTCAGGAAAATTAATCTTTGGTGTTTCTCTCCAGACTGGATATGGCGTATCTTCTTACCTTTACGACTGAAGCAAAGTTGTCATCGAGGATAACTATGTCAGAGCTTTCCTTAGCAACTTCGGTTCCTGCAATGCCCATGGCAAGTCCGATATCTGCCTGGAACCCAAAACATAAAAATTATAGTCATATCTGTCAAGTGTGATCAATGTCTCATTGGAATAAATGGTACCTCGTGAAGAGCAGGCGCATCATTGGTTCCATCTCCTGTTACAGCAACTACATCCCCTTGTTTGCGCAATGCTTGCACCAGTAGCAGCTTGTCGTTAGGAGAAGACCTGCCCATCACCTACGCATCCATCATCGAAAATAGTCAGGACAGAAACAACCGGGAACTGAAAATGAAGAAACACAAGTTGAAAGTTGTGTCTAATACAGATATGTGTCTCGCAGCTTTTTCTCTTTCTGCTTCAGACAGTTCGCGGAATGTTTTTCCTTCGATGATAACGCCATCTGTAGCTTCAGCTTCAGAAGTCAGTATCCCACACTCCAAGGCTATTGCTTTTGCAGTTTGAAGATTGTCACCAGTGACCATGCGCACCTGTAGATACCATCCATGCAATTAACGTAGCTAGTAACCAAGCACCGATCACATAAATTGTGGTAGTGACACGTGTCCCATGTGCATTTTCAAAATTGCATTTAATGCAAAGTCACCAAATTTGAATTTAGTAGTTAGACACATGTCACATGCAGATTTAAAGATGCATCTTGATCTAATGTAAGGTTTGAAGAGGTTCTCATAGTACCTTTACACCGGCATTTGTGCAGACTCTGATAGCCTCCCTAACTCCAGGACGGCAAGGATCCTGCAATAATAGAGTTGCGAGTTTTTAGAGGTCTGCCAGTATCCTAAATGTGGAAAAATCGAAATATGTCTGAGGATGGCGATGTGTACCTTTATACCAACAATAGCAAGCAAAACTAGATCATCTTCAGGTAAAGCCCATTCAGACAGATGTTCTTCGTCAGGAAGGTCTGATTCAAACAATCTATAAGCAATGGCAACACATCGCAGGCTTTTCGCCGCCATTTCATCAATGGCATTCCTCAGAAACTCCTTTCAAAATTCCAAGTAAAATCAGCAATACATTTCTCCTCATTCGGAGGTTTTAAGTTTATACTGATATTAACGACAAAGTGTTCATTATTTGGAACAATGCGAAACCTTGGTTTCCTCAATGGACTGTGAGTTCCCATCCGTATCGATGTATCTTGAACATGACTGCAGAACCATCTCAGCAGCTCCTTTCCAGTGTATATAAACTTGACCATCTCTCTGCAAATGGTAAACAAAACAGTTAAACCACAACTTGTTGGCAGTTGAAATGCCCAAAAGACTACTACAAAGGTTCCACTCACACTTTGAAGTGCAACACCGCCACGCTTTTTCTCAGAGTTGAAAGGGAAGACTTGAAGTAACTTGGTCTCTGATTTTATTCCTTCAAAATCCATCCCTAACTGTAAACCAAAGAGACAGATTTACAATGTTCTTATTGCGTCTCCCGTAGAAATACTCTGGACAAATTATGCATTTCTAACCTTGATTGCCCAGGAAAGGATGGCCTTTTCAGTTGGGGATCCGGAAACCTCCCTTTCGCCACCATCCTTGGGAAAGTATATGACAAGACCGGGACGTTTTCAAAGGCACATTACAATGATGAACAACTGACTTTCCCAAGCCGAACTTTCTTACCTTGGGTACAAAGACTTTTCCTGAAGTATTCTGAGCAACACCTTCATGCAATAAGGAATTTACTGCAGGATTAAACTGCGAGGAGTCATCAGGTTGAGTCATCTTTGTTCGTCCAACGTAAGCTTCGACCACAGTCATCTGCGTCAATGTGAGACCTTCTTAAGATGGATTCAACTTAGATTTGTAGAAAAGGTCTGAGAAGATGACAAAGTAAAAACTACAGAAAAAAAGACTTGATAATCGAACAAGCAGAAGATTGAGCTATTAGGGGGACAATAGTTCTGAAGACGCGCCTGATTCAATGTCAGAGTTCCTGTTTTATCACTACAAATTGTAGTTGCGGAACCCATTGTTTCACATGCTGAAAGTCTACGCACCAAAGCTTTATCTGCCATCATTTTACGCATCGAATAGGCCAAGCTGTCGAATAATCAGTGCAAATTATACTGATGCACCTTTATTTTTCACCAACAAAGTAAGGGTGAAATAAAACTAGCAATCTTAGACTTACGTCAACGTAACAGCCAAAGGAAGGCCTTCAGGGACCGCAACGACCACGATGGTCACCTAGATACACAAAATGAGTGAGCTCCGAAAATGTAATCAGGTATCATGTCAGAAATTTAAACGGGACAGTAAGATATATTTTAGAGGAAATTACAAAAACATTACTTGGATTACTGCCTCATTTCAAATTAGGTACCGAACTTTAACTTACAGCAATGGTAACAATCTTGATGACATCATCTATAGCTTCACTGAAACTGGTTTTGCCAGTAAACTGTACTGTCCCACTCGGATCTCTTGTATTACCAGTGAAATACCTACAACGGGCACAAAAAGATTCAAATATATGAAACCTGTGATTCTAAAACAAACTTTCAGCTATGTTTGGTTTACCTGAACAAAAGAACAGCCAGAACGCAGCCAGCAACGGTCAGCCCAACAATTCCTATAAACGTGGCAACTCCATTCAAGCGAACCTATTGAGAACCACGGCCATAATCGATGATAAGACGAAGTTAACATCATGTAAACCTTGAAATAATTTGCTATTGAAATATATAAAAGTAATAAAATGAATTAGCAGCACAAGATTGTCCTGAAATTACCTGCAATGGGGTTTCCTCTCCGGTATCCTCGGAGATACTAGCCATTAACAGACCCCACTCAGTGTTGATTCCGACCCCAGTTACCTGATAAGATAAATTTCCTTTTAACTGCAAATGTTGGCAACTCCTTTCTCTCATAGGGAAAGTACTTTTTAATATTTCAGACAATATTTTGAAACATCCGCAGCAAATGTACCAGCATGGTACCGATGCCATCTGCAACTTTACACCCAGACATTAAAAATGGTGATTTCTGATCCTTGTGCACCTGAAAGAAAAATAAGGTTTTTTCGCTTTAAGCAAAACAAGTAAAAAGAAGAGAGAAAAAACAACTCTAGTAATAATTAATATCGATAGCCGGATCAACTTACAATCTTGCTTTCACCTGTCATGCTAGATTCATCGATCGCAAGAGAGTGCCCAGAAATTAGTATTCCATCTGCAGGAACCTGTATGAAAACACAAGAGGTTGGAATCACCACGAAACAATTATGAGAATGCATCATCAAATTGCGCAAAATATTTTATCGAGGCCCTAAACCTGATCTCCTATATTGAGAGGCACCACATCACCAACGACAATGTCATATATGGAAATCATCACTGGTCTGCCATCTCGAATCACCTACAGTTAGAATTTAGAAAATGTCCAGAAGTACCATTAATCATGGGATAAGATTTTAAAAGGAAATGTTTGAAGAAGAACACACCTGCAGACGGATGTTTCTCTTCTCCTCGTTTAAGTTTTGAAACTGGAGGGACTGCTTGTAGTCACTTATCGCTGACTCAAGTGAAAAGACAACATAAATCGAAGGACTAAACTACTTCTGGATTATTTATGTAGGAAGCTGTTAAAATGTTCTGGTGTACCTGTGACGACAATTACTAGCAAAACTGCGAACGCAATACTCCCACCATCATACCATCCTTTCTCCAAGCCCTGAAATATGAGATAGATAATTTAATGAACTACCACAATGGACGATCTTTCAGCTCTTTATTTATGTATCCACAGACCAAACCAACTTCACCTCCGTTTTTATTCCTAGCACAAGCGACGCGGCGGCAGCTACAATAAGGATGATAAGAGTCAAGTCTTGCCAAGCATCCCAAAGAAAATTCTACAGGTAGCAAAAAGATCAGTAGCATGGTTATGAATATGTTTTGGAAATAAAATAACTTCTAGTAGGCGGAGAACAAACATATAAGCTTATTCGAAGTTACTAGTAGTACCAAGATGTTTTTTCCTTTTTTCTTGGGATACGTATTTGATCCAAATGAGTTCCTTCTTTTTAAAAGATCATCATCGTCGTCAAGGACCCCAGTCTCAAGATTTGATTTTAGCAAATGCGATACGCCCTTAACCTGTCAGACCAATCATAATTTCGCTATATATCAGACATCATTAGTAAAAAAAAAAAACTGAATGACATACCCCGCCATATTGTTTTAGAGCAGACATATTGTGATCCCTGGTCATTGAAGCTAGTTGCTCCAACCCTATTCTGTAATCACCATTAGCGACTGGAGGAGCTACTATACTACCTGCATCTGATGTACGAATATCGAAACTCAGCACAAACACTGATGATACAACTTTTTATTAATCAAAACCTGTTATGCGTGAAAATGTACCAATGGCTCGTTCTCCGGCCAACTTGAAAAGCAAAGCTGCCTGAAATGTTTGCAGAAGACAAATTTAATAAACAGCCAGTTGAAACAAACTTGATGATGACAAAATACGATTACCCTTATGACTTGAGCATGTGCTCTAATCATCCTCCTCCGATGTTCTTTCTCTTCTGCCTTCTTCAAATCCAGCGTGTACCGGAATCTACGGGAGGCATTGAGAACAAGAGAAGCTTGCTGAAAATGAACCAGCATTGCCAAATGTTACGGCACTGGAAAAACAAACGACTCCCTAAAGTACAAGTATCGATAAAAACCTAAGCTTTGATGCAACATTTCAAAATGAAAACTCAATCACATCATACCCTCCATTTTTTGAGAGTCTCGGCTGATGCCTTTTTTGTGTCCCCAATGTCAAAGGGATCATCTTCCACCTCAAAACTCTCCTCCAGCTCCTCTTCCTTGGCGGCTTTGCTCCGCCCAGCCTCCATGTCTTCTGAGTACCCCATTTCTCAACTTTGTGTCCCTCCTATCTCTCACAGAGATGGCACCGCCCGGATTTCAAACGGAGCCACCCCACAAGAGCAACCGATCTTAATACCCCAAAACACCTCTGTGCTGTAAAATCACATATTATTTCATCAAACAATCAAACCCCACTTAACAACCGTATCCCAATACGAACAATTTAAAAGTAAAGATGATGATGATACCCAGATAAAAAGAAGAGGGCTCTTTCAATCCAGGTCCTTCTCCGAGTCTCTGCGATTCTGCACAAGCATTCCCAGCTGTCAAACTGATCAACAAGATGAGATTTTGCACTTTTTAGAACACTAGAAATTAACCTGAATGGTGGAAATCAAAAAAATTAGGAGCGCTGGTTTAAATTTAGTGCGAAACCAACGGTTTGGGCACACTGGACAGGAGGGAGAAATTCCAAGGAAATTTCGCGCCTAAGTCTTAATAGCCCATTAATTGATTGTGCAAATATTTCGGGGTAAAAATGTTTCTCATTCTTAAAATACATAATAAAAATAAGGGAAAAGTATCGTATCACCCGGTTTCATTATGTAGGTTGAATTATGAAAAATTTCAAAAGTGGAAATGAGTTTTCAAAAAAGGTGCTTGATAAGTTGAATTCTCGATTTATTATTTCGATAGATCATGGTTTTGTTCCTCAATCATTTTGGTGTCAGTTGATCTTATTTTTAGCTTTTCGAGTCATTATGTACAATCCATCAAAGTCAATGCCTCAAGGGATCAAAACCTTGCAAAAAAATTGAAGTTCGAAGCCAATAGGAGGCCAAGGCAAGCTCGTCCGAGCTACAGGAGATCATGGGAAAAATTCCTCTATCGACCAAATACCCTCGACCGACCTAAAGCCATGCTTGCCCGAGTTAGAGCTAAATGAAAAAAGCACTCCCAAAAGTATGGTGTTCCTTCGGGCAGATAAGAGGGAGGTTCATGAACTTAAGAATATTTCGAGAGAATATGAAACTATTTTAGGACAAAAGATTAATTTTGAGAAATCCGAGATTGTATACAACCCTGATGTAGATGTTGAAATGAGGACATCCATAAATGATCAATTAGGTGTTTCAGAGATAAGGAAGCATTCAAAACACATAGGGATGTCAGTAGTGATTGGGCTAGATAAAAAGAAAATCTGTAAAACAATAGAGGAGAAAGTACAAAAAAGGCTGACTGATTGGAAATATAGAATGATGTCTTTTGCATGAAGGGAGGTGTTAATTAAAGTGTCTTGCAAACCATGCTTGTATTTAATATACAACGTTAAAGAATGACGAAATATTTGTGTAACTATCTGTTGTCTGCAACAATTAAATTTATTTTGTTGTGGTGAGGATAAAAGGCCTAAAATAAATTGGGTAAGATGGGAAATTGCGTTGAAAGAAAAGTCAGTTGGGGGCCTAGGATTTCGGGATCCAGAAATTAATATTCAATACTGTGTTATTGATGAAACAGATATAACGAGTCCTTAGGTTCCTGTATTTATTGATGAGTAGGTTACTAAAGCAAACTATTTTCAGAACACCAACATTTTAGAAGCGAACATAGGTTATAAGCTCTCTCATGCATGGAGTATTCTAAGGGTAAAAGAATGGTTTAGACAGGGTGTAGTACAGAAGAATGGCGAGGGGAACTGTAGGTGGAACGAGATAGTTCGAGAGAGCTGCAAGTCGGCCTACAAAATTCTAGCAATGTACTTTGACATAATGAGAATACCATATGGAGACCTCAGATACAACTGAATTTGAGAACTTCTGGAGAAAATATCAGTCCCAAACAAAGTAAAATTCTTTATCTGGAGGCTTTTTCAAAATGGACTCCTGGATGCAAAATTTTTTTATTGAGGAGAGGGTGTGACACAGACTGAGCTTGCAGTTATTGTGGCTTCAGAGGTGAATTTGTAATTCATGTGATAAGAGACTGCTAGAAGGCAAGAGTAATATGGAGAGATCTAGGCATCAATAAACTAGTTTTAGAAATTGAGGGAGAAAAACCAGATGATTGGTTATGGTTCTGTAGCAAGGAGCTAGGCTTAGAAATATTGAGAGTGCTAGTTTGCAGCTCGTGGGTGCTTTGGTTTGATAGAAGTCAGGTTCGACATGGTAAACATGAGGTAGTTGGTGAAGGAATTGTGTCCTTTAATTTAATGTGCAATGACTAAACTTGGAATAGGACAATTAACGGAATTAATTCAATCCGATTATTTTAGGAGTCGTAGTGCTTTGCTAGAAGCCAACTACGATTAATGAGGTTAAATAGGTTAAACTCATAGCTATTATAATTGGGTCCTATGAGGTCACACACTTAGAGTTGACGTACTAGATCAACGGGAAAGATGATTAATTATTAATAGATATTGGATATTATTAATAATAAGGTTTATTATTTATTTAGGAAATAAATAATGAATTATGGAGTCAATTAGAAATGGGGAGAATGTTATATTGCCTAATTGATTGAGCGGCTATTCAATTCATAATGGCAATTAAATTCTCCTAATTAATCTTCCAATTAACTCTCCTAATTAATCATATGATATGGATTTTGAAAAGGTTTTTCAAAAGGAATGCAGATGGTTTTTTTTGGGAAGGTGACGATTAAAGAAAAGAAACAAAAGGGGTTTTTGGTTTTTTTCTTTAGTGAGACACAGACGAGACAGGAAAGGAAGTGAAAAGTGTTTTCTTCTTTTCTGGTGAAAATCATCAAACGCCAATCACCATCATCCCACCAAGCAATCTGATTGCTCTCCCTTCGTCCATTCGTCCTAGCAGTCGAAGGCAAGGAGATCTAGCCGAGCTCGTGTGGACCAACTAGAGGAGCAACACATGGGGCTCTCATCTCTTTCGTTCCTACCCGATCAGATCCGGTTCACGCATCAAAAGGTATTCTCATGATCTATCAACTATGCTTGTAGATCCGACTATTAGATGTTTAGATACGATCTAAAATTCCGCTTAACGCATCTAATAATAACCGACAATGGTATCAAGAGCCAGATTGCATAGATTGATATGATCAATGTTTTGATGCGGATCTTGATTGAAATTAGTGGTGAATTTTATATGGATAAAGATGTAAAATTGAAATGGAGATTTTGATGAATTGCGACATGGAATTGTATGAATTGATATGGAAATTGAACACCAACCGAGTCGGATTCGATTCAATTTGGTGATGGAAAGGTCACAAAATTAAGATGGATAATATTATGATATTATTTATTTTAATTGTTTCCTAAAAGTTAGGAAATCCCACTTAAGATTAAATATTTGATATTATATCTTTTTCATACAATTTAATCCAATTATTACATTTAATGGTTAATATTGATTAATACCATATAAGGATTTAATTTTAAATTGAGATGAATTTTTTTTTATGCTTGTTTTATATTATGATATATTGCTTGCATAAAGTGACTAGTATGGCCCATAAATACGATCTGTGTATCGTTATGTTTTCTTGTACACGATCTGCGCATCGTTTATTTTGTTGTAATTTAATTTCTGCGATTAGAGTAATTCTAAATTGTAATACAAGAAGAAGTACAAGACATAAGAAGGTCAAGGATGGAGATCCATGCAGGATACAAGATGAAGATATTATGAAGATTAGATCTTTATTTTATGCATCGTAGGGGCCATACTAGGATCACAATTATTGCGTTTTGAATGCTTTATTTTAAGTCTTTATATTGTTTTTATTTATGACATTTTTTCACTTATAAATAAAATACAAATAAAAGACTTATGTTCCAACTGTAAATTGGGGCAATGCCTTTCCATATCATAACTCATTAAGTTCTGGATTGTGGTTGGATGGGCTTCACAAAAGTGAGGGTGTTCTTCCATAATCTTGGACTGAGTGAGGGTGAATCTATACGGGGTTCATAAACCTAGATATGGTAGTACCCAACGAGAGACCAAAAGGCAAAGTTTTGGATCTTGAGGCATGGGATGATTTTTACATTGGATGTGGATCATCAACCAAGAATTATAAGGAGTTATAATTAGTAATTGTTACTTACCCTGAACACATATGACTTAAGGCAGTGCAAAAGTACGTTGAGTCTTGTCTGGGATGGGATCTTGGAATATTTTATTCAAAGGGACGACAACAACTGAATAAAATGTGCTTTTACTTATTTTAAATTGTTTAAATATAAGTATTTGCAATTTCAAACATATACTGATTTGTATGTCATTGATATTTTGTAGATAATGTCGAATGATAATTTGAAATTCTCTCTGCGCTCAATTGTTGAGAAAAACAAGCTCAATGGAACAAACTTCCTTGATTGGGAAAGGAATCTGAGAATCATTCTCAGGTCCGAGGGACGTGAGGACGTCCTAGCTACCCCTATCCCTTCTTTGACCGACACCTCATCAGATGAGGAGAAGGCAACAGAAACTAGGGTGAGGTCTGATTCATTACCTGTAACTTGCCTCATGCTTGCTGCAATGGAGCCTGATTTGCAAAAGAGGTTTGAGCATTCTGATGCTTATACTATCATTACTGAACTGAAAACATTGTTTCAGGATCAGGCAAGGATAGAGCGATATGAGACTCACAAGGCTATACTTGATAGCAAGCTTGTGAGGGGAAAACCAGTGAGTCCTCATGTGATTAGCCTGACTAGGCTTTTTAAGAGGATGGAAAATCTGGGGACCCCATATGACCAAGAGTTGGCCACTGATATTGTTCTTAGATCATTGCATGATGGTTTTGCACCATTCAGAATGCAATACCATATGAATGGTTTGAAGCATAATATGAATGAGCTCCATGGCTTGCTTAAAAATGTTGAGGCAAATATTATTGATGACAAGAAGAAGGAAGTTCTGAATGTCAACAATTGCAAGGGTTTTAAGAAGGTGGCTAAGAGTAAGAGCAATTACCAAGGGAAAGGCAAGCAAGTTGCCAAACCCAAGGGTGGTGAGAAGCCAAAGGTGGCTGCTGATCATGATTGTTTTTACTGCCAGGCCAAGGGACACTAGAAGAGGAACTGTCCCAAGTACCTGGAAGACAAGAAGAATGGAACTGTGAGTTCCGGAACTTCATGTATTTATGTTATTGATATAATGACAACAAATGTTCTCACATTAGAATATGATCCCACTTGGGTATTAGATACCGCTTGTGGTGCTCACATTATTTCTTATGTGCAGGAACTAAGAAATAGAAGGCAAGTAAAGAAGGGGGAGATAGACCTGCGCGTTGGAAATGGAGCAAGTGTTGCTGCACTTACCGTGGGAGATTTTAGTCTGTCTTTACCTTCTGGTTTCGTATTAGAACTGAATAATTGTTATTTTGTTCCATGCATTACCAAGAACCTTATTTCGGTTGCATTATTACATTCCGAGGGATTTGATTTTAGCATTAAAGATGGATTTAGGTCTGTTTTTAGAAACAATATTTTCTATGCTAATGCACCAATGAGTAATGGACTTTTTGTGTTGGATCTCAAATCGGATGTATATAATATAAATAATAAAAGGCAAAAACCAAATAGTTTGAGTGAGGCCTACCTATGGCATTGTCGATTGGGCCATATTAGTGTGAATCGCATGAAGAAGCTCCATAAAGATGGACTTTTAAAAGACATGGATTATGAATCCATTAACACATGTGGATCATGTCTAATGGGCAAAATGACAAGGTCACCTTTCAAAGGAACAAATGAAAGGGCTACTGAATTGTTGGGCATAATACATACTGATGTATGTGGGCCAATGACCACAGAAGCTAGAGGTGGCTACAGATACTTCATTACGTTTACTGATGACATGAGTAGATATGGATATATTTACTTAATGTCACATAAATCGGAATCCTTTGAAAAGTTCAAGGAATTCCAGAATGAAGTAGAGACTCAAAGTGGCAAGAAAATAAAAGAACTTCGATCTGATCGTGGTGGTGAGTACTTGAGCCACGAATTTGAACATCTTTTGAAAAACTGTGGGATAGTAACACAGTTGTCTACCCCAGGAACACCACAGCTGAACGGTGTGTCTGAAAGGAGAAACAGGACCTTGTTAGACATGGTTCGATCAATGATGAGTTTTGTCGATCTTCCGGTATCCTTCTGGGGATATGCCCTCACCACTGCTGTACTTACATTAAACAGGACTCCGTCAAGAACTTTAAACAAAACTCCATATGAGATATGGACTGGAAAGGTTCCAAAGTTGTCTTTTCTGAAAATATGGGGATGTGAAGCTTATGTAAAGCGTTTACAAATAGAGAAGCTTGCCCCAAAATCAGATAAATGCTTTTTTATAGGGTATCCAAAAGGAAGTTTTGGATATTACTTCTACAATCCAACTCAGCAAAAGGTGTTTGTTGCGAGGGATAGTGTCTTTTTGGAAAGAGAGTTCCTTTCCAACAAGTCAAGTGGGAGAAATATTCATCTTGAAACAGTTCAAGATGATGAAGAGCAACAAACTCAACAACAAGATGACATGGATGATGTCGATGATGAGATGATTACTTTTGAAGGCTTAGGGCCTCAGATCATCCAAGAGCCGGAACAAGAGAATCTACAAACAGTTGTGGATCATGTTCCAGATTCAGTTGTTGAACAAGTTGAACCCACTCGTAGATTGGAAAGGCCAAGGGTACAACCAAGACGTTATGATGATTTCATCTTGAATGTAAGCCTTGATGTTCTTATGTTAGAACATAGCGAGCCTTCAACATATAAACAAGCAATGACGGGTCCAGACTCTAAGAAATGGCTTGAGGCCATGAGGTCCGAAATGGATTCGATGTTTGAAAATCAAGTATGGGACTTGATAGATTTGCCATATGGGGTAAAACCCATAGGAAGCAAATGGATTTTCAAACTCAAAACTGACAAGGATGGAAATGTATCTGTTTACAAGGCAAGACTAGTTGCCAAAGGTTTTAGACAGATTCATGGTATAGACTATGACGAGACATTTTCACCAGTTGTCATGATTAGATCCATTAGGATAATCCTAGCTATTGCCGCATATTATGACTATGAGATATGGCAAATGGATGTCAAAACCGCCTTTCTAAATGGTTTTTTGGAAGAGGATGTGTACATGACACAACCTGAAGGTTTTGAAGATCCAAATGATGTTGGGAAGGTATGCAAGCTTAAGAAGTCCATTTATGGACTTAAGCAAGCATCCAGGAGTTGGAACTTTCGATTTGATGAAAAGATCAAAGAGTTTGGTTTCATTAGATGTGAAGAGGATCCTTGTGTTTACAAGAAGTTTAGTGGGAGTAAGGTAGCCTTCTTAGTCTTGTATGTGGATGACTGATGGACCATAATTATACGAATCAAAAACACAGTTAAACCCACTAAATTAGACTGTTTGTCTATTTAACTTTTGCTTGTTAGTTCCGATATTTATCTACAGGGTATTTTGGAGCTTAGAGAGAATACACGCTAAGGAGAGGATTTTACGCAGAAAAGATGTTACGAGTCATTCCAAGGTCTCGATCAGACGCTGACTGAAGAAATCTAAAGATCCTGACATGGAATCATTCAAAACAAATCAAACCGAAGAGCAACCAAAGTCAGTCCGGAGCTGAAATACACTGATAGTTTTGTGAAAACTGCACAAAACTCACAAAACTCACCCTTGTGCCCTAAGTGACCGGCGGTTTTGTGAAGGAATGAGTCATGAGGATGACTCATGGGTGGCTTCTCCTCCTTCCCTCCCCTCCATGACCGGCTGCTCCTCCTCCCATGACCTAGAACCGGCGGCTTTTGGCAAGCCATGGATGGCTTGCCATGTGCTCTCATCTTGGCCCTCCATTCCCTCCTCCTTAGCCTATAAATACAACCCCATCCCTTCTCATTTGTAACATCCCAAAAAATCATAAATCACTTATCTCTCTAAGTTTGGCAATTTGTAAGTTTGGTTTTGAAATAATACTCTTGTTGGTTCTTGAGTATTATAACAGTTTTAGAGAATACTCCTGTTGGTTCTTGAGTATTCAAGTAGGAATTGGGAATACTCCTGTTGGTTCTTGAGTATTCCCCTTACTTACTGTCTTTCAAAAACCCCCGAGTATTTAGCTATGGTATCCACCTCTATGGATATTCGTAGCTAAACTCTTCATTCGGTTGAAGGGGTGTACTTGTATCATAAAATGTTTTAGACTTTGCTTTAGTGTTTTTTCTCTGTATTCAAAACTTGTTCTATGTGCCATATATTAGGCCAGAACTTCCAAGGTTGAGTGGATGCTTGGAATGGCAAAGCTCTTCCGTGGAAGTTCGTAAACATACTCGGATAAGTGGATGCTTGGAATGGCAAAACTTATCTGAGGAGTTTGACCTCTCTCAAACACCATTTGATTGCTCGGGAATGACTGATCAAATGGATGCACACAGGCTAATATACCTTGGAATGGGGTATTAGTCTAAGTAGAACAAGGGCTCTACGTTTTTTGCAAAAGTCTAGACAGTGTGTGCAAATCGAGTGCTTGGAATGGCCTTGATACACTTTCGAACACTTTTGCAAAAGACTAGACAGTGTGGCAAATCGAGTGCTTGGAATGGCCTTGATGCACGTTTGAATACTTAGAAGGATCACTAAAGGTCAATGATAAACAGGCTATGATACCAAAATCGAATGTTTTCCTTGAAATCAAACAACTCCTGCACTTACTTTCTTAGTATAACTGCCGTAATCAACTGCTCACCTTCCGGAGGACTTGCCAATCACGCGTCACCCGCTGTAAGTCTCCTACTTTTATTTTCAGTCATTTACTTTTCGCACAAAAAAACCAAAACCAACCAAAAAGTCACGTAGTTACTAGCTCTAAAACCTCAACCAACCTAAAACACGCTCCCTTGCTGTACAAATCACCTCAAAGAACAACTATCCCCCTAATTCCTTTGGGTTCGACCCCTAGTTACCACTTGCTACCCAGTAGTGAAGTCGCGAGTAGCGGACTATAAATTTATTTGTACATTTGCTCTGACGACAAGCATCTGTCAATGACATACTACTTATTGGGAATGACATTCCGATGCTAGAGTCCGTAAAGGAATGGCTGATGCAATGTTTCTCAATGAAAGACTTAGGAAAGGCCGAGTACATACTTGGAATTAAGATCTACAGAGATATATCTAAGAGGCTTCTTGGATTGAGTCAAGGAACTTATATTGATAAGAATTTTGATAGATTCAAGATGCAGGATTCCAAGAAGGGGTTTTTACCCATGCAACATGGTGTATATCTCAGCAAGAAGCAGTGTCCTAAAACACCTGCTGAGCTTGAGAAGATGAACAAAATCCCATATGCTTCGGCTATAGGATCTATCATGTATGCCATGGTATGTACACGTCCTGATGTTGCATATGCTTTGAGCATGTGTAGCAGATACCAATCAAGTCCTGGAGAAGCACACTGGAGTGCAGCTAAGAATATCCTGAAGTACTTGAGAAGGACCAAGGATGATTTCTTAGTATATGGGGGAGATGAAAAATTGATCGTACAAGGCTATACTGATGCAAGCTTTCAGACTGACCGAGATGGCTTTGAGTCTCAATCGGGTTATGTCTTCATCCTTAACGGAGGAGCTGTGAGCTGGAAGAGCTCCAAGCAGGATACAGTAGCAGATTCTACAACAGAGGCTGAGTATATTGCTGCTAGTGAAGCAGCAAAGGAGGCCGTTTGGATGAGGAAGTTCCTGGATGAACTCGGTATAGTTCCTAGCATTTCAGTGCCTATCGACATCTATTGTGACAACAATGGTGCCATAGCCCAGGCAAAGGAACCGAGTTCGAGCTCCAAATCCAGACACGTTATGAGAAAGTATCACCTTATTCGACGCATCATCACTGAGGGTGACATTAGGATGTGTAAGGTGCATACTGATGACAACATCGCAGATCCATTGACCAAGCCTATGCCTAGGCCCAAGCATGAGAGTCACACTAGGGCTAAGGGTCTCAAGCACATTGGAGAATGGCTTTGAGTTTGCTTTTATATTACGTTGTATAATTATGAGTGTTGGACACTAGTGTTATGTTTGACTTGATGATCTTATGATATATGATATTTCATCCATATTTAAATATTGTTTTGATCAATATTGAATAATCTGTCCAAATAATTCATTATTAACAAATGGGATCACTTTAAGTGTTATGGTGATATGAAACCCTATTAAGTGAAATGAAGTTTTGAATTATTGAAAGTCTATAGTTTGAAATCATCAAATGGACATGGATGATTTCATTAGTGACTATATTGTAAGTTGACTGATAGCGCCAGGTTTCATGGGCTATAGGGACATGGAGATGTCTAGTCATTTACATATATGTGTATGGATGATACATGTAAGACTGATCCACCTTAAGACTCTACAAAAGAGATTGTAAAGTTTTAAGTTAAACTAGGATTAGTAGATTCCTCAGACATGAGTATGTTGTGGTCTCACTTGATGATTGGTATTTCTTTGACACTGTTAAACGCTTTCCGTAAAAGGGAGTTATAAAGGCAGTTGTTAGGATTGCAAAAAGTTGAGTGGGAGCCATAGTCATACAAGATTGGAGAAGTCCTCCTGGTACGTGTATACTGTGATACATTGAACAGGATTGGTGTCTCGGCCACTTGAAGAGCGAGAACTGAAAATGCATGGCCATGCTCGGATGATTATTTGCAATCATCCGTTTAATTGACAGTTCAAACTCGGAGTTCAAGAAACACATTTGACATTAGATATGAATGTCACCATATCGTCAGATAAGACATTAAGAGACAAAGGTATCTTATATTGCACACTTGTTTAAGGACAAGTGGGAGATTGAAGGAATTGTGTCCTTTAATTTAATGTGCAATGACTAAACTTGGAATAGGACAATTAACGGAATTAATTCAATCCGATTATTTTAGGAGTCGTAGTGCTTTGCTGGAAGCCAACTACGATTAATGAGGTTAAATAGGTTAAACTCATAGCTATTATAATTGGGTCCTATGAGGTCACACACTTAGAGTTGACGTACTAGATCAACGGGAAAGATGATTAATTATTAATAGATATTGGATATTATTAATAATAAGGTTTATTATTTATTTAGGAAATAAATAATGAATTATGGAGTCAATTAGAAATTAATGGGAGAATGTTATATTGCCTAATTGATTGGGCGGCTATTCAATTCATAATGGTAATTAAATTCTCCTAATTAATCTTCCAATTAACTCTCCTAATTAATCATATGATATGGATTTTGAAAAGGTTTTTCGAAAGGAATGCAGATGGTTTTTTTTTGGAAGGTGACGATTAAAGAAAAGAGACAAAAGGGGTTTTTGGTTTTTTTCTTTAGTGAGACACAGACGAGACATGAAAGGAAGTGAAAAATGTTTTCTTCTTTTCTGGTGAAAATCATCAAACGCCAATCACCATCATCCCACCAAGCAATCTGATTGCTCTCCCTTCGTCCATTCGTCCTAGCAGTCAAAGGCAAGGAGATCTAGCCGAGCTCGTGTGGACCAACTAGAGGAGCAACACGTGGGGCTCTCATCTCTTTCGTTCCTACCCGATCAGATCCGGTTCACGTATCAAAAGGCATTCTCATGATCTATCAACTATGCTTGTAGATCCGACTATTAGATGTTTAGATACGATCTGAAATTCCGCTTAACGCATCTAATAATAACCGACAGTTAGCAAAGTCAGGGCTTTTCTAATACAATAGGACACCTGGTTAAAAGGGAAGAAATGAATTTTGCATGGACTGTGGGCAACAATTAACCAATATGAGGGGCTCGAACAGGGACGGAGCGAGACTGACGCACTTTGGGCTGCAGCCTACTAACTTTTGGCCCAAATCTAAAATTTTTTTTTTTTAAAATCCATTAGAAGACCTAGAAACGCAGAAGACATTGGAAGCTTGCGTTCTAATGTCTCAACACCGGCCATCGCCCATCAGAATAGGAACCTTCGATGCGCACTAGCCAGCCTAGAACTTCTATAAGTCGTTTCTGAATCTCGTACTCAGACAGCTACTTAGTCCTCTAACTCATTGCTCTGTTTCGCTTCCTCGTCCATTTCGTTTTAGTCGTGGCCCTGTTTCTGCTTCAGATCTGAGTTAGATATGAGTAAAGAAGAGTTCCTTAAGATCCAGGTAACTCGCTTCTCAGATTGCTTGTTGTCAATGCTTTTGTTGATTTTTTTAATAGAGTTGGGCGCTAATATTTGCGAGTTAAAGCTGTCTACTTTAACTGAAATAATGGAGTTTTCTTAAAGGCTAATTTTTGATTCCTTTCCTTAAATTCCGGCAACCGGAGAGACTTCAGTGTTCAGTGAATTAAAGTTTTTATTAATTTTTGTGATTATTTTAAGTAGCTAATATTTCTGGCTTTTTGACTCTTGCTCTGTTTTGCAGACCTCAATTTTTTTTTTTAGCCCTACCTAGTTTTAAATCCTGGCTCCGTCCCTGCTCGAGCAGTTTTTACGGATGGTTCTTTTGATCTATCTGGAACACTTAACATGCTATGCAATTGTGAAGAAAAGCCAAATCTATGTGGAACACTTTTTTGCAGGTTGAACAATAAAAGGAAAGTCAAGTATAGAAGCAGAGATAATGGCACTTCTTCAGTGGATGAATATATGGTTGTTTCGGTGGGGGCGTGAAAGGCAATAATCTCTACCCAGACTCATTGGAGGCTTTAGAAGCTATCTTCAAAGGAAAATCAAAGGTTCCAGGAGCACATGGATAGACCAATGCTTTCTTTTTCTGGAGCACAACCGAGTCTGAAGTATTGACCATGTAATCGGAAAAGAAACAGATGACGTGAACGCAACAACAAGATTGGCGAGAGGTAATAAATGGAGTTGGAAAAGTTTAAATACAGTTCCAAATAAATATGGGCTAATTCATAATGCTACAAATGGAGGAGTCCAGACCTAGCATCTTGTTTTGCTGAGTTCACGTTGTTGTCGATGTAATTAGCCTGTCTTAGCGTCTGTAAGATTATTTGTTGCATGGTTGTAATTTTCTATTAAAAAATAATAAATAAAGGGTATTCCAATCTACGGACTACGGTTTCTATCCTACTCTCTTTCTAATTTACTCAAAAAGAAAGAAGTACTCTTCTATAGACCATGCATCTATATCGGAAGATCAACCCCTTGTGAAGCATCAAATCTAAAGACAAATGAATCTAGGTGCATACTACTTAATATTATGCGTATTGTGTGTGATTTAATTATCTATTTTCAGCTTATATGATTCCCTTTCTATTTATAACTTTACAATCTTGACGATACTTGGGTGGTTTACATTACATTTGAAATAATCAGTGACAGACCCAGGAATTTGGGTAGGGGTGACAACCAAAAAAATATTTTGTATTATAAGAAAACATACCATTTATTTCAATGTCAACCGGGGTCACGTTCAAATTTATTGATATCCAAATCATCATCAATTTCAAGCCTTCGTCAAAATAGTTGGTCTTTTCATCTATAAAATCAGAAAAATCAAAGATCAGAATCATAATGTAACACAATTTATTTCAATGTCAAAATAACACAAATCGACAAACCCTAATTCATGCAGTCCAAACTAGCGAAAATCAAAACAATACAAATCAAATTATAATACCAAAATCATGGCAAGTGACTTCAACTTACATCTATTTTGTCAAAATTTTATGAATCAAAAAAGAAAAAAACCTGGAAGACGACTAAATGAGAGAAGCTGACGAGCAACAACTCAGGACCAGCGAACTCCAACTCTTTGTGCGGCTCAACGACTGCCGTGATATTGATAATTTGATACTGATACGTTTCTAAATTCTAAATGTTATACCTAATTTGAATAAAATATTTTATATTATATGGAAACAAAATTTTGGAAAATCTTGGGGGTGACAAGTGTCCCCCCACCCACACGTAGTTCCGTCCCTAGAAATAATTATGAGTGGCAGAGAAAAGCTAGTTGCACCTTGCTATCCTTGCAACGTAGTCAAATACTGGAATTGTCAAAACGACATCGTCATTATGATATATTCCAAAAAATATCATTTAAAATGTTTAAAATGATGTTATTTTTATTGGAATGAGGTCATTTTAATACTTGCAGCCTTTTACTACGGTACACCGGATCCGAAGTTAGGCCTCTACAATAGGCCGTGGCGGACAAAAAAAGGCTTGGGCCTGATTTCGTTAAACCTAAGCCCACACTATAAACTAACATGGGCTGGTCCTAGCTAAGTCCGAACATATTTTCGTAGCCTTAAGGCCTGCGAGGCTGCGATAGGCCACATTCTTAACAGGTCTGTGAGCCAGGCCGGACAAAAAAATTAAGGCTTTGCCCGATTTCGTTAAACCTAAGCCCACATTATAAACTATTATGGGCTGGTCCTAGCTAAGTCCGAACATATTTTCGTAGCCTTAAGGCTTGCGATGGGCCACATTCTTAAAAGTAACCTTCAATACATATACCACAAAAAGTCTTGAGGCCGGGCTAATTGATATAACACCAGGTCGGATTGATAAGTCATGTTATACGAAAATGAGTACATCTGTTTTCCAAACTACAGACTACACCTTGTTTGTCAAAAAAGTAACCTTCAATACGGTTATATACCACAAAAAGATCAAAAGTGAGACTTGATAACAACTTTGGAAGCAACAACTCCTTTTCATTTATTTGGGACATGAACATCATGTAGTAACAAAATGTAGCAATCGATACATGCATTAGGATTACACGAGACTAGGCTTGTTAGGAGATATAAGGAATGTGCTGGTCTTTCAAATTCAGGCTAAAACTAAAAGATTGATCTATAATAGCGTGAAGTATATGCTAGGCTACGCTTTTGGCATGCGGATCACTCAACCCCAGTAAACTTTCGAAGATATTAGACCATATGAAAACCCATATCCGATCGAGGCAGCACAAATATACTTGAATGAACATTTTAATTTACTTCAAATAAAACCCAAGAAGATCAGATCCAAAACTAAAAACCCAACAACGTGAAGCCGACAAAGCCCTAATCAATTCCATCTCCATCTTCTCTTGCAAACTCACAAAACGAAGCCCACATTGGTGTAGATAAAAGTACCATAACCGGCTCGGAATTTTTTAAAATTACTTTTTTTTCCGTTGTTCAGATTCACTCTCTCTCTCTCTCTCTCTCTCTCTCTCCGTGTTCGACGATGGAGGGAGCGGCGGCGGCAGGAGGCGTGCAGGAGCAGCAGCAGCCTCCGGTGGAGAGGCTAAACGAGGCGCTGCAGCAGCAGCTGAATTTGGAGCAAGTGAAGACGCGAGCGATTGGGCTTTTCAAAGCTATCTCGCGTATTTTGGAGGATCTGGATGTAGTTGCTCGAGCTAATGCTCTGCCCAAATGGTGGGTTTTGCTAAAATTCGGATCTTTAGGTTTAAGTGATTGATTGTGCTTTACTCATTCGAGGTTTCCTGTTTCTATCCAATGATTTAGTTTTGAGTACTTTGTCTCTTTCCATTGATGATGGTTTGGCTTTAGTTGTCGATGATCTGCCATTTTTTTTGTATTAAGATTGGTACATATAGAGAAGTATCCATGTAGCTTTACTAGGTCTAAAATTGGATCAATGTGTTCCGGGTTGGTTTGAAGACTTTAAGGATAGACTAATCTAGGGTGCGCTGATGCCTGATGTAAAAGCATTATCATTGTTATGTGCGCCATTCTTCTTACTGGTGATGAACCACATAGAAGACTGTTGAGTCTGTGAAGTTTAGTTGGAGTGCCTGAGCAACTGATATCATAAACAACTGCTTCAATTACAAAGGTCTCTCAAGTTGTTCAAAGGAGAGTTGAAGACTGCTATGAAAGAATACAGAAGAGATATGGGTAGTAGAGTCGAAGAGTATCGAAAGGGTTTGTGGGAGATCAAAAACCAACTGCTAGTCTTCCTTAACAATGACCGTCTTTGGGTAAGAGACACCGAGGTGATATTGAGGTGCTTGCTGAGTACAAGAAACTTCTGACATTTTAGCATATTTTCAATTGCCAAAGGGCGATATATAATTGCACTAAGGAGGGTGACTTAAATTCAAGGTACTTTGACGCGGTGATAAAAGGCAGAAGAGCAACGAATACCATCAAATGCGTAAAAACTGAGACTGGATAGTTCTCCTCTGATGACAGGACTATCAAAAGTAGCTTTATGAATTTTTAAATGCCTTTTCAGTGGCAGCTTTGTAGCCAGCCCAGTAGAGTAGAGCATATTCTTGTCAGGGCCAAGGGTGCGCGCGTCAGAGGGCATTGCCATGGTTAGAGAAGTCTGTTTCAATGAAGTTGCTCAAACTATCAAGGACCTTCCTAATTGCGAAGCTGCTGGCCCTGATCAATGCAGAGTTCCTTAAAGCTGTGTGGCCGCTGTGTGGAACTGACATTGTGCAAAGTATTAGGAATATCTTCTGGACTGGGTTCCTTCCTTCAGGTTTAAACTCGACTTATAGTGCTTTGATTCCTAAAGTGCAGGGATCCTGTGAGCCCAAAGACTTTAGGCTTATCAGTTGCTGCAATATTATCTACAAAGTTATCTCTACAATCCTGGTGAAAAGGATAAAACCAGCTTTAGCTTACATTGTGGATCAGGCCCAGTCAGCTTTTCTAGAAGGAAGAAACATAGCTGAAATTATAACCAAAAGAAGTTGAGTAAGAGAGGTATGCTCAAGTTGGATATTATCATGGCTTAAAATATGGTGATTGAAAGTTCCTTGAGTCAAGTATGTTATTGTTTGGTTTTCCTAGTAGGTTTGTAAAGTTGATTATGTGATGTGTGACCTCAGCCAAGTTCTCAGTTTTTTTGGTAGTAATAAGGGGTCCGTCACGGGTATGGTATCTCCCTATTTATTTACTCTTGTTATGGAAGTTCTGGGAAGAATTCCTGGGAGTATGAAGTTGACAAAAGACTGTGCTTATCATCCAAAGTGTGCTAGAATCAACTCAAGTCACCTTGTGTTCACGGATGACTTGATTATGTTTTTCTAAGGCTGCCAAATGCCCAAACCCTTCCTGGTGAAGTTAAGGCAGGGCTGCAGAGTTTCTATGACTGCTCAGGCCTTAAAGTTAGTCTCAGACATCTGAAATCTTTCTTGGTGGCTGCAGTGAGGATGAGGAGTCCTTGGCGGCTTTAATTGGTCTTCAGGTGGGCAGGCCTCCATTCAGATATCTTGGGGTTCCCCTTGATGGTAAAGCCCCAACAGTTGCTACTTATAAAGTGCTAATTGAAAAGTTGACTGCGAAAATCACCTGCTGGTCTGCAAAGTTCCTCTCCTCTGCTGGGAGATTAATTCTCGTTGAGTGTTGAGTATGATAAGTTCATATTGGATGATAGTCCTTTTGTTTCCATATCAGTGTTGAAGAAGATCCCCCGGCTTTATGCAGACGCAATCTTTGGGCAGCCACTAGCAGCTCTAAAAGGAGCCTTATATCCTGGGATAAGTGTTGAGTGCCGAAGGCCAACGGGGTCTGATTCTAAAAAATCTGATGGCCTGCAACAAGTCTCTCTTGCTACGGCAAATTTGGGACATTTCACTGCAGAAAGAAGCTCTTTGGATTCAGTGGATGGACCATTATTGTTTCCAAAGATCTTCTAGGAGATGCCTTAGAGTGAATCTGAGGGGATGGTGAGGGAGCATGCACCTATGTGGACGAAAAAGATCAGTTTATTGTCAGGGGAGCATATCATTTGCTGGCTGAAAAGGGTGTCCCTGTGACATGGGCAAGAATTGTTTTGAATCCCTTGTCCCCGCCTAAGCATAGCTTCCGCGTATGGCTTGCCTTTCAAGGTAGGATCTCTACTGTGGATAGGTTGCGTTGGATGGGGCCGCAAGACAATTTGTGCTGCTGGTGCAGCAATGGGGAGGAGTACGGTGAGCACCTTCCTTTGGCTGTCCGGAATCTACTCCCATAACAGAATTTATGCAGCTTATCGGGTCTCGGACCTCGGTCCATTGGAGGTCTTTGTTCGATGTTGCTCAGCGGTTCAACAACAAAAGCCGGTCCTCTAAAACCCCTATGGGGATATCTGCATTCCTAATTAATCTAGCCATTTATGAATTGTGGAGGAATCGCAACAGCAAGTTGTTTAGGAGTAATGCCATGGACAAAATCAACCTTCACAGGTTTATTGAGAGGGCCTTATGGTAAAAGATTGAAGGCTCCAAGTTTAGGAATGTCGTAAAGGTTATTAGAGCATAATTGTTAGAAAGGTTTTGTTTCTGACAGTTTTTGTTGACGTTAAGTGTTTGCCATGCTCTTTGGAGGTTGTGCAGGGGTATGTTTTCTGGTGGCTTCCTGGCCTTGTTTGATAGTCTGTTTTTGTAGTTGTCCTTTTTTTTGAATGAATCACCTTTATTAGAAAAACATACAGTGTTTTTCTATTTAAATCACAGATGAGTTTGATCATGGTAAACTATGGCATTTAGTACTTTTGTAAACTATGGTAAATCACATATTGCGGTTGCAGTAATGTAGAGTTCATCTTGATGTCTGATAGATGTGTCTTATTTATAATTACTTGGGTTTTATTTCAGGAAAGCCGATCTGGACAGTGTGTAAAAAATCTATTTAATTTAATCTAACTCGATTATACGCATGTTATGTGATTCAGGGAGGTCGTCTTGGGACAATTTTCAATGGTTAATCTCGAGCTATTCAACATTGTGGATGACATTAAGAAGGTTTCAAAAGCTTTTGTAGTTTATCCAAAGAATGTGAATGCAGTGAATGCTAATGGTAAATACTGATCTCTAACCAATTCAAAGATAAGTCGGAAAGAGTTTATTGAAAGGACATGTATGTAGAAATCTGTTCTTTCCACATTGTTTTTATACGTTTTTATTTCCTCTCTTTTTTTTTGTCTTGGAGACCTTTGTCTTTTATGTATTTATATCGGTTCTTGGAAATTGACATTTCTATGTGACTTGTTATTTATTAGTACTCACTCGTGTCTTCATCGTCAGAAGTCAACAGTCCCCAGTTACGAATGAAGCTTATTTTCTTGACCTAAAACCTGATACTTATTTATGTTGTGTATCAAATGAGGATGTATGTTGTTACTTATTTATTTGCCGTAAGCTTATATTATAGGCTCTTAGTAACTAAAGGATAAGGTTCACTCTGTTGCCCTCAACCAAAATACATACATTTTGTCTTGTGTTTCTTCATCAAACATGCATTTTCTTGGAGATTAACAATCGACAACATGCGTATGCAGTTCTACCAGTGATGTTGTCGTCAAAGCTATTGCCACAGATGGAAATGGATGATAACTCAAAACGGGAGCAACTGCTTCATGGGATGCAGAACCTCTCTATATCCTCTCAAATTGATAAGTTAAAGGTTAATTGAAGCTCATGGTGTTTGATTTATTCACTAACTTATTATTTTGAGTATAATGTAACTCACTGCTTTATTTGCAGACAAGAATCGATATGATTGCAGCAGCATGTGCAAGTGCTGAAAAAATATTAGCTGAAACCCGCAAAACCTACGGTTTTGGTACCCGTCAAGGACCATCAGCTGCTTCAACTTTAGACAAGGCTCAAGCAGCCAAAATTCAGGAGCAAGAAAATCTGCTTCGTGCTGCTGTAAACTTTGGAGAAGGTTCATTTCCTGCCTGCCTTAAGCTACTTTTCCCCTAGTTCTTGTTTGGTTGGGTTTAACAGAACATATATGTATGTTCGAAAAATCATAGTTCTAGTAATCCCAATCTTCCGAGTATCAACTATCAACTATCAACTATGACCGATCCTACTTAAAAGTAAAACGGATTGTGCTGACTGTCAAAGACTGAAATATCATAAAAGGTGTATTACACATCAATATTTCACTGAAGTAACGATGGATTCCTGGGATTGCAGGATTAAGAGTACCTGCTGACCAAAGGCAGATCACATCTGTGCTTCCGTTGCACTTGGTTGATGTGCTCAATACTAGTGATGGAGCACAAAGCTTTCCTGACCCACCTGGTATTAAATCATTATTACATTGTGGCTTATGTATGTTATTCAATTTCAATATCACCCCTCATGTTCGTGAAATCAATTTGTCTTAGGCTTGTATGCAAAAAGTACTCCCCAACTGTCCTCAAGTACCATGACCAACCAGGTAGCTCTTTTACAGGTTAGGCAGGTGGACCGTTATTATTATCAGTTCCGAATTTCGTATCATTCTTTCTTAATACAGCAGCTGCAACCCTCGTAAACATGCGTGTTAACTGTAGTGTTCCATAGGAGTCGATAGAGTGACATCATAAAATCTGAGAAATTTTGAACTCTTTTTCCATAAAATGCTGCAACCATACACTTTTGAAGCAGTTGTCAAGCATGGTAAACCACACACGTGAGTTGCTCCATATTTCCGTTATCAGAAGTTTTTGTTCAAAAAGCGTAAGGATTCACTTTCAAGCAATATTGTCACTTACACAATGTTAAATTAAAATACTCATCAGGGCTCTGGAGCTCAAATAATGGTTAGATCTGCTGCATCACCTTCCGGGCCTTCCTTCAACAATACGGCGTCCCCTTTGCCATACACTAACTCACCTAGCTCTGCTAATAATATGATGAACACTCCATCTCCGCAACAACAGACTCAGCAACAGCAGCAAAGGCAAAGAATGTTGCCTCAGCAGCAGCACCAGCAACAGATCCTTGCTCAACAACAACAATTCAGGCAAGCTGCCATGCCTGGAATGGGGCAGGTAAGGCTTGAAAATAATAGCCTAAGTGGATGGGTTAGCATCATCTGTGTAATTTCGTGATACATCCCTACTTGTACTTCCACAGAGCCAGATGCCGCAATTGCATGACTTGCAAAGTCAAACACAACAAAAGCTTCAGCAAGTCAGTTTTTTGTTTGTTATTTTCTTCGTGTAAATGTTTTTCGTGAACTGCGGAGAGCTTATACGTTTGCCAAGCGTCAGTGCTAACACTCATGCATCACTTTAACTTTCTGGCTGTTTTTCTCACGCAAAATACGTTATGTATTGAACCTTTCTAGTCTGTGACTTCTTCAGCAGTTACATGGGCAACACGCAATGCAATATTCTCAACCGCTAGCCCAACAGCAATTTCAGAACAGGCAGATGACTTCTGGACATGTCCAAAACGTTATGAGCCAAAATCAGCTGAACCAAGGGAACCAGTTGAATCGTCAAATGAATCAGTTTCAAGCAGGTGCCAACACTGCATTATATAATGCTGCTCAAACGACGCCAAATTCCCAAATGGTTAGTTAGACCTTCCATCTTATCTCTCTTTACGTGCTGCATACTCTGTCCTTGAGTCTCTTTGTGTTTAAAGTAGTATCGATACCCCATAATACATGCACATTTTTTCTTGTTGTGTTATTTGTTTAAGAACATGTATGATATGGCAAAGTCGAAAAATGTGCCTTTGAAGGCTGTAAAAGAAGATCTGGCATAGGTTCAAGTTTATGGTTTTGGAGTGCAATGTGACACCATTTTGGTGCGCAATAAAGTTTTAAAACACTCTTTCTCGACGTTCTTCGTTTGATGTACTTGTTGCGATGATCGCTGATTATTATCTGATGGTGATGACATTTGATATTATTTGTGGTTATTATTGCCACGCATAAAGGCTGATTAGCCTTTTCTCTATTTGTAACAGTATCAGCTGATTTTTATTCTTTTCATGGTTAGATGCCAAACATGTCAGGTACAATGCCTTCGCAGTCACAACTGCCGCGCATGCAGGTTAGCCCTATCCTTGAGTCATGTTGATTCTACTTTGTAAAACAGTAAACTTAGATTCAACTAGCAATAACAAGAGTCTTCATGATATCAAAAAAAAAAAAACAAGAGTCTTCATTGCTTAGTTGACTGCCACCAAACATCGTGTTTTTTTTTATTACCTTCCAGTGATTTCTTCATGGTCACGTCATTTTTTGTCAATCAGCCATACACATTGCCTGGAACCAATCCATCACGATCTCACGCATCCCAAATGATGAACGACCAAAGTAAGAGCTGGAATCTTTGAACTATAGTTATTACTAGTTTTACATTTTGCATCCCTGTCATTTTCTAATACGAATATTCATCTGCCTGCCAATTGTTAGTGTTCAACATGGGAGCGACAAATCCTACCTCTATGATGCAAATGCAGCAACATGGTGCACAAGGAGCTTTCGGAAACATGGCGACAAATGCCCAAAATTTACAAGCTGGTGGGGGAGCAATGCAGAACACCCAACAGAACCACCCCAATTACCAACAGCAAAGGCCACCAAATCAATAGAAAGACTACAGCCAAAAATCAAAAGAAGTGGAACACTGTTCGACTTTTTTGTCAGGCCTACACGACGCAATACCATTTAAGAGTGTGATGCGAGTGCTGTGCTGTGCTGCGAAAATCCTTAGTGCCGTTGTCTTTAGTAATCTAGAATGTACAGTGTACTTCAGCAAAGTAGTAAGATTTTACAGTACAAGAGAATTTCAGATACAGGTTGATGCCTTTTCAGTTTGTAGTCAACTTTTACAGACAAATTGCCAGATGGGTGATACTTTCCCTCAATCTTGAAAAATATGAATGATGTTGTTCCTGTCCATTTATGTCAGCAAGTTCCACTGGGTACATTATATCAGACAAGCGTAGAACAACAGTTGCAGCATCTTTCTACAAACCATTCCAACCTGTATCATCAAAAAGAAAAGGGATGTTGTAACATACCATGGCATGGATCAATTCCAGTTTTGAGTGATTCATAGGTGGTATTGTATATTGCATGCCTTCAGAGTCCTCAGCAATTTGAGCTCAAGGAAGTTGGTTGTATTACTTAAGCACCAAACAGTCAAGTTAGTGTTCAACATGAAAAATTCACTTTTTGAAAGTAACTAGTGCTTCTGCCTGCCAGTCAATGATGCAGCCTTAAGAGGAGGAATTTGAGAAATAGAGGAGTAAGGAGCTTACAAGTCCTTCAAGCATGAAGGTTGAGAATCCATCTTGCCAGATTCCTGACGATCCAATGAAAAAACTGACGCTTCGACTCTTGACGAAACATGCTTCTCCAACCCATCACCATCATGTCGCAAAAAAGGCAATCTTTCAGCTGAGTTGTGACACGAGGAAGGAGGGGAGAATGGCGGGGATGGGGAGGGAGATGGGGTGAAGAAGTACCTTTGGTTTCCTGGACCTGTGCTTATGGGTAGAGGCGAAGGCGGAGTGGGTGGTGAGGATGTTGGGGAAGCATAGCTGCCATTTTTGATCTTGTTGCTCATGTATTCCATGTTGCTGTCATAAATAAGAATGACCAGTGGACAATATACCTTCTATGTTCATTACCAAATCTCTCTATTGTCTTGTAATGTTGAGACCTGAGATTGCAAAAAACGTTATGTTTGAAATTGAATAGGTAGGTAGGTGAGAGTGCAGATTCCACCTTCATAGAGGTTTTTGACCAATAGGTGAGATCTGTCTGCAGGTCACACCATTACTCAAACTGTCAAACCTTTCACTGACAGACCACACTGGCCATGTATACATACTCTCTAACATTGGTATCAAACTATCTGCATAAGCCAGGATAACTGCAGTCTTCTATATACGTATAGTTATGTGAAAGTATATTGAAGCAATAAAAGATACACCACCCTCTAAACACGTACAATTTGATTCCACAGAAAATAAAGGTACGATTAAATCCCAAGTATAAGAAAATCTCAAGGGAAATTTCAGAGAAAACTGATAGGACCCGGATTTTGAAATACAAAGTCGAGTCCTATCGAGTGCGGAATTGTGGTGGGATGGGTGTTGGTCGAAGTGGAAATGATGGGAAGTGTGGTGCGATTGGGCGGAAAGTGATGAGTATGGTTGGATAGGTTGGTGATACTAAAGGTTAATGCCCTCTAATGTCTTGTATCAAAGACAAAGGTCAGCCCCAAGGCTATGCCCGAATTACTCTAAGTTAACTAAAAGATAATTTGATAGATGATTGCTTGAATGAAATACAAGAAGGGAAATACATGTGTTATATAGGGGAGAAAAGGCGCCAAGTCCGGGGCCATCAATGTGCATTTTCCCTCCCAAATGCTAGCCATTAAGGTGGGTTCATGCACCTTGGGTCTTCAATGCTAGCCGCCTGCCAAAGATAGCCATGCCCGAAATAGGCATGCCCAGAATAGCCAATCGCCTTCCCAAAATGGCCAGGCAGGTGAGCATCAGGCGCGTCCCAAGGCCCTGCGCGGATCAATTGAGGCCCCCAGCTGTGCGAGGGCTGTTTTGCCCATTCCGACCATTTGGCTCGTGTGTTTGCCCTGGTTAGTGACATCGTCCCACTCATTTGGCATTTCGATCAACTTGGTCGAGCTAGATTCGTCAGATTCGCTCGTCTGGTCGAGCGACTTGATTTTAGCGCTATTCTGCTCGACTGGGGCCTTTGGCTCAGGCGGGGCCTTCGGGTCCTTCGGGGTCTTTTGGTCGGGAAGCCTTGGGCAGTCTTCGGGAGGCCTCGGCAGGTCGAGGGCCTTGGTCTGGTCATCAGCTTGGGAGTGCCCGGGGTCTTCGTCGGGGTTTCTGGGCGGGAACTCGATCAGCGTCGGGGCCTCAAGCGGGGTCCCAACAAAAACTAGCACGTATTTCAACCAAACCAAACTTTAACCGGAACCATGGTTTTACTTGATTGAATAATTGCAAACCATGATTCATTTTGTAGCCCAGCGAAAGAGGGCTCTCCCATAAATTTGGTTTGATTGTAATGCTCTCCCAAGGCACCCGTAGCTACGTAAAATACTAGTAGAAGCTATACTGTGATATTTGAGAAGGTCCCGAACAAGATAATCCATGCATATGTTGTGGATGTCTTTTTGTCCCGCCTTGACATGAACATGTTGTTCTTTCCTCGCGGAGGTGTTGTTAGTCCCTCGTGGACGTGTTGCTCCCCGGGACGGAACTAAAGGTATAGTGGGGTGGCTGATGTCACCCCATGTTTTCTCAAAAAATTTTATTATATAATAAAAATTATAAATTAAGTTTAATATATATTATTATTAAATTAAATTATTATGTTTATAAAACTTGTCAAAAGTGATAAGCTGAAATAAAATCACAAATCTAAACACGGATACCTCCCACGGCATCGGCAGTGGCCGACTTCCTCCAGTTATTTTTATTCGTCTTATGTTCTTTTATTCATAAAATTTCTTGACGAGTATGTGTGTTCGAGTCATCTGTGATGGTTTTGGAATTATGATTTGTATTATTTTGACTTTCGTTTGTGTGGATTGCGAGAATTAGGGTTTGTCGATTTGTGTTATTTTGACCTTGAAATAAATCATGTTACTTCTGATCTCCGAGTTTTCGTATTTTATACATGAAAACGCCAACTATTGATTCATTCTTTAAAAGAAAAACTTAGATACTTCAGAGAAAGACAGTCATGTATACAGTGAGGAACATCATGCTCCAAAATTATGAAGGCTTGAAATTGATGATGATTTTGATATAAAAAAATTAGAACGTGACCCAGGTTTACGGCCACAAATATGGAAGTATCCTATTGGTTAGCGTGACGAGGTTCGAAGAGTGATGAGTCGTATTTATACGACTCGTCGAATCGACTAATCCCATTTATTTCAACACATTTTTATGCAAACAGTTACTTTTTAGTGTTGTTTTGCATTTCAGGTGTTTCGGGAGCTCTTGGAAGAAACGTGCATTAAAGACGGTGTTTTGCGCCGAAAACTCCACAATGACAATTCAGACCCTTGGACACTCGACGGAGAGCTGGGAATTGACCGTTGATTAGGAAAATACGAGCTACATGGCGTTGCGTAGCTGACTCGATTCCCTACAACTCTCTAGTTCACACCGAGAGCGTCCGAGACCGTATAGAGGGTCAAATCCAGAGTTGAAGTCGGATCTGGCGCAAAGAAGAAGGAACGGAACTCAGTGCGGATCGCGTCCGCAAGAGACATTAGTATTAACGCTAATGTTGACTGCGAACGCGCCGTTAATGTTGCTGCCGAACGCGACCAGACGACGAGGGCTGACATCAGCAGGCCGTTTGATGACGTCAGCAAGTCCGAAACTTGATAATTCAAGCCCAAAACCAGATTTGGAAACGCAGTTTATTATAAACAAGAAGCTTGGGCTAGGATTTTCAGTATCAAATTATCAGACAATCATTCGAGACGGCTCTGGAGAGAAGACACAAGCTTTCGACGAAGAGAAGAATTTTCTACTCAATTTCATCAAAAAAATATCTGTGTTTATTTTCCATGACTACGAGTAGCTAAACCTTTAATTCGGTTTAGGGTTTCGTTCGTTGTGACAATTGTTTTGAGACTTTTTACTTAATGCAATTTCTTGTTTCTCTAGTTCTTGTGCTTAATATTAAGGGCTGAATTGTGAAGCTAAGCTGAGACTTACCCGTAAAGCTAAGCTGAGACTTACCCGTAAAGCTTAGCCGAATAATTCAGTTCTTATCGTTAATACTTGTTTGAGACTTTCCCGTAAAAACGAGTAAGAACACCTAGATTAAATAATGCCTATCCCGGATTATTGAATTTAGGAGAACTAGAAGTCTAATGCCTTACCCGGATTAGGTTGTGGTGTATTGCCTGAAACGGAATACTTTGGGTTATTGCCTAAACCGGAATAACCACGCGTAGAAACTAGAAATTTGATTATTAGCAGTCAATGATAAACATGTCACAATAGAAACCCTAAACTGAATGCTTCCTCCGATTGAATACCCTTCGTTTAATTTCTCTTGCGCTGTGTTACAATTACTCACACAAAACCCCCAATTTATTTGTTTACAGGACAACTGAACCTCACCAGCTTTCTAGGGTTCGACCCCTGCTTGCCACTTTACTAGTTTCTTGCAGGGAAGATTATAAATACAAATTTGACTTGACCGACGACGCCTGTCAAATATTGGCGCCGTTGCCGGGGAGCTGCGCTTCGGTGAAGTTGTTTCTTTTCGTTTTTATTTTCTGTTTTATTTTTATTTTTTTTATTTAGTTATTTTTCGTGCTTGCTACTTGTTTCACCATGTCTCGCGCAGGTAGTCAGATTGGTGATAATGTCCGCAACAATGAGATCGAGCCAGTTGATGAAAACGAGGAAGTAATTCCTCCATTCTATAATGAGCCGGAACGAGAGTTACATGCTCGCAACAGGGCGAATAACGCAGCAAGGCTAGCTCAACAGCTGAATCAGAGGGGACCTATTGCACACAATGGTGCTGCTGCGAGGCAGCCGCCACCACCAAGGCAGCCGCCTCCTCCACAACAACCGCCTCAACAGCCGCTCATCAGAGAAGAATATCACGGAGAGAACTACTACCGAGAGCCCACCATGGGGGAGCTGTCTGCCCCAAACTTTCGGGATCAGCCATGGTGCATCTATGAGGGGCCAGAATTAGAGGAAATTGTCATCAGCTCGGCAGTCGTGCATCATCTGCCCAAGTTCTCGGGACGCCAAGGAGAGTCGGCCACCACGCATCTCCAGCGCCTACATGGCATCTGCCAAAACCTCAAGCCATACGGAGTCGAACTGGACGATTTTAAATTAAAGGCTTTTTATTTCTCTCTCATTGATGCTGCTAACGACTGGTTTTTATCTCTGCCTTCAGGTAGCATACATACGTGGGACCAGATGCAGAAGAAATTCCTGAACAAATACTACCCAGCGGGAAGGGCGATGCAGGTTCGCAGGCAATTGCAGGACCTCAGACAAGGGCCGAACGAGACAATGTATGAATACGTGGAGAAGTTCAACACTTTAGAGCAGAGCTGTTGCAATCTCGGGCTTCCTGAGAAGCTGGTAGTGGAATATATGCTCGATGGATTAAGGCGACTCGACAGGAAGTTACTAGACGCCTCGGCTGGAGGAACCATCATGAGCCTGTCCCCAGCCGGTGTGAGAAGGAAAATTATGGAAGTGGCCGAGAATGCGAGATTCCAGGACGAGTCCAACAAAGAGGAAGAATTCAGCAGGACTAGGAACATCTCAAGGGCCGAAGCTGCACCAGCTTCTGATGAGCTGAAGATTAAGGGAGATGGTGAAACTGCTGGTAACAAATCAGGTAGCTCAGGTGAAGGCTTGTGAATTCTGCTCTGCAACCGATCACAAAACAGATTCGTGCCCTAGTCTGCAGGAGGATGAGCATGGAGACGTCAACGTTGTGGGAGGTTATCAGAACCTCGACAACCGCCCACAACAGCGCAAATTCGGGCTAGCAGCTAATGGGTTCAGCTGGAGAGACAACAACAATAACACGACAAAGGAACCAGTTCAGCAGTCCCAACAGCAGCAGCAGTATTATCGGCCTCCGTACCGTCAACAACAGGGAGGATACAACGGTCAGACCCAGTATCAGCAGCGAGGACAGAATTACAACCAAGCAAGTTCTAGCAACCAAGGTTCTAACAAGTCTTTGGAGGATATAGTGAAAGAGCTGGCAGCTAGCACCCAGCAGTTGGCCGCCACGGTACAGCAAAATCAGGCCAAGACCGATGGAGCAATTTTCGAGCTGTCTAAGCAGATGTCCCAGATAGCCACTACAGTTTCTGAGCTGAAGAATGATCCGGGAAGGCTTCCGTCGCAGACCATTCCAAACCCGAAAAGCAACGTCAATGCAGTCACACTCAGAAGCGGCAAAGAATTGAACGACAGCATAAAGGAGGCTGAAACAGTGCGGATCGCGCCCGCAAGAGACATTAGCGCGCCGCTAATGCCCGACGCGGACGCGCCGTTAATGTCCGCCACGGACGCGCCTGTAACGTTGCGACTGAACGCGATCCCCACTGCTGGAAATTCCAAAACTGACTTTTCTCTTCCGTTTCCCGTGCAGGTGATGGACCATAATTATACGAATCAAAAACACAGTTAAGCCCACTAAATTAGACTGTTTGTCTATTTAACTTTTGCTTGTTAGTTCCGATATATTTCTACAGGGTATTTTGAAGCTTAGAGAGAATACACGCTAAGGAGAGGATTTTACGCAGAAAAGATGTTACGAGTCATTCCAAGGTCACGATCAGACGCTGACTGAAGAAATCTAAAGATCCTGACATGGAATCATTCAAAACAAATCAAACCGAAGAGCAACCAGAGTCAGTCCGGGGTAGGAATGGACCGATAGTTTTGTGAAAACTTCACAAAACTCACAAAACCTCCTCACAAGGGAGGCTCCTCCTCACATGGGCGGCTAGAAGGGGAGGAGCATCCTCCTCACATGGGCGGCTCCTCCCTCACAACTCCTCTCCTCCACTCCCCTTCCTCCACTTGGCGGCTCCTCCCTCTCCCCTCCCAAAGCCGCCGCCGGCGGCTCCTCCTCCCCCCCCATGTGTCATCATCTCAAAGCTCATCCTCCCTCCATGTGACAAGTGTTGGCTCCTCATGGCTTCCCTTAGCCTATAAATACCATGCCTCCTCATTTGTAATCAACATCCCAAAAATCACAAATCACTTATCTCTCTAAGTTTGGCAACTTGTAAGTTTGGTTTTGAAATAATACTCCTGTTGGTTCTTGAGTATTATAACAGTTTTAGAGAATACTCCTGTTGGTTCTTGAGTATTCAAGTAGGAATTGGGAATACTCCTGTTGGTTCTTGAGTATTCCCCTTTACTTACTGTCTTTCAAAAACCCCCGAGTATTTAGCTATGGTATCCACCTCTATGGATATTCGTAGTTAAACTCTTCATTCGGTTGAAGGGGTGTACTTGTATCATAAAATGTTTTAGACTTGCTTTAGTATTTTTTTCTCTGTATTCAAAACTTGTTCTATGTGCCATATATTAGGCCAGAACTTCCAAGGTTGAGTGGATGCTTGGAATGGCAAAGCTCTTCCGTGGAAGTTCGTAAACATACTCGGATAAGTGGATGCTTGGAATGGCAAAGCTTATCTGAGGAGTTTGACCTCTCTCAAACACCATTTGATTGCTCGGGAATGACTGATCAAATGGATGCACACAGGCTAATATACCTTGGAATGGGGTATTAGTCTATGTAGAACAAGGGCTCTACGTTTTTTACAAAAGTCTAGACAGTGTGTGCAAATCGAGTGCTTGGAATGGCCTTGATACACTTTCGAACACTTTTGCAAAAGACTAGACAGTGTGGCAAATCGAGTGCTTGGAATGGCCTTGATGCACGTTTGAATACTTAGAAGGATCACTAAAGGTTAATGATAAACAGGCTATGATACAAAGCCCCCGAAACTGAATGTTTTCCTTGAAATCAAACAACACCTGCACTTACTTTCTTAGTATAACTGCCTTAATCAACTGCACTCATCATCCGGAGGACTTGCCAATCACGCATCACCCGCTGTAAGTCTTCTTTGTATTTTCAGTATTTAATTTTCTGTCATTTACTTTTCGCACAAAAAAACCAAAACCAACCAAAAAGTCACGTAGTTACTAGCTCTCAAACCTCAACCAACCTAAAACACGCTCCCTCGCTGTACAAATCACCTCAAAGAACAACCATCCCCCTAATTCCTTTGGGTTCGACCCCTACTTACCACTTGCTACCCAGTAGTGTAGTCGCGAGTAGCGGACTATTATAAATTTATTCTTGACGTTTGCACACAACGACTGTGCAACCATCAAAATTGGCGCCGTTGCCGGGGAATTAGTTAATTAATCGGATAAGTTCTTTGAATCAACACGCGCTTCGAAACAACCATGTCTCGCGAAGGAAGCCACCATGACTACCAGGATGACGACTAGATAAACCTGTACGATCAAAATGATGAGGTGCCACTTCCATTTATCGACGATCCGGAACAACTCATCAGAAACAGAAGAGCTCGTGATAGGGAGGCCATCAGAAGAAACCAAGAACCGCCCGAGGACCGAAATGCAGCTGGTCCAGTACAACAACCCCCTAGATATCCACCACCCCCAACCTCGACAAATGCCAAGACAAGAACCTGTCTACGATAACTACTATGGGGATAACAACTACCATGAACCTACTATGGGAGAATTAAACGCCCCCAATTTCGAAACACAGCCGTGGTGCATTTACGAGGGCCCTGAACTAGAAAACATAACCATCAACGCATCAGTGGCCCACAGCTTGCCAAAATTCTCAGGAGCTCAAGGAGAATCTGCCACAACTCACCTCCAACGCCTGCATGGAATTTGCCAAAATCTAAAGCCCAATCGAGTGAATATGGACGACTTCAAGTTAAAGGCATTCTATTTTTCCCTCATAGACTCGGCAAACGATTGGTTCCTTTCATTGCCTTCGGGAAGCATCAGAACATGGGTTCAGATGCAAGGGAAATTCCTGGGCAAATACTACCCAGCAGGAAGAGCAATGCAAGTAAGAAGACAACTGCAGGACATAAGGCAAGGACCTAATGAGACCATGTACGACTACCTAGAGAAATTCAACCACCTGGAGAGAAGCTGCTGCACTCTTGGACTACCCGAGAAACTCACCATTGAGTATCTCATTAATGGATTAAGACCCTTAGACAAAATGCTCCTGGATGCCTCAGCTGGAGGGTCCATAATGAATCTATCATTAAGAGGCATAAGGGATCTCATCACCAAGGTTGCTGAAAATGCCCGATTTAGAGAAGAGACAACTAGGCAGGAAGAATTTTCCCGAACAAAGAATGTGGCAAGAGCTGAAACACCGATGAGCTCTATTCCTGAAGAAATGAAACAGTTAAAGGAGATGATGATTCAGATCCTGCAAAGACAGCCAGTTCCAGTAAGACCTTGCGAGTTTTGTGGCTCTACGGACCACAAGACTGACGCATGTCCAACACTACTCGTTGAGAACCCGGCAGAAATAAAAATGCTAGGAGGATACCAAGAAACACAACCAGCTGTTCCTCAACTAGCCCAGTCATTCTATCAACCTCTCCACCAACAGTACAACCAGGACGCCCATCCAGCTGGACAGTACCAAGCAAACTCGAGAAACCAACAAGAGGGACCGAACAAATCTCTTGAGGACATGTTAATGCAATAGTCAGGTACTGTGCAGCAGTTGAATACTACTATGCATCAAAACCAAGCCGAAACAAAGGACTTGAAAAATCATATCTCTCAACTCGTTGCCTCAGTATCCGCACTCGCTAATGAGTCCGGCAGACTCCTTTCACAAGCCATTCAAATCATGCAGAAAGATGTGAGTGCCTTGACTCTTAGGAGTGGAAAAACGCTTGTCGGCAAACCTTTGGAGCAAGAGAAGGACAAAGACCCAAGGTTGCCCGGAGAAGAGAAAATGAGGCCCGAATCTCTCGAAACTCTAAAGGATAATGCGGCCGATAAAGACGACGACTTATTTGAGGAAGAGCAGTATGTAACCGAAGAAGAAGAGAATACATCCAAGGAACACAGGCCCGGCCCGGTTCCCAGAACCGAAACCCCTAAAAACAGCGCAACACTTCCATTTCCAGTACCGGATCGCGTGCAAAAACAACATGTCATGGATGAAGACGTATTTGAGTTGTTCAGTAAGGTCGAAATCAACATCCCCCTTTTGGAAGCTATCAAGCAAATTCCTCGATATGCCAAGTTTTTAAAAGAACTTTGCACCAACCGGAGAAGGAATACTAGATACGATCAAGAGCTGATGAGTAGAAACGTGTCGGCTGTCATACAACGAAAAGTACCCCCCAAATGTGGAGATCCAGGAACTTACACCATTCCATGTACAATTGGCAACATCAGGATCGAGAACTGCATGCTAGACCTTGGAGCATCAATCAATGTTCTTCCCTTCTCTATCTACTCATGTCTTAAGATTGGGCCGCTCAAACCCACCGGTCTCACTATTCAATTAGCAGATCGGTCATGCAAACAGCCCGAGGGCAAAATAGAAGACGTCCTGGTTCAAGTAGGCAAATTAGTATTTCCAGCAGACTTCTACGTCTTAAAAATAGAGAATGGCGGACCTACAGATCATGCACCCATCCTTCTCGGCCGTCCATTTCTTAAAACCTCAAAAATGAAGATAGACTGCGGAAGTGGGATGCTATCAATGGAAGTAGAAGGAGAGGTCTTCAGCTTCGACATATTCAGAGCAATGAAGCATCCCATGGAGTTCGAGGAAGTACACGCTCTCGACGCCTTGGACGACCTAGTCCAAGAAGTTCATCCAGAACTAAGAGCAGATCCCTTAGAACTCATACTCAATGGAGCCGAGAGCTCTTATAACTTGGCCGAAGACCTGCATGAAACACTAGCCCACTTAACAATCTCGGAGCCTCTCACACCAGGATATGAAGTCAACGAGGTAAAACTATTCAAATCAAATACTTTTTTACCCTCAGTGATTCAAGCTCCCAAAATAGAATTGAAGCCCCTGCCCGGACATCTGAAGTACGCCTTCCTTGTGGAAAATAGCACGCTCCCGGTAATCATAAAGAGTGGCTTGGAAACAGACCAGGAGCGTCGTTTGATAAAAGTGCTGAGACAACACAAGTTGGCTATTGGATGGACTCTAGCCGACTTGAGAGGAGTCAACCCAGCAGTTTGCATGCATCGCATCTTACTCGAGGATGGAGCTAAGCCATCAAGAGAACCTCAGCGACGACTCAATCCAATCATGATGGAAATCGTCCAGAAGGAAATACAGAAGCTCCTGGATGCTGATGTAATCTATCCAATATCAGATAGCCAGTGGGTGAGTCCAGTCCACATAGTCCCGAAGAAAACTGGAATCACAATCGAGGAAGATGCCGATGGAAAAATGGTGACAACAAGGGTCAAGAACGGCTGGAGAATGTGCATCGACTACAGAAAATTGAACGCCGTCACAAGAAAGGACCATTTCCCTCTGCCATTCATCGATCAAATGCTAGACCGACTGGCGGGCAAACCGTACTTTTGTTTCCTGGACGGATTCTCAGGCTACAACCAGATTCCCATAGCGCCTGAGGACCAAGAGAAGACCACATTCACCTGCCCATTCGGCACATTTGCTTTCAGAAGAATGTCATTCGGTCTATGCAATGCTCCGGGGACTTTCCAAAGAGTGGTGACCAGCATCTTCTCAGACATGATCGGAATATTCATCGAAGTCTTCATGGACGACTTCACCATCTATGGCGATACATTCGACGCTTGCCTAGACAACTTAAGCACGGTTCTGGCACGATGTGTCTCGATGAACCTTGTGCTCAACTATGAGAAGTGCCATTTCATGGTAACTCATGGAGTGGTCTTAGGGCACATCGTCTCACAAGAAGGCATAAAGGTGGATAAATCTAAGATAGACCTGATCATGACTTTACCATACCCCTCCACTGTCCGAGACATCCAATCCTTCCTTGGGCATGCTGGATTTTACCGACGGTTCATCAAGGACTTCTCCAAAAAGGCATTACCTCTATCCACTCTCCTCCAAAAAGAAGTTCCTTTTGAATTCACCAATACATGCAAGGAAGCCTTTGATGAGCTCAAAAAGGCCCTCACTAGCACACCCGTCATCCAAACTCCGGATTGGAAAAAACCATTTGAGATCATGTGCGACGCAAGCGACTTTGCTGTGGGAGCGGTTCTCGGCCAAAAGATTGACAAGAAAGCAGGTGTGATCTACTACGCCTCACGAACCCTAGATCCTGCACAACGGAACTACTCCACCACCGAGAAGGAACTCCTGGCAGTAGTATTCGCTCTGGAAAAATTTAGATCATATTTGCTTGGAGCAAAAGTGATAGTTTATTCTGACCATGCTGCCATCCGTTACCTAATGAAGAAAAAGGAGGCCAAGCCAAGGCTCATTCGGTGGATCTTGCTACTACAAGAATTCGATGTGGAAATAAGGGACAAAAAGGGGATCGAGAATACTGTGGCCGACCACCTAAGCAGGATTGTCCGAACGGAAGAAGAAGGGCACATAACTGAGTCGTTTCCAGACGAGCATCTCTACGCAGTCTCAACCAAGGTGCCATGGTACGCCTCAATCGTCAACTACCTTGTAGGAGGTACATTTCCTCCTTCTTTTACTAAAGCACAATGCATGAAACTTAGACATGATGCTAAACAATACTTATGGGATGATCCTTATTTATGGAAAATAGGAGCAGATCAAATGCTTAGGAGATGTGATGAGCCGTATTTATACGACTCATCGAGTCATCAAATCCCACCAATTTCGGCACTTTATTATGCGAACAAGTTACGTTTGGTATTGTTTTGCATTTCAGGTGCTTCGGAAGCTCTAGGAGGAAACACGCTTAAAAGATGGCTTTCTGGGCTAAAAACATCACAAGGAGTCGAGCTGACCAACACTAAACTCAAGTTGCTCGGGCAAACGGGCTGATCTGACGAATCCACTTCGAGCCAAGTGATCAAAATAGCAAATAAGGTGGACAATGTCGGAGAACCAAGGAAAACGCCCGAGCAGATTGGCAGTTGGCTCAATTCCAAAGGTCTTGCGCGCGCTGATAGGCACCAAAATCAATTCGCTCGACCAGTCGGACTCCAATGACAAATCTGACTCGACCAAGTTGCTCAAAATGGAAAACAAGTCGGACAATGTCACCAAACCAAGGAGAACGCACGAGTGGAATGGCCCAGGAGCAGCCGAGCAGAGTTCCGCGCCCGAAGGCCCAGTCGAGCAGACCAGTGCTGAATCCAAGTTGCTCAACCAGATGAACGAATCTTGCAAATCTGGCTCGACCAAAGTGATCGAAATGCCAAAATGACTTGGACGATACCACTAGCCAAGCAAAACGCACGAGCGGGATTGGCCGAGATGAGCAAAACGACGTTGAAGGCCCGCGCGTTGGGCCAAATTAGTGGGCTCAAATGAGGCGGTTTAAGCTTGCTTGCTCACCAAGCAAAAACGGCTGCGGACCAGGCCCAAATAGAAGCTTCGAAACCCTAGGACTTCTCCTATAAATAAGACCTCTTGGTCTAGGGTTTCAATCATCCCTCAACTCACACGAGTTCCTTCTCTCAAAGCTCTCGGCCGAGCCTTGCTCCGCCTCATCTCCTCCTCCGTGCGCCACCAGCTCCTCCGCCCACTCGGCCGTGACTCAGCCCACACGTCTATTTGCTCTTGTTCTCAGAATAGTGAAGTCTCCTTGTTCCTTTTAATTCTTGCATTGTTTACTTATGGCCATGTGTAACTAAACTCATTATTCGGGCTAGGGTTTATATATTCTGACGATGTTTTTAAGACTTGAATCGTAATGCTTATTTCGTTATTCCACTAAACCTTGTGCTATTTATCTCGGTTATATTGTGAAGCTAAGTCGATACTCGGAAAGGTTAGACTTAGCCGAACAATATATACCCCTTATTTACTGTTTGTTTGATACTAGAGAGCTACAAACAAATAGCGCACTGATTTAATATATCTTGGAATGGAGTATTAAATTGCTAGGTCTAGCGTGTGGTGTAGGTGTCCGGAAAGACCCTACTTTAGGTTATAACTTGGAATGGAAGTAACCACACTTAGGAATTAGAAATACGATATTTAGAAGTCAAGGATAAAATAAGTCACAATTAAGAAACCCTAGTCTGAATATTTCTCTCTGATATTTACACCCTTGCTTATTTCGTCAATTGCACTGTTTCTTAAACTGTTCACTCTCATCAATCGTTTCCTTTCTCCTTACAGAACAAAGTAGTAACCATCTAGCTTCCTTGGGTTCGACCCTTGCTTGCCACTGTACTAACCCACAGTTCAGAGTGAGGAAAATATAAATTCAAAATTGCAGGTACAAACGACGCCTGTCAAATTTTGGCGCCGTTGCTGGGGAGCTACGCACGGTGAAATTGTTCTTCGTCCATTCGAGAATTTTGCGTAGGACTGCTATCCATCGGGGGTAGTTTCACATCTTGAATATATTGTGTCGAGAAAAATAAGCTTTCGTGGATTCTGTCACCAAGACTTACGAGTCTAAGGAGATTGGTTTTTAAGTGAGACCGTTTGTGACTCCACCAATTTCCTGGGAATCCTTCACTGTCTTAAATTTCTCTGACATAATCCTTTCATTTTGTGACGAACTCACGTTGCGATATAAGTTTCTGCCAAAAGACGGCGGGCGCGGTTGCACGGTTACCATGTCTCATGCAGGTAGCCGCGTAGGCGACAACATCAACGAAGAAGTGGAGCAGGGCATTCGAGATATGGAAAGGCCACTTCCACCACATGACGAGCAGGGCCATATTGGCCAGCACAGAGAAATCAGGGGGGCTGCCCAAAGACAACTTCAACACCAACCGGTCCAACAGTTCCAGCAACCACCACTCCAACAGTACCCGATGCTTCCACCACAGCAATACCCTCAGCAACAGCAGGTTCCACCGGTCCAACCGAGGCGACAAGCACCGGCCGCTCTACGACAGCCGATCAGACGACCAAGACAGCCGGTCTTCAACGACGAGTATGACGAGGAGTGCGACGATCAAGAGCCCACCATGGGAGAGCTATCTGCCCCCAACTTCTGCAACCAGTCTTGGTGCATATACGAAGGGCCAGACCTAGAAGCAATAACCATCAACACGGCGGTCGTACACCACCTACCCAAGTTCTCAGGAACCAAAGGAGAGTCGGCCACAGCTCATCTGCAGCGCTATCATGGGATATGCCAGAACCTCAGGCCATACGGAGTCGAAGTCGAGGACTTCAAGTTAAAGGCTTTCTATTTTTCACTTATAGACTCTGCTAACGACTGGTTTCTATCCTTGCCTGCAGGTAGCATACATACATGGGATCAGATGCAGAAGAAATTCCTTAACAAGTACTATCCCGCAGGCCGAGCCATGCAAGTCAGAAGGCAGCTGCAAGAACTCCGACAAGGGCCCAACGAGACGATGTACGAGTATGTGGAGAAGTTCAACGCCTTAGAACAGAGCTGCTGCAACCTGGGACTCCCTGAGAAGCTGATAGTGGAGTACATGCTCGATGGACTAAGGAGACTCGACCGAAAACTGCTAGATGCCTCTGCTGGAGGCACCATTATGAACCTGTCCCCAGCTGGAGTACGGAGGAAGATCATGGAAGTGGCCGAGAATGCTAGGTTCCAAGATGAGTCAAACAAGGAGGAAGAGTTCAGCCGGTCCAGGAACGTCTCAAAGGCCGACGCTCCATCAAGCTCAATGGCCGAAGAGATCAAGCAACTCAAGGAGATGATGCAGCAGGTCATCAGAAGGCAACCGGTCCAGGTCAAGCCATGCGGTTTTTGTGTAGCCACAGATCACAGAACAGATGAGTGCCCAACTATAGTGGAGGACGACCAGGGCGAGGTGAATGCAGTAGGCGACTACCAAAGCTATGGCAACCGGACCGAGCCAGTCCGACAGTATGGCGCAACCGCGACCAGGCAAGGGGTGAACGGGCAGCACTGGCGGAACGATAACCAGAATAATCACTTCCAGAGAGTGCCAGCACAGCCGACCGCACCCCAGCAAGCCCAGCAGTACTACAAGCCCCCATATCGCCAGCAACAAGGGCTGAATGGGGCGGGCCAGTATCAACAGAGGCAGGACCGCAATCAGTCAGGCCCGAACCAGCACAGCTCGAGCAGATCCTTGGAGGATATAGTGAAGGACCTGTCCACATCAGTACACCAATTCCAGGCCAAAACGGACGGGGCCATTGCCGACTTGTCCAAATAGATGTCCCAGATCGCCACGACAGTCTCCGAGCTCAAGAACGACCCAGGGCGACTCCCCTCACAAACTATTCAGAATCCAAGGGGGAACGTCAATGCAGTAACACTCAGGAGTGGACGAAGGGCATCAGGACCATCCAAGGACGAGCACCCACAAGAGCCCGAGGACGACGCGACCGAGCCCGGTACCTTCAGCCAGGACGAGCCCGGACCAGACCCGACTTCAGCGCCTGAGGCCTCTCGGCCATACCCGGTTCCCATCACCGAGCATTCTAACGTCCAGGTACCTCTGCCTTTTCCTGTGCAAGTTCGAGCTCCGAAGAAATACGTAATGGACAGGGAAGTGTGGGAGCTATTCAGTAAGGTAGAAATTAACATCCCACTCCTTGAGGCCATCAAGCAGATCCCGAGGTACTCCAAGTTTCTGAAGGAGTTGTGCACGAACAGACGGCGAGGAACCCAGCCCGACCAAGAGCTCATGAGCAGGAATGTTTCAGCAGTGATTCAGCGCAAGGTGCCACCAAAATGCGGTGATCCAGGCACATACACCATTCCCTGCACAATCGGTAACATTAGGATAGAAAATTGCATGCTTGATCTTGGTGCGTCTATTAATGTTTTACCATATTCGATATACTCCTGTTTGCGCATTGGTCCTCTAGAACCTGCAGGTCTCACCATACAGCTGGCGGACAGGTCATGCAAGCAGCCCGAGGGCAAGATTGAGGATGTGCTAGTACAGGTGGGAGAGCTAGTATTCCCAGCCGACTTCTATGTGCTCAAGATGGAGAACTGCGGCCCAACGGACCATGCACCAATTCTACTCGGCCGGCCGTTCCTCAAGACGTCAAAGATGAAGATAGATTGCGACAGTGGGACACTGTCCATGGAAGTTGAGGGGGAGGTATTCAGTTTCGACATCTTCAGGACCATGAGGCATCCCACGGAGTACGAGGCGGTCCATGCCTTAGACACCTTGGACGACCTAGTCCAGGAGGTACATCCAGAGAGAGGGACCGACCCGCTAGAGCAAGTCATCGAAAAGGCAGTGTATTCGCCCGAGGACTCATACGAGCATACAGAGGCCATCATGGATGCCCTAGATCAGCTAGAGATCACCCAGCCACTCACACCGAGGTATGAGGTTAATGCAGTTTGATTATTTAAAGCTAATGTGTGTTTGCCTTCTGTTGTGCAGGCACCTACAGTAGAATTGAAACCCTTACCCGGGCACTTGAAGTATGCGTTCCTAGGAGAGAATGACACACTACCAGTCATCATCAAGAGCGGGCTCGAGGCAGATCAAGAGAGACGGTTGATTGGAGTGCTGACCGAGCACAAGCTGGCCATCGGATGGACACTAGCCGACATCAAGGGAATCAGCCCGGCAGTTTGTATGCATCGGATTTTGCTAGATGAAGGAGCGAAGCCTTCGAGGGAGCCTCAACGCAGATTGAACCCGATTATGATGGAGGTGGTCCAGAAGGAGATTCAGAAGCTATTGGATGCAGATGTGATTTACCCGATCTCAGACAGTCAGTGGGTGAGTCCGGTACATGTTGTACCAAAGAAGACAGGGATCACAGTGGAGAAGAACGCCGAGGGCGAGATGGTCACGACTCGAGTCAAGAATGGATGGCGCATGTGCATAGACTACAGGAAGCTGAACGCCGTTACGCGCAAGGATCACTTTCCTCTTCCATTCATTGATCAGATGCTCGACCGCTTGGCAGGTAAGCCTTACTTTTGCTTTCTAGATGGTTTTTCAGGCTATAATCAGATTCCCATAGCACCCGAGGATCAGGAGAAGACGACCTTTACATGTCCCTTCGGTACGTTTGCTTTTCGCCGGATGTCCTTTGGCTTGTGTAACGCACCCGGCACTTTTCAGCGGGTCGTTACTAGTATTTTTTCTGACATGATAGGTTCATTCATAGAGGTGTTCATGGATGATTTTACTGTGCATGGTGACACTTTTAATGCATGCTTAGATAATTTGAGTACAGTTTTAGCACGATGTGTTTCGATGAATTTGGTGCTCAACTATGAAAAGTGTCACTTTATGGTTACTCATGGAGTAGTACTCGGTCACATAGTCTCACATGAGGGTATAGAGGTAGACAAAGCTAAGATAGACTTGATTGTTACTCTGCCATATCCCTCCACAGTCCGTGATATTAAGTCATTTTTAGGGCATGCTGGTTTCTATCGTAGGTTCATAAAGGATTTCTCTAAAAAGGCGCTGCCTTTATCTAACCTCTTGCAGAAACAGATAAGTGCAGGGCAGCATTTGACGAGCTGAAGGAGGCCCTCACCAGTACGCCTATCATTAGAGCTCCGGACTGGGCGCAGCCCTTCGAGATTATGTGTGACGCGAGCGACTATGCGGTAGGAGCAGTTCTCGGTCAGAAGGTGGACAAGAAGTCCGTGGTGATCTACTACGCTTCAAGGACACTGGACGTGTCCCAGAAGAACTATTCAACCACAGAGAAAGAACTACTAGCCGTGGTCTTTGCCTTAGAGAAGTTCAGGTCTTATTTGCTGTGTACTAAAGTTGTTGTCTATTCTGACCATGCAGCTATCAGGTACTTGATGACGAAGAAGGAGGCAAAGCTGAGGCTCATTAGGTGGATCCTGCTCCTACAGGAGTTTGACGTAGAGATTAGGGACAAGAAGGGCATAGAAAACACGGTGGCCGACCACTTGAGCCGACTTGTCCAAGAGGAGGATGCCGGGCAGATTACCGAGACGTTTCCAGACGAGCATTTGTATGGTATTTCGGGTAAGATGCCATGGTTCGCTCCCCTAGTGAACTACCTGGTCGGAGGTAAGTTCCCGCCCTCATATTCTAGGGCACAGTGTTTGAAATTGAAGCATGATGCAAAGTACTATGTGTGGGATGATCCGTACTTGTGGAAAATAGGTGTAGATCAGATTCTTAGACGGTGCATCCCCGATGATGAGATTGCTTCAGTTATTAGCTTCTGCCATGAGTTTGCATGTGGTGGTTATTTCGGCCCTAAAAGAACGGCTAGGAAGATTTTAGATAGTGGTTTCTTTTGGCCGCATATTTTTAGAGATGCCTACAACCATTGTAAGAGATGTGACAAATGTCAGCGTGTATGTAATATTTCAGCTAGGAATGAGATGCCACAAGTCCCCATACTAGTAAATGATGTGTTTGACATTTGGGGGATAGACTTTATGGGCCCTTTTCCTGTTTCGTGTGGATTTTCTTACATCTTAGTTGCAGTTGACTATGTGTCCAAGTGGGTAGAGGCCAAGGCCACTAGGTGTGATGATGCTAAAACTGTCATAGACTTTTTGCGCACTAACATCTTTTGCAGGTACGGAGTACCTAAGGCCATTATCAGCGATCAGGGGACGCACTTCTGCAACCGAATGATGGCATCCACACTGAAGCACTACCATGTTCACCACCGGACTTCCACTGCATATCACCCCCAGATGAATGGGCAAGCGGAGATCTCCAACCGCGAAATTAAGGGAATTCTGGAAAAGATGGTGAGCCCGAACAGGAAGGATTGGAGCCAGCGGCTAGATGAGGCACTATGGGCATACCGGACTGCCTACAAGACGCCGATAGGCACCTCGCCTTTTCGGTTGGTCTATGGGAAGGCGTGCCACTTACCGGTTAAGCTCGAGCATATGGCATATTGGGCACTGAAGAAGTGCAATCCAGACTTACACGCAGCCGGACTAGATAGGAAGCTGCAGTTGTGCGAGCTTGAGGAGCTGCGCCTCGAGGCTTATGAGAGCCAAACAGACTACAAGGCGCGGACCAAGCTCTATCACGACAAGTTTATCCTCAGGCGCACTTCCGAGGTTGGACAACATGTCCTGGTTTTTTCATCACGCCTACGATTGATGCCAGGGAAGTTGCGATCGAGATGGACAGGCCCATACTCGGTGACCCACGTTTATAATCATGGAGCGCTCGAACTAGAGTGCCCTACAGATGGCCGGCACTTTAAAATCAATGGACAGAGGGTGAAGGACTACCACGGAGAGATCGAAGCACCCGCACAAGAATTTGACCTAGCCGAGCCTCCCGACACATAGAGGAGGTACTGTCGAGCCAACGACGTTAAACAAAGGCGCTTGCAGGGAGGCAGCCCTGCACTTTTCACTTTTTCAGTTTATTTGCTTATTATGTTTTGAGTCCTTATTGTCACATTGTACTTGGGAAAGAAGATGATTTTCATGCAGGGACAGATGCGAATGTATCCGAAATATTGGCATAAGACTGTTATCCAACGTGAGTAGCTTCACACCTTGAATAAAGTGTGTCGAGAAACATAAGCGTTTAAGGATTCTGTCACCAAGACTTACGAGTCTAAGGAGGTTGGGTTTTAAGTGAGACCATTGTGACTCCTCCAACCTCCTGGGAATCCTTTATTCGTCTTGATGTCATTGACACAGCCCTTTCATTTTATGACGAACTCACGTTGCGATGCAAGCTTCAATGGTGCTCTCTTCGAGGACTCATAGGAGAATAATCAGTTGCTTATGATCGTCACGCACCGCACGAGGGAAGTGCCTGTCCAACCTTACTCTCTTCTTATTTCCCTTTTGTTTTTTTGCATGCATTGTGAGTCTAAGATTTGAGTCGTGCCGTGAGGACACGGCTTATTTCAAAAGTGTGGGGTGGGAGAGTCAGTCATCGAGTCAGCACGTTTATTTTCTTGCACCCTGCACAGAGTCAGCACGTTTCCCATAATTTTTAAAATACATGTTTGTTCACTATTCCCTAGACTTGCGGTATTGGATAATGATAAGGTGAAATAGATAGAGGCGATTATATGCATGTCTTTAGTGAAATCAGACTTGGGCGATTACATGTGATCTTAAAATTTTGCGTGCCTTTGTTAGTTGAGATTAACAGGGATGTGGAGTTGATTGAAACACCCTAGAGAGACTTGACAGATCGTTCAAAGGCCGAACTCAAGATATATGGTTATGTGGATCTCGTGGAGGCTAGCACTTCGAAGCAACATAGTACGAGTCTGCTCCACCACTGCGGTATCCTTTGCGGTTGGTCGGGACGGGACTACTTCACACCGTCCAAGCTCTAGTCCAAGTAGCCGGGAAAATAGACAAGCGACCCTTGGCTTGACCCGAGTCAAAAGGACGATGATGAGTGAGAGCAAGTAGGTTCGAGCAAGTCACAATCCGCACCACAAAGTAACAAATCCATCATCATTGTGAAAGTTTACACCGAAATCAAGTGAAGAGCTCAATTGATACATCAACCCGAGACACTATAGCTGGCCGAAAAGCACTCAACACTTTGAAGCTCGAATCAATCACGTGCAAGAAAAAGCGACGAAGCATAACCATATAGCAAGAGTTCGAGTCCGAGAATGCGGGTCATGGGTCTAAAAAGGGCTATCTCCCGAGACATCCGAATTGATTTGCATCTCGGCCCAAAGGTAACACGTGTCATTAACCCATGTTTTCGCACAAGGCTATTAGTAACGAGCATGCATAGAAAGCGAAATCTAGATTAACCGAATCATGTTCATGTAGCATGTCTAGGATGCCGAAGCATTGTGGTGTTTACAGTTTTCATTCCTCTTATGACCTAGTCCTTGTTCGGGACGAACAAGTTTAAGTGTGGGGTGGTTTGATGAGCCGTATTTATACGACTCATCGAGTCATCAAATCCCACCAATTTCGGCACTTTATTATGCGAACAAGTTACGTTTGGTATTGTTTTGCATTTCAGGTGCTTCGGAAGCTCTAGGAGGAAACACGCTTAAAAGATGGCTTTCTGGGCTAAAAACATCACAAGGAGTCGAGCTGACCAACACTAAACTCAAGTTGCTCGGGCAAACGGGCTGATCTGACGAATCCACTTCGAGCCAAGTGATCAAAATAGCAAATAAGGTGGACAATGTCGGAGAACCAAGGAAAACGCCCAAGCAGATTGGCAGTTGGCTCAATTCCAAAGGTCTTGCGCGCGCCGATAGGCACCGAAATCAATTCGCTCGACCAGACGGACTCCAATGACAAATCTGACTCGACCAAGTTGCTCAAAATGGAAAAAAAGTCGGACAATGTCACCAAACCAAGGAGAACGCACGAGTGGAATGGCCCAGGAGCAGCCGAGCAGAGTTCCGCGCCCGAAGGCCCTGTCGAGCAGACCAGTGCTGAATCCAAGTTGCTCGACCAGATGAACGAATCTTGCAAATCTGGCTCGACCAAAGTGATCGAAATGCCAAATGACTTGGACGATACCACTAGCCAAGCAAAACGCACGAGCGGGATTGGCCGAGATGAGCAAAACGACGTTGAAGGCCCGCGCGTTGGGCCAAATTAGTGGGCTCAAATGAGGCGGTTTAAGCTTGCTTGCTCACCAAGCAAAAACGGCTGCGGACCAGGCCCAAATAGAAGCTTCGAAACCCTAAGACTTCTCCTATAAATAAGACCTCTTGGTCTAGGGTTTCAATCATCCCTCAACTCACACGAGTTCCTTCTCTCAAAGCTCTCGGCCAAGCCTTGCTCCGCCTCATCTCCTCCTCCGTGCGCCACCAGCTCCTCCGCCCACTCGGCCGTGACTCAGCCCACACGTCTATTTGCTCTTGTTCTCAGAATAGTGAAGTCTCCTTGTTCCTTTTAATTCTTGCATTGTTTACTTATGGCCATGTGTAACTAAACTCATTATTCGGGCTAGGGTTTATATATTGTGACGATGTTTTTGAGACTTGAATCGTAATGCTTATTTCGTTATTCCACTAAACCTTGTGCTATTTATCTCGGTTATATTGTGAAGCTAAGTCGATACTCGGAAAGGTTAGACTTAGCCGAACAATATATACCCCTTATTTACTGTTTGTTTGATACTAGAGAGCTACAAACAAATAGCGCACTGATTTAATATATCTTGGAATGGAGTATTTAATTGCTAGGTCTAGCGTGTGGTGTAGGCGTCCGGAAAGACCCTACTTTAGGTTATAACTTGGAATGGAAGTAACCACACTTAGGAATTAGAAATACGATATTTAGAAGTCAAGGATAAAATAAGTCACAATTAAGAAACCCTAGTCTGAATATTTCTCTCTGATATTTACACCCTTGCTTATTTCGTCAATTGCACTGTTTCTTAAACTGTTCACTCTCATCAATCGTTTCCTTTCTCCTTACAGAACAAAGTAGTAACCATCTAGCTTCCTTGGGTTCGACCCTTGCTTGCCACTGTACTAACCCACAGTTCAGAGTGAGGAAAATATAAATTCAAATTTGCAGGTACAAACGACGCCTGTCAAGATGCATCCCTGATAATGAAATAGCTTCTGTTATTAGCTTTTGCCATGAGTTTGCATGTGGAGGACACTTCGGGCCTAGGAGAACGGCTAGAAAAATCTTAGATAGCGGCTTTTTCTGGCCAAGTATATTTAGAGATGCCTATAAAAAGTGTAAAGAATGCGATAAGCGTCAAAAAGTAGGAAATGTGTCAGCTAGAAGTGAAATGCCTCAAGTACCCATATTAGTCAACGATGTTTTTGACATTTGGGGTCTTGATTTTATGGGACCATTTTCAGTTTCATGCGGCTATACTTACATTTTAGTTGCTGTAGATTATGTGTCAAAATGGGTAGAAGCCAAAGCCACAAGGTGCGACGATGCAAAGACTGTCATAGAATTTTTGCGCACTAACCTGTTTTGTAGGTACGGGGTACCCAAGGCCATAATAAACGACCAAGGAACTCATTTCTGCAACCGCATGATGGCTGCTACTTTAAAAAGCTTCCATGTCCACCACCGAACATCCACGGCATATCACCCTCAAACCAATGGTCAAGCAGAGATCTCCAACCGCGAAATCAAAAGTATTCTAGAAAAAATGGTGAAGCCAGGTAGGAAAGATTGGAGTCAGAGACTAGACGAGGCTCTTTGGGCTTATCGGACGGCATACAAGACACCAATTGGAACCTCCCCCTTTCGGCTTGTTTATGGGAAGACATGCCACCTTCCGGTAGAATTAGAACATAAAGCCTATTGGGCGCTCAAGCATTGCAATCCAGATTTAAAAGCTGCAGGACTGGATAGGAAGCTTAATCTGTGTGAGCTTGAGGAATTACGGCTTGAAGCCTATGAAGGGCAAACGGACTACAAAGCGCGGACCAAATTATATCATGACAAATTCATCCTCCGACGCTCATTTGAGGAGGGACAACAAGTGCTGGTCTTCTCCTCGCGACTGAAATTAATGCCCGGGAAGCTTAAATCTAGATGGACCGGCCCTTTTACAATAACTAAGGTATTCAACCATGGGGCAGTTGAGTTGGAAAGCCCGGACGATGGAAGAAAATTCACGGTAAATGGGCAGCGAGTCAAACATTACCATAGCGAGATCAACTTGATAACACAGAAATTTGACCTGAGCCACCCATGGGATCCAAACCAATGATCCAAGAAAGAGGTACTGTCGAGCCAACGACGTTAAACAAGTGCACTGGTCGGGAGGTAACCCGACACTATCTTCACTATCTTACTTTCTGTCATTTAAATTCTGTCATTTAATTTTCTGTCTTAGTCATTCTCACATATATATATTAGCTTGCATGACTTTTGAACTAAGGCACGCCTTCGTTCAAAAGTGTGGGGTGAGAACCACCGTTGTATATAAATAACATGCTTGCTGTTTTCTTAATAGTATCTTTTTGAAAATATGAACTTAAGAATGTGAAAAAGATAGATCATAATTCATGCGTCAAGCTTGTGAAAATTCAACTGTTTAAAAACTTAGAATGTAACTTCTCATTTGTTCCTTTGTGCTGAGATAAACTAGGGATGTGGAGTTGACATAAACTGCCCTAGAGGGGCTTGGCAAGCAATCGAAGGATCGAATCTAACTATATGGTTTTCGAAGTCAGTGGAGGCTGCACTTCGGGTTTCAGTAAAGATTGAAGTCATCTCCGCCATGCAGTGTTTATGCAAAAAGAAAAAAAGGCGAGGACGGGAATCAGACCGTCCTCTCTCTAGTCAAAGTAGCCAAGAAAATAGATGAGCGACCCTCATCTTGACCCGCGCGAAACGACAACGATGAGAGCAGCGGGGAGGTATTTCCATATGCTCGCGGGCGATGACTGGACCTCCCAAAAAGGCTTGAGAAAATGGACTAGCAAGTCACAAAGAAGCAAAAGCTCGAAGAAGCAAATCAAGAGGCCAAAGGCCCAAAATTGTGAAGGTTTTAACCGAACAAAAAGTGAAGTACTCAAAAAGTCAAATCAAAGGCCAAAGGCCGATTCACTACAAAAAAGCTGTCCCTCGCCAAAAAAGAAAGAAAATCAAAGACCAAACCATTGAAACCCGAACCGAATCACGTGCTAGAGAAAGCTACTAGAAAACCATATAGTACGAGACGGTCCCAAGATTGCAGTCCAGGAGCCTAAAAAGGGCTATCTCCCGAAACATCCAATATAATCTGCAGCTCAGCACGGAGGTACAAGTATTAAGTTTCTTCTATTTATTTACGCAGTTTAATTTGGTAATAAGTAGTAATGCATGAATTATGATAGATCAAGTACCACAGTCTAAATTTCATATTCCAAAACCAACTTAGAGTGCCGCCCTTTAATAGCATTGTTCGGGACGAACAACTAAAAGTGTGGGGTGATCTGATGGACCATAATTATACGAATCAAAAACACAGTTAAGCCCACTAAATTAGACTGTTTGTCTATTTAACTTTTGCTTGTTAGTTCCGATATATTTCTACAGGGTATTTTGAAGCTTAGAGAGAATACACGCTAAGGAGAGGATTTTACGCAGAAAAGATGTTACGAGTCATTCCAAGGTCACGATCAGACGCTGACTGAAGAAATCTAAAGATCAAAAACATGGAATCATTCAAAACAAATCAAACCGAAGAGCAACCAGAGTCAGTCCGGGGTAGGAATGGACCGATAGTTTTGTGAAAACTTCACAAAACTCACAAAACCTCCTCACAAGGGAGGCTCCTCCTCACATGGGCGGCTAGAAGGGGAGGAGCATCCTCCTCACATGGGCGGCTCCTCCCTCACAACTCCTCTCCTCCACTCCCCTTCCTCCACTTGGCGGCTCCTCCCTCTCCCCTCCCAAAGCCGCCGGCGGCTCCTCCTCCCCCCCCCCCCCCCATGTGTCATCATCTCAAAGCTCATCCTCCCTCCATGTGACAAGTGTTGGCTCCTCATGGCTTCCCTTAGCCTATAAATACCATGCCTCCTCATTTGTAATCAACATCCCAAAAATCACAAATCACTTATCTCTCTAAGTTTGGCAACTTGTAAGTTTGGTTTTGAAATAATACTCCTGTTGGTTCTTGAGTATTATAACAGTTTTAGAGAATACTCATGTTGGTTCTTGAGTATTCAAGTAGGAATTGGGAATACTCCTGTTGGTTCTTGAGTATTCAAGTAGGAATTGGGAATACTCCTGTTGGTTCTTGAGTATTCCCCTTTACTTACTGTCTTTCAAAAACCCCCGAGTATTTAGCTATGGTATCCACCTCTATGGATATTCGTAGCTAAACTCTTCATTCGGTTGAAGGGGTGTACTTGTATAATAAAATGTTTTAGACTTGCTTTAGTATTTTTTTCTTTGTATTCAAAACTTGTTCTATGTGCCATATATTAGGCCAGAACTTCCAAGGTTGAGTGGATGCTTGGAATGGCAAAGCTCTTTCGTGGAAGTTCGTAAACATACTCGGATAAGTGGATGCTTGGAATGGCAAAGCTTATCTGAGGAGTTTGACCTCTCTCAAACACCATTTGATTGCTCGGGAATGACTGATCAAATGGATGCACACAGGCTAATATACCTTGGAATGGGGTATTAGTCTAAGTAGAACAAGGGCTCTACGTTTTTTGCAAAAGTCTAGACAGTGTGTGCAAATCGAGTGCTTGGAATGGCCTTGATACACTTTCGAACACTTTTGCAAAAGACTAGACAGTGTGGCAAATCGAGTGCTTGGAATGGCCTTGATGCACGTTTGAATACTTAGAAGGATCACTAAAGGTCAATGATAAACAGGCTATGATACAAAGCCCCCGAAACTGAATGTTTTCCTTGAAATCAAACAACACCTGCACTTACTTTCTTAGTATAACTGCCTTAATCAACTGCACTCATCATCCGGAGGACTTGCCAATCACGCATCACCCGCTGTAAGTCTTCTTTGTATTTTCAGTATTTAATTTTCTGTCATTTACTTTTCGCACAAAAAAACCAAAACCAACCAAAAAGTCACGTAGTTACTAGCTCTAAAACCTCAACCAACCTAAAACACGCTCCCTCGCTGTACAAATCACCTCAAAGAACAAACATCCCCCTAATTCCTTTGGGTTCGACCCCTACTTACCACTTGCTACCCAGTAGTGTAGTCGCGAGTAGCGGACTATTATAAATTTATTCTTGACGTTTGCACACAACGACTGTGCAACCATCAGCAGGTCAGGGCCCCAAAGAAGCATATGATGGATAAGGATGTGTGGGAGCTATTTAGCAAGGTGGAAATCAATATCCCACTCCTCGAGGCGATCAAGCAAATTCCGCGCTATGCGAAGTTCTTAAAAGAGTTATGCACTAACCGAAGGCGATCCACTCGTGACGACCAGGAATTGCTGAGTAAGAACGTCTCCGCTGTCATTCAGCGCAAGGTACCCCCAAAATGTGGTGATCCTGGTACCTACACTATTCCTTGCACTATCGGTAACATTCGTATTGAAAATTGCATGCTTGATCTCGGTGCTTCTATTAATGTGCTGCCATATTCTATATATTCTTGTCTTCGTATTGGTCCATTAGAACATGCAGGTCTAACCACACATCTATGCCTACTGATTGGCGCTGCCTCTCTGCTCCTAGGGACAGACCTGAGTCCTCATCAGCTGCTACCCGCCGACATCCTACACGAGGGAGAGGGGAGTCCTCCACAGCTCGACAGAGACGTGCCAGCGCACTAGAGCCACCAGCAGCTGTGCCTCCTAGGCAGCAGCTAGACATAGCCTTCAATGTGGCTCGAGCATTACAGTTTTTACTGCCACCAGGGACACAGCCAGTGCCAGCACCACCAGGATGGGAGTTCGGAGATCCAATTCCTCCGGAGTTTGCTATTCCTCATCCAGCTTCGTCGTCAGATTCTGACTAGGGGAGTGCCTATTTCCCTTTCCTTTTTCTTTGTTTCTTTTTCTCTTTGTCAGAGTCCGTCAGTTTGTTATGTCTGCATTGTCTGTTGTCTTTGAACTAAAGTCGTATCGTGAGGACACGACTTGGTTCAAAAGTGTGGGGTGGGAGAGTCTGTTTGTTGTGTCTGCACGTTTATTTTTCTTGCATATTGTACTGTGTCTGCACGTTTCTTTTGAAAAAAAAAATGATGAAGTATGAAATCTCTCTGTTCTTGGAATTGCAGTATTGAAGTATGAGTATGTGAAATTCATGATGCTGATTACATGTATTTTTCTCGTGAAATTTGAATTATGTGACTACATGTGAATTTATCGTACTACGTGTCCTTTTGAGTTGAGATAAACAGGGATGTGGAGTTGATAGAAATGTCCTAGAGAGACTTGACGAAGCATTCAAAGGACCGAATTTCGAGTTGTATGGTTATATGGATTTCGTGGAGGCTAGCACTTCGAGGCAACATGGTTAAGAGTCTGCTCCGCCACTGCAGTGCTGATGCGGTTAGGTGGGACGGGAAAACATCACACCGTCCAAACTCTAGTCCGAGTAGCCGGGAAAATAGACGAGCGACCCTCGGCTTGACTCGCGTCGAAAGGACGAGGATGAGGGAGAGCAGGGAGGTATTTCCATATGCTTGCGGGCGATGATTGGACCTCCATCAAAAGAGCAGAGTCACGGACAAGCAGTCACAATCAGTAGCAAAAGAAAAGAAAATCAGTTATTTGTGAAGTTTTACACGCAACAAAGTGAAGTACACCACTGATCCATCAAAAGACAACTCACTACAAAAGCTGTCCAAGCAAAAGAACTCAAACCCTTGAAGCTCGAACGAATCACGTGCAAGAAAAAGCAACGAAGTATAACCATATAGCGAGAGTTCGGAACAGCGAATGCAGATCATGGGTCTAAAGAGGACTATCTCCCATTCATCCGAATTGATTTGAATTTCAGCTCAAAGGTAACATGTATCAAAGTTAATTCTGTGTTGAGCATAATGATTTTAGTAGCGATTGAGTTATGCATAGAAAAGCGAGTCTAGACTAGCAGCTCATATTCATGTAGCATTATCCAGGACGTCGAAAAAAAATTGTGGAGTTACATTTAGTTTCCTTCTATGACTTAGTCCTTGTTCGGGACGAACAAGTTTAAGTGTGGGGTGGTTTGAAGAGTCGTATTTATACGACTCGTCGAATCGACTAATCCCATTTATTTCGATACATTTTTATGCGAACAGTTACTTTTTAGTGTTGTTTTGCATTTCAGGTGTTTCGGGAGCTCTTGGAAGAAACGTGCATTAAAGACGGTGTTTTGCGCCGAAAACTCCACAATGACAATTCAGACCCTTGGACACTCGACGGAGAGCTGGGAATTGACCGTTGATCAGGAAAATACGAGCTACATGGCGTTGCGTAGCTGACTCGATTCTCTACAACTCTCTAGTTCACACTGAGAGCGTCCGAGACCGTGTAGAGGGTCAAATCCAGAGTTGAAGTCGGATCTGGCGCAAAGAAGAAGGAACGGAACTCAGTGCGGATCGCGTCCTCAAGAGACATTAGTATTAACGCTAATGTTGACTGCGAACGCGCCGTTAATGTTGCTGCCGAACGCGACCAGACGACAAGGGCTGACGTCGCGAGTAGCGGACACTTATAAATTTATTCTTGACGATTGCGCATAACGACTGTGCAACCATCAGTCTTACAAATGATTTGCTTGTAGCGTATAGTTACCTGGGATGCACAATATGACAGTCGCATTCGGGGTAATTTTATGAGGAGATGCAATATGATTGTCAATAATCATCGTACGATGCGAAGGACGGGAATGAATTCACTTTTGTCGTTGTCAACCAACCCGTATATTGCAGAATGTTACACTGCTCACGATGTTGTTATAAATCAATCAGGGACAACTTGGTATTCCATAAATTAAATAAATTATAGTGCTTTCCAAATGAATTCGGAACGCAAATTGACAATTAACCCCTTGATAAATAATGTTTTTTATATAATAAAGTATATTTGAAATCATTTGTGTAACGCAAATTGATTATACGTTAAAATAAATGTATATTACACGACATTTTAATATACAAAAAATCTTCGAAAAATATGTTTCGCAAATAAAGTTTTTGAGTGAGTCAGGACATTGCTTATTACATAAAGGCGCTGTCGCATATTGTCAATAAGACAGCGCTCCACTATTTAAGCGATGTCTTATAGTTTATTTCAACAGCGCGTCACCCACTAAGCGCTGTACAATTGAAATTCAACAGCGCTTTGTTTATTACGCGCTGTCCAAAGTCTGAATATAAATTGCTTACATATACGTGTAATTATTTATACAATTTATTTGCTTCATTTACATTTATTTGGTTGACACGTCTATGTCACAAAAATATACGAACAATAATGTGTGACATGACTAAGTGTTGTAATATCCTAATAATTAAAACACGATTTCGAAAAATAAACAACAACACGTTTCAATTCATAAATGTCGACCAATAATGTACACTTTATAATCCTTCAAGTTTATACATTATGGTACACTTGTCGTATGTAAGTAATCAAACCATCGGCAAAGTGCTCCCTCATATCATCAAGCAATGCGTCATCATATGGTCGTAGCCCTGTAGGGAAACACTATAAAAAACATAATTACAAAGATTAGCAGTACCTCAATTAATTGTTAATGCCTAATTAAATGTCGCTATACACCTACTTGTCTGATGTCGTCGTCAAACGTTCCATTTGTATCTTGAAAGCATTTTGATCGGTGCCATCCAGACTTTGCAGCGGATGCACGTAATCTGTTTTACTGCCACTTCAAATCTCTTCTTCTTATCTGGTTACTTAGGATTTAACTCATTTAAGAATCTAACTTGTGAACTATCAACTATGTTTAATGTGATGAATTTTGAAAATGTTAGAATGGCTCCTACAAGAAAGCATGAATCGGGTAGTTCCAGACGCAAAAGAATAAAGGAACGAGACAAGTTTAGTCGAAGTCAATCATAAGCTATGGACAAATTTGTTTTCAAGAAAGGGAAGGAACCACAATGTCAAGGGAATATAGAGGCAGATGTAGATGTTGAAGTTAATGTTGATGTTGGTGTAGAAGAAAATGTGGAGCAACCAATGGAGAAACCTTTTGAAGAAGATGTTGATGTTGGTCTAGAAGAAAATGTAGATCATCCAATGGAGGAACCCTTTGAAGAAGATGTTGATGTTAATGTAGAAGAAACTACGGAGCCTGGTTTGGAAGGGAATGATGATATTCCCAACATCTTTGATCCTAAAATTTGGGATAATCTTGCTCCTAAATGGAGGGATTTATTGGTGAAAAAAGGTCATCTAAGAGATGTGTTGACAGGAAAAGGTCCGAAAGATAGATAAAAAAAGGCGTTTCACATCTGCATTCTATACCATGTACTTATCAAATGGGGAGAAGCATCATCGGGATTGGCTTGTGTATTGTAAGGATCTTGACAGAGTATTCTGCTTCTAATGTAAAGTCTTCAAGACCAAACGGCAACAAACTCAGTTAGCACATGATGGAATAAGGGATTGGGGGCATCTTTCTCACAGTTTGAAGCAACATGAAAGAAGTTCAGACCATATAACTCATTACTTGATTTGGGTTGAGTTACGTGTGCGGAATCAAGTAATTGACAAAGTTTTGCAGGATCAAATCAAATTAGAGACTGAACATTGGCGGAAGGTACTGCAAAGATTGTTTGCAGTTGTGAAATATTTAGCTAAACAAAGCTTGGCATTTCGTGGAACTAATGAGAAGATTTATGATGAAAGCAAAGGAAATTTTATGGCTTTAGTTGAAATGGTTGCTGAATGGGACTCGACCTTGAAGGAGCATTTACGAAGAAAACAAAATCATGAAATTCAGTTTCATTATCTCTGTCACAAGATTCAAAACGAGTTGATACTCTTGATAGCTACTGAAATCAAAGGTGCAGTCCTGAAAAGGATAAAAGAAGTCAAGTATTTTTCAGTAATACTCGATTGTACTCCTGATATCAGTAAGCAAGAACAGATGACATTGATAATAAGGTGTGTTGATGTCTCCACAGTTCCAATACAAGTACAAGAATATTTTCTGCAGTTTTTGGTTGTGAATGATACAACAGGTCAAGGGTTGTTTGAAGAATTGAAGAATGTGCTACACGATCTTGGTCTTGATATTGATGATGTCAGAGGGCAAGGCTAGGATAATGGATCAAACATGAAGGGGAAACATAAAGGTGTACAAAGAAAACTTCTAGACATTAATCTTAGAGCATTTTACACACCTTGTGCTGCACATTCTCTCAATTTGATATTGTCTGATGTTGCAAATTCTTGTCAAAAAGCAGAAGAGTTTTTTGGAGTTGTTCAACGTATCTACAGCTTGTTTGCAGACTCTACGAAAAGGTGGGATATTTTGAAAGATAATGTATCAGAAAAAGGTTACACTTTGAAATCATTATCGACAACACGGTGAGAAAGCGGAGTTGATAGTGTGAAGGCAATAGTTACTCAAGCTCCTGAAATAAGAGAAGCTTTACATCAGCTTGCCGAGAAAGCAATAGATTCTGGTATTAAAAGTGAAGCCAAGTGTTTAGCAGATTATGAACTTGGAAAATTTGAGTTTATTGTAGGGATGGTTATCTGGTATCATATCTTGGCTAAAGTGGATATTGTCAGTAAACAATTGCAGTCTGAAAATATGCGGATTGATGTAGCAATGGGTAGTGTGAAGGCACTTATTGCATTCTTTAAAGAGTACAGAGAAGAAGGGTTTGAGAAGGCTCTGAATTGTGCCAAAGAGATTGCTGTTGAATTGGATAATGATCCAGTGTTTCCAGAGAAGAAAAAGAAAAGAAAAGTTCACAAGAAAAGACATTTTGATGAGATTGACACTGAAACTCAGCCATCTGAACCACTCATTGAAGAATCAAGTCAAGAATCCTTCCGAGTTCATTACTTTGTATACATAATTGATGAAGCAATCGGTTCATTGGAAAAAAGGTTTGAGCAATATGAGCAATATGAAGAGACATTTGGGTTCTTATTTATAGCAGAGAAGCTAAAGTCCTTGGATGCTGTTAAACTGAAAAGAAGCTGCAACTACCTTGAGAAGAAGCTGGAGAATGGCCACACTTCAGACATTAACGGTGAGGATTTATTAAATGAATTAGGACTATTACAAAAACATTTACCAAATGAGCTTGATTCAGCTAGTGCAATACTAAATTTCTTGAAAAGAGCTAATTGTTATCCTACTAGTTGTCTTGCATACAGAATTATGTTAACAGTTCCAGTGACAGTAGCATCAGCTGAAAGAAGCTTTTCAAAGCTAAAAATATTGAAATCTTACTTGCGTTCAACCATGTCGCAAGAAAGACTAAATGCTTTGGCTTTGATTTCTATTGAACATGAGTTCTTGGAAAAGCTTGACTATGATAGATTAATTGATGATTTTGCATCTAAGAGTGCTAGAAGATCAATGTTCACAAAATGGTATTGCATTGGCTGATTCAACTTGGTAAAATTCTGGTAGTATTGTATTGCTTGGTGTGTCTTTGTAATAGAGCAGCTGAGATTTTCAGACTTTTGGTCATTCCTTTTGAAGGCAATGTAACATGCTGACAGAGCATTTGCTATTGAAGTAAACAATATGCTTTTCCAGAAAATTTGCTTTCAGTTTTTTATCTTTTTGTTGTTGTGATCTTAATTGTTGGTCTGCTTATGTAGATGTTTATTTGTGATACTATGCTTGTAGTTTTGGTGTATTGTTTCTCTTTTTCAGGAGCAGCTAGTGGGCCACATTTGATATCTCGCACAAGGCCTCCAAAGACAACGGGTCGGCCCTGCTAACCCAAGCGAGGTTCATCGACAAAGCAATATGTCGAGATTATGTGTTGCCTCATTCACATAATGAATTCTTCAAAATGGAAAGGAACAATGAATTTTAGAATTCAGTATATAAGAGATAGCCAAATTATTTAGATGATGCCTCAGGGCAAGTTCGGTGGCTAGAGGCAAGTCAATATGCTTGTACAAGTACCACTTGTTGATACCTAACATCAAGTACAGTTTCACGGAATTTGTTGAACAAAAAAGGCGATGAAATTGTACTGTTGTGAATATTAAGAAATTCATCAAAAATTTAATGCGGGTGGATTGTATGAAGGTTTTATTCTAAATCAATCGATTAAGTGTATATATAGCCGTATATACAAATAGAGGTTTCGACACTTGGGTGTGAGACATAGTGCAGTAAGAGAGCTCATTTTGCACGAAAATTCCAATTGTTTTTGTTGGGTCACAACAAACATTAGCTAATCACTAGACGAAGGGATTAGCTAGAGACTTGGTTTTTTAAATCGATAAAGGGGATGAACTAAGACCCGTAAAATTCTCTAGTGGTGGGATACCCAATTTGTATCTAACTAACGGTCGAATGAATTGAATGTGGAAAGCCCACACCTAGAAAATTGGTGGACACAATAATATCACCAAGTGTGTGTTCATGACCTAAAAGTCTCAGGTTGAAGATGAACTCGTATTAATTATTTCTTTGAAGAAGTAGTGCTAGTTGTAGGAGCACAACAGACCTAATAAAGGATCTACTTATATGAACGTAGAGTTTCTAGTCGCTTCATGAAATTTGGGTTGGTTTCAATATGTTCATGAATGGATAGGGACTCAATGATCATAAAGAGTCAAGTTAAACTTTACAGTTTGGGAAGCTCATGTGTGTGTTATCTTCAGGACCCAGATGGATTGATTGGTTCAATCTTTTCAAAACACCATGATTTCCGAGTATTTGGAATGTGTAACTAAACTAAGAAGAAATCAATCCTTGTGACATTTTTATTGGGGAGGGATTGTTGGGGATTTTAGGGTGTTGATGCGGGGCAAGTCAGGACGATTTTCATCATAAAATTTGGTGATGCACCCATGCCTACCGCGCTTCATGCACACTTTACGCATGTCGCGACCCCTTATATGAGCTTAGGGACCATAAAATGAACGTGGTGCGCGTGGCATCTGTATGTGTACCACGACCTTTGCCTGTTTTAAGTGTCTTGCGTGGGACACTTAAAATGGCCTTTGACGTGGTGATAAAATTAACACAGCCCGCGCGGCTGTGCAAAAGAGATATAACTATTCATGGAGAGTTACATCCATTGCTCGTATCCCGTCATCCTATATATATAAGGGAGCGCTCGGTTGAGAATTCCTAAAAAATTGAGAACCTGAGACCCCAAATCTCACCATTGGATGAAGTTGCATATTTGAATATGGAGGTGACACGTGCCCACTAACTTTTTTCCTTCATTATGCAATTTCGAACATTATTTTTGCCTAGATACGTTTTCAGGTTTCAGAAAGTGCATTTAGGGAAAAATGAAAATGCATAGCAAAGGTTCTCAAAGTTCTCGAAAAAAGAGTGGTTCTCATTTGAGCGCTCATATATATAAACATGAGGACGGAGGAGCGCTCAAATGAGAACCCCTTATATTTTCGAGAACTTGAGACCCCAATCTTCACCTTCCAAAATGCATCATCAAGTAATTTTGGTGGTGACACGTGTCCCATGTGCATCTTCCAAGATGCATTTAATGTAAAGTCAAAGCCACCTTTTTTGACTTTACTTTTTGGACATGTGTCACATACAGTTTCAAAGATGCTTCATGATCTAATGGTGAGATTTGGGTTCTCAAGTTCTCGAATTTTTAAGGGTTCTCAACCGAGCGCTCCCCATGAGGACGACATCCTCATGAAAGACAGATAAAAAATATACAGTAGAGTTCAAAGAAAAATACGCTTTGTTTTCTAGTTTCCTTCAAACCCTGAAATATGCTTCTAAATCTTAAGCCGAGATTAGAAGTGTCGATTTATGTGATCTCACTTCGAATTTCGCGGTTAACCTATTCTTATTGAGAACGGGCAAACATCAATTTCGGAAAGTGATTATGCGATTCAAATCGTTATCCGGCGTTGTCATTTTCCTCCCTTGAAGATCTTACTTGAAGAATCCTCCCTTAGACTCTAATGGTCTCCCACGCTTTCGATGTACTTGAGAATCAACTGCAATGGTTTTGTTTGGAGTTACTACAGGAATCTCCAAACGAGCTGGAGCATTTTCAGTAGGTATATGTGACTTTGTCCCTTTCTTGGCATCAAACGCATCGGGTAGCCTATTTGCTACATTTTGCAAGTGTAATATCCGTTGAACTTCAAGTTCATTTTCATTTGTTTTTTGATCTAAGAATAACATAGAAGGTGTATTCCATACAACCTCCCTTTTAATCTCATTTTTATCACCCCCTCAAGTTGGGAATTTTAACTCATCAAAATGATAATCAGAATATCAAGCTCTAAATAAATCACCAGTTAATGGCTCAAGATATTTGATAATTGATGGGGACTCAAACCCCATGTATATTCCCAACCTCCTTAGTGACCCATTTTGGTTTGTTGTGGGGTAGAAATGGGGACGTACACCGCACAACCAATAATTTTCAAATAGGAGATATCAGGCTCTCTTCCAGATATAAGTTGTAGTGGAGAATACTTATTATGAGCGGTTGGTAGACGACTTATTAAAGCCTCTGCATGCAAAATTGCATGTTCCCAAGAAAAGGCGTGTAATTTTGACTTCATTAGCAATTGTCTTGCTATTAATTGCAACCGCTTTATAAACGACTCTTCTATATGAACATGAGCTACTGGATGTTCAACCACCATTCCCATTAATGTACAATAATCAATGAATGACTTTGATGTAAATTATTCTGCATTGTCTAGCCCGATTCCTTTGATTGGTTATTGAGATCAGGATAATGAGCCCTTAATTAACTTGATTATTTGGGCTAAAAGCCTTGCAAACGCAACATTTCGCGTTGAGAGTAGGCTTACATGTGACCATCGTGTTGAAGCATCAATCAACACCATAAAATATCTAAATGGTCCACACGGCGGTGGTATTGTCCACATATGTCACCTTGATTTCTTTCAAGAAACATTGAAGATTCCGCATTTACTTTGTTACAAACGACCTTGTTATAAGTTTGCCAAGTGAACAAGCCGCGCATGTCAAGTCACCATTTACGAGGATTTTCAGGTCCTTAAGGTGAACTTTCAATGATTATCTGGATCATTGTTTCACCAGGGTGACTGACTAACCTGAAGTTAGTAGACAAGGATTTATTTTCTTTGTGGCACGATAGACTCGGTCACTGATGGACCATAATTGTATGAATCATAAACACAGTTAAACCCACCAAATTAGACTCTTTGTCTATTTAACTTTTGCTTGTTAGTTCCGATATTTATCTACAGGGTATTCTGAAGTCTAGAGAAAATACAGGCTAAGGAGGAGTTTTAAAGCTGAAAATGGATTACAAGACACTCGAGGCCACAATCAGATTCCGACTGTACAACTTTCATGGAACCGACTTGGAATCACTCAAACATGCTAAATCCATCAGCATTCGGACAAGAATGAAATACAAAGGCACCGAGCCCGGTAAAGGCCAAACAAGGGCAATTTCAGCCGATTTGGGATTTCGACCATGTTCCAAGCAGAATTTGGCTTAGGTTCCTTCTTGAGATCATCTTCGAATGACATTTTCATTCAGAATACACTCTCCAAAATCCAAGAAGCTCCGGCCAAAGCTCCGGTCAGATTCCGGTCAAACCGATGGCTTTTGAGAAACAAATATCTTCCGATGGCTTTTGGAGTGGTGACTCACCCCGATGGCTTTTGCTCTCCTCTTGCCATGTGTTGTGATCTCCTCCACATCTCCTCCCATCTTGTGCCATGTGTTGTGATCTCCTTGCCTCCCTTAGCCTATAAATAGACATCTTCTCTTCACTTGTACATCATCCTCATTCAATCCCAACATCCATAGTTCTTGTAGTGAGAGAAGCTCTCTAGATTCTACAACACAATCCTTGTAATACTTTCGCTTTGAATCAAAACTCCTGTTTGTTCTTGAGTATTTGAACTAGTTCCTGAGTTTACTCCTGTCGGTTCTTGAGTATTCTCCTTTTACTTTTCCTGTCTTTCAAAACCTTTACTTTTCAAGTACTTAGCTATGATGTCCTGTTCCATGGATATTCGTAGCTAAACCCTTCATTCGGTTGAAGGGGTGTACTGGTATCATACAATGTTTTAGACCCTTCTCTTAAGTGCCTCTATGTGTTCAAAACTTGTTCTATGTGCCACATATTAGGTTAGAACTTCCAAGGTTGAGTGGATGCTTTAACGGGCAAAACTCTTCCGTGGGGTTCGTGAACATACTCGGGTAAGTCGATGCTTTAACGGGCAAAGCTTATCTGAGGAGTTCGACCTCTTTCAAAAACCATTTGGTTGATCGTAACTGAAGATCAAATGGATGCACATAAGGCTAAGATACTTCGAAAGGAGGAATTAGTCTAAGTAGAACAAGTGTTCTAAATGATGTTGCAAGTCATGTGCTAGAAATAGCCTTGATTCATCTTTGAACACATAGTATGATCATTAGAGGTCAATGATAAACAGACTATGATACAAGGCCCCTGATACCGAATCCTTCCTTCAATTGCAATATCACCTGTTACTTTACTTTCAGTACCATATCAACTGCTTACTTTCAGCACTTTAATTTCTGCAAGACTTCTCCTTCAAGCACTTTAATTTCTGCAAGTCTTGTCCTTCAAGCATTTTAATTTCCGCAAGTCTTGTTCTTCAAGCACTTTACTTTTCAGTTATTTACTTTCAGTACTAAAATCACAACCAACCCACGCTACTCTCAGTACTAAAATCACAACCAACCCCCAACTGTCTTACTTTAAGAACAACTTTTCACCTGACTCCCTTGGGTTCGACCCCTACTTACCCTTTACTACCCACTAGTAGAGTACGAGTAGCGGAGATATAAATTTATTTTGTACAGAGACATTGCACCTTAACGACAGTGCAGTGCGCTCCGTCAAAATTTGATCACCCCACACTTTTAGTTGTTCGTCCCGAACAATGCTTTTTAAGGGTGTGCACACAATCTAAGTAAAATATGAAAGTGAGACTGTGGGACTAGATTTATCTTAATTCATGCATTACTTACTTATTACCAAACTAAACCGTGTAAATACTTAGAAGAAACTTGATACTTGTACCTTCGCGCCGAGATGCAAATTAATTCGGATGTTTCGGGAGATAGCCCTTTTCAGGCTCCTGGACTGCATTCTCGAGATCGACTCGCACTATATGGTTTCCTTGTAGCTTTCTCTAGCACGTGATTCGGTTCGGGTTTCACTGAGTTGAGCACTTTGATTTCTTTTTGGCGAGGGACAGCTTCTGTAGTGAATCGGCCTTTGGCCTTTGGCCTTTGATATTGAGTTGGAGTTTCTTCACTTTTGTTCGGTTAAAACCTTCACAATTTTGGCCTTTGGCCTTTGATTAGCTTCTTTGAGATTTTACTTCTTTGTGACTTGCTAGTCCATTTTCTCAGCCTTTTTGGGAGGTCCAATCGTCGCCCGCAAGCATATGGAAATACCTCCCCGCTCTTTCTCATCCTCGCCGTTTCGCGCGGGTCAAAATGAGGGTCGCTCATTTATTTTCCCGGCTACTCTGACTATAGATAGGACGGTTTGATTCCCGTCCCGCCTCTTTGCATAAACGCTGCACGGCGGAGATGACTTCAATCTTCATTGAAACCCGAAGTGCAGCCTCCACTGACTTCGAAAACCATATAGTTAGATTCGATCCTTCGAGTGCTTGCCAAGCCTCTCTAGGGCAGTTTATGTCAACTCCACATCCCCTGTATATCTCAGCACAAAGGGACAAATGAGAAGTTACATTTTAAGTTTTTAAACAGTTGAATTTTCACAAGGTAAATGCATGAATTATAATCTATCTTTTTCACATTCTCAAGTTCATATTTTCAAAAAGATAATATTAAGGGAAAAGGAAAAAGAAAAACATGTTAATTAACTATGTACACAGGTGGTTCTCACCCCACACTTTTGAACGAAGGCGTGCCTCACAGCACAACTTAGTTCAAAAGTCATGCAAGCAAATATTTACAGGTGAGGTGAGAATGACTTAAGGCAAAAACTAAATGATAGAAATTAAATGACTGAAAGTAAGATAGGTGTCGGGTTACCTCCCGACCAGTGCATTTGTTTAACGTCGTTAGCTCGACAATACCTCATTCCTGGATCATAAGGTGGGATCCCATGGGCGTGTGAGGTCGAATTTCTTCTCGGCTGCCTTTTTGCTCCGAGAGGGTGAGGCTTCATTGACCATAGCTGCTGGTCCAATGAGTCGTGCTCGCTTGTTACTCCTTCCGGGTTTCCATTCTTTCGGCCCATGTCTTTGCCGCTTCTTCATGTTTGAATAGTTGGCACCTTTGCGAGTTTGGAAGTTTGGTTTTGTGCCATTAAATGTAGGCGACATTAAGCATGCGCCTCTGCCAATCCTCTTCATTGTGGCAGTGATGGATGGTTGTCTTGGAACGAGTGAGTTTTCAGGCGGTTTTCCTTGGCTTGTGACGAGTGAGAGTTCCTTTGTCGGCTTTTTTGGCTCATGCTCCTCCTCTAACTCCCCTTGCACCTCATCATTATTGATTATATGATCTTCGGTGGCTATGATCGGCATAAAACACGAAGGGTTAAGTCGGGGCACTTCGACCATGAGGACTGGGTCTGTTTCAGGTGCTTCGACAGTGAGGACCAGGTCTTTCTCGGACAGTTCGGCAATGAGGTCCGGGACTTCCTCGGGTGCTCCGAGCGCAAGGACCGGGCCTGGCTTGATTTCTTCGGCCGCTTCGGCAGTGAGGTTCGGGACTTCTGTTGGCTCGGCACTTAGGACTGTGATTTCCTCGGATGGATTGGTGATAAGGACCGGGCCTGATTTGGGCAGTTCTTCCTATAACTCCCAGGGATAATCTGAATGGAGCTCTTCTTCAGGCAACCATGGGTCCTCATCCTCGTCATTCATATGGTCTCCGGGGGCAATCATACTGAGGTCCGGGTCTGTTTTGGACAGTTCGGCACTGAGGTCTGGGTATGTCTCGGGCAACTCTTCAGTTAGGACCGAAATTGATGCATCGTGTGTAGCCGTCATTCATATGGTCTCCGGGGGCAATGCAGTCTTAGATCAGTTGTGTAGCCGCCCAGAATTCCTCATTTTCGACCTCGTCTTGGTGTATCGGGGCACTCATTTGCTGGATGATAGCTGCCAATTCTTCCTCCTTGTCCTTGAGTGGCTTGGTAATGTGGATCTGGGTTTCCTCGGGCATTTCGGAAATGGGTACCGGTACTGATTTGGGCAGTTCGGGCGCTTCGACCAGCTTGGGCGCATCCTGGTCTGTCTCGGTCAGCCCGACATTGAGGTCCGGGTCAACCTCGGACAGATCGGCAGTGAGGACCGGGACTGTCTTGGCCGGTTCTTCTTCGGTCATCTGTTGGTCCTCATTCTCTGCCGGCTCCTCGGGTTCAGCCGTCCTTTCTATTGCCCATGATTCGGTTTCGGCCGTGAATTGGTGCATCGTGTTGTCCAGTTCTTCGCGCCGCATGGCCTGATCTTGTCTTGGTCTTGACCTCGCGGCCAAATCATCTATTAAGTTCCAAAGATCATCTATGTCTAAGTTGTTCACCGAGCCTCCCGCTGCCTCATTTAGCCAATTCCACTCTTATGGCATCATCCCATTGAGAAACCTTTGAAGAAGATCGTGGTTGGTGAATCCATGGTGCGGGCAGCTCGTCACAATGGAGTCAAAGTACGCCAAGTACTCGTCCAAAGTTTCGTCCCGGGATTGTTCTATGTTGTTGATCTTCTCGCGGACTTCAAGTTCGAAAGGTGGTGGGGAAAACTCCTCATTGTTCCAAGGCTCGCATCCATAGTAGAAAGACTTTGTGAACTGCATGACAGAACTAAAACAAAAGAAAAACAAATAGAACAACTAGTCCGATTTCACAACTCCCTGGCAACGGCGCCAATTTTGACGGAACGCACTGCACTGTCGTTAAGGTGCAATGTCTCTGTACAAAATAAATTTATATCTCCGCTACTCGTACTCTACTAGTGGGTAGTAAAGGTAAGTAGGGGTCGAACCCAAGGGAGTCAGGTGAAAAGTTGTTCTTAAAGTAAGACAGTTGGGGGTTGGTTGTGATTTTAGTACTGAGAGTAGCGTGGGTTGGTTGTGATTTTAGTACTGAAAGTAAATAACTGAAAAGTAAAGTGCTTGAAGAACAAGACTTGCGGAAATTAAAGTGCTTGAAGGACAAGACTTGCAGAAATTAAAGTGCTTGAAGGAGAAGTCTTGCAGAAATTAAAGTGCTGAAAGTAAGCAGTTGATATGGTACTGAAAGTAAAGTAACAGGTGATATTGCAATTGAAGGAAGGATTCGGTATCAGGGGCCTTGTATCATAGTCTGTTTATCATTGACCTCTAATGATCATACTATGTGTTCAAAGATGAATCAAGGCTATTTCTAGCACATGACTTGCAACATCATTTAGAACACTTGTTCTACTTAGACTAATTCCTCCTTTCGAAGTATCTTAGCCTTATGTGCATCCATTTGATCTTCAGTTACGATCAACCAAATGGTTTTTGAAAGAGGTCGAACTCCTCAGATAAGCTTTGCCCGTTAAAGCATCGACTTACCCGAGTATGTTCACGAACCCCACGGAAGAGTTTTGCCCGTTAAAGCATCCACTCAACCTTGGAAGTTCTAACCTAATATGTGGCACATAGAACAAGTTTTGAACACATAGAGGCACTTAAGAGAAGGGTCTAAAACATTGTATGATACCAGTACACCCCTTCAACCGAATGAAGGGTTTAGCTACGAATATCCATGGAACAGGACATCATAGCTAAGTACTTGAAAAGTAAAGGTTTTGAAAGACAGGAAAAGTAAAAGGAGAATACTCAAGAACCGACAGGAGTAAACTCAGGAACTAGTTCAAATACTCAAGAACAAACAGGAGTTTTGATTCAAAGCGAAAGTATTACAAGGATTGTGTTGTAGAATCTAGAGAGCTTCTCTCACTACAAGAACTATGGATGTTGGGATTGAATGAGGATGATGTACAAGTGAAGAGAAGATGTCTATTTATAGGCTAAGGGAGGCAAGGAGATCACAACACATGGCAAAAGATGGGAGGAGATGTGGAGGAGATCACAACACATGGCAAGAGGAGAGCAAAAGCCATCGGGGTGAGTCACCACTCCAAAAGCCATCGGAAGATATTTGTTTCTCAAAAGCCATCGGTTTGACCGGAATCTGACCGGAGCTTTGGCCGGAGCTTCTTGGATTTTGGAGAGTGTATTCTGAATGAAAATGTCATTCGAAGATGATCTCAAGAAGGAACCTAAGCCAAATTCTGCTTGGAACATGGTCGAAATCCCAAATCGGCTGAAATTGCCCTTGTTTGGCCTTTACCGGGCTCTGTGCCTTTGTATTGCGTTCTTGTCCGAATGCTGATGGATTTAGCATGTTTGAGTGATTCCAAGTCGGTTCCATGAAAGTTGTACAGTCGGAATCTGATTGTGGCCTCGAGTGTCTTGTAATCCATTTTCAGCTTTAAAACTCCTCCTTAGCCTGTATTTTCTCTAGACTTCAGAATACCCTGTAGATAAATATCGGAACTAACAAGCAAAAGTTAAATAGACAAAGAGTCTAATTTGGTGGGTTTAACTGTGTTTATGATTCATATAATTATGGTCCATCAGTGACCGAGTCTATCGTGCCACAAAGAAAATAAATCCTTGTCTACTAACTTCAGGTTAGTGACTTCATACACTTCAATGGGGTATATTTTTGTGTCATATAAACCAGAAGCATGTGCTCTCATTTTCTCTAAGACTTGCTTCTAGCTAGTCTTATTATATATATGGAGTAGGTACTCAATACTATCTTCACATATGGTTTCTACATGAAAATTATTTCTTCGAATATCTTTGAAACTGAGCAAGTTTCTTTGTGATTCACTTGAGTGCAATGCATCTCTAATGTTTATTCTTGTTCCTTCGAGTAACAAGTTAGAAGCTCTTACGGAGCCTTCTACAATACCACTCGTTTCAGAGATAGTATTAACACTGGTATTTGTCATGTTCAAGTTATTGAAAAACTTCGAGTTTTTCAATATAGTATGAGTAGTGGCACTATCAACAAGACATAACTCCTCGCCATTCAAAATTTCCATTCGTTTGATTCATTCTATGAAGTAAAGAAAAATATGTAAATGAGATAATCGGAATGAAATTTAATTCAAGGCAAATTCATAATAATAAAAATAACTTCAACTACGAAAAGTAAATTAAAGGCATAACAATTGAAATTAAATGTAATAACGTACTGGAAAAATAACCATTATACATGTACTACTGCTGGAGTATAAGGTTGATAACATGAGAGGTGGAGAATGTTTTCTCCAAAATATATTCGTCTTGAATAATCTCTTCACATAGTTTCAAGAATGAAATAATTATAATTCGAGACCATATTCAAAATCTCATATCCTTAAGTGCATCCATTCATATATTGCACGAGGTAAAACGGTCGTCCTCAAATGATTGAAATGATCATTGAAACTCTTATAGAGTAAGAGGGGTCCTTACCTTTAAAATTTAGAGCTTCAGGCTCTAGTGAAGATGATGACGAAGTAGGCACAATCCTGCTGGAATGCGCTGGAGTTTTGTTTTACACATTCTCTCAAATTATTTCTTGATAAATCTGGTTTATGTATCAATTTACCCATGTAAAATAGTTTCTTTAAGAAAAAGCGTAGTCAACTCATGTCATACAAGATTGACGTAATAGAAATATAAAGAATGAGATTGAATCATACAATTATAAAAATGAATGGATAAGTTTATGCATTCAAATGTATTAATGATTTGCTCCATACAAAATATGAGTGTAAAATATAAATTATTAATGATTTGTTTCATGCATTTATATTCATTAGTGGTAAGAATTATTAGTATGCAATGAGAGTTGGGATCAAATGAGAAATGACATCTTTGGTGAGAAATAAGAAATTTTAATATCCGTCCGATTTATCATCCAACGGACTTGATTTTACCAATTTATTTGCATTTATTTTCGGAATAAAATCGAGAATGGGGGTGTATTCGTCATTTGATTTAATCTAAGTTTAATTAATTCCTATTTTGTCGCACACGTTCTTTTGGCTTGACTAATTATCATTAAGATCCTATTTTTTCGTTATTCAACCCCATATAATTTTCATCTCAAACGAAGATGATTGAGGAAGCCAACGACGATGATACTCTTTGATGGACCAAAATTATACGAATCATAAACACAGTAAAACCCCCGTAATTAGACACTTTGTCTATTTAACTTTTGCTTGTTAGTTCCGATATATTTCTACAGGGTATTTCAGAGCTTAGAGAGAATACATGCTAAAGAGGAGCTTTTAAAGCAGAAAAGATGTTACGAGTCATTCCGAGGTCAAGATCATATGCCGACTGAAGAAATATCAAGGATCCTGACGTTGAATCACTCATAACAAATTAAGCAGAAGAGGAATCAAGTCAGCCCGGGACGAAACACACTGATAGTTTTGTGAAAAGACTGCACAAAACTCACAAAACTCATCCATTTGCCTTGGTGACCGACCACTTGAAGAGAAGGTGGCCAAGGGAGGAGCTCCTCCCCTCCATGACCGGCGGCTCCTCCTCCCCACAACCGGCAACCGGCGGCTTTTGCTCCCCCCCATGTGGCGCCTCCTCCTTCTCCTCCCTTGGATCAAAAACCACATGCCATCATCTCCTCCATCCATTCCTCCCTTCTCCTCTCTATAAATCGAGCTCATCTCCTCCTCATTTGTATCATAACAAAATCAAAATCAAATCCATAAGTTTGTAAACACTTCTCTCTCTAAGTTTTGTAAGTTTGGTTTTGGAAATAAAGGATTGCTCCCTTGGCGCTTCAACGGTTGTAAGTATTTTAATATTTATTTACTGTCTTTAATTTCAAATTCCTTAGTTATAATGTTTAGCGCGATGAATAGTAGCTAAACTAGTCGTTCGGTAGAAGGGGTGGACTTGTATTATAAAATGTTTTAGACTATTAACTTAGTGTCTCGTCTTTGTATTCAAAACTTATTCTATGTGCCATATATAAGATTAGAACTTCCAAGGTTGAGTGGACGCTTTGACGGGCAAAGCTCTTCCTTGGGATTCGTGAACATACTCGGGTAAGTGGATGCTTTGACGGGCAAAGCTTATCTGAGGAGTTCGATCTATCTAAAAAACCATTTGGAAACTGGACCAAATGGATGCACATAAGGCTAAGATACTTCGGAAGGAGGAATTAGTTGAAGTAGAATAAGTGCTCTACGACCTTAAAAAGGCTAGACGATGTTGCAAGTCTTGAGCTAGGAATAGCCTCGATTCATGTTTGAATACTTAGAAGATTCACTAAAGGTCAATGATAAACAGGATATAATACAAGGCCCCTGAAACCGAATGCTTTCTTTTAATTGTAATAATTATCAGTTACTTTCTAGTACTAAAACCAACCAACCAAACAATCAATCACTTAGCTGGTAGCTTTAAAACCAACCAACCAACCTAAAACACGCTCTCTCGCTGAATAATCCCCTCAAAGAACAACTATCCCCCTAATTCCTTTGGGTTCGACCCCTACTTACCACTTACTACCCAGTAGTGAAGTCGCGAGTAGCGGACACTTATAAATTTATTCTTGACGATTGCGCATAACGACTGTGCAACCATCAAAATTGGCGCCGTTGCCGGGGAATTAGTTAGTTAAATCGGATAAAGTTCTTTGAATCGATACGCGCTTCGAAACAACCATGTCTCGCGAAGAAAGCCACCATGACTACCAGGATGACGACGAGATAAACCTGTACGATCAAAATGATGAGGTGCCACTTCCATTTATCGACGATCCGGAACAACTCATCAGAAACAGAAGAGCTCGTGATAGGGAAGCCATCAGAAGAAACCAAGAACCGCCTAAGGACCGAAATGCAGCTGGTCCAGTACAACAACCCCCTAGATATCCACCACCCCCCAACCTCGCCAAATGCCAAGACAAGAACCTGTCTTCGACGACTACTATGGGGATAACAACTACCATGAACCTACAATGGGAGAATTAAACGCCCCCAATTTCGAAACACAGCCGTGGTGCATTCACGAGGACCCTGAACTAGAAAACATAACCATCAACGCATCAGTGGCCCACAGCTTGCCAAAATTCTCAGGAGCTCAAGGAGAATCTGCCACAACTCACCTCCAACGCCTGCATGGAATTTGCCAAAATCTAAAGCCCAATCGAGTGAATATGGACGACTTCAAGTTGAAGGCATTCTATTTTTCCCTCATAGACTCGGCAAACGATTGGTTCCTTTCATTGCCTTCGGGAAGCATCAGAACATGGGTTCAGATGCAAGGGAAATTCTTGGGCAAATACTACCCAGCAGGAAGAGCAATGCAAGTAAGAAGACAACTGCAGGACATAAGGCAAGGACCTAATGAGACCATGTACGACTACCTGGAGAAATTCAATCACCTGGAAAGAAGCTGCTGCACTCTTGGACTACCCGAGAAACTCACCATTGAGTATCTCATTAACGGATTAAGACCCTTAGACAAAATGCTCCTGCATGCCTCAGCTGGAGGATCCATAATGAATCTATCATTAAGAGGCATAAGGGATCTCATCACCAAGGTTGCTGAAAATGCTCGATTTAGAGAAGAGACAACTAGGCAGGAAGAATTTTCCCGAACAAAGAATGTGGCAAGAGCTGAAACACCGATGAGCTCTATTCCTGAAGAAATGAAACAGTTAAAGGAGATGATGATTCAGATCCTACGAAGACAGCCAGTTCCAGTAAAACCTTACGAGTTTTGTGGTTCTACTGACCACAAAACTGACGCATGCCCAACATTAATAGAAGAGGAACCGGCAGACGTAAATGCAGTGGGAGGATACCAAGGATACAACAACAACAATGACAGAGCCGGACAAAACAGACAGCATGGTCAAGCAACCAACCCGAGCTGGCGTAACAACAGCTATCCTCAGAAGGAGACACAACCAGTTGTCCCTCAACTAGCTCAGTCATTCTACCAACCCCCCCACCGACAGTATAACCAGAACGCTCCATCAGCAGGCCAATATTAGTAAAAAGGACCAAATCAGTACCAAACCGGCCCGAACAATCAGCAGGAACCGAGCAAGTCGCTTGATGACACGATGAAGGAGCTTGCAGGAAACATAAATCAATTGGGTGCTTCGCTACACCAATACCAGGCGAAAACTGACGGGGCAATTTCAGAATTGGCCAAACAGATGTCCCAGCTCGCCACCACAATGTCAACACTCTCCAATGAACCTGGCAGACTTCCTTACAAACCATCCAAAATCCAAAGGCAAATATTAGCATGATAAGGAGGTCAAACATAAAAGCGACACTAGGAGAAGTAGCACGATCCCCAACTTACAAACTCACAAGCAAGCACTTCACGCGTAGGCATCGTCCTGATTGGAATCAAGAGGAAGACCGACCCAATGATGGCAAAACATGGGTCACGCATGCCGACAATGGACGATATGCATTCACCGTTTGCATAACACCACCGCCAATTATACACTCCGACGTACCAGCATCTGGACGGGATGACGACAACAATTTTAGGTGGGAATCCCCAACTAATATTTATGCTTCAAAGCAAAATATTAAAGGGCCCAATTACTCAAATCCTAAGCCAAGGAATAGGCAGAATGGCTCAACAACAGAAAGAGCCCTCACTTCAGATCATGAGTCACAACCGGAAAGAGATAAAGACTCAGGGGCCTTCACAGTCACCTGCGGTATTGGTGAAACCCAGATTCATAAGTGCTTAGTCGATCTTGGGGCTGCTGTCAATGCCATGCCTTCCTCCTTATACTACTTATTAGGACTTGGTCCATTAAAGCCACCCAGGACAAATATCGAGCTAGGAGATAAATCGTGCATCCGTCCGGTTGGAGTGCTGGAAGATGTAATACTCCATGTGGGAGAGCTCGTCGTTGCTGCAGACTTCTATGTATTACAAACGGGAGAGACCAGCGAAGACGACCCTCTAACAATAATATTGGGACGACCATTCCTCTACGCTACTAAAGCAAGAATCGATGTAGGCAAAGGATCATTATCGCTTGAGTTCGGCGGCAAAATTGCAAATTTCTACATTGATATTAGCCGCGCAGATACAAAAAAACCGCCAGATATTATTCCTATCTCAGATCGCGGTACTCAGATTTCTAACCTGACAAAAGAGACCGAAAAAGCAACAAGACCAGCAGCTATGGTCAAAGGCTCCCCGCCTTCTCAGAAATATTGGAAAGAAAAGATCCCAAAACAAAGGAGTCCTGACCCGAGTACAACATCCGGCAAGAAGTCAGGAAGAGTCAAGGCAAGAAACAACACAGGAACAGTGGCGAAATTTGACCTGAGCCACCCATGGGACCCAAACCAGTAATCCACAACGAGGTACTGTCGAGCCAACGACGTTAAACAAGTGCACTGGTCGGGAGGTAACCCGACACTATCTTACTTTCTGTCATTTAAATTCAGTCATTTAGTTTTAAGCTTGCATGACTTTTGAACTAAAGCACGCCTTCGTTCAAAAGTGTGGGGTAAGAACCACCTTTGTATATAAATAACATGCTTGCTGTTTTCTTTTTTAGTAATAGTATCTTTTTGAAAATATGAACTTGAGAATGTGAAAAAGATAGATCTTAGTTCATGCATTAACCTTGTGAAAATTCAAACTGTTTAAAAACTTAGAATGTAACTTTTCATTTGTCCTTTGTGCTGAGATAAACTAGGGATGTGGAGTTGACATAAACTGCCCTAGAGAGGCTTGGCAAGCAATCAAAGGATCAAATCAAACTATATGGTTTTCGAAGTCAGTGGAGGCTCCACTTCGGGTTTCAGTGAAGAATGAAGTCATCTCCGCCATGCAGTGTTTATGCAAAAAGAAAAGAAAAGGCGAGGATGGGAATCAGACCGTCCTCTCTCTAGTCAAAGTAGCCGAGAAAATAGATGAGCAACCCTCATCTTGACCCGCGCGAAACGACAACGATGAGAGGAGCGGGGAGGTATTTCCATATGCTCGCGGGCGATGATTGGACCTCCCAAAGGAAAGGCTTGAGAAAATGGACTGGCAAGTCACAAAGAAGCAAAAAGCTCGAAGAAGCAAATCAAGAGGCCAAAGGCCCAACATTGTGAAGGTTTTAACCGAACAAAAAAAGTGAAGTACTCAAAAAAGTCAAATCAAAGGCCAAAGGCCAATTCACTACAAAAAAGCAGTCCCTCGCCAAAGAAGAAAGAAATTAAAAAGGCTCAACTCAGTGAAACCCGAACCGAATCACGTGCTAGAGAAAGCTACAAGAAAACCATATAGTGCGAGATGGTCCCAAGATTGCAGTCCAGGAGCCTAAAAAGGGCTATCTCCCGAAACATCCAATATAATTTGCATCTCAGCACGGAGGTACAAGTATTAAGTTTCTTCTATTTATTTACGCAGTTTAATTTGGTAATAAGTAGTAATGCATGAATTAGGATAGATCAATTACCACAGTCTAAATTTCATATTCCAAAACCAACTTAGAGTGCCGCCCTTTAATAGCATTGTTCGGGACGAACAACTAAAAGTGTGGGGTGATATGATGGACCAAAATTATACGAATCATAAACACAGTAAAACCCCCGTAATTAGACACTTTGTCTATTTAACTTTTGCTTGTTAGTTCCGATATATTTCTACAGGGTATTTCAGAGCTTAAAGAGAATACATGCTAAAGAGGAGCTTTTAAAGCAGAAAAGATGTTACGAGTCATTCCGAGGTCAAGATCATATGCCGACTGAAGAAATATCAAGGATCCTGACGTTGAATCACTCATAACAAATTAAGCAGAAGAGGAATCAAGTCAGCCCGGGACGAAACACACTGATATGTGAAAAAACTGCACAAAACTCACAAAACTCATCCATTTGCCTTGGTGACCGACCACTTGAAGAGAAGGTGGCCAAGGGAGGAGCTCCTCCCCTCCATGACCGGCGGCTCCTCCTCCCCACATCCGGCATCCGGCGGCTTTTGCTCCCCCCCCCCCCCCCCCATGTGGCGCCTCCTCCTTCTTCCTCCTTCTCCTCCCTTGGATCAAAAACCACATGCCATCATCTCCTCCATCCATTCCTCCCTTCTCCTCCCTATAAATGGAGCTCATCTCCTCCTCATTTGTATCATCACAAAATCAAAATCAAATCCATAAGTTTGTAAACACTTCTCTCTCTAAGTTTTGTAAGTTTGGTTTTGGAAATAAAGGATTGCTCCCTTGGCGCTTCAACGGTTGTAAGTATTTTAATATTTATTTACTGTCTTTAATTTCCGATTCCTTAGTTATAATGTTTAGCGCGATGAATAGTAGTTAAACTAGTCGTTCGGTAGAAGGGGTGGACTTGTATTATAAAATGTTTTAGACTATTAACTTAGTGTCTCGTCTTTGTATTCAAAACTTATTCTATGTGCCATATATAAGATTAGAACTTCCAAGGTTGAGTGGACGCTTTGACGGGCAAAGCTCTTCCTTGGGATTCATGAACATACTCGGGTAAGTGGATGCTTTGACGGGCAAAGCTTATCTGAGGAGTTCGATCTATCTAAAAAACCATTTGGAAACTGGACCAAATGGATGCACATAAGGCTAAGATACTTCGGAAGGAGGAATTAGTTGAAGTAGAATAAGTGCTCTACGACCTTAAAAAGGCTAGACGATGTTGCAAGTCTTGAGCTAGGAATAGCCTCGATTCATGTTTGAATACTTAGAAGATTCACTAAAGGTCAATGATAAACAGGATATAATACAAGGCCCCTGAAACCGAATGCTTTCTTTTATTTGTAATAATTATCAGTTACTTTCCAGTACTAAAACCAACCAACCAACCAATCAATCACTTAGCTGGTAGCTTTAAAACCAACCAACCAACCTAAAACACGCTCTCTCGCTGAATAATCCCCTCAAAGAACAACTATCCCCCTAATTCCTTTGGGTTCGACCCCTACTTACCACTTACTACCCAGTAGTGAAGTCGCGAGTAGCGGACAATTATAAATTTATTCTTGACGATTGCGCATAATGACTGTGCAACCATCACTCTTCCCTCCTTCTTTTTCTTCTATCAGATCTGTCCGATATGGAAGAAAACCTGCTCAAGTGCGAGCGCTCCGGTGAGGACGCCTACGCTGAAATCAGATAGTTGTTCGAGCGCCTCGACAATCCTTTCCGATCCCAGGCCCGCGTCTTCTTGTCCGATCTCCAGCTCTGGCAAGGACGCATGCTGGTTACCAATTATATAAATCGTATGGCTGCGTTGCTCTAAATTCATCGCCATGTTCTTGTATATTTGTATCACGCGACATGTGTTGATTACATTGAATAAAATGCGTAGCTTTGTACATATAATGCGTATTGGAGTCGCGTAGCTTTGTACATATAATGCGTAGCTTTGTAAATATAATGTGTAGCTTTGGAGTCGCGTAGCTTTGTACATTGAATAAAATGCGTAGCTTTGTACATATAATGCGTAGCTTTCTGTTTAAAATGCGTAGATATGCTTACGCATTTTAGTTGGAAAGCAACCACAATTACAACTACGAATTTTGATTTAAGAACTACTCATTTTAAGGCATGCCAGCATTTTAATTCTTGGATTTTGAAACTGATGGCATCAAATGAATTCAAAAATGTGAAACAATTAATCGTTGCCTTAAAGCCATAGTCGCCGACCCTAGAGGCAAAATTGGAAATTGATTTGATTATATTTGATTTGATTTGATTATCGGAGTGATTTATTTGATTATTGAAGTTTTAGTGATTACAATGAGTGAAAAGTGGGATTACGGTTGAGATTGATTTTTTGATTCCTAATTTGCCCTTTAAGCGTATTTAATAATTAAATAAATACAAATTTTAATGTAAATCAGTATTAATCTAAACCGACTATTAATTTGATCAGATGGATATTAAAATTTCTCATTTCTCACCAAATATGCATTTCTCACAGGAACCGGACTCTATGCAATGAAGCTAATTGAAATTAAAAGTGTGATAAATACAAATTAAGTGAAAATGAATTACTAGTTTCATGCATCTTATATTAATGCTAATCAAAACATGAACTAAAAGAATGTAAAATATTAAATATTAATCATACGCACAGTAACATAAAAAAAGGTTCCGTGAGCAAAACATTGTCACTTACAACAGGAAGTGATTTTATTAATGATTATAATCATCTACTTCAGGAGATGATATAATCACATTGAAAAACATATAATATATTTCCTTCGGGAATCAAAAATATAATACACATGTATCCACTTCGGGTGATACATGTATATATGATTCCCCTTCGTGGGAATCAAAAAACTTATATTATACCTGTATCCACTTTGGGTGATACACGTATATGATTCCACTTCGAGGAAATCAAAAGAAGCATATACTATATGTGTGTATGATTTTACTTCGGTAAAATAAAAAGAAAACATATACTACATGTAAACACTTTAGATGATTTTTTTTTAAAATAAATAAATTAAATTTCACTATGATAAGCAAGAAATGGACAAGTCCCAAACTCATGCTGGTGCATGCAAGGGGTTCGAACCGTTGACCTCTTGATCATTCGACCAAGACTATGACCGCTAGACCACTACCCATGATGCGAGTATGTGATTCCACGCTTTGGGGAAATCAAAATAAACATATAATTTACTTGTATATGATTTTACTTCCGGAAAATAAAACAAACATATACTATACATGTATATGATGTTAGTTCCGAAAAATCAAAAAACATATACTACATGTATCCCCTTCAGGAGATACATGTATGTGATTCCACTTCAGGGGAATCTAATAATAATACATCCATTCACATATCATAAAATAAAAAAAAACTTACACATTCCGTAGAACGGATTACAAAAAGGAGATAACTGAGTTTTCGAATGTGAGTCTATTTTGATATTCTCTCCGAAAAGAACTTAAGGTTGCCATCATCGCATAGTATCAAGAATGAAGATGAAGAGGACTATGAATATTTACCTTTGAGCAACTCGTGCTTCGTGTTGTGAAAATATGAATATGGAATTGTGTTAGTTTTATGGCATGTAGTTTGGCAAAACTTAGCGTAGTTGTTCAAGCTGTGGTTCAAGTCTGGCAGAAACAACTGTCCTGGAACAAGTTAAAGCAGATGGAATGTTTCCAAATTCAGATTTGGAAACACAGTCGACCGTTGGAGATCAAGGCGGTTGCAGGTGCATGGACAGATATTGGAAGTTTCCAAATTCAGATTTGGAAACTTGTTCAACCGACCTAGCACAACTCTGTCGCAGCAGCAGAACGGATTTGGCAAGTCCGGTTTTTAGCAAGTCGGTGCTATGATGATTATCGAAGATATCAAAGAGAGTCGGTTGCTTGCGCTTGAAGATATCTTAGCGAAGAAGATAATTGAAGATTGCTTAATCGGAGATTGAAGGATTATCTTTAAGAAATACGCGCAAAAGATTAGGAAAGATTTCCTAATAGATATAGGCGGTTCCTCTTAGAAATCCTATTCGTTCTAGGGTTTCTACCGCTCTATATAAGGAGGACTAATGCCTAGGTATTAGTTAGCACTTACGGAGATATTAATCACGCTCATACTCATTGAAGGGAGGAGGAGGCTAACGGCGGTGAACTAATCGTAACTGGTTATTCACTAAGCACGTAATCGGCCGGAGAGTTAATCGTCACTGGTTACTCAAAGGCGCTCGGATTCAATCTGTGCTGGTGCTCAGCAGATTGATCGAAGGACAACACTGAAAGTTCACGCACTGAAGTTCTGAACTGCGCATTCGGGAGAAGGCGCTGATTCTCACGGAGGATCATCTTGGTGGATACGGAGGGGGAGCAAAGATCTAGGGGGAAACCTAGATTGCAATTACTAGAGTGTCCGAGGCTCAGGTAGTTTAAGAGGGATTTTGTAAACGTACTTGTTCTCGACCAGAACAACATCTCATCTACTAGGGCAAGATTTCAAATTGTGAACTCTAATGGATTATGAAGAAAACTTGTGTGGAGATATATGTAGAGAGGAATTCCTCTTTCTCATTCCAAATAATATATATTTATATCATTATATGATTACATAAGGCTTAATACCAATAATGATCATGAGTTCATGACTAAACCAAATAGGGAGAGTCAATCCTATTAATATAATATTTATAATAATTTTTTAGTTTTTTTTATTTAATGAAAATGGCCGTATATGTTGTTCCTGAATCGGATTTGGGAAAGCACAAGTTCATATAGCTCCTCTCCACAGCCCTAGAAACCGATAGCACCACGCTCCGTCGGACCTGTTAGTTATCAATCGACCGGTTCTGCGCCGTGGTTTAGATTACTGCGGTTCTTATTTACATATATTCTTCAAGAAAGGTACGTTTGATTTCCAGGTTTGAATTTGCGCTAGTATGTTGAGTCACTGGGTAGGAGTTGATGCAGTAAAGGGATCAAAGTGGAGATGTGGTTGGAATTTAGTAACTAATGGGATTAGGATTAGGGTTTCGAGATTTGATTTGGTTTTTGAATTTAGAGGCGTATTGATATTCTTAGCGGGGAGAAAAAAGCTTTGGTGAGTAAAATTTGGAATTTTTGTGTTTTAGACGGTGCGAGAGGGAGAGTATTAGTCCATCAGGCGTGTGGTAACTGGTAAAAGCACCGGTCTCCACTCACCATTGATCAGGCTGGTCGAATCCTGATGGGGCCATAGTGAATTTCCTCTGGTGGGTAGGATTAGAGGGTAGAATTGATATAAGGATTGAGTCCGGGTTGTCTGGTAATAAGAAAAGAGAGAGAGTATTTGGAATGCAGTTTTAGTCTTTTACGCTGGTCAGAGTAGTAGAGAGAGGGACGGGTCCATGTTTCTACTAATTTGTGTACTTCTTTTTTATCATGTTTTGTATTGTTGAGAATCTATAAATGGGGCGCAGTTTTCTGGTTCCAGTTTGCTGCAGGGAGATGTCATCCTATGAGAATGTTGTCGGAGGAAAGCTCAAGTTGAAAGGTAAGCCATTGGATGTGAAAGCTGGTGGAGCGAAGAAGAAAAAAAAGAATAAGAAGCATATAAGCCAGAACTATGAGCTCATCAAAAGTGATTTATCAGAAGGTTTTTGTTCTCCTTTTTCCTTATAATATTTCTGTTGCTTAGCTTTGTGGGTGCCTTTGATAGGCTTGATTTGGTTCTTCTGTAACTATTTGTGATGAGAACATTACATTTACGTTGACTGGTAAGTTTCACATTAATGCAGTTAGTTTGGCTTTAGCATTAGTCAGAGTGCCTTAGGACAGATAGGCTTTTGTTAAATGTGGCCGAACCTCGTGAAGACGCCATGAATGGTGGAAACAAAGAGTAACATATGCTGTGTGATCGTGGTTGAAAGAAGATTGATGATTCGAGTCCAATTCAGTTGCGGGGCTCATGTTATGGTTTCTCGCTGCAAACTCCCCTCATTTGTTCAAGACCGAATAATGAAGGACCCAGTCATACAGTTTCTAGTAGCAAACTCCATTTTCTTGATTTTGAATTATGATGATGATAATGTTGTTTCTTTCATAACTGGACATTGATGCTGGTTGCTGGTATTATTTGAAAAAGGTTCATTCAACCAATATGCCAGTTATGATTAATTTGTTAGCTGTGTGTGGAATTACAGGACAAGCAATTGATCCCAATGCTGATGAGGTAAATGATGAAAACAAACTGAATGAGGAAGGAAGCACTGCTAATATCGACCACCAACTAACTCCAGCTGAAAGGCGATACATTGAGCAAAAGGAGAGGATTGATGCTCACAGGCTAGCAAAGACAGCCAACAAGTCCCACAGAGACCGTATTGAGGATTTCAATCAATATCTTGCCAACATGAGTGAGCATTATGACATTCCCAAAGTTGGTCCTGGCTAAGCCAGTATGCAGGGCTCATGCACACCCACAGGCCACATCACGGCACATTCGGCTGAAAGCCTACCTATTGTTTACTGCAGTTTGAACCTTTCAGATATTTTGGTTCACTGACTGCCTTTTTTTTCTTTTGAATGCTGAAATTGTACTTTGTAGCTACTTTTTGTGAACTTATAAAACTTAAACGAAAACCACTTCTCCTTTTAAATTTATTTAATTCTATCAAATTGATTCTTCTTTATTGATTTGTGAAATTTATTACTAATTTGCCCCCTTTGCCCAAGTAATATCGTTGTTTTGGTTGGGACCATGCCTTACATCAGTCATCAGTAACGGGTCAACTAAAGTTGAGCCCTGTACCAATCGACACGTCAAACAAAGAGTTCTAATGTACTCAAAATAGTTTTTAATCGGTAAAGTCGGGTCGAATTCAAATGAGCAAAATAAGCACATGTACAATATAATATAAGACGAGTAGCGCTCAAATGAGAATCTCTTTAAATTTCGAGAATTTGAGACCCCAATCTTCACATTCCAAAATGCATCATCATATAATTGTGGTGGTGACACGTATCCCATGTGCATCTTCCAAGATGCATTTAATGCAAAGTCAAAGTCACTTTTTTGACTTTACATTTTGGACATGTGTCCACATGCAGATTCAAAGATGCATCATGATCTAATGGTGAGATTTGAATTTTCAAGTTCTTGAATTTTTTAGGATTCTCAATAAGACTGTGTTTCTGTTCATTTATTCTCATTCAAATGACAAAGGTGTATTCTAAAACCTAACGTGATCCGAAATGTAGAAGACTTTTAACCAATTCAAAAAACATGCTCTAAGGTTTAGATCACGTAAATGTATTATTCAATGAACAACCAGAAATACATGCATATAATGTCGAATAAGAAATGCGAATAAACCATGTATCACAGTAAAGACCAACTTTGTTGCCCCTCTACAGTCTACCCTTCAAACATACATCTTAACCGCGAGTCCTATCTCCTGAGGTGTAAATTCGATTGCTTCTAGCTCGCTTAGTCAACAACTTCTGTTGCATAACTATTCGAGATAAAAATTCTTTAGTTCAAAATTTTCAAACATGTAATGCCAACTTTCGCAATAACAGTATAGGCTACCACCGTGGTAGCTACTTACATATAGTTAATTCAATAGTTAGTCGAATTTTCTTCCCATCTTTTCGACAGGGCCGACTCAAGAGCTTCGGGGCCTGGAGCATAATAAATTAGTGGCCCTTTTTATAAGTAATTAGTATAAATATCATATAAAATGGGGCCTTTATAATTAATTTGAGATTAATATGAGGCCTAATTTATCACTAAAAGGGGCCTTTTTGGCTTAAAAATCTTGAAATCAAGGGGGGGCCTAAAGCCACCGCTTGACTGGCCTCTCCCATTTATAGCCCGTAGTGCCTTCCTATATATTAGTATCAAACTTGTGTATTCATGCACTAAGATATTTTACCAAACACCTTGTATGCGTAAACTAAGACATGTAGTCAAATTGAATCAATCCTCAAATCAACATATCAAACTTTATATCCATTGCATAGAGAAGGGATCAGGTGCAAAGTCCATATTACTGTAAAAAATACAAAATCATCTCACCCTTTCATTTTATTATTTGGATGATCAGGATTAATTGAGTATAAATCTATTTAAATTCAAATTTTAATGTAAACTGGGGAAAATATGGTATATCATTAACATTAAATTGGTTTCCTAATGTAAACAAAATCAATCCTTCATCAGTCTCCTCCGAACATCGCCAATTGGAGGACGGCTTGATTCTGCAAGGTGTTACAGAAACTCACAGATCAATAAGGTGGTGCGAATGCCGGAAGATGGAATCAAATCGATGCCGTCGAGGGTCGAATTGGCAACAGAAGATTGCTAACGGTGGCGTAATGCCCAACATCCACAATCTACTGCTCCCGAAGAAATCTGGCGGATCTGGATCCAAGGCTGGCGGTGATGATGATTGAAGTCTTCTGATTTATATGTGCTGTGTTCAGTAATTAGGGGTTTTGATGTTTGTTCCAGGTTTCAATGATTTTTTGGATCTAGTGCTGATGTGCATAGCCTCATTATATGTCAATGAAAAATTCAATTTGATACATTCTGCAGTTTGTATGTGCAGCTGAGTTCTTAATTGGTTAATGACTGATGCATGTAACTGAACATATCCATCAGTTGGTTTTCCAAACTGAAGTCTTTTGGATTCCTTAGTATCAACTGCTCTGTGGAAAATGAAGAAAAAGCACCAATTTGTATTGATTGACATCCAATGGTATTAGTTTAGTAGCAGTCATATGTTAAGATATACCCTTGTAAGGTCAATGAATCAAAAATTCAATGTTTCTATATTCAGTTTCGGCTTCACTATTATATAGTTCGTCGTGACTATTTTATAGTTCGTCATGACTATTTTATAGTTCGTCGTGATATTAAAAGATATATTTCCCCCCTGAGTTTGGAATTGAATATAGTATAGTCGGAAAGTTGAGACATGACAATACTTTGTGGCTCATTATGCTTACTCGGGATATAATTCGTCACATTCAGCACATAGTTCGTTGACATATGGTACTATTTTCTGGTCGACTATTTTAACTCCTATCCAAGCTAGTAAGGCCCTCAAAAGTTAGAACTTTCCTACATTCTAGGCAAAAAATTTGTACAACTATTGTGACGTAAAGCTTGCACTAAAACAGTGTTTTCATTCAACGTTCTCATTTTCTTCTAAGGCATCAGTTGCGACTTTTACTAGTCTCCATTGTCCTGCTTTCCGAAGCACATCTAATCTCCGTGTGTTCAAGTCTTGATCGGATCATAATGTTCTAGTATAGTTCTCGTAGAGCCAATAGTCGCGTTCTTCCTTTGATTTTATCATATTCTTTGCTGCCTTTCGTAATGCACTAAGAACCCCTGTACAATTAACAATATTGATCAGTTTAGTAGTTAGTAAACATTGACGAACTATAAATAGTATTTGACGAACTATAAATAGTATTGATGAACTATGTCACTATCAGACTCAAATGCAAACAATATTCAACCAGAAGCAAAGATAATGAGAATTGATGTTTCTACCTAACTCAACAGAGGCAAGGAGTGAGTGGTATATGAGCCATTATAAACATTGACCAAAACTATGGAACAGGGACATGTATTATAAGTGAAAACTAAAAGGGAACACAACTACCAATAAATAGTGAGATGTTTCTCTAAAAAAAAACAATGCTTCTCAAATAGGAAATCTGATAACCAAACTTTACGGTGATGGTAATCAAATAGGAACACAATTATCTGCATGATTTGGAACACATAATAGTTAGGAGGGCCTTGCTGGCCAATCATTTGCGCTACTAGCAATGTTCTCACATGGCTCGTTCCTTTGTAAAGACCTTAGAGGCTCAAACGGAAGAAACGTATCCTTCAAAATAAATGTGTAACTGCAAACTGGAATAGAAAGTACCATATGTACAAAAACTCATAATCAAAATTTTGAAGTATTAGAGAGCTCCACTCCACTCATAAATCAAGCAGATCTCGCAGCTCATCAAATAAACATGCCAATGATGAATAGTCTGCACACCTAAAGTATATCAAAGTTGTGGGGCAATGCAGAATATCAGCCATGAGTTATGATGCAGAGGACATGGACATGGAGTAATGAAATGAAAGCAAGCACATAATAAAGCATAACATGAAAACAGAAAATTAGCAAGTTACAGAAACATCAATTATGATACTTTATACAGACAGATAATTAACAGATGTTATAATGTTGAACTACTTAGATGCCGACATCATCTTCGAGGAGCGCTTAAATAGTATTTGACGAACTATAAATAGTATTGATGAACTATGTCACTATCAGACTCAAATGCAAACAATATTGATCAATTTATTAGGTAGTAAACATTGACGACGAACTATAAATAGTAAATGACGAACTTTGTCACTACAGACTCAAATGCCAGCATTATTGATCAGTTTATTAGGTAGTAAACATTAACGAACTATAAATATTAACTGACGAATTATATCACTACCAGACTCAAATGCCAGCAATATTGATCAGTTTATTAGGTAGTAAACATTGACGAACTATAAATAGTAAATGACGAACTTTGTCACTACCAGACTCAAATGCCAGCATTATTGATCAGTTTATTAGGTAGTAAACATTGACGAACTATAAATATTAACTGACGAATTATATCACTACCAGACTCAAATGCCAGCAATATTGATCAGTTTATTAGACGAACTATGTCACTATGAAACTCAAATGACGACATATAATAGAACCTGAACTCAGTTCAGCAACACCCACAATATGGTCATATGTACAGTATCTACGAACAGTAAATTAAACGAAGTATGGTCATGAAACCAGTAACTCAACTCACCATTGTTCATCGATATTGTCCCAAAACCATAAAAATCGAGGCTTCGACGAATCGCGTGACTGCAAACCCTGCTTCAAGGAATCGCAAACCCTAAATTCGTCGTGTGAACTGCAATTCTAAATTCGTCGAGATCTTCGAAGATGCGTAGGATTATGGACGACGACGAATCCTCCAATCGGTTGATCTGTTGTCCGACGAATCCTCCAATCGGTCCGACGAATCCTCCCTCCCCTCCCTCCAATCGGTCCGACGAATCCCAAATCGTCGCTGTCGGGGTTGTCGTTCGTCTAAGGAGAGATGGTGTTTTGTATTTTGTTAATTTTTGGGTCAATTATACCCTTGTATGTAGATATACACGCATAAATTTGTTTTATTAATTCATTTAATTTTATTAATATCAGCCATAGGATTACAAAAATGAATGATTTAGATTAGTTTGTATTTTGCACCATTTTTGAGCTTTGCACCAGATCTGGCCTCTCATTGCATAACCAAAAGTTTAGGTAGAAATAAGATCCGCATAACTAGGGATGGATCTATGCCTAAGGCATATTGGGCCAATGCCCAACTTGTTTTTGGTGGAAGTTTTTTTTTATAATTTGAAGGGTAGTTTTTTAAAAAAGTTAGACAAATATTATAAATGCCCAAGTAATTTTTAGAATTTTTTTTGCCCAATATAATTTTTATTTCTGCCTCCGTCCCTGCACATAACCCTAAAACAAAATAACTACTTACTACTCATGTTTATAGATACAACATAAGTGTTGTTTGAGTACAAGAAAGATGAAAGTACAAAGGAGAAGCAGAGCAAACCAGTGTAAAAACCCTCCCTCAATCTTCCATGAATGATCCTTCCTACTGATATTGAGTCATTTTTCTCTCTAAAATAGGATTCTTCTCCATGAAACTCGAGCTTTCTATTCATAGTTGAAGCTAGAAAATCAAGCCTTGAAGCTGTAACCCAGGCGGGTAAGTTGAGTAACTTAGGCAGCTAGTGTAAGGGTGTAGGGGTGACACGGACGAGTCAATAAGTGACTCAGCCAGGTCATTTTGGGAGAGAGGGAGAGCTATTCATCATTTTGGTCAAGCTTGGATGTGACTCGGCCAAGCCATGGGTGACCGAACCAAGCTGCTCATAGACCAGTCCTGACCCAGGCGAGCTACTATCGGCCCCATACTAGTTTTGGCTAAAATCTTCCACATTTCTCCAACTTTGATCTTTTGAGGCTTCAATGTTGATGGAGTGATATTGATGACCTAAAAAGCCAAGAAGAAGTGACGTGTAGAGATTTTGATGATAAAAATAATTTATAAACCTAGTAAGATTTGGATCGTATAAGAGAGCAAGTTTAAACTTATGCATTATGTAAGGTTGAGTTCCTATTTATCCTAGTCTGAATATAAAATAAACAAATGTAAAAATAGAGTTTATCAATTTTAAGAAATATTTTGAGGAACTACTTCACTTACCCAACATTATAATCGCCTTTATTAACTAGCACACTTAGATTTGCCTAGATAAATAGGAAAATAGGGGTACAATCCACATAGGATCCTCACCCATTCGGCGCTTACCAGTTCAAATCGGAATGGTATCTTAAACTACGAACCTTACCCTTTCGACGCTATTAGTTCGAATCAAGTAACTCGTTGCTGCTTACCAACTTTTGTTGCGTAAACATGGGGAGTACGTGTCGCTATCCTGGCCTTTCCCATTACAATCTCGGGATACTCTCATATTCACTGAGTTTGTAACGTGCATTTTACTTAGTAGTCTGACGTAAAATACACGTTACAAACTCGATGACTAGGAGAGTGTCTCGAGATTGTAACAGGAAAGGCTAAAATAACGACAAGTACTCCCCATGTGTATGTAACTAAAGTTGGTAAACATCAATGAGTTACTTGATTCGAACTAATATCGTCGAAAGGGTGAGGTTTGTAGTTTAAGGTACAATTCCAATTTGAACTGATAGGCACTGAAAGGGTGAGGTTCCATTTTGGATTGTACGGCTATTTTCCAGTCTCTCTAGACAAATCTTGTGTGCAAGTTAATAAACTCGATTCTAATGTTGGAGTGAAGTAATTCTCCGAAATACTTCTTAAAATCAACAAAACTCTTTTCTTACATTTGTTTACTTGAAATTCTAGAAACAAACAAACACTTGTTTCAGACTAGGATAAATAAAAACTTAATCTTACTTAACGCATAAGTTTATACTTGCTCCTTTGGACAATTCGTTTCTTACCGACTTTATAAATTGTTTTTGACATTAAAAAAAATACTACACTTCAAAATGGCACCGTTGATGGGGAGCAATGCATTAACTTATCACTAATCTAGATTGTGTGGATATTTCGAATAATATTATAAGTATTTTCTTCTTTCTTCTGTATATTTTTACTCATATACCTTACTAACTTATGTTCTTTTTGTTTTGCGAGGATGTACCCATATTATCAATAATTCATATCCAACACATTCATACTCTCCAAACTGGGATGATAGTCAATGCTCATTTGAAGAAGACACGTACCCTCATTACCCTGCAAATCCTGAACCTATCAACGATGGACTCTTAAACACGGAATTACCAACCATCATACTGAATAATCAGAAGGTTATAGAAGAGAAGCTTGAAAAGTTGATGACTTCCGGATAAGCTCTTCGAGCCAAGGTGGCCCAACGCAATCTAGACATGCTTGAAACTCTTAATGCATCAAAACAGAGATGGGATCAATCATTAGAGACTGAGGACATGGATGGAGAAGAAGAGGTCTCCGAAGAAGAAGTCCTTGAATCTAATGATGACAATTATAACGTGTTCTTGAGAGCCGTTGCCCAAGCATATAACAAGTTTGAGGATGATGAATCTTGCACCAAGGACGAGTTGGAACACAAAGGTGCATCACCTTCACCAATAGCTTGTTTCAGGATTATTCGGATGGGAACATGCAAGCATTCATCATTCCATCAACACATTTTATCTCCAATGAAGAATTCTTCAGCGATGATGATTCATGCATAGATGAAATATGTTTTTCGCATGAAGAAGACCTCCTCCTTCTCGCTACCAGTGAGCTTGAATGTGAGGTTGAATCTGTTGTTGCAGAGGAGACAGAGGAAGAGCATATAGAGTCTCGAGGATTTTAATTGTATGAAGACTTTGGTGAGGTTTACATGGACGTGACTAAAGAGCAATCTCGCATTCAAGAAGACACAAGTCTAAAGAGGGAGTTTGAGGATTGGGCACCCACGGAAATTATTGAGAAATTAAAGGTGGGTGTAACCATCAAGCTCGAGACAAGTTTTGAATACCCTCTTTTCATCACGACGTCTCGAGATAGATTATGGGGCTTCTTCCTTTAATTTTCGTGATTATCCAAAAGGAGCTCCCACGATCCCTCCATCCTGAAGGGAATAACGCGTTCTTGAGGCGTCAATCCACATCCATTTGAAACTATCATCACGCCTTGTTCCTTGAATGTGCTTTTCTGTCAATGACACTCCCCACTTTGTTCAGGCTTTCTGGTCTTGTAATCGTCTTCCCTTGACCGTCGATGGACTCTCCTTATTGCCCGGTTGAAAAGGATTTTCTGCTCCAAAAAAGGCTTGCGGCCTTCCAGGACACGATAGGTCTTGCAATGCAATCTGCTCTTTCAGGACTAGTGGCTGATCTGAGCAGTGTCGAGTCTTTTCTTGTAGAGCTCGAATGTTACCAGTAGACGCCTTCTATTTTAATTTGGCCCCAATGCTTAGCTTGGATAACTATTCCAAGCGACCAAGAAAAGATTCTCATTATTCTTTTTTTGATAGTAGATTTTAATTATTCTTGATGTCTAGAACTGATGCACATGTTCTCTTTATATAGCAGTCCCTTCCTAGTATTTGACGACCATAAATGAGTCTGGAGAGGAATGAAGGCTTTGGACCCTTGACTCTCCATGGGTAACAACCACCTTGATGATGTGTATTTACCTTCTCTTGATTCTCATTTAGGTCTGACAGAAATCCAAGAAAGGATCCAATGAAGACCAAGATCCTTCTCTATGTGGAGCTGGTTCGTTGACACTCCAAACCAACTCCTCTTTTGTTCGACTTTTCCACTGCCGCCTAACCAACTCTGAAGCGTAATCAAATCCGAATTTGTGGTTCTCGTAGGTTGATCTTTAATCAGTGAAGTCGCATGATTTTTTTCTTGAACAATGGGTTGAGCCACTCTGTTTATAGGTCTACTTTGATCCGATATTTTTGCTACATGCTTGTCTAATCTGTCGCATTCTTGTCTCATCGCTCTCGCTGAATTCAAGTTGGGCTTTGATTTCCGAGCTCCCATTAGATACACACTTACCGCAGTTTTCTCAAACTCGACAAATAGAAATCAAGTGGTGTACATAATCTGTTTGGAGGACATATCTAGGGTTTTTTTTATCTCAGTTGCCCCGTTTTGACTTTTAGATTTTTCAAATAGGGCAAACGAATTTGACATATCTCGTTTGCCATGTTTTTAATTAGACTGAACCAATATTCCACATTTTCGCAAAACACTAGCATCCCCGTACCGGTATTTTTCTAAAATGAATACATAGCACATTTGTGGCCTATGTGGACCACAAAACGTACTCATTTTCGTAAAATACCGGGATCACCGTACCGATATTCTCTTAAAATGAGGAATACCGGTCCCCGTGTGCCAATCTTATTAAAAACAGGACAAACGAGATATGTAAAATTCGTATGCTCTCTAGTTGAGGGAACCCAAACTCAAAACATGACAAATTAACTATGGCTCCATACCCAGGTGGTTACACCTCTACAACAAGTTTACATCACTTTTGTATAGTTATCTTTGCATTACACTTCATTTAAAATAGGATTGTTTTTGCTCTTCTATTTAATCTACGAGGTCTCCATATCTAAAAGTGTTTCCAACAGGTGCCTGTTGGTTAAGGAGTCACATACGATTCCTTACATCTCGGGTTCAAGTCCTGGGGACACCATATTTCTCACAATTTTGTGAGATTTTTCCTCTTCATTTTTCTTAGATTTTTCCTCTTCCGGCCTCGCGCGTGGATGCTTCGACATCCCTCGTGGATGCTTTCCTCTTCACGTCTCGCGCGTGATGCTTCCTCTGGCCGTCAAGATGGACGCGTCGTGTCTCACGGTAAAGGTCCCCAAGGTGGCCTGAGCTCCAAGTGTCGAGAATGTACCGATGGTGATTTAGGGTAGATGTGCGGATATATGCATGGTAAAGGTGCCGAACCCGGCCTGCGATTCAAAAGTGGAGAAATGTGCCTATGATTTCGGATCTGGTCAAGATGTCTTACTAGAGCTTCAGATATCAATATATATGTACTAGATGATAAGACGTCATATGCATTGTATTATTCCTAGTTGTTCTACCCTATTATAAAAAAAGTGTTTCAGAAACTTGTGAATAGGCTTTCTATTTAATCTAAGAGGTCTCCATACCTGACTTGATGGATATTATATTCTAACTACTTTGTGAGTTTGTGTGCCTCATTTCCATGCCTTCCAGCATTATAACATCGTTAAGCACCATGTTTTGAATTGTCTCATATCCAGGGACGGAGCCAGGATCTAAAACTAGGTAGGGCTAAATTTTTTTGAAGGAGACAGGAACGGAGCCAGGATCTAAAACAGGGACGGAGACAGGGACGAAGCCAGTATCTAAAACAGGGACATTTGAAGGAGTATCACTTTTTAACCAATGTAAAACACTTTTATAACACTTGGCACTTTTGTCCGTCATTGTACTTGATATCATTTGCAGCAGGCACAATTCTAAGAACCCTGCCAAGAATTAGGACAATCACAAGATCAACTTGAGTATATCATTTGCCGTTAATGTGACAATAGACAATAACCAGTGCACTTATATTGAATTTAAAAGCATCTACAGAAATGCAAACGCAGATACTCATTGGACCAGCAATGCAAGATATTTCCAAAAATCCAATACACTATTTTACATCAACAATAAGCAGCATTAGACCACTTGAGCTGAATCATAAATTCTTCATATGCTCAATCAATCTATGAACTGACAATGAGCAACAAAAATACCTAGCAATGTCCAAAGTCCCAATATGAACCAATATTTAAAAAAAAGACAATCTTTGCAAGAAAAAATCAACCCAAACTCATTTGACTCAGCAATCCAATCACTAAACTAGCATTGGGTCCAATTCCAAGCAGCACCGTACAAAATCAACTAACCGAAACAAACCTCAGCAGCAAAATCCGGCGACGCAGCCACGTGCAATCTCAACGGAGGATTGGGAACGTTCCTGCGTTTACGAGAGCCGGACACGGACCAAGAAATTAGGAATCACATTCCTGTAAAACAGCTTACAGCAGGGATTACTAGGGCTTTCGCCCAAATTTTTGAGTGATTTTAAAATAAATTTTTTTTTTAAATTTGGGCCAAAAGTTAGTTGGGCTGCAGCCCAAAGTGCGTCGTCCCTGCTCATATCTTATCCATAGCTCATTCCTTCCCTGACTCTCTTTTGTTGTATCTTATCCATAACTCCTTCCTTCTTGAGTATTTCATTTGTAGTTTCTGATGCTATGATTTTCTAAGTTGTTAGTCTCTTAAATTGACTTAAATATTTATGTAGAGGGGAGCGCTCAAATGAGAATTCCTTTATTTTTACAGAACTAAAGAACTCAAATCTCACCTTTGAAAATCCATCACCAAGTAATTGTGGTGGTGACACATGTCTCATTTGCATATTCAAAGTTACACTTAATGCAAAGTCAAAACCACTAAGTTTGAGTTTCCTTTTGGACATGTGTCACATACAAATTTAAAGATGTATCATAATCTAATGGTGAGATATGAAGTCTCAAGTTCTCGAATTTTCAGAGATTCTCAACCGAAATTATATTTTTCTAATCAGACTCTATGGCCTTTTGATTTATGGAAGATTTGAGGGATGTAGACAAAACTGAAAGGAAAGTGGAGTTTTTGGTTTCGTTTGTGGTTGAAAACGAGATCAAAAGACAAAATAAAATAAAAACTCGATACAAACTTTTACTTGCAACTTATTTTATGGGAAAGCCGTTTTTCTCATATATTTACCATTTCAGTTTCTTTCACTAAATTTTCCACGATCCAACTGAAAGGTAAACATGTGAGCCTAAGAAGGCAGTTTCAAGCGGAGGCGGTAAGTGGTAACCTAACATGTTCTGCATTACTATCTAGTTCAGAATAGAAGTCCCAACGGACCATACACAAAATTACAGACCAGTGAGGATGTCCATTTCACAAAGATGTTTGCTCATTTTCTTTGATAAATCTCTCCAACAACTGACGACAAGGTTGACAATTTGGACTAATATTTGTACTTGGACTGCTGAAACAGACGAAACTGTGCAGGAGCTACACAAAAATGAAGAAAGGAGGGAAAGATAAATAGTGGCTAACATCAGACGATGGGATGGACCTTGTACTTGACATCGTTGAAGGGAAACTGCAGAGGGATCCCTCCACTCTCTTTCTCCTTTGCTGATATTTATCTCTTCTAAATCTAGTATCAATCGCAACCTAACATGTCTGAGACGTATCGTCGGTTTCGGTTGGAACCAGAAAATACTTGGATTTGTGACTGGAGGAAAATGATTATCAGATTGAGTATGCTAAGCATATTTGTTTGTGCAAGAGCATGAGTTGTTTTTCTTTTACAAAACCACAAAACAGAAATTTTTTATCACGAAGTACAAGGAGACTTGTTACACAAACCTTGAGCACCTAATCCTGCTCGGATGTGCTGTTATTACCTCGCCCAAATTGAGAGGTACGATCATTGATCCATGTTGAGTTGGCAGCCAACAGGTACAGACAGAACAAGCACAATGCTGTTGCAGTAGACAAAACACTTGGTAAGTCACAGGTTTTGTTTTGTCCAATCTGTTAGTGCAGGATAAAATGTGAATCGCAATCTGTTAGTGCAGGATAAAATGAGAGGTGTGTAAGAACACTGTTAACAACCTGTTCAGCATTTACATAATCATTATAGACTTACACCCTTAAATAGAAACATTCAACACCTTGTTCACACATATTTTTGTTTAGACTTTGTAGCAAGATCTCATTAGCTATCTAGCGACTAGCATTCAATAGACATGGGATTAAAACTGGTAACAATATACAAAAGATTACCGGCATATGCTACTGTAACCCCAGAAGCCAGTCGCCCCAAAGCTGATAGAATATATAGGCTGACAGTTACCTGATGTCAAAAGCCAATACAAGAGTAAATACAAGTCATATAAGGATGGGATCATCAACTTCATTCATAAATACTTGAGTGCAGTCACTCAAAATCGTGGATTAATAATTAAAATGTGAATCAAATTCTGGTAATTTGTGACTACATCAATACCCTATCAGCATGTGCATAATAAGAACATTGCAGAAATTAAGTTAATTGGGCACCATCACCTTAAGAAACAACCTCTTATCATGTCCAGTCGCGGCAACTCTCAGTACAGACTCTGCTGCCCCCACTGTGTTAGCAAGGCATGCAACAATACTGTTAGCAGTGTCCTGAGATATTTGCCATTCAAGTGGATCAACAGGTACCCTGCCAATGATTAACAAAACCACAACGTTACAACATACGATCAAAAACACATGTCTGACACTCCACAACTACATCAAGATAACATCGCTATGATACCAAACAATTAGATAACCTTAATCACTTTGAATGTTATACATCGATTTTTTTAAAATTCCAAATTACTAAAATATTCGGATCAAGAGCAACTAATGCATTTAACAACAACGTTATATAAATAAATAAAAATATTGAAAAAAAGGGATATCGAAATTACGAAACGTTCAACTGGCGAAAGAGCAAGCCGAGGATGGCGAGGGAGCAGAGCAGAACAATAAGGACGTCGGAAACAAGGGAGAGAAAACTCGAATTGCGGAACGCGCAGTGGTAGTAAACCAGAGAACCACACACAAGCAGAATCATCGGTTTTCCATATTCACTTCTTCCGCTGCCTCCTCCCGTGTAATCGATGCTACTCTTATCATCTTCCATCTCTCGTAAAGCATAAAACTTTCACAAGATCGATCATCTCCTTCCTCCTTCGATCGCCATGTTCACTCCTCCAACCCCCATTAATCTGAATTTTTTCGATTTTCTGGTTTTCATCTCTGACTTCCGCGATCCAGATGACAACGGTGCCGGATTCGACCCGTACCCGACCCATCTTTGTTGTTATTTTAAAGAAACTTTTTTTTGATCAAAAGAAGGCCAGACTTTTAATAAGTAAATTTGTTTATCTAATCGTTTCTTTTCTTACTCAATTTCTAAAACTTATTTCTCATTTGTTCTATTTTTTTTAGGCCGTGTTAGAGCATCCACCTTAGAGGACATCTTACGGTAATTGAGATAGGAGTGACGAACACAAAATAGACTGCATCATTAAAAAACTTTAACATGGTTTAAAAAATTATTGTACATTATAAAAATATTATTTTATATCACAAAATCATCTTTTATCGAATGCGTGCTAAACTTTTCAACTAATTTTTTTCAATGTTGAAAACCAATCAATCCGATAAGAAATTATCTTTCATTTTGTAACGGTTTAGATTGAAACTAATATAAGCTTTTTGAATCTTGTTACACTTATTGTAGGGGCATTTCGATATTTGTAGCCGTGAACCGAATCACCGATATCAAAATTACTATTAATCCTTACTATATAATTGACTATCTTGCTCTAATATTTGAATAGCTTTTCTTTCGAATATTGAATCAAAGGTTGGTGTTTTCATATTAAAAAATAACTTCAAAGATTAAAACCGTAATAAATTGGATCAAATACAAACTTATCTCATGAGAAAACTTCAATACGAACTTTCAACTTGAATGTGAGCAGTTATACATAGAAAAAGAATCCGGTGCAAAAAAGTATATTTTTGTAAACAATGAAAACTAGTGGCAACCCTTGATTTAGTCATTTCGACGTGTGAGATTAAATCTCGTCGTGTGGTTGATTTATCGGTGACGAACTATATGTCACTTTTGACGAACTAATTTTTCGGCGACAAACTATAATCCAGTTTTGACGAATTATACAGTTTGCACCTGATCTTTCCTCGTTATCCACATACAAAACTAACAAAGTTTGATTATTTATTGTAATTTACACTTACATATTCAAATATAACTTGACGAATTAAGCTATCTAATTAAGTTCAAATTTAAGTATTAAATTTATTACTTGTTGATAATATTAGATTTATTATATGATAAAAATATTTAGAAAAAAATTGTCACCCTCATTCTTTACTAGTTCCGTCCCTGAGTAATGGTAATTTTCTACATTATGTGCACCCAAAACATTCAACAAGAAAACGTCATAGTACTAGTCACAATAAAACAGAATAAATTAAAATAATATTTTTTCGGTTTAATATTGTACGAATGATTGATCAATAATTGAGTTAGATTTCCATAGGATTTTTGTTCAATTATTAAAAGACACGTGTAAAGCAAGATAAGGTTAAAATCTCTATAAGAACAAGGTTATAGATGCAATCGTAACCCATAACTTCCTCACTTTTCTCAGTTCTTTCAAACTTCTTCTGGTCTTTGTTACATTTTTGAATGGACTGTTTCAATTTTGATAAAGATTTCGAGTGGTATCAACAGAGAAGGAGAGAAATGAATGTGAGGGCTAACTGGGTCATGACTATGAATGGCGTCGTTGTGGCAACAACGGGTGATTTGGACGATGAGCTGGTTCATCGCCAACCAAATTGACATAGACAGGGGGATCAAGAGGGCAGAATCTTTTGGAAGACTATTTCGTTGAACGTCCAATTTTCCCCTAGAGAAACTATTGTCGGAGGTATCAATGACCTTCAACTTGTTCAATCGTCTCAAGACCAAGCTTTGCAATCATGACATCTATTGGCTCTAACGATGTGATGGCATCGAAGTGCTTGGCCTCCTTCCACAGCAGAAGATGACCGGTGCTATACGAGTGTCGGCATATGGTTCGTGCACTGATCAGTGTGCCGAGATCACAAGGATGGCGAATCAACAACTCTAAAGTGGACGAAGAAGTGGTGTACTCAACTAGTTCATTGATCGGTCGAATTCTTGACCTATTATTCACTTCATTCGATGATGGATTAGGTTTGTTTTCCGGATATTTTGTTATCATTTAACCTCTCGTCTAGTGTTTCAGGTCATATATCACATACCTAATACTTTTGGATTGATTTGAAGCAAAACAAAGCATTTAGTAGAGATTTGGATAAAAACAGGGCAGATTGACGTTTCCGACTTATTTTGCACGCAAAGATCGCATATGGTGCTCATATTGGTCGATTCAAAGCTAGTTGGAAAGCTAATTCAAAGGGCTACAACTTCGTAGTTTACGCCAAGATCAAATTCGGAGGTTACGACCACGAAATATCCACCGAAAGTCTCTGCCATTTTTCCTAGCCGTGACAGCCGTGACAAAACATAACGTCACGGGTGTCACGACATCCTTACAACTCAGACTGAAGCAGCCTTGTGGAGCACTTGATCCAGCCGATCGGCTGGCCGTCAGGATAGATATTTGGACTTATTTTCTAATTTCATTTTTTGGGCTTTTGGAAAGCTATAAAGAGGGCAAGCGGCTGATTTACTCAGTGTGTATGATTGGTGAGATTTGTGTGTGACATTGAGAGAGAGTTTAGTGCTTGAGTTGAGATTGAAGAACCCTAACTTGGGAGAGAAGACGGAGATCATCGCGAGAGATTGAGGATTCAACGAGCTACATCGTCACTGCGGTTATCTCGTCATTAAATTTCTATTATTACACTATTCGTGGTTAACTTACCATGAGTAGTGAGTAGTCTTCTTAATTCTGGGATCCTACGGATCCCGTGCTATGTACCCAACTCTTCATGTGATCAATTGAACGTTTTTCATTAATGCAATTCAAATATTCAATTTCATCGTGCTTAATTTTATCGTTCTTGCAAGTTTTACATTGAATGTGATATTTGCATGCTAGAACGTATTTAGGTTGTTTACCAAAAGATGGATGGGTCCTAGGTATTAATCGGATTGCATGAAATTGATGTTAGGTCATGGTAGCTACTATGGTAGTACATGAATTAATAGAAAAGTTGACTTTCGTCTGAAAAACTCTAAGTTTAATAATCAAGATCGTTGATAATCCGTGGATGGGCGGCGTTCAATGATTGAGATTAATCTAGACAATGATCCGTGGATGGGCGGTTTGTCTAGTGTTATTTCGGTTTATTTCCATATTCGATAGCATGATGATTTCCGTGATATGATTGCATGATTAGTGGGGTTGGCACAGATGAAGTTTGATCCTGGGATTCTTTCTCAGATCAAGTCCAAACCTTTTAATCTTCTGTATTTAAATTCTGCTATTTTAATCACATCAAAACCTTGAATCGTTCGAAATAGCTAAATAGGTCACTTGTTAGCTAGTACTCGCACACGTTGTTCCTTGGATCGACCCTGGGCTTACCAAGGTTTATAAATTTTGTTTGACTGCAATTCGACCCCTAAAACTCATAACTTGATGACTATAAAGGGTTAAAAATACGCTTGTCAAAATGGCGCCGTTGCTGGGGAGCAGCGTTTAGTGTGATATTAGATTTAACGAGTGTAGTTTAGACTATTCCATTTTTTTTATACTTCCTTGTACATACTCTATATACTTCTGACCTTCACTAATCACTTTTATTTTGAATGTTGCGAGGATGTTCTCTTTTGGTCAGCAAGACACCTACCCAAGGGAAGAGCCTTATTGTCAGACATATTCATATGATACTAATTGAGAAGGAAATCAAAATCAGTTCTATGATCAACATTATTATCAAGATGATCTTTATTATGAGAGCTACCAGAATCACTCGCAGCAGCAATAGTCTCAGGCCACTGGTGGATCATCGCGTTTAGAGTCTATGTTGGCTAGCTACTTAGCGGAGCAAGAGAGGTCGTCTCGGGTGAATGCTACGACATAAGTGACCTTCGGAAGACGATGGAATTACCAGGACCCTGTTATCAAAATGACCACTACTATGAGAGTTACGAGGACCAGGCGCAGCAGCAACATCAGTTTTATGATCAACAGTACAACAACCAGCCCCAACAACAGCAAGATCAGAATTCAGGGCAGTACAACTACCAGCCGCAGCAGCCCAAGCAACAGGAGTCTGGCAGTTCATCTAGCATGGAGTCCATGATGGCTAGTTTTATTGCTGAGCAGGATAGGCAAATGAAAGGATTCGAGCAGACACTCGAGTAGATCGGCATCCAGAACAAGCAGCTGGCCATTCAGAACAAGATACTGAAAGACCAATTAGAGCAACAAGCTATTGCAGCCACCAATGAATGCAGAGATGAGGACATTGAGATGACAATGGCCAATCATCAAGAAGTTCAAGTCTATGAAGCACATTCATCTTCAGTTTTATTTCCAATCCATGTCGAAGATGATCTGGACGAGAGAATGCTCTCTAAACCAGAACAACCTGTTTGTGAGGATGGTTTTGAGGCGTTGAGAATGATTGCCAAGGCTTACAACGAGTTGGAGGATGATGACTCTTGTACTGAAGACGCCCCAGAACGTGATGCATCTCCCTCCACAACGAACGCTTCTAAAGGTCATTTAGATGAGCAGACAGAAGAAAACATCATTCCACCAGTTTCTCTTGACGCTGAAGAGCCATTAAAGGATCATAGATATGGACTTTGTTGATGTGTACCTGAGTTCCATTAAGACGGATCCTCGCATAGGTATGAATGTGATAGTGAAGGGAAATTTTGAAGTTTGGGAACGTGAGTTCCTTGTTAAAGGGTGCAAAGGAAGTGTTCTTGCTGGAGCTAGCTCTGAAGATATATATCTTGATACACAGCCTCCAGACAAGTTTCGACAGTTCTTGCCTTACGTCTTAAAAGTGTTGTTAGGGAGTTTCTACAGTTCCTTAGTTCTTAAGGGTCTTAAATTTTTGAAGGGACTGCATGCTCTGCTTAACGTCCATATCAGTCTTGATGGCCGTAAATTTCAATGAGATTCGAAGGTGGATTGACACCCTCTCTCTGTTGAAGGCCCTGTGAGAAGGGATCCTAGCAAAGGACTTCTCACGAGTGATTTATATGGAGAGTTTTGCTGAGTCTACCCAAGACATTAAGCTAGGCCTCTTCGGGGAGTGATCCGTGCTGTAAGTATTATGTGTGTTTTGTGTGTGGACATTTCAGGAATCTAAGTGTGTAATGTGTCACGCTCAAACCAGCAAAAAGGGTCCTAAAACGACAAATAACCACTAGGGTTTATTGGTGCCGTGACACAATGGATCTGTCACGGCAGGCAGAAAAGGCAGTGAGTTTTCGAAGGAGTCGTGACACTGATGAGCAATTATTTGATGAACTTTGATGTACAAGTCCAGTGACTTTGAGCTCCATTTTCACGTAAGTTTATGCAGATTTGATGTTTTTACTTAGTGTTACAGTGAAAGGCAATTTAAGAAGTAAAAAGCGAAAATGAGAGCTAGGACACCCGCTCGGACCTCCTACCTCCATGCGCTCGCATAGCCGCTCGGACCTCCTACCTCCATGCGCTCGCATAGCCGCTCGGACCTCCTACCTCCCATGCTCGCATAGCCGCTTGCACGCCCGACTTCCCATGCTCGCATAGCCGCTCGCACGCCCGAGCTCCATCTCGTACACCCGACCCAAGCTGCAAGCAAACGCATTTATTTCCATCGAGCAATGTGAGTTTTATGAGGAACACAAAGAAGCAATTGGAGACTGAGAAGCCTGCATTGGGAAACATAGAGGCAAAACAGTTATTACTGGAGCAGTATACAAGGATTGCATAAGGGTGAAGGAAAGATCATCATACCTGACATTACACATCCATCAAAGATACTGGCGACAACAACAACATTCAGAGAAAAAGAGTTCAACATCAGGGTTTTTCTTAACCTAATCTTGTACCTCTACTTTTATTTAATCTGTTGTCATGTATCAACTCACCATGAGTGAGTAGTCCACTTATTGGGATCCAATGGATCCCCAGAAACATCTGCAGTTGTAACACATGTCTTTTTATATGATTACGATTTTATTTCTTTACATTAGATACGAATAGTTCAATTCATACATCCTGTATTTGGTATTTTCGCGAGATATCAATAATGTTTGTGTACGGATTATTTGTATCTATTGTCTGTGTTTGCAGTAGCATATCACAGTAGGTTTACATAGTTGCATCATAGGCGAGAAGCGAAAGTTGAGTCTATGCATGTAATGAGATAAAATCTGATAGGCAAGAAGCGAAAGTTGAGTCTTGATGATTTGTGCATCTAGTTTTATTATTATGCGAGAAGTGAAAGTTGAGCATGTAATAAGGCAAATAACCTAGAGAAATAATTCACTATCATGTATCAAGATCTACTGTTAGGCAAGAAGCGAAAGTTGAGTCTGCAGTAACTTTGTGTTATAATCTGTTTGTTTTTGGGGAGTCATTGATTCCCAATGTTTCATCAAATTAAAGACAACCAAACAACAACCGCATGCAACAACAAATCAAATCTCCAGTTCTGTGTTAATCCATTTCATTGTTCAGTTTATTCATTTTACTGTACTGCACTTTCATTTTAAAACCCCCCAATTCAGTACTAATATAAACAAATCATTTTCAGAAAATAGCAAGCTAGTTCCCTGAGGATTCGACCTGAGTCACACTCAGATTAATTGTTTGATCCGTGTTGCATTTCCACCACTGTATTTACAACCGATCAAAATGGCGCCGTTGCCGGGGAACTAGCTATTTGTTTATTTTCTGTTATTATTTTTGTTTATTACATTAGTACATTATCTGTTAGTACTCACTTTTAATCCTTTCTTTGTCTGCTGATGCAAACCAGGAGCAAGACGAAGAGAGGAAGGAAGGGTAGAGGAAAGATGGAGCAAAACAATCACAACAATCTGGTGAACGCACCTGTTCAGCAGAGAGAACCTACTGTCGCAGACTTCATGATACCATCAACCCACAATCTCGACATTTAAAAGCAGCTCCGTCTTGGCCAAGACGTTAAACTAGGCCGGTAAGAACTTCAATTTTATTTTTTCTGCAAACAATTTAGAATGTGGTGAATATGCTTTCTATTGATATTTGAACTGACCCAGCTGGAATTAGAAGGAAAGCTTGCTGCATTTCACTTTTGCTTTTACCTCTATGCGTTCGTTTGGTAAACTCTTTTCACTTTCATCGATCAAATAATATTTTTCTACCCTGCTTGCTCATTATTTACGCTAGAATGCTTAGGGACTAAGCATGTTTTAAGTGTGGGGTGGCTGATGTTTATTCGATTATATTCGATTGATGATTGTTATGTGTGCTGAAAAAAATAAATTGCAGAAAAAAATGATTGAATGTGCTTACCTGATACTTGCTCAAATCTTTGCTGAAAACACGTTGAATGATGAACATGTTAATCTCCGATGCTATGGCTTTGCTGCTCTGAACTCATGAATTTGTTAGCATCTGATTTCTGATTTTCCTTGTGATATGAAAGTTTATGCAAATAGACGATTTTATGCCAGCTTAGTTCAGCATGTTGAATTCGTTTAGGCCTTTGAAAAATCATGGTGAACAAACTTTTGCAAACAAGTTTATTTTTCAGATTGGCTCTTAGGTGACTTCAACAATACTGTGGTCGTATTTCTGTGCTACACATTATTTTGGTACACTGTCAATTTCAAGCGGGGTTAGAAAAAATGATTGAAAAAGAAAGAAAAAAATAAAGATCAGTGTAGATGGCGGGGGTTAGGAAGCGGTAGATATGGGTAATTCCCTGAGCCAGGTCTTCCCCTTCGAAACCATCCACACCTGTACTAAAAGTATTGTACAAGTCATTTCAAAAAAAAAACCAGCTTGATAGTGACTTTGTACCAGATTTTGTGCACTGACATATTCACAGGTATTGTTTGAGGAAAGACCCTTGCAGATTACTGCGTGAGCCTTGAAGAGAATTTACAAGTTTCGTGTAAGTGAAATTCTTCTTGATAATTTGATTGCCTAAACTGAGTTTTCGATTAGTCTGAATGAATACTGGCTTATTTGAGTTAAACCTGCATATACTGAATATCATATTGAAATGAAGGAACCTTTTGTCTGCTTGAAGTGAGTGATATTGATGCAGCACTGCCTGAACTGATGAGTTATGATGTTTATCACTATTTGAAAATTTCATTTCATAATTGAGCAAGTATCACGGGATTTGTGAGTACTCCTGTTCTGAAAACTCTCACTAGTTTTATTTGTTCTTTTCTTGGTTTAATTTCAAGATGTTCTGGGGTGATACCTATGATGTGTGTTTGTTCGGGACGAACAAAGTTCAAGTGTGCGGTATTTTGATGAGCAATTATTTGATGAACTTTGATGTACAAGTCCAGTGACTTTGAGCTCCATTTTCACGTAAGTTTATGCAGATTTGATGTTTTTACTTAGTGTTACAGTGAAAGGCAATTTAAGAAGTAAAAAGCGAAAATGAGAGCTAGGACACCCGCTCGGACCTCCTACCTCCATGCGCTCGCATAGCCGCTCGGACCTCCTACCTCCATGCGCTCGCATAGCCGCTCGGACCTCCTACCTCCCATGCTCGCATAGCCGCTTGCACGCCCGACTTCCCATGCTCGCATAGCCGCTCGCACGCCCGAGCTCCATCTCGTACACCCGACCCAAGCTGCAAGCAAACGCATTTATTTCCATCGAGCAATGTGAGTTTTATGAGGAACACAAAGAAGCAATTGGAGACTGAGAAGCCTGCATTGGGAAACATAGAGGCAAAACAGTTATTACTGGAGCAGTATACAAGGATTGCATAAGGGTGAAGGAAAGATCATCATACCTGACATTACACATCCATCAAAGATACTGGCGACAACAACAACATTCAGAGAAAAAGAGTTCAACATCAGGGTTTTTCTTAACCTAATCTTGTACCTCTACTTTTATTTAATCTGTTGTCATGTATCAACTCACCATGAGTGAGTAGTCCACTTATTGGGATCCAATGGATCCCCAGAAACATCTGCAGTTGTAACACATGTCTTTTTATATGATTACGATTTTATTTCTTTACATTAGATACGAATAGTTCAATTCATACATCCTGTATTTGGTATTTTCGCGAGATATCAATAATGTTTGTGTACGGATTATTTGTATCTATTGTCTGTGTTTGCAGTAGCATATCACAGTAGGTTTACATAGTTGCATCATAGGCGAGAAGCGAAAGTTGAGTCTATGCATGTAATGAGATAAAATCTGATAGGCAAGAAGCGAAAGTTGAGTCTTGATGATTTGTGCATCTAGTTTTATTATTATGCGAGAAGCGAAAGTTGAGCATGTAACAAGGCAAATAACATAGAGAAATAATTCACTATCATGTATCAAGATCTACTGTTAGGCAAGAAGCGAAAGTTGAGTCTGCAGTAACTTTGTGTTATAATCTGTTTGTTTTCGGGGAGTCATTGATTCCCAATGTTTCATCAAATTAAAGACAACCAAACAACAACCGCATGCAACAACAAATCAAATCTCCAGTTCTGTGTTAATCCATTTCATTGTTCAGTTTATTCATTTTACTGTACTGCACTTTCATTTTAAAACCCCCCAATTCAGTACTAATATAAACAATCATTTACAGAAAGTAGCAAGCTAGTTCCCTGTGGATTCGACCTGAGTCACACTCAGATTAATTGTTCGATCTGTGTTGCATTTCCACCACTACATTTACAACCGATCAGACACCCGTGACACAATGGATCTGTCACGGCTGTCATGGCAGGCATATATCTCAGTAGGTTCTTGGAGGTGCCGTGACACACGTGACATTCTCGGATGTCATGGTTGTCACGGCCAAATCAGTTTGTTTTTCCCCAAAATTCAAATCGGAACCCTATCACTTGCCTAGTTTCTCCACGATTATCGATGCTAACCTATCACTTGTGCAACTCTATGTTTTTATCTATATATCTACCAGCTCATGAGTCACATTTCACTCCCGGGCATCGCTTAATCTCCATGGATATCACGCTATCACACACGAGGGAAGTTCCTATGCGCCTTTTCTTTTCTTTTATTTCTTCGCTTAGGGACTAAGCTCATTTTTAAGTGTGGAGTGGGTAGCGCATAGTCACACACATCGCATATCACTTTCACTCTTGCATATGCTCAATTGTCTATGTATGTCGATTGAAATCCTCGTTTTATACGATACTCCTTGATTGATTATCATTCCTTTGGATTCAAAGTCTAGTACTTGAAATAGTTTTATTCTTGTGTGTATTCTCTCGTGTCAGTATCATTGCTAGCATTTGCCTATCATGTATTTTACGTATTTCTTGAAGCATGTTTGAGACTTGATATTAGTATACACCGGTACAAAATGTCAAAAACTTAAATTGCATCTCTTTTCCTTTGTGACCTTAGTACTAAGTGTGGAGTTAGAAAAATTAGTCAAAAGAGGGGCTAAAAATAGGCCCCTATTCAAGAACAAAGTTCTGAATTTTCAAAAGAGGGTGAAAAATTGACCCCAAGCATAGTTGTTTTTGAAAAAAAAAGAAAAAAAAAGTACTACCAAGGGCAAAGTGAGAAAAGTTACCCCTTGTGTATGAAAAAAAAATGAAATTTCTACCCCCTTTTGCTTGATGTAGTGTAATTCCACCTTCTCATTGCGTGCAATCATGACTTGACTTGAGAATTCTTGTACTAGAAACTAAAGGACGATCCTCATGCTTGCATTGAAATTTTGATGTGATTTTCGTACTATTTTTCAGAAAGTTCTTTCTCTTATGGATCATTGCCTAGTCCTTGGCACTTGAGAATGAGCTTTGCGCTAAGAGCCCGTGGACTATCTCTAGATAGCATAGGTGAATGGCGATCATGTTTTGTGTAACTATTCATGCTCTTACTACTTCGCTATAAAACTATTTAGAACATGTGATGAGTAACTTGCTAGCCGTGTGTACTGACCGTTTGAATGCATAACTCGTTTAATCTATGATTGTCTGACAACTTTGATGAAAATGTTTGACTTGAAGTCGAGGTAAGACGATGAATCCGAGGTATGACATGACTTTACTGTGACTCGTTGAGCATCATTTCATGCATACACGTTAGTTAGTTGTACAGGGGATTTGTAGGTAGTCCCATTCCTAAAAACCTTCACGAGACTATACTCGGCCTACTAGTGCAGCCTAGAGGTTCAAAGGCTTGATGCATATGCTAAATGCATTCGTGTCCTCTACGACAGTGAGTTAAGTTTTCATTATTTTTGTTTTTATTGATCACATGATACTTGAGTGGGTAACTATTCTGCGATTTATTGACTTGTGCTTAATGTTTGTTCGGGACGAACAAATCCTAAGTGCGGAGTGTTTTGATCGGTCGAATTCTTGACCTATTATTCACTTCATTCGATGATGGATTAGGTTTGTGTTCCGGATATTTTGTTACATTTAACCTCTCTTCTAGTGTTTCAGGTCATATATCACATACCTAATACTTTTGAATTGATCTGAAGCAAAACAAAGCATTTAGTAGAGATTTGGGTAAAAATATTAAACTATCTGCTAAATAGTTCTTTTTTCCTGGGATATGTTCTACTTGAAATTGATAGTAATTAAACCATTGTTGCCACTTAAGTAATCTTCCCTGTTTGTAGTCCTCAGCAATGTTAGTTCTTAAAAAGTAACTAAAATTTTTACTATCTGTTCTAGCTAGGAATTCTTTGTCAATAATATATGCTTTAAATTTCTTAATTGTTTTCTTGATAGCTAAATATTCTTTTAGCTTATGGCAAATTTATGTTTTCAGTATACCCGAAATATAGAATTAATCTAAACACACTCAACTTAGATAAAACACTTAGTTTTATACATGAATTTGAAAATAAGGAATTAATGAACAAAGGAGACAAAGCCTTTTCTATAACCTACATGGTTGCTTATGCAATCAGTAATTCGGTACACAGTATAGAATATGCTAAACAAGAATACATTGAATTAGATGAAGTATTCTCAGATATTGGAAACATTGAGAAAAATGAATTTTGCGAATTATTCCCAGATGAAGATAATTGGACCATAGATTTAACAAAAGACAAAAGATACTACGGACAACCTAGATCCAAATATGAACCAGGAAGATCTTCCGATGCTTCAGAATCAAGTAAAATGTTAAGACAACTATCTTATAAAATGGACAAAATAGGAAAAGCCATAGGATTTAAGGAATGACAGAAGATAACTTAAGTAATAAAATTAATATAGAGTATGATTTAGAAAAATCTGCAGGATACAAAAAATACTGGACAAGCAAGCAAACTAATTGTAGTTGGCTAGATAATAGTTTACATTGGCATCACTGTGACAAAGAAACTATGGAAAAAATGACAAGTACTCTTCCACACATACAAAAAGTATTGATAAGTATTGGAAATACAATGACAGACTCAATTATACATACGGATAATGAGTTCCAAACCATCAAAACAATACTTAATCAACAAAAAGGTGGGAGGAGTGATCAAAGAAATAAAGATATAGACGAATTTACTTCGCTAACAGAAAAAATAACAGATCTTGAAAATGATTTAACCAGTCTAAGACTACATGAACTAAGTAATTTAAAGAAGCTCATAGAGCAAAACCAACAGATAATCAATATGATAAAACCAATTAACATTAAACAACTCGAATCTACAATTCAAGAATTAAATAAAAAGATACCCTACATAGAACCTCTTTTAAAAGAATTTGAAAAGATGTTTAAAACACTTGATAACATAAGTAGAGCTATTGGATACGAGGAATGACGACAACTTCAGGTATTTATGAAGAACTAGCTGACGTAAAAATGGAATTGTTAAAGATAAAAGAAATCATTATCACTGAAGAAAGATTAATACAAATACTCAAAGAAGAGTTAGACAAACAGGAAGGTAAATATAAAAATGGATTTGAAAAAATACAAAGACAAATTTTACAAATAAAAATAAATAATGATCCAAGAAAAAGTTCAGGACTTGATTTTTCTGACTTTCAAATGCCACCAGACTTACCATGGGGAAAACGTTAGAACCTAAGAAAAATAAGGATAAAAATAAACTAATTGAACAATGAAAATAATTAAAAAGCTATTTTCATGTTTTTCACCTACCAACAAGAAGTCAACCATATACTCGCCAACCAGCATAGAATTGGGCAACGAGCATCATTCAAATATGACACTTGATTCTTCACCAACAAAAATTAAGTCTGAAATAAGGCTTAAACTCGAACAAGAATTTGAACAAGGTAAAAATATGGATAAATGTATTAAATTATTAAGTCTTACAGACGAAGAATTACAAAAAGAATCACTTATGACGATTGAGGAAGACTTTCAAATGAATGAATACTCTTCATCAGATGAAGACGATGAACAAATAGAATCACCTAAGTACAAATATACATATACAGAACCAAAAATACCTGAAAGATATTTAGGTATGGATCAAGGAGAAACAAGTATAATAAAGAAAGAAGATTACAGGGATTACGATCAATTACCATACAATCAACGTAATAGGAATCATCCTGATAGAAATTATAACTATAGAAGACAATCATATAAACAATATATTGATACCAGGATACCTACAACTAGACAAATACCAGATGAATATCGGTTTAAAGAAGTCACACAAACTAGATATGATATATTAAATCTAGACTGTGTACGAGATCGAACAAAAAACCTAGACGAATGGGCAGCAGCCATAGATGTTATAATTCAAAGTAATTCTGACCTAAAAACAAATATCGGAGCAAGTAAGGCATTCATTCTACATAAAATGACAGGAAATGTTAAAGGATGGTACCATAATTTAAGTGAGGCAAACAAAACAATTTTAGAACAATCAGCTACAACAGGAAGCGATTTACTTAAAAACTTTGTCAAATGCATTTATAGAGAATTTTTAGGAAGAGACGAAATAAATCAAAAAGACGCAGTCAAAAAGGCTGAGCAGGACAATGCTAAATGGCATTTAGATAACTTAATCATTTGCGATATGTGTTACTTTAACACCTATGCATGCGAATACGAAAAGTATTACTACAAGTTAGACGAAGCACTTATGGAAACTTATAAAGAAATTTTTTTAAATAAATTACCAAAATTAATTGGAAACAAAATAAAAGATTACTGAAAGACAAATATATAAACAAAGATATTATTCTGAGGAAAATAGGATATGTTGTAATAAAAATGAAATAGACATACCAGGAAAATATGGATGTCAATCAGAAAGACCTAGATACAAACATAAAACAAGATACAACAAGAAATACCGTAAGAGGTACAAATTTAAACCAGTCCCTTATAAGTCTAAATATACAAAGCCAAAATATAGGAAAAGATATTTCAAAAAATTTAATAAGAAGAATACTTATAAAAAAGAAAAATATTGCCCCACAGGCAAAAAATCATGTACTTGTTGGCTGTGTGAAGAAGAAGGACACTATGCAAATAAATGTCCAAATAAAGAAAGAATAAATAAAGAACGAAAAGAAAAGAAAAAACTACTTGAATACGTATATTCACAACAACTAGAACCAATTGAAGAAAATGACTTAAGTGATTGTGAACAGATATATCACTTAGAAACAGACAGTGAATATGAAACAGATTCTGAATATGGAACATCAGATTCTGAATAATTCAACAAACCAAAATAGCAGCTATATCAAGGTAGAAATCAAACTTAAAGGATATAAGAAATATCACCTATTTGCCTATTTAGATACAGGAGCAAGCATTTGTGTTGCAAGTAGATATATATTCCCACAAGAATTTTGGATTAATGCAGATAGCCAATTTAATGTTCTTATTGCAAATAAAACATCAGTACCTATTAGCAAGGTAGTTAAAAATATCAATATAAAAGTATGTGGAGAAGACTTTGTTTTCCCAACTATCTATCAACAAGAAACAGGAATGGATTTAATAATAGGTAACAATTTCTTAAAGCTTAACAGACCATTTATACAAGATATAGATTGGATAAGCATTACACATCACTTAACAAAGAGAGCAGAAATATTACAGTTCAAAGAAGAAGCAGAAACACCAATAGAGTATTTACAACAAATAAATAAATTTGAAGAACTAAAAGAGCTATTAAAAGACACGTCTAGTGAAAATCCTTTAGACTTAAGAATAAATAAATCTAAAGAAATTGCATTCATAAAATTAAGAGATGAAACTAAAGTTATAAGGGTAAACCCAATGATTTACACTCCTAAAGATAGGAATGAATTTGCCATACAAATAAAAGAATTACTAGAAATGAACCTAATTACACCGAGTAAATCGCCACATAGTTCACCGGCATTTATGGTTGAAAATGAAGCTGAAAAGAAAAGAGGAAAGAAAAGAATGGTCATAAATTATAAATCTTAAATAAAGAAACAATTGATGATGGTTACTTTTTACCTAATAAGGAGACTTTACTGACACAAATCAGAGGCAAAATCATATTTACAGGACTTGACTGCAAGTCAGGATTTTGGCAAGTACGTTTAAGTAAAGAATCAAATCCACTTACTGCATTTAGTTGTCCACAGGGACATTATGAATGGAACGTAGTTCCTTTTGGATTAAAACAAGCCCCATGTATTTTTCAGAGATATATGGACAAAATATTAGAAAAATACAGAGACTTCTGTCTTGTTTATGTTGACGACATATTAATTTTCTCCAACAATGAGGAAGAACATTATGAACATGTAAAAACAATACTCACGACTTGTAAAAAAGAAGGTATTGTTTTATCAGAAAAGAAAGCCAACAGGAAATATCCTTTTTAGGATTAGAAATTAAAAAAGGACAACTAAAACTACAAGAACATATATTAAACCATATAAATAAATTCCCAGATAAAATAGAAGATAAAAAGATGTTACAAAGATTTTTAGGATGTTTAACCTATGCAGAAGCCTGGATTCATAAGTTAGCAGAAATGAGGAAACCCTTACAAAGTAAGCTAAAAGATAAAGTT